>OX595849.1:5197688-6447688 GCA_951392215.1 Epirrita christyi | reverse complement strand
CACTTTATCATGGAAGTACTGTGGGCGACATCCTAGCAACAACTGACAATTGTGGACTGCAAAGTTTCAGAAACAGTGTTTATGGTAAACTTGTTAATAAACAGTCAATAAACAGTTTATTAACAAATGTTGCCTATTGAATACCCGGCTTTAGACTTACGGTTTTGGCTCTGCGTTGATAGTCAGTCAGTCAGCCATGCAACGATTTTATATTATATTAAAATAGATGAGAATAAAATGGCAAACATGCCATTTTATTCTCACCTATTTTTCTCGCTTTCTATAATTCTCACATAGAAAACTTTATCGAGGATCAAAGTGACGAGAAAATCAGATTTCTTTATTATTCAAAGGATTCAATGCTAACAATTTATTAGATACCCCGTGGGTATGTGAATACATAATGAGATACAATAAGAATATTTTTCAAGGAGTCTCCTTGATCCCTTTGTTTGGTTTTGAAATATTGTCGCTATTTTCTTTGAAAATTTCGGAAGCTACACAGACGTTTCCCTTCTCAAAGTTTGTTGTTTTATAGCCACCACTAATGAAGTATTTAAATGTGACTCAAATTAGAAAACGGTTGATACCTTAAAATACTCATCAGATTGAATCAAATCAAATCTATTTCGTATAACGATGAATATCCATTTTGATAGTAAAACTTATGACTAACTTTTTGTACCTACTTAAATAATAAAACAATAATGTCAACGGCCCCATGCTACTACTTAACCCATAAGTACCGCACTGGCTCCCATATCTAATATCGTATCTTAGATACTTTTATGATACACAACAAAATAATAACAAAATGAAATAAAAGTACCTGCTCAATGACTCTAACCAAATGATGTACATTACCAAACTTAACAATTAAATCTTATATGTATTGGTAAACAGGATTTTTTATGAGGTCATTCATTCAGGAGTCTGTCATTGATAACCTAGTTAATACAAATTTTATTCTGTATTTTGAATATTTTCTGGTTACACGTAATATTCCTGGGCACAAATTTTAACCAATGCAACTTGCATAGTTTTAAAACATTACTGTAAAACTTTTTATTCATAAGTCAATTAGATTCGGGGCCATACGATTGGATTCAATTGAATTAAATGCCACGGTTTGGTCATTCCACAGACATCAGTCATTTATTTTGTGTTTTTATTATTTTAAATTATGTATAATGGTAGGTTTGTGTCATTGTTTGTAATTTTTATGTTTTCTTTTTATTCTACCTGAATGTTCTGTGTATATCTGTGTGTTGTTGAATTGATATGATTATTTTGTTTTTCATTTTCATTTCATTCTTTTTTATACAATAAAAATAAATCTAGGTATGGATTCAAATTATGCCTAGACCTATCGCCTGAGTAAACTATTAGAATTTATTGGAGCCATATCTTACTATCCGCTGCGGTGCTGCTACGCACAGCCATGTCAGGAACAAACAGGAAACAAACAGCAAAATTAATCATATGTCTACCAAGGTAGGTATTACAAATAGATACAATTAACATAGTTTTTAACCGACTTCCCAAAAAGGAGGAGGTTCTCAATCCGGCGTTTTTTTTTTTTTTTTTTTTATATCTTTTCTTACTCAAACCGTACAAATGTCGCGCCAAAATGGCATTCAACTCAGCATAATGTTGAGTAATTAACACAAATCTCAGAATCTCTAAATAAACTGCACTATCATGTTCCATATTAACTGTTTTTTAAATATGTTAGTACTTGTGATTTAATTTCATAGAACCATACTCTAGAAATTACAAGCTAACTCCATCTACCAAAACACAAAGTTATCAGCCTCAATTCACTAGATGGAATACGGAAGCTAGTTAATATAATTTATCCGCTCCAGCGAGTAATCACTTGGCATAATGGCATTGGGCACGATATGCTCAGGTGTTTTGTGCTCCAGTCTAGCAGTAAACAGGCAATATAGTTGATGAAGACGACGAAGCTTGTAACCGCCAGGACACTATCTACCTTCGATTGGTTCCCGGCATTCAGACACACAGCATCGACTTCTCGTTGTCGTAGTGAGGTCAAATCAGCCATTAGACTATTTTTAACCGACTTCACAAAAAGGAGGAGGTTCTCAATTCGGTTGTATTTTCTTTCATTTTTTTTTATGTTTGTTACCTCATATCTCCGTCGTTTATAAACCGATTTGGAATATTCTCTTTTTATTTGAATACATATACTTCCAGATTGGCCCCATTTTTTTCAGAATCCAGTTCTGATGATGGAATCCATGAGGAATTGAGGGAACTCTTTAAATATTGAAGGCATACATATAGGGATTTTGATATTATTTTCAGCAACAAATCAAGCATTTGCATTCAGAAAGTATCATAACCTTTCACCACTATGGTTTTTTCATAATTTTTTTTTTCATTCAGATATTAAGTCGAATACAATGGCAAAAGTCGTTTTTTTAAAAGAAAAGTTATATTTTATTTTCTTATGAAAACAAACATTACTTCAAATCTAATAACTATTCTAAAAATTCAGCTATTGATCAATAAGATATTTCCACATATTGCATCTAAGATTGCTTGCCTATTGCGATACTTATAAAGAAGGAAGAGAGAAGTAAATCCGGCGTAGTAATCTACAAACAAAATTAAAATTAAACAGCTATGGAAATTATGTCAAATCAGCGATCTGCTAAGATCTATGTTAAAAAAATGTGGCATAAATTGTTGGTAAACCCGTTTTCCGTTAAAACTGGTAGCTACCTGCGATTTTTGAATATCATCGGGTCACTCATATATCATCAAATTGACCGCAAATCACCGATTTCCGGGGACCAACTGGAGGAGGCACTGATATTACAGCTATATTATTGATATATTCGTTTCAGTCATTAGATAAAAAAAATACAAACTTCAGCAAATTGGTGATTAACGGACATTAATCTGGTGAGTGGTTCAATTTCCCTTCAAACATATAGAACACTGAACGATCTAATTAGGTACGACCACGAATCCTGTTTCTATCGCCTGACATGCACGTCAATCTGTTACGTCATGATTATCGACAACTATAGGGTTGCTACACAAGCTCATACACAAGCTCAATGTCACGCAGCAGGCTTTGGAGAGAGCTATGCTTAGAATTTCACTACGTGATAGAATAAAAAATGAGGAAATCTGTAGATGAACTAAGATCACATTGCTCTCAGCGATAAGACCGCCCATTGTACTTCCATACGTATAATTATAATTATGATTGTTTTAATGTTTTAATTTTTAATGTGGTGTGCAATAAAGTGTTTTCTATTCTATTCTATTCTATCACCGACATAGCTTTTAGAATTAACAAGTTGAAATGGAAATGGGCAGGTCATATAGCTCGCAGAACTGACAACTGTTGGGGGATAAAGTTTCTCGAGTGGCGACCACAAACTGGACGACGCAGTGAAGGAAGATCTCCCTCGGTCTCGATGGACCAAAGACATCATAAAGATCACAAGAAGTCGGTGGATGGAGGCAGCTCGAAACTGTGCGTTATGGCATTATATAAGGGAGGCCTTTATCCAGCAGTGGACTTGTACAGGCTGATGACGATGTCGATGATGCCGGCTGGAAAAATGTAAGCCGTAATCACTAGTCAATTTTTATTTTTATTTGTATCTAGTTGCGCCCCGCGGTTTCACCCGCGTGAATAATGATGAAAATTGATGATGATGATGATGATGAAAAGTAGCCTATGTGTTAATCCAGGGCGTAAAGTATCTACATTCCAAATTTCACTCAAATCCATTCAGTAGTTTTTACGTGAAAGAGTAACAAACATCCATACTCACAAACTTTCGCGTTTATAATATTAGTAGGATAGGATAGGATAGGATAGGATAGGATAGGATAGAATAGGATAGGATAGGATTTATTTATTTTGGAACAATTGTAACAGTAGAAAAGGATACTCAAATCAAATCAAATCAAAAAGTATTTTATTCATTGAAATCGCAAGGATCATTTTGAATCGTCTTATAAACAAAAAATACCTCTATTCCAACGCGACCAACCGAGAAGAATCAGGGCAACAAACGCGGCTTTAATGAGGGCTTGATTTGATGATTCTAAAAAAACTTGTAAATTGTAGAAGTATAAACTGTGTCGCAATTTCCAGCGCCTGGGACTAGGATGACAACATACTAAAATGTTACACATTATGTTATTTTTTTTTTATTTTTTTTTTATTTTTACTAATGTTATGTTAAACATTAGTAAAAATAGAAAAAAGGAAACAGTTGTCGAACCTTACCACGTATTTTTATCGATTTTTATCATTTTGGTTTGACGTTTTTATCACATATCATCGCTCCCATTATAATCAGCTAGTACTGTGATTTCATAGAAACTGTTTTCACTTTATCTGTTTATAACTATATTTTAAAGTTGCCGTGAAGAGCTGGGTGTTTGTATTAAACCGGATAAAGTTTTACAGTAGTCGGGTATAACTAAAGTTAAACGTTTGGCAGCCCTAGTGAAATCACGATTATCGGCTGCAACAGATTTTCGGCGTAGTGAACTGTGAACACGATAAAACTTGAGTTCTGTCAAGTGATTCGAGATTACAACGGTTGTGTGAACACCAGCTGCTCTTTTCAAAATCAACGACGTTGAAAGTTTGAGATATTTTTCATATTATTTTGTTCAGCTGAATTGAAAGATGCCTCTTTTAGTTGATCGATGATAAGTTTGAGACTGTCGTTTAAAATTGTGATGGGCAATCAATGTTTTTAAGGGTGTTGAAACTAGACAAGTTTAGGATACTTGGGCTGGACTGTGGTCTAACTAGTTACTAGGAAGCCCAGTCACGATTATACCTACCAGCAGCGTGATAAACGACGCGTCCCGTACAGACCGTGATGACTGATAGACCGCACTTCTTGCACGCGTTCAGGCCTGTGTCATTCCTTATAGGCTTTCAATGTAAAATGTACTTTATTTGGCTGGCTATACATTCACTATTGTAAAGGTAACAATATGAGAAATCCTACCGACTGAAAGTCTGCCGGCCGTTTGCATGCCTGCCACTGATTCATACAATGTCTTCAGAGTGAAACTTCTATTCAAGTAGGTAGGAACTATACATTCTTCTGCGACGCATTCACAAACCAACTTTTTTTACGCGCGTTCATAAATTTGTGATAGTGACAGGCCTTGTGATGACAGAAACTATGAATACGGCTTAGAACAATGATGAAAATTTATCATAATTAATAATATGATAGTGCCAACACAAGTTTTTTAAAAATAAATCCAAGATTTGCGAAGTTCTCGTAATAATTTAATGGTAATTCATAACACTATGGTATGGTAACATAGTCTTTGTAGTTTTTGATATTGGAACCTTTTGCATATATCCGAGTATAATACCAGAATAAATTCAGCTAAGTTGGGTAGCCTATTGATATTCAACAATAGCAGTTCAGTATTCAGTAATCATCTTGATAAAAACACTATAAGATCGTGACTTTCTTGAGTTTCCATCACAAATTATAGTAAGTACATACATGCCCAAGTAATCCAAGTATAGATGGATTGGTATAAAAGCAAGACACACAAAATATTCTAACGGAATGCAAATATACAAGAAAACACGATGATAAACCATATACCAACTACAATATCCTAAGTTTTGTCGCTTAGTTAGGAAAAAATAAAACATGAATCACAAAAACCAATTTACAAAAACCTCCACGATGAAATATTCTGGAATATCAAGAGTTTCTATTTAGACTGGTCTTTGTTAGTACATCACATGGTAAATATTTATCCACATAAATGTAATACGTTGCCTAGGGCTGTCGTATTATGTTAAGTCTATTTATGCTAGTAGAAAATTCCGAGAAAAATATATGGCCTTATCAGAAGTTACGGATAAGTATAACAACGTAAGTGAGAAAGTGAAATAAGGAAAAACTTTTCTGATGTGACAGAATCGTACATTTTACTGGAAACCAGACATAAGCTTTTATGTCCCAAAAATTCACAGCCAAGTTGGATTGAACCTACGACCGTCTTCTTCTTGATACGAAGATGCTTTATCCGTTGCGCCACTCGTCGTCTTGGAGATCAAGAAGTACGGTAGCGTATTCGATCCGTGCCTGTTTGGTAATTTTTGGCATATTGTAAAATCTTAGTATTTCCCATGAGTATGGGTTTACAGTTTAAAAACCATGCATAGTTGTATACAATGGAATAACTAACTACGTATCTGAAACACCACATCAATGTGAACAATGTTTCCATGAAATGAATTCGTAGTCAAGCAGTAAATAAATTTTAATCCAATGAAGTAGTTGGTAACAAAATCAAAAGTATCTAATTTTAGTCTTATGGACTAAAATTACTCCTGTTCCAACTCAACCAAGCCTAGAAAAATCAGGGTAAGAAACACGTCTTAGCTTGATTTGATGATACTTCTTAACTTGGTTGGAAGCACCTGTGTAGTGCCTCAAGAGTAAGGAGATCCGATACATACAAAAAAACGACTTGAAAGCCTTAGCAAACTTTAACTACGTACATAATCACACTACTAAAATATTGGCTTGTAAAAATAGCGTTGTATTTATTAACTTGAAAAATATACAGCAAAATAATAGTTTTTTTTACATTATTCAGCTTTTCGAACCTCCATATTTTTTACCAAACGTTTTAATAATCTGCCTTCATACGTTGTTCCAATTTGTTATCTGAAATTTTTATGCAAAATGACCGGAACTTTCAAAATATCGGAACAAAT
The DNA here is from genome assembly GCA_951392215.1 of Epirrita christyi. Taxonomy (NCBI): domain Eukaryota; kingdom Metazoa; phylum Arthropoda; class Insecta; order Lepidoptera; family Geometridae; genus Epirrita; species Epirrita christyi. Next base: position 6,440,919 of record OX595849.1, on the reverse strand, counting down.
TTACCGACACTACAGTGAAGTAAACTTTTGTACAAGCACTATTATTTATTGGGATGAAAACTTTCTAAGATCGAATTTTGTGAAGCATCAATATAAAGTTTGTGTGGAACTTTTTCTTAACTACTGCTGAGGAGTACTTTGTTCAATTGGGGTTATTGGAGTTTCTTTTTCGCCTTTATTTTGTTACACGCTACATTTGTCGTTTGAAAAACTAAGTAATTGTGCGATATATAAATGCGATTCTACAGAGTGAAACTGTTTCATTGGCATTAATGGAACACACATTTGATATCCTGCTTCGAGATAAATTAAGTTTGCGTTACACTATTTTGTGAAAAATGATTAAGATATCAGCAATTTCGAAAAATTATTAAGGATGAACCTGTACGTAATTTGGAAATTCAAATAATGGGGTCACGGATTTGCAACCAATGAAAATAACACAGAAACAAAAAATAGTAAACAATTAGAAAAATGACAGACCAATGTGAGACGATGTCAAACCAAAAAAAAATGACTTTTGTTCCCTATCTTTTATCAATCTTTTCGCTTGCTATTAGTTAACAATCTCAGAAAAGTAACTAAAGCTAGTTGCAATTGACAAACACGCTCTCGGTTTTTTTGGTAAAATGAACTCGCACTCCTCCCATTGCTCAAAACCCTGAGCGTTATCGGTCCATATACGATTCTACGATACTTCGTGTGACCCTTGAATTAGTTTATTTTAGCAAATATATTGAAATAATTACCTAATGCACAATTGTGCACAATTAAACAATCACATTTAAAAAAACCTAGAATCACACCGTTGACAGAGTAAGTGGCGCACAAATTTAATATCAAAAATTTCAGACTAAATATTCAACAAACTAGAAAATAGACTAGAGTTCTCAGTTTTGAGTTGCTACAAATAACACTAAGTGAAAAGTATGGCGCTATGATATCCTCCTATAAAGCATAAAACTCATCTGATTTATTACAAAGTTCTAGGACCCGCCTTATGGGAATGTGGCCAAACACTGAGTTATTGTGGGCAAAGATAATCATGGCATAGGTCCAACTAGCTGAATAGACGACCGTGGGGCTCCGTGCTCTATCTGTTCAAACCATCTTGGGTCCCACTACAGGGCGAATCGGATCGCCCTACTTAATCTCGGGGGAAAGGGACCACTTTAAGTTTGCTCGCCTTTTCTGTAGATATAGTGGAGTGTGTGATCGGAATTGAAATAAAATTTTGTGTGTTATTTACCTACCTATAGCAAGAGGCTTTAAATACATTTGAAAAATGACCTATTAACATTTGAATGAACGCGTCTGTCTATCCTCTTTTTACCCGTTACTCGTGAAATAATCCACCCTTACTTATATTACTGAATTAAGTCAATTATGTATTCTCACATAATACATTTTTTTTCCTGAATAGATAACTAGTATTTTTCTCAAAACAAACACAAGTTTATTGCAGAGACAATATTAACGTGTGTTCCGTAGACGCTCTACAATGTGCTACGTGGCTACGAAACTGACTACGAGGAATCTTATTTTGTTTTTAAAATGTTACATACTAGGAACGATTTGTTAGGGAGATACCACTTTGTGTCAGACTGTTTGTTGTGAATGTTTTGCGTTTTTATTTTGAAGCATTCTTTCGGTAGATTATTTAGTTTTTATTTAGTTGGTATAATCAATCTGAAAGCTATGGTTTGTGTAGGTATTACAATGAGATAATTTTCTTAATTGCCAATGCATTGTATGCGTTAGCTGCTCTTTATTTAGTTTTGTTTTTTTACGAATACAACATGTATATTTAAATTGCACCTAACTAAAAGAATTCACATTCGCCGACGAAAGCAAGCCATCTCCATGCCAAGGCATTATCATAAAAGGTCCATATTTCTCTTTCCGTTGTCAATGGAATTGCCACTGTGAGCCTTAAAGTCAGTAATTGATTGTCATACATATGGTTAAGAGTGAACTCACACAAAAACAAGACTGCCCAATATAATGGTTATGGTTTACGATATAGATTTCTGCCGTAAAAAAATTATGTGTATGATTAATTATCAGTGGTTTAAACTTATACGGTCGTCACTATTTTACAATATTAATGGCAGTGGTTATAAGGTAATGTAAATGTTTAGTCAGTATACCTCGTTTGGACTTATTTTTGACTACACAATAATCTAATATCCCAGATGGGGAATTAAGTCGTGAATATAAGTGAGTAAGTAGTTAACAGTACGTTTATATGTAGATGAGACACTGTAGTATTCTCTATACTACTTCATCGGGTGTAGTTCAAAGGGTTCTTCGCTCATACGTAAAGTAGGTCAAGTGACGGATGAACAGTTTCACACCGATTTGTCTGTGTCGCTGAGTGACAGGAAGAGTTTAATGTAGTCACCGTTTGTACCTTTTGTGCGCTATGATGTTTAAGTGTAATGGTGTGGTGTGTTCATTTGAGATCACTTACCGCTAATGCACTGTTTATTTTGTGTAAAACGCGACAAGTTTGTTTGTTTTTTTTAAGCGGCTGCCAACAGTTTATTTTTAAATTGCTTACAACAACTGCTCAAATTCAGTTGTCACTATGTGTTGTGGGTTAAATTGAAAAGTCCAGAAAAAAAATATAATAGAGGAACGTATGTCAAAAAAATATATAAGAACTGTTATCAATTATTAAAAATTGTATTAAAATAGTATTTATTTTATGATAACATAGCTTATGTAAACCATACAAAACACTGCTTTAATAATTAATGTAATAGCAGTGTTTTGACTTCCTTATTAGCGACTGCCTGAGCGATTCAACTCGACCAATCGTAGCCGGTGACGCGGCTATCGCCGACTATCACCGAGTATGATTAGGAGGTAACGAAGAGACATTACGTAGCTCCGATACCGGTAGCTCACAGCTCAGTTGATCGTTGATTTTGGAAGGAATAAGTTGTTTAATAGTGAAGTAAAGAAGTGTTCTGTTTTTCCGGATTTGTGATTTATAGAACCAAAGGAGTATATAAAAATTGAGTATTATCCATTTTTATTATTTTATTTTACCACCCATCATAGCTGACGCATTCTTGAGGGTAGAAACTGTTGGAAATTCTAGAAGAGCCAACATCTCAGAAGTGGGATTCGAACAAAGAATTAGATTTATATTTTTTTTTCTTTCTCTTTATCTACCCTCCGATTACCTTTACGTTTATTAACGACTGGTAACAAGGCATGATCCTTGAGTGTAAATTTTACTTTTAACAACTCTCCTTACTGCTCATACTTTTAAAATGAACGTATGAACTACACGGATATCCTAATTAAGTAGCAGACTATACGAATAATAATCTTTATTCTATACCGGCACAATTAGCTTCAATTTTACGGTAGCACGTGTTAATAAATTTACTTTCGGAGTTATTTTTATTTCCTCCAGTACAACCTCATCGAGAGCGAGAGCGCCCAGAGCGAGGCGGTGCAGCCAGCGTACCACGCAGCGCGCCAGCAGCCGATGCAGCCAGCGCGCCACGCAGCGCGCCAGCAGCCGGTGCAGCCAGCGCGCCACGCAGCGCGCCAGCATCCGGTGCAGCTAGCGCGCCACGCAGTGCGCCAGCAGCCGGTGCAGCCAGCGTGCCACGCAGCGCGCCACGCAGCGCGCCAGCAGCCGGTGCAGCCAGCGCGCCACGCAGCGCGCCAGCAGCCGGTGCAGCCAGCGCGCCACGCAGCGCGCCAGCAGCCGGTGCAGCCAGCGCGCAACGCAGCGCCCCAGCAGCCGGAGCAGCCAGCGCGCCACGCAGCGCGCCAGCAGCCGGACCAGCCAGCGTGCCACGCAGCGCGCCAGCAGCCGGTGCAGCCAGCGCGCCACGCAGCGCGCCAGCAGCCGGTGCAGTCAGCGCGCCACGCAGCGCGCCAGCAGCCGGTGCAGTCAGCGCGCCACGCAGCGCGCCAGCAGCCGGTGCAGTCAGCGCGCCACGCAGCGCGCCAGCAGCCGGTGCAGTCAGCGCGCCACGCAGCGCGCCAGCAGCCGGTGCAGTCAGCGCGCCACGCAGCGCGCCAGCAGCCGGTGCAGTCAGCGCGCCACGCAGCGCGCCAGCAGCCGGTGCAGTCAGCGCGCCACGCAGCGCGCCAGCAGCCGGTGCAGTCAGCGCGCCACGCAGCGCGCCAGCAGCCGGTGCAGTCAGCGCGCCACGCAGCGCGCCAGCAGCCGGTGCAGTCAGCGCGCCAGCAGCCGGGCCAGCCAGGGCGCCACGCAGCGCACCAGCAGCCGGGCCAGCCAGCGCGCCAGCAGTTAGCGTGCCACGCAGCGCGCCAGCAGCCGGACCAGCCAGCGCGCCAGCAGCCGGTGCTACCAGCGCGCCAGCAGCCGGACCAGCCAGCGCGCCAGCAGCCAGTGCTACCAGCACGCCAGCAGCCGGGCCAGCCAACGCGCCTCGCAGCCGCTTCAATCTGCATGCGAATAGAAGCCTGACTGACACGCAAGCAACAACGGTCGTGGAGTCTACAAGTCGGCGCAACGATAATTATGCAGTAAGTTATACCTTCTGGACTAATGTCTGGCGTTGGTATAATTAACTCAGATTTATAGCGTTGCCGTTGGTATCAATAACTGAACGAACACCGTAAAAGCTTAGAGGATACCCAGCGGGTGGCGAACAATAAAACGCTGAATACAAAAGTAATAAGGCTGACGGGTCTAGTGACCAGTTGCCCAGAACGCAATGATAGCGCGTTCTAATCTACTAGTGGTGCCATCTAGTTCTAAAATGGTTCACTAATTTCTAACTAGTAATCCAAGTTTCATGCAGTAATTATAAAGATTACTACACTTAACGTTCAAACAATAACAAAATACCCTCTGGACTTATTTCTGGCGTTGGTAACGTTATACAAAATACCCTCTAGACTTATGTCTGGCGTTGGTACAATTAAGCAAAATGCCCTCTGGACTTATGCCCAGCGTTGGTATCAATATACAAAGTACCCTCTAGACTAATGTCTGGCGTTGGTATCACTAAACAAAATACCCTCCGACCTCGTGTCTGGCGTTGGTATCACTAAACAAAATACCCTCCGACCTCGTGTCTGGCGTTGGTATCACTAAACAAAATACCCTCCGACCTCGTGTCTGGCGTTGGTATCAACCATATTACTCTCTACACTAAAATAAAAAGTGCGCAAAGCTTTGCACTTTATTTGCAGTGGCAATGTCCAAAGGTTTAAGGTGTGAAATTGATGACAAAAGAGTTAATTTAAATAATTTATAAAATGTATACACTGAACGCATTTTTACTAGCAACTTTTTGTTGTGAATCAATGTATCTAGTTCTACAAGATTTTATGTTTAGTTTACAATGATACAAGTAAAGAAGCAATAATCTTACTTGTGAAACTTAACCCTGAAATTATTTTGTGATCAAAAAAAAAACTCGCTCTACTCATTTTACTCATTTTGCCACAGTTTCGTGGTATAAGCAAGACTGAATTTTAGGCTGAATAAGCCATAGTATCTTAAATTATTTTGTGTTCAAAAAAAAAACTCGCTCTGCTCATTTTACTCATTTTGCCGCAGTTTCGTGGTATAAGCAAGACTGAATTTTAGGCTGAATAAGCCATAGTATCTTATGAGCGGAATCAAATTAACGTGCCTAGAAACTGCTAATATAAACACGTTTAGAAACTAGACGTCATAAGAACAATATTCTCTGTAGCTATTTAATTAAATCTTACTTGTCGGTAGCTTTGGCTCAAATTTATTTTGATCGAAACGAGATTTAAACATTCAAAGGAATAATAATTCTAGTATGTTGTGATTGAGATGTACCTCATGTCGAGTTAGGATTCAGTACATTAGAATATAAGTAGTAAATACCCTCAGTTAAAAATAATATCGAGGATGAAACGGTATGGATAAGAAAATGATAACTCGGACACTTATCAGTCTTACGTCTAGAGGTATTACAAGTTGAGAAAGTACAGAAACAAATCTGCTTTTAAAAATGTCAGGTTTGTGAATATTTTACTTTGATGTTGTTATGGTATGTGATTAGACCCAACATATCATTGTTACTAATTATTGAATATAATATCTTGAAAATGACATAAAACTATAGAGCACTAGACTATTTAGTGACTCCAACTGTGAAAGTAATGTTAAAATCACCCCATATCGTTAACAAATGAACCATGACTTAAACTCTGCATTAAAAAAGTAATGTTAAAATCACCCCATATCGTTAACAAATGAAGCATGACTTATACTCTGCATTAAAATATTATTTTTGAGAATCTGTTATTGCAATGGAATGGGATTGGGTGGATACAATCCACACCCATTCTTCTGATATAGGTATTTTATTTTATTCAGGTAAACCAACATACCTGCTATACTATTTTGTTTTCTAGAAACAATATCTCGCACTGCTTCATCCTATATTACTATAATATACTTTTCAAGTATTTGAATTTTAAGCTTTTATCCTAAATCCTCTCAAAAGCGAGAATACTACTAACATACAATTTCCTCGTTTGAGATATTTCCTAAAGAAGGCTCTGTATTTTCAAATGTCATATTGAAATGATTCAATTTGATTTATGATTTTTGCACATAAGTACCTACATTTTGTATAATGTAAAGTTCTCCCGAAACACTAGTTTTAATTATTTAATGTTTTAAAAAAAAAAAACATATTTTAATTCAGCTCATATAACTGTTGTGTGGTGCTTTCAACTGAAATCTTCCCTCTATAGCGTACTGGGCCTTAAAGCTCCAATTACAAAACCACCTCCTCTTAATGCTACACTTATTACCTAAAAGTAGCCATAATTCATAAAATTTGCACATACATTGAATACGTAATAAAATAATTTGTACCTATTTTGGTTCTCATGGTGATGATTTTATTACAATGAAAATATATTTTATTTAACCATAAACACTTGATACATGTTGATCACAGACCAATTGATCACAGACCGAACATCTAGACCGTCAAGAGACTCATGGGAGTTGATCTGCCTCTCCTGATGTCTCGTCTCGCTACCATTCAATACAGCATATTTTACAGTAAATTAAAATCACTTTAAATTGTTAAATATAATATGAATACCGACAATTACTCCTCGAGTTTTACGACACGCAAAATATGATACATACAATAAAATATTGCAATGCTAAATAATAATAATAATACATAAATAAATGCCGGACATTTCACACAACATTATCTAGCCCTAAGCTAAGCAGAGCTTGTGTTATGGGTACTAGATAACTGATATACTTAATACAATAAATGTCAGTCACAAATTAAAACCATAACGAAAATGGTGGGCTTTTATCTATCAACATTTTTGACTGCATAATAGCTACAAATATCATGAATATTGGTTATAAGAGTATTCCCCAATCATATAATAAACCAATAGCTGTAGCAAAACATTTCGTTTCATCCATTTACTATGATATAGATATACTGTATAAATTGCGTTCCTTTTCCAGAATATTAAAAGATTTCCTTCAAATAGTATTAAAAACAATAATCACTTTACAATAAATCTACTGAAATCTGCATCTGGAGTCTACGCCAGTCAAGTGGCTGTTTAACTCCTTAGTTAGCCCGTAGCCGCAGATGCTATCAGACCATCATGGCAAATTGCTTTGGAGCTTTACTACAATTGTTTTTGGACATCCATGATTTTAGAATTTAGCTGAGCTATTTAATAGCATGATATGTTGTCGTCCATAGACAGTGATAGATCTTAATTTTTCGGAATTATGCTAGCTCATAGATCTCAACATTCTCAACACAGCAAATATAACAACAACATACACAACATAGTAACATTTGTACTTGATACACGGAATTTTGCTACATGGTAGGCAACCGTGCAGAAAACTCGTATGTTCCAGCTTGCTGTTTAAGTCTGTAATAGTTTTGTTAAGTCACCACTCAGCAGTGATGAAAAAGTACCTATAATGCTTTGTTACCTGAGTTACGTGAGGTTCACTAAAAATAAATAACAATCTGGAAGTAAACTTTTAAAACTCAATAGATTCCACATACCAATACTGCAGTCTTATGTACTACTAGTAAAAACAATAAAATTTTAGTTAACATAGTATCAAGATAGCCTTGACACATTCAACCATAAGTACACTTTTATTGAATTCAATATTATCGAAGAAGTCAGACTTGGAACCAAACGAAATTAGCAAGAATTTGAAAAAAAAAATTAAGGTCACTCCTGATGAAAATAAAAAAATTAAAAATTGTATCAGGTATACAATTGTTTTAATTAAGGTTGGAACCTTCTTATAAGTAGAAAAATACTTGTGTTAGAAGGTCCCGCTCTTCCATAGCTATAATGTATGGTTACAGATAAGGCACTAAGATAAATTTGATACTAAAAACTACAAGGTAAATACTTACATAATGCAGGACGTATCTACCCTATTACTTAGAAATCGGCAAGATTAGTAAAAGTTGCCCCTAAATCATTAATATTGTAGACAGAAAAGTATACTGTGCAAAAAGCTAAACTAAATATTATCTAAAAACAAATGATCAGAGTAACAATAACCTAAACTATTATAAAATGTAGGATTGGTATAGTATTAAAATAAATCAATCGATAACTATCAGGGCATAAAGTGCAAAAAAGCTTCCGTCTCGTCGTAGTTTTTTTGTCTGTATCCATTCAGTCAACACTACGTACCTATGTATTACAACTGTATGTATTACAGTGCTTAAACGAGACCCATACGATGTAAGCCATATGAAACTATTTGAAAATATTGACCACATAAATTAAAATATATATTTTAGCTAAAAATGATTTCTAATGCTTCAAAATAAATATTGATTGAATGAAAACATACAGGTACATATAGCTTTGTGTTCGAAGATTTAAGCACTTTCATATTTCTGAAGCCTGACTATTTTTTAGAATCGAAATTATCAATACGTTGTTAAACTTTGAGAATATCGTACGCGAGAAAGCCATTTCATGCTATTAGTAAATTTTTCGGCTATAATGACTTTATGAAATATTATTATTTCTCCATTCATTAACTTTGAATTAATTTTTGGGGGATTATTTTAAGTTAAAATTGTGTAATAAATTGCCAGCGACAGTAACAAATTTGGAACATATGTCGGAATTCAAAAGAAAATTAAAATTATTTCTGGAAGGACTTGCATTATATAGCTTAAGTGAATTCATGAATTTAAATTTGTCAGACTCGTCATTCATAATTGACCAAGAAACTACAGTTGCTTAATGTGTGTGTAATTTGTAACGTATTTAAATTTTATTGACATTATTTTTTATTGTATATTATGATGACTTGCCTAGTGTAACAACCTTTGTTACAAGGCCAAATAAATTAATATGAATATGAATTATATAATTTTAGCCAGTTATCCTGGCATCGTAGATGTCATAAAAACTAAAACTTAACTTTCTGTTAATATACAAGATAATAATCATGTTGAAGAATGTTAGTCACTTCTAAAAGATTGTAATCTATCTAATAACTTATAATAACATGCGGTGCCCTTACAGGGTCGATGTACTAACATAGTAGCTAAACCTACTATTGGATGTAAGCATACCATGAACATTGAACATGAATAAATAAAATTTAGATTGGAAATTATTATACAAAAAAAAACTATGTGGTTTACAATTTGGGCTCTGTCGTTTAAATATACTTCAGAGTTGCTACTTGGGTATTCACCCAAGTTATAAGTTAGTATTATAAGTTTTAAGTTCCATACAATTAACTATTACAATAAGTAATTAAATAAAGTTAATAATTAACGTAATGAAATGTACAATATATTAAATAATTATTATTACTTCCTTGTAGTCAAAAAGCACGAGGGCGTACTAAAAAAATTTGGATGGCCGACTGTTATCAATTATTAAAAATTGTATTAAAATAGTATTTATTTTATGATAACATAGCTTATGTAAACCATACAAAACACTGCTTTAATAATTAATGTAATAGCAGTGTTTTGACTTCCTTATTAGCGACTGCCTGAGCGATTCAACTCGACCAATCGTAGCCGGTGACGCGGCTATCGCCGACTATCACCGAGTATGATTAGGAGGTAACGAAGAGACATTACGTAGCTCCGATACCGGTAGCTCACAGCTCAGTTGATCGTTGATTTTGGAAGGAATAAGTTGTTTAATAGTGAAGTAAAGAAGTGTTCTGTTTTTCCGGATTTGTGATTTATAGAACCAAAGGAGTATATAAAAATTGAGTATTATCCATTTTTATTATTTTATTTTACCACCCATCATAGCTGACGCATTCTTGAGGGTAGAAACTGTTGGAAATTCTAGAAGAGCCAACAGAATACTCAACAGTCTCATACATGGACCTGATCCCACACTAGTATTTCCTGTGTTGTGGGTATCAGAACTAATGCCCAGGCACCACAATACTCAGACCAAGAACAAGTATTTGCAGATCATTCAAAAATTTGTCCCGCAGCAGAAATTGAACGACGTACCTCAGCTGGCTACACGTCCGCCACACCACAGAAGTCATCATAAATTAGGCGGTGAATTTACTCTAGTTTTCATAACACAGGTTTGTCATAGTTTAACTGAGTTAAAAATGTATACTGCTGAAATTCTTTAGCTGTATATATTTTACAGTTTTAACCGTAAAGTGAATAGGTTCATTAAAATTAGCCGGCGCTGACACCTGAGACACGAAGTTTGCGACAAGTTTTGACTAACTTTTGCCCGTCCCACCGTAGTTTAGCAATGATAAATTATTCATAGGATATCGTTCTTTATGTACCGTTGAAACATGTACATGCAACAATTCTGCATCCTAAAATAGCTTTATATCCCTTGTGATAAGATCTAAATTCCAGTGGTGCGTTGTAGTCTAAGGCACAATGTGCACTATAGTACCTTTACCAGGGTTGAGTAGCCGCAAATCGCTCGTAAACCCTGGGCGCTTTATGGGTTCATAGGAAACACTGTGACAGACCCTCATATTTTGATCAAATAACTGCTCCCGATGAACACTGCCCGAATATTATGAGAAAGAATGAATACTATTAATAAGAATGTGTTTTTTTACATACCTTCTTAAGTCATTGGCCTATAAAAAGTTAAGTAAACAAAAATATAACAAAATTTTGGTGAGGTTAACTTCTAAAATTTAAATCTATATCATGAAAACTGTATGACAAATGAATTAATTAGTTGTATTTAGAGTTAGCAATGTTTGAAACTGGAATCGGTTTAATGAAATTCACAAAGCGTACATATTCAATCGATTGAATTATCTATATTTGTCGTCAAAACACTGAAATGTAACAAAACTATTTGTATTTCGTATTGTACTACTCCGGTCCATACCAATTGTTCAACATAGTTTACGCGTTGACAATACAAATACCATTTGGTATATTATTTATAAAAGGTAGAATAACAGTGACGTAGATACAGACTAGGTAAAAACTAGTGATTAGTGAAAACATACCATATTGACGACCTCTGTGGCGCGGTGGGCGAAGGTTCACCTGCAACGCAGGAGGTTGCGGGTTCGATTCCCGCCTTAGAACAAATATTTGTACGATCTGCAGATATTTGTTCAGGGTGTTCTGGGTATTTTTCTATGTATAATAAAAAATATATATCTATGTAATGTATTGTATTAAGTATATCAGTTATCTAGTACCCATAACACAAGCTCTGCTTAGCTTTGGGCTAGATAATGTTGTGTGAAATGTCCAGCATTATTTTATTTATTTATACCATACATATATTTCATTATATACTAGCTGATCAATAAGATTAAATCCATAGCAAGATGCCCTTGTACTTATTAGTGAATTATCTTAAAGAGAATGTAGGTTTTTTTAGAGAGCACGACAAAGCATGATTTGCAACTGAAGCTAGTTCAGCTGGTTGTAAAATTAACACATTTTTGTAACTTCTTAAATTGGGGCACGTATGCTATTTTATATAGTTATTTTGACATAGATTCTTTATAATGCTATACCCGAAAGTTTATTCAGGTACTTTCAAATTAAATGTGCTATAAAACAGATGACAGTCCTGTCAGGTACGTTGTTTCCTGTGTGGATAACGCAGGAAACTATCACAACACATTTAACCGCAGAATTATCTTGTCACACAACAGTCCTTTATTGGGCATAGTATACAAAGAACAGTTACACAGCTTTTGTTGGTTAGTCCTTGAGTAGGAAGAGACTCGCTGTCGAAACATATCCCCTCTTCACACACACACACACACACACACACACACACATATCATCTCTTAACATTATGACAAAAGGAATAACAGACCGTTTCAAATATATTGAACTACTATGATCCCTATTACAAACACGACAAAGTATTTTTCAAAAAGTTTGTTTTTTTGTCTTTGTGCCTTTTCAATAATTGTCGCAATATACTTATAGTTCTGTGTATCAGTTAAGATTTATAAAATTATGAAGATGAAACACTGATTTATAGTCACTGTGTAGGTGGTAAGATTGAGTATCTACTAAAAGCTCATAATATGCAGATCTGTTCCAAACTCCAAACTTTGGCTCATATTACAAGTAGCTACAAGTACACCATATACACGGATCCCGTACGTTTGAGGTTTCTTGATAACGTACAAGGTACTAGTAATATATCATGTTCCGTACGAATTTAGTTTTAAAGGAGATTTGAGTTTTAGTATAATACAGGACAAAATATTAGGTATTCTGGTGCTTATCATTATAGACATTAAGCCATTTAAGACCTATGATAGATAGATAGATTAACTTTTTATTGCGCAAAAAAACAGTTCTAACCCACAAAAACTTAACGAAAAAACAAAAGACTAGTAGATTCGTTTTTTAACATCAGTAGGTATTTGGACATTCGACATGACTGCGTGCATAAGATGCATTCAGAATAAGGATATTCAAAAAATCTTTGAGGCTAGTAGGAACAAAAAAGGTTTATTCATTATTCAGCAATTTGTTTCACACTTAAAAGAGGTTTTAGTTTATTTATTTTATTTATTTACGATTAACACAATGTGTCATTGGAGTTAAAGTTTACAGATACGTTGATTTAAAGGAATATGCAAAAAGATTCTAACAAAATTATGTTATTATCATCTAAAATAAAAACCGCGTTGGTCGCGGTCACAGATGCTGCGGTCAATGTCGGTTGCCGGTCGTTCTCATGTGTGTGGTAATAAAGCGCGTTCACGCATAACTGAAATAAAGCTGAATTTCAGAAAGCATAACTTTTTATTGTTTCACAAATATGGCTCTGAATTACCATACAATAAACTACATTGTAGGAAGTAAAAATCCCACCGTGACTTTTAGCCACCTATAAGGCTGCGTTTCCACCAAAGATGAGCTGTGCGAGGATGTGTAGCGAGGATGTGTTAGCGAGGCTGTGGAATGGTGTAAGTGTTTCCACCAGAGGTGTGCGAGGTAGATGAGCGGTGCGAGGATGTGGAACGGTGCGTAGATAAGCGGTGCGAGGATGTGTAGCGGGCTCTTTTCAGACTGACTGCTAGTAGTTTCTCGCTCGCAACACATTCCTCGCAACACATTTCTCGCATCACATTACTCGCAACACATTCATCGCACGCTCCTCATTTGTTTTGTACGTATAAAAATCTCACTCGCTAAGTCATTTCCACCAGATAGAGCTGCGCTGTGCGAGGCTAGGGTAAATAAAGTGATTCTATTGGTTCTTAAAAAACACATTTCTCGCTACGCATCCTCGCTCATCTCTGGTAGAACTCTGTCTGGCGCGTTCACTCTCGAATGCGTTGGCGAGTGGCAGGACTATCAACTAATTTTGTTGGCACAGGTCTATAAAGAAGGTTTAGCTCTACTACATACACATACATACATACATAAACACTCGCCTTTTTCCCCGAAGGGGTAAGCAGAGCCACAAAGGACATCTTTTTACTGTGGGTTGCATAGTCACAGGAATATAGACGTGACAAGTGGTGAGTTCATCGCTGCTCATTGTTTTCTTCGACCAACTCAGCTTTTTTCCAGTCCACTTACATATACACACACCTCTCTAAGTAAATCAGCAGCCAGGAAAAATCCTATACCAACAAAAATTGCCCAAAAAGTACCTATACTAGTGTAGTTTCCTATGCAGCACCACCTTCAGGGCTAATATATGCTACCGATTTAATTTGATTGTTCAACGTACAAAATATATCAATATATATACAATCGTGCGTGTCTGTGACTGACTGACTAATTTACGCACAGCTTAAACCATATTAAGTCATAGAGACCTAAAATTTGGCGGGTATTCCTAATAGTTTAAGTATGCACTAAGAAATAAATTTCCAAATTTCAACCCCTAAGGAGTACAGGGGGTGAAGTTTATGTGGGGAAACTCTAAACGGATGAAGTCGTGGGCGTGCCACTAGTACTATAGAAAACGGTATCTGTATAAATTATTGGTTAGAAAATGGTTTTGCTGAGTCTATGGTACATAATGACAAAAAAGATGTTCCCCTGTTTGGTTTTATTGAGTTTCATGTCGCACCATAAACTCAACAAAACATTATAACAAAAAACCCACCACCGAAAACTAGCTATAATATTTTTGCCACAGTAACTTGATTCCGGTAGGATCTCTCCATCATGTTGATGGACGTCTGTTATACTTTTTGAAATAATTCTAGTAACTCATACGTCACATGTGCACAGCGTGGCGCATTCGTGCTGCAATATTAAAGTGTTATCCATCACGCCGGCAAATCCGCTACAGTCTGGGTTTCATCAGTTTTTGGTTTCCCGATCGTTAAATATTCGAGAACCTATAAATGTATACCTATTATGTAGGATAGTATGCATCATAGGATACAAAGAACATACATGTATTATTATTTATTTATTTACTTTAACTAGAACGGCAAGGTAACCAATTACACTAATTAAACACAATCAAACAATATTAAACAATAGAAATACAATAAAAATAACATTAGTCAAACAACAGAAAAAACAGAATAATAAAAAAAAAAAATATAAAAACAATGTCAACAAAATAACGGTCAAAAATAATGTCAAACAGCAACTTTCACACATTCTTCTCACAGAACCCCAGGCACTCCGACAGAATCATCTTCCATCCATCCACAAACACATCAAATTCAGAACTCGCATCGGAGAGCATTGTGCACAGAGACACGCGGGATGGGCGACTGGGCACGCGCTACTGTACGGCAAAACGGCTCCGAGAACAATTTGTGACTCCTGCCTCTACTATAGTTATTGGGGACGTACAATCGCGTTAGCTCATCATGGATGTCAGGGGCATCAATCTTTCCACGAAGAACCTTAAACATGGTTATTAGCTGGCCATTGGCTCTCCTCACCTCCAAACTGTTATAACCTAAGCAGCCAAGGAGGAACTTTGTCGGGTACATGTATGGATAATAGCCATATAAGCGCTTATAGAGGAAGCGAAGAAAAGCCTTTTGCACCTTCTCAAGCAAAAGCGCATAACTGCTTTCATGTGGGTGCCATACACAAGAGCTGGCTTCAAGCTTGCTGCGGACTAGGGCACTAAAAATTAACTTTATGACATGATCACTCCGAAAGTCTCTACAATTCCTTAGGACAAAGCCTAGCCTACGGAAAGATTCCTTGGCTACCGCGGAAATATGGTCGTGGAAAGTTAGCTTTCCGTCGAACGTGACACCCAGGTCCTTAGCTTTAATAGATCTCGTAATAGGATTGCAATCCAACTTATACTGAAAATCGATAGGGTGCCGCATACGACCAAAAGTCATGGCACAGCACTTTGAGAGGTTAAACTCCATTCTATTTGTCACACCCCAGTCATAAACCGCGTTCACATCACGCTGGAGGTTCAGACAGTCACCTACAGACTTTATTTCTGAGACCAATTATGTCATAAATGTTTTTTTTTTATAATTTACTGTCACCGCTTTTTTCTTGGTGTGTGCAGTACTTAACGCAGACTGGCGTTAAGTTTAAAACTAGCTTAACGTATGACAGCAACAAGGTACTATACAGCTGCAACTAATATATTTATCAACCTACCTACCTAATTCTATTATACGAACTGTGTCCTATGTATGCAAATTTACGAAAATAAGGTGTTATTAATAAAATATACATAAAATATGAAATAATTCGCAATGCATCAACCTTAGTACTCAACAGTAATACTGTGATCACCAATCCACCTGGCGAGCAGTGGACGTCTGATACAGTCGAAAGCCATAAGATCTTATAAAAAAATACTTTCCAATCTCTATTCGTGCAGTGGGATAAGCATGGAACAGAGAGGTCAGTCCAGCCACTAAGTAATCATGCAGACTACTCAGATAATGAACGTCAAAAACATCACGCGAGTTAGTGAATTACTGCCAGGGGAATAATGCGAACAGCCCTTAGCAAGGTCTGACACGGATATTGTTCTCATGTTGAACAAGCCGTGAGTTCTCATCTTTGTACTAACTAAATTAAACTAATCCTATCCTACTAATATTATTATTTTGTTTATTTTTGTGAGCATGGTTTTGACGACGAGTAGCCGGCTGAGATGCGAGATATTGCTGGTTCGATTCCCGCTGCGGGACAAATGATTGTATGATCTGCAAATATTTGTTTCGGGTCTGGGTGATATATGGTACCATGTTACTCGTAGTTCCTGATACCCACGACACAGGGAATAGTGTGGGATCATGACTATACGTATGTGCCTGTTGGGTGTGTTATGTGTTATGGATGGATGGATATTTATTATAATTCTTATAATTCTTTATTGCACACAGAAAATATTATACAAATAAGTAATAAAGAAAGACATGTACAAAGGCGAGCTTAACCCTTAAGAGTTTTTTTAAACCTTTACGCAAAAACTGGTAAACTGATTGATGAAACTGTACAGTGTTATAGATTATACATCAGAATAGCATAAAAGCTATAATTTATAATAGAGGTTCCACGCGGGCAGAGCCACGAGCAAATACTAGTAAGAAATTAAATACAACTGCGAGTTACTTTATGAAATAACGAATTATTAATTATATGATTATAATGTATAATATAATGAATTATTAATAAATTTAATAATAATATTTTATAAATATTATAAATATATTTATTTGGGGTAAGAAAACTTGTGAATTAGAAACCTTTTCAATTACACGTAGACTTTAACTCTAATAAATTTGATTGAGAAAAAAACTTCAATCAAAAAAGGTGGCCAAGATGAATTGAAGACCCAGAAGTAAATCGGTTCGTTAACGCCAAAACATAATTAATAGGTATTTCCAAAGTTGAAACAAACCGGTTAAAATTGAGAAAGAATGCTTTTCAATACAGATAAACTTGAACGAGGTTGTTAAACACGCAATTCATTAATTTATTATTGTGTCTGTTTTAGTAACTTTTTAAAAAGCAATGAAAGCAAATTTCGTGCTTTTGAAAATAAAATTTTCATTGAATTTATGATAAATAAATGCATATAAATGTTGCTTTAAAATTAAAAGTCAAAAAAAAAAAAGTCAAAAAGAACTTTATTCATTGAAATCACAAGGATCATTTTGAATCGTCTTATATAAAATTAAATTACTCCTGTTCCAACGCGACCAAGCCTAGAAGAATCAGGCAACAAACTCGGCTTGGCTTACATAAATGGTCCGTCTTACCACTAGGTGAGAAGCGCCTGTGTGGTGCCTCGGAGCAAGGAGTTGCTGATACATAGTAAATGAGAACTTAAAAACCTTAGGAAGGTAGTCAAAAGTAAATAAACATCAGCAAAAATATGCAAGACAGCACACGCTACGCTTGTTATACTTATAAATAATAATCTAATACAAACATGTAAATAGGTAAGTACAGATATTGCAAATTTCCATTTTAGCAGTCGAGGGGCAGAGCGACATCAGGCCACGCGGCTTTATCATTACTATAGTCATCAAAAGTGTAATACGCTTTCTTAATTAGATTCATCTTTATGTAGGATTTAAATCTTCGAATAGGAAGTTTAAATGCACCTTCTGGAAGTTTATTATAGAACCGTACAGAATTCCCCATAAAAGACCCACTTACTTTCTTTAATCGAAATTTTGGTATATTTAGTTTGTGTTTATTTCTCGTGTTAATACCATGCACGTCACTTTTTATCATAAAACTATCCAAGTGTTTATGTGTATGTAATAATATTTCATAGATATATTGCGATATTACTGTAAGAATATTGATTTCTTTGAAACGCTCCCTCAAGGAGTCACGCGACTTCATTTTATAAATGGCACGTATTGCCCGTTTTTCTAAGACATAAATAGCTTGGATATCTGCTGCTTTACCCCACAGTATGATACCATATGACATAACACTATGGAAGTAGCTAAAATAAACAAGCCTAGCTGTAGCTTCATCAGTAAGCTGCCTTATTATTCGAACTGCATATGCAGCGGAACTAAGTCTACCAGCAAGAGCCACAATTTGTGGTGCCCACTGCAACCCTGCATCAATATTAAGCCCTAAGAAAATGGTAGACTTGACAAGATCAAGTGTCTCCCCATTTATTTTAATATTAGTTGGATAATGTTTTACATTAGGCAATGTGAATTTGATGCATTTCGTTTTTTTAGCAATAAGCAAAGATTATTAACTGTGAATCACTCAAGAACACGCGATAGTGAATCATTTACATCATCGTAATTAGATTTAGATCTATCAACTTTGAAAATCAAAGAAGTATCGTCAGCAAATAGAACTATGTCACATATGTCTTTCACAAAAAAAGGGAGATCGTTAATGTAAACTAGGAATAAAAAAGGGCCTAGTATTGAACCCTGTGGCATCCCCATGACAATAGTCGATCCTGAAGACCTTTCACCACCAACATCAACTTTTTGGATCCTATTGGATAAGTAAGAATTTACAAGATTAATTGCCTGATTTTGTATGCCATAATGTTTTAATTTGGAAATTAACGTATCATGCCTCACGCAGTCAAAAGCTTTGGACAGGTCGCAGAAAACTCCGATCGCGTCCTGCGAGTTCTCCCATGCTTCAAATATGTGTTCTAAGAGCATGGTACTAGCATCGGCTGTCGAACGACCCTTAGTAAATCCAAATTGATGACTATGAAGAAGTCCGTGGAGGTTGAAGTGTGACAATAACTGAGTAAGAATAAGTTTCTCGAAGATTTTACTTAACGCAGGCAATATAGAAATTGGCCTATAATTACCTGGATCTTTTTCGTTACCAGACTTGAACAAAGGAATTAATTTACTATGTTTCATAAGATCAGGAAAGACTCCCTCGTCAACACATCTATTGAAAATGTAGGCCATACACGGCGCAATATCAATAATTATAACACCTAACACCTTTGTAGATATTCCCCAAAGGTCTTCAGTATTTTAATAAAAAAAGTAGATGCTCCAGAGGCAGTTGATTTTAAAGATTGAGTCACAAAATTAGGTATACTAGAGAAAAAACTATCAAAGGCATTTGCGACCTCAGTATTATTTGATAATGTTGTATTGTTTACGTTTAAATTAATTTGTTTACTACGAGGTTTAGCTTTACCTGTTTCATTATTTATTAATTTCCAAGTTGTCTTAATTTTATTTGCTGATTTTTCTATTTTATTTCTCAAATGCAATGATTTTGCTGCATGACAAACTTTTTTGAAGGTCTTGGAATAGTTCTTTATGTACAAGATAAACGATGGATCGTGCAACATTGATTCTCTAGCCGCATAGAGTTCATATAATTTATTCCTACTTCTATAAATACCGGTTGTAGCCCAATCAGCTAACCCGACATTAGCTCTAGCTTTACATTTTTTTAACTTAAATATCTCACTATGTTCCTCCTTGTAATTACTGAAAATAGACATTTTTGTTGAATAAAACTAATAAATACTCTTTCTTGATTATAATCTGTAGTCATGCACCATAAAGCTGTGTTTTGCCAAAAGGCTTTTACTATGCCACTTATAAAGAATGCCTACTCTTAAATATTTATATAACTTTTTGACATATCCCTGTTAATATTAGGTATCAGAAATTTGATACGTGAATAACTTACTGTTGTGTCTAACCATGGCCCTTTATGAGCTTTATGTTTGTAACATTAATGTATTGTTACACAAAATATGTTGAGAACGCCTCAAGGAATTCTATTGAAACGATAGGTCTCATCAAGTTGACGTGTATTCAAAATTTCAACTCGATTTTCAGTAAAACAGATCACGTTCTCACAATAAATGTCATGTTCCGCGACTACAACAATGAAATAAAGAGGTGTCTTGTGACAAGCCCAACCGCGCTAAGAATTAGCACTTTATACGTGATACTTTCTCAACGAAATCATCAGAAATTTATTTTTAAATTGATTATTTAGATTATTTCGTTGTGAAATTACAGCGAATTGACAATAACATGTTACGGCGTAGACTGCATAGCAGCTACGGCTACGACTAAGGTGGTATAACGAAAATACAAGTACTAAGTAATTAAAAACGCGACCAGGTTATTGCCGCGGACTTGGAAATTCTTTGTGAATGATAATTTCGCAAAAGTTTATTCTGTTTTAGCTAACTTCATTTTTACATTGATAAATAAACAGTGTCCCTAGCGAAAAGTTTTTCTATTTATGTCAGAGTTAATGTAATCGTTATGGTTACAGTAAAAACCTCAGAACAATAACTAAAGGTAAAAATTACACTCGGAACGCTGACCTTAACAAAACAATTGAACATCTAATGCTTTAGCTTCGCGTTCTATAATTTTTCTGTGTCTACCTAATCCACAAAACATGACGAGTTATCAGGTATTTCAGTATATACTTAATTTTCTTGGAATGGAACCAGACTTTTCTGTGTAGAAAGGTCCTTATCTCAATCGACCTATGAAATTTTAAAGGTCGCAGGAAGTTAGATGGAGTCTGCTCAAGACCGTTTGTCTTGGCGTTCAAAGGATTCATTTCCAGCAGTGGACTTTTACAGGCTGAAAATAATGATGATGATTGCTAAATCTTGCCTGAAATTACAACAAAGTCACAATTTCACTGCTATTACTTTCTTGTCATAAATAAAGCCCTACTCACGCATAAAAATTACCTAGGCTACGTTGCTTGTTTGTCAACGAGCTAGTTCAACGTACTCGGAACTATAGAAGTAATAATACGAACTTCACTCCAATGCGACGTGTTAGACATTATGTATAAATCTGTGATACGCGTGCGAGTAAAATTGAAACTTAAAGACAACTTCCAACAGCTCATATTACATTTAAAAAACTGTCCAATAGGCGCCGGTTGATAGTCTACCGTCGTTTTTTTTTCAAATTGCTCATGTCTGAGTCATATTGGATCCAAAGACATCATGATAAGGCTCATTTTACAATAAAGGTCGATTTGAAGTAACTCAGGCATGCCAGGTAGCCTGCCCGTTCCTATTATTCCGAGTGATGAAGCAAATTGTTTGAAAAACTGGATTAAATTTTACTGGAGTGACCGTGGTTTTCATTTGTTAAGTGTTTTTAAGTGCAAATTCAGCAGTAGCAGAATAAGCTGTAACAGAGTAAAACGTCGTTTTTTGATAAAATACAACAAAGGAATTTAAAATGTAACTTTTTAACTACCTACCCAGTTCCTTGCTATATAGTTGGGTATTTATATACACGAGAGTGATAACTTGAAAAAAGCTTTATTCACTGAAACTCAATCTGTTCTAAGATCTAATGGATTAACAAAGATGTCTAGATTTCACGAATCACATACTACTCGTTAGTACTCGGTTATTGCAAAGACTGGACTTATTCAGTGTGAAATTTAATTAAGCAAATGAAAGGCCAAAAGATAGGTATTTTATTTGCTATTTCAATTAACTTGATGTCAACATTGATGATATGATGAATTTGATGGGATTGATTTAATGTGTTGACTCTCATGGCGTCGGGCGAGTAACCGGCTGAAACGCAAGACGTGCGGGTTTGATGTCCACTGCGGGACAAATGTTTGAATGATCTGCAAATATGTGTTGCAAGTCTGAATGTTGTTGTAGCGTGGTACTCGTAGTTCCTGATACCAACAAACAGGGAATCCTAGTGTGGGATCAAGACTATGTGTGTGACTGTTGGGTGTTATGTTATATGTCAGGGTCGGAGCGCGCGTGTGATGCTTCTTTTGTTGCAGGCGTCCATAGGCTACTTGTAACTACTTTCCATCATGCGTATGATTGTTTGCTTGCCTAGTATAAGTCTTATTTTCAGAGTAAAGATACAGGCATTTTGAATTCTTAAAAACCTGTCTTTGTACCAATCGCGGCCCACCTCCATTGTAAAACAAAAAAATGCGACACAATTATTTATTTAAAGGAAAACCAACAGCACAAAAACCATAGTAAAAACAGAAATTGTAGCAGAAGGCGAATAACAGGTTTTCAAGGTTAGAGAAGGAATAGATACAAAAAAATGTGAACAAAAAAAAAAATAGTAACCTAAAAATAGAGCAGAAGTTAAGATAGTTGATAAACAGAAGACAAATAATACCATAAAGTAGCACAATACTATAGGAAAAAAAAAACAGATTATATACTTAATACACAGGAAACGTCACACTAAACACAGTCCGGCTACGGTTTGGTATGACGTTTGACAGCCGTAGCCACACCCTGTACCGTTCGGTGTGGTAACTAAATGTAAAATATGATAAAACATAACATAAAATAACACCCGCAGTCACATACGTAGTCTTGATCCCACACTAGGATTCCCTGTGTCGTGGGTATCAGGAACTACGAGTATCATGGTACCATAACAACCATACCTGGAACAAATATTTGCAGATCATACAAACATTTGTCCCGCAGCGAGAATTGAACCGTTCTCAAGATTATTTGTGTAAGTTATGAGTCTTATTTTTAACCGACATCCCAAAAAAGGAGAAGGTTCTCAATTCGGTTGTATTTTCTTTTTTTTTTATGTTTGTTTCCGCGTATCTCCGGCGTTTATGAACCGATTTGGAAAATTCTTATTTTATTTGAATAGATATACTTCCAGATTGGTCCCATTTTTTTCAGAATCCAGTTCTGATGATGGGATCCATGAGGAATTGAGGGAACTCCTCAAATTTTGTAGGCATACATATGGCAATTTTGATATTTTCAGCAACAAACCAAGCATTTGCATTCAAAAAGTATCATAATCCTTTCACCACTATGGTTCTTTCATCATTTTTTTTTCATCCAAATATTTAGTCGAATACTAAGGCGGAAGTCGGTTTTTTAAATTAAAATTTATATACAAATAAGTTTTATAAAATAAGATTCAACATTTCTTCAGATTTCTTATGTCCAAGAGTTCTTATGTCTACCGTCTGATAAAGATTCAATACAGTATTTTCGCATTCATTTAACTATTCTGTCACTTCCACTAATTATCGTCATAACTCTTTGCATAAGTATTTCCAGAATGGTTTATGCCTGAGTCCTTTGTCGCGACGGCTCACACGCCTGTGTAGGCAATATTAGTTATGATCCCATAAAGAAAACCTTTTGTTGCCTTTAGTGTTTTTTTTATAGTTCTCACTAAGGATGTAGACATTATAAGAACTGGAATCAGTGACGTCAGAGCAAAATATGGTGGGATGGCAGTCCAGTGAAAGCTGGCCTTTTCTTAGGTAGCGCATGTCAAAAGATGCCAAAAATAACCAACGCATATTTGATGCCGAGGTAGGTCGCAAGGAATTAGCATAAATTCACCTAGTTTAAAATAAATATATTTAAATATGTGTTCTAATCGCGAACAATTAAAAATAAGATTCAAAATTACCCTTGTGATTTACAGTTGACTTTAATATTAAAGTTCTCTTCAGAAGTTCAAACAAACAAACACACATCTCGCCGCACCACAGAGGTCGTCTCTGTGACGACCTCTGTGGTGCGGCGGGCGAAGGTTCGCCTGCGACGCAGGAGGGTGCGGGTTCGATTCCCGCCTCGGAACAAATATTTGTACAATCTGCAGATATTTGTTCAGGGTGTTCTGGGTATTTTTTATGTATAATAAAAATATATATCTATGTAATGTATTGTATTGTATCAGTTATCTAGTAACCATAACACAAGCTCTGCTTAGCTTGGGGCCAGATAATGTTGTGTGAAATGTGTCCAGCAATTTATTTTTATTTTTATACATACATTAGGCTTTTTATCTAGTGCAAGTTTTTCTGAACTATTCCATAACCTAATAAATTCTAATATATAATGAAACAATGACGATATTAAAACCTTATACCTAACCTTCCTTGAAGTCATATGAAACGATTGCAAAAACTACACTATGCAATCGACTCAGCTGATTTGGAGATAACTAGTGTTACCAGACCACCACAAATAAAAACAACAACCTCTTTCCCAAAGCACATAATACGGAACATATCCTTTCCTCTTGGGTAATAACGGGCGTACATACTTAGGATACGCGTACGTGATAGTACATTGATTGGCGATACGTGATCTTGATACATGTCTGGACGAGGCTTGAGTCCTCATATTTAATATCAAATGTACCTAGTAGCGTACGAAAATAAATAACCACAATGATGATTTATTGAAGTGGAGCAATGTATACCCGATATTCTGACTTTTAAGAGGACCTTTGCCCACCCCTAGTCCACAATTCTACAGAGGCAGTCTTACGTAAAAATCAATGACGTAATAAAAAGTACGCACTTACCGACTTATGTTTTATGTGCGTAAGAGCTACTTAAGTTCTTATGGTGTTAGGCTGTGACTTGTGAGAAAATGTAGAGTGAGATTGGTACTTTGTTTGATAACTTAATGTTTTTATAGTCTTTGTTTTCATCGTATTTTTTGCTAGCTTTTTAGATTTCGTTTTATAGCAGAGCTATGAAATAAATCACTTATATATTCTGAATTAATATAGTTTATTAAAAGGCTCAAAATATAGTTTCTTAGATTACAGTATAATCACAGACAACAGCCTAAATTCATCAGTGGAAATAGCATGAAAACACACAAATATATTTATCGGCCGATCATTCAGTCTGAAATCTGCGATCATATAAGAACAAGGTAACAAACAAAATGGGGATATACAACCTTTTTGAATACGTTCTGAGCGTGGCACGTGGCCGGACTGGTCACTTACACCGCGATTTATCACGCTTGAGTCTCGTTGGATGACTCTTTGAGCTCCTCTGGGACCACGTTTTGCCACATTTTTGCTCATAAATACGTCAAGCTACAGTTTTGGTTCGTATTCGTTAGCTGTGAAATGTTTAATGCCGGATACAAATTCATAATTAATTTCAATAGTGAAAACGTAAAATAGTGTTGTAACTTGCGCTATAAATATAACCTTTCAATAATGAAGTTAAGCCGAGAGCATTTTGAAAACAACTCTACAAATCTCATACTTTAAACATCAAAAACCACACAAAAAAACCATTTCAGAGTTCCAATGAGCTCCTAAAATCAGATAATTTTAATTAGTGAGCTGAAAACTGTACAGTAAACTAGTGGTTCGCCCCGAACTGAGACCTCGCGATGACACCTTTATCAGCCCGACTACTTAAGAGGGGAAGAAAGGGGTTTGTATTTAATGGCTATGTAAGTATGTTTGTATGGATGATCCATCAGAAATCTAAAACTACCGAGTCAATTTCACTAACATGAGAGATTTTGAAAAGCAAAAAAAGATTAGAAAGATTTTTTAAATAAACAGTGCCATCTAGTTGTAGTTTTGCTACTTAATTTTTAAAGATTTACGTTTTCTACGCTAAAAATGGGTACTTATTAAAAATAATAAATCCTCAATGTTCGACTTCTTCCTATAGAACAAAATATACTAAAATAATAAATTTCAGCATTACCAGATAACTTGAAGTATCTTCGAGATATTTTTGTATATTTTACTTTCTTTACCCTTTTCCGAACCGATTTCTAAAAACATTTACTGAGAAAAAAAATTAACCTCTAGGTAATTTCCATCATTGAAATAACCTTTGAATAGGACTAAGCAACGAGGCGTAAATACTATATACCTGTTAGTATATAAAGTACTTGACGAATTAATTGATAACGTCCTTTTGATGAAAGTTATAGAACTCCAATGTCATTCAAATTCCTAGGAATGGGGGGTCAACAACAGATGTTATATTGGTTATTGTTTTTTTATGGTACACGTTTCTAATTTCTTCAATTTCAGACTTTCCCCTGTAGTTGTGACACAAAAGCTACAAGCATACCAAATTTCAGCATTGTGGGATTGCTGGAAGTACCCTAGAATTTTTGATTTTTAAGTTTTTTATTTTCCTTAATATCTCGAAAACTTCTAAGTTTAAATACTTATTAAAACAGTTTAGAAATGTCCAACCAAAGCGCTTTCATTAGACACCCCACTTGATCTGACTGTCTCACTTTTATTTTTTTTACCCTCTCTTGGAACCCAATATCTCAGCAACCCCCTGACCGATATAGCTCATAACCTTACCTACAAATTGTACCAATACTATCTACTCCCGTACCAAATTTCATGAAGATCGGATTAACGGTTTGGAAGTTTTCATCGGACAAACATACATACATACATACATCCAAACGCCGATTCTTCCAACTTGACTCAGAGAACTCGCTTCGCTCGTTCAATAATGTAGTTGGAAACCTACCCCAAGTTTCTCAATACGACATATAATCTCAGACATATAATCTCGACATATAGGCTCATCAATAGTTCTAAGCTAGAAGCAAACGACCTTTCCCGGACTTACCCCAAGAAACTTTCTAAGGATCAGAAAATGGATCACTGCTGACAACTTGCAGCATCCGTGAGTTATCCTCCTTTGAACGAAATAATAGTGTCAACTAACGTCTATGTTAAGTCAAAACCTGAATTATATAGAAATTATACTTTCATAATTATCATCATCATCAGCCTGATGAAGTCCACTGCTGGACGTAGACCTCTTCCCTAACATGCCACAACGAACGGTCTTGAGCCGCCTTCATCCACCAACCTGCGACCTTTATAATATCTTGTCTTACCGTTGGGGAAAAAAGGTTCACGAGTGGCAACCGCAAACTGGACGACGCAATAGAGGAAGACCCTCCTCTCGATGGAATAAAGTCACTTTAAATACTTTTGACTAAACTTTGTTAATCTTTATCGAATAAAAAATAAACATCAAAAAAATTGTGAAAATAAGTACCTCATCATCAGCCTGTAGAAGTCCATTGCTGGACATAGGCCTCCTCATAGAATGCTACGACGAACGGTCTTGAGCCAAAAACTGAATATATGGGTTTTTGATATTCTCGGTTGCATTTCCTCATTATTTTCGTACAGTATTTTTTGGCCGTGGTATGTATCCGGTCTTAAAATAAACCCTCCGTATCTTTCAATGGATGTAGTAAAAGCCGAAAAGCCAACTAAAGGGATTACACAGCCAGCATCCACGACCACTTTACACCAAAACTGAGATCCGCCTGTCAAGCGTGGTGCTGATTATGGCAAATTCATGGGCTTATTGCATTCGATGGGCTCCCCCATCGAATGCAATAGGGTATTTGTCTCGTCTAGCAGTGGGCATCAACTGGTTGATGATGATGATGATAACTTTATATACTATAAATAAAATAACCCCAGACAGTTCCTTCTAGTTTACGGTTGCGGTTCTACGCCTGTGTCTATATGCTACATACGTCTATGAAACCACTGAATTAGACCTTACGGTCTAATCTTTTAAAATCCTCCGTCTGTGGAAGCCGAAAAGTAAATTAGATTCCAGCGAATGGCTCGACCGCAGTCTGCACCCGGATTAAAACTAGCGACAAGGAGAAATGTAGATTAACATTTTGAAAATACGAGAATATTGGTAATCCTCCTGATAAAATCTAGGATAGCTACATTGATATGGGAAGGGATATTTTATAGAAGTGAACAAAAAAATGATCGAAAAGAAAATAAAATTTGTTTCAAAACACAACGCAACATAATTAGTAGTTTACCATGAACTGACACTTCGCGATGTTTCATAATCGTCCCTTACTTAACGAATCCTTTACTGATTATGCTCATTGTACTAACTTGGCACTAGTATTGGTATCATCAATCTACCTACCTAATTTCATGGCGATTGGATCTACGGTTTAAAAGTTATCGCCGGACAAATTCCTATCAAACATACGTACATACGAAATCAATAAGACCTCGCTTTGCTCGGCCAACATTCATTAGTATAATGTATGTACATGATGTGTATATGACTTCGTCCACAATTTTAGCATCGTATGATAAAATCATAATAATTATTCTTGACTATGTTTTTACCATGTGCCGTGTTGTGTTAGTCTAAAAAAAGACCCCTCCATCTCCTCCCGTGGATATATAGTAAAAACAAACTACGGGCTTACATCAGGGGATAGGCAGAAGCATCCATCTGAGTGCTCAACATGAATACTCATTTTTCATTCATTCATTTTACACACTCATTTTCACTCTCACTTAAAATTACACTAACACACTTAAAATTGTTGACAGCGATTAGTTTAATTGATAATTGTATTTTTTGTTTTGCAAAATTTTAGTGCCTATTTTTAGCAACCATAATATATGGCTATGAAAGAGCGAGGTCTTCTAACTCAAGTATTTTTATACTTATAAGAGCCTCAACCTTTTTGTAATATTTAAATTTTTGGCTACAGAAATAAAAAACATTTTCATTTCATTTCATTTCAATACTGTAATCACCAAACTGCCTGCCAAGCGTGGTGATTATGGCAATTCCCCACGTTGTATTTTATGGGGGAGACCTCGTCCAGCAATGGACGTCTAACGACGTCGCTGATAACGATGATCATGGCATTTTGACCTTTCATACAAAAAACAAGCGTAGTAAATGGCTTATAGAGCAATTATAGTAGGTACATAAGCAAAATAGCCTGCATGCATACGATAATGCAGAATTATTGGCCACGGCAAGCTGCCAGAAGAGCCATGTGCCCGCCAGTGGTCGTTAAAAGATAATTATGAACGAACATGCTATAAATAGATACCCAACCTATTTTATAATAAGCAGAACATTGAAAAAAATGTCAAAATTTCTTGGCTTTACAAAAATTATAAGAATACATCATCGTCTACAATCTACATCAAAGATAACCACGAGGCATATCAGCAAACCTTTAATTTTATGCTATGCCATTAATAAATTAATAACCACTAAGCTCCAAGGAT
This sequence comes from Epirrita christyi, assembly GCA_951392215.1. Classification (NCBI taxonomy): domain Eukaryota; kingdom Metazoa; phylum Arthropoda; class Insecta; order Lepidoptera; family Geometridae; genus Epirrita; species Epirrita christyi. The sequence continues at coordinate 6,411,644 of OX595849.1, read as the reverse complement.
TATAAATAACTGTAATTGCCTCAATTTTAAGTAGATGTTCCCTAGGAAGTTGGTTGTTTAATCAAACTTTAGTTTAGTGACAGACATTCTGACGACAAAGAGATTTATTGGGTCCGAAATCTACAGAAACTCGGTTTTGCCACAAAGTAAAGCGGCGGTTTCTAACAAACACAAAGCTAAAAGAAGAAATAATTGGTTCACTTCAAAGGTTAGAACAAACGTTTTAAGCTTAGTTACCGATAGGTGAATAAGTGACTTTCAGGCGTTCTTGAAGTAGGTAAATAAAGTAAATAAATAAAGCCGTCAAACTTAAAAACTTATTAAAACTGAAAATATATTATTATGCTCCGTTATATCAACAATACTGCAGCATTCACTTCGTAATAAATCATCATCATCATCATCAGCCTGTAGAAGTCCACTGCTGTACATAAGCCTCCCCCTTAGAATGCCACAACGCTCGGTCTTGAGCCGCCTCCATCCACCGACTTCCTTCGACGTTTATAATGTCTTTAGTCCTTCCAGATAGGCTCTTAGCATTAGCATTATTGTACCTTAATGTAAAAAACAAGTACCTATAAAGTAAATAATATAAAGAAAACAACTATTTAACTTTTATTATTAAATTCTGTTTACTCGCGTATTAATTGTATTAATATTTCTGTATATAAAGATATATAAATATAATATTTTTATAATTATTGTAATAGTGCATTGGTGTGTCTGGCCTAAGAATATCATTCTGTCTCCTCTCGTAAATGTATAAATAATATAAAAAAAATAACTATTTAACTTTTATTATTTAATTCTGTTTACTCGTGTATTAATTGTAATAATATTTCTGTATATAAAGATATATAAATATAATATTGTTATAATTATTGTAATAGTGCATTGGTGTGTCCGGCCTAAGAATATGTCTCCTCCCGTAAATGTTGTGAAATTCGGCTAGTGATTCCACCAGGTGATGTGCAACAGAATCCACCTGAGTACTCAACACCTATACTGAGAATACCAATCCGCCGGGCAAGCGTGGTGATTATGGCAAAACCTTCCATTGCATTCTATAGGGAAAGGCCTCGTCCAACAGTGAACGCTGAACAGCTGATGATGAAATATAATATAGTAAATACAAGTATATACACACATAGTACAAACATAGCCACAGTATTTGTCATATATGTGCCTATGTTATCTTTTCAACCGGAACGATAGGTATGGTGGGTATTATAGTGGTAGTATGTACCTTCCCGGACGTACTATTTCACAAGAAGCTCTACTTACTAAAACTACTACAAAAAACTGAGGCAGCCGCTATCTTCATGAGCTTTAATAAGAGCTGTTAATTTGCGTTGCGATAAAGGGATCAAATAAATTAAAGCAGGAATTTTTATAGCCGTAAAGTATTTTTAAGCCATGCCCCGTAAAAACGATTTATAAAGGTACCTATTTATACGGAACGTGTAATAGGGTTGCCCAGGATAATGACTCTGGGTTACAAGGGACGGATTAGAGAACGATTATTTTTTGCTCACTCGTTGATTCGGCGTTCAGTCAAGCTAAAATAATAAGGCTTTGAATTTTAGGGAAAAACGTCGAATGGGTCACGTGGTCAAAGATCTTTAAATCCTACTAATATTATAAACGCGAAAGTTTGTGAGTATGGATGGATGTTTGTTACTCTTTCACGTAAAAACTACAGAATGGATTGGAGTGAAATTTGGAATGGAGATACTTTACGCCCTGGATTAACACATAGGCTACTTTTCATCATCATCATCATCATCAAACGCGAAAGTTTGTGAGTATGGATGGATGTTTGTTACTCTTTCACGTAAAAACTACTGAATGGATTTGAGTGAAATTTGGAATGGAGATACTTTACTCTCTGGATTAACACATAAGCTACTTTTCATCATCATCATCATGATGCCCCGCGGGTGAAACCGCGGGGCGCAACTAGTATGCCATAATTTATCAAAATATTAAAATGACGTTGAATGTACTCGTCATGCATTTGATATTGGCCATTTTGCGTCATTGATATAGGTCAATATGCGTAATGGCTATTTTTCGTATTGGTCGTTTTGCGTTTTGATCCTTTTTAATTATTTTCCGCAATACATATTGGTCATTATGCGTCTAAACCAATTCGTTCTTTTGTTTTTTGAAGATCACATCGATCTAAAATATCCTAATCATACAGGATTTTTGAATGAATGAATGAATGAATGAATGAATTATTTATTTGCTTAGAATGTAGGTACAGTATAAAACATAGATGATAAATATAATAATAGTTTCCAGTACATTCTGCCGTCAAGCGTGCAAAATTTAAGCAGTCCTTACAAGCTAATTATGGAGGCTAAATATATTACATGCGAGTCAGAAACAAAAATGCTCAAATAATTATAAATCGACCAAATAGGTGGCACATAAAATAAACACACTAGACTCTACTTTGACACTCTACTTTGTAGACTCTTAGTTCCTTAACCTTGCTTCTGTGTGACATTCTTCCTGATACGAAAAATAGTTATAATGGTTTAGGGTTATAATGGTTTAAATATCACTCCGACGAGCAGCTAGACATTGCTATAACAAAAAAACTGTCTTGGTTATTTATTGCAAAAAATTCTATCAGTCACGGCACTGTCGCCGCCGGTTACAATTTATCAATGCCTGGGAAACTTTGTCACTCCTTCCACGATAGCCTGTCAGGGGTTCCTGTTTAATTTTTGATAAAAAATTTGAGCTTTCGTTCATTTTTTTTATTGGTTTGTCGTGTTATTAATTCTTTCTAGGTCATTTTTACGTTACAAGAAGTCACTCTGAGCGAGGTTCGCAATTTGCTTTTCTTTCAACTACAAGAATCCATTTTTACAATTGAATAATAAAAACTTTACAATGTAATTTCCAGTCGCATTCACTCAATTCCCGCCAATTCGGTTCGTTTGCGAATATTCTTTTCAGCCAGTTTCTATTTTTAAAACTTCTTTGTATAGGAAGTGACTTTTACAGAACTAGATGGCGCTGCATAATATGCCTGAATCCTAGATCGGACGAAAACATACGATGATTCTATTTATAAAATCAGTACTAATAATATTTCTAAATAATGTAAGTGAGCGGGCTTGTAGTAGCGGAGAGTATTATGTTCTGTCTGTGGAGTAGGGGCTGTTATGGATTTTCATACAATATTATTTTCTTGCACAGTTTATTTTTCGAGTGAGAAAAACCATTTGTGACCGGTATTCGCGAATTTGAACATTTTTAACCCATAATCTTAGTTACCACTAATTCTCTTAACACTCTTTTTGTTAAAGTTTTCATTAACACAGAGATAGTATTTCATGGAAGCTGGTGTTATGAAAAATAATATGTATACCTTCAAATTATATAAGGATTCATCTCACAGTTACTATTTCAACGTATCATAACAAAATAATATTGTTAGAATGTCACCCTCAACCTGTAGAGAGCCGAGTGTAATAATACCAAACGACGCAATAAAACTCTGTTTAGACCTCAGAGTAAAAATAAATAAACTGTAGAGCACATTTACCAATTGTTATATGGAACGCGAAGTTAGGAGCCGTCTTTTCCCTCGACCTTCAATATAAATAAACAATTGACGAGTCGAGACTGGCGCTTATTTTGTACGTGTTTATCCTTGACGATATACAACTTCTTTTCATTTTATAACAAATTATACTGCTTCGCATGGATCTATATCGCTTGAGTCACTTGATAACCTATTTTCCGCTATGAACGGTTGGCATTTCTGCGAGCACAAGCTTCATTAAACTTACAGGCGCTGTATATGACCATGTGGTTATTACCTTGGTTTTTCTAGGCAGGTATACGGATCTTCGTGTATTAAAACTCTGATAACTAGCCATCTTTTGTTTTTGCCTACCTGACTGGTAACTGATCTAGTTCTCAGCAGGAGTTTGATGGCCATAGTAGCTGCTAACATAGGCATTCTGGCTCTCGTTTGAGCTCCACAGCTTACTTGCAATCACTCTGAATTTCCACATATTGCATCTTGGGCACAATCGTTATAACCATATGTGCGCATATTGCCAATACAGTCTTCTTTAAAGTGGCTTGTGGTACGTAGTTTTCTGTCCTTAAAACACGGAAAAATATTCTGGAATATTGCTTTGATAATATTATACTTACTCTAGTCAACTATAAAGATTGAAAATAAAATGTATGTTTTAGCCTTGAGTCATTGTCATCAGCCCACATAAGTCCACTGTTGGACATAGACTCAAAAACACTACTGAGCCCAGTGTCTGGCTCTTATGAGGCCTTCAAACGAAGGTTAATATATGGATTTTGATTTATATCATATTTTGTATAGGTGCTGTATACTGTATATAGGTTGTATTCATTTGCAGAGGCACAAAAGTCTGTGAGGTTCAAGAGAATTACGCATTAATAACTGTACTAACTGTACCAAAGGTTTAAAAAGGTTAAATCACGGGTTGCATTACTGTTTAAGGTAGGAATACAAAATATATACTGAAAATAGACTTAAAATTATTCGAAAACCTATCAAAAGTAGGGCAGACTATATTTTACATCGATAACGAAACCTGACTGTAAAAACTATAGATGAATAACTGTACTTACCCCCGCAAATGCCGCATTGACGTAGAAAAAAGGCTACTGCCAGTCTTTGCCAGTAAGATTCAGATTTTTATTATGTTTGTACATGAGTCCTTGCTAGTATGGAGCTCCTTGTGGAAGAGTTCGTCCGGGGAAGTACTACAGCCATACCTATTTCTGCGCTAAGCAGTAGTGCTCGCATTGCTGTATTCCGGTTTGAAGGATATGGGTGCCAGTGCTATTACAGGCATATTAGACTTTTCATAATTATGTCTCTGTCTGGATGACAGGCGCAGTGCAATGTCAAGTAGGTTGCATCTTAGCTGGTCGTGGCTTAAGAGGTATTGCATTTGTAATGTACTGAGCTTACCTATTAACATCAAGTGGGTCAAATGCCAACATCATTATCCTGTAGAAGTTCACTGCTGGAAATAGACCTCCCCCTTAGAATGCCACGACAAACGCCAACACCGTCATTAATTAAAATAAAAAAAACATAGGTTCTTACACTTAACAGTAGACTGTGACCAAATACAATATTTAGATTAAAAATTTATACTGGCGACAGATACCTTAATAGGTATCTGTGATGCCACGTCAGCTCTACAAACTATCGACAAATATTTACCGACTATGCAAAGATGTTTGACCGTAGTAAAATTTGTAAGATGAAACAAAATTAAACCTCCAATCTTCGATTTCGAGGCTAGTTTGTTACAAACAATCTATGCTTGCACCGTGGTTGCGCAGCGCCGGAGTACGTGGCGACACTGACGCAGCATCGTCGAACCTACTTTCTGTGTAAATGCAACCAAAATTTCACGCTGCCGCATTTTAATTTCATTAATGGATTGTTAATACCTTAATTTAAAAGTCTTTCGTATAAAATAAATTCATCAGCTAGCTTTACAGAGAATATTTAATTTTATGGTGAAAAATCTGTAATATCTGAAAAGTGATTGGAATGAAAGATTACACTTTAAATTACTTAATAAGTGTATTACCGGCCATAATTATCCTTGGTTTCTTTCTATAGCTCGAATGATTTAAAAAAATCACAGTTGAAGAAACCATAATGATAAAGCAAGGTGTTTTCTTTAACTTGGTTCTTATAAGAACCATATTCAATCCATGCTACTAGCCGAAATTACAAGCTACTCGTATACTTGATAACCTCCGCGACACGGTGGGCGAGTATCCGGCTGAGACACAAGAGGTGCGGGTTCGAGTTCCACTACGGGACAAATGTTTGCTTGTATGTATTTTTTTGTATGTTTTGTTTGTGTTTTTTTTTTAACTTTATTCTACCTACCTTTTTGTTTATTTTTAGATTGTTGTCTTATGTACTCGCTTAGTGCATAAATGACCGATTTCCGATTGTTATCGTGAGTTGAAATCCTGAAAAATCAAAAGAAAATCGCGAAAAATACACGAGACTGATTCGGGTTCCCTGACAGATGATCTCTTTAGACATCCATTTGCCACTGGGGCATCCAATAAATGAATAAAAATGTCCAATATACTGAGGACAACTATTAATTCTTGTTGAAAATTTTGTAAACTTATTACAATGTGAGTCTGTTGTCCCAACAGCTTGTTTAACTTTAATGACAGCCCAAATACATAACTGTAACATTGTAACGACATCAATTTGTGTAGTTTTACATACATTAATGCTTATTTACGTAGTTACAAGACTTAGTTGCTGTTATTAATTTAATAAGTGGCTTTGGGTCTGAACAGTCTGTTGAGTTTAGGAGTTTAAATACTAGACTTAATTTAGGTTTGGGGCCAAACAATAACTCAATTCTACGGCCATTAAGTAGTTTTGGTAAACTCCGTGTTAAAATTGGTGGCCACTCTGAACTTGCCACGTCGAAACGGGTTAGATAGAGGGCAAGGGTAAAGGAGGTTAAAGTGAATGACAATATAGTTGGTAAAGCCTAGTCCAGCATTTTTTGCAGCATTGGGTAATTTCAGGCTGACAATAATGTATAAATCGGTAGGGAAATGTGGCATATAAACCTAAGTAGAAAAGATCCAAAATCCTTCAGCATTTAATGCTTCATTTTCTAGAAAGACCATTGAGTTATTATGTAACCGTATACTTAAACGGCACTCAAGACGCGAAACAATACAGCTTTTATAAGATAACTGCAGCAAGTAGCTCTATGGGAACCCTTATGAGAGCTTTTGTAGCCTACTAGTTTCAACCCACGGCTTTGCTTGCAGTAGAAAAAGAAGCCTATGTCTCAATCCAGGTCATTATCTATGTATTTGTGTGGCATAATATATCAAAATCAGTTTAATCATTACGTCGGAATGAAGTATCATACATATATTTAAACACATAAATATTCAAACTTTCGTATATATAATATTAGTAGGATTTTTATTCCCAGATATAGGTGGCATAAATTATTGCTATAGGAGGTATATTTCCTATACGGGAGTGACTTGTTCACTGTGTGACAAAACTCCATTTTAAATAATAAAGAGGGAAAAACAAAAATTCCCGCACCTTTAATGTACTGTTCTTATAACTAATATTAAAAGGTATTTCAAAAAAATAATAACAGTTTTTTTATCAACACAGTCTTGGAAAAAAAAAAACAAAAACTGAAAAAAACAGTCAAGTTCGAGTTACAAAAATATAGAAACAAACAAATTGTTTGTATATTTGTCATTTTTATAAAAGCTTAAGTATTCATTTTCACCACTTTTCAGATGTTTTCTACTTCAGGTTGGGTCTACAGCAGGGAACGGGCAGCAGCATCCACCTGAGTACTCAACACAAATACTACGATGACCAATCCGCCTGCCAAGCGTGGGTATTATGACAGTTCTTATTTCATGGGGAGGTCTCGTCCATCCATTTCTTTTAATGCAATAACTTTTCATGTTATACATAATACATATAAATAAAATGAGGTATTAGTTTTTTGTTAGTAGTAGATCTTCTTGTGAAAGAGTTCGTCTGGGAAAGTACTACCACCGTACCTATTTCTGCCGCCAAGCAGTAGTCCTCGCATTGCTGTGTTTCGGCTTGAAAGGAAATTAAAGGCACATGAGACTTTTTAGCTTTATGTCTCAGGGTCGGCAGCGCGTGTGTGATGCCTCTAGTGTAGCAGGCGTCCATAGGCTACGGTAGCTACTTTCCATCAGGTGGGTTGTATGCATGTTTGCTTACAAAGTAATATAAAAAAAATATTGGAGTAAGACCGCCAGTCTCAAAATCATTTCTCGTGGGAACCCTTGAGTACAATCAAAGGGATCTAGGAGCTTGGTACTTGACATGCCAAATAACTTTATTTTCGCCCCAGTTTTTATACGAAGACGTGACCGGAATCCGCGCTTGATTGTGACGCCGCTCTAGTGTTTAGTGAAAACGTGCTTGGCTTACTTTTTAATGTAGTAAAAACAAATAGTAGAGGTATCTCTACTCACCTTCAGTACTCCTAATTGAAACAAGTTTAATTTTGTTATTAGGTTATATTTAGTTTAGAAATAAAGGTTCTCGAGAGGTGACCTCAAACCGAACGACGAGGTAGAGGAAAGGCCCTCCGCTCGATGGACTAAAGACATTATAAACATTGCATGAAGTTGGTGGATTGAGGCGGATCAAGACCGTTCGTCGTGGCATTCTAGAACTCTGGAAGTATATTAAACTGTAATTTTGAGTAAACGGACATCAAAAAATTACTATGTACTTATTAAAAATCGAAGTGCTGGTTGCGTTTGTTTGTAAGCCCGCTTTATCACTAGCCTGTTTACGTTTGCTGCTGGACCAAGCCTCCCCCATTGAATATAATGGGGAGATTTTCCATAATCACCACGCTTGGCAGTCGGATTGGTGATCGCAGCTTGGTAAGTAAGGACTCAGGTGGATGCTGCCACCCATCCCCTGGTGTAATCCTTTAGTAAGGCTTTTACTACATCCACGGGAGGAAATGAAGTCCGCTTATATATTGGGAACGACTGAACGGGTTATGATGTGGCTTTCAGTAACACCTGATAGTGCTTTTTTTGACTGTTTACTATGTAAATCATGACCACGCCTGCTCATTTTTATTATTTATTTTTCTTATATTATCTTAGAACTTCTAAATGATGACAAGAAGTTTTTACTTTCTACGTATTGCTAATACGTAAGTAATAAGAACTTTCGAGACTTAGGATGTAAAAGGTAACTTATTCAAAGTAGCACCGTTTGCCAAACGTTGAAGTATGTAATGATATAACTTTACATTGACACGGGTGTAACTTTAACTTCCAAACATCGCGAGGGAAAAGTTTTGGAATAAACTTTTACTACCATTACGAAATATTGTTAAGAGTAAATCAATATTTTTAACTCCACGAACCAGACGAAGCATTGCAGAAACGCCCTCTCTCGATCGAGCGATGGCATTTTAATGGTTGCTGGAAGTTAGTGGATGGAGGCGGCTCAAGACCGGTCGTCGTGGGGAGTCTTATTTCCAGTAGCGGACTTCTATAGGCTGATGATGATGAAGTAGTATCAACTGCCTTGTTTTACTTATTCCAAGCCGTGGTACTCTAAGCCTAATAAGAATAGGACTATCCAATTCCTCCTGCGATCACCAATCCGCCTGCCAAGTGTGGTGATTATGACAAATACCCCCATTGCACGCTGTGTTTTGTACGCATGCATGCTATGGGGGCCTCATCCAGCAGTGGATTACTACCGGCTAATGAAGAAGTGAAAAACACTCATTACAATTAAATAAATAAATGCTGGACATTTCACACAACATTATCTAGCCCCAAGCTAAGCAGAGCTTGTGTTATGGATACTAGATAACTGATATACTTAATACAATACATTACATAGATATTTTTTATTATACATAGAAAAATACCTAGAACACTTTGAACAAATATCTGCAGATCGTACAAATATTTGTAACGAGGCGGGAATCGAACCCGCAATCACCTGCGTCGCAGGCCAACCTTCGCCCACCACGCCACAGAGGTCGTATTAAATTGGGCAATAATATATTGGAAAGCATGAGCATGCATTCTTCCTTCTAAGTCTCGTAGACGTTGTCATAAACCGAGAGCTTTTTAGTATCTTTCCACTATCTTATTCTTGGAAATATTTTTTACGTTGATACCTATGGGATATATTCTAGATGTATCAATGTCAATGTTATAAAGCACCTCGTTGGTGGATCGTGCTGAGTTGCCTAGCGATGCGACGTTTAATCTAGCTAGGGAATAGAACATCTATTATGTGTTTTGTTGCAATGCACCACTACCAAGGTACTTACATAACATAACATAGCACCCAATTGCCACATACGTAGTCATGACCCCACACTAGGATTCCCTGTGACGTGGGTATAAAAAACTACGACTACCATGGTACTATAACACCCAGACCAAAACAAACATTTATTTGAACAAATATTTGCAGATACAAACATTTCTCCCGTAGCAGGATTCTAACCCGTAGCCTCTCGCATCTCAGCCGGATACTCACCCGAAAATATTAAAAATTAAAAGAATCATATTATATTTATTCATAACAATCGTTATCAATGTTAGCTGAGCCGTCACACGCAATGACAGCGTATGCTAACAAATATTTAAAAATGGATATCTCTTAATTATTAGCCGTATTACATTCCAGGGTAATTTCCCGTTACCAAATCGAAGAAGTAGATAAGATACAGGAATGTTCGTTTGACGTGAAAACGCCCACACATGTGGAAACAACGGAATACGCGTTGAAGCCTTATTTCCTGTCGGGAACGGCTGAGTGCTTGATCGAATTTTGCGATTGCTTTGCTATTTCTGGTTATTTGGTTGATTGGCTGGGTATATGTCAGACTTGCATTTGCCCGAAGCTTTGCTGGTGTTTTACAGGATAAAAAGTAGCAAAGTGTTGTCAATATCTCTGTAGCAATTTCATGACGACCTCTGTGGCGCGGCGGGCAAAGGTTCGCCTGCGACGCAGGAGGTTGCGGGTTCGATTCCCGCCTCGTAACAAATATTTGTACGATCTGCAGATATTTGTTCAGGGTGTTCTGGGTATTTTCTATGTATAATAAAAAATATCTATCTATGTAATGTATTGTATTAAGTATATCAGTTATCTAGTACCCATAACACAAGCTCTGCTTAGCTTGGGGCTAGATAATGTTGTGTGAAATGTCCAGCATATATTTATTTACTATCTCAATTGATTCTGGCGTTACGGGTGGACGAACAAACAAACATCCAAAGACGACCTCGGCGAGTAGCTGGCTGAGCCGCAAGAGGTGCGGTTTCTATTCCCGCTGCGGAACAAACGTTTGCATATTCTGCAAATAATTGTTCTGGGTCTGGGTGTTGTGGTACTATGGTACTTGTAGTTCCAGATCCCCACGACACAGGGATTCCTAAAGTGGGACGAAGGTGACTGTTACAAAAAAGTATACACACTTTTGCATTTATTATATTCGATAGCGTAGAACGCAAACAGATATCTTCATACAAGACACTCCCATCCGCTCGAAAAAAGTAGTGTAAGTAATAATAATATATTCATAATTTTACAAAACGTCACACTATTTGAGTTAATTTGTTTAATTTTGGTTTGATTGTATTTACTTTATTTATCAAATTTTAGACCCAGTATCATGCACCACATTTTTTTTATTTACCATTTAATTTTGTATTAAAACTATTATGTATATAGAAATGGCACTTAAAAAACCATCAAGGTTCAGAGGGATAGTGCTATTAGTGAGTATTAGCTGAGACATAAACGTTAGGAATGTAGGAATGATTAGATACAGTAAAAATAAAGTAGATACCTATACTTACTCTGATTTTTAATTTTAGACAATTTTTGTAAACAAGCAAATGTCAAGATATGCCACTGTGTGTATAAGTGTCATGTATGTGTGTCATATGTGAATTTACACGTATGCTACACCATCATGACACTTATACGCACAGTGGCATATCTTGACATTTGTTTGTTTACAAAAATTTACTGAAATTAAAAATCAGGGTATAGTAGACCTTCTTAGGTGATTGCTCTCGCATGTGGCGCGAAATTCAAATTTTATTGTGTTTTTTGTAAATCACAGCTAATCAACACTTCTTGAGATAGAGAAAACAGATTTTGCGAAAACTAGGAGACCTAGCACACATGTTTTAATTGATAGTATCTCATAAATATCATTAGTTAAGCTACGCATACCTTTAAACCAAAAAAACACTGTAAAAAACATTGAAGAGTATTCGTAGCTGATTTAATGATCTATATGTGAAACTATAAACTAAAACATGTGCGTTAGGTCTCCTAGTTTTCGCAAAATCAGTTTTTACTATATCAAGAAGTATTGATGAGCTGTAATGAGCAAAACCGCAATAAAATTTGAATTTCGCGCCACATGCGAGAGCAATCACTGAGAAACTATCGAATCTAGCCAAAAGTTACAGGCAAGTTTGTATTTTTTTCCAATCGAGAAAATATCGTCTCCTTTTATCTTTTTTGAAGCCCTTATAAATATCATTTATTGGCTTTACGTCCTTTAACGTTCGTGCCACTTCTACTTGCTAGAACTATCTCAGTGATCTTAGTTCTACAGATCTCCTCGTTTCGGATTTAAGCACGTAGTACACTATAAAATCGAACACTATATAATATTATAGGTACCTAATCTTATCGTTAAAATCCTATCAAAGCAATCGATAGATGCATTAAGCCAATTGGCTCTATCTATTGAGCTGCGTCCGTTTTCAGTCAACATCAATTAAGTGATTAACAACCTTCCATGCTACAGTTTCCGGGACGTACAGTTGTGGGAATAAGGCTTTGACGGCCAGATACAAAGGTTTAAATACAAGGTCTGGAACATAATAGTTGATCGCACAAATATTCCAGCGATAACCTTTGCTCCGTTCTCATGGGCTGTCAGTTGATTTCTGCACTGGAGATTTTAAGTCGTACCGTGCTTTAGTCCTTATTCTAAGGTCGTACCTATTGTAAAAAAAAAAAATTGCTTGTTAAGGATGACATACACTACGATAGACACACTTTTTGGTGAACTTTTTAGACTGTAATTTATAGCTTTTTCTCTCTCATACTCCAAGTTATAGAACTTTGCTCCAAACGTTAAAGTTACTCAAGCATCGAAATAAATAGATGAGTAAGAATAGGTGAAAGACAAAGCTGACGGTCTACGGTCACGGTCGTTTTAAGTAATTTTTTGCTGAAAGTTTAGCATTGTGTCGGTTTTTAACAAATGACAAGATATTTTTTTCCCCAACGGTACAGATTGGTTCGTAGCACTTGTAAAACACACAGCCAACCGGTAATGCTCGTTTTGCTTAGTGACCAATTAGCGTAGTTAATAGAGTGCTCGAGTTTTTCGTATCGAATGGCTAATTTTTTAACTTGCCACCTTAGGTATATGCAGTTGACTTTTTATTTAAGCTGAAGTTAAAAATAGCGTCATTATTTAACCGACTTCCCAAAAAGGAGGAGGTTCTCAATTCGGTTGTAATTTTTTTTTTTTTTTTTAATGTTTGTTACCGCATATCTCTGGCGTTTATGAACCGATTTGGAAAATTCTTTTTTTATTTGAATAGATATACTTCCAGATTGGTCCCATTTTTTTCAGAATCCAGTTCTGATGGTGGGATCCACGAGGAATTGAGGGAACTCCTCAAATATTGTAGGGATACATATGGCGATTTTGATATTTTCATCAAGACACCAAGCATTTGCATTCAGAAAGTATCATAATCCTTTCACCACAATGGTTCTTTCATAATTTTTTTTCATCCAAAATTATTTAGTCGAATACAATGGCGGAAGTCGGTTTTTTAAATGAAAAGTTATTTAAATTATAATAACTGCCATGGGTTGTCATCATCATCATCTATTAGACGGCCACTGCTAGACAAGGCCTGCCCATAGAATAGAGGGGATTTTCCATAATCACAACGCTTGGCAGGCGAATTGGTGGTCGCAGTATTGGTGTTGTGTACTCAGGTTGATGCTGCTACCCATCCCCTGGTGTAATCCCTTAGTCAGCTTTTAAGACATCTGCCGGAGGAGACAGAAGGGGTTTATTCTTATTCTGGACACTCTACGGCAAACAACTCACGTAGACATGTTGGTAACTTAAAATACATATTCTTAGAATATTCTCAATTGTTTGAGTCAGAGCCGGGCGGTGCGGCATAAAAAGGATCGAGATACGACGGACGGACACAGTACCTAAAGTCCGGTAACGCAGCATCGGACACACTCTTTCTTCGGCTTTCGGACGCGACGGTCATCATCGGTTGCTAGGATTTGTTAGCCTTGTACTTGTGTTGTAATTAAATTAACTCTGCGGTCATTATTTTTAGTTAAAAGTCATTGTTAGAACTATTAATTTGTTAGCGTGCATTGTATGTTCTTTTTTTTTATAAATTCTTATGTTATTTGTAAGAATATTTATAACTGCAATAAAAAACAGCATTTTGATAAACTAGCACAAAATAATATTTTCTCTGTTTTGTAATAATTTCATATAAGTTAGTTACCAGAGTACAAACAACTCTTAAGACGATAGATACTCCTTGAAAAAAATTCCCACGCTAACTCCGCCCATGAGCCCCGATTAGAAAGTGATAGCGATATTTACTCACTTGCGCCTGAGAAGAGATGCGCTATAAATTCTGTCCCGCCCAGAAGCACTCAGAAGTAAATGATGTAAGCGACATGTGATAAAACTTTGTTTTGCTTAAAAAGTAGCAAATATAAAAATAAATCATCTTCTATTTTGTTGCATGCTGTGATTTTCCTCCGAATTGTAAAAATTTTTACCGTCAATATCTTCTAGATTCGAAGGATGGACGTAAAAAAGGTTTTAGGAGGGCCGGTTTCAAAAAATAAATCTATCAAGAAAAAATTTACCAATCGTGTTTCTAATCTATGGTTTCGTTAGATTATATCCTCAAGTAATAACTGTGTAAACATCAAGTTTGTAACTTTTACCTTTACTGAGTGAGAATGTAACGAAGTGACTCCAAAGTCAAGGCTTGTCTTATCATCTTCAAAATTTTCGGTCAATAATTTAGCATACGTTTAGCCAGATTGACATCGTAACGCAAACCACGCAGAGTGGCTTATCTTACTTTAAGTAAACAAAACATATATTCAAGCCATATGAAAGTATGCCATTACTCTTCTTCCTTAAGACCTCGCTTTTATCCCACTAATGAACATATCCATAACGTAGATTTATGTTTGGAAGTTGGCCAACACTTTGGCCACCAACCTAATTTACTTTGAATGACACTTACATGACCAACCATTGAGTCCCATTTGAATCACAATGAGTTTGTGTGATACGTGACTTCCCAAACTCGTAATGAAAGCCGGTTGAGAACTTTTGGTGAGTCCCGAACTATCCCGTTGAGTTTTTCAACTATTTTGTTGAGTTTTTCAACTATTTTGTAGAGTCCTGTACGTGCTAACTCCACGAAGAGTGATTTTATTATTTAACTACTTAGCTGCTTTTCCAAAGGTTATTTGACAAATTACAATTTGAGGTAGCAAACTTTAGGAAAACAGGCACCTCGTTGGTTACAGGCTTGTTTTGCAAACAAATAAACGTTTACCAGCGGTAATCATAAACTTTGTAAGGAAAATATAACGTGCAGGTAGACTAGACCGGTGCCTGTACCGGCTTTGTATGAGAACGCTTTTTAAAACAATCATCTTCATCATCAGCCAGTAAAATCCACTGCTGACCCCATAATGCCTCCCCCATAGAATACCACGAGGAATGTTTTTGAGCTGCCTTCGTGGAATAGCGGTGCATGGAGCTACCATCCATGTAGTTTCGACTCTGATTCAAACTACTACTACTTTGTATCACTTCTTAATCCTCTGCGGTAGGTCAAAAACAAGCTATAGTACTATAGTGGTATAGCTATAGCTATCGTGGTTATGAAAAGGGTTTTTGTGATCTGCGGTGAAACAAACAGTGTGATGAAAGTTCAGAGAGAATTATTCAGTGCTTATTCGGAACCATAGCTACAGAGCCGTTGTAGTCTTGGCCTAAAAATAGGACTCCAACTCCTGCTGTAGATGTCGCAAAATGCGACTAAGGGATTACGTCAGGGAATAGGCAACACTAAACTGCGATCACCAATCCACCTGCCAGCTTGGTGATTATGGCAAATCTCCTCTATGTACGCTATGGGTTGTATGCTACGCATGCATTTGGAGAGGTCTCATCCAGCAGTGGATATACCGGCTGAGAAGATGATTTGAAACTATACGCTCCTTTTAGAAATAATAATAACTAGTGGTTCGCCCCGAACTGAGACCTCGCGATGACACCTTTATCAGCCCGACTAATTTAAAAGGGGAAGAAAGGGTTTTGTATTTAACGGCTATGTGAGTATGTTTGTATGGATGATCCATCAGAAATCTAAAACTATCGAGTCAATTTCTCTCATATGAAAGAGATTTTGTGAAGCAAGAAAAAAGTTTTTTTTAATTAAGCAGTGCCATCTAATTGTAGTTTTGCTACCTAATTTTTAAAGATTTAAGTTTTCTACTCTAAAAATGGATATTCCAAAGAAAAAATCCTCAATTTTCGACTTCTCCCCGTAGAACAAAATATACTTAAATAATAAATTTCAGTATTACCAGAGAACTTGAAGTATCTTCGAGATATTTTTTTGCATATTTTACTTTCTTACCCTTCTAACCGATTTCTAAAAACATTTACTTACTGAGAAAAAAATTAACCTCTATAGGTAATTCTTCTACACATCATCGAAATAGCCTTTGAATAGGACTAAGCAACAGGGCGTAAATACTACATACCTGTTAGTATTTAAAGTACTTGACGAATTAATTGATAACGTCCTTTTGACGAAAACATAGAACTCCAATTTCATTCAAATTCCTAGGAATAGGGGGTCAACAATGGATGTTATAAATTTATTATTATATTATTATATGGTTATTGTTTTTTTATGGTTCAGGTTTCTAATTTCTTCAATTTCAGACTTTTCCCTGTAGTTGTGACACAAAAGCCACAAGCATACCAAATTTCAGCATTGTGGGACTGCTGGAAGTACCCTAGAATTTTTGATTTTTGCGTTTTTTATTTTCCGTAATATCTCGGAAACTACTAAGTTTAAATACTTATTAAAACAGTTTTGAAATGTCCAGCTAAAGCGCTTTCATTAGACACCCCACTTGATCTGACTGTCTCACTTTTTTTTTTTTACCCCCTCTTGGACCCCAATATCTCAGCAACCCCCTGACTGATATAGCTCATAACCTTACCTACAAATTGTACCAATACTATCTACCCCCATACCAAATTTCATGAAGATCAGATTAACGGTTTGGAAGTTTTCATCGGACAAACATACATACATACATACATACAAACGCCGATTCTTCCAACTTGACTCAGAGAACTCACTTCGCTCGTTCAATTAATACTGGAGTAAAGCAGTTATCCTATTATTTGGTACCTACGTCCATAAACGGTAATTTCCTGAGAAACCTGATCCTCCTTTGACTGTAGACCAATACTACGCTCCCATTATTTGATACATTAGCTTTATTGGCTTGATGTTTAGTTACTTTGTAACCGTTGAACTTGTGCTTTCCGAGAATTGAAAGCTTTTATTTGTTAAGACCAGTTGAGACGTTTCTAATAGAAATTTCGTAAGTATAAAGGCTTTCATATCTGTCTATGAAAGTCTTCATTAGTATTTACAAGTTACAATAGAGTTTACTTGTTTTACGTATGCTGCAAAACCCTTGACTTTATTTGAACTAGAATTTTAAGGAAATAAATTAGATAGGTAATAACTCATTTGAAAAAATAATATGAATTTGTGCTTTTATCACAACCTGAAAACTCCGAACAAGAGCTCACCGACATTATCCTTCATCGTGAAATCTCCTGTAACGGAATGAACAATTGGTGGCAATATTTTGCGTGGTTATTTATTGCTGCATTTATATATCACGTGACTTTATTTAAGTACTCAGACATTCTCTATTTCTAGGTTAATCTGCATAAAAACCAAGAAAATTTAAAAAACTGCACGTCTCTCTATTTCACTATGTCACAATAAAATATTCCATAACTTTTAATTTAAAAAACCGACTTCCGCCATTGTATTCGACTAAATATTTGAATGAAAAAAAAAATGATGACAGAACCATAGTGGTGAAAGGATGATAAATAAATAAATAAATGCCGGACATTTCACACAACATTATCTAGCCCCATGCTAAGCAGAGCTTGTGTTATGGGTACTAGATAACTGATATGCTTAATACAATACATTACATACATAGATATTTTTTATTATACATAGAAAATACCCAGAACACCCTGACCAAATATCTGCAGATCGTACAAATATTTGTTCTGAGGCGGGAATCGAACCCGCAACCTCCTGAGTCGCAGTCGAACCCTCGCCCGCCGCGCCACAGAGGTCGTCACATGATGATACTTTCAGAATGCAAATGCTTAGTTTGTTGCTGAAAATATCAAAATCACCATTATGTATGCCTACAATATTTGAGGAGTTCCCTCAATTCCTCATGGATTCCATCATCAGAACTGGATTCTGATTGATTCCAATCTGGAAGTATATCTATTCAAATAAAAAAAGAATTTTCCAAATCGGTTAATAAACACCGGAGATAATATGAGGTAAAAAACATTAAAAAAAAAATACAACCTAATTGAGAACCTCCTCCTTTTTTGTGAAGTCGGTTAAAAAAAATAGAAAACAGACACAAGTGGATACGATTAGATAAATAACACCTGTGAGGCATTGATGCACTTCCTCACTGCTATTTGAAAGTTTGTAACAGCGTGATAATGAAAAACATTTTTTTTTCTACAGTACTTCGACATCATCACCACCACCAGCCTATTTACGTCCCCTGCTGGACTACTGGGGGATTTGGCATAATTACCACGCTTGGTATATAAGCGGATTGGTGATCGCAGTTAGGTGTTGAGTACTCAGGCGGATGCTGCTGCTCGTCCCGTGGTGTAATCCCTTAGTAAGATTTTTACTCCTCTTCAAGACGACCTCTGTGGCACGGCGGGCGAAGGTTTGCCTGCGACGCAGGAGATTGCGGGTTTGATTCCCGCCTCGGAACAAATATTTGTACGATCTGCATATTCAGGGTGTTCTGGGTATTTTCTATGTGTAATAAAAATATCTATCTATGTAATGTTATTGTATTAAGTACTAGTTGCGCCCCGCAGTTTCACTCGCGTGAAAAATGATGATGATGATGATGATGATGATGAAAAGTAGCCTATGTGTTAGTCCAGGGCGTATAATATCTCCATTCCAAATTTCACTCAAATCCATTCAGTAGTTTTTACGTGAAAGAGTAACAAAGATCCATCCATTCTCACAAACTTTCGCGTTTATAATATTAGTAGGATATATTATCAGTTATCTAGTACCCATAACCCAAGCTCTGCTTAGCTTTGGGCTAGATAATGAATGTTGTGTGACATGTCCAGCATTTACTGTTATTATTGGTATTCGCAGTTTCGTGTTGAGTACTCAGGCGGATGCTGTTGTGCTCATCCTTTTGTGTAATCCTTTAGTACTTTTACTACATCCACGGGAGGAAAAATAGACCCCTCCTGTCTATTTTTAGTTCGGCCACACCTCGGTATCGTGGTTGTGGTAAGATGTTTTCGCATATTGCGTTTAAAGTTGTTCGCCTATTGCAATACTTACAAAGAAAGAACAAAACATACGAAACTGAATGAAAGAAAAGAAAATCCGTCATAAAAATCGACAAAAAAAAACAAACAGATATGGAAACATATTATGTCAAACCAGCGATCAAATAAAAGAAAATCTTTTTTATTTTAGGTACCTTAACATTTTTTTATGATAGTTAAACGTATTTTAACCTTTTTTAACCTTTATTCGTATAAAAATATTAAAAAAAAATTGAAAAAAAATTTATGAATTTGTGCTTTTATCACAACCTGAAGACTCCGAACAATAGCTCACCGACATTATCCTTCATCGTGAATTCTCCTGTAACGGAATGAACAATTGGTGGCAATATTTTGCGTGGTTATTTATTGCTGCATTTATATATCACGTGACTTTATTTAAGTACTCAGACATTCTCTATTTCTAGGTTAATCTGCATAAAAACTAAGAAAATTTAAAAAACTGCACGTCTCTCTATTTCACTATGTCACAATAAAATATTCCATAGCTTTTCATTAAAAAAACCGACTTCCGCCATTGTATTCGACTAAATATTTGGATGAAAAAAAAATTATGAAAGAATCATAGTGGTGAAAGTATCATCATGATACTTTCTTAATGCAAATGCTTGGTTTGTTGCTGAAAATACCAAAATCGCCATATGTATGCCTACAATATTTGAGGAGTTCCCTCAATTCCTCATGGCTTCCATCATCAGAATTGGATTTAAAAAAATAAATACCAAATCTACCAATCTGGAAGTATATCTATTGAAATAAAAAAGAAATTTCCAAAAAGAATTGATTTGAAGATTGAGATTTGGAAAATTCTATCATATCAATGAATATATACATTAATTTTCTCATATGTATGAGGTAACAAACATTATAAATAAAAAAAAACAACCGAATTGAGAACATCCTCCTTTTTGTGAAGTCGGTTAATAATCAGTAACCACAAGCGCCATTGCCCGTTAAACGTCAAGCTTATGTCAAGTTCCAAGTAAAAGCGGTGGAGTTAGAATGGACGCACTCTACCTACTTAAAAATGACTATTTTAAAAAGTTGAATTCAACAAATCAAATACGTTTCCAGAGATTTCTGAGGCCGGTAGGTAGAAATAGGCTGTTAAATCGTATTTACATATAAACCGACAAACTCATAAGTGCTTCGTACTGGAAAGCGTGCCGTAATCATAAGTCATGCTCCTGGATAATCCCTGACAGATGTCATGTCAGACTTGTCGGATAATCTTAGAAAGATGGGAGATTTAGCGTGAACTCATATTTTTGTTGGTTTGTTGTGGTTAGAACACTTTTAGCTTGATCGTTTTTTGGGTTCCGTACTGCAACAGGAAAAAACGGAAACCTTGTAGGATCACTTTGTTGTCCGTCTATATGTCTGTCTGTTAAGACTCTTTTTGTCTGGTTCAACTTTATATATATATACCAAATATAAATTGAAGTCCTATATAAGTCTAGTAAGCTTATAGTGTCAAAATTTAAGCTTTTACCTCAATGCATTAAAAATATATGGCAATGAATGTTTAACTTTGTTACCAAATTGCAAAAATTAAAAACCTACTTCCAGTTCTAAATAATTTCCAAAAATTCAACTTTTTACCCCTAAAATGGGATAGTGAAGTTTGTAAGAGTGTCTGGAACCCGTAAAAGGCTATGATGATATCGAAAAAAATTACGCATCGCATCGGAACCTTCACGGTGCGAGTCTCACTCGCATTTGTCCGATTTTAGTAAGATCAACATTGATTTAAATGCCAGTGTTGATTAAAAAAAATGTAAGTACTAAACAAAACAAGAAACAAGAGAAAATATGAACAGACAAGAGTGTTACTAATTTAAATAACCACCGCACTCGTCTATTTATAATTTTTCATCACATAATGCTGTGAAAATAGGTCATACACTCGAGAGCAATGAATCCGGGTCACTTAAAGAATGTTAAAATCTCGGAAACTAAAAATGATAGATTAATGCAATAAATTGTATTTAATGGACAATGTAATACTCCTTAAATGAAGGTAAAAAAAAATATGAGTCACCATACATTTTATTAACACAAAATTACATAAAGAAAAAAACTGCTGATCTCTCCTTAAAACAAAAATAGGAAACATGAAATTTTTGAACTTTATTACGATTTTCTTGAATTTTAATACTTCGTATTGCCTCCTCGTGCTTTTTTAATTTAATTTTATTTTTTTTTTTTTATTATTAAATTTTAATTTTAAATTTTAAATTTAAATTTAAATTTTTTTTTAACTTAATTTCGTAGTTCCATCTTCGAAAGTGGCCCTTTTTCAAATTTGATTTTTTTATGATATAACTTTACAATAACTAAGAAGTTTTAATACCTTCATTTAAGGAGTATTACATTGTCTATTAAATACAATTTATTGCATTAACCTAGCATTTTTAGTTTCCGAGATTTTTAGGATTCTTTAAGTGACCCGGATTCATTGCTCTCGAGTGTAGTTAACTCAAAAACTGTTACCGTCTATGGCCGTAAATGTGATTAAGTATATTTGAAAATAGAACGAGGCTCATTACATTCATAATTGGCTACGATAAAATACAATCTCCATGACAAATCCTTATTTCTACTTTTAAATGGAACTGGTCAGTCAAGAAAGTTGTGAAAAAAATAAAATAAGATAACCGGGAATGCTTATTTTCATATTAGCAACAAACTGTTATAAAACTTAAATTTATTTGATATGAATTATTTTATTTTCTCGCATTTGTAATAAAAAGTTATGTGTTATTTTCGGGTATAAGCGATCAAGTACACCCTCAAAATACATACTATAAACTATCTCGGGTGTAATTGATCACTTACGGCCCTTGTATAACAATAATATACCTACTGTTGTTGGTGAACGAACCATAACATTTATTTATATGATTATAGGAGGATGCACAAGGGAAGGATGAAGGTGCTTGCAGCTAATATTAAACCTGCAAAGTTAAGTGGCAAGCAATGTGTGAAAAATAGGCAATAGTTAGGTTAGTGGGTTTTCCTAAGGCATTCCATGTTTAGTTCACTGAAAAATATACATTATCTACTAAGGTATACCGTACATTTAGGTCATTTTGATTGAGTATTTATATTCTCGTGCTCGTGCATTGCACAACACCTTTGGAATATTGTTTTTTATCACGACGTGATTGGAGTATGTTCAACATAAAACTCAACTGAAATACTAAATTCTATGGATTAAACAGTAAATTATGTAAACGACAAAACCTTGAACAGTTTGAACTGAGCGACTAAACGTCACGTTTGCGCCCACTATCCTGCGGCCTTTATGCTAATTGAGCAAAGTTCAACACAAAGCGACTCTGTTTGTGTTGTGATGCGATTAGCCTGTTTTATAGCGTTTTAGGAATTAAATTAGAATCTAAAACTGTATTGAGTGCCTAAATGGGATATATATGTTACTCTAACAATGGTATTTGCATGGTTTATACATCAATTGAAGTTTCTATCGCGCTAAGATCAGCATAAATATGAGAAACACAAAGGATCAGGTATAGATAGGTACTGTACATTGTCATGGAAAAGTTTCTCATTTAAGCTGTTAGTCTTGTGATACTGACTGTACTAGGACGTGGACGGTGGACCAGCATCCGTTTAATTTCCTCTGGGTATATTCCATTCCTTTAATTCGTTTTTTTCATTATTATCGCTTCAGAGACAATAAAGATTTTTCAAGTTAATTTACTCGGTGATTAAGTTAAGTTAAATGGGTTATAAGAAACAGCAGTTACGTAAATGGTAGAATTCACAGCGGAGTTAAAGGTACTTTGAGTATCAGGTTTTGAAGGAAATTTTACTGTTGGACATCAAATTAAAGATCATTTTATTTTTGGTTTGTGTAAGAAGTTTTTTTATGGAAAAAGAAAAAGATTTTTAAATAGTCTGTCCAAACAAATTGTAAAATTAACTTCGCATACTCCAGAGGCCTTAGACAAAGTAACATTCTAAGAGCGAGGACATAAAAATCCAAAACGTATGAGATTGACACGTATCGAAATGTCACGTGGTATAACGACTAGAAGCAGAATCGCTTCGAAGCGAATAACGTTTTTCTAGGCCGGCTGTGGTCTTAACAGTAGAATCTGTGAAACTATGAGCTCTAATACAGCTTTACCCGGTGACTACAAACAATTGTGTTCGTAGACCAAACACGACTGTACATGGGGTTAGGCAGCAAACAGATTAAATCTACTAAGACTCAAATAAGCTTGTGGTAATACTAACGAGGACAAAACTCCAGAAATGGTGTTAGATCCTTTTTTGGTCTACCTCCATTTCTGAGATTTAAAGCGTGTGTGTGAATAGGTACTTTGATCAATGGATCGTGAAAATGTTTCTTTTGCAACACAAACAATCTTAACTTGAGCACAAAGAATAACATTTGTTCAAATAAACCTTGGTAGTTCTTACCTAAATCATTTCTCCTCGCAAATCTGAGAGCTTATCCTATGTAGCCGTCTGTCTGGTACTCATGGTCGGTGCATTAGATAATCCCTGAGAGGTGAGAGTGAATACTGCCTTAAATGAATGGAATGGAACTATTGGCCTGTGCGTGTTTTAGCACATATGACATGTTTGAGAACGTACATTTGTATCATAAGCTGTTTTGTAGCTCAGTTATCTTGGTTTTGTGCGTGATTTGCTTACACTTTGTTTCACCCACACGTGAAACACATTCACTGAAAAAGACATTTGTATCCAATTAGACTTACGATTTTAGCAGTAATGCATGCACGGATATTGATAAATTATGAGGTATCATGACGTGTCTTAACGTTTTGCGAGATATATATAATTGTAGGTTATTTTTGGAGAAACAAAAACAAAAACTGACTTCGTTCAAAAAGTACTAAATCAATTTCGATATAATTAATATGAGATCATCTCTGAAGTATGACCTACTAAACAAAAAAATAATCATCAAAATCAATTTATAATTGGCGGAGCAATCGCGTAACAAACATACAATTAAATTGAGAACCTTCTCCTTTTTTTGAAGTTGGTTAAAAATATATTATATCGTCACACTAAATTTATAATGGTGGAAAAAAAATACATTTTCCAACCACAAAAAAAATATAACTCATATAAATATGATGAGTTTGATATCAAATGAAATGACTACCTGAGTAGGTACATTCCAAAAATATATTAAACTAATATTATTGACTCCACTAAAAACTTTACTCAAAACTAAAACCCAACTACGCGTAAAGCTAAAAACACTTAGATTTCCGTGGATTTGGCCTCTGACTACACCTATTAATACATTTATTTACGGACAGAATACAATACACGTAACAGCTTACTTAAAGCTATCTAAAGTGAAAGGTAATACAAGTAAGCACTTAATTATTTAGACAAAGATATGTAAAAGATTTGTGGAATTTATCAATAGGTACATCGTATGGGGGGTCACAGCTGGATACACCATTGTACATTGTGAGTATTTTTCTACAAAAAGACTGTAATTATTATGTTTACGTACCTTTATTTAAACAGACTCTAAGAAAATACTATGCACGCAAATCTATAAGTGAAGGTGAAGGGTACTTATATCTGCCTTAACATACAGATCGGGGCTATATTGGCTAGAGTGAATTTCAGTGCCTGTTTCGTAGTCTGTTCGTTTTACTACTGCGAGCATAAAATAGTACTTGGGAACATACATTTGCACTAGTTGGCAGCCAAAGTTAGGAGGCTCTGGCGGCTACATGGTGATTGGCAAGAAGTAACTACGTACTAGAAGTAACTAAAATTTTAAATATATAAGTGTATGAGTTTAAGTTACAAAGACTCTGGTGCCAATTGCCAAGATGTTCCGGTAAAAAACACAGAGATTTTTTACAGTTTCACTATATTAACTAGTATTTTCCCACGTTTTCGTCTGTGTGAAACTTAAGTACTTACTTTGGTAAAAACTCTACATGATAGGGAAAACATAATATCTCACATTAAAATCGGTCAAAAAGCACTCGAGGTATGGTGTACTTACACACAATACAGAAAAACGTTTTCGAAGAAGATATGTGGTGCAACTAATTACTCCTGGTATTTTCTCAATATGTGACGTAGACTTGAAAAAATCTTACAAATTATTTCTATTTTATTTGAATATAAAAAAATTATAAACCAGATTGAGAACTCAGTACTTGATAAGCCCTTTAAACTTTTTCAAAGATTGATCTTGCATTTGTTCGTTGTCCTAGTGCTTATAACTTGCATCTTAAGTAAGTTTTACGATTTTAGCGAATCTGCGTAGCACTTGCTACGCGGCGCGTAGCTTAGTCGTGGCGCTGGGGTAGTCTGATGCATACGTCAAGGCGTCTGCTACTGACAACATCTGTGGGTTTGCAATAACGTGCAACCACCATGTGACCACGTCAAATGTAACCGACATACACTTTATAAGTGATGTTACGTACTCTTGCTTGTAACTTGATTACATTTTACAGTAAGCGCGGATGTAAAATTACTACGTTACAGTAGCAAAAATTCCTTAGTTTGTTAAAATTTGCCTATTTATTATTTATCATAGTAGAAAATAATAATAATAAGTAATAATATAAATAGTAATATAGTTTATTTCAGACATAATGATCCATAGTACATAATATTACGTCACACAAAAATAAAAACAAAATATTAATTAAGCAATTAAATAATAAAAAAATTGGGTAGCTTCGTAGCTACTTAGGTGGCTGTCTCCACCCAGCGTCGGTAAACTTCCGTCTACATCAGTCTATCAAAAATAAAATACCTATGCAAAAATACCTGCTCACCCGTCGACTCGACGGCCGTGGTGTTTCCAGTAGATCGTGGTGTGTCTGGCCTAAGAACTGACCCTTCCATCTCCTCCCGTGGATGTCATAAAAGCTGACTAACGGATTACACCAGGGAAAAGGCAGCAGCATCCACCTGAGTATTCAACACGAATACTGTGATTTCCAATCCGCCTGCCAAGCGTGGTGATCATAGCAATTCCCCCAATTCTATTTTATGGGGGTGGCTTCGTCTATCAATGACTGTCTAATGGCTGCTGCTGATGATGACGATGATAACCCGTTGTTACAAGAACCAGGTAAATTACCATGCTCTCCTGTAGAGAAGGAACCCCAAGCAGAAACATCGACGGTAGAATATGATGAAAACATTATCATCTTCATCGTCATCATGATGATGGTGATGGTGGGTTTGGGTGGGTGTGGGTGTGGGTTGTAAAGTTATGTTTCACACGCGTCAAAATGTGGAGATTGATTTAATTATCCCAAAAGATTCACGGACAGAATAAGTATATAGACAATAGAATTAAACTGCAAGGTTTTCTAAAAAAATTCATTAAAAAAAAATAAAAAAGATTACCACAATCAGGCAGCAGGCAGATCCCTCGCCTACTCTTGTGGCTTAAAATGTAAGTCAAATACCAAGGCTGTTATGCCAAATTGTGTGGTCGTAAATGGTTTGCAAATTCGCTAATTGTTTCCTACCCAAGTCTTGCTTTTCAAGTCCAGATTATTCCGATAAACGCAGAGTGGTGGCATAGGCCCGGCGGCTATATGTATGTACCTATGCGCTACAAGAGGGGTCAAAGGGCCTGAAATTGATATTTCATCCAAGTGTCCTTACTGCTTGAAGAGCTTTAACCATTCTGTGTTCACGGTCTAGCCACTAGTTCTCTTTCAGTTCGTAATGTATATTGGGGTAATAAAGTAATTTCCTATTACTTAATAGAAAATTACCCATTTGCCACTTCACTTAAGTATGTTCTGTTTACTGCAGTACCAAGCATCAAGTAATAAATAAGAAACATGAATTTTACTCAAATTGTAATTTTTCAACTGAAAGGTTTCGTTATAAGCAGGTACAGACACATTTAATTTTTAATTTTGAAATTGATTGTACTCTGGTATAGTCACGTTTAATGGTAACAGCGACTAATAACCATAACGGGAGCGTCGTTAGGAATGTCGTTACAATGTCCGTTGTTGCCTTGTTTCTGCAGAACCTTTATTGTGCCAGCTGCAACATCTAAAACTTAAATAAAGTAATTTAAAAATCTGTACGTTTCTGAGTGTCGCCAATTGTCTTTAAGAGCTAAAATATGAGCAAAAACCATGGCAAAATTATATATCAATCAAACCAATGATGCTAAGGCACTGCTCCCACCGCCGGCGAGTAAGCGATTAGCTATCGGCAATTTTGTCGCCCAAGAAATGAACAAAAGATAATCGCTTTCGTGTAAATAAAAGAGAGAGATTATATTTATAGTTCATCGCTGGGTACTCGTTCCTTGTACTACGTTATACTCGTTTATCGCTCAACGCCGGCGGTGGGACCAGTGCTTAAACATGAAAAGTGACGTTGTCTACTTTTATTCCATTTAATTTTCTAGTATTTTTTGTGTTATATCGAGTAATTTTGGTGGCATTATAACCACCGTTCTATTTTAATGATAATAATTTAGAATGTAAATGAATTATGTTGATTGATAGATTTAAGATACGTTTTCCGCTTAAAATCCAAAAAGAATCATTAAATGGCCAATAAGGTAAAATTAGGTAGTATTTATTATGATCAGACGTTGTATGTAGACGTTGCCTTAATATTCCTGAAGAGTCCAGAGTGGTTCAAGGCCACTCTGGACTCTGAATTCTTCCCCTGCTTATATTTTAGAGGATACGTACAAGCAATGGTATACCTAGAGACAAAAACACAACATTTTAGGGTACAAAAGAATCACTTTTCACGTTCCAGGATTATTTGACATAACAACTCTATTGAATAAACATAAAAATGTTAAGCTACAGTGAACGTAAAAAGCGTTTTCGAAATAATATCTTCCTTGTTGATTTCTACGAAATCTCTTCACCTAATCTTACAAGTGTTTATGAAGATAATATAGATACTATTAAAATGTATGCATAAAACTTAACTTTTTACTATGTATCGTCTATTGCAGCGCCCCCTAAAGGCGATAAAAACAAACTATGAACATGCTCAGTTTGCAGCCCTAGAGTAATCTTACGGTAAATCTTATTTATCTAAGAACTGGAGCAAAACGTTTGCAAGATTGGTAAAGCCATTTTGGAGCGAGGTGGTATACAGACCACAAACAAACACAATTGCACAACTTTTTACCCTAAACGCATATTATACCACCGTATACGAGTATATATATTGTTGCGCGGAAAGTGATAAAATGCGAGAAAGCGTCAGTATTTAGAGTCTAAACTTTTCTCGGGAATTAAAAATAAGACATGAGAATTCACCAATTGAATATAATTAGTATATTTTGAAATAACCTGTATGTATATCCGTTCCATTGTGAGCAAAAAATTCAAGATGTTTGTTTGTTACTAAGCAACACTGTAATGAACGGATTTGGATAAAACTTTTAAAATATTCATTTTTGTGACTTCGAATAGGCTCTTAACCTGATCCACCTGAGCAAAGCGCAAGGCAGAGGCTCATAATGTAAATAGTACCAAAAATGCTCGTTTACCCTGAATAGAGTTTCGGAACGAAACCTATGTAATGTAGGGAGAAAACGATCCACCCTATAAAATGTTTCGAAGGCAAGTAAAGTATGATAAAATCTCAGCACCCGTGAAGAAGAAAAATAAATTATTTTCTGTGAAATAAGTATGTACCGACTTGCATTTACTTTTCCCTCTCGGAAATTGATGAAGATAGCAACATGCTCCTCACAAGCCTTGTTTTATTTCCTCGTTTCTGTATATTGCATTCAAAACAAGTGTTAAGCTACATGCAGCAAAATACGTAAAAAAATTAACATACGTACCATACGTATAATATATAACTATCCCAAACTAGGATTCCCTGTGTCGTTGGTATCACGAACTACAAATACTATAGTACCACGACCACACCCGGAACAATGTTTGCAAATATGGAATCAAATCCCAGGAACAGATTACAGGAGTAATATTAGTTTATAATTCGACTTTTATTTTGACTTGTCACACCTTAGCCGGCAACTTGCCCGCTACGCCACGGAAGTCGTCACTTATATTTGATACAAGAATATGTTATTCAACATCAAAGATTTATAAATAAAGTAAAATTATGAGTTGTTCGGAACAAACCCGACTAGGTTAATTTTTTATTTAATTTCACAGATCCTTCTTGTTGTTTCAGCAAACATAGTAACACAACAAAAACAGACTAACAAAGCACGGAACTTGCTCGCCGGTTTCATGAATTTTCCAAAAGATTCTGGGACTACACAGAGCCCCATTTTATTTCAAAAATGCCTTCTCCCTAGTGCAGCGTGCCATACAGTTAAACTTTTTGCTATACGTCTATAAATTTTGCGAACTACAAAGATTTTTGTCTAAAACAAAGCAGAAATATTAGTATCTATCACTTTTTATTTCCATAAAACTCTTCTATATGAAGACATAAATGGTGACACACGATGCGGTGCGTTTTTGAGTTTGGCTTGATTTTTCATCATTAGATAGATGGATTATTACATCATTTTTCGTCATTGTGTGTCATCGTTTCAGTAGAGTTGTATTAATGAGCTGTTCCACAACTTTTCATCTTCAGGTTTTCTTAAGGCAATAATTACTTCATCATCATCATCATCAGAATTTGAACGTCCACTACTGGACGAGGCCTTCCCCATAAAATTAAATGAAGGGGTATTACCATAATCACCAGGCTTTGCAGGCGGATTAGTGATCGCAGTATTCATTACTACGGTAGATGTTTCTGCCCATCCCCTGGTGTAATCCCCTAGTCAGCTTTTACGTCATCCACGGATATGGGGGAGTCTATTATTAGGCCAGACATACCATTACACATACCAACTGGACACACCACGGTAAACAGTACGTATGTACTTAGTGACAGAATTTCTTGAAAGCCTTGACAAACGCTTGACGAATGCTATATAAAAATAAAACTTTATTGAGGACATAATGTATGATATACACTTAATATAAACCTACAGTTTAAGTCCTACAATCGGCGGTCTTATCGCAAAGGCGATTTCTTCCTGACAACCACTTATTTATTTATAAATTTTCTAAACTTATACACATTAAAGTTACATGCAAAAACAATGCTACTTGCAACGGAGTTGCACGGTTTGGATGCTCACCATCCACCCACCATGCTCGTGGGTCATGTCGTACACGGTTTATTTACCGGTAAGTTGACAGTAAGGCAGCCCGCGGCAATCCGCTTTCTATGTGAATATGACCTGTGGTGTAGTGCAGTATTAGTCCACAAATATTGGGTGCAATGCAGTACTCATCCAGTACCGCATCGTATTTTTTCCAGTCTAATAAAGCACGAAGTACACTGTTTGGATCGGATCTTGGTTTTATTACACTAGTTAAGAATGTATGATGCTCTCAATGAAATGGTTTCGATTTAAGCGTACCCAGGATATAAGAAAAACCACGTAGAACCGAAACTCTCAAACTTGTTTACCACACACGTGATTTTTCTTCCCAGAAGCAACAGCCGCCTGAAACGCCATAGGCAGGGCGAGATATTTTTGTGTTTTTGTCTTACTCATAAAATATCCTAGCTTCTAGCCTAAATTTAAAGCACTTTCTGAGCTAGTGGTCCACAACGATTATGAAAAAATCCCTTAGTCAGCTCACGCAATTTAACGCGTTTCAACAGACAACCGCGAATATAAATCGCGTACTGTTAATGGTGCTAATACGTTAATACGTATACGCTAATATTTTACGTTAAAAGTTGCGTTTCTAGTTAGTCAAGCTAGAATGTAGTTATTTATTATATCCTATCCTATGCCCAGGGCGTCCTACGGTGTTTTCATTGTCACGATAAGTGGGTGCTGTGTTCGCCAGTAAATTCACATTTGCATTTTATTAGTCCGCCGCGCCATTGGGCCCTGCTTCAGGTTTTATGAAGGCAGGAATATAATAAAAAATTTAAGTAATCATCATTATCATCATCAACCTGTAGAAGTCTACTACTAGACATATACACACACATATAGACATATAGACACATAACCTTTCCCATAGAATGCCACGACACGGTGTCGACGATGGAACGGTCGACGACGTGGTGTCTCCGTACATCGGCTTTCTGCGATCTTTTAAATGTCGGCTGTCCATTGGGCCTTCCTGTATTGCTCCGTCCAGTTTTTGGTATCTTCTAGAGAACCAACGGTTGCTGGTTCTGCGAGCAATATTGCCTGACCTTTGCCAATTATTCAACTTGCTATTTCTGAGTGGGATGTACCTAAGTGATCTTGGTTCTTCTACGGATTTCCTCATTTTGGAAAAATGGATTTGAGTATTATTTTTATTAGTATAATAACAACAACCAGCCTGTTTACGTCCACTGCTAGACGAGGCCTCCTCCATTGAATACAATGGGAGGATTTGCCATAATTACCACACTTGGCAGGTGGATTGCTGATTGCAGTTTGGTGTTAAGTACTCCGATGGATGCTGCTGCCATCGCCTGGTGTAATCCCTTAGTAAGGCTTTTACTACATCCATGGGAGGAGACGAAGGGGTCTATTACTAGTCTAGGTTATAGCCCGTGGTGACGGCATAAAATATTTATTAATATATCATGAAGTAAATAAATTTGGCATCAAAGCCCATGAAATCACAGGCACAGTGTATATTTCCGTACTATAATATTCACAAAGAATATCTCAATTATAAAACAATTTATGTTGTTTATTAAACTTGCTCAGAAGTTATCTCACGGCATAGATATAAAGTGAACCCAATTAAGATTCACCCGTAAAATGTCTTGGAACGGAGAGCCAATCTCCCTTGTTTGGTTTTTATGGACTAGTTAATGTTTGCGGTGGTTAATGACACCGAAAATCCTTCAATACAGTGTTGCATCTTTTAGATATTTTTTTTATTGTTCGAAATAGGTTTCAAAGAAATAAGTAATTGAGACCGTGAGCTACCAAAATCTGATCAAAATGAGAGTATAATACAAATTAAATAGAGAGGACAGTGCCAAAAATGTGTGGATATCCGTTTCGGCTACAATATCGTAAAGCAACTCTATGGAAATTCTTGTGGTATTACCTGTACAACCTTAGAACTCTAACACTGTAGCTTTTATATCCTCCAGAGCTGCGACACTTTTGTTTTTTTACTATGTCACCCTTTAGAAGGAAAATCTAGGTAGCTGCTTCCACTTTTGCGCTTTTGCTGCATTTGCTAATTCTATCTTCATTAATAAATTGCTTATACTCTTAATTAGTTCAGCATTATTATATATTTACAAACAAAAACTTGTTTGGCATTTTCCATTTTATGTATTTTTAGCTACTGCAATGTAATAAAAGTAAGCACTTTCAACAACTGTATGATATTTTTGCTAAAATTGTTTAGCAAATAATTTATTTGTTTTTACCTAGAAGTTCATCATCATCATCATCATAACCAGCCTGTAGAACCCCACTGTTGGGGGCTGTATAGAATGCCATGACGAACGGACTCTAGCCTCCTCCATCCGCCATATTCATACCTACCTTTATAATGTCCTTGGTCCATCGAGAAGGGATCCGTCCTAAAGGACGGACTGCGTCGTCCGGTTTGTGGTGGTCGCCAATTTAGAAACTTTTTTCCCTAACGGTTGTCAGTTCTACACGTTGTATGACCCCATTGCCACTTCAACTACAGAAGTTACAAGTCAGTAATTTATTTTACAGGTGTGGGTGGCCATTACCTACTACTTAATATGGAAGATTCAGAAAAAACAATTTTGTTTGAAAAATCGTAAGCTAATTAGTAGTAAGTAGGCACTCTTTTAATAAAACTCCTTTCAGTATTTATTCACACTTTTTAAGTACTGCAAAACAGAACCATGTCTGTCTTGATTACGTAACAATATTCAAGAGGGAGCGAATGTATTTTTCTTATAAACGAAGTCCGCGTTTACAGAAGACGTGACTAAAATGCGTATACAGGGTGTAAATTCGTTGTACTTACGGAATAGAGAAAACCAATGGAAGTGGTGTTGTAAACTTCACCAAAGTTCTGACATTTATATTTCTGAAGTTTCTCTAGAAATGTAAGTAGGTACCAACTAACATTAGAGGTAAATCTCTCAGAAATTTTCAATAGAATGTCTTGTGATCCATCCGCGTACCTACCTCTTTCACAAACTCAAGCGATCCTCAATAACCCTGATGATTCTACTGATGATGATGATAAGTTTATTTTCAACAATTTTGAACCGTATGCACGTACAAATTAAAACCTTTCCAGCGTAGCTCTACATATTTGAGGGCACTTATTATTCTGGAAAGAACTTTATCACCTTCTTGTCTTTAATTTTCTTCCATTTTTTTATTATTTCAAAGTCTGTTTGCATCGTACCTCGAGGATCTCAGTGAACGTAAGCTCGGAGTTTTTATTTTCAATACGGACCGTAATTCGCAAAAACGAGTGGTTCTTATACATTACGGTGAGTTTATGGTTCAACTTTGAGATTTATATACGAGCCTTTCTGATTTTGGTACTTGGGTTGCACTTTAACCTTGTAACCTTGGTACCACGTGACCACGTTTTTGAAACAATCCATTCAGCAAGCCGATATCAACGTTCAAGGTTACAGCACACCGGCTGCGTACGCGTACTAGACGTAATCGTCGTGCACGACGTCGTACCATGACGTTGTAATGTATGAAACTGTATGAGACATGGCACGCTTGCGTGCTGTACATACAAAGTGACGCGCGTGTCTACGTTACGTGCTGCATACGCATCCGGTGTGCTGTAACCTTTATTCTTAAAAAAATATATATTATACACTAATCTTACAAGTCCAATTTGGTTTAGTTTAGTTCGATTTATTATTACCGGCCATAATAGCACATTATCACTTGTCTATACATTGTAACTTGAATACAATGCTTAAGTATATTTTGGCAGAAATTTAGGTTTTTTTTTGTGCAAAACAAATAATTTAGATTTAATTTTACACCAAGTCGTTTAGTCTGAAAATAAAATATATTACCGTAACGTTACATTACTGTAACTTCTATTTTATAAAGCTAACACTACTCCTAACTGCTAACACTACTTCTATAGTAATGGCTAGACGTAACTTTGTCCAAGTCATAGCAAAATATGAAATAACTTGATCAGTCTACAAGTATTTACTAAAGTTAAGTTTAAGTTTTAGTAGCCCCAGTACTTACGACAACATCCACAGCCTGCAATACTGAAATTTGATCACTACTTTTCCTTGAATCTTCAAAAGCCAATAAGAATATTTAGCAATTTGTTACGTACCTACTGGTAATTTGAGGGAAAATCTCGAATGGAAACTATAATTTTGTATAGGCATCATACGAGAAGTGACGTCATCTTAAAAACTTACTCTAGCCTGCTATTGAGTTACTGAAGGACCACCTGATATACCGTACTGGTATATCAGGGCTATGTCCCTCCTACCACCCCATATATTCTTATGTCCATTACAATTGATCCAATACCTCGTAGGTCAAGCCCATCTAAGACGAACATTAAGAGGCCTTGCATTGCCGCCACTACCACCATTTACCAGCTATTTCACATTTAAACTGTACCCAGGTGATGTTAACTTTTTAATTGAGTTGTCAAACACAGGCCACGTCAGATGTTCACTTTCGACTAAAGCGTGATTGTCACGGGACACCCTTTATTGGTCTTTGTTCCGAACTTTCAATTGAGAATGTCTCTGGTCAAATTACTAAGTTGGAACAATCGTCTTAGGATAACTTCATTGTACCTAACCTGGATTTGATATAAAAACTTTTCAATGTTGTTTTATTACTTTTTGGATTGGTGTTTCTTTCGGATTAAACTTTAAAGAGAGTTAAAAAAATCTTAGTTTATGAAGTATAGCGTACAGAATATGACTTAACAAATAAAACACAACCGTAAATACTTCTAACAATTTTGAATTATAGTAACTAATACGTACAGTAGCGAAAAGAAAAAAGCTTGGTTGGAATGTCATAAAGTTACTATGAAAGCACTGTTGTTTATTACCATGCAACACAAAAAGAAGGCTATGCAAATGGTAAAGGATTTATGATGAGGAAATGTTTGGTCCAACAAGATGACAACATTTTTGCATAATTCGCACATTTCTGGTCTATTCTGCGAATTCAATTATTCCTGCTTATTAAATTTAAGTGTTTGTTATACTACCGACATATTTTATTACTATTTGTGTCTAAGTAGTAAAAAATAAAAAAATGTTTTGTATACCTTTGGCAAATAAAAACATGCAGATAGACGAATTTAATGGCAGAAGTTGGTTTTTTAATAAAAGTTATAATGTGTGGTTGTGTAGTTATAAGTACATAGGTAGGTACTGTTTGTTTTCCGAATATTATAATAAATAAATAAAACTAGACGAAAATACTGGTATATGCACGGGCAATATTTAATAAACTAGGACAGGGGCCATAAACAAGGTTTATTTGCTTATCAAGGCATGCCTGGATGCTTTTAGGACAGGCTTTAACTGATATAACAGCGTCATCTACCTGTGTGCTGAGTCCCCTAGTGTATAGAGCGTGTGTAGTAGTATAAAATGCACCGTTGCAAAATCCGCATGGTGATAATTATAGCGTTGAATTTATGTTTGTAAGATAAGATAAAGATATAGTTAGATATAGTTTATTTTAAAACAAACAAGTTGAGCTATAACGTCAAAGAAAGTGAAATTTACAAAAATAAAAATACTTATACTTATAACATGTAATGGTTGAGGTACAGATTTTACGAAGAGTCCCAAACTAGTTTAAGCCTGTATCTTGGTGATCCTTGTGCTGTAGTAGCTATCGTGAACACATCATTCGAAATAAAACCAAACCATGTGTCTCCTCTCGAGCTCTCAAACTACCCGTTGTGTAGGGTTTCAAGGTTTACTCAACTAAAGACTAGATGTCGCAACTGGTAGATTAGAAGATTAGAACGCGCTATCGGTTTTATTCTTTGGTTGGAGAATTCGGGTTTGGAATTTGGTTTTATATTTTTATTTTTACATACGTTTCATGCCCAACCATCACATTATCTGTGCAAGTTTAAATTGGCTACCTCTAACAGCTGCCGAGATCTGTGAAAAAATACATACTGACAGATAGACGAACAGACAGACACGACGGACGAACGGCGTAGGCTTAATAATAGGGTCCCGTTTGGCACCTTGTGAGTACGGAACCCTAAGAACAAAATATTGTCTGTACTCAATATTATACCTGCATAACACATGCAACATGCACATGTTCGATTAAGTTATACCATGGTGCGAAGGGCATAATCTGAGAGCGTATTTAGGAAAATATGTAGTTAGTCTTAACTTTCAAATGGCGCACAAAACTTTAAGGTCCGTCCACACCAGAACTCTGTAAGTACCTATAACTTCTAAAACTACCGTCACCCGCACAAAACTAGTTGCCGTCCATTCCTTATAGGAAGTAATCGGAAACTAACTCATTTAAAGTTGAGGTAACGGTACGATCCGTGTGAACTCGACCAGCTAATATTTTACAAACTTCACATATAGTAGCAAGCTTAGCTGTTCGTGTAACTAAGCAAAGCATCCAACAAAAGATGCGTATTTTGATATTTATTTTTGTTTTTTAACCCAGCAGCAAATAACTTGATATTAGCACAAGCTCTAGCTATTATAGAGCTAGATTATTATGCTCTTTTCTGTACACGAAACCTCTCGACCGGCTTAATTTAAGGGTATAGAGAAGCGTTCGTAATAAATAACCGGAGTTTCGCTCAGACTCAATTAGCTCTACTTGTTTATAAGAGAATTGCTTTCAAAAATATAGAAAGTTCCCGAAATGTGCTTCCTAATTGCCTTCATTTTGCTGGAAATTCAGGAAAGTAAATAAAATTAGTTATCCATCAAGTTGAGCTTTGATTCAAAAGTTTTTTATTTGCTAGGCTTTCTTTTTACCCAATCAGCTGACGTTAATTTGTTCTAGGTACTGGGAGCTTCTTTTTTCTTTACCTTTGACCTTTGATCTTTCCATAAGTTTTCATGACTCTTGCTAAATTTTAACCTACTTGCATAAAGTGTATAAGTGTATTTTAGTGGTTCAAGAATTCGCCTAAAAAGTTGAAAGCAGAGTATTTTTTACAGAAACCAATTCCAAGATGGTTTTGGCAGAACCACAGCCTACCTTCTTGCATAAAATTGCGCCCATTTAGGTACTTTATGCTACGAGTCACTAGTGTATCGTTAATTCATCAGGCTATATATAATAATATAACATAATATGTACGTATATACGTGGTCGCTAACCATTGGTCTCAAGCACAAGCTCAAAATCACACAGCGGGCTATGAAAAGAGCTACGCTAGGAGTTTCACTACGTGATACAATCAGAAATGAGAAAATTCGTAGAAGAACCAAGATCACCGACATAGCTCTCAAAATTAGCAAGTTGACTAGTTGGGCAGGTCATACAGCTCGCAGAACTAACAACCGCTGGGGAATGTTCTCGAGTGGCGACCACACACCGGACGAAGCAGTAGAGGAAGGTTGACTAAAGACATTATAAAGGTCGCAGAAAGTTCTATTACGCGCTATAAAGCATTGACGCATTTTAAAGCGTCAGGGAGGCCATTGTCCTTACGCTACGAAAATTAATCTTCAAAAATAGCTGCCAAAATAATTTTGTGGGATATTATTTCAACGTGAGGTCTCGTAAGAGGATTATTGTGTGAGCCCCATAAAAATAACTTAGTGATTGAAGGAAACAATACTTGTTACAATGGGATTGAAGGTGCTTAATCTTACACATTCTGGAAGATTATTGATCAATGTTAGATCGAAAACAGACGGTTAGACACCGGAGTCATCGCACATGTGTTACTGCTTTTGAAAATGTGAACTTTAGACGGGTCGTTTCTCGTGCTCGGTGGAGCATGGGAAACAAGTAGTAGGTAAAAATACTCACGATAAACACCCTACCTCTTTCACCCTAATTAAAAAGTTTTACAGTTAATTATTACTTACAAGTTGTTCGAAAGTTAATTACGAAAGGTATCACCACAAAGGAAGGTATTTTGTCTTCTCTTTATAGTACAAATAAATCTAACCCATCCTCAAAGTATTAACACAATTTACAACCACCATTTATGCCAACGGATAACTGTTTTAAAATGGGTATTTAATGAGTAAACTTTTGTTTCGAAACAACTTTAAATAACAGAACAGAGCCTAATTTAGTTTCATTATTAACTGCGTTGAACTTGCTTTATGTACATTATTGACGAAGTTTAAAAGGAGGCAAGGAAGAGCTCGTGAAACCAACTCCTTGCGAAGTAAGTACCTTAATATTTTACCTCGCGAAAGCTTAGCGAAGCAAAAACTGATAAGCACGGGTAAACTCTGCTTTACCTTGTAAGTGCCTTAATAAATAAAATTGCTATCTTTTTATTGGTAGATTATTTTGAATACATTATACAAGAAAACAATTCAAAGAGATTTTGAAACCGAAGTACAGCTTTTTGTTTTTAGAGTTTTAGAGTTAAAATTATCTATGACGGTGTTTTTTGTTTAGTATCAAAATCCCGAGATAATTATATTAGCATTGAAAGTGCCTAATACAAAACTATGTACATAATCTTTTAAACCTTCAAAAAACAGTAGAGGCATAGAATTCACTCCAATACCTGAAATTCTTTTAAATCGGTTATGAATAACGAAATTTCAATTCTATAGATAGGCTACCGGTGAATCTAGACAAAGCATTTAAAATCGTCCGTGTTTTATTCGGCTGAATGCACTACATGAATGGATCGAAATGAATACCTACCTATTGTGTTCTATTTGTTTTTCATTAGTTTGAGGTTTTTCTGTGAGCTCGATTGCATTTCAAATATTGGAACTGCGGTTTTATATAAATCAGTAGGTAGGTACACAACAAAATGGATTAAACTAGTTTTGAGTCATATAAATCAGTAGGTACACAATAAATGGATTAATCTAGTTTTGAGTCATATCAGTAGGTACACAATAAATGGATTAATCTAGTTTTGAGTCATATCAGTAGGTACACAATAAATGGATTAAACTAGTTTTGAGTCATCATTGTCATCAACAGCCTGTAAAAGTCTACCCTAGAATGCCACGAAGAACGGTCTTGACCCGCCTCCATCCACCGAATTCTTGCAAAGTTTATAATGTTAGTCTATCGGGTTGAGGGTCTTTCTCTACCGCTTGTTTTTAATATTAATGAAAAATTATATTTTTAGGAAATTTTTAATACTTCTGGAATATTGGTATATCCAACCTTTTTTAGTGATACCAAACGCGGATGAGAATGTATTATTTGCATTTAGTTTGTTGTCATACAACGCATCATAAGATTTCAAATTGGCGAAACACAACAAGTAGTCTAAGAGCTACTAGGGAATATAACAAATTAACTTAACATAATAATAACATCAGATATGATGATATCATCAATATATAATCCTCCTTTCGCTTTAGCGTAGTAAAAATAAAATAAAATAATATGGAATTGTAAAGTAGAACATTTAAACATGTGTGAATTCTGGATAACTAACGAAAAAGACCAAACTTATTAGTTCTAATAGTTACTGGTTCCCTTGCACCAATGAGTAGATTTTTGTACTAAAATTGGTGGTATATTTCATTCGATGATATTTCGTTATCTTAAGACAACTATTATAGCGTGGTATGTCGTACTCTTACCCCAAGTGAAATATAATTTGATTTACTTAGTTATTGGGGTAGGCAGGGATGTTTATTTTATTACGCTTGTGTTGTGCAGTAACTTTGAAGGGTAGTTTGTTTATGCACAATTTAAGATGAAGGAAGAGGAGTCGCTTTGTACAGTTTTCAAGAGCATATTCTTCATTGAATCCAGTGGTTTAATTTTGATATACGCTTATTTTCAATTACAAAATAAAAAAAAAATGTTTTGTGATTGAAAGAAATTCATGAAAATTGTTCATGAATTTCTTTCAATCACAAAACATTTTTTTTTCAAGGCTTGTTACCTGACTACATCCTGGTTCAGAAGGCAGAATCAGAGCGGGTCAACATGAGTACATGACAGTGGTATGTGTACCCCTCCCGCTTCGTCTTGAGGAAAGCAGTCAGTCTTGTGTGCGTTGCGTCAACGCAACGCACCGTGTGTACACAGATGGTACTGAATCCGCAATAAAATATACATACTAGACATACTCTATCAAATATGATGATAATGATAGTTGCTCGTTGGAACATTGTGGTTCCAACGAGCATCTGTCATTATAATCATCATCATCAGCAACCGTTAGACGTCCACTATTGGTCGCGGCCACCCCCATAGAACACAATGAGGGCATTTGCCATAATCATACCACAGCTAGAATCTTTTCAGCATTCCTTACTTATTCGAGCCTGAAGTTGTACCTATCTAACGGCAAGCAAAATAGTTTACATAGCAGAAGGAGCATAAATATCAAAGTTTATTGTAAACCTATTGTAGGTATTGTCCATAAACCGTATACTTAAGGGTCCGCATACGAAATGTAAAGTTGGTTCCAGCCCATAATAATACCACAGATTAATAAAAACAAGCTGGTTCCCTCCACCGGCGAGCATAGTCATATATTTTATACGTAGGGAGAATAGACGTGGGAGACGTTAATTCCTACTGTATTTGCCCCCATTAGGAGACAGTGGAATTTGCCATAATCACCACGCTTGGCAGGTAGATTGGTGATCGCAGTATTTATTGTACTCCGGTGGATGTTGCTGCCCGTTCCTTTAGTCGGCTTGTACAACATCCACGGAAAGAGACAGAATGGTAAATTCTTTGGCTGGACACACCACAGCAAGATACACTGAAATCTGGATAAAACATATAATTTTGCAAACAAAATTTAATATGCCAATTTTTTTGGAACCTGCATTTGAGTTTTCAACTGTCTACCACCTACGGTTTCTGAAATACAGAATATTTTTGTTTTACATTAAAAACTCTTTTTGGACCCCTTAGATGGCGAATTTCCCAGTTTAATTTCTTAGTACACCTATACCAATTTAAACTCAATTAGGTCCAGAGATTTAGGCTATGCGGTTGCCTTTCAATCATTCAGCACTTTGATTGTTATATATACTGTGATGATGGTGATGATGATACGTTGCGTGAAACTGAACAGGTGGCGAAGTGTATGAAGTGAGTCAGCTAATTCCTACATTAGCTATATCAATGTCCTACGAAACGAGAACCCTACTCCGTAGTTTCCGTCCATGATCATGATAACAAGAAATTGGATGGTCTTCCGCATTCGACTCCATAAAAGACTGTTCATAAAAACGCGGAGATAGGCCCGCTTTTATAACTAAAGCTCAGCTTAACGTTCGACAAATAACGTTTACGATTTGTTAAACCTTATCAAAGTTGTTAGAACTAGTCAGTAGTTGCCTAACAATCTACGTTAAAAGATTAAATACTTATGTGTATAGGTAATATCGCTCGCCTGGCGGAATGGTGATCGTAGTATTGGTATTAAGAACTCAAATGAACTCAATATTATGTCATGTTTTTTGGGGACAAATAAATGTATTTTCTATTCTTTATTTCTTATATTGATGCTGCTGCTCAAGTGATCATCCTTTGGCGTAATCCCTTAGTCATCTTTTACGACATCTATGGTAAGAGTTGGAAGAGGCCTACTCTTAGGCCGACACCACGGCTATTCATGGATGTCAGTGATAATGTCACTGCGCGACACGGAAGGCACCGGAATAAACCAATGTAATAATGAATTGGGGGAAGGCCACCCTCTCAATGGACTAAAGACATTATAAAGGTCGTAGGAAGTCGGTGAATGGATGCAGCTCAACACAATTTCGTCATGGCCCTCTGAGAGGCAGGCCTTAATGCAGCAGTGGATTTCCAGAGGCTGATGATGATTATGATGATACATCATGAATACAACATGAGTATGATAGACCATAAATTCTCAAACAACGCAGTGCAAAGAGGAGCATACTCTTTGGTCTACATGGTTTGAGAATACGGCAATGGGTACAAGTCATTGATATTAAAAGATCGTTAGAGGAAACTCTAGTTCCATCTGTAGGAGCGAAAGATAAGGTTGACTGCCCTCGAAAGCCTTTTTTGTCCGTGAATCGGGTCACGTGTTCCGGAGCTGATATGTGGAACCAATCTTTAGTCGATTATTCGTGCCAAATGAGCCGAGGAAGATGGAGAAACCTTTTCGTGTCTAATTACCGATGTTATTATAGCGTGGGCGGTATCTTATAAGGGTAATGTCTCTACTTGGAATGGAACGTAGGAAGTATTCTCTACTTTTATAAAAACAAAGTCAAAAACTCAAAGTCACACTGTAGGTATGGAGAGAGCTACGCTTGGAGTCATTACGTGATAGAATCCGAATGAAAAGATTCGTAGAACAACCGATCACCATAGCTCAAGAGTTAACTGTTGAAATAGCAATAGGCAGGCCATATGCCAAGTAGGGCGCGACCAAGGTGGACGTTACCCTAAGAGGTACTGCATTTGCAATGGGCTGAGGTTACCGCTTTACATCAGGTAAGCCACATGCAAATTCAGTCATTTATTTAAAAAAACAAACTTAAAGCCGGTTCTCTAGTGATGATTACGAACCGGACGGAGCAGTGTAGGAAAGACTCCTCTCGATGGACCGATGATATTTCGAAGGTCGCAGAAAGTTAGTGGATGGAGGCAGATCATGACCACTCGTGATGGCATTTATAGGCCTATGTCCAGCAGTGGACCTATAGGCTGATGATGATAAAAAGCAGTATCTGCCTCTCTGTATGTCACTAACCCTCTTATTCAAAATCATTTTTGAAACCTATTTTAGTTGCTTTGTTCTGTTTTCTCTTATGTAAAATGATACACGCCGAAACAAGACAAAAT
Source organism: Epirrita christyi (assembly GCA_951392215.1). Taxonomy (NCBI): domain Eukaryota; kingdom Metazoa; phylum Arthropoda; class Insecta; order Lepidoptera; family Geometridae; genus Epirrita; species Epirrita christyi. The sequence continues at coordinate 6,368,279 of OX595849.1, read as the reverse complement.
ATATTTAAGCTGTCAAAGATTTAAAAATTTATAATAACTTCGGTACCTATATAACATGCAAGTTCTTCTGGCAGGATTTGAATGCGGGTTTTCACCGTCGTGTTGGGTATTTGTCGACGAAGCATATTTTTTAAGACATAAAAAGTATATTATCAACATACAACGAATATTATCCAAAATGTATGTATTTTACTCGAACACATGTTACTGCAACGCGATACTTGTCGCCAAGTACCAATGTCGATGACAGTAAAATGCAGGGGTTGGGGTGAAAAAGAAATATGTATTTCTTCTCCCCTATCTAATTATTGGCGTTTTTGGAAGAATCTCCAATTTACGCAGCTAAAAGTGTGGGGGAGGTGTGTGAATCCGAATATGGTACCTACGAATGTTTTACTGAAAGCGACATGTTTTGAGAAAAGATTTTATAAACGTCACGGGAAGTCTGTGGATGGAGGCGGCTCAAGACTGGTCATCATGGCATTCTAAGGAGGAAGCCTATCCAGCAGTGGACTTCTACAGGCTGATGATGATGATGACATGTTTTCTCCCATAGCTTCCAATTTAACAAAAATTTTACGGGAAATAAATAAATAGGTTCTTCATTATGTACATATCTAATTCTAAACTAACCTACCTTTTAAGAATACAATTGGGTAGCAGCGTCGCTGAAAACATTTTTCTTATCAGTATTCAAGTTGCCAGTAAAATTGACATAAAAAAATCTTATTGCATAAATATTTTGAGTGAAATGTATATGCTTAGAAGGTTACTGAAATTCTCAGAATTAGCAAGCTGAAGTGGCAACGGACAAAAGAATACAGGTCTTCGAGTGTCGACCACGAAACGGAAGATGAACCGATGACATTGAAGTTGGTTGATGGAGGCGGCTCAATACCGTTCGTTGTGGCATTCTAAGTGAGGCTTATGTCCAGCAGTGGACGTAAGTCGGCTGATGATAATGATGATGATGTATATTTCGTAAAATGCCACTCGCTATGTAAAGGGCTGACACACGATATTGAAAAGGCGTATTTACAAACAATATTTCTCAAGAAAATGTAGGATCAAATAATATAAGAGTAACGGAAGGTAAATACGTCATAACCAAGAAAGATTTATCAGCGTATCCGAAGCATTCGTTAAAGTACATTCGATTTTTCTTTCAGGAATGTTGTGAACGAAACCTCGTACTTAAATACGTAGTTTTTTTATTTGGGTAAATGTCTAGGAACTGGCATGTTGCCTACGTTAAGCGGTAACACCAGCCTATTACAAAAACAATACCTCTTAGGTCACGTCCACCTAGGACGCAGCCTACTAGGCATTGCATTGTGCCCGTCATCCCGAAACATAAAGGTGAAAAGTCTTATGTGCCTGTAGTTTCACCGACAGCCATACCCTTTAAACCGGAACACCGAAATGCGAGCACTACTGCTTGGCGACAGAAATAGGTATGATGGCAGAACTTCCCTGAATGAACTCTTCCTACCTCTTAAATACTTATGGACGAGATACATACTACATAGTTCAAATCAATAAGTTTAAAGAGAAGTAAGTATTTATCTACAGGCAGGGGTTGAAAATAAGTAGTCATAAATGATCGAGATATTGCTACTTAGATTCTATTGATATTAGTTTTTGATTGCTATTTATTTTTTAACCGACTTCACAAAAAGGAGGAGGTTCTCAATTCAGTTGTATGTTTTTTTGTTTTTTTTTTATGTTTGTTACCGCATATCTCCCGCGTTTATGAACCGATTTGGAAAATTCTTTTTTATTTGAATAGACATACTTCCAGATTGGTCCCATTTTTTTCAGAATCCAGTTCTGATGATGGAATCCATGAGGAATTGAGGGAACTCCTCAAATATTTATTTATTTATTTATTTCAATATTGAACTTATTCATTAACTTGTATTGTGATGGTAGGACACCAACTCAACTGATATTGATATTGATATTGTAGGCATAAATATGGCGATTTTGATATTTTCATCAACAAATCAAGCATTTTAATTCAGAAAGTATAATCCTTTCACCACTACTTTCATCATTTATTTTCATCCAAATATTTAGTCGAATACAATGGCGGAAGTCGGTTTTTTAAATGAAAAGTTATTCTAAACCAAGTGACATTCACCAAATTAGAGAGAAACAGAGAGTTACTGTTCCTTATCACATTTTAAAAGGTAATTAATAGGTTTATTACATAACTTCCCATATAAACGAAGAAGTTTACTACTTATAGCCATTCGAAATAGAAACTGAATTTATACTTGCAAATCCATTATTCGTTAAGGGGCATTTAAGGACCCTTCCAGCACACTTTGGTCGTTGTACGGGCTTCTATTACCCAATACATTAGCTTTATTGATCGTTTGAGGCGGACGCGTTTATTTCGGAGGACCTCTTTAATAATGGCATTCTATGGTCCTCAGTGCTGTATAGAGTATTACTACAGTTAGCAGAGTTATAAGTGTAGTATTGATGCATTAATCAATGCATAACGGTTCATACCATAATTCAAGTGCATACATTGATACGTTTACTCTCTGTAGATCCAGTGATCAAGATCCAATTGGTTCTATTGAGATCTTTTTTTCCCAATAAATCTATTTTAAAAAACTACGCCACAAATTGGATCTATTGCATCTACTTAGAAAATGACTAGATCCATATTGGTTCCATTAAGAACCTTTTTTCTCATTAAATCTATTTAAAAAAATTGCGTCACAAATTGGATCTACTGAGAATAAACTACGAAACTGACGTTATAAGGCCTGATTTTTAAATACAAACAACTTTTAAAATAACTGGTAAATGAGAAGTCAGAATTTAACAAACCTTTTTACCTATAATTAGATAAAAATCTTTTTTATCTTGTCATAATATTCATCTATAAATTGAAATAATTGAAACGTAATAGGTAGTTCTAATAAAATACATTTATTAACGTAGTTTATCTAGAAAATGGCCAACATTGATATCCCCATTTACAAGTTGCATCTGAGCAAACAAAATCCAATTGTCACTTTCAATACTGCTTTTACGTCGTTTGCACGATGACTTGCAGATGACCTTTCCAGTCGATATATATATATATATATATATATATATATATATATATATATATATATATATATATATATCAGAAAATATACCTATTTTTTAAAAAGCGATTCATCTAGAATCAGCCCGAAGCAAAGCAAGAACTTTTTAATCAGAGTGAACAAATTATTGTTAGATCAAAGTAATTAATTTTGGATCTTAGGGATAAAAAGTATTACCACTGGAACCAAATGGATCTTGATCATTGGGTCTACAGAAAGTAAAAGTTCTTCTTAGAACCAAATCATCAAAATTGGATCTAAAGACAAAAGGTATTCTCACTGGAACAAAATCAATTTGATCATTGGATCTACAGATGATAAAAGTTCTTGTTAGAACCAAATCATCAGAAATGGATCTAAAGAGAAAAAGTTTTCTCAATAGAACCAATTGGATCTTGATCACTGGATCTACAGAGAGTAAACGCATTGATATGGGCTTCGTGGTCTCGGTCTTAGAATCGGACTCCTCCATCTCCTTTCCCGTGAATATCATAAAAGGTAACTAAAGGATTACGCCAGGGGATGGGCAGCAGCATCCACCTGAGTACTTAACACTAAACTGCGACCACCAATCCGCCTTCCAAACATAATGATTATGGCAAGTCCCTCCATTGCACGCTATGCATGCTACGGGGGAGGCCTCATCCAGCAGTGGATGTCTATCAGCAGACGATGATAATGATGGGGCTAGGTAATTTGAAATTATATTCTCGAGGACGCAAAGGCAATTCCAGAGAATCCACAAATTGATGGAATGTAATGAAATTACACTCACCGGTCACATTAGGTACACCTTTAATAGGGTTTCCCGAACCATGAATGACCCTTGTATCAAGATCTAACATACCTTCACGCTTGCTCAAACTATTTTATATTACTCAGGCTAAAATAGAAGGGCTGGTACCAAATTGTAATTTTTGAAAACAACTGACAAAAAAAAATCTGCTGTTTACTGACTCATTGTATTGCTACAGATGGTGCCTCTCATTAAATTAACTAGATGTCACTGACTTAGATTTTATTTTTCTTCCCTAATATAACAGTCACTGAAAAACTCCCTCTAAAAAACATGCGCGAATAGCAGATTACTTGAGAAAAGCAAAGGAAATAAAAGAGCAAAATTAAAATAGGAACTCATTTATTTACATTTACATGTATTTACATTTAAAACGTGCCCAGTACATAAAATAACGAAATGGCAACTTGAGCAAATGTAGACAACTTATTTTCTAGTATTACGCTAATTTATTATTATTAGTTTTCTTTATTTCAGAGCGAGTACGTCGATTAATCTATTTTGACGAAGAAGAAGGTTATGATAGAACTTATACAACATTTTGGCAAGTTGCGTTGAACTAAGACACAGTTCCACTATTTTCTAGTAACTTACTAATCTTCTAATTTAATATTTCTTATACTGCCTACGGCAGCTAGTTAAAGGCCATCGGATACGAGGCCAGCTTTAATGCTAGCTCATGCATACTGGCCACTTACGAGGTTCGTAGACCGTCTACGAAATTCATCGTATAGAGGCCACCCACTTCATGCCTCGCTTCTGGCCTCGTTTCAGACGGCTTTTGCATCAATTCATAGCCCTAAGCTAGTTTAGTTAGTGTTAAATACCCTTAAAATATAAACTACGAAAAATATAAAGAACGAAAAAAGTGTTTTAACGTGCTTCTGAAAATATTATTTTTATTAAACAATGCCTCAATGTTTGTTATGTTTGTAAGTTTGTTACATTTTAAACAGCCTAAATATACGTTGGACTTATTTATAATTTGGAATGTATGAATATAATTTCAAAAAAATCACTAGGGTGATGTATACCCTACATAAAGCACAACCTAGGTTATATCTACCTTCAATGAGCACAAACAATGAGAATACTACAGGCTACCTAAAATTAATTAACGTTTGCTATGATAATGTGATGATTGAAATAGAAAAGATTAATAAGAAATCGAAAAAAAAACGTCAGTTCTTTGGGGTCAGATGAGAAAAAACTTTACCTACACAAATTCGTTTCATTGTTTCTTAACACACTACCGAAGTCATCTATCCAAACCTAAATGTTTACTACCTATACGAAAAATTGTGACAGTTCAATAAGGTAAATATCACAATCGAAGCCCTGCATTTTGAAAACCTTTCTTACCACCAGCGTCGTTTTGTTTGATAAGCTCGTAGGTAGTAATTGCGTTTAAATGTAAACAGGTGATGCTATAAATTCAAGTCATCCTCAGAATCACTCTCGCTGTTATCCTTCAAAGCGTTAAATATTTCCTCTTCAACCTCCATTGCGCTCTGATGCTGGTCGTCTACGGCCAGTTTATTGTACGTACCTAGGTTGGAGTCATAATGGCCCCCGGAGCAAAATCTTTTGAAAATACAGGACATGACAAAGTACAAGGAGATAAAACTGACAACGAATAAAACGACCGAAAGTGCGATATTAATTCTGTAGTGCCAATTAGCGTCGCTAATTTGGGACAGAACAGAGTTAGGGTAGCAGTAAAATTTCGGTTTCGAATCCGTTAAATTGAAGAGTTGCGCGTCATCCAGGCATGTCTGACATTGATTATTGTGGGGGCCCGCGCAAGTGGCGCAACTGTAATGGCATGGGAGGCAAGTAATAGGAAGTTGGGTTGCCGCGGCTGCAGGTTCCAAGTCAAGCGCCTCCGACGCGATGAGTTTGCCGTCGTAGCCATCTTGTCTTTTCGAGACGGCGCTCTCAGAGAAGTAAGTGAGATTACGTCTCCTTGAGCTGCGCTCCGTGGTGGTTTCGCTGGCATACGTACCATCCGGACAGTGTCCGTAGCACCGACCGTTGTACAAATGCAAGCCCTTCGCGCATTCTATCGGAAGAAAGAATAGAGATGTTTAATTACACGTGTAAAGGGGTAGAGCCTTCACCACCAACACCTTCCAGCGTCCATGCAGCTTGCGATCTCTTGCAGGCGATATGTTGAGCCGCATCCGGGTACGATGTCAATTCACAGGAAAGGGAAGTGTGGACAATAAAGGATAGGGACAGAATCTTGTCACTGATCTCAAATAATTTTGTTTTGATTACTTCCATAAAACAATACAGAAAAACAGACTGTCACAAACACATGCAAATACAAACGTGCACAAAATTAGATGAAATCAGACAGAAATTACAACTACTGAAATAATGAAAGTGGTACAAAATAGATTGAATGAAAGAAAGAAGATCGTGCTGTGTTGTCTTACTATTTGTGCAGTGAAATTAATAAAGCGTGGAAAGCAAATGTTACATATTATAAAGCAGGCACATATTAGCGAAGCAAACATGCAATAAACATAAATGAAAATAAACTAATACACAAAAAACTGCAAGTTTCCTTAAAAGTAACGCGACTAACTGCTATTCGAACATTTTATAAAATCAGAGACAAGACTCGTGGCCGATTGTATTAAAATGAAATCATTTGTGAATTTTGTAATAAAAGACTGTTTTATTGTTATTTTTGTTCACATTAGATTCAATATATACAAATTATGCAACATTTACATCATAACATACATATAAGGAGCAGAGTCACGAAACTCTTGAGCTTTCCGAAGTTTATAAACAATTGAAAAAATACTAAATTATTTCTCAACGATCAATGACATGGATAAAATAACGATTCACCGTAAAGATTAAAATAATTAATAAAGAAGAATGGGCACACTTTTCGATAAAATCTGGTTTTATAAAAGTATAAGTAATTATCATACTGATACTAATTGATCTGCCAAATTGGATAATTTAAAATGCAAGATAAAAACATTTGTAATGTTGTAATGCTTTGTCGATGTAGCCTAACCGTGGACCTTTGTCTAAAAAGTCATCCATTCTTCTCCCCTAATCATAAAATCCATCAAGTAATCAGCTATCCTGTAGTTACATTATTACAATTACAATAGTTATCTACCAGTCGATGAAAAATGATCGATCAGTCGTTTTTAATTTACATCTTGTGAGCAATTTGTACAAATATTATCGATACAATTATTTACAACTTTTATCGTAAAAGTTTACGCTAATTATGGATTGGCAATCTCCTTTATGATCACAACCACAATATGAATTACTTTTTAGTACATTATCTACATTAACATGGAACTAATAGTGCATATTTTGGCTCTAGGATGGAGAGATGAAACCGAATTTCATAAGAGCTGTATCTTCCAATACATTATATATAACGTTATTAAGTTCTAGGCTCTATAATATTAAATAAAAACTGGGTATTTTAAGTTTCACTTAGAATAAAAAAAAATAGATACAGCTAATATTGGAAGCCAAAATACACAATGATTTTAGGTAACGACATCTTACAAATAATCCAACTTATTGTAACAGATATGTATGATTTTACTAAATATTATATACGACGTAATGACGATATATCTATGAAAAATAATAAATATTAACGGTTAAAGTTGTCGCTCACTGTAGCTATACTGCCTTCATTAAAATCGAAATGAAGCGTGTCGAATAATGTACAAATAAAAAATTATGTCACTAGAGCTTTTTTATAACAGCCAATCACGACAACTTTGGATCGATTGCATCAATTTGTTAATAAGACGCTAGTGAACGACACTATAAGCTGCACGAACATAAATAACAGGGTATATATAATAGTGACAACAAAAAAAAACAAAAAACAATTCAATCAGTAAATTCTCACATGAAAAACACCACCGAATGAAAAAGCATTCGGCTACAAATTAAATGATGTATATTTTATTACTTATTGAACTAAATATTTGTGTATAAATAAATAAACTACTGTTAACTTTCAAATTAACAAGACAATGATAAAATCGTCTAGAAAAGACACTTTGGTAGATCCAGTAAAATTATACATACATTTTATCATTGCTCGTTTTATTGAAGATTGATATTTTGTCTAAATGCTTTAAGTTTTGGTACAGATAAAGAGGATTTTTAATAGCTTTAATTAATTTATATTATGCTTTAAAAAGCGTAGTTAGAAAAATAAACAATTTCATGAGCTACTCGGAACAAAATTAATTTCTCAAAACGTTGACAAGATATCACTAGTTTTTACAAAATGTCCACACCCATACGTACTTCACGACTTAATTACTCATGAAAATGGACGTTTCTGTTTCATAGTAAAAATATTACACGAGTAGCAACTTTGTAACGTAATTGCACTTGTTATCTTGATAACATACGCACAAAGTACATACGTCTTGACGTATGTACTCGTAATATATTTCTTAAGTCGTATAATTTTATGATGTAGTACAAAAATGGACAGTAAACAGTGATGTTTTTAGTTTTTTAATCGCCTTTTTAGAATATCACAGACAAAATAAAATATGTTTTTATGGTGAATTGAATCGGTTTCTTAACTTAAAACAATGGTAAGCAACAGTATTAAGACAGTTCAACTGTTTCATTTGTATTTTCTTACACAGAGTCATTTGAACAATGCTGGCCTGGTTTAGTTAAAAATTGGTAACAATAAAATAACCAACGTTTGTTTTACGATTTTTTGGGATTACAAGAATTGTATACAACAAACTTTCAGAAAAGTTTTAATCTGCAAATTTTGGGGTAAAGAATTATTTTATAATCTGATCAAAGTCCAAATGATGCACTGCCCGGCAGCCAGGGTTTTCCAGGCCTGGCAACCTACCTATATCTACCGTGTAGAGCCACGTCTCATCAAAATCCAGTTGATTTCAATCATATCGTATAACCTCATGGGCTGGATGGAAGTTTTTTGTATTCAATCTCTTTGGTACATCAGCTATATTTTTGAGATTGCAGTTTATCAGATAGAGAGAGCAATCTAGTAGATAAAGAAAGATAAAAATATAAATTTATCTTGCTAGAAAACCTCGCATTATGATGTAACCTTTTATAAATTGTAAAACAAACTTAGTTTACTTGAACGATACCAATTCTGAGGCCCAATTCTCTAACTTAAAAATAGTTAAAATAGAGTTCGGATCATGTTTCGATCTTGTGTCGATGTCCTAGATGTCAGAAATGGTATTCTCTAAACATAAAATACAACACTGTGATGTGATTATATCGAAATGTGACCGAAACTTGAACGATTCAAAGTTTTTTCGATAATTTTAGCATTGTAGATGCAGTCTCCTTTACTCTTTGTAATTATATATATAACTATCCTACTCTAATGGTAGTCACCGTGAATTGAAAGTAGACTAAATTGTTATTTATAAGGGAGCAGAATACCAACTTTCTGTCAATTCATAATTCAGTCTCAATTCAGTTAACTTTCAGTATAGTTTTAAAATAATTTAGAGAATTGGGCCTCAGATCTAAATCAATTGCACATGTTCAAATTGTTCAAATGACCCTGTGTAGATGTATAAACAAATATTATCCTAGCTGAATTGGTATTTCTGAGTCTAAGTATCAGTATTGTTGTCAGTATAAAAACTTTTTGTATCAATTAAGGGAAGGTTACCGGTAGGGCGCTTACGGCCTTTTGAACGAAATTTACTTCTATTTTGGCTATTAAACAAATCAAACTCCATGAAACTTACTACACTAATAAATAAATTAGTTTTTTATTCTTAAATATAAAATTATATGGTTACCAAATTAAGATTTGGTATAATTTTATAAAAAAACTAACGCACCACGGGTCTAGATGTTAGTGTATTGATAATGTGTACAAAGTTTCATGGAGTTTGAATAAATAACAGCCAAATTGGAAGCGAACTTCATTCTCGTTCCTGATATGTTGTCTCAGCATAACAAATTGTGTATTCATTAATTAATCTTAAGATGTGTTGTTAAATACTTTTTCATTTTTTTTTCATTTTCGTGCAATAGGGCTTAAGCTCCCTTTTGCTAGCAACCGGTGACATTCTCTTAAGTAGAAAACAATACTTCAAGTTCAATTTAGTTTCAGCGTCAAGCATTATTTCATAATTAAATTATAGCTTGGAAATTAATAAAAATGTTATGAATATAAAAATGAACTTCCGGCTATTCACACAAGTTTTTCTTTGATCTTTTTTCTGTGTAGCACTAATTAAATATACAACAAAATACTGAAACGTAGACAGCTTAAAATAAGCTAACAAACTTGTACTTATATAATTAACTAAAATCACATGCCGTAGCGGTGGGTACTAGGGTACCAACGCACTGTAAGGCTTACATTTTTCATTAATTGAAGCCTGGCTAGGATAATGTAATGTAACAATTTTCAAACAATATGCTGAAGGCTCTTTCTATAATATTAACAGTTTGTAGAAAAATATCAGTGGTTAATAAATATTCTTAACGAAACTAATGCATCATTCACTCCAAACGGCATTCAAGTAAACTCGCATTGGCAAGTTGGTGTTACTTTGAATGTCCTGGTTTAATAATGGTTGGTTTAATCTAATATTCATTTTTATCGGCATACAAATTAATCACTTTGATCGTCTTGGTTTAAAAATGACTTTAATCGGTATAAAAACAAACGAAACAATTTTAGCGCCCCATTAATTAATATTTGAATGCTCGTAATGGATTGATCTGTACATTACACCTAAATATCCTTTGTCAGTATACAAAATGCTTTAAGCATGGAGCTCTTGCGGGCCTCGGTAGACTTCTAGCAGTTAGTGCACATGTAATTATTCTAGGGGGCGGTCTGCTTTGGGGGATAGCTTCGGCCGTTAGTAACATTAGTAATAGACACAAACCTAGGCAGATGACTGGAGAGGCGAACTTAGCGCATCCTGTGGAGCTGGTAAAGGGGCCAGCGTTCCCCGGGTCCACGTCTGGTGAACTATCCTCTCGGATCTAGAAATAAAACATACAATGGTTAAGGAAAATATAGAAGACGCAACAAACATGGATAATAGTTGAGAAAAGTAACGATAGAATCAATTCATAGTCCATCAATTTACAGAAGCTGTTAATGACTTTTACTATTACCAATCAAACATATTGAAATACTTTAGTCTTACTTTATCTAAACAATGTACAGGAGCGGATAATGGAGTTAAAACCTAATTTATACAGTTATTATAATTGAAATATAGTTTAAATTATGGAAATACTTATTTACAAACAACTAGCAAACTGTAGGTTAAATATTTAGATAGGTATATTATATGAATTTTCAAATCATGATATATTAGCAATTAGAAACTACAGCAGCAAATATCTCACAGACATACTAATAATACTTATTAAATCGTTGTTTAAGATTTGTCTTACTCATAAACGCTATGGTAGCCAAGCAAAAAGATCATAGAAAAATTTAATTAGAAAAAGATTGATAACAAATATAATTATAGTCTTTTTGCATTAGGTTAGGATACGCCTCCATGTTCTACTGGCTACCTGGTACACAATTTTAAAGTTGGCCAGTAGAATCTAGTGTTTTATGAGTTACTGAAAAACGAAATGACACGTCCTCCCGTCTTTTTCAAAAAGGGTCCTACTCTTATGTAATTTTATTTTCTAGTGTTTTTTGAGATATTACTAGTTTCGAAGACATTTTTTAAGTTTATTTAAAAATCCCAAGTGTTCACTACACTATGAACTACTAATGAAATAGATTTATCTATTGCGTGATTTTTTAAAGGGGTGGAAATAATCTAATAATACTTGAAATCCTCATAATAAAACAGTGCAACGCCAAATAAAAAAAAAAGCGTATCTAACGTTTATGAGTAAGAAAAATTTGAGCATTGCATAGAAGCTATTCACTATTTTAGAATTTTAGATAAAATGCTTAAGTGTTAGGCAGTTTTTATAAGTATGCGTGTAAATGTTAAATTTTACTGACATATAAAAATACAAAAAATACTTTGTTTCGTATATTGATGTAATTACAGATGTACATTTTAATAACTCAATGGTTTCATACCACATGAAGTGCTTCCTATCTTCGTCATTTGCAGCAAAGATGAAACATCTACACAATGAGACATTAACTAACATTATTAGCTCTAGAAATACGAGAACTTAAAATTGTAATCACCCTTAACCTTTAGAGCATTTCTAAGCCCTTAACTTTTATTATGGTTAGCTAAAATGCTCAGGAAGCATTTATTTTATTTTACAAATGGATCACTTGTACTGTCAACTCCTAAGAGACGCTGTCAATGTGAACGATATTCGTTTACCACGCTGTCATCATACTGTCTGTCAACTGTCATCTGAGCGATTTTTTTCAAGATTTGCACATTTTTTTAATGTTTCTCTATATTTTGCTGTGGTTACATTTAAAACAAGGGGTTCAATGAACATCATTTTTGTAATATTTGATATAACTTTAATACGCTTTTTGGGCTATACTCGCCTTTGTACATGTCCTATGTGTAAGTTTTTTTTTCTATAATATAGTGTACAAAAAAGAATTATGGATTAAAAACTTTTCCCACAGCTATTTTTGCAATTTTTACTTCAAGGTTTTTTGGAAGCAGACCTAGACTTATTTAATATTTCATGGTACACGACACACGTGCCGGCATCATTACTCGCTTGTATCACGTACACCGGAATATGAGGTTGTCACAAGCGGTAATCTAACGCATTATTCATCTGTATTGGTGGGGCTTTGTAAGGATTTATAATCTAAGGTTTGTGCAGGTGATATATTATTATACCGTCAGGCGTCATTGTTAGGAATTTTCATTAACTCTGTGATTTTGAAATTGTATTTTTTACATTATTATCTTTCTTCAGGGACCTATATGCCTAGACATTTTTAAATCTTGCCCAAACTTATGCACTGTGGATTATCTAATGACCTGACCTACGTTTAAAGATGTAAGAACACGACGAACTATAACTAAGACGACTGATGATCTGGATTCTGTCATTCAATGATATCCCTATGTTATATAGTCCAAGACAAATACCTCAATTAAACTCCATATAGGTTTATTAGTTAGTATTGATATTGCGTTATCATCGTTATAATATATAATTGAGTTAGTCTCGTGGGCCCGTAATTTCATTATAAATCTGTCTTAGTTAAGTTTGCTTTGAAGGTAATTATAATTGAACGCTAGACTGAACTCGCTAGACTTGTAATTAACTCAGACACATTTACTGTAAATTGTTTAGTAAAATCATCAAACTAAGTAATTGATGACCTCATTGGCGCGGCGGGCGAAGGTTCGCCTGCGACGAAGGAGGTTGCTGGTTCGCTTCCTGCCTCGGAACAAATATTCATACAATCTGCAGATATTTGTTCAGGCTGTTCTGGGTATTTTTCTATGTATAATAAAAAATATCTATCTATTTAATGTTATTGTATTAAGTATATCAGTTATCTAGTACCCATAACACAAGGTCTGCTTAGCTTGGGGCTAGATAATGTTGTGTGAAATGTCCAGTATTTATTTATTTATTTATTATTTGTTATTATTATTGATTGAGCATTAGACAAATTATACAAATTCACATTTCAATTAAGGTCAGACTCATGATACAGTTGTCAGTCATCGTGTAAAATATTACCTACAATAAGGTCGACGGCATATATTTATGTAAATAAAATACATTACAGTTATTTAGTAAATAATCCACAAAATAACAAAGGGAATATATGGGCCAACTTCGCAAATAAATTGTTGCCGGCAATATGGCAAAGAGTAAACAACATAGGTACGAGCAAACAGAAGGATCAAACTCACCGCGTGAGAGTCGTGCCACACGAGCGCTAGATCGTCGTTGATCGAGTTTTGTTGTTCTTGCTCGGTGGGTACTGTTTCACCTGCCGGCTTCCACGCCGTGATCCCCACCTCTGGATCGGACCCCAGTGAGTTGCTTTCCGGTGAGGCATCGGACTCCTGCGGTGGTGTCTCTGTCCCGTAGAATATCAGCTGCCACTGCGTCAACGGCCCAGCTGCACAAACAACGTGATATATGACACACATTTAATCCCAAGTTAGATCTATTGTAACGAAATACAAACGGAAAATAAATATCCTAGCAAAAAAAAAGTTATGTTAAGCGTAAAAACTCTACAAACGCAGTGCAGTCGACATAAAATTCTACACGACATTAATCTGATTTGCTACAAATAACGCAAAACAATTTGCAAAGCGAACTTTTTAAACAACACGGGAAAAAATTATACTGAATTGAAGTGATGTTTAACGGATAGCGAAATTAAAAACGAATGCTATCAAATAAAATTCAACCTCAAAAAAAACTTGAACGATGCAAACACGACATGCATGGAGCGACGGGATCCGGAACAAAGGTATGAAAGGTAATCGACGTGCAGGCAACAAGGCTAACAAGGCATCAAATCAAATGCTGCGAACGGACGACACAACATGCACACTATGCACAGCCGTAGTACCGTGGGCTTGGAGCGGTGCTGGGTATATTCGCTGGATTTTCGGATACTGCTCGAATAGATTGGACATCTTCCTGCCACGCGAGTCCGTCACCAGTGGATCTGCTAAGTCGCCGCGCAAATTGAGACTTAAATCCGCCGATGCCGTCGTGGCCCGAGCAGACGTGCTTTCGAGCGGAGAGCGCGTCGCAGGCCGACTCTGCTTTGATTTTTGTGAATTCCTATTCGTATTCTTTGAATTCTTATTCTTTTTCCTTTTGACGAGACCGACTGTGTTAGTTGGCACGATAGGAACAGGCTTGCCTCTGTTGTTTTTCCGCCCCGCCTGCAGTACGACAGGTCGCGTCGCATCGCCTCGATTCCGTATTATTGGATTCCGGAACGGTATCGGATCGTTTTTAGCCGCAGGTGTGCTAGTTCCGTATAACGTTAGAGACCAGTCTTGCAATGTCGCTCGGCCTATATACGGAAATTCGTTTTACTATGGTACACTGGTTAGATGAAAATGTTGACAATAAGATACTGAAAATTAATTGACCATGTTAAATGAGCGCCCCACACAAGCTTGTTATTAACAGATCCAGCCCCATTACATTCTATTAAGACGCGTGTTCACTCACCCATATATCTTCCTTCGTTGGAGACTTCTAATTGCCAGACGCCGAGTGGTGACTCCCCCCACATGTGCACTGACATAAAAGGCCAGGAGTTGAAGCCAGCCCGTGAGGAATCGTGCGCCCTGACGGAAAATTAACTGTCTAATTACAGTGCTCGCAAGGCCAGAACCTTTCTGCCACCGGACCAGAAATGTACTTTATCTGATGTATAGTATCAACATGAAGAGGAGTTTTTACGAATTCCATAATTTATAAACAGCAACTAGGTTTTTACCATTGCATAGTTATTACATAGCCAGGTAGCCAGAATAGTTGGCCACGAAAAGGTAGCCCAATTAAAAGGAAATGTGAAGGTACAGGTTTACAGTACGGTGTAATTGTATACAGATTTTCATCAAGGCCGCTGACGGTCCTTTGTAATTTTGCGTATAACAGTCTTGCAAGCTGACTTTTTTCAAGACACTGAATTGAAACCTCATCATTATCATCATCAGTAAGACGTCCACTGTTGCATGGAACCTCCCTCATAGTATGCAATGGGGGCATTTGCCATAATCACCACGCTCAGCAGGCGGCTTCGTGATCCGCAGTATTGGTATTACGTACTCAGGTGGATGCTGCTACCCATCTTCTGGTGTAGAATAGAATAGAAAATAACAAAAAATAAACAAAACTTGACACGATAATTTTAAAAGTACTTTGGGTGGTCTTGGTGTTTAGAACTTTGTAATCCCTTAGTTGGATTGTCCTTAGTCGACATCCACAAGAGGAGAAGGAGGGGTCTATTCTGAGACTGGACACACCACGGCTACTAAGTTGAAACTTAATTGTTTCGTTCCTTCCTCGTTGTCAAACTGTATGGTCAAACTGATTTGACCACAAGGAATTAATAATAACAGTATTTTGTATTGGAACAAAATAGCGATGGTCAACAGTGGTTTCGTAAAACTTAGTTTAAATTTAAAAGTTAGACTTCAAAATATACCAATCCAGGATTGGTAAAATAGCGCAGCAGTAATAGCGTAGCGTAGTAGTAGCGTGATACAACGTAGTAAATTGCGTTCCATGACAAAACCGTTCATGCCGCAAGGGTGTAGCCTAGCTCTTGTAACACAAGAGCAACTAATTAGAACAGAAGACTTGCGTTCTAATAAAGTTAGGTAGAGCCTATAAATAAATCTGTCAGTGGTGCAGTAACTCCGGTAATTATACAAAGGTATAAATTCACCGTTGACTTCTGTAATAGTGAGTAATTGTGATAATTTGTTGGAAAACATTCGCGAGTAGAATTAATTGTATACTCTCGAGGAAAGGTAATTCTGGAATTGGTTGTGCAAAATTTACTTTAGTTAGAATAATTTTAGGTCTAGAAACTAGGAGTAAGACTCCAAAAATAAATACTTTCTTGTTTGCCAAAAACCTACTCGTATGCCTGTTTATTGAAATGTTTTTTAGCCTATTCAATAGATTGATGTGGCCTTGCCTGGACAGACAAATAAACAACCGTGTACCCTTTCCTTACAGGGTGTCTTAGTGTATGTATGGCTCTGCGCCCCGCGGTTTCACCTGCGTGAACAATGATGAAAATTGATGATGTTGATGAAAAATAGCTTATGTGTTAATCCAGGCTATAAGGTATCTCCATTCCAAATTTCACTCAAATCTGTTCAGCCATTTGAACGTGAAGAAGTAGTACCATACTCACAAACATTCGTATTTATGATATTATTATCAGGTGTTATTAATGTGATTTCGTAAAAAAACTTGTTTTTCTTTAAAAACAAGTTTTTTTTAGATACTTTTATCTAATAGAAATTTAAAAAAAAAAACCTTGTGCCGTGGTGTGTCTGGCCTAAGAATGGACCCCTCCAACTCCTCCGACGGATGTCGTAAAAGCCGACTAAGGGTCGGTGGGACTAAGGGTGGTATTACACCATAAAATGGGCAGCATCATCCACCGAGTACTCAACTCGAATACTGCGATTTTATTTTATGGAGGAGGCCTCGTCTAGCTTTTTACGTGTTTAGGTTACTGATGATGATGACTTAAAACATTCAATATTATTTTACTAAAATAACAAGGTATCGATTAAGGTCGAAACCTATTGGTGCTTCCACCAACATATCGGTACGTGAAAATTTCCAGTTTTACAAAATGAATGATTAAATATTATGTTATCTAAATGATTTTTTCCTGTAACAATGATTAAATTTCCAAAAATGTTTGCTTATGTGTGGTTTGACTTTTGTATCAACTCCTTTCGGGATAGTACATATTCTGAGACAGCCTGTATGCATATTCCAAAGACGTGTAGTGCTCAAATAAATAGGTCATGCTACCTTCTAACTTTTCTATTTTCTATATTAAATTCCGCACGATATTAGAATCGAATTTAATTTAAGAAGTTGAAGTTTTCCCTTTACCCGTTATTGGGTGCTATTGAGAGTAATTAAATTTTGTACGGATTCAATGTAATTCGAAATTCCCATTATCGTTGCTTCTGAGAATTCATGAGAATTATCGGTGCTCCGATTCAAGGCAGGTTTCCCGCAAGTTTATAAAGGATTTTGATCTTTAAAGTGAGCTTATAAAGGTTAAACGTAGAAAAGAACCTTTTATTCTTCCAGGAAACATAATAAACATCTTTAAATAATTCGTAGAAAAAGCTTTAAATCTTTCAGTGGGAACTTGGGCTAACATGGCTGAGGTGATGAACCTGCCCACAGTTTAACAAAACATCGATGTTAGCTAGAAATCATTGAAACATCTGTTAGGTATGTTATTTTTACAGAGTTCATCTTTTGAGAAAGTTATAATGTTTAGCAAAAGCGGTTATCTCTGAATCAAGAAATATAAAAAGAGTTTTATGTAACCTTTAAAACGTTTTGTTTCTCACTTTTCTTTTTACATGTGTGCACGAACCTACCTCTATAATCACCACTCTCTAGCCTCAGAGGTTTGCTGGAAGAAAACTCTTTTTAGGGTTAAGCTCGCCTTTGTACATGTCCTTTAATTCTGTCTTGTGTTCTTATTATGTATATGTGTGTACAATAAAGAATAAAGAATAAAGAATGTGCGTAAAACGTAGAATCAAAATGGTACAAATTTGAAGCATAGATGTCTTGTAGCAGAATCAATCAAAAGATACATTTTAAAACTTTTGACTCGTTAGCGCGGCGGGCGAGTAGCCGGCTGAGATGCGAGAGGTTGCGGGTTCAATTCCCGTTGCGGGACAAACGTTTGCATGATCTGCAAATATTTGTTCTATGGTGTTATGGTACCATAGTACTCGTAGTTCCTGATATCCACGACACAGGGAATCCTAGTGTGGGATGCTGACTACGTATGTGACTGTTAGGTGTTATGTTATGTAAACAAGGTCCAAAATTCGCAGTGCTAGCATACTTCTTAACAGGCTTTTTTACACACCTGGGAGCGAGTAACGTGACACGCGTTCCGGCGGGTGAAGTGAGTGCAATCCGCAAGTCACCGCGCCTTGCTGCTGAAAGCGACACGCGCGCTTGCATGTGCTCTATGTAGTTCACACCCGGGCACGCGTTAACGTCGAGCTGAAATAAAGTTTTATTTACCGCTAGCACAGGCTGCTAACGATAGCGAGTCGCTTGCGAGACGATAGTAAATGTCAAATACATAATAGATCAATAATCACCAGGAATACATAATAGGATTTATTAAAATTAGCAGTGCAATGGGTGGCCTTATCGCTGAAAGTGAATTCTTCCAGAAAATCTTTGGATTGTGCGAAAGATGACATGCATAAGAATGGAGCCAAACTTAGATGACGGTTGATGACGGGGAATAGAAGAAGAAAACATGTTTCGACCCTATACAGCCTATTAGCCAGGGGCTGTGGCTAGTAGAAGAGCTCCTTGTAAAAGAATTCATCCGGGGAAGTAGTACCACCATACCTATTTCTGCCACCAAGCAGCGGTGCTTGCATTGTGGCGTTCCAGTTTGAAGGGTATAGTTGCTGGTGAAATTACAGGCGAATGAGATTTTTCATCATTATGACATAGTACGTAGTGACCAAGCTTTGCTCTTAAAACTCGGAAAAACGCGTTTTCGGTTACGTGGAGCATCTACTGTATGGCTGATAGATTACATCGAGGCCCAACTCTACCAATTACTATTACTAGTTTCACACTCGCAACAGTGTGAAACTAGTAATACACACAGTGCAATACTTGTCACAAGCCTTCTATACAGCTTGGTAAAGAATAACTTACTTGTAGTGTGACAGTAGAGCGAGGTGGCACAGCACGCTGCGGTCTAGGCGCTGCGAGCTCGCATCTCCTCTGCGGCGGTACCGTACGCCATGACCTCGCGAGTCGCACCATGGCAGCAGCATCCAGTAGTCCATAGCCGAAGGAATGAGATACGTTACGACCGACACCATTGACACGCCACTCGCCGCCGATGCTGAGGCGTTCCGGACGCGCGGTGCGGACCACTAGTGCAAAAAAAAACCATTAAGACTGATCTCAAAAGTAGTATTTTTAACGCCCTGTGCGACGTGACGAGATTAAATAATGAGGTGAAAAAAATAGTGTATGTAGAACAGTATACCAATAATAGTTGTAACCGAATAGAATATTGAAAAAAAGTCTGGTTTTGCAAAATAAAAATCGCACAAATATGACCACCCTAAAAAAGCTTTGGCATTCAAATGCTCTAAATTTTGAACGGCAACAACACAGTTTTTATATTTTTAGCTAGATTTGTATTCTAAAGCTTTAACTATATATTTTTTATCTATAATTTATAGAAAATATTAATAATTACCTAGAGTACCTACGTCCTCAATCATTTGTACCTATAGGTACAAATGATTATGTTATCTATAGATAAAAGGGGTTGCACTTATCAAATTTGTGTTGAAACTAAGACGAAAATAGCCGAAGAGGTTAAAATTGTTTTATGGACCGAAGCTTCTCCAAGACGTTTGAATAAGTTTGGTATCAAATGAAAGGGCTTGATGAATTTATTCCATATATTTTTGGAATAAACAAATATATATTACTCCACTAAAAAGAAGTAAGAAAATAAGTTTAAAAAAAGGACTCAGACGGGATTTTTCTTTTTACTTAGTTACGTAAAATAAAAGTGAAATTACTTTACGACGAAAATGTAGACATTTAAAGTAAAGTAAAAAAAAATACCTAGCAACCTACCTGCATATTGTAGCAACATCTTTAAGAGGTCACCCTCATTCACCCTCGATTAGAAAATTTCTAGTAAATACCGCCTTCAGTCTGGATACTTGAATGGCTTCTATGTATTCAGTATTTTTATTAAAAGATTTCGGTGTTCATTCTAATATTCTAGGATTTATGAATTTCAGAGAAAACGAGCCTTCGATCTTACAAAAATAAAGAAAATATGAGACGCCTTTTGAGCGCTTAGTTCTAATATTTATTCTGTTGCTTAGGGTTGTTGAACAGAGAATTTTTCTAATTTTTTTCTAAATTATTTAATTATTTAGGCAAGTGGTGACTTGCCGTTAACTAAACGGGGAGCCCGTTAAAGGTACCGCCAATGAAGACAGCCTAAAAGGGCAACGTTGGCGTAGACGGGTAGAGGGCGTTGTGAGGTGTGCTGCAGTTTCACTAAGCGCTACTCCCGGCTTTATGCCTTTAACACTTCCACCCTTGGAGCATAGGTTTCGCTCTTGCGTCTCCACCCTCGGCCAGCCGACTAATACATGCCGAGGGTAAAAGGTCTCTGTTGACCGCAGGGAGAAATGGGACTCCGCGGTGTCGCCACTCACCGAACGCTCGCCACAAGCGTGCTCTGTGGTTTTATTATTACTATTATTACAGATAAACTACGCTTACAGGGCACACAAAACGAATCAGTTGATAAAACAACATACCAATATGCTGCATATCCCTCCAAGTGAGATCTCTGTTCGCTTGTAATGCTAGCGCACAGATGCCGGCTGCCAATGGTGCGGATGCTGACGTCCCCGTATGACCAGCTGTGCACGTATGGTGGAGATCTGTTGTTATTACCTGTAAGAAGACCAACTCTTTATTTACAAAGAAGTTTGTCAAATAGAGAGATTTATTTTGGCGCAACGGGAGTAGCCGCCTGAGATGCAAGGGGTTAAGGGTTCGATTCACGCTGCGGAACAAATGTTTGCATGGTCTGACAATATTTGTGGGTGTGGGTGGTATGGTAACATAATACTCACAGTTTCTGATACTGATGCAGGGACTCTGAATGTGGGGTCAGGACTATGTGTGTGACTGTTTCATATAATTTTTCATACATATATGAATAACTGCTGTATTAATTTAGATAAATAAATAAATAATGCTGGACGTTTCACACAAGATTATCTAGCCCCAAGCTCTTAATATGTGTTATGGGTACTAGATAACTGATATAGTAATACAATACATTACACAGATAGATATTTTTTATTATGCATAGAAAATACCCAGAACACCCGGAACAATTCTCTGCAGATTGCAAAAATATTTGTTCCGAGGCAGGGATCGAACCCGCAACCTCCTGCGTCGCAGGCGAACCTTCGCCCACCGCGCCACAGAGGTCGTCAGAGAGAGGGAGATTTTCGTAATTTTGTTGAAAATGCAAACATTTAAAGCAATACGCAGTGTTGCACAAATAATTCTACAAAGAGCTTATTGATGCCGTCTATAAGCCGCTTTTGAACCCACGCCCTCAACTTATTAAAGTCGACCAACTCCTAAAATAATGTTTCCTGAGCTCATTTGAAAGCCACTATACCTACGCGGATATATGTAAGATATACTTATCGCAATTTCTATTCAAAAAGAATACAACAATATGTAAACATACCAAATTTAAAAAACACTTGTAATGTAATGTTGTATTTTAGCTTCGAAATGTTATTGCTTCAATGTTTTTTTTGCACGGTGGTCAGACCTTATTAAGTCCATCACACAAACTACCATGACCGGATGTTCTCGCTATGCTGCTAATAGAGTCGAGTGGAGACGCATCGCAAGAGCCGCCACTCAAGCAAGACCTTCATAATCACTACCGCTCTGTCAAGAGTGTACGACTAAGAAGATATTTTAGCTATATAAATACCGTTGACGTTCTAAAGATAGCTCAACTGATTCATTTACTACCAAACAGAAGCGTCCCGAAGTCTAGGTAGATATTCAATTATTATCATCATTTATATATAATTTGTTACCCGATAAAAGCTTTTAACGTTACAAACACAACTTCACCCACTTAGCGATAAACACGGTAGTATAACCTAATAGACTGGACCAGACTTTTCGGCTTATTCCAGTCCAGCTTTTTGTATCAAACAGTATTAGCTAGGATCTCAAACATTTTGCTTGACCCAAAAGTTTGTGTAACTTTGATTGAGTGCCTCCCCTTCCCTACCCTTTTGTAACATGACTAACGAGTACACAAAAGTCCAAGCTAACTATATGGACTCTTTTGAAGTAGGTTACCAACAAAGGGACCTCTTTAATATATATTTAAATGGGGTATTGTTTTTGTAAACTTTGGACTGCATCTATGATATTTTGCGGGCATTTTCTATGTAAATTAATATGGTTATACATTCGCTTGGTTAATATTATTTGTTGTTATTAATAATATTTGCCCTATGCTCTCTGTGGTAAAGCTCTGGTTTTCTGAGAAGCAGAGACCGCCTTCGTAAGGTGAAAAAATGAGGTCACCGCTATATTACGGCCGTCATTGTGCTTAAGAAACCAAAGGCCTTACAGACATCTGTAAATCTTAAATCATATAGAGCTTACCAACTACACGTTTTACCGTGCACAGTATGATAATAATATTGAGATGATACAACGATGCGAGCAGAATACTGCTTGTATTTTATAGGCCCCACTACTGTGCGCAGCTGCTACAATCTGCACATTTCAGAACACCGCGACGCTTCCCCGCACTTTATCACAAAACATATCAACACAGAGTTGATATAAGACTTTCTTATTTTATTCTCATTCTACTGCTGCTAGCGTAGAACTGTACATATAGTACCATGAGATTCCCACGCACTCATTCACAAAATATATAAGTAAAGAGTTAATACAACCTTTTGTTAGAAGTAGGTACTATGATATAACTTTTGAAACTATCATGGTTATTAACATAATTATCACTAGAAACAAAAAAATAAATAAAATAAAAGAAGAAAAAATAAAAGAGTGAGAAAGAGGGTAGATCGTTACGGCTACCTATAGCAATAAAAATCTACTCGCAAAGACTCCAGTTTACCCGTGATCATGGCGCATGAAACTGTGCCGAAATATCGGGAATCAACAAATTTCAAAAATCATGGTAAATATCCCGTTTCTAGTGATAATTAGGTACTATAAAACTCACCTGCTTTTCATTTATAGCTCCACTACTGTACGTAGCTGCTAATGTTGAACTGCACATCTCAGAATACCAAGGCACTTCCCCGCGCTCCGTAGCTGAAGATATCGATAACGTCCATATCGAGTTGGTATAGCCATCACAGTTGCAGTTGTCTTGCTCTCGGCCTCCATTGCCTGATGCCCAGACGAATATAGACCCTTTGCCGTTGCGACCCTGAATAGAAAATTGACTGTCAGTTGGCACAAATCGTAGTGCACTCAAATAATTTGCCAGCAGTTGCTGTCATTGTCTCTCATATTATTTAACATGAGCCAGGATAGATATACAGAAATAGATTAGATAGATTAACTATTTATTGCGAAATTAAAAATAAACAAAAGAAATGTACATTAAGCTTACTTAGTCTTATCGTTAATAGCGAAAGTGAAAATTCCAAAGGATAGAAGGGACGAAATAGCCTTAATAATAAGTAGGTCATATACCTTTACCCCCCTCTCCTCCCGTGGGTGTCATAAAAGCCGAATATAGGATTACACCAGGGGATTGGCAGCAGGAACCATCTGACTACTTTTCACCAACCCGCCTGCCAAGCATGGTGATTATGGCAATTTCCACCATTGTATTTATGGAGGAGGCCTTGTCCAGCAGTGGCTGCACAAGGTTGCCTATGATACCTGGATCTCCATGCTTTCTGATTACAATTTCTATCTTAATCCTATCCTATCCTACTAATATTATAAACGGGAAAGTTTGTGAGTATGGATGGATGTTTGTTACTCTTTCACGTAAAAACTACTGAATGGATTTGAGTGAAATTTGGAATGGAGATACTTTACGCCCTGGATTAACACATAGGCTACTTTTCATCATCATCATCAATTTTCATCATTATTCACGCGGGTGTAATCGCGGGGCGCAACTAGTGGGGTCATACTTTAGTGTCATGAAATTTATCGATCATGTTAATTGGTTGAAAACTCAGAGAAAAGTTCTGGACACAGACAAAAATGATAATAAAAAGTGCAAATCCCAATAAAACCTACCATTTTTGGTAGGTAATTTTTTCTAGATGCGAATTCCTAGAAAAACTAAACTATCAAAAATCAGCGATGTGAATTAATGTGATGATGATAGCTTCACTTTTTGACCTACATTACGCAATTAAGGCCTCATTAACCCCGTACTTCATTAACTGGAAAGCTCTAGTAGTACAGTCGGACTAAGTAATTAAATTAATTAGCGGGTCGTGTCGATTGCTCGCTAAACAGCCGTGGACATTCCCGCCTTGACACTTGACTACTATGTACACTTGTGCAGATAGTTGCGATGGATATACCTTCTTCAGCAGCTGGTAGAAGTCCACTGCTGGACAAGCCCAAGCAAGCATGTCGATAGTGAAACGAACCAGTTTGCTTAAAAAAGTATATAGATAACCATGATATTAATATTAGTTCCTTGTTTGTTACAATCGAGTTATAGATTGGTACAAATTTGCAAGGACAAAAAGGTCATGATATTTTATTATATATATTATCTAACAATCTTATAAATAAAACATGGGGGTTTTTTTACCAGGGACATGATACCATTACAACGAGAAAAAAGATAGCAAAAGACACTTAGTTAACAGCGGGGGAGCTGTTAAAAAAGGCTCTCATGCATACAAGAGTCCTCAGACGCTGTTCCGAGTTGAAAAGGCAACGAACTTTATGTAAATTTTATACTCAACGAACACTTGACCATATGGTGTAGGAAATAAAGAGTGTAATTGCATCATTACAGAAATTGTTTCAGCCGAGTAAGGCCTTTGTCACTCCGAATCAGCTTTTAAATTAAAATCTGTTTTATTGTGCTGACATAAGATGCTATGTCGTATGGCTTAAATGTGTCCAAGCTTACCGGCTAAAAACTAGACCTGCCGGTGATGATCGTCTGGTTTTGGAATTTGAGCTATCACCGCTTGCTTTAAAGTTCATTATCGCTCACATACGTTTATCCGATTAATACATATCGTATCTTTTAAATAAAGTTAATTTATTTGTTCTGAATAATCAAGGTTATCGTCTTTTGGTTTAAGCGTCATCAACGGAGTGAACTATGTGAATGTGAGAACTACATTTTCTTTTGTATCTGAGTGTCGCGTTCACTAACTTAGTTACACAATCGACAGGAGCTTTATTACATTCCAAAAAGGACCTTATACCCTGTTTGGTAAGTGTCAATACGCAGAAAACAGTGACAAATTGAAGGTGCAAGTTCCCAGCTGTGTTGTGACTTTTCATTAAAACCTACGTAGCCGTGACGCCGGGTGAACATTTATGAATTCCATCCACTCACATGATGAACAGGGTCACGTTTCAGAGCTTTGAAATAATTTGTTTTTAATGGAAAGAGTTGACGTAACTGTGAAAATTAGTAAGGTTACATGGCATTACTTCCCGTGTTTGGTTTTTATTTGCCTAAAGCTCTTTTTGTGACAATTTGTTTACAGTAACAACTGAGGTGTAATAATAGTTACATTTTAGTTAATGCTCTTTTTTGTTTAACACAGTCAAAATATTGCTTTTTTATTGTTTTTTTTATGACCTAATCCATTCATTAAAGTAATTCGTCACGACACTGAAAGCCTGTCTTCGATTACGTTAAAGTAAAATATTCCATAGTATGTAACCACAAGGCCCATTTTCGAATGACAAGCTTATGTCAAGTGCCAAGTAAAAGCGGTGGAGGGGGGTGCAGGTTTACACTAGATGTACCCTACGTCAATCGAGGTTCACGCTGAAAATTAGCGCTGCTATAACTGCAGTATCGCCGAGCGCGAGCTTTTGTTGACAGTTCCTTTTTACACAGCACTACGTACGTACCTAAGTGTGTTATATTTATTGCTGCTGTGTACAGTTTTGGTCGTAATAAATATATTCAATGTCTTCGTCTTTATATTTATACGATTATTTAGTCATCAGTCGGTAGACATCCACTGCTAGACGAGGCCTCCCTCATAACATGCATAGCACCCATAGCATGCAATGGGGGGATTTGCCAAAATAACTACGTATGCGTCACGGATTGGTGATCGCGGTATTGGTGTAAGGGTGAATACTGCTGCCCATCCCTTGGTTCTTAGGCCATGACCACTACGGGATTGATTACAAGGCAATTTTTTTTTATTAAAAATTTCGTAAGTGTTATGGTTTATACTCGAATAAAATCTTAGTAAAACCAATAAAAGTTAAACAAAATAAAAACTAGTAAAAGTTTAATCAAATGTTACCCCAAACCAAACAAACCTTTGTAACCCCTTCAATAAAGGCTCTTGTTGCTAGCTCGCCGGGTCCATCCACCGTCTTTCCATCATCATCTGGACCCCAGGATGCACTGTAGATGTCCACGTGCTGAGGATTAAGGCTTAGAGACCTGGCTTCTACTGCATCGGTGACGTCACCATCCAGCATTCGTACAGCTGTAAACAAAACAATATCTGTAGTCATAACATCTGCGTTATTAAGTCTGTGGATCAAGACAATTCGTCAAGGCATTCTTTAGGGGAGGATTTTAGTTCCAGCAAGGGAAGTCTTCTGATGATGATAGTAAGACATATATGTCACGAAATACCGGTGTGAAGTTTGCTGCAACACCCGGTGCATGTTTTTTCCTAGCGGATGCTGTCAAACCTACAAACTTAGATGCCTTGTGATTGTATTCACGTCTGTTAAAATAGCCAGCTGCTATTGGACGGACACCCCTTTGATTTTCTAGTGAATAGACTGCCGTTTCAGATAAGGCTGACAAGACATGTGACAGACAATCAGACGTGTTGATCAGCACAACTTTGTTTACAATGCTATTTTAGAGCTGGATACACTAAAACCAATGACGTGTTGTCTGTTCTGAATGAAGTTCTCACTTCATCATAGTAACAATATGCTCTTAAACGGTGAAAATAAGCTTGAACAAACTGGCATGTTTTAGAACCAAAATATCATACATGCACATACATAAAATCGCGCCTGTTTCCCAGGGGGGTAGGTAGAGACCACGGATTTTCAAATATATACCAAAGTATCGTAGACAAATTAATGACATAAGCTTGAAAGGGGCTATCCAGCTGGGCGCATTAAATCCTTTCACCTCACAGGCTCTTTATCATCTGTACACAAAGCTCTTTTCATGTTCCACCCAGAAAGAACCACTAAAAGGAAAAATAATTTTGAATCTTCAGTACCATTTACTAACTTTAATTGTAGGGGTTTTTCGAACAAGAAAAAGCACTGATGAAAATCCGACAAGCTAAGACAATCCATTATCCTTACAAAAATGCTCAGCCAAGTGAAATAAGCCACACACCCGACTTATGGAGATCCAAACCGCGGAATATTTTCCAGCTATACGGAGTTTTCGTTCTTAGTCTATTTATTATTTTATTTTATTCGGGCTTCTTTTGAAGTACACACTTCAAATTAATCTCGGATTAGAAAATTGTTTGCGTAGAAATCTTCTGGTATTTGTAGTGTAACAAATCAGGTATCGCTTTTTAGTAGGCGTAGTTTAAACCATACTTTGGAGTCGTTTTAATTTAATTACATAATCTGACTACGAGGACTTGTATCGATCAGACATTTTGAAAGCATTTGGCGATAACTCTATAAAAAAAGGAAAGGTGTCATCTCGCATTTCAAACGTAAACACATACCTAGCTTTTCCTGCGTTAGCTTAGATTTCTGACTTTTAATTTTTGCCGTAAGATTTACTTACTTGCATGGGAAAAAACCTACTACACGGCACCAAAACATAAACGACGCTTGATATTAGGCATTTTATATGGGATACCTCGCTTCCATGTATGGAAACTGGTCTCTGAAACGGAAACTCTGAGACGATAACTATGGAACATAATATAGTTTACAGACTTCATATCAGGCTCTTCAGACTTCATATCAGAGGTTTGTAAGAGTAAAGGAAAGCGAAGAAAATTGGTTTTTACCTGCGACGGAACGGATTCGGTGTGTGTGTTTAGGGTAAGTGGTTATTTCGTTTGTGCCATTTGGCTCCAAAACCAAATTAAATGCGGTCTTTTGCAAACATCAGAGCTGATTCTTACATAAATTTTATCACCTATCGTTGCAATGGGCGACAGATTGTTTATGATATTACACACAATATCACATTTAAGTAGGGTCTTATACAATCACCACTGCATTGCGGTTGACGAAAGAAACATCCAAGGGTTTTTAAATTTTATAACTTTCGTTTTCTTTTTGGTTATTTTAGATACACTCAAAAAAACCTGATTGTTTTTTTATCCTCTCACCGATATTAGTTAATTAAGTGTAGGTTGGCAATAGATAGATAGATATATAGCTTTCATCGAGTCTTTGAAGCCGCTCAAATATGGTAGCTAATTGACACCAAAACTTTAACTTCACTTGTTGAGGTAAGTTACAAACGAACACCCACTTTGTCTTCGGAACGGAAATTTCTGAGAATGAGGAACTTTGATAGTAGGTAGCTACTACAGCGAATAATTTTATTATGAAACGTTTATCGAAGAAGTAGGCAAGTCACACTATAGGTATACGAATAAAATAATTCTTAGACAAATGTTGCTTGCAAAATTACTGTTTCATTATTCGAGAAACACTTAAGCACTTTATTTTCATCTATAAAAGCTTGCCTGGGTACAAGAAATGCTTAGTATAAATATCCTGAAATTTCAATTTCGCAAAATTACCATGTAATTCTACCAAAGCTCATTTTTTCGCTCGTAAGAGTGATAAAACAATAAGAAAATACACGTAAAAGTAACGAAGAAAAAAACCAGCAAGCGGGAGTAGGACTCGCGTGGAGAGAGTTCCGTTCAACTAGGCTACAAAAGGAACTACTAGACCAATTAGACTAATAGCCAATCAATACAATAATATTTTCCGTTTTCCGTGGGCATTTAAAGACTTTCATTAAAATTTTCCCGTAAACTATAAGTGAAGCCAAATATTTCAATTTTTTTTCAAAATTTGCCCATCCTTTATTAGGTTTGTCCTGGCTGCTGACTTATTGAGGAGTGTATTATTACTGGAAGAAAGCGTTAGCAGAGTTAGACGTGGAAAGCAATGGCGGCGATGAGCTCACCACTTGTCACGTCTATATTCCTGCGATTGTGCAACCCACGGTGAAAAGAGGTTTTTTTGAGACTTTTCCTTGGGGGAAAAAAGCATGGTTTATAAATGGTTTTAAAAATTTTGGGGATTTATTTATTTATTTGCTTACTCTAATATAATAATACAATAGTGGTCTATTTTTTGTATATTTTCTTTGTTTTTTTATATCTAACTAAGCATTTTAAAATTGTAATAAAAACATATTTGTATTTTAATTAATAATTACTTTCATTTGATATATAAGATTCACATGATGCAATACATTATTTTTTTCTAATTTGCTCCACAATATTAACCCCTTAAAATCAGAATTCGTTTAAAACGCTATAGGTCCGTAATTGGCTTACCCAATTCTATACATGTACCTTTTCAACTTTATTGGTCCAGTAGATTAAAAAAAGGCTGTGATAGACAGACACGAGAGTGATCTTTAAATGGTTCCATTAACGAAGGACTGCTAATTTCTTTGCTTTCGTCGACATCAAATTGTACGAGAAACATTTGAATAAAAATGAAGCGATAAAAACTTACGACGAGACATAAAAACGCGCGTATGCACAATAAACATGGCAAGGTTTTTCGGTTACAGACACACAAAATATATCCTAAGTGCCTTGAGTTTTTCACATAATTTGGTTATATTCGGATGAGTTAATCTGACGACGCGTTTGAGAAATGAGTATTTTCTACACAACAAAATACATAATCTGTTAATTAACTGGTGTATATTCAGTCAGTGGTTTAGCGATAGCACAATCCCATGTAATGCTACGGAGTGCTACGCGGTAGCTACGCCATATAACGTAACGTCGGCACCTACGGCTTTGTGGTTTCATGTTGATGATGTAGCGACTCTACGAAAAACCAAAACGTAAGTAGGAATATTTTTTAATGCGACAAGCGGTATTTTTTTTTAAACTCTCGCGATTAGAACACATATTTATTATATTGTCACGGGTATTATATTGTAAGGTAACACGCGATAAATACCCGTGACAATATAATAAATATGCGACAAGCGGTGTTGGTATTTTGTTTTACAAAAGCTGTTAAATAAGCAAATTAACCGTTTGTCCTCAGCCGTATTTAATTGTAGAGTTACTACAAAAAAATTTGCTACCAATCTTTTCTTAACGTGTCTGCTAGCTAAACAAAAAGTTTTATTAGCTGTTGAAGACGCCTTGCAGTCTGTAAAAGTTTGGATTCCAGTATCTTTGTTGCGGCGCGGCAGTTCAGCATTGTAGTTGATACTGGTGTTTAAAAATAAAATTCTTTGTTTCTGCATATCATATATTTGAATTGCTCATTATTTTTTAGTTTGTTTTGGCCTCGTGTCAGACACGCAACCATATTTATAAATTTTCTGTTTGATGTGGAAGATAGGTTAGGCTCTTTTTTGGGTTAAACTTACCTTTGTACACGTCCGCTAATTTTTACTTGCGTTTTTGTTTACGTGCTTGTTTGTCATAAATAAAAATTTACCTGTTTTTCTTTTTTTTATATATATTATATTGCCTTTGATGGCTCGAGTTACTTCTCCCACACTTACCGTGATACCTAGTTGGATCATAAGTGCCAGGGTTGTGGACTCTGATAAGTGGGTGCGTTCATACAAATCAAAAAGAATGTCACAACCTCCCCCGTTCACAGAGTCAAGTGCGTATTGGAGTCAGGCATGTCATATTATGGTGAATTATCATGCTTATCCTCCAAAGCGAGACCAAAAGTGACGTCAACTGCACACAGAGTTGCTAGCTATCGCGACCACCTTTCACGCGCACCTCGTACCGTGCCAGTTAGATAATCATGTCAAAGGGTCAAACCACAGGCTGCGTTTCCACCAGAGATGAGCGACAATGCGAAGCGAGAGATGTGTTTGTTAAGAACCAATAGAATCACTTCATTTACCTAGCCTCGCTCAGCGCAGCTCTGGTGGAAATGGCTTAGCGAGCGAGGTTTTTATACGTACAAAACAAGCTAGGGATGTGTGCGAGAAATGTGTACGAGGAATGTGAGCGAGGGATGTGTGCTAGAGATGTGCGAGGGATGTGTGCAAAGGATGGACGCGAGCGAGAAACTACTAGCAGTCAGTCTGAAAAGAGCCCGCTACACATCCTCGCGCCGCTCATCTACGCACCGCTCAGCTGCCTAGCACATCAGATCTCTGGTGGATACACACATCGTTCCACAGCCTCGCTACAAATACTCGCACCGCTCATCTACCTAGCACATTTTTGGTGGAAACGCAGCCTCAATAGAGGTACGTAAATGCATTAAAATGCAAAGTTGAAAAGTCACTGTCAACCGAGTTCCGTGCATGTTTGTTTCACCATAATCATCATCATCATCATCAGCTTAAAGAAGTCCACTGATCAAAGGCCTCCCCCATTGAAAGCCACAATGAACGGTCTTAAGCAACCTCCGTCCCCCGACTTCCATCTACATTTAAAATGTTATCGATCCATAGAAAAGAGGCACTGCATCGCCTGGATATTCAAATATTATTTTAGTCAATCATTTCAAACCACAGTAAACTCTCATCCATACATACACAGGTCCAATACTCTTATTTAAAAAACGCAAAAAAACACTAGAAAGGATCTCGCCGAGAGCTAGTACCAATTGCGTCAAAATCAAATGTATTTCATAAAATTACCCATATTTTTTAAATTACGTAAACATTTTCGATTGATTTACATGAACCCGTGATCTTGAAATGAAGTTTAATAGGATTTTGTATTGTTTACTTCCGTGCGGTGACGGTGCCATTGCTTGGCAATGAACCTCACAAAGAGAAATTATTGCAGGTAGGTATAGTCTATGCTCACAAACAAAGAGGATGCAATTACTATACGTAAGACCTCAGAATAATGACTACGTAAGACTCACAAATGACATTATCATTCATGACAGGATAGCTCTGTGAAAGACAGCGGCTTTTTTAAAATACGTATACTCGATTTACACAAACTAACTAGAAACTAGAAATAATGCATCTCAACTTGCGATGGATGATTGCTTTGATGAACCCAGGTCATCATACTTGGCATTAGTGCTGCGAAACTTACGGATACATGTCATGCCCTTGAGGCATGACATACGCTGTGATCAATGTGGATTATCTGATCATGGATTGAGCCCACACCCCCCCGTAAGTATTGTTTGTACTATCTGCATTAAAATAAAATAAGGACTTTAGTTTATTGTTAGATATTGATTGTATAAACATTAATTTGTTACAGTTAACCCCTGATAAAATACTAGGCCATGAATGTTTCATATTAAATACAAGAAACAACGCCCTTGAATGACTTCACGCGAACATTAACAGTGTCGTTGATTCGTCGAGTGGGCACAGCCCCGTTCATTGTGAAATTCTATGGGAAAGGCCTATGTCCAGCAGGAGACGTCAAATGGATGAAATTATAATGATAATGAAAATGATGCTACGTACCTATCTAGTGTTTTATTGTACATTAGAAATGTTTTATTGTACCTATACTTACTACTTTCCTGACTTCACTAATAGCTGGTTATTAATAATATTTAAATATATACCTCATCGAGTTATTAGATCGTACTTAACAGTTACTGATCCCGCACTAGGATCTCCTGTGTCATGGGTATCACGAGTAGGTACCTACCTACCATGTTACCGAAATGTTGGATATTGTAACTACCTAAGTGCTAAGATGTGCTAGAAGACTATTTATGAAGTAAGTTATTTTTTATCAGAACATCCTTTTTATCATGCCAAGGCCCAAAAGATACTAAAGAATGTATTTATTTTAAAACTAACCTCAAAACTTTATGTCCCAAAAACTATGAATTACGGTCATGAATCTTAAAAAAGCTTGTTGGTAAAGCAAAAACGGTTTATTATCCTCATAATACACGGGGTATTGTTTTGACGCAATTATTTTTGGTGTGGTACGAGCTGCCTTTTTGAAACGGCAAGATCTTTTAAATAAATTAAAAACGTACGACGTCTACTTTCGAAAAAGCAGAAAAAGTCCTCACATAATTTGTGTGTCAATCAGTGATTATCTTACTTACTTTTTTTTAGCCCAATACTTTTATTTTTAAAACATTCAAGTCACAATATTATAAATATTGTTGTTAATAAACTATTATTTAATCTTCGCATGCATAGGCGAAGAAATAGTTACTACGTGACAGTGCGACTGACACGAGGTTATATTGTGACTTGAATGACATGATTTCATGCCCAATTGCCAAATGCCTTTAATTTTTGCATTTCATGCTTACCTCCAACGCTAGCACCAAAAGCGATGCCAACAGCGCAAAAGGAGTTATTGGCGGTTGCTGCCACTTCCCCCGCACATCTCGTGCCGTGTCTGTTCGAGTCGATCATATCGTACCGCGGCTGAGGGTCGTTGTCGTGGGAATTCACGTCATACGACGCCATTGGGTCCTGTTGAGAGAAATCGTGTTATGAATTTCATTTATTCAAGCTGTCCCTGTGGGGAAAGAGATATTTTGTAGTTCATATGTCATTTTATCTCGGATTTTTCAACATTTTATAACATTCTATAAATATTTCCATGTACCTATATAAGACCTACCTATATATATTATTATTATGTTTTGAGATCTCGAAAATTACTCTAACAATTTCGAGTGTTTGGGCAAAAAATCGATCTAGCTGTAAAATAACGTACAATGGGCGGTTTTATCGCTACAAGCAATTTTTTCCAGACAATCTTTGGATTATTGATAACATTATATTCATTTTGTTGCTCAATATCGTTCTGTCTGAACACAGATAAAACAGGAAGGCAACTCTCTTAATTATATGACATTCAATACACAATATAATCTCATCTCAGTCACCTTTCAATTAATTTTCAACCTTTCTGTTACTTATTAAGGCGTACGTTAGAGCGAGAGAGTTGACAAATGCATGCGTAGATTAAGTAATAGTTACTACGTCTACGCACGCTGTGGCAGACGTGACAGTGGACAGAGAGCTGATTCTGAGTTTTGACAAGCAATTGACACGGACGTATGGTGTAGTGTAACTCGGATTTTTGTATGGAAAATGAGATACACAGGCTAGGGGCCGCTCATCGGTGTCGCCATACAAAATCCTTGTTACACTACACCAAACGTTAAAAAACTTAGAACCAGCTCTCTGGAATGAGATTAGATTGTGAATTGAATGTTCAATAATTACGAAAATCTGGGGTTCTGCCACTATTTTCAGTACCGGACAATATACTCTGCTCTGCAGAAGTATATTCAATTTCTTACTATTATGATGGGATATCTGTGCGATTTACTTGATTTGCGATTTAATTATGTTGGAAAAAACAAAAACCACGAACTCCCTGAGCATACCTTAAGTTCTTTCACCTTATGATATAGAAATGGTAGAGTTCAATGTATCTTTAAAGCCTCAAGAACTCATTAAGTAGGTACTTGATAAATATATCGATTACCAACATATTAATACCTTTCTTAGGATCCATTTAAGCCTGTAAACCTCGATTATGTTAATGTAAATTGACATTGCAGCACGCTCACACGCTCATTATCTACAATCTCCTCATCTTCATAACCTTAAGGCATTTAAAGCCCCATAATAGCGTATCGAAGTATCCCTGAGAGCTATAAGCAGCAAGATATTAAATACATAAGAGATTACTGCAGGAGGTATAAAAATTGGGCATGGATTTGAAACTAGACAATATATTTTTCAAAACAAGCTTTTAAGAAATTAGTGATTAGTACCGTGAGCTGATTAAAATGAGCCCAAACACTGCCAGGCTAGTGATAATCATCGAAGAGTTCCGTTGTCCACCTTCCATCTCTATCATCAGATCAGCTCTCTGATGTCACCATAATATTGTATTGTCATAGGAGTGTGACGGGTATGAACTGGTTCAAAATTCAGTTTCAATATTTGACCCAAAAAACAAACAGGGCAAGCTACATAAAACCTTGTAAATAAAAAACTAACCGAACAAGAAATCAAGGGGCTTGAAAGAGGTTATATCTAATCGTTAAGCTTGACCCAAGGCAAATAGTATGCACTCTTTGTCAGTGGCATTATGTATTCTGTGACATAAGTGTGGCTGAGTCTTATAGCAGTATATAAACAAGGCTGATGATGACAAACTGCGGCTCTTGTTAGCAAACTATAGCTTACTCATTTTCACTCTGAGATATCTATATCGATATTTAATAACATTATACACGGTATGTGGGGCAGAGGATAATCCAAAGCCTCGAGATAATGCTAAACGAAGAATATATTATCGGAGGGATGATTGATGTCTGTGGTTTTTAATCTTCAGGATAAGGTATCGGGCCTTCATGAAAAATGAATTACCGTTTTCAGGTGTATGGCATAAACTGCAGCTTTTATGTTCCTAATATAACATAACATAACACCCAATAATCACATACGTAGTCATGATCCCACACTAGGATTCCCTGCGTCATGGGAACTACTACATCCAGACCCGGAACAAATATTTGCAGATGATACAAACATTTGCCCTGTTGCGGGAATTGAACCCGCAACCTCTCGCATCTCAGCCGGCTACTCGCCCGCCGCACCACAGAGGTCATCAAAAATAGCATAAAAATACAAACGTTTTTATGTTTGTTTGGTACTCATCCTTTAGTCGTCCTGGACTGCTGGACAAGATCTCCCCATAAATACAATGGGAGTACTTAATTATTATAATCACCATGACTGGCGAATGCTGCTGTCCATCCCCTGGTCTAATCCCTTAGTCGGCTTTTACGACATTCTCGGGAGGAGATGGAGAGGTCTATTTTTAGGCCGGACACACCACGATACTTCTAGACAATAACCTTACATAATAAACATGTCAGCTTCAAGCTACTACATAATATTGAATTAGTATGTAAAACATTCATAGTGTTTTAACTCAGGCCAAAAATCAAATCATAACTAGTCAAAAACTACCAGCTCTTTAAAATACAAATCGGCGAGGAACGACCCAATTACCCATTTTTCTGAACGCCAACAGTGAAATTAAAGCCAGCGAGATGAATCGTGTAATTTCAAACGCGACGCCTTTGTTCGCGTACAGATGTCACTACGAGCCCTTTTTATTCTTCTACCCTCCGTATTACTCGCTGTTTTGATTACATTGGTAAGTATTTTTAAAATATCTTTTCTAAACACCTGATTGCATTGTATTTAACTTGGCAGCATTGAAAGCCTGACTGGTATTATGCTCGTATCGTATTCATGATATATCACGGTAGTTAGGTACTATAACAACATAGAAGTATTTTCATATGTATTTTTGTCAGCGAGTGCAATCAACGAAATCAAACTATTGTCGTGAAGGTAATCGGTGTGAAAATGTTAGGAAATGCTTTATAAAATCCCAAAAAATAGAAGATTTATAATACCGGTCAGCTATCTTCATACATATCCGTAACAGAATAGTTGTTGCAAGTAAGCGTACATTTGACAGCAAGTTAAGTTCAAGAGTTATTTTGTTCACGGAAATGTTGCAATGCCTTTTACCCTTTAGGTTCTTAAAGTATTACGTTTATAAACCTGATTAGTATGAAGATCGATATCTCATATACCTCTCTACTTGAAAATTAAGTCAAGCTGGTTGTGACATTTGAAAGGATTTCAGCAATTACATTTACCCCACCTTTTTTTATCAATTTTCAATTCAGTGGGTATTAGACTTTCATGCTTTTTCTGTCATGAAAAATCTGCCAATGTTCGCATTATAATAAAATACATACATATTTCCATAATAATAACTTAAAAATATCTCTAAGGAGAATGGGGAACTCGGTTTTCTTTCACCTCAAAATTGTTCAAAGGAACAAGTTGGCTTTATCATAATTTTTGGCTCAAATCCCACTAGGCCAATCACTTATTGTAACAAAGAAAATGTCAATATTTAAACTGACAATGGTTCATTGAGATTTGTCTTACGTATTCGTTTGAAAAGTATCCGCTACCAAATAGTCGAAGTGTTAACTTGGGTCACAAAATAGAGCGTCGCCACTACTTACTTTGTGCTTGGGTGGTTTATCGGTGTCTATAAATTAGTAGAAGAGTCACGGGTTCGATCGAAGCATTTTGGTATGGAATGTGTATAATTTGTTCTACTTACGTAATAGACAAGTAAATCAGGATGTTTAACAGGGCTGGTTTATCGATGTCTATAAATAAATGGAAGAATCATGGGTTCGATCCAAACACATTGGTATGGTAGGTTCGATCCAAACATATTGGTATGGAATGTATATAATATTTGTTCTACTTACATAGTTGACGAGTTTAGTATGGTATATCTTGGGTGGTTTATGGGTGTCTATAAATAAATAAATGGAAGAGTCATGGGTTCGATCCAAGCATTTTGGTATGGAATGTACATAATTTCTTCTACTTACGTAATTGACAAGTAAATCAGGATGGTCTGTCTCCAATCCATCGTCCAAGATTGTGACGACCACTCCTCTACCGGTTATGCCTTCCCGCCACGCAGGGATCACGTTCATGTCCAGTCCACCGCTTCGATTCTACAGAAAAAAAAGTGATTTCATGAAAGTTAAGTAAAATATGCCTGGAAATATGTACTACATCATAATCATTTTGATATATAAACTCATGCCTGTTTCCGACAGAAACTAAGGAGAAGATCCCTTATACCTACGCCTATTTTGACACGTTCTTTAGAACTTATTTCACTTTCAAACTAAAGTTACATGATAGAACACATTTAATACAATTACAATTACATACTAATGTCGAATACTGTTAATTCTAAATAAATATTTGTTCGAATATAAACTTGAAATTGGAAATTCTATTTACCAGAATCAAGTTTCCCTTCTGCAGGTATTGAGGATTTTCCGGGAAATAATACACTGTTGCTGGGTACAGAGATTTCAAAACAAGATACCTTGTTGATTCACCTTTCTATGTAAACATAAATAACGTGATTCCAGTTTAAATAATTTGAGAGCATTCAAAATATTTTCAGTATGTTGATAGTATTTTGTTTCTGATTGCAAAGAATATAAATATGTGAGAAAAGGTTTATAAAATATGTTATGAGTTATTTAGCTTTCGACGTACTGAAACCATTATTTAAATGCTTTTATGTAATCCCATATCATCCTTTATCGACATGTTGCAATTTTAATCTAGGAAATGTTACCAAAAAGCTTCACTAAAATATTTGAAATGGTTGCAAAACGAAATGAAATATCAGCCGCAGCATCGGTGCCAGTGGAAATTTTGTTGATGGATAGGATAGTGGTCGCCTGCTGTTTCATTTGCGTTATCTACTAAGAGAACTGAATTTTGGGATGAATAGTATCCTATGTAGTATCCTAGTATCCTATCCAGGTTTTAATCTAACTTTGTACCAAATCCCATCCAAATTCCCAGCCGT
Organism: Epirrita christyi; assembly: GCA_951392215.1. Lineage (NCBI taxonomy): Eukaryota > Metazoa > Arthropoda > Insecta > Lepidoptera > Geometridae > Epirrita > Epirrita christyi. Next base: position 6,329,235 of record OX595849.1, on the reverse strand, counting down.
TTTAGCAAGAAAGCACAACAAACATTCTAACATCATCAACATTCATAATTTTTGTTTATTTGAAAGGCCGTCCTTTTTTAACCGACTTCCCAAAAAAGGAGGAGGTTCTCAATTCGGTTGTTTTTTTTTAATGTTTGTTACCTCATATTTCCTGCTTTTATGAACCGATTTGGAAAATTCTTTTTTTATTTGAATAGATATACTTCCAGATTGGTCCCATTTTCATCAATCCATTTCCATCAGAATCCAGTTCTGATGATGGGATCCATGAGGAATTGAGGGAACTCCTCAAATACTGTTGGCATACATATGACGATTTTGATATATTCAGCAACAAACCAAGCATTTGCATTCAAAAAGTATCATAATCCTTTCACCACTATGGTTCTTTCATCATTTTTTTTTATCCAAATATTTAGTCGAATATGGCGGAAGTCGGTTTTTTAAATGAAAAGTTATTAAATAGTAAAATTTAAGCACAAACATCACCAAAACTAAAGAAAATCGAACGAATGAATTACAAACGACCTTTGCCTAAACTTTATTCAGTCCAAACATTATCCCAAGTAGAACCCAAACATCACTCTCATTACAGGAGACTGAAAATTTGGTAAATTAATATTAGGGAAGCTATATTGAGTAAAATTTTGCCTTTCCAGTCAATATTTCGAAATTTTCTTATAAAGTTCGTAAAAGAAAATTAAACTTCTCTTTCGGTTCGCAGAAACCGTTAAAAGAAAACAAAACGAAGCAAAACGAGTGCTAACACTCTAAGTTTATCGCTTCTTCGACAATTTGCGTTCTAAATATTTATGTTTAAATTGAAAATGAATAATGAAGTAAGAAATTCAGGTCCTTGCTTCGCTATCATGAAAATGGTTTTGTTATTTGGAACAACAATTTGTTTATGAAAATAAAACTATTAGCAGAAGCTTGCAATCTTTACAATTTATGTTAATTCTGTTAAGGTTTGAACGAGAAGGGTGGAGTGGAGTCACATTGTCACAACTAACACAAGATTTTGCCGCGAATAGCAGTGTCGATGGTTCTAAGATCAAACCAGTTTACTGTTTCTAAAATCGTAGGATTAATCATCGTCATCAGCAGTCTTAATATGTCTACACTGAAGCCTCCCCATAGAATGTAATGGGGAGATTCACCATAATTATCACGCTTGGTTCACCAAAATTGGTGTTGAGTACTCAGGTATATACTGCTGCCCATTCCCATCCCTTAGTCAGCTTTTACGAAATCCACGGCAGGAGACGAAGGGATGTATTCTTAGGCCAGTCACGCCTCGGCTGACTCATCATTCATCCTGTAAAAGTCCACTTCTGCATGGATGTAGGCTAGGGCCTGAGTTGCGAGAGGATTTGATTCCCGTTTTGGGACAAATGTTTGCCATAATATATATTCTTGGTCTGGGTTATAGGTTATCATAGTTTCTGATACCCACGGGGAATCCAAGTGTGTGACTATGTAAGTTTAAGTGACTGTTGGGTATTACGTATTTATTTATTCATCATCATCATCATCATAACCAGCCTTGAGAAGTCCACAGCTGGATAAAAGCCTCCCCCATAGAATGCCACGACAACCGGTCTTAAGCCGTCTCCATGAGGCTTCCTGCGACCTTAAAAATTGTCAACGGTAGGACATGACAGGTATAGGATTCAGCGCAGAAAAAACACTTACTAGATACCACATGCGTGGCCACTTGGGGTCGTTGAGTTGAAACTTGGGGTCAGCGGATCGTGGCCGCCCCTTCACGCGCTTTGATTGGTAGTCTCGCTTTGAACCAGTGTCTCGTTTCGTTGCCGATGATGGCGACTGTGAGTCTGATGCTTTCGTTTCTGCTGTTAAAAAAAATACTGTAACCTAAATTCAAGATAAAATGATGAAAATAATGTCTCTGATTTCACACCTTTTGAATCTTACTAACTAACTAACTGTAACCACTCTTTCTCATAGCACTCTCGCCTTTTGGAACATAGTTGTCTTTTTGACACATTTTCATGGATGGAGTGTTTATTTGATGTTTTAGGACGGTACAAATTGGGTGACTTTAGAACTTATGGGCCAGGACTCAAGTTTAAAATTTTTATACCAACCGAGTCAAAAGTAGATTCGAAAAATTTGAATCCAGCAAAATTTAGGTATTTATGACGGTACATCTTTTAAATTATTACTTAGAGCATGGATTTTTTGAGTATGTGGCACAGGTGATGTTGAGCAATAACCCTAGCCCATAATAAATGCAATAATTGTTAGGTCACGTCCAACTAGGACGCGCCCTACTTGGCATTGCACTGCGCCCGTCATCCTGAGACAAAGATGATAAGTCGCATGTGCCTGTAAAATCACCGGCACCCATAACCTTCAAACCGGAACACAACAATGCGAGCACTACTGCTTAGCGGCAGAAATAGGTATGGTGGTAGTACTTCCACGGACGAAAACTTTCACAAGGAGCGCATACATACTTAAATATAAAAGAAAATAATTGTAAGAGAAGTATTAATATATATATATACGTAAAGGTATATGCATAATATAGATTATCTTCTCGTTCAATTCTTTTACATACCTGTAGAAAAAGCTTCTATGGGAATGAAATCTCTTTTCCGCCTCGACAGGGCTTTCTGTTGTTTCGCCCACTGCACTCTGGTGTCTCTTTCTAGTCTTCCATGATGTTCTTGTGCTGGCGTTATCGACCGTTTTGACACAGAGTTGTGGTGGAAGTGGAAGTGATTGTCGAATATCTGTGAACAAATAATACTTTGGTTAGGAAATTCGGGAATGATATCACAAACATCAAACAGTCATTAAATAAGTCACATATAATTTATGATTCAATTTCAATTAGCAGCATATTCATATAATTTGGCAAAACCACTAATCGCCCGAATTAATTAACCTCATTTCAAACAATTGGCAAACACCATGAAAAAACTTTTCACTTAAATGCGGCTAATTTACCAAATCTATTGTTGGTTTCGAAATGTTGTTGAAATACTATGAGGGTTATAAAGGATGACCCATGAGAGCCTCTTATTTCGATTCTTCTCTATTTTCACTGAGAACCTGTGTGTTGAAAAGATTCAGGGTTCACCCTATAGTGAATAGGATTACTGTTAAACATTTAAAATAATGTTACATAAAAAAAATATGTTAATAAATAATCATCTTGTCATGTTATGTAAATAATGTTAATGTTAATATGGATTTACATTTATAATGTAAATCCGTTATTGGCTGTCGGTTTGGAACATTGGTTTAATATCTTATTTCTAAGAGCTGTGGATTTTGTTGTGAAATAAATAATAATAAAATAATAATAATAATAAAAGGACAATTTTTTTTTCAAACTGTCACGAAAAACGGGAATCTGGATATTCACCTATTTTTCAATTTTAACTTTACTATTAAGTAAACGTAGACCGCATTATAGGTAGTTGGGTATATAAAGCTGCATTTCATCCCCTTTCCCGGATGACTTCAGAAATGGGGGCTCGTTTCGCCAGAGGCATTTTCTGAGGATCACTCATACTCTTTCCTAAGCCTGTTTCTAATTAATATTTTCTTTGAAAGACTTGTAGTTTCCGAAGCATGTGAAACGGAATGCATACAGAATCATTATCATCAGCCTATAGAAGTTCACTAATGGAAATAGGCCCCATAGAATACCATGACGACTAGGCCTCTCCCCTAGGACGCCACGAGGAACGGCCAACCAACAACATTTATTTATTTATTTAATTAATTAGAAACGCATCAAATGCCAGTTACACTAATTAAGTGTAGGTACATAATTACACACCAACTCATAGTGTAGTCAACATGGTAATGGGCAAGTCATATACCTCGCAGAACTGACAATCGTTGGGGCATAAAGGTTCCCGAGTGGCGACCTTAAACCGGACGACGCGGTAGAGGCAAGCCCTTCACCCTATTTATAATAATAGTCAAATTAAAGCATCGTGTTACCATTTTTTAATATGAAAAGGTAAAAAGTTTTACCGATTTTATGCAGATGGAAACGACACACTATTTTCTTAAGGGTATTTTTATTATCTGTTCATAGCCACTGAGTAAACGTGTCTTTTTCATACACAAATATATTTGTTGTAAAGCAATTTAGATGTGTGATGGAGCTCAAACACCACCTTTACGATTCCGTAATGTAGACAGAGATAAGAGCAAACTCGCATACGCACAAAGTATAATACCTTTAACCATACACCTTTCACCTTTATCTCAATGTATTTATGAACTTTAACGGGTTGACGTTTGAGCATACTGTGATCGTATTATGAAACGACTGTCAAATAAACTGGCGTGCAATGAATTAGGGTCATTTAGAAAAAAAACACATTACCTCCATGCAAGATATCGAATTGAAATAAAAAAATGATTCATACGGCAAATTTATTTATTTCATATAATAACTTTTGCAAAAAAATGCTTAACATTTATTAAATCAAAAATAAATAAACAAAAAGTAATGAGTTTAAGATTTTGTAGACGAAATAAGAAAGGAGGGGTGGGGGGGGGGGGGCAATAGCGAACAGACCTTTGGGAGGTATTGTGGTTTTTTCACGCCAGTTTACTTGCTACAATTTCTGGATTTTCTTCGGTTGATGTGAATGAATAACGCTCGTTTTATTAGAAAACCGATGACAAATAAGTGAAATTGGTTTTATTACTGAGGGCCGATTTTTCATTAGGTTTTTTATGAATACGCCTTTTTCGTTTGCATCTGCCTTTTGTAGATGATTTTTCATTAATTAATCTAATAGAATTTTTTAAGTTTTTATAATGAGACAAATAAAGAAACAATAATCTTAATTGTGAAACTGAACCAGGCATTGTTTTGTTCTTTTTTGTGATGGAAAGTTGCGCTCTTTCACAACACAAAATGAGTACATATTTTGTGCCTAATTTCTCGGATAAAGGTACATCAAGGTCTTCCTACTCTGTATGCAACCCGCAATGTCTTAACACATGGCATCTAATTGTCCGTGCGAAAATCACCTAACTGCCTTTTAGCGTGTCACCTCGACAGGCGGCATCGTGTGTAGTCCCCTTAACCATATCTCAGAGTTAATAGTTCGTTACAATATATAGCATACAGAATGTATGGGTCGACTGCATCACACTTTAGTTGGAACGAATGAGGACACAGAGGCTAGCCAAGAAAGCTTCAGCGGAACGATCCTAAAGTTAATGAGAATTAACGGGCCGAGATCACGTAACGTAAACATTGGCAATTTATTTGGGAGGTCAACACGAACGATACAGAAATTTTATTATTTAGTTCATAGTATTTTATACATTTTTTTATTTGCGTTATTTATCTAAAGCGAAACCAACGATAGGTAGCGCCCTACAGTGATTTTGCTTTGGACCAAATAACTTATAACTTTAAACAAATACTTAAAAGTGTCTGTAGGGGTACCAATTGCTGATGTAGCAAGTTGGCCCACTACACACTAACCTGTGGCTCAGCCGGCAGGCCAGGCCAGTCTCTAACCGTCCGCCTTTCAGAATTGTACTCTACATATAAAATATACGTTTATAAGTGAACGGACATTATTATTATTTCCTCCCACCGAAGGTTCAGTACATCGCAAATGGAACCAGGTACTCGTATCATTCAATTTAAGAGAATAGTACCTGGTTGCCCTATCGACGTGTCTCGATAAATTGAGTAGTTTCTTACAAGAACTAACGTTCTTACAAGTGGTGACCCCGACGTGTGGTGACTTGCTGGCCTGGCCTGCCGGCTGAGCCACAGGTTAGTGTGTAGTGGGCCAACTTGCTACATCAGCAATTGGTGCCCCTACAGTGTCAGTATTGAACTTTTACCAGGAACGATTTTATAACAAAAACACTGTATAATTTACCATCGATTCAATTCAATTTAATATATAGAATATACTTTCAATTACCCTAGCTCGAGGCTACGCTGGAAAAGCGCTTGAATTTTAATAACTAGCTAGACCAAGGACGCATAGAATACAATGCTTCCTTAGAATAATATCTGAGGAAGGAAAGTAAAGAGTAAGTCTGAATGTATCAGAAGAAATATGGTGTTACACAGAGTTATCAAGGCTCTCAATCGCGCTCTTAGGTAATCTAGATGACAAACTTTTCAAAATCATCATCATTACGTAGAAGTCTATATAACTGCTGACTTAGGCCTCCCCCATAGAATGCCACGACGAACGGCCTTCAGCCACCTCCATCCATTGATCTGCTACCTTTATGATGTTTTTAGCGCAACTAGAGCCTTCTACTGTGTCATTTGGTTTGTGGTCGCCACTCTAGAACCGTTATTTCCCAACGGCAATATGTCCTGCGAACTTTATGACCTGTATACATTGCCATTTCAACTTATTAATGCTGAGAGCTATATCGGTGATCTTGGTTTTCCAAAATACAATGTTTATAAACAACAGAATTCTCTAGGGGTCAATATTAAAATACAATTTCAAAACCGAACGTTTCTTTAAAAAGTAATCAGTTAGTAGCTATTTCCGAATATCCTTTCATGTCTATTCGATCGGAATTGTGATCGGTTCTAAAAGGCCACGTCGATATTTTCTTGTCCTCTTTTCATGTCACGAATCCATCCGCCCACTTTATATAAACCTTTGAATGGTTATGTCAAACGCATTGAATAAATCTAAAAGGTTAAAAAAAATACGCTGTGTAATCTAGCAATAGATACTACGAGCAAAGAAAATTCACACAATTTATACTCCAAACAAAACAATGTTTCATAAACCAAACAAATTATTTTGTCCCTTATCATCACGCTACAACGCTATATCTTATCAAGGTAAAACACCAGATTCATCATTCTAAATTATGAAAAATGCTTTTAGTGCGCAAATATGCAGGTCTCGACAGAGCTCATATTAGGCAACTTTCGGAGCATTTCAGAGTCGAGACTGTAGGTCCGTGGGGTACCGGGGACCTTCACTTTTTCATAATTCACTAAGGGCGTCTGGTCAAAGTGACACGTGACCCAAACGCTAGCACTTATCTAGCTCAACATTATTGGTATTGCCACTCAGCGTAGCAATGGGGATGCATTGCTACGCTGAGGCCTTCCTTTGTCTGGTAGTGAATTGGATCAGTTGAGCTATTTTGAGATTGTTTGCAATGGTCTTAAGATAGCTTAACTATTTAATTTGTATTTTTTTTATTATTGTATTAGTTGTAGCTGTTTCTATAAATAAGGTATTACTTATTTCAGTTATTCAGCTTGCTTTATTACATGTAGGTAGGTTTACGATACAGCAGACGACGCAGTAGAAGAAGGCCCTCTTCTCGATGGACTAAATAAACTATAAAGGTTGCAGGAAGTCGGTGGATGTAGGCGGTTCAAGACCGTTTGTCGTGGCATTCTAGGACGATGGCCTATGTCCAGCAGTGGACATCTAACATGCTGATGATGAATGAGGTTTACGATTCAAAATTTCGGAGCTGTCCTACGTTACTTCGCGTATCAAAGTAAAACAGGGTATATTATAGCATTTCAACAACAAATAATAGAGCCAGTTTTTTTAAACCACAATTGGAAAACCTTGCATTTCAGTTATTCAGCTTGCATATTTTTAAGTATGAAAGAATTTAAGTTTTACCGTTTTCGCAGTTCCAAGGCGGGGCAAAAGCTAGTCAGCGCTCTCAGCTTTCAGAAGAGTATGCCTTTAGGGCAGATCGTGACCTACGCTTAGCCTACAAGCGGCACGTACTACTTTTAAAGTGCACTCGAATAAAATGTTAGTGTTATTTCTGTGCAAAGGCTACGGAAGTGGAATAGAAAAATATGTGTCGTTTTAGGAGAAGTTTTTAGAAAACTTGATGCATGAGTTAATTGATTGAATTGATATGGCATTTTATAATAGGTTCAATATATGAACAAATACATTTCAGTTACTTTAATTTAAATGAACACATGCAGAAAAATTAATAAAAAGAGGTTTAAAGTAAGTTCGTTCATCTGATTGTCGATTCTTAACGACCAATGAAAATGCACCTTCTCATATTCTCATATAATATAATACTTAATACTAATATTATAAACGCGAAAGTTTGTGAGTATGGATGTTTGTTACTCTTTCACGTAAAAACTACTGAATGGATTTGAGTGAAATTTGGAATGGAGATACTTTACGCCCTGGATACATAGGCTACTTTTCATCATCATAAATTTTCATAATTATTCACGCGGGTGAAACCGCGGGGCGCAACTAGTATAATATAATCTTGTATAATTTTATAGCTTGTATTCTTGTTCATGTGTTGTAGTTATGTTGATCGTGTAATGATTGTATTTTATTGTTTCTGTATTGTGTATTAGTATGTAAGAGTTCATAAAAAACTTGGTTGCTAGTAGGCGTAAACCAGTGTAAGACAATTATTATTATTTTTTTCTAAATTTTATTTAATTCCAATCATGATTTAATTCATTATTTTTATAAGTATTGGTAATATTAATTTCTGTATTTTATTTTTATTTATTTTTCACACACACATATTTAAAATGTACATAATATGAGCATGTACATTTTAAATGGAAAAAAATTGGGATAGTACTTATAACCAAGACACAAGTTTTTTTAACTTAATTTGGTTGGAAGGGCTAGTAATTGCTGTTATGTACCTATTAAGTGAAATAAATAATGTTTTTGTTGTGTATTTTTTTTTTGACGCATTGCGGGTCTGGGTATTAGTGTACTGATCATGTGTACAAAATATCATGGAGTTTGAATAAATAATAGCCAAAATATAAGCAAACTTGATTCGCGTATAAAAGGGCGTATTAAGCGCCCTACCGATAACCTTCTCTTAACAGTAAGACGAACTAGCATTAGATACCTAAAATAGTTAGGAAACCATCCAGAGTCTCTAACACGTTTGAAATGTGGGTAATACTTGAAAAAAATTACAAAATTTAAAGTAGCATAAAAGCATATCAAAAAAAAATATGACTAAGAATTAACTCAAAAATAAACTTCAAACATTATCTCAGCAAATAATAAGAACAATTTTGAAGTTCACAATCTTCCACCTTATACATTTTCAATAGAAAAACATCACTAAACTTTCCTTCATATCTATCACAATTGAGGAAAAATGTACAACTATTACAATACCGGTGATCATATCACTTTTGGGAATATCAAACAAAGCTTTCCTCTATCTCTTAAAAGAACTACCGTGGTATATTTTCCTTTAGAAATCATTTATGGGATGTTCGCTGTATGTTTTGCAATCAGTTCTGCACTCGACGTTTCTACGTAACTTTTTTTATCAATTGCAATCGGCTACGAACTTCCGCAGTCTGCCACTCAGTCATATTTCTATTTCGAACAACTTGTAAATTGTTACTGACTACAATTCTGTACTGAAAAACCTTTCCTAAAAATATATTCCAGGTACATTTTTAGTTAGCTGCTTCTGGCATTTTTCATTTAAGTTCGTAGTTTGCTGTTATTTCACAAAACTTACACATGGCTTGCCTTGACTTTAGATTCACTGATGGTAGACGATCACCCTTTTATTTTTATTTGAATGAAAAAATTTGGCATGTGACTCCCTTGGTAGGCTCATTCCATAACAAATGCTATTATAACTCTTAGGTCACATCTACATAGGACGCGTCCTACTTGGAATTGCACTGCACATCATACTGAGACATAAAGATGACAAGTCTAATGTGCCTGTAATTTCACTGGCACCCATACCCTTCAAACCGGAACACAGCAGTACGAGCGCTACTGCTTGGCGGCATAGGTATGATGGTAATACTTCCCCTTCCACGGACGAACTCTTTCACAAGGAGCTTTATACTTACAAACCTTGATAAAATTACCAAACTACTGAATGAGTTATTACGAGGATAAGCGAGCATACATAATTTGAATTAACGATAGACCTTATACTACCAGTGTGTCAACTTGGTGCCCACTGCTGGACAAAAGCCATAGAATGCCACGATCAACGGCCTTACGCCTCCTTCATCCACCAATGAGAGGGACCAAAATTTACCTTTTTGTGGCTGCGGCACTATACGCATGTTATGCGCGTATCCAACGATTCCAGCGTCTAGTTGTCATAGTAACCAGCCTCTACAGACCTCCCTCAACATAACAGTAATATTCGCCCTCCGCATTCAAACTTCTGAATAGACCCATAAAAAGAAGGGTAGGTAAATGCATTTTTACAACAAAAGCGTGTCGCTCTGTTTTCAGACTGTTTTTCATAAGTTGCCGGCAGAATAAACTTTTAAAGAAATCTTGTTGAAAAGCCTTTTGAACACTTTTTCGATTCTGGTTTTGTTTGAATGTAAGGTAAGAAACAAGCAAGAGTTTAATTACTGAATAAATTTAATTTTCCGTCACTATTTATTCCTTTGTATTTTTAGAGTTCCGTATCTCAAGAAAATACGGCACCCTTGTGGGATCAGTTTGTTGTCCATCTGTTTGTCTGTTAAGACACTTTTTCCTAGAAAGAGTTCAAGGTATCAAATGTATATCACACACAAAAGTCTATAAGCTTATAGTGCTGTAAAATAATCAAGCTTCTAACTCAATGCATTCAAAAGATATGGCAATGAATATCTATTTTTAATTAGAATGAATGTCTATTTTTTGTATAAAATATGTTGACTGGCTAATAAGTCCAATTGGTCTAGTGCATGCATGTCAAACTCATAGTCATTGGTGGGCCAAATGCTTATAGTCCGTAGAATCAGTGGGCCGCAAAACCCAACTTTAAAGAAAACAAACTCATTGCTTAGATATAGGTACTTAGTAGGCCTGCCCTGTTAACTGAAAGTCACTCGGTAACTAACTTGTGACAAGTAAAATGACTATCAATTGACAATTCTTTAAGATAATTTTGATCAATTGATTGTCATATCATTATTTAGGCATTACTTAATAGTAAAATTTCAGAAAATATACTACAGTAAATATACTTTATATTATATAGTAAATACTTTTACGGAATCCTCTCCACGCAAGTCCTACACGTACTTGGCCGGTTTTATTTTCTACTCATGTATGTCGAGTATTCACATGCGCGGATCGAGATGCGATTTTACACTTTTTTATATTGCTTTCAAACTTTATTCAGCCAGTGGGAAATAAAATAATTAATTATTCAAAGTATTCTTTTGTTTGTGTTTTGTAAAATATTTTCACATTTTTGTCACAGTAACACAATATAATACGATCATGTTTGTGTAAGTATCTGTATTGTGAAGCGGAAGCTGATTTAGGTTAGGTTGGCCAACCATTTTGTTATTGTAATTTTGTTAAATTCATTAAAATAAACAGCTATTTCAGCTTCCGTCTACGTAACTGTTTGATTTTAGTCTATATTTTTATGTATAGCTTTATTTTCATCAAGAATAATGCAACTAATTACAGTACAAGTCTAGTATAAAAAACTTTAAAAGTACTAATTAAACCTTAAGACCGTTGCAAACGATCTAATGATAGCTCAACTCATGCAAATTACTACCAAACGGAAGCGCCGTTGGTTGCATTGCCACGCTGGTATTACTTACAATCTTTTTTCTTAATTTTTCTTTTTTCGTTGTAGGTATTTGAAATTCGAACAACATTATCAAATGGCTTTAAGAACCCAGCGAATGATGAACTGCCCATGCAAACGTAATACCAACGTCATTTGTAATTTGAGCATAATTTCCACCATATTATGCTATTATTCGGATTCGGATAGTATTTATCTATGTTCCCAGATAGTACAACCTGCTTATGCTGAGTTAGGGCCTCTTTGCAACAACTTTTTTTAAATATTTATGTCCTAATTATGTTAATTTGTATGTGATCATTTTGTTTCTTTTTTATTGTTGCAAATAAATGTATTCTCTTCTATCCTATTTTTATTGAAGTCAAATTTTTTTTTTTAATATTTGAATGTTGTCCCTGGTAGAGTACACAACCCGTACCTCGCCTCAAAATCTTATTGTGTTAAGTATTTAGAATTTTATTTCTGACCTTAAGGAATTCCCGGATACACATAACCCATTGATTTCAATAAGAAACACTAAAAGGAATAAAGAAAAGCAATTCGCACTAACTCTTGAAACTCAGCGATTTAATACTGCTTTTAAATAAAAGCTTTGGACCTGACATCAAGGAAACTGTAGTGAGGCTTACATTTTCCGGGCCATATCTCGCGTCGAAAAGCTTACGTATTCCTTAACGAGGTGTTTAGCTCCAGGGGATGGAATTTACCCGAAGTATTCACCGAATTTGTTTGTGAAGCCACGTTATTCCCTAAGACATTCGCTTTCTTGCTTCAAATTAGCTAAATGCAGGATTTTCGGGACGAGAAGAAAAGCTTGCGAAATAATGGCTTTACGCTATCGCCCAAATCGAGAATGTATTTAAGATAACGTCCAATACTATAAATAACCAAAATAACTATGTATTAAAATGTGTGGTATACCCAGTTGTTTTTTCTTAAGAAATTTATTCTTAAGAATATTTTAAGTCTTTTATTCTTTTGAACGCAACCGTTTCCGGAATCATTAGCTCACAACTTACTTTTTTGAAGGAAACTCAGGCATTTTTGCCTCTCAATCATTTAATTTGAGCTCAAAATGTAAATTTTTGACGATATTAGACTAGGTTCCAAGGTCTGATGGTGACCAGCATATGATCTAGGTTACCTACCACTGAAGTTGAATCTTCAAGTTTGAGTTCAATCTTCAAATAAAGACGACATGGCATGGCATGTTTGACTATCTCTGTGGCGTGGCGTGCGAGCCGGCTGAGATGCAAGAGGTTCCGGGTTCGATTCCCGCTGCAAGACAAATGTTTGCATGATCTGCAAACATTTCTGGGTCTGGGTGTTATGGTACCATGGTACTCGTAGTTCCTGATACCTACGACACAGGGAATCCTAGTGTGGGATAATGATTACGTATGTGACTGTTGGGTGTTATGTTATGTTGTGTTCTCCCACAGACAGGGTCTGATGATGACCAGCACAAATGAATAAGACTCAGGGTGCAACGATGTGTTCCGTTTTTCCAAGTTTTATGAAACACTAAAAACATTTGGGGTTTTTTTAATAATTTATACAATAACTTTGTTCCATTTTTTTCCCGACGATGTTATTATTGGCAAAAGCCGTGGTCAGGGGTTGACCGGAGTACATAGAGAGAAACGTTGAGAAGCGGTGGCGATGAAGGAACTACCCTCACTACAAACATACACCTACGTCACTGCCACACTAGACAGTTTCAATTCGTTTGCTCGACACATTCCGAAACAATCCTTAAGAAAATACCTCTGAAAATAAATAGCTTCAACTATTTCTCGATTCAACAAAACACAGCGTAATAGGTATCGAAGCACGTCACCTTCACCCGGAGGTTAGTGCAAAGTGCTAAATTCTTGCAACCGACAACTACCTAGACAGTTTCAATTCGTTGCGCGAATAAAATTTTGCTCCGAATTCTCAAACAGCAAGAAGAATTTTCCAATTCAACAAATATAACGGAAAGTAGATATCAAAACACGTCACCATCATCTGCGGCCGCACAAAGAGTCCCCAATTAATGTAATAAATCATTTAATTGCCCATTTACATACAAAATCTTAACTGTAGAATCATTTAATGACCATTCAATTGAAGTGATGGCTCTGAGTATCGACATTGGAAGTGTAAAGTGCTAAATTCACGCGATCTACAACTTCCTACAGAACAGTTTCAATACGCTGCTCGCAGAATCAATTTCTCGTGCTATTTTTGCACTGCATTTCACAATAAAAGATGGTCGAGCTATTTACTCTCCTGAGAATAGGAAGACGGTTTGCGATAGGTAGGTATACCTACCTAGTATTGATGTGAAAACGCTCTCCTGAGGATTATTGCTATGAATAAGTGCATTGTGTTTCAGTAAGCAATATTCAAGTATGCGGGTTGAATGAATTGAAAAGAAAGGAACAATAAAAGTAGGTATGTATTGTACATAAGTGCTTCCGAGTGCTTCTTAACTGAGTCCATCGATTTATTGAAAATAAGCTTATAAAACATGCTATAGCAGCAAATATTCGTGAGTCTTCACGTCATGTCATCATCATCATCAGCCAGTCATATACGTCCACTGCTAGGCGATGTAACCCCAATGAATGCAATGGGAGGATTTGCCATAATCGCCACACTTGGCACGCGGATTGGTGATCGCAAGATCCGTGTCATAACATAACATTTATCACCCAACATTCATATACATACCTAGTACTGATCCCACACTAGGATTCCCTGTGTCGTGGTTATCAGGCACTACGAGTACCATGGTACTACAACATCCAGACCCGGACCAAATATTTGCAGATCATGCAAACATTTGTGTCGCAGCTTGAATCGAACCCGCATCTCTGACGTCTCAGGCGGCTACGCGCCAGAGAGGTGTCATTACTCAGGTGGATGCTGTTCACTTCCTTTTTTTATTTCCTTAGTCGACTTTTACAAAATCGATGGGAGGAGACGGAGGAGTCTATTCTTAGGACGGGCACACCAAGTAGTCTTTGGCATGGACACAGACAATTCAACAAAGTCGCGAGCAAAGGCCTTGCAAAAGTTGGTAATTTTAAACTAAGCAAGGGCCAAACTATAGGAACGTGAGTTTCGGAGTTACAGAAGGGCTGATCCCTTATTACTTTTATTACAGTTTATAGTTCGTTGAGTTGGGGAAACGGCATCGTTTTATTTAGAGCTTCTTTCAAACTAGGAGGCTTATCTGGCTATAGAAAGTTAGCAATGAGGTTCCGTAATTTATGCGAAGAGTGAGTTGGAATGAACACGACTGTACATAAATTTGAACTCGCAGAGCCTCCATGTTTGTGGTAAGATAGAAACTATTTTGGCAGAAATATGGACGCTCTACGTACCCACTATCTGACGAAAAACAGGCAGTACCTACTTTTGCATGTTACATATTTTGAAAAGAAAACTTTTTTTGCCGAGAGTGTACTACAACTAATACAATTATTAACAAAATAAAAAAAACACATTTTAAACTTATTAAGATTTAAGTTTGTACGTTGCAAACGATTAAAGCTCAACTAACCAAATAAAAACAATAAATTACTCAACTTAACTTGTACAAAACGATCTTTATAAACTTTCCTTCAAAAATGCATTTTACCACCATTTTCAAAATGGGATTTTAAAAGTTTTTATTTAAAATTCATCTATCTGTGCCATGAAAACATTTCCCAAAAACTGCCGTGAAATAATGTTACTCCGTCCCTTCATCGTGCCCCATAAAAACACCGAAACAAATAAACCCACATTTCGCGCTTGTCTTCACCCGCAAATAAAAACATTGAACATTGAACACTTCAATCTTCATTTAGGTAGAGACGTGGGTTGGATATTTGGATTATCATCTGACATCTCTTGCCTAGCAGCATTGCTATTCTCTCTACTCAACTCTTACACTACATGTTGTGTACCATTTACCTACTGGGGTCGATTCTATGTACGAGAGTTTCTATACAGAGAGCACCAACAATTTCGTACTGTTCTAAGGGCTCACACATTTGCTGTCGGCTTTTGCCATGGGGGTGATAAAATCAATACCATAGTAGAGGTGAGTAAATATAGTATTCAATGTGATTCTAGATCGATTAATTAAACTAAACTAGACATAAATTGAAATTATTGATTTGTTACTCTTTGATCTTCCAAAGAAGTAGATCAAAGAGTAACAAATTCATGGAAACGGTACTGGTCGTTGAAGGAAGTTATGAAAAATAGGGAGCTTCCAATCAGTGCAAAGAGAAAAGTGTTTGATAGCTGTATTTTGCCATGTATGACATATGGGTGCCAAACTTGGTCACTAACAAAAGCAAATTCTGAAAAACTGCAAGTATGTCAACGTAGTATGGAAAGGAGCATGCTCAACATTAAAAGGAAAGACAGAAACAGCCTTAAATCTATAAGACAAAGAACCAAAGTAAAAGAGGTGTCTGACTACATAAAAAAATTGAAATGGTGTTGGACTGGTCACATAATGAGAGACAAAAGACAAAAATGGACAAAAGAACTGATAGAGTGGTTCCCACGGGAGGGAAAAAGAGTAAGAGGCAGGCAAAGGAAACGATGGGAGGATGATCTCAAGGAAGTTGCAGGACCAACATGGCGGCGACGAACACTGGACCGGACGGGGTGGAAGTCTCTGGAGGAGGCCTATGTCTCACGACAAGCTGGTGTTTAATTATATAAAACATGTGTGTATTTTTAAGCATTTAATTTTATTACTATAAATATGTAGTATTTAGATCTAAGTTATCCAACAATAAAGGCTATTATTATTATTATTATTATTTAGACATAAATTGAACTCAAAATTGTATGAACGAAATTTTTTATGCACAGCTTCGGAGGCTATAGACTTCGTTGTGTAAGAGGGCCTCTCGATGAACCAACGACATTTTAAGGGTCACAAGAATTCGGTGGATGGAGGCGGCTTAAAAGCGATCATCGTATCATTGTATGTGGAAGGCTTATATCCAGTAGTGGACTTGTTGAACAAACAGGTTTTTTATTGTATTTGCCTAATGCTGATAGACCAATTTGGCAGTGACTTTGACAAAACTGTTCACTATACCTAGCAAATGAGATATTGAAATGCATGTTCACAATGGACGTAAGAAATCCATTAAACCAGATTCACACCGGCGATCAGGTCCAAGCGATGCAGGAATTGATTTCACAGAAATGCATTGGAAATAAGATCCGTGCAAACGCAATGTAGTGAAAACGTGCGCTATTGTGGCAGGCGAGGCTTTCACGGCACTTTCACCCCTCAGCCTCCACTTAGCTGATGTATAGGGTGAGATAGTAGTGAGCAAGTGATGGCGATAGGGTGTTGCGTGTAGCGTGTAGCGGGCATTCCGTCTTCTGGTCCAAAGGTAGTGGGCTTAGATTATGATCATCAGTCTGTAGAAGTCAACTGCTAGGCTTCCGGCTTCCCCCATAGAATGCCACATCAAAATTAAATGGTCTTGAGCAGCTTCCATCCACTGACTTCCTGCGAACTTTATTCCCCAACTATTGACAGTTCTGCGAGCTATATGGCTTGCCAATTGCCGATTCAACTTGCTAATTCTGAAAGCTATATTGGTGATCTTGGTTTTCCTAATTTCTAATCCGAAAACACTTAGAGAATTTCCAAGCATAGCTCTCTCCATAGTCCGGTATGTGGCTTTGCTGAAAAGTTTTGTATGTGGACTTGTTTGAAAAGGCTGTTTTATATGTATAGATTATAAACATTAATAAGGAAAATGGGATGTGATGATAACTTTTTCAAATACATAAATAACCAATTTAATTAGTTCAGTAAAATTCTAATTTGTGATTCAATTAGGTTAACTCCATTAAAATCATTTTAATTAAGCGGTTTAAATATTTAACCACCACAATGTTTATTCGTTACTAACGAAAAATCAACTACGATTCGTTGACTGAAAATAAATTACTGAAAATAAAATAATACGCGAAGCTCTATGAGTATTATTTTGTTATTTATTAGTAAGAGTTAGTTAAAGTGTTTATTAAAACCAGTTAAATAGGAACTCAAGAGGTTAAATACCTCAATTTATTACGTTCTCCAAGTATTAATTTCGGATCGTATTCTATAAAATATTCTCGTAATATATTGTCGTGTGTTTTCTCAGAACAATAACAAGCGTTTTTGTCAGTGCGATCTCGGATTCGAGCATATTTTGCAGCGCCATCTAGTTTTAGTTATAGGAAATTCACTTTATATACAAAGAAGTTTTAAAAATAGAAAGAAGTTACTGGCCGAAAAGAAACATTGAAAAATAGCCGACCGCTATCCGCGAACGACACGAGCTAGCGCGAATCTAGTGAATGCGACTGTAAAGTTTTTATTATTCAGATTTTATAAAAAAATATTACTTGTAGTGAAGTCATTTTCCGCTCGGTGCAACAATCTACTATTTCAATAAAAAATAATAGCTTTTATGAAATGTAATTTTTATTGTTTAATTATGTTCGTGCGTATAAATATTTGTACGATCTGCAGATAATTGTTCCGGGTGTTCTGGGTATTTTATATGTATAACAAAAAAATATCTATCTATGTAATGCATTGTATTAAGTATATCAGTTATCTAGTACCCATAACACAAGCTCTGCTTAGCTTGAGGCTAGATAATGTTGTGTGAAATGTCCAGCAATTATTTATTTTTATTTATTTATTTGCGTCACCCTGAAGCCTTGTGCTGAAAATCAGCGTTGTGAGTATTTCACAGCACATGCTGAACTCAGGGCTTTTCGTACAAACATGTACATGGCAGCGTTCCTCCTCTCATACACTTGTTTTACTTATGTTTATTTTTTACTTATTTTTTGTATTCGATTCGATTCAAACGTATGTAATAGTATGTTATTATGTTGTTGTGTACAGTTTGTGCAAATAAATGTTTTCTTTCTATCTTTCAAATGTACTTTAGGCTGATGATGATGATGATGATGATGATTAAATATTAATCTGAATTGTGGGGATTTTTCCTAGATAGTTTTTCTTGTCCCAAAAAGTAATTAAAATTGCATTAGAACCGGTTTCAAGATTTTCTGTACAGATACACAAACACGTTTAGATAATAATGGAATTGAGAGGCACAGACAGTCTGCTAGCTTTATTATTAACGCCATTTTCACATTTTCCTTTACAAAACAGAAGCGTAGAACGCAGGTACAAACTGGAAGTTCCATGCAAACACAAATAACGCTTGTACCTAAAGCTCTCAAACGACATCTCGCTTTAAATTTTCGCACACATCTCTTTATTTGCACTACGTTTGAATATTACAATGTTTATTATATTTATTTTACACGATGTTTTTGGAGTGTATATTCGTGCCTGATTTATTTGACAGCACGAATGAAATAAAGAACAAAGGTACATAGTGAATGGTATAATCAGGGGTTCGGTACAGGTTTCGAAAACATCGATACTCTGTATAAGTCGGTCATATCATTGAGTTCATATCACAAACAATCCTACGAATACTGTTTATATAAAAATAATACAAAACAGGTAGAGTCTGTTCAGCGAGAGACCCGTCGTGGACAAAGTTGTGAACTACATATTATTAAAACCATAATTAGGAGCTGGTTTCTTTCTGTCGGCATTTTGACTTAAGAAATAGTAATAGTTGTAATAGGATCAAAACGGAACAGAGCGCGTCTGTTCCGTTTTTAAAAATTATATTGCCCGCTACACAAAAAAGGTAAATTAAGCACAGCAGCGTTCTCCAATCCCACGCCGGGTGTATACCTAACAGCTATCGGTCCGTTCCCGTCAGGCACTAAGTACGGTTAGAAAGTAGGCATACGTTTTGCAAACAACGTCTAAATTCAGTCTCATCTATCATGTCATGTTATTATGTGCCGTGGTGTGTCCGGCCTAAGAATAAATCCCTCTTTTTCCTGCCATGGATGTATTAAGTCTTATTAAGTTAAATTCATTACACTAGGGCTGGGCAGCAGCGTCCATCTGAGTCATCATCATCATCAGCCTGTCGAAGTCCACTGCTGGACATAGGCCTCCCCCTTAGAATGCCACGACGAACGGTCTTTATCGTCTTCCATCCACCGACTTCCTACGATGTTTATAATGTCCTGAGTACTTAACACTAACCTGCGATCACCAATCCGCCTGCCAAGCGTGGGATTATGGTGATTATGTGTAAGTGTTAGTATTTTTGGCTCCTCGTTTAGGTACTGTCAAAATACAATAAATAATGCCTTTGGACTTTTTACCGTTATTATACCGGGGTAAATGTCCCTTCCACGACATTCTATACCTATGTCAATATTTTAATATTAGCACCTCTGCACGTGTCTGGCTTGTTAGAAGCGCAAAATTCACTGAAAACTCCTAACTGCACGTTTGTGGAAATTGACGCACAATTAAATGCCTTTTCATACAGGAACGCTCCCCGTCACGAAATGTTAAAAATGATGTAGCTAATAATGCAAAAATAAACTCTATTCTATATAACTTTTCATTTAAAAAACCGACTCCCGCCATTGTACACGACTAAATATTTGAATGAAAAAAATTGATGAAAGAACCATAGCGGTGAAAGGATTATGATACTTTTTGGATGCAAATGCTTGGTTTGTTGCTGAAAATATCAAAATCGCCATATGTATGTCTACAATATTTGAGGAGTTCCCTCAATTCCTCATGGATTCCATCATCAGAACTGGATTCTGAAAAAAATGGGACCAATCTGAAAGTATATTTATTCAAATAAAAAAAGAATTTTCCAAATCGGTTCATAAACGCCGGATATATGCGGTAACAAACATAAAAAAAAATACAACCGAATTGAGAACCTCCTCCTTTTTGTGAAGTCAGTTAAAAATAAAATTTGATTCAAAGTTGACGTTGACGTCATTCTAAATAGACACATTGTTGGTTTGTTTACATAATTTCTACCGTTTCGGGCTTAGAATAAGAACTAAAATAGAAGAAGTGAAATTTAGTATAAACTAATTAAATATGGCACCGCTCTTTACTCTTCAAGCATAATTGTTATTGCCAAAACAAGATAGATATACTTTTCACAGGACGGCAAATTACAAGGTTGTACACTTTTTCATTCTACTAGGGATTGGGACATGATGTCTATCGACATCGATTAAGAGTGACTCTCGATTCAATATCACACCATAGTTTAAAAATATTACTACGATTAGGAACTAATAAAAACAAGTTATAATAACATAACATTTTATTGTTAGGGTACATTTTTGTTATTTACACACATCTAGTAATTCTAGTTCATGCAGTCTTATATTTACATATTTCACAATAATAGAACAATATTGTCTAACTACTCTTGATTTGGGAGCTTAGAAACGGGTTTTTAAAAACAAAATTTAAAATTAAAACTAAAATTAAAATTAAATTAAAAATACGTCTGCATCGATTTGGAGATGCTTTAATTATGAATCAAAGAATACATGGGCGTCCAGAGCTCCGAGGGCTGTCTCGCCGCTGAGTCAGCTCTAAGACATAAATGCTTAATCACTAAAAGTACATTCTGAACTTAATCAAAGTCAAAGTCAAAGTCAAAAAGAACTTTATTCATTGAAATCACAAGGATCATTTTGAATCGTCTTATATAAAATTAAATTACTCCTGTTCCAACGCGACCAAGCCTAGAAGAATCAGGCAACAAACTCGGCTTGGCTTACATAAATGGTCCGTCTTACCACTAGGTGAGAAGCGCCTGTGTGGTGCCTCGGAGCAAGGAGTTGCTGATACATAGTAAATGAGAACTTAAAAACCTTAGGAAGGTAGTCAAAAGTAAATAAACATCAGCAAAAATATGCAAGACAGCACACGCTACGCTTGTTATACTTATAAATAATAATCTAATACAAACATGTAAATAGGTAAATACAGATATTGCAAATTTCCATTTTAGCTGTCGAGGGGCAGAGCGACATCAGGCCACGCGGCTTTATCATTAATATAGTCATCAAAAGTGTAATACGCTTTCTTAATTAGATTCATCTTTATGTAGGATTTAAATCTTCGAATAGGAAGTTTAAATGCACCTTCTGGAAGTTTATTATAGAACCGTACAGAATTCCCCATAAAAGACCCACTTACTTTCTTTAATCGAAATTTTGGTATATTTAGTTTGTGTTTATTTCTCGTGTTAATACCATGCACGTCACTTTTTATCATAAAACTATCCAAGTGTTTATGTGTATGTAATAATATTTCATAGATATATTGCGATATTACTGTAAGAATATTGATTTCTTTGAAACGCTCCCTCAAGGAGTCACGCGACTTCATTTTATAAATGGCACGTATTGCCCGTTTTTGTAAGACAAAAATAGCTTGGATATCTGCTGCTTTACCCCACAGTATGATACCATATGACATAACACTATGGAAGTAGCTAAAATAAACAAGCCTAGCTGTAGCTTCATCAGTAAGCTGCCTTATTATACGAACTGCATATGCAGCGGAACTAAGTCTACCAGCAAGAGCCACAATTTGTGGTGCCCACTGCAACCCTGCATCAATATTAAGCCCTAAGAAAATGGTAGACTTGACAAGATCAAGTGTCTCCCCATTTATTTTAATATTAGTTGGATAATGTTTTACATTAGGCAATGTGAATTTGATGCATTTCGTTTTTTTAGCATTAAGCAAAAGATTATTAACTGTGAACCACTCAAGAACACGCGATAGTGAATCATTAACATCATCGTAATTAGATTTAGATCTATCAACTTTGAAAATCAAAGAAGTATCGTCAGCAAATAGAACTATGTCACATATGTCTTTCACAAAAAAAGGGAGATCGTTAATATAAACTAGGAATAAAAAAGGGCCTAGTATTGAACCCTGTGGCACCCCCATGACAATAGTCGATCCTGAAGACCTTTCACCACCAACATCAACTTTTTGGACCCTATTGGATAAGTAAGAATTTACAAGATTAATTGCCTGATTTTGTATGCCATAATGTTTTAACTTGGAAATTAAAGTATCATGCCTCACGCAGTCAAAAGCTTTGGACAGGTCGCAGAAAACTCCGATCGCGTCCTGCGAGTTCTCCCATGCTTCAAATATGTGTTCTAAGAGCATGGTACCAGCATCGGCTGTCGAACGACCCTTAGTAAATCCAAATTGATGACTATGAAGAAGTCCGTGGAGGTTAAAGTGTGACAATAACTGAGTAAGAATAAGTTTCTCAAAGATTTTACTTAACGCAGGCAATATAGAAATTGGCCTATAATTACCTGGATCTTTTTCGTTACCAGACTTGAACAAAGGAATTAATTTACTATGTTTCATAAGATCAGGAAAGACTCCCTCGTCAACACATCCATTGAAAATGTAGGCCATACACGGCGCAATATCAATAATTATAACACCTAACACCTTTGTAGATATTCCCCAAAGGTCTTCAGTATTTTTAATATTAAGTGACTTAAATGTCTTAACAATATCATTGGCATTAACGTATCTGAAACTAAACGCGACCTCACACTTATCAACACTTAATTCCAATAAAGTAGATGCTCCAGAGGCAGTTGATTTTAAAGATTGAGTCACAAAATTAGGTATACTAGAGAAAAAACTATCAAAGGTATTTGCGACCTCAGTATTATTTGATAATGTTGTATTGTTTACGTTTAAATTAATTTGTTTACTACGAGGTTTAGCTTTACCTGTTTCATTATTTATTAATTTCCAAGTTGTCTTAATTTTATTTGCTGATTTTTCTATTTTATTTCTCAAATGCAATGATTTTGCTGCATGACAAACTTTTTTGAAGGTCTTGGAATAGTTCTTTATGTACAAGATAAACGTTGGATCGTGCAACATTGATTCTCTAGCCGCATAGAGTTCATATAATTTATTCCTACTTCTATAAATACCGGTTGTAGCCCAATCAGCTAACCCGACATTAGCTCTAGCTTTACATTTTTTTAACTTAAATATCTCACTATGTTCCTCACAAA
Source organism: Epirrita christyi (assembly GCA_951392215.1). NCBI lineage: Eukaryota > Metazoa > Arthropoda > Insecta > Lepidoptera > Geometridae > Epirrita > Epirrita christyi. The sequence goes on along the minus strand of OX595849.1, from coordinate 6,305,640 downwards.
TCAACTTAAACAAACTAGTAAAAAGGTCATTCGGATCATCTACGCACGGTACAAGGGGTATTTTGAGTTCAATACTGCCCTGGAACTTCTTAATGCGACTTTCTGTGATAGGCCGATAAGTGAATTCCTTAGGTTCATCTACAAAATTACAAGTAAATATAGCACTGTGACCATAGTGATCTGAGGTGAAATGTTTAATTACTGATTTATTAATTGGAACACTACTGCAATAAATATTATCTAAACAGGTGGATGTTGTTAGTGTCACCCTTGTAGGTTCTTCGAAGAGGTGATATAAATTAAAGCATTTAAATAAATTAAGCAGCCTCTCAGATAGAGGATTAACCGGAATATCTATATTGAAATCTCCGCAGACTATTAGCATTTTATTACGAACAAAAGTTTTAAGCAATGCTTCTTCCATAGTGGATTCAAATAATGCGAAGTCTGCGTCAGGGGGACGGTAAACGCTTACAATGATATGCCGCTCTAGCTCAACACAAGATAGCTCAATAGTCCTCTCAATAGTGAGATTTGCAACATCTTTACGTTCCTTGCATTTTAAAGTATTTCGAACAACAATTAAGGAACCCCCACGTATGGCGTTCTTGCGTTTGTATGAACTTACAATATTATAATTCTCATAATAAGGGAGTAACTCAAATTGTAACATCCAGTGTTCAGTTACACACATAATATCAACATTAAAACGGATTAAAAATAATTCTAATTCTAAGATTTTGCTGGGAAGGCCTTGCACGTTTTGATGTACTACATTTAACGTGCCCGGCTGTCTCATTGTCGAACTCGTCAGTTTAAATGACTGTCAGCTACTCCTACTTGTTTGCCCTCATTAGTACTACTACTAACTACGGGCTTGTCGGTGAACTGCGTTATAGTACTTATAACGGGATCAAAAATATTAAATGCTAACAATTTAGCAATTATTAATTTACTATGTCTACTCAGGTACACAGTATCTCTTGTCAAAACAAAATTACTAATAAAATTATTAGTATCAAAATACAAAACGTCTCTATGACGACATGTCAAATTATATAGCATTAAATTAAGATTCCATATTTTTTGATTGTCTTTGGCACTCAAAGATTTTGAGTAAGGGAAAGCACATAAAATTAATTTTCCCAATCCTGAATCTAACTTGTGTAGCAAAGTCTCAACCAGCTTAATAATATCTAATCGCATGACACCACTACTCTCACCTAATTGTACTAACAAAGTGGTGTTGTTGTCAAAGCAATCCTCCCTCTTTATAGTATCTATAAGTTTGTGAATAGGGGCATTTGGAAAGCAAGTAATCTAAGGCAGAGGGGTGAGGGGTAACCATAACTAACTAGTCTGTGGCTATTAGTCATTATATTCTGTTTGTGTTTGCTTCTTGAGTGTGCGCTAGTGATTTTGTAGTGTTTTTAAGTAGTAATTGAAGCAGTAATGTTGGTAGGGTATTGTCTTTCAACCTACGCCATTTGTCATTACTGGAAAAACACCCCGCAGTAAAGTGTTTAGAACAAATTCGGTGGTGTTTCATTTGTGTCCCATCATCTTTGCGAGATACCGCAGCAATCCATTTATCTTGTACAAGTTTATCACGGGTAAATCTAAAATATATAAGGGAAAACAACATTACGACTAGAAACTCGACAGACTAATCGATATAATTTTTCACAACACTATCTACGAAAATCTTAAAATGAATTTTATACTCTTATTAAGGTAATTCAAACGTTAATTCCAATACTGTACGAAAGGCAATGTATTATTAACTTATTCGTATGATACTATATCTTTAAAAAGCAATAATATAGGTAATTAAACATAAAAAATTTACTTACTTGTGGAAGCTGACGATTTCACTTTCATTTTCTTTACATCCCATGCGCGATTTACATTTCCCGACGACGCACGCCATAGTTCACAGATTTATATTTGTCAACAATAGTATTTTAGCCATAAAAACTAGTAAATTCACTCAATATTTATTTTACAAAACATAACCCAAGAGCAAGCCGTTCACACAAATATTACATGTCAAAATTCAAGACGTCGTTGTTGGATGAAAGGTTATGTCAAAGGAGGGTAATTTAATTTTGTAGCATTAAAATACTCCAAAGGATACACATTTGACAGATGGCCGTGTACGCTATTTAGGTAATATGACGGTTTCTATTTTAGTCCTTATTCTGAGGTTTCGGGACTTGGCTCCTGACGTAGTTCACTAGATCAGCTCGGCTGTCACTATCATGCATAGGTACCTATTGTATTGTCATCGGCACTTGACAGGTATTCAGAATTTCAACTCACTCTGTTAACAGGAAGTGAGTAAAGAGGCTTCCAAAATTGGAACTAAACAAGCAATTAAACAGAGAAACCAAGTTAAATAAAAGTCCGTACCTGGTTTAGTTTCGGTACAATACTATCGAATATGTTAATTCTAACTATGTATGTGACTGATGTTAGTTATGTTATCTAAATACCTACCTAGATACACAGACTCACAAATTGAATCCCCTACGGGGATATTTTTAAACCCTTGAGGATAGTGGGATCATCGTTACTAGCGTTCAGATGCAAATCCATTTTTTATATTTGGATTGGTTAATGGTACTAAATGCCTACTCCAAATTTGTAGCTACCTATTAGCTTCCAGTCGTGAATTGCTCTCTTGAGTCTAAAGATGGTTATTGCTCTGTGACCAACGAACGGAAAGTCGTCGTCGCATTGAAATAGCAAACATAAGTTCAGTTACCTTTGGAACTTATAATTGCTTGCAAAGCAGTTTACCATGTTTGAGTAAGAATTGTATTACGTTATAAGTTCGTTTCTTGTTTCCCAATCTTGGGAGATGATCATAGTATTGGTGTTAAGTTACTCAGGTGGATGCTGCTGCCCTTCACCTGGTGTGTCTTGTTTAGTGCGTGGCATTAACAAGCTGTGGTGTGTCCGGTCTAAGAATAGAATATACCCCTCCGTCTTTTCACGTGGACATTGTGATAGCCGAATTAGGGATTAAAAAAAATAGTTACTTATACAATCTGTGACCAAGGGATCTATTTAAAATGATTATTTTAATAAAAAAATTGTTAATAATAGAATTTAAGTTACCGTGGCTTGGTATCATCGGCCTGAGCGTGCGGAGCGACGAAGCCAAACTATTGTAGCTTAGCCTCGTCGCTCCGCACGCTCAGCTAGTTCTTAGTTTTCAACTAGTTCCCGTCTCACGACGTTTGAGTGTGGTCGCGGTCAGTGCTCATGAGAAAGGACCTCAAAATGGTCAACGAAATGTCAGCAGGAGAATAGTAAAGTACGTGGCGTAGTCATAATTTTTCTAAAAGAAAATTGTTACTACAAGATCCCGTGTGGTTTTTCAGAGATGTTTTCAGATACCGTTTTAAAAGATAACATTTTCATAAAATACAACAAGGAGCTTTGAACACTGCGGAACGCTTTGGCGTCTGTCGTTTATGTATGTGCATAAATAATGGACGATTACGATCAGATATTCACGATACTGGAGATAAATCGTTCTGTCTTTATCTTTCAACGTCGTTTTAGCCGGATAACGTACACTGCCACATACATACACATGCCTGCAAATATGCCTCCCTCATAGAATTCCACGATGAAGTTCTGTGCCACCTCCATTCGCCGACTTCTTAAAATCTAACCATAAAAATTACAATTGAAGTTATCGTGGCTTGGTATCATTTTAGAAAAATTACGACTATACACCACGTACTTTACTATCTCTCGCACGACCTTTGAGCGTGGTCGCGGTCGGTGCTCATGAGGAAGGACCTCAAAATGGTCAACGAAACGTCAGCAGGAGAATAGTAAAGTACGTGGTGTATAGTCGTAATTTTTCTAAAACATAAAAATTACGGTTGTCCATCAAACAACGGCCTTCCTACACTGCGTCATTCAATTTGTGGTCACCACTCGAGGCAGTTGTCGGTTCTACAAGTTAAATGGCCTACTCATTGCCACTTTTAATTCCGATTATTTCTACATAAACATCGATTTTTGTTGTGGTAAAGCCTTTGTAGGCCTAAGAATAGGACTCCTCCAACTCATGTGCATTTCGTAAATGGCGACTAAGGGATTGCGCCAATGGATCGACAGCAGAATCCACCTGAGTACTTAACATCAAACTGCGATCTTACCAAGCGTGGTGTTTATGGAAATTCCCCCCATTGCACGCTATTGTTTGTACGCTATATATGCAATGGCCTCATCCAGCAGTGGATCTCTACTGGCTGATGAAGAAGATGAAGAGGCACTCAATCCCCCAGTCGATGGTCTGAAGACATTTTAAAGATCACAGGATTTCGTTTGATGGAGGCGGCTCAAGATTGTTCATGTGGCATTCTATGAGAGAGGCTTATATCTAGCAGTGGTCTTCTACTGAACGATGATTAATGGTGATGACGTATTTTATTTGGTCAGGGAACTAGACTTGTGTACTTGTAAAGTAAGTCTGAGAAAAAACAAAGTTAAGAGTTGTTACTATTGGATAAGTGTAAGTACTGGAGCAGGACATTACATATATAAAGCTGGGACTACTACGCCAAATTTTCGAACCAAACATGTTAGCAAAATATGTTATTGTTTGTATAACACCCGAGATATACAGAGGTGGCGCGGGCGCCGCACGCCTTTGTGCCCGCACCACGCCGCGTCATCTCGCCCGCGACCGTCACGCCTCTAGGTACCTCTCGCGCGGTACTACGCAGGTGGACCCACAGGCATATGCTATTAGTTAATTTAATACATAATCCCCGTACACCTAAATCACGTTGTAGGTATATTCCAGCAAAATTAATTTCCTTTGAGTCGGTATAATTGAGTTTATTCATAGTCAAATCTCACCGCTTAAAGTAATTCAACGATCCTATTTCCCCGAACCGTTTTCTGAATAGGTAGGTTTATATGAATTTTCATAGGTACATTTAAATCTAATCATTATTAAGTTTCATACATTCAGGAGATTATAATCTGTGTTCGCAAAACGTAGATGTAAGTAATTAAATTGGTAATCAAATTGTTTCTGATAGCGTTGCCGTTATATGGCGTTATAATAATAGTAAGTTACGTGCTATGATTAATTTAGTTCACGAAATGTTGATATCAATTCAATAAAGACCTGAAATTTGGAAGGTAGATACATTCCTTTTTATTTTATTTTCTAGGTGTGCACTAAATAAGGAATTTCTGAAATTCACCTCTTACGGGCAAGGGGGTGCAGCGGGGTTTTGAAGTTTCTATGGAAAAAACTCCACAGGGACAATGTGTGGGCGCTTTCCACAATCGCCTAAGCCCTTTTCGAGTTTCAGCCACTTTTTCCTACAAACTTCGCTATCCCATTATAGAGGCAAAAAAGAAGAAATTCGACAAATTTTGACTTATTTCATTTTATGTTTAACAAAGCCTCTTAAGCATTCCAAATTTTAGAGTTGTAACTGGGAGGTGTGGTAAGTGGAGGTTCTTCAATTTCGCGATTTCATACAAAAATTTGACGTTAGTTTCCATATCTTTTTGATGCATTATTTTAGTAAGTTGATTTTTTTACGGCTTGTAAGATCTTTTATATTTGGTATAAATTTTAAGTTAATACTTTTAGCCATTCCTGAGAAAAATATGGACAAGAAAGTGATCCTATCCTAAAAACGTTTTGATGATACATTATTTAAAAGAATTATTTACGCTTCGCTTATAATAGTGACAAATTAAAAAATCTCAAAACTACAGTTTTTTTAATTATAGATAAACACAGGTAATCCAACTGTACTTACTCGTACTTAATAACAAAAGCTTCAGAAATATGGCAATGTCATGTCGTAAAAAAGATACATTTCATACACCTGTCTGTCCGTATGTCCATTATGTTGGCACGTGTCCTGCCAAAATGTAATTCGTATATGATACACGGGCCCGACTCTAAGTATACTTACCAAATAATAAATACGAAAAAAGCTCTGTATATTATTTTGTGTGGGAACGGCTTATAATAAGCAGTAAGTTTACGTTTTATATACAATTAAAAAGCAATATGCGACATCTGTCGTCAATTTAACTAAACTAACTTTATTTATCGAACAGGCTTAGATAACTATAATGATTCTCTTGTACCTACCTTGTCGTAAGTATTCAACGTGACTTACATTACATTACATTACATACTTACTATTCATCATTCTGTGCCGCGATTCAGCGATACAGATTCATAAATAGTTACTAGGTAAGTCACGTTGAATACTTACGACTCGCAAAGTGATTTTTGAAATGCAAAACTCGTCATAGGCCCTCTGTACTTAGTGAATATGACCAGTGGCATACCGGTTAACGCATCTACATATCAAGGAGATGGTCACAGGTGCAATCACCGCCTGTTTGGTAATTTTTAATATTCAGAGGGTGTTGATTCTAGCTATAATCAAAAGTTGTTATAGTTAGTGAGATTAGAACTTTAAATCTTTATAAGACTCGTTAAAGAAATACTTTTGGTCAAAACTTAGTTAATCCTACTAATATTATAAACGCGAAAGTTTGTGAGTATGGATGGATGTTTGTTACTCTTTCACGTAAAAACTACTGAATGGATTTGAGTGAAATTTGGAATGGAGATACTTTACGCCCTGGATTAACACATAGGCTACTTTTCATCATCATCATCATAAATTTTCATCATTATTCACGTGGGTGAAACCGCGGGGCGCAACTAGTAACACAATAAAATAATCACATGGGACTTTACAACTACACTCGAGAGCAATGAATCCGGGTCACTTAAAGAATGTTAAAAATCTCGGAAACTAAAAATGATAGATTAATGCAATAAATTGTATTTAATAGACAATGTAATACTCCTTAAATGAAGGTAAAAAAAATATGAGTCACCATACATTTTATTAACACAAAATTACATAAAGAAAAAAACTGCTGATCTCTCCTTAAAACAAAAATAGGAAACATGAAATTTTTGAACTTTATTACGATTTTCTTGAATTTTAATACTTCGTATTGCCTCCTCGTGCTTCCATTACTGCGTTTACGCAGAAAAAAAACAACAAAAAAACAGAAATCAAACAATGATAAATGACAGATTACAAACAAAAGCAAAACCAAATGCTGTAATTTCGTAGTTCCATCTTCGAAAGTGGCCCTTTTTCAAATTTGATTTTTTTATGATATAACTTTACAATAACTAAGAAGTTTTAATACCTTCATTTAAGGAGTATTACATTGTCTATTAAATACAATTTATTGCATTAACCTAGCATTTTTAGTTTCCGAGATTTTTAGGATTCTTTAAGTGACCCGGATTCATTGCTCTCGAGTGTATATGTCTCAGGATGACGGGCGCAGTTGTATTCTTCATCAAAGGGGGCAGTGCAAGTGTCACGTATTAGGGCGCGTACAAGGTGACTTAAGAGGTATTTTGTTAATTATAGGCTGGGGTACAGTGTACCATCAGGTGGATCACAAGCTAGTTGCATAATTTACGTTAAAAAAACTACTTTTATCCAATGCTTTTGATGTTTCTAGATGAATGTCATGTTCAAAAATAATATATTAATCTAGAAGCTCTGAAATTAATCCTTATAAAGCCCGTCTTATAATGAAAGCCAAATATCAAACAATAGGTTTGCATGTTTGCTTAATTGGAAGCGTCGTGCTAGAAGCTATCCATAACAAAGCTTTGATATTAGATATTACTGTACCATTAATATAAGATAACCTATGTCCAATACAAAGGATAGGTCAAGATAACGTAATTCGATTCTACTGTTCTAACTTTTCGCAGCCAAACAAATTGCTTGGTAACAAAGTTGTGAGCTTATAAGTTGGTGTTGTGGCGCTGATCCACAGTCGTTATGTAGTGGAACACAAAGAACACCAAATATATTATGTGAGCATTTTCGTTTTAAATTCCATTAAGGGAAGATTACAGGTGTACGCGAACGAAGTTTGCTTCTATTTTGGCTAAAACTTCATCAAACTCCATGAAATTTTGTACACAAGATCAGTACACTAATATCTAGACCCGTGGTGAGTCGGTTTTAAAAAAAAAGTTATTTTTAATTTATGATTTGGTAACCATTATTATTTTATAAGAAACTAACGCACCAAGGGGGTAGATATTAGTGTACTGATCATGTGTACAAAATTTCATGGAGTTTGAAATAGCCAAATTAGATTATAGATAGCGGAATTCGAACCCGCAATCTCTCGCATCTCGGCGGGCTACTTGTCTGGTGTGCCTCTGAAGTCGTCTAAATGTTATACATACATACCTATACTAAATGTCTACTTGATAACTGTCGGTTTGTTCTATTAGTTATAATGTAAATCCGTTATTGGCTGTCGGTTTGGAGCATTGGTTTAATATCTTATTTCTAAGAGCTGTGGATTTTGTTGTGAAATAAATAAATAAATAAATAGATGCAAACTTGGCTTGCGTGCTACCATACATTCTCTTAAGTACATGACACCGGCGACCAGAGCTCTCGTGGGTACAGTAAAATAAGAATTTGCTATCGAGCGAGATATCGTATGCATTTGACGGGTGTTGAAACGTTGTTAAGTTACCTTTCGTTTGGGAATACTTTTGTTTCAAGTTTATATATTAGATGATGAAATAAATGAAACATAACATAATATTAGGATCACAGTACAACTATATGGATTGTAAAACTGTGCTAGGATTATCTGTGTCGTGAATATTAGGAACTGCGATAGTACACCCAGACCCGGAACAAATATTTGCAAATCATGCAATAATTTGTCCTGCAGCGGGAATCGAACACGCACCTTTTGCTCTCAGCCAGCTATCCGCCATGCCACCGAGGTCATCGAAATGCAGTTGTGCGCAAATGTGCGTCTAAAGGTGCCACTTTACTTGGTGTATATTGGCAAATGTTTGCGTTATTTTGCCAAGGAAAATAACATTATGTACCGATAGACTTATACATTATTTTGCACATTGATTTCGGAGATAGGTCTAAGCCAAGCGTTTAAAATTATTAAAGAACTCATATCGAGTTCGGTAAAAACTGGTAAGAATCATTAGACAAATTTTTTTTCCCATTAGTTCCTTTGATTATTTCAAAGGAACTAGTGGGAAAAAAAAGTCCCACTAGTACCTTTAAAGGGACTGCCAAAAGGAACTAGTGGGAATGAATCAAAATTATCATTCCGTCAACAAAATTGATGTGTCTGTAAGTTGATGTGATAAAAAATTGGTTTTGACGCAAAAAGCATAAAAACGTCAACAAAAATTCAAGTGTCAGATCAAAAAATCCCACTTTTTATAACAAAAGTATAATTGCACGAAATCTAAATTTAAATATCACTGTAGTCTTGCTTTAAGATTAATTAATAAAGCCGGCTTTGCTAAAGCGGGCATAATTGCCAAACTTTTTGACAAGTAAAGCGCCCGAAACGCAGAGTTTGTACAAATCATGACAACAAAAATATGCCTATAAGAGCTTTCTCAATTAACTTTTCAGTCAGTCGCTAAATCAATAATATTAGAAACAAACTATCTTTTTTAGTAAAATATTTCAAAAATATTTCAAGTACTACTTCATTTTGTAATGGTCAGTGTAAAACTACGAGAAAATTTCTCAAGTTCTTTCATTTATAGGAAGCAATAAAACTTTTCTGAATCATATATTTTGTCGGTTTAATACCTAAAACTATCATAGCGAATTACAGCAATAAATTGTGGCAATACCGGTGCCAACAGTTTCCTGCAAAGATTGTGTTTTAATGTTATCTTGCGGAAAACAATTTCAGCAATGCAGTTGGTGAATTATACGATCATCATTCAAATATTGCTGTACAGGAACAGGACAGGAGTTAATTAACGAAAACATAACATAACACCCAACAGTTACATACGTAGTCTTGATCCCACACTAGGATTCTCTGAGTCGTGGGTATCAGGAACTACGAGTACCATGGTACCATAACATCCAGACCTAGAACAAATATTTGCAGATCATACAAACATTTGTCCCGCAGCGGGAATAAAACAACCTCTTGTATCTCAGCCGGCTACCTTTATGAGTATACGGTTACTTACAGTGCCTACGATTGCTTAAAATTGTCCTATAGGAGCTTTGTTGTGTTAGTCCACATTATCCCAAGAGAAGTTCTTTGAGTTTGTTTTCAAAATGAGATTATATTATTTACACGACTAAGAGATTAAAATAGTGGCATTCTAGGGGGGAGGCCTATGTCCAGCAGTGGATTTTTTACAGGCTGATGATAATGGTGAAGGAGTTATTTTTTATGCACCAAGAACTAATTTAATAAATATTAAATTATTTGTATTGCATAACTATCAATATTAAAAGTAAGAATAATACAACTAATACACGAGTACAAAATTAAATAACTACAATTGAAACTGTTTAGTTATCTAAAGACCGTTGTAAACAATTTAATTAAAGATAGCTCAAATTATCTAAATCAGTACCAGATGGAAGTGTCCCCAAGATGCTGGCTGCATTACCACGCTGAATGCCAATGTTAATTTTTGCGTATTTAATATTAACTAATATCTAGTCTATCTTGTTATTTTTATACACCAGTGCTGCGTATTCTCTATGTCAATGTTGTATGTCAGAGGAATATGAAAAAGAAAATGTAAATTACCAAAGTTATAAAGCAAATGTTCAAAAAGGAAATACAACGCAATGCTGTTTTACGACGACCATAACTTTGTCTGCGGATGATTGTTTGGCTTACAGTGTCTGAGAGTTATCAAGTTATTGCTTTTAATAATAGACAAGAAACTGTGAGGCAAGAGAATAGGCTTGATGGTAAATTGAACAAGTTCGAAGCTATATTCACATTACAAACCAACCCAGGCTACCACACTACCTAACTGCACTACGTTGTTGACGTACTACTTTTCAATAACTTTTAACGTATACTTCTATATTATTATTATTTTTTGTATATATTTCATAATCGTTATTTCATATTAAATATTATATAGTTGTGAAGCAGGCATCCGTGTTTTCACGTGTATGGTTTCAGCGGAAGATCAGCGTTGTGTTGCCACAACACAACAAATGCTGAGCTGGACGCCAATTTGTGCCAGTGTTGTATGACTGGTAGGTACTGAGAGGCACACTATTTTTATTAATGTAATGCTTGTCTTCTGTGTATTTTTAATAATCTTTGTTAATCTCTGTTTGTATGTGTGTCTTTTTCCCGTGTCATTCTTGTTTTTTTTGGCACAAATAAATGCTTTTTCTTTCTTTCTTTTCTTTCCCAGCCAAAGGTTTTATTAATTTTAAAAAATAAGAAGGTATCAAACAACATCTTGTTGTCAAGGTATTATTACATCCTCTGGTGTAAAGCTTTCACTACATCCACAAGAGGAGAAGGAGGGGTCTGTTCTTAGGCCGGACATACCATGGCATATTAATTTATTTAATTTAATAATTATTTTAGTGTATGGTCATAGATTCAGGCTGTTTAAATTGTACTTTCTTAACATTTTATTTAAAAAACCTAGTTTAATCAGAGGTTGTTTATGCCCGTAGGTATGCTGAAATAGCCAATTATTGGAAGTGAGTATATGTAATTAATATATGGATATTACATGTAAATTACTCTGTAAAGTACATTTAATTTTAACGTAATGTGAAATGCGGTTTATTCGCCAGCTGAACCGCACCTAACGCACATTCGCTGGCTTTAGTAGCTGGAAAATTAAATCATTCAATTAAACATTATACAATCATCATCATCATCATCCAATAATCAGCCGTGGAAACGTCCAATGCTGGACATGGGCTTCTTCCTTAGAATGCTATGACGAATGCTCTAGAGCCTCCTCCATCCACCAACTTTCTGTGGCAGTCATAATGTCAGACATCCAGCTTGGCTATCTATTTGAAACTGCCTGTCAATGCAAAAAACAACACACTTAACTAACAACAAACTTCCATGGATGTACTCCATGGAATAGTTAGGGACTTATTCATAATAATTTTTTAAACCTATTTTAGTTATAACTTTTCATTTAAAAAACCGACTACCGCCATTGTGTTCGACTAAATAATTTTGGATGAAAAAAAAAATATGAAAGAACCATAGTGGTGAAAGGATTATGATATTTTCTGAATGCAAATGCTTGGTGTCTTGCTGAAAATATCAAAATCGCCATATGTATGCCTACAATATTTGAGGAGTTCCCTCAATTCCTCATGGATCCCATCATCAGAACTGGATTCTGAAAAAAATGGGACCAATCTGGAAGTATATCTATTCAAATAAAAAAACAATTTTTCAAATCGGTTCATAAATGCCGGAGATATGCGGTAACAAACATTATGATTATGAATGAGGGGGTTAGTGTTTTGTTTTTGTCTCGTTTGAATTTATTCGTCCAATCCTCAGGCAACTTCCAGAAAATTATTCCTCAATATCTGCTACCATTAAGTTTACCTAACCCAGTATCTACTGCACTTAGGCGGGTCATTACCGACCCGCAAACGTTATGACCCACAAGCGCGGTTACCTAATGACCACGAAGGCTTCTATAAAATATCATCTGTGGGGTTAGCTCCAGTACCTACCTATATGACGTAGATAATTGAGGCGATTGCGAGTCGATCGCAAATTAAATGTTAAGTTTTAAAGATTCTTAACATTGAACAATATTTGATATTGCGATCAACTCGCTAACAACTCAATATCTTTAGAGAACCACTGGTAAGGGTGACTAACCAGAGATGTTCTAGTCTGAGTTTTGCACCACTGCTTTCACTCACACTCTTACGCGAGTATTTAAACATAGCTTTTGTGAGCACATAGTGAATTGTCAAAACACCCACGTGTATGAGCAGCAACGGTGTAAAACTTAGACTAAGGCCAAGAGAATTACGAAAAGTCGAAGTAGCTGTTTCTTTCCTATTTGAAATGTGGTAGCAAAGAAAAACATGACCACGAATCGGAAAACTTTTCTGTTTGATTCAGTTTAGACAAAAAAAAACACTCATGCTAATAGTAAATAATAAGTATATAGAAATAATGAATAATATTGAATAATGAATACGTTTCAATAGTAATTTATAAAATATAGGCTCTAGTGATGTTAATCAGTAGCTTTATAACAGCTACACGTAAATAATATTTTACTTTATTTACATATAATTAATTCACTCATACATAGCGCTAGTGAATTCATAATCTGAAAAAACTTTTTTTGACCGGCTAAAACCGGACATAACATCTGGTTAAAACCGGACGTCGCCCCTAGCCCATGCGAGAGAATGTGCACATTCAACCGGCCACGGAATACATAATGCAAACTGTTATCGGTTAGTTACAGATAAAAAAATAGTACTAACATACAAAAGTTTCACTCCCACAACATTAAAATAAATCCTACTAATATTATAAAGCCGTGGTGGACTCTGCCTAAGACTAGGCCTTCTCCAACTCCTTTGACGACCTCTGTGTCGCGGCGGCCAAGTAGCCGGCTTAGATACCAGAGATTGCGAGTTCGATTCCCGATGCTCGACATATGTTTGTATGATCTGTAAATATTTGTTCCGGGTCTGGGTGTTATGGTATCATGGTACTTGTAGTTCCTGATACCCACGACACAGGGAATCCTATAGTGTGGGATCATGACTACATATATGACTGTTGGGTGTTATGTTATGTTTTGTCCTCTTTTTAATATCTTAAAAGGCGACTAAGGGATTAAGCCAGGAGATGGAGATGCTATACATGCTATGGGTGAGGTCTCATCCAGCAGCGGATGTTTACTAGCTGACGTAGAAGAATATTATAAAATGCGAAATTTTGAATGTTTAGATGTCTGTTTATAACTTAACCACGCCGCAGTGATAGAGGCTATTTCGATGATATTTAGTTTCCAGATAGATTATGATCAAGATTTAACTATAGGATAGGATTTTATCCGGGTTTAACGCGAGCGAAGCCGCGAGCACTACTATCTTTTTAAAACAGACACTGGCACGCACACAAACAATGTTGAAGCAGGATGAGGTTAGTGGAACTAAAGAGCGCCTAATGAAATAATAATAATCAAAGACCTTCCCTTTTATTTATAATTATTTTTTAAACCTATTTTAGTTAAATTAGCTTTTGTCTTGTTTTGACGTATGACATTTTACATGAGAGAGAACAAAACTAAAGCTATATATTAAAATAGGTTAAAAATTATTATGCATAAGGCCCTTATTGTATGGAGAAATGATTCAATGCGCCTTGTTGAAGCTCTTTTCATGCATGTCACATGTATTCTAGTTTTTGGCTCATTCTGTTTGAAAAAAATAGCCAACACCAGCTTTCTTCGAAATAAAGTGGAATTGCTTGCACCCGATATTGCATTTTGCATTTTGTATTTAATAGCAGCGCGTTAAAGCTCATTTTGCACTAGAAACCAATTTGAAGTGGCACAAGTCACGTCGCATTGTCCACTAGCCGGATAATGAATGGACAGTTTTGTTCGACCCGACGACATTCTGAATTTTAAATTCATTGGAAATCGGCTGTATTGCAATGTTAGCAGTGTTCAGAATTTAGGATAAGCTGTGCTGGCTTTTTGGTGGGGGTAACTGATTAGCTGGTTTGCTTGCAAACAGGGTACAGTAACGGATATCCGTATTAGTCCAATACAATATTTGGGTCTCTACGAAAATATTGCTACGACGAAGCTACAGCTCTACAACTACTGCTACGAGTTTCTGAATAGTTTTAGTATGATACGAATCAGAATGACAAACGCAATATCAGTCATGCTAAATTCATTTAGTTTGGCTTAGGGTAAGGATAATGACTCGGAGTTAATTGACCACAAAGGCACAAACTAGACGACGCAGTAAAGGAGAACCCCCCCTCGGGATGGACTAAGGATATAATAAAGGTCGCAGGAAGTCGGTGGTTCAGCTCATACTGTTTGTCGTGTCATTCTATACTGGAGGCATATAATATTTAGAGTTCACCCAGCAGTGGACATCTACAGGCCAATGATAATGATGATGATGCTAAATTGTTCTGCAGCGTTATTTTGTGCCTTCGTTAAGTTAGATCATAACGTAGAGGAAAAAAATAACTACATGACGCAAGTGCAACACGCTTTTAAAGTTTGCTCGCTATAATTTAAAAATCAGCCCACATTTACTTATAATCTAACGCTTAGATAACGCTTCAGGGATGTGTTGAAAATACGGCGAGAAAATGCAATTTCTCGGGCAACGGTTTAATAGGTTTAGTGGTGCGTCCTGCCCTGGCCCTCGTCCAACGCCAACGCCCAGGGCGGCTCAGGGCGGGTGACTTTACAACTAACACACGTAAAGTGTGGCGTGGTGTTTTATTCGAGTAGCAAGTCAACTGTATACGAGTAAACAGTGTTTGCATCGCCAGACTGATGCTTCAAAATGAAACATTTAAAATATTTAATACCTACGTTGCATTGTAATTTTTTGGAAGGCTTACTGTAAAACAGGCTTTTTGATCACTATTTTGTAAAACGTGCGAGCGGAAAACGATCGGTTGTACCATTTTAAAGATTCGGTTTTCAACCTTTTACATTATTGCAAATAGATGCATGCAGCGCCACTTCAAATGGCTTTTATTTTTTTATATATTTGATTCAATGGATAATGATAATGATTTGGTACTGGCTGCGGCCAGTATCGTAATTAAATAAATCAAAATGTGGTGAAAACTAATAGAGGTATCAGCTAATTCCTTTTTGCCGCAATAACCATAATTTTCCATGATGCTAATGTGATAATGGCTGTACCTACAGTAACATCGTCGAAATACTGTACTAATGGCAAGAATGCCAATAGGATATTTTTCTACTTTTATACTGCCACTGTGCAGACTATAGCATTTTTTTCAGCTGTAGAATTACCTGTAAGCCTTTATAAGTGTTTACAAATGCTTGAAGTACACATGAACACCAAAAGTAGACGACTTAACAACAACTTGTGCTACTTGGGTGGTGGCCCTTCGGTTGTTTAGCAGTAATACATGCCTGTTACAACTGGAATACCTTAGGACACATTCTAGCCTACCAGCAACACGCTCAACGTGGTATTGTACTGCGCCTGCCACCCTGTGACGTAAAGATGGAAAGTCTCATGTGCCTGCAATTGCATCGGCACCCATACCCGTCAAACCGGAATAGTAAAGGTAAGCAATACTGCTTGGCGGAAGAAATAGGTACAGTGTTAGTATTTCTTCGGTCAAACTCTATCAAAAAGAAATCTGCTACTACAAAAAGTTACCATAGTAATAGATAATTTTGTTTTTTTTTCATAACAGTGAGCATAACTAAATAACTAACGTTACCGAGGTACTAGCGACACGATCACAAATTTTAAATATTAACCAATCATCTTACAGATATTTCAAGCTATCCCGATCTCATTGGCCAATCTCAATATCGTTAGATATTCGTGCTGAATCCCACTGTGCAATAAACTGTCTAAATCTTGTTTTTGAAAAAGGGTTCTAATATTTCAGTTTGAAAGCGAATGTTAATAGCACGCATTTTATCCTAGGTACATAACATCAATAAAGTGTTATCTCAATCTCATTTTACCCACTTAAGATTCTCTCATCCACCTCGATATATCAAATTCACTAAGAGATGATAAACGATTCACGGAAAATGCATGCTCATATGACTTGAGATACCCAAATTATAATGTTATTTGGGTCACATTTAGCGAGTTTTTCAAACATTATCTGGAGTGCTTGAATATTTCAGTAGGTCAGCGCCTTTAGAAGGACCGATGGTGATTTTAGGCATGTCAAACTTTATGGTAATTAAGGAGTTGGGAATAAAATTATTTTTGGTAGTCACACTGGACTAACGATACCAATTTTGTTCTATTAACTATCATATTATAACATAACACCCATACATTCCGCATACACAGCCCTGAGGCCCAATTCGCTTATTTAAAAAACGATTAAATCACAAAATTAATTTGCGTACGCATGCGAAGATTAAGTAATTGAACGAGCGAAGCGAGTTCTCTGAGTCAAGTTGGATGAATCGGCGTTTGTATGTATGTATGTTTGTCCGATGAAAACTTCCAAACCTTTAATCCGATCTTCATGAAATTTGGTATGGGAGTAGATAGTATTGGTACAATTTGTAGGTAAGGTTATGTGCTATATCGGTCAGGGAGTTGCTGAGATATTGGGGTCCAAGAGGGGGTAAAAAAATTCAAAGTTAGACAGTCAGATCAAGTGGGGCGTCTAATGAAAGCGCTTTGGTTGGACTGTTTTTAATAAGTATTTAAACTTAGTAGTTTCCGAGATATTAGGGAAAATAAAAAACGTAAAAATCGAAAATTCTAGGGTACTTCCAGCAATCCCACAATGCTGAAATTTGGTATGCTTGTGGCTTTAGTGTCACAACTACAGGGAAAAGTCTGAAATTGAAGAATTTCGAGACATGTACCCTATAAAACAATAAACCAATATAATATCCGTTGTTGACCTCCCATTTCTAGGAATTTGAATGACGTTGGAGTTCTATGATTTCGTCAAAAGGACGTTACCAATTAATTCGTAACAGGTACTTATGTAGTATCAGAGACAAGTTACTTGTCTCTGGTGGTATGAAAGCCCCGTTGCTTAGCTATTCAAAAGTTATTTCGATGATTTGTAGGAAATTACCTCGAGGTGAAAATAAAAAAAAAAAGGAAATTATGGAAATCGGACTGATAAAGGTGTCATCGCGAGGTCTCAGTTCGGGGCGAACCACTAGTAGTTACTACGTGACTGTGCGACTGACACGAGATTATATTGTGACTTGAATGTTTTTAAAATAACGAGAACTGGGACGGAATTGGGTGCTACTAGAATTCCCTGTGTCGTATGGCTATCAAGGAACTACGAGTACCATGGTACCACAACACGCAGACCTGGAACAAATGCTTGCGGATCATGCAAAAAAATTTCAAACAACATCTCAGCCGACTGTCTAATAATGAGCCCACAAAGGAGATCGTCAAAAAAAGAAAAAACTGTGACTTTTATACAACCTTCTTATAACCTATGTTTGAATAACGTGTGTTGATTTGGTAGGTTGATCAAAAAAAATTGAGATTTAAGTCCATTTGAAGTCTATCTTTTCACTGATTTGGTGGTTCATCAATTCATCATCAAAGTAAGAATAAAGTTGTACTTAGTTAGTCTAGACTTTTTGAGGATCATCATCATCATTATCACCAGCCTGTTTACGTCAACTGTTTGACGAGGCCTCCTCTATATTAAATACAATGGGGGGATTTTTAGGCCAGACACACCACAATTTATTTTTTGACGATAATTTTAATCAATAAACATAAAAACATTTCAAAGTTAATTTTATTAATCGGAAACTATTTGCGCTGCAAAGTTTTCCCATTTGGCTGTTTCTTTTCAACGGAACTTGAAATCAAAACCTTGGTGAGTAAAAATTTATTTCCTAGAAGTACGTAAGGCGCAATAACTTTGTCACGGCAAAGGGGTTTAGCGTCTCAGCTTTTTTAGTGCTTAGCGCAAGCAGCTGGCGTCATTCCAAGCATATATCGACCGGATTTCGTTCTTCTCGCGACTGCAATGAATCTTTGGTGACGCAATTCGATATTTTAGATACTGGTTGTAAGCAAAAAAATTAAGTAAATAATATAAAATTTCTTGATCTTCTCACAACAAAACATACAACCAATTATGAATGTAATGTCCTGAAAAATAGTAGTTTTTTTGTTCAGTACAAAATTAGTTAAAAGTTAAGTTAGATAAGTTAAGTTTCGATGAAATCTACATTTTTGTTTTTACCCAAAATCAAAATTTGTTTGAAATAGTATTTCATTTCGTTAACACTGCACTACACCAGATCTTGAATAGCGAGATATGGAGAGAGCTATGTTAGGAGTTTCCCTACGTGATAGAATCCGAAATAGAGAAATCCGTAGAAGAACCAAGATCACCGACATTGTCTCAGAATTAGCAAGTTGAAGTGGCAATCGAAAACTCATAGAACTGATAACCGTTGGGGAATAAAGGTTCTCGAGTTGTGACAACAAACCAGAAGATGCAGTAGACGAAGGCCCGATGGACTTAAGATACATAAAAGCCACAGGAAGTCGGTGGATAGGGGCGGCACAAAACCGTTCATCGTGGCATTCTAAGGAAGAGGCCTTTGTTTAGCATATGACTTCGACAGGCTGATAATGATGATGACGATTAAGATATCTGCAATGTAGAGTATCTAAAATTCACTAATTTAATTTAGTTATAATTTACCTAACTTTAATTGTCTGAAACCAAATTCAACGATAGGCAGGAAAATTGTCAGTTCAATGGGGAATAAAACTTGATTATCTTAAACGACGTTTCAAACACCTTAAAGTTATATTGAGTTTGGAACTGTTCAGTGCCTCACACCGCGTCTCTAGTGCTAGGTATATCTGTTATGTGGTTTATCTTATCAGCATAACTTCAAAGTTGTCAGAAGGCTTAGTCTAAGTTTTTAGCAAACCACGGACGTATATTGTTGTGTAATACAGATTTTGTATGGAGACACCGATGAGCGAACACTCTGTGAACCTCATTTTCCATATAAAAAACCGTGTTCCACTTCACCGTACGTCCATATAAATTATTTGCTAAAACTCATATTTCACTCACAAGCGATATGAACTCTCATGAGATTTATAAAAGCAATAAATTAATGTGCTTACTGACAAAGATATACATGTACTGACGATAAATAATAGTACTGAGTGTGCTAACTCAATTTTATGTTGTCCAGCAGGAATAAACAGTGTAAAACATAACAATTCTGGTTATAGTATTGTATTGTTTATGATATTTGTTGTATTTTCAACATATTCAAAGCGAGGTAGACTGTGTTAATATACCGGACGACGCGGTAGAGGAAGGTCTTCCACTCAATGGACTTAAGACATTATAAACGTTGCAGGAAGTCGGTGGATGGAGGCGGATCAAGACCGTGCAGCTATGTCTAGCAGTGTACTTCTACAGGCTGCTGATGATGTTGATGATTATCAACTATGTGTGTCTTACCTTCGCCTGTGTTGTTAAGTTTAATTCACTATTATATTATTACGTGAACATAATGTATCTAATAGTGGTGTCTTTGTTAAAATAAGCAGAACGCTACTCCCCATTCAGTGCTCCTTCCAAGTAATTAATAAAGATAACGCTATCTTACTATTGAAGTAGGGGTCAACACGGTCAAACACCCCACTAAAGATTGACGCAACTTTGCTATATTTAACAAAAGGCCGTTTTCTAATAGTAGATTATGCACTTAGGGAATAAAGCAGTGTCTTATGTCGCGGGCGGCGTATTGAACCCTGAGCGTAACGAGGGACTCTAAGGGAGTTATATAGAGTCCTGAGTGAAGCGAGGATTTGCCAGGGTTTGTTTTGATTTTTGCGGTAGTATATGAAACCCAATAATCTCTAAAGCGTCTGTTTTAATAAACTCTGGAGTAGAATCACTATCGTTTGACATTTTTTATCAACATGGATATTGCAATATTCATGTTAATAAAAAATGTCATGTGAAACAAAAGTGTCATGTAACTCTTTTGTTTCACATTCTTTGTAAGTATGCACCTTTTTCTTTTTCACCACACAGGCGCTTCTCACCTAGTGGTAAGACGGACCATTTATGTAAGCCAAGCCGTGTTTGTTGCCTGATTCTTCTAGGCTTGGTCGCGTTCGAACAGGAGTATTTTAAGTTTATATAAGACGATTCAAAATGATCCTAGTGATTTCAATGAATAACAATTTTTTGATTTGATTTGATTTGTAATTCCTTAGTTAGCTTTTATGGCAACGTTGGCATGGACGGCTAAAGAGAGTTGAGACGTGTGTTGCAGTTTTACTAAGCGTTATCTACGGCTTTACCCTTGGAGCTTAAAGGTTTCGCTCTTGCGCCTCCACCCTCAGCCAGCCGGCTAAGGCAAGCCACGGGTCAGGGGTCTCTGTTGACCCCAGGGAGTAATGGGGCTCCGCGGTGTCACTACTCAACGAACCCTTGCCACAAGCGCGCCCTGCAGTTTTATTATTATAATATTTTGTTTATTTTTGCCACACAGAAAAGCACAAACAATTTGATTCTAACTGTGTTGGTTCAGCTTATAGAGATAAAACTGGACAACTGATTCGATTTTGGGTTTGTTTATGAAGTAACGAATTTGAACATTTGCATTATACAGGATTCCCTTGTGAAAGTTCTTAACAAGTTATAGTTAATCTGGTACACAATAGTTTAAAGTTTAAACACGGTATAATTTGCTACTGACCTGAGTTTGACCTTTTCACTGTACCTATAGATGAAGGGCTGGGGTCAAATGTCATCTTATTGGCCAAATGTCAGTTCCATAATCCATTCAAATAGTAAAAAAAAAACGATTCATAGAACTTTAACTGAATATGACAAAATTAAGGTTGTTTATTTTCAGAAGGCCAAATCAAAATGACCTCGCTTTTTGACTCTTGCCATTTTTCTGACGTTCCATTAACGTTATTGATATTGATAATCTAATGACGGGCAACACTGATTTCTTTTTTCAATCACAGGAGATTATTCGTAAACCCAAATCTATGCCTGTGAAATTATTACACCGAATTACTTTTTAATGCAACGGATTAGGGTTCACATTCGTCCAATCAAGCTCCGAATGACAAGGTAAGCTGCGGGTAACTGACCCGGAAGCTTTTAAATTACGCTTGCTGAATATTTTATTTGGCACATAACGATATTTCCGCTCGTACGGAATGATGATATTCATTCTTAGCTTCCGAGGATGGAGTGTTTTAATTTTCTAAGTTGTTTCTTTTACTGTGTTGTAACAAGCGTTTGGCCCGCTTGACTTTAAACGCTATCCTCTGCCTAAAACAAGGCATTAAGTACCACACAGGTCATCTCGAGCTAGGACGCGCCCTACGTGGCACTGTTCTGACACGCCACCCTGAGACATCTCATGTACCTGGTTTTTCACAAGCCCAAAAAGGAGACTTACCAAAAATAAGGCCTTATATCTGACTACCCCATACGAACACTTGACAGATTTTGAGGAGATCTTAGGATTTTCATGAATAGACAAATATGTAGGTATTTGTTTAATACTAAGTCCACGAATCTTCCTAATGGGCCTCACAATGCATATTGCATCGTATCTTGATCAGCCGTTAAAATCCACTGCTGAAAGAGGCCACCCTCAAAGAACGCAATGGGGGCATTTGCTATTAACACCACGCTTGGTAGGCGGATTGGTGATTGCAGTATTAGTGTTAAGTACTCAGGTGGATGCTGCTGCCATTCCCCTGTGTAATCCCTTAGTCAACTTTTACGACATCCACGGGAGGAGACGGAGGGGTCTATCCTCAGGCCGGACACACCACGGCACAATTGCAAACTGCATCGAATGTTTGTATGAAAACATTATAAACATTCCTACTAAATAAATAATTACTTACCCTTCCTCAATATTAAGTAGTCGGGCAAAAAGGGAGACTTACAAACTACGATGGGTCGTTCAGGAAAGTACAAGGATGCTTTACCTGCAAAAGAAAAATAAATTCATAAGAAAAAGTAAAACCTGCTAAGTATATTGAAGTATCAATCAAAAACAATAAACAAAAAAAGTCAGGAAAATGTGTAAAGGTAAAAATTAATAAACGCGATAAAATATCCGTGAAAATATGAAATAATCTAAGAACCTTGTGATTTTCTCAAAAGACAATGATAAAACACAAATCAAAGAATGAATTCATAAACGGTTTTTCATCCAGTAAATGGGTTGCTCTTCCATATTTATTATCATAGGCGTCCATTTTATAATGAAATGCGTCTCGAGATACATTAGGGAAAGTTGATAGAATATGAGGAAATAAACAAACTCGTTCCGGGATATTTATGCAACAGAATGATACATTATTAACGTGAATTGTTTGTACTATAAACTAACATACATTTTATTTATGTATTTGAAGTGTTTTGTCTGTTACCATTAATGTCCAAAATTGTTTCAATAGTTTTTATGAGCTAAATTTATGAATAAATTTATGAGAAAATGACATTTAGTCATGACTAAATGTCATTTTCTCATAAATTTATTCATGCGTCATGACGCGACTTAGTCCCTCTACGCATTACCTATAGGTACACCGATTTGAAACAATACTTACTTAGGATAGTTTTCTAGCCACACATCACTAGAAGGCGCTGCGGTACACAGGTTGAATGATAGGACGTGGCTTTTTGATAACAAATAGTTTGATTTGATTTTTTTGATGAATTTACAAGTAAAATAGATACCTACTATTTTTACCATCCAGTTTACGTATTTGGGGTTAAAGATGATTTGGGTTAAAGATTATTCTGGCCGCGTTGGAACAAGAGTAATTTTAATTCATAAGACGATTCAAAATGATTCTTGTAATTTCAATGAATACAATTCTTTTGGTTAGATTAGATTTGATTTTGGTTAGACTAGGTTTGTTTGTATTTTACTCTATTTTTATTATCTGTTAAAAATATAATTATACTCGTTGCGTAATAAACAATAGACAAGAATTTGCATAGCTATAATTTGCCATCTAGTTAACATGAGGAACTAATACGGCCTGCCGGAAGCAAACATTAAAAAAAAATACAACCGAATTGAGAACCTCCTCCTTTTTTGTGAAGTCCGTTAAAGAGAGCCTCTTAGTAATTTTTACCTACTACGTTGGGAATGCTAGCCGTGGTATATCCGTGGCCATAGTTGGTATCCGGACTAAAAATAAATCCATCCGTCTCCTCCCGTGGATGTAGTAAAAGCCGACTAAGGGATGGCACCAGGAGATGGGCAGCAGCATCCACCTGGGTACTTACAGCGATCACCAATCCGCCTGTCAAGCGTGGTGATTATGGCAAATCCCCCCATTATGGCAATTGGGGAGGCCTTGTCCAACAGCTGATGATCATGGTAAAAATTGGTAATGGAATAAGATTAAATGAAATTTTACCATTATTCAAAACAACAATAAATCTACAAAACCATAAATAAACTGGCTTTCTCAGCAGTCTCAAGTTGTATTCTCTAATGACAACGAGCTATCGGATACGCGCCACTGGATGAGAGATTTAAATGAAATAACATGGCTCGCATTCCTTGCCATTCCCTTAAGGGCTCCTTTCTTCCTGCTCGCCTTGGAACTGACCTAGTTTATTGCGTAATTAAAAGGGAATATTTTCAAAGGGTCGCGTAAGACAGGCACAAACATGTACTGTATAGGTTACTGACCTTAATATATCACTTGAATATTGTCTTTTAACTACCACGCTAAATTAGTCTATAGACATAGAATACGTAATAACCACAGGCTATAGAGCTGCGTCACTAAGGTGCGTCACAATTTGATGCCGTGGTGTGTCCGACCTAAGAATATAGACCCCCCACGGGGAGAGTCTCTTCCAGTGGATGTCTTAAAAATCTGAATACTCAACATCATGGCAAATCCCCCGATTGTATTCCATGAGGCCTTGTCTAGCAGTTCATGTTTATAGGCTGATGATGATGATGATGATGGTGATGATTATAGTTTGAGCAAATGCACACATTACCGAGTCTTCTTAAATTTTAAAGATGATTGTGCCCAGACGATGTGCTGCAAGTTTGCATACCGTCTTTTAACGCTTTGTAGTTATTGCCGTTATTCATAAAAAGAGCTGTTTCAATTTAAATTTTTTATTGCATTTGAACAACGCGGCGTTTGTTTGCACCGCTCATTTTCTGCACAAACACCGCGCGTTTTCCGCACAAACACCGCGCGTTACGCCCCAACAGCTAACGCACTCCAGGATAATTACTCAGGAACCAGAAGTAGATGTGTTTCACATGAAGCTATACGAATGTTTATTGTTCTCTGTGTACGTTTCCTAAGTTAAATGTGTTTTTTTTATGTACTTACCTACATAAGAAAAAGCACATTTAACTTACCTACCAATTTGTTATACCTACTCTATTATTATTTTTCTATATATATGTAATTCTGTGTACTGCCTCAAAAACGTTTTGGCTTGATGCTGTAAGTTTTCCGAGTGTGTGAATAAATAAATAAATCAGTAAAAATATGGCTACAAAAATCTGTATAAACAAACATGGCATGTTGAGTTGTTATATATCTGTTGACAAAAATTTAGGATTTTGAATTGCTCGTATCTGAGTCATATTGAGTTTAAAGCCAGCACGATAAAGCTCATTTTAGATCGAAAGCCAATTTTTGGTGGCATAGGTCTGGGCTTATAGCTCGCTTTCGGATCGAAGGAATTCCGTCAGATCGTGTGCTCTAAACTTTACAAACTGCCGACTAAGAACGGAATCCCATATTGGAACTTTACACGATCCTAAAAACTTTTAATTGTTTGAATTTATCAATTTGATTCCGCTTTTCGTTTTTTGAAATTATCTTATTTGGTTTCAAGTCATTTACGTTTAATTAGGTATGGTGCAAAAACATCAAAATATGAAGGCCATTAAGTAAGTAAAATCTTCGAGTTTTGCGCCTTATCATACAATGCCCATTGAACTTCCATTCATAAGTGTATCTTTAAAACATTCCAAGGACCATTCGTTTACAGGCACATGAGACTTTCATTTTTATGTCTCAGGGTGGCGGGTGCAGTTCAGTGCCACGTAGATCGCGTTCCTGGTGGACGTGGCCTGTGAGGCATTGTTACAGGCAGAATTTCAGGTGGGCCAAGGCTCGTCATGTTACTTATTCGAATAAAAAAAAACCATGTTAAAAAATCCTGCAACTACCAATGTTGACTAACTTAACAAGACTATCAAACTCTCTCAGACTTACCAGTTCAGGGTTCAGTGTGCAATCTCGAAGCGATCAGCGTCGCCGGAACTAAATGAAGAACTCGCCGACCAACTTGTCTCGGAATGCCGAACTGAGATGGGCTAAGTTAAATAGTCGGCCATTGAACCACATGGCATATTTCGAGTAATCGACTCAAGTACTCTAGCAGAGCTTTGATACAGGGTTGTAGCCAGGGGATGGATACTGGGCTAACGATTGCCAAAATCATTGAAACAATCACACTAAGTTAAAGTAAAGAGGAGGTTACGCGAACGAAGTTTGCTTCTATTTTGTCTATTATTTCATCAAACCATGAAATGTACACATGATCTGAGGGCCTATTACGAGTTTTGCATTGCAAAAACTGGAATGCGGAACGTGATCATTCAACGTGACTTACGTAGTAACTATTCATCATTCTGTGCTGCGCAGTCGGCAATACGCCCTCAGTACACTAAAATATAGACCCATGGTGCATAAGTTTAAAAAATAATAATAAGTAAATAATATATTTAGTAGATCTCTTTGTCAAGAGTTTGTCCGTGAAAGTACTCCACCATACCTGTTGCTGCCACCAAGCAGTGACGCTCGTATTACTGCGTTACGGTTTGAAGGGTACGGGTGCCGGTGAAATTACAAGCACTGGGACTTTTCATCTTTGTGTCCCTAAATAACAGGCACAGTGCAGTGCCAAGTAGGGTGCGTCCTAGGTGGACGTGACCTGAGAGGTATTGCACTTGTAATGGGCTGGTGTTACCGATTAAAATCAGGTGGGGTAAAATTACAGTTCCGTCATTTACTCATATAAAAAAAAAAGTTGCGAATGCCTCACCAGTTCCTGAAAGTCACTCGATGACTAACGTTTGACGACAATTTTTAGTGATAATTTTGATCAATTTACATACATGGATTTAGTACAGTATAAAAATTCCTTGGCAATTTATGGTCATTTTACCTGTCAAACGTTAGTCACAGAGTGACTTTCAGTTAGGGAATAGGGAGGTAGGATGTTCTTGAACCATTCTCTCCCGCTCTGTCTTCCAAACAAAAATCCTGCCAGTGATTTTAATTTGCTTCAAGTGCCAATTAAACTCACTCAGCATCGTTCTCTTGTAAATTAAAAGGAGATAAAGACGAATCGTCAATTTCAAATAAAAGTTCTATCAAATTGACGACCTCTGTGGCGCGGCGGACGAATATACCGCTGAGATGCAAGAGGTTGCGGGTTCCATTCCCGCTGGGGGACATATGTTTGTATGATCTGCAAAAATTTGTTCCGGGTCTGGGTGTAATGGTACCATGGTACTCGTGTAGTTCTTGATGCCCATGTCAGGGATTCCTAATGTGGGATCAGGACTACGTATGTGACTGTTGGGTGGTATGCTATTTTATGTTAAATAGAAGTTCCAAGCAGTGAAGATGGCTTCAAAAGGCATTCTAGCTACGGGTTCTTTGATACTCCATAACACATTCCTTACTTAATGAATGTTTGCTAAATACGGCCGCAAAAACGTTCCAATTTGCAAGACGTAGGCTCTCTAGAAGCATTATGGCGTTTTACAGAAGCATTATGGTGTTCCTTATGTTTCCTGGCTCCTTCGCAAATGAGTTGAAAAGGTGCTTTTGAAAATTTGCCACGAGTACAATGTGTTTAAATCTGCCATAATAATAATTTTAAACGAGATTCCTGTGTATGTAGATAGCGCTGTTATGTGTGAGTGTTTGCTTTTAAGTGTTTTCAGCACAAGTAAGCCCTAACACTTTGAAAACAGAAGGAACCTTACTTCTAAGTCGCTTTAAAACTGAATTTCTTAGAAGTTCATCTGGTTCCGTATTAAAACTTTGAGATTGTATTAGCTGCGGTATCGGCTTCATCGCGTCGGAAAAATTGCATTTCCTTTCCACATTCACTTTACACTTTAACACGGAGCTTTTTCATACTTTTAGCATAATTTGCACCTCGTAGATAAGACAATCTATTGTAAGCCCTATACAAATTTATATAAAGAAATATGAAATGGATGGCATCACGGAATACATACACATACACTCGTATAAATATAGGTATAATGTTGATCTGCGGATGGCATAAAGGCAATAACTATTCTTTTCGACGTGGCTATTTTGCAAGTGCCAAGAGTCTCAAAGCTGTTCAGTTATGCTCAGATGTATATAATTTACATATATATAGATATATATATATATATATTTTATGTGTAGCCCAGTTATATACATTATGCATTATACTTTTATTGTTTTTACACCACCTTCTTTTATCATTGTTTCAATTCCAGTCCATCCCAAGGTTATCTGGAAGAGATATTGCTCTGAGCGATAAGAACGCCCGAATTTTTTAAAAAAAAAAAGAACGCTTTACTTCCATACTCATATTATTAAAATTATTTTTTAACGTGGTGTGCAATAAATTGTTTTCTATCTATCTATTTGGACGGCTCTGAGGCCTAACCATGAGCTCTTATAGCGATTCATTCAAAAACTATTCAGTACAAAATATCGGTTCGTCGTTGACATCCGTCATCATTGAATAACTTTAATCGCAGAAGTCTATAGATCTTTTCCTACTGTACCTTTAAACATAGCTGCGGACATCACGGAACCGATATTTTGTACTGTATAGTTTTTAAACTGAATCGCTATAAGAGCTCATGGTAAGGCCTGACTCGATTGACCGACGACATTTGAAAGGTCGCAGAAAGTCGGTGGAGGTAGCTCAAGATCGTTAATAATGGCATTCTATGGGGTAGGTATATGTCCAACAGTGGACGTCTCCCACCTGATAATGATGATGATGATAATGACAATGGTGTTATTAACTCTTTCTACATTTACGCCCCTAAATTCATAAGCTTCGTTTTCACGCAGGTAAGTCAATAGAACTACGGTGTAAGCCATAATCTCTAAAGTTAGTTGATGCAACGCAAATGAGATAATACAGAATAGCAACTATAGCGGCAGAGAGACAATTAGGAGTGAGATATCATGAACACAAGTTGGTACAGTAATATCGTGCGGACAAGTTTAAGTCGAGAGAAATAGGTCCGCAGCTGTATAATCTACAGACGAATTAGGTCACAGTCTAGCTAGCAAACTAATCGCTGCATAATTATTAGCTCGATCTATGCAATCACTTAAACCAGGATATTGCTTGCGATAAGAATCAATAGCACTTTATCAAATTGTATGGGGATTCTCGGTTATGAATGAGATATAAATTCGCGCTCAAAATTAAAGTATCACAATATTTTTGCATACCACAACCACAAACCCCTGTGAAGGTAGTATTATGAAATCGTGCAATTCATAAAAAAGTGATATTGGTTTGATTGTGCATAAAGAAGTATCGCTAGATTCTACTGTAAAAGTTGCGAATGATTTCCCATTTATGCTTTTTTGTTAAACACAACTACAATACTACTGTATTTCCGCGTATAACCGTGGTGTGTTCGGCCTATGAACAGACCCCTCATCTATGCCCCTCATTCACTTCCCGTGGATAAACCCTCTTATTCATAATCAATTTTTAAACCTTTATTAGCTAAAATAGCTTTTGTCTTATTTTGGCATAAGTCATTTTACATCAGAGAGAACAAAACAAAAACCATTTTAACTAAAATAGGTTTAAAAAATTATTATAGATCAGGGGGCTAGAGATTACACCAGGGGATGGGCAGCAGCATTCACCTTAGTACTCAACACTGCGATCAACAATCCGCCTACCAAGCGTGGTAATTATGGTAATTTGTGTTTTACAAATATTTTTTCGTTTTCCGTGGGAATTTATAGACTTCAGATTTTCATTTAGGTTTTCCTAAAAACTATGAGTGATATTTTTTGGCTCAGTATTTTTGGAAAACACTTTCGTGTTTCTTATAACGAGCTCTTTCATTTTATATGTGACATGAAGCATTTGACACATGTCTTTGATATTTTTACAGTTTTTTATAGTTTATATATAGATTTTTATAGTTTGCCCCACAAAGTTACCAAAATTAGAATTCGTTTATTGACGCTATGCGTCACCTACCTCTGTACATGCATGTACAGAGGTAGGTGACCCAATTATGGACCCCTTTCACATGTGGAAGACAAATAGACACCTTAGTGATCCTATAATGGTTCCGTTGATACCTTTTGAGATACGAAACCCTTAAAAAGGCTGAAAAGGGCCTAAAGCCCTATGGTTAAAGAATCAGTGCGCTAAAACGATCTAGTGTACTTCGCAAAGGCTTTTTTCACGCACAGTAACACTAATATAATTTTGTTTGCTTATATCTAACGTATTTCATTTTCATTCAAATAATTTTATTGTTCTAGTCAAAACCAGGGGTTAATTTCGTTTCATTGTTTATGTAGGACAGTCAAAACAGACAGAGAAATTGAAGACATTTCGGAAACAACTATTAAAGCCTTCCATAGTCCCTAAAGCGATTTATTTGCACCCGTCATAAACACCGTCAACGAATGCGGAAGTTTTCAAATCAGTCCTGCGTGTGACACTTTTACGAGATTCCTGTAGATATTTCTTTTCCATTTTGGATGAGAATTCTTCTTGCGATGTTAATATGCTATTTGTAAGAATATGCGAGGAATGTAAATGAGGTATAGGAATTATTAAATTTGTTAGCAAAACAGTATTTCTACCAAGGGTACGATACGAGCTTGCTGGTCTTACCAGTGAAATCAGCAACTTATATATAGTACGCCATTACCGAGGACTACAAAAAAAAACTAGAATTAATTATGTACCAATCTATTTTGATGGATAATACTATGCTATGGTAGAATAAACTGCGATCACCAATCCGCGTGCAAAGCGTGGTGATTATGGCAATTCCTCCCATTTTGGTAGGGGAGGCCTCGTCCAGCAGTGATGTCTAAAGGCTGATGATGATGATGCTAGAATAGTGACACGTAATAGACGGTTTTTGCACACAATTTATGATAGGAATTTTGAAAGAGGTGTTTTGAAATATAATATTTAATAAGTTATTATTGTTATTGAATAGTATTACATTTTTTAAATATTTTAAACTAAAAACGAAAGCAATCTTTCAATGCATTCATTCTGCGAAAATATTGCCGTCATTTTTGACAATCCTAACCGATTTTTCCGGAACCAGTTGATGACTAAAAGATGTGTTTTCAGCGATTGTCAGAACTGGGTCAAACTAGAGCTTCCGTCGGCGCATACTTAATTCCATTGCACATGAGAACCAGACCCGAGTTATTCCCATTCGGCTTTCAGTGTAAAATGAGCTTTATCACGCTGGCTTTAAAGTCAATACGCCGTCATACCGACCAGAAATGGTGTATGTCATGCTGATCGAGTAGTTTTGTCACATGAAATTTGGATGTCAGTTACTAACATTAAGTTCCATTATTGGTCGCGTGCGTGGCTCGTTGAAGTGAAACTTCTGTTACTACCAACTATAATTTCTCTGCGCCAGCACGCCGAATCTCTAAGCACTGGAATGCTTGAATTTTTCAAACGCCTCTTTGTATAGGTATTGACTTAACAAACTAACTTTTGCTTTGTGTTTTAAATGCGCAAAAATTTTGAATTAAATAAAGAATTTGTTAAGTATTAAAATCATAAAGTATAAGGGTAGGTAATAAGGAAAACGAGTCGAATTTGAATAAGATGATAATGAAAATTTCTTTAATTTAAGTTACTGTTATTCATTAACAATGAACGGTATGTTCACTAACAATAAATCACTAAAGCAAAATATTGAAAACACGGCTACAGTTCTTAAAAGCTTTCACGACACCCGAAAGCAATTTTGGTGAATCAAAAGAAGATAAGCGTTCAAACCAAATCAGCTTATCCCTCACTCTTGATAATGGGTCCTATTCTCACAATAGTTGCATGTGAGATTTCCTTCGAGATCTATCAAAAAGATGGGCAATCCTTTGAATCTCACAATCGGAATCTCACCCCAAGCTATTGAGAATAGAGCCCTACGAAAGCTGAACAAACCACAAATCGATCAGCGTCACGACTATATCCCTGACACGTTTATCAAACGTAAGGAGAACCGAATAATGGTTTTTCACACTTAGCAACATGGTGGAGATCACGTGGACATACAGGTTAATCTCATGCGCTCATGCATTTATGTGCGTTAAAATGTAACTACCCGCTTTTGAGGTTAAAAAAAGATTGATCGGTTGACTGTGAATTTTACATAGCCATTGCATTTTGATCAGGCGTTGACAAACTGTATTTGATTAATTTATAAAATTACGATAATCCGAGACCTACGACACAGTCTAAGACAAACAAGGTACTCGTCAGATGAGTACAACTTGCCAACATTGTATAGGTTACTCCAGCGGTAATTAAGTAAGTATAGGGCTTCTATAGGACCTTGAGACCGATAGTGAAATAATCGACAAGAGTCTGTGAAAAACGACGACCTCAGTGGCGCGGCGGGCGAAGGATCGCCTGCGACGCAGGTTGCGGGTTCGATTCCCGCCTCGGAACAAATATTTGCACGTTCTGCAAATATTTGTTCAGGGTGTTCTGGGTATTTTTATATGTATAATAAAAAATATCTATATATGTAATGTATTGTATTAAGTATATAATCAGCTCTGCTTAGCTTGGGGCTAGATAATGTTGTGTGAAATGTAAAAAAAAAACTCAAATTTGACATTCTGTGCCCCGTAAGCGTTAGGTGTCTCGAGGGTGTCTCATAAGTTGTTTCTAAAAGTGAGTATTACACTGTCACGATCGCAATACATTTTATATTATAACTTAGCGGGGCATGATCATTATTGTTGCTAAAAACATCAACTTACAAAATTGATAAATGAATCGCTGTGAATAATTATGAAGTACCAACAAATACACATTTTAGGATAATCGCCTAACTGGCAGGCGTGATAAATGTTTGTCTTACAAAGTGGCATAGCTGTCGCGTTCTCACGAATTTATAAACATTTAGACGTGGATGGAAATAACCTAAATTGCCTTTTATAAAGAGCCACGTGATACAATTTATTAAATTGAATGTAGGTAAGCGTTTTTACAAACGTTTCTGTTATTAGATGAGGTTCAAATCTTGACACGAGACAACACGAGTAAGATCAACACCAGCTTGTTTATGTCCACTGCTGGACAAGGCCGCCCCCAATGAATACAATGGGACGATATAGTCCTATAATAAAGCTTTTGCTACATCCACGAGAGGAGACGGAGGGGTATATTCTTAGGCCGGACATACCACGGCACCACGACGACTTCGATGCAATTAATCTGAATGAATTTCAATTTTCTATACCAATGAAGCACCTATTAAAATACAATGGATTTTACTTAGAAGAGATAAATTAAAGCAAATAGAATAACATTATTTCATATAGATAAAAGAGAAACCCGATATCAAAAAAAGACTACTTGCGATAAGAAATTAAAAAAAGTAAAAATAATTTATAACTGTTTTACTATAATATCATAACTCTTAGGATTTCCAACAAGGGTTGCTCTACAAAAATATCTAGGTATTTGTTTTTAGAACAATAGAAAATAAGAAAAGAAAATAAATTTATTTACAGCATCAACAAATCCGGTAATATATAAACTAAGCTATTTCATTTAATAACACCATTAAACTTGGTAGGTACTAACGGTTTTAATAAAAACCGGACAATGCTGAAACTGACTACATAATCTAAAAAAGTGTCTATCGACGGCCCTCACACTAGGCCGAGCCTGTATCGTGAGGACCAAGGTTACGATTAACAAAATAATAAAATAAATTAGCGTCTTGGTACAACTAAGATTCTAGTAAAGAGGTACCTACGATTTTACATGCGCAACTTTCAGGTAAGTCTAGATTAATAGGAAAACTGGTAGGTAAGTAGGGATCTAAGTTTTACAGAGATCTATAATAATGTGTAAAACAAAAAACAGATAGAAATATTAAGATACAATTATAGAAAATACTTATAATAAATATGACAGATAATAATATGTAGATAAATATGCTATAAAGTTATAAATAGGTAATGCTAATACTAAAAGTCGTATTTTAGATAATTATTTAAATAAGTTCTTATATTATGGTTATGATAAATAGTACCAACGGTAAAAAACTTTTAGTTTATGATACCGAGGATATCCTCGGTGTCCTTGTATGAAAGAGTCAATAACCAGCCAAATATGATATGTTTTGCTTCCCGGACAGACTTATTTTTAATATCGCAAGATTTAACCACTCCATTATAAACATGAGCCCTAACGAAGTAACCAAACCGCCGAGCGAAGGAAGTATTTGTCTTAGGGGTAGGCATTTTATAAACTCTTTTGCTTGCCAATAAGGAGTAATTATCCGAGAGAAGGAAAAGTCTGTGTGCGGTAATCGAGATCCTTTGAATAAAAAGTTGTCGATGTAACGAACAATGTGTTTAAATAATAGATTTTCATTGAATAATGTTATTTTAGCCAGATATTTCAGTCATTGTTTTAAATTCGTAACCCCGATTCGCGACCATTACCATCGATTTACAACCTTAACAAAAGGATACGACATTTCAAGTGGAAAGTTCTATTTACTTATTCAAATCTAAATTGTAAAGAACACTATTCCTACGCACAAAAGATTCAAACTTTCCGAGCAAACTTAAGTTTTCTTTTACCCTTAAGAACTCTGAATCAGCTTTTACTTCCATGCTTTTGTTTTGCTGAGACTGACCTTGATTGACTTTTATTTTTTTTGTTGAAAAATACATTTTTCAAAACAAGCTTTTCAATGAGGGGTTTTCACGACCTTTCAAATCTTGCTTTCTTGAAAATAGATGGCGCTGCTCTGTAAGGTAGCTGTCAAGTGTCAAAATAAATTGAAATGTCAACATCACCAACGTAGAAATAATTTTCATTTCGTGGTATTTATTTTTGCCTACTTCTAAAAACACCACGAAATCACTAGCAAAAGCAAACACAAACAGATTATCATGACTAGTAGCCACAGACTAGTTAGATAATAGCTTATTACGCGTGCACCACAGACATTTGACTACCTTGACAGCCAGAGTGGACTCAGCGCCATCTATCGAAGCAATTTGAACTAAGTACTTTTTTATCGAAGATGAAAAGCCCTCATTAGAGATCGGAACCGTGAGCTGAACAAAATGAGCCCAAACACTGCCAGGCTACTATTAATTTGTTAATCATCGAGGAATTACGTTGTCCACCTTCCGTCTCCATTATCAGATCAGCTCGCCGTCGCCATAATAATGTATTGTCATCTGAACTTGACAGATGTGAAAAGTTTAACAAAAGCTTGTAAATAATGTTTATCAAAGTAAATAACGATAACACTAACACTTCATTATACCAGTTATTTATCGGATCACTGATAATGAGTCGTTCTTGGCGAGAGATTAGATTGTTCATCTAATGCGAAAATGCTGGTTTATGTAGGTTCAAGAATATCATTGAATTTAATTGAAATAAATGATGCAATTTGATCTCAAGGACGCTTCTCTGCGCATTAATACGTTGAATATTCAAAAGTACATTAAAAATGTGTAATTTTTTCTCCATAGTCATTATCATCAGCCTGTAGAAGTCCTGCTGAACATAGGCCTCCCCCCTCAGAGTCCTCTTTCTCTTAGTCATCATAATAAAGCCGCGTGGCCTGATGTCGCTCTGCCCCTCGACTGCTAAAATGGAAATTTGCAATATCTGTACTTAGCTATTTACATGTTTGTATTAGATTATTATTTATAAGTATAACAAGCGTAGCGTTTGCTGTCTTGCATATTTTTGCTGATGTTTATTTACTTTTGACTACCTTCCTAAGGTTTTTAATTTCTCATTTACTATGTATCAGCAACTCCTTGCTCCGAGGCACCACACAGGCGCTTCTCACCTAGTGGTAAGACGGACCATTTATGTAAGTCAAGCCGTGTTTGTTGGCTGATTCTTCTAGGCTTGGTCGCGTTGGAACAGGAGTAATTTAATTTTATATAAGACTATTCAAAATGATCCTTGTGATTTCAATGAATAAAGTTCTTTTTGACTTTGACATCAGCAGCCTCTAGACGTCCACTGCTGGACGAGGCTTCCCCTATAAAATACAATGGGGGAAATTTCCATAATCACCAGCACGCTTGGCAGGAGCATTGGTGATCGCAGTATTTGTGTTGAGTACTCAGGTGGATGCTGCTGCCCATCCCCTGGTGTAATCCCTGAGACAGCTTTCACGACATTCACGGCAGGAGATGGAGGTGTCTATTTGGACAAACCACGGCACACACGGTACGGTTCCTAAAATAAATTGGAGTTTTAAACTTAGATTTAGAACGGTATTTTGTATTTAATAATATTTTCATCCCTCAAATGTCACAGAAACCGAAAACCGAACAATTTCAAAAAGCAATTTCAGTGTATCGCTCACCATCGCCGGCTCGTTTCTCTCCGTTCACTATCAAGGAATTGTGGTCTGCGCCGTTAAACTTTTCCAATAACACCGGCAAGAAATTTTCAATTCTCAACTTCATCCACAAATCGAGATAAGGCGTGCATAAAGTTTCATGAAAATCTTTTATCGAGTAAAATTAACTCAAAGGTACGCTACGATCCTATTGTTCCTAATACCGCATAGGATTTGTTCATTTAATCTTATATCTCCCGTCCTCCGGGATAACGATCCCTTTTATTTCCATTGACTATTACCAGCACAAATAGGTTTGTTTCGCAAATCTCGCGATACCAGTAAGTAATCCTAAGTAATACGTTATTTTCACTTTCACCAACCTTACGCCTTAGATCGGTTTCGCACTACGTCCGATCCGTAACCGTGAAAATTTGGATATATGAAGAAATCAAATGACGGAAGCCGGATCTAGTGCGTACTACCATAGAAATAGTTCTACGACTACTCCGGACCGTATTTTCACGGGTTCGGATCGAATTCGGATCGGACGTAGTGCAAAACCGCTCTTACGCTTACAAGACTTTGATAGATTTTCATAGAAACCTGTCAATTTGACATGCGTCAAATGTCACATAAAATAGGAGTTGGTCAGTGAAAGTGGGCAGTATACTGAGTAAGTACCGCTCTGTTTACCGTCCCCTATAGACTTGCA
This sequence comes from Epirrita christyi, assembly GCA_951392215.1. Classification (NCBI taxonomy): domain Eukaryota; kingdom Metazoa; phylum Arthropoda; class Insecta; order Lepidoptera; family Geometridae; genus Epirrita; species Epirrita christyi. The sequence goes on along the minus strand of OX595849.1, from coordinate 6,268,609 downwards.
CAATCATCAAAGGAGACGTGAAAGTTAACAGGGGTTTGTTAGGAATGTCAATATCAAAGGCGCAAATTATTTTCTTGACGAATGAACACATTTACAATGTGTACAATTGTAAGGCTGGTTGCGTGAAGCCGTTAAAAGCATACGGGCGCCGAAAAATAAGGAAGAAACGAATTTGAAATAATACAATATGCACGAGTGCCAGACAGAGACAAATATTCTTTGCTAAGCCTTACCAAATATTAAACATTTTTATTATGATAGCAGAAATGTATTAAATTCTGTAAAAAAATATATAGGAGAGTAATTAGGTAGGTATAGTCTATAAGCACGAAATTTCAAGAAAATTTGTTTTACTTATCCTCGGGGAATAGCGAAATCCCGAGGTGATTTATGTCACGGGGCATTTACTTCGTGAGGAATCCGTAATTGGAAGACTAATCCTGTGCCGGAGGGAGCGAACCCCACTTTGGGTGCCCGAGAAAAACGCATTTACAACAAATATATACCAACATTTTCAACAGCAGGTTAAAAGAAAATCAGTTTTTCAGCTTCGTACGCCGCTTCATAAACGTCGACTCAGTACACATTAAACACAATTATTTAACTATATTTTTTTTAACGATAACCTGCGTAGCAAATATTATTAATATTAATATTATATTATTATAAATATAAGAGTACCTAATGGGTTCTGGCTCTTGCTACAAGTTGAGCAACTCTTTCGTTAGTTCCTTTCCACGGCCGTACGGTGAGAAACTCACCGGTAGCTAGCAAAAAGACGCAAACGAAGTTTGCTGCTAATTTGGCAATCATTTCTTCAAACTCTATGAAACTTTGTACACAAGATCAGTAAACTAATATTGATACCCTTGGTGCGTCAGTTTCTTATCTTACCAAATCATAAATGAAAAAAAAACTGATTTTTAAAACACTGAACGAAGTTAATTAATTGATTCAAGTGTGACTTTGTGGAAATCCATTCTACAATATAAAATAGACGAACAAATATATAGTAACAATTCCGCTCCTCTCCAACGAAAACTCTGAAAGAATTCGACACGTGTTTCGCCTCTCAACGAAGCATCCCCAGGAATCAGTAGGCGCACTGCGTGCTAGAACAACAAAGACACACTACTGCAAAAACTCCGCAGCCATGTTGCAGAAAGTCTTCCTGTTTGGCATTCGGCGAGGCAAGAGTTCTTTCAGAGTTTTCGTTGGAGAGGAGCGGAATTGTTACTATACATTTGTTCGTCTATTTTATATTACTGAACGAAGTGTTCACGTACAAAAGGGAGAAAGCGCCCTACTGATAACCTCCTCTTAAATATGAATGCCCACTGCGTAATGTATACAAAACAGGAATAAAGGGCAATAAACGGCGAACCGGGATAAAAATTCCCCAAACTGAAATATTGATGACGCGACTTTCACGGCACCGCGCCTGGGGCTTGCAAAATATTGTTTTGATATTGAGACGCAAACTCAACTCGGTCGAGTTTGTAATACAACTTTAAAACGTCCTATATTTTATTTTTCCTGAGACATGATCTCTATTGGCCTATACACAAGCTCAAATTCAAGCAGTGGGCTATGGAGAGAGCTATGTTTGGAGTTTAACTACGTGATCGAATCCAAAATGAGGAAATCCGTAGAAGAACCAAGGTCACCGACATAGCCTTTAGTATTAAAAAGTTGGCAATGGACAGGTCATATTATAGCTCGCACCTTTATTACCGTTGGAGAAAAAAGGTTATCTAGTGGTGACCACAAACCGGACGATGCAGTAAAGGAAGGCCATTTCTCGAACTAGGGACATGTTATGAGAAGTCGGTGGATGGAGGAAGCTTAACACCGTTGTGGCATTCTATGGGGGAGTCCTAAGTCTAGCAGTGGGCTTCTACAGGCTGATGATGGTATTTTCTTTTCTGCGAAAGTGTTTCCATTGCATATGAATACGATTTAACTTTTTAAACGAGTTTTCTAACTGCAGGTAAATATGGATAATAAAGCTGGAATGAGTTTCTCATAAATTTTAACGTCGAAAAAAAATAAAGTTACTTTCCTTCGTAATTATCGAAACTTTCAATGGCAACAGCTTGCTAATTAAAATAACAATTATACCCGAAATGAAAAGAAAGCAATTGAACAACCAATAATCCAATTACGACGAACGCCAAACATTTTCTTGGACGCGACCTTTTCGAGAATAATTTATTCGCATGTTAACAGAAATTGAGAGCAGTGACGTCACCTATTTATAATAGGAAGAGCTTGTTCACTCTATACTGCCAAGAAGGCTTTACTATGATGCTATTTTCAACGAGTAATGCAAAGCTAGTAATGCAAATACAATAATGCGTGGCGGGTATCCATGTGTTTCAAGTGAGCTAGCTGCGAAAACTGTCTCGATCAAAACTATGAAGTTATCTATGTCAGCCCTGCCAACCGCAGGCTTAGGTAAAAACATTAAATCATAAAGGGGCTTATTTTTTCCCATTAATAACGAAAGGGCAATAAAACTCGTAGTCAGCGCCGTGTAAAATATCTGGAAGCCAATAATGCTTAAATTGTCAGATTCTCTTGGAAGGTCTGAAACGCAAGGTCCATGGAACATCTATTTTGCCGTGACATGAAGCTCCGAAACAATATTAGAGCAATAAAGAATGGTATGGAGAAGAAACGAGGGTGCTTCGGTGTAATGAAAAATTTTGCCCCCTCACACATAAAAATTGCACACCTCCTGTTGTTTGTAAACTGTTTACGCGGGGTAAAATAATTGTCTGTTTTTTATCAGCCTTTTGTAAACGTTTATGTGATGTTTTTCGTGATTACTTTTTATGTAAACCTCCTCTTCCTTATCTCCTTCCGGTAAATACGCGTTGGGTAAGTGAAGAAATCGATGCACTCTTTTAAACATTTGTAATTCTATATGCACTAGCTACCTTATAAAATCATCTTTGGGAAAAAGTTGGTTTGTGTGTGTTTAGCTCAATAAAAACTTGATTTCTCTAAATAAAAAGCTAAAGAATACGATATAATTTTTTTCGTTTAATATTCCTACTATAAGAACTCATATCAATAACTTAAATATTCTAGAGCTCATTAAAAGCATTTTGTGAATCTATGGCGTCTTAAAAACAAATACCATACAACAAATTATTATAACAAACAATAATATAAATAATGTATTTAATATATTATATAAATTAATATAATAAATACAACAAATTACCTAAAGTAATCGTTTTTTAAGTTTAGTACCTGAGTTTACTTCCAAAATCGGAATATAATCTATGTCCGGTTTCATAGATGAGGAAGATTTGTCTGTTTATTTATCGGAAGGAATTTAATTGAATTCTGTCAACTAAGATAATTGCTGTCATTCGCTTTTAATTTAACCGTAATTAATCATACCGGTTTCCCCCGGGAGCTTCTTTGATGATTTTCTTGGGTCCTACGTACTTCCATGGGTACACAATAAATTGCATGTCATCTTACTATTTCATTAATGGAAATAGAACACGGTCCTTGTTGGGTGCCAGTTTCAGTTATTTGACAAAGGACACTGTCAAATTTCATGTTGTGAGCCAAAAACCTTTAATTGAAACATGAATCAACATAATATTATCTGGAAAGAAGCGCGCCGGCGGCGAGGAAAGGGTCCAAGGAAGTTGAAGATCCCAAAATGAAATATATTAAAAAACTTTCATGCATAGAATGGAAAATTCCGGTTACATACTGGTAATTTAGAATAAATAGCTAAAGAAAAGAAAAGAAAGGTAACGCTTTTAGAAAGGTAGAAAGCGATAAAGATCCGCTTATAAAAAATAATAATATTATCAATACTTGGTAGCTAATTATGAGAGTTTACTAAATACTTTAGGAACAGGAGTAATTTTAGTTTATAAGACGATTCAAAATGATCCTTGTGATTTCAATGAATAAAATTCTTTTTGACTTTGACTTATGTAAGGTACTGGGAATGATCCGAATACAATTATAAAGCTTATAAAGCTTGAGTTGGATAAAAAATATTAATAAACACGACTACTTGGATCATAAAAACGCATGAACTAAATAGCGATGACATCCGAAATAATTTTTAGCAGAAAAGCAAAATGGCATGATGCCGGTCAACGCACTGCAGTTATATTCGTACCGGGGATAGAGTTGCCGGTTAGCAAAAGGAAAGGCCGGAAACATTAATGCATTAACTAGGCTCACGATTTTCATACTCATGAAGAATTTCTATAGATTTTCTTCAGATTCGTGAGGATACCTTGCAGAGGCAAGCCAAAATTATAATTAGCTGGTAATTTCCAGAAACGGTCCCACGTATTTTTTTTATTTTTTTTTACTTTGCGTAGATCATGTTCCTATAAACAAAGTTTTAAATGCAAATTAAACAGTTTAGCGTCCTAAAGATCAGTGCAAACGATCTAAATATAGCTCAACTGATCTAAATCATTTTTCAATTTGAAAATACCTAGCTCAGAGTCCTGTTCTTTTAGTTGAATGAACACACCGTAGATGACTCAAGACATTATAAACGTCGCAGGATTTCGGTAGATGGAGGCGATTCAAGATCGGTCGACGTGGCATTCTAGGGGGGAGGCCAATGTCCAGCAGTAGGCTTCTATAGGCTGATGATGATGATGAACACATCTTCTACAATGTGTTATTGTAAAAGCCGGATTCGCTGATTTATGACCGGACAGTGATAGCCGTACGTAAGCGAATGTCCGACCCTAATCAAGAGACATGTTGCGTATCATATATCAGCCGCTGGACATCTTTCATCAAAGTATAAAGTAACTGCACTCTAAATATGTTTACACGCAGTTCATTTTAAGTAGTGCTTGATGAAGTTCTCTGTTTTGAGTAAACAGGCGATCTTGGGAGCGGCGACTTTTCCGTAGTTTATTTTTACCTCATCTTTATGCGTTTCTTTATTAATAATACGATTAAAGTGGATTTACTGTTTCGAGCACTATACGCGGCTGAGATCACATCGTTCTTATAAGATGTTCATTCAAACGAAACTTACGGAAAACCCATTCGTAATAAGGGATACCTTTTTGATCAGACACATTTATATCGTCGTCATCTGAATGGAAATAAGGGTCAACCATCATCATTTCGAATCCATTTATAACAAGTGAACAGTCTAAAAAATCGTTAGACCGACTACATTGAACCACAATGTTGTCATGATATTTCATCTTCATTAAAATTGGAAAAAGAAATCTAATAGAATAAATTAATATTTATTATTTTTGTCCGGTTTATAAAATTAATTGGAATTGAATTTTCAAAAAAAGGTTTTCTGCAAAATTATCAAACAACCCTTTGTTGTTTTTAAAAGTCCGTTTTAGGGTTTATGAAACTATTTGTACTATTCATCATCATCTTCAGCCTGTAGAAGTCCACTGCTGGACATATACCTAGAATACCCTAGAAGTCCACCACGAACGGTCTTAAGCCACCGGACTCCCTTTAGTCAATCGAGAGGTGGCTTTCGTATACTACGTCGCCCGGTTCGACGGTTCTGTTTTGTTGCTTTAGTAATTGCTCTCAGAGGGTTTCGTACTTTTACATGTATCAAAAAAAGTTTTCATTAAAACGGGTACAAACTAGGAAACAAATTAATAAATATGCAACACAACTGTTGATTGGAACACTCAGTGAAATTATAATTGGGACTTGGAAACATTAAAGTGAAAACTTACAATCTGGAACACCTCGATAGTTGATTGGAAATTCTAGTTAGATCGCTCTCAACTCCAGAAAGAGGATGAGTTTTATTCCCAACTCACTTTTTTTACTTCCTTTTTCTTTTATAAGAAGTTATAATTATAATAATTTCCTGCTAAATTGATTGTTTGAAACAATTTCCAATATTTGGAAATGTTATAACTACAATGTTTATACGACTACAATCATTAATTTGTTTATAACTTAGACCCGACTAAGCAAAAGTCAGAGTCATTTCTAAATAAAAATCGTGGATTTGGCCTTCCTCTACAACATTTGTATTTAACTTGTTTTCAGTTTTTGCGTAGTCGAGTTTTAGTTTTATTTGATACCAAACTCATTACATTTTAATTTAAAAAACTGTGGTTTGGAAGTTCAGTTTATTTGCGCTATATTTCATTTAATGGAACGTCATAATATAGCCTATAAGCCACGCTATATATAACACGCGGAATGTGTTTTTTAAACACTCAATAGTCACATACGGTAGTCTTCATCCCATACTAGTATTTCTTGTGTCGTGGATATCAGGAACTATGAGTACCATGTATCTACCATATCACCCCGACCCGGAACAAATATTTGCAGATCATACAATCATTTTTCCGCAGCGGGAATCGAATCCACAGAGGTCGTCAAGTAATTTTAACCGGTGTAGCTTATTTAAAAAGCACATGGTAGTGAATTTATATATAAGTTTATTGCGTGTCTTTTCAAATGGGTGGCAATTGTCCAAGAACTTTCTAGTAAAACTCCCACCGTATTAGAACATGACTTGACTGATACTTTCGTTGACATAATTCTATCAAAATAATATACACCTACCTACTTGACACTGGCAAAATTGAGAAATCTTTACTCACACACTGGTGATTCAACCGTGATTCAACAATGAAGTCATTGTTGTAACGATGTTTGAGTTTAGAGAATTGAATTATAGTTGTTGGCTCTAGCTAACAAATAACAAATGATTATTCTTCCCTAACTCACCTTAGATCACCGTAAGATGTCCCCTGCCTGCAATAGTACCACTATTTGCAGGCAGGGGGACATCTTACGGTGAACGGTCTGTACATGTGGAGCCGTGCAACTGCAACAACTCAAAGTTAAAGTAATTAACGCGCACACAAGTCTAAAATGACTGTTGCAAGTAGGGTTACCATATCTCAGGTTTGTCCTGAGATCTCAGGATTTTTAGGCTCTTCTCAGGATTGCGACCGGATTTTGGAAATCTCAGAAAATCTCAGGAATTTTTGAATTTTCATTAAAATAGAGTAGGTAGATTTTTCAGATATTTTTCATTACAAAGAGAAGACTAATTTGAAAACAAAATTTGGTCATGTGAATTGCACAAATAAGATCTATAAAACGTATTATAATCATCAGTTTTATCATATTTATTTTGCGATGATAACTTTTTAAGGAAAATTGTGTCTTTTAAAAAGCTGTAAATTACGTTTGAGAGAGGATTCGCAAAATTTGAGAAAATCTCAGGATTTTTCAATAGAAATCAGGCATTTTCTCGGGACTTTTAAATTTTCTATCTGGTAACCCTAGTTGCACGTAATCTGTGTGAAAAGTTAGTTTAACTGGTATCGTAATTACGAGCACGTTTGCGTTTCAGCGCATCGTAGTTATAACTTCTTAGTTCTTATAACAAGCAAAATCACGCTGAGGATAATGTGTAACAACTGCAATTTGTTTGTTAAGGGAAGGTTACCGGTAAAGCGGTTACGCCCTTTTGTCGAAGTTTGCCTCTTAATTTAAATTAAGGTTTTTATAACTTTCTTGTCTGGTAGTGGTATTTCTTCATTTTCTCTACGAAATGCTTCTAACGCTGGTTGAACACGACGGTTATTTTGAATATAAGCTTTTATTAAACTTAGCCGCTGTTGATTCGTAAGAGACATTTTGGATTTAAAATTAAAAAAAAATATTTCTGCCAATTTTTTCTAGCGGTATTGTCATTCAAAGACGTGGTATATCATTTATCAATAAATAATTTGAATTTAGAACAAATTGCTTTCCGTGTTCGAATGGCATGACTTTGTTGCGGCGAATTCTTAAAAAATGTATGGGAATTGTTTTTTTAAAAAAACTTACGATTTGATTTGGTATTTTACTTTTGGAAAAGTGTTCCTGGTTGGAAATACAGTCGATTAAGATAAATTTGTTTTTTTGACAAATGCTATTTTTTGGGCGAACCGTAGTTATTTTCAAAAAACTAAAAATGCCAATATTTTTTTCTTTAAAATAAAATAGAAGGTTTCTAAGAACAAAACCTTCTAACTACAAAAGAAAAGGCATCATAACATTTCGAATTTGGATAACCAAGTGAGGGTAGTTCCCCCACTAGGTAGAAGGTAGAAAGAAGGTGCAAAAGAGGGTATAAAATAAGTAATATCGTAATTTTTTCCTTCATCAGCCGGTAGACATCCACTGCTGGATGAGGCCTCCCCCATTAGCATGCATAGTGTGCAATGGGATTTGCCATAATCACCACGCGTGGTGTAAATTTGAAATTATTATGATAGACTATTATTACGATGGGTTAGAGATTTTCGTTAATTTGATTTAATATCCTAACAAAAAAGTGCATGCAAATGTCAGAAAATATACTTAATTTGCTGATCATTTAGACAACAGAGGGCCTAGCCAAACGGCATTCGCTTCGAAGCGATTCCATTTCTACAGTCCTAATTCAATACAATAGACCACGTGACATATCGATAGCTAACGTCAATCCCATACATTTTGAACTTTTCTACTGGAGTCATCGTTATTAGAATATTACATTGTCTACGGCCTCTGATATCTATAAATAATAATAACCGCTGTAACCACATTTTTCTTAATGAATATGATTTAATTTGATAGAATATAATGTGTACATTTGAGGATGGTGGGAGTCAGCGAAGGATAGGGACAGATGAATTTGGAGGAGACATTTGCCCAACAGTGGGACCAGATATAGTATAAGTAAAAAAAGTGTATTTTACTGTAGTGTTTTGCCGGTATAAACTGACAAATCTGTATATAGTTAAGTTAGTAAACTTTGGTATAACTATCGCTGCCTTTCTCAGTGTCGTCATTTGAGAAAGAACAAGGCGTATGACATCGTTAAACTTAAGCTATTCTACCTATACTGAAGCTATTCTCGGCTTATTTATAAAGCTCACACGTTTGCAATGTTCAAATCGTTTTTCATATGTCGTTCACGTTTCTTTTAAAATAAGAATTCCCTAGAAGTAGTACTTAATTCAATACGTTTGTCTAGCTTTAGCTTTGTGCTGTTTCTACAAGGGATTACATCTAATGTTGTGTAAGGACAATTTTCCTTTGTACCGCTAATGCATAGAATTACATTATATACAATCAAGTATCGATAAATGTTGGCATTGTTGAATGTATTCCGACTTTTTATCTAAAAGTTCGAGTCCTGGGTAATTTTTCACTTGTAATATTTATGTACGCACTATCACGTACTTACAACAGTGAAGGAAAACATTGTGAAACCTAGTTAGTGCCATAATCCCCTTTCTAGTTAAGAAAATGAGAATACCATTTTAATCTTTCAAAAAGTTTTTTTTTAATTGGCTGTAGGTACGAGCAAATTACGTACCTGATTGGTTCCCGTTACGTTCGGTACCACTGTGTCGCGAGTAAATCTATGGTTACGCAATGTTAATGCTAATTATTCCCATCACGTCGCGAATAGCAAAATTACAGTCAAAGTTATAAATGAAAACACTAATTTAAGGTGGAACTTTGACAAAGCGGGACGAAGTTCAAACTTGTACTACTTATTAAATACATATATATAGGTTTAGGAATGATATATTTTAGGACTTAACTATATTTCTTTTGTTTTTCTTAACTACAGCGCGTCGCACCTTGATAAGTCTTACGCGATTATACCGACAACATTTTATGGAGAATTTGTAGTTGTTAAATAAATGAAAAACTACGTTTTTACACTCCGTCTGCCTCTATTCTCAAATTAAAAATACAATGTCAGATCTTCATAAAATTTTGTTAATATAGGTAATTGGACAAGGTTTATCAAGATACGATGTGTTCTAGATTTTGGAATAATTAACGTTATTCATCTGAAATGTTAGAGGAGGTGTACGTGGGACCCTTAAATGCGGCGTTCAGCAATAACAAGGCTTTGGAGTGCAGAAGTTTGTAACAAACCGTAATTTAATGTTATTTTGTGCCTTGATTCACTTTTCTTGTAAGAAAAGACGCAAAACAGCTTTTTAAATTAAAAAATCTCGAGTTGTGACGGCTTGCTACTCGTGTGGAGGGCTCTTGCAAGAAAAGCGCAGTATTGCCACCTTTCTATTCGTAAGAAAGCTTAGAATCCCGTTAGGGACTTACGCTCTTCACTATGTGTACTGTTTCTTAGCAAAGCAAGAACACCAACATTCAATTTGTGCTAAAATATAGGTAAAACTTTTGTTGGATCCTTATGGAATAGATTATCGTTAAGGTAGCTCTCAGTGTTAGCAAGTTGAAGAGGCAATGGGCAGGCCATATAGCTCGCAGGAACTAAAACCATTGGGGAATAAAAGTTCTCGAGTAGCGACCACAAACCGGATGATACGACGCAGTTTAGGAATATCTCGATGGACTGACATATTAAAGGTCATAAAGTCAGGGGATGGAGGTGGCTCAAGACCGTTCGTTCGGGGAGGCCTATGTAAGTGGGCTTAAACAGATTGATGGTGAAGTAAATTTTCTGCATCTAATCCTATAGGATGGAAAGGATAGGTTATGACTAAGTCAATGTCTAATTGGTGAAGCACATTTGTCTGGATTGAATCCTTGAAGTGACGTTTTTGATACAAGTAGTAGAACTTTTATGGGAAATAGTTCGCCCGGGGAAGTACTACCACCATACCTATGTCTGCCGCCAAGCTGGTAGTGCTCGCATTGCTGTGTTTCGGTTTGAAGGGTACAGGTGCCGGTTTAAATTACAGGCACATGAGACTTTTCAGCTTTATGTCTCAGGGTCGGCAGCGCGCGTGTGATGCCTCTGGTGTTGCAGTCATCCATAGGCTACGGTAACTACTTTTTATCAGGTGGGCCGTTTACTTGTTTGCTTGATGTAGTAGTATAAAAAAAATTACGGCCTTAGTCGCGGGATTGCGTCTTTGATAAAACTCCATTGGTATTCAAATACCTAGTTGACATTAACAGTAAAAATGTGTGTCATTTCAGTTGAACTGTCAGTCAATATCACATAGTTCAGCTTAGCAACATAGTTCATAACCTATGCCCTCCAAGCAGGTTTGAACGATTGGCTTGATTGCGACAGTATCGCGTCGTTTTAACCGTTGGCGCCATGCCGACGGCTAAATCTCCGTGCGGAGTGGAAATCCCTGGAATCAAGCTCTGAAAACGGTCCCTAAAGTCTGGACTGGATTCGTATATTCAGAAGCTAAATTAGACTTTAAGCTTACACGCACCAGGGTTTAAAGTGCGATACCTGAGTTAAAACGAATATATACATCAATTTTGTACAGTATTCGAACGAAGCCTACCTATGTGTGAAGCGTGTCGTAAGCGACGCGTTCATAATTTGACATGAGTGTGGCTATGATGGATGTTTCGATTGATTCATGTTGCCCAATATGTCTATAGATGGATGGAAAATACTTTATTACATCACCATCGTCAGCCTGTAGAAGTCCACTTCTGAGCATAAGCCTCGCTATAGAATGCCACGACGAATGGTCTTGAGCTGCCTCCATTCACTGACTTCCTGCTGTCCTGAAACTGTCATCGATTGAGAGGAGGCCCTTCTATGTCTACACTGCGTTCGCTTTATTCAACAAACAAAAACAAATTCAAAATAATAAAAAACTAATATACCTAACTATGTTGTGCAATTGGCGGCCTTATCGCTAAGTTACCTTTACCAGACAACTGGGATGTAATGGGCTGTACTAGAATTACATTAATTATTTATATTAATTAATGTATTTTTCATGGAGTCACCAAAACTAGGTACTTACATAAATAGGTAATATCCAAACACTTATCACAAAACAAACACTCAAAATGATAAGCACTCTGTGTCACAACATTTTGTGTTGATAAACAGTTGCCAATTGCTTCATAAGTGTTGCTGATTATAGTTTAATATCTGACAAAGGTTTTGTGGCAATGTGACAATTAAATCATTGTAATTTGGATGGACTTGCGATAAATTCCAAAATAACTGCAGAGCAGTGCCAAATTGAATATTTCTGCCAAAATATTCCCATTCGGGGAACTGAATACTGTCTAAAAACAGTTTAATTCCCGAGTAATACAATAAGCTACAACTTGGATATTTTGCACCAGAAATAACAAAAGGAGAATTCCGGTTGAGAATTACTATCAGGCCGTGGCCGTTTGTTTTCATTTAGATGTTCACACAATCCCACTCCGAGAACATGGATACCTACTCAACTCGCCGAATTTGCCACAAATTCCAGTTATCCCAGAAGTTAATCAGACCGTTCTGTGTTGATTTTTGTGGGGATTTGAATGGATTGGTAATCTCTGTGTGTGATTGTTGGCTGACCGTCTCTAGTTTTACATACAGGTAATTCTAATCGGTAGATATCAACACAGAATTGTGATATACTTAAATAAAACGGACATAAAAGCGAGACTCGCGCGGGGATTCGTAAATTATTTCGAAATTGTCAGAACCCTTTTTGAGTTTCAACTACTTTTTCCACTTTTTCCTACAAATTTCACCATCCCATTATAAGGGTAAAAAAGTCATTCCTCTTTTTTTTTCTTTATTTGTGGTACAAAGTCTCCTAGTATTCCAAATTTTAGAATTGTAAGGTAACTGGAAGTACACCCGAGGTTTTCTTCAATTTTGCAATTTTCATACAAAATTTGACTATAATTGACATATGTTTTTGATGCATTGATTCAGAAGTTTTTTTATGGCTTTTATAAGTTCCTTGTCGTTTTAGTGTAAATTTCAAGTAGCCGTTGCTTAGAAAAAGATGGACAACAAAGCGATCCTATACGGGTCCCGTTTTTTCGTGTGAGGTATGGAACCCTTAAAATTACAGAGAGTGAAAAAAAGATGATTTGTTCTTCACTTTCCAAATAAGTTTTTTTTTATATGGTTAAATGACAGAATAGTCGTGTGACCCACCCTTGCCCATTACAAAAGCAATACCTCTTAGGGTCACGACACACGACACACCTAGGACGCGGCCTACATGCAATGTAATGCGTCCGTCATCCTGAGACATATTATAAAGTTGAAAAGTCTCATGTGCCTATAATTTCACCAGCACCCATACTCTTCAAACCGGAATACAGCAATGCGAGCATTATTGCTTGGCGGCAAACTTAGGTAGTTCAAATCTAATCAGACCCTTAACCGCCAAGGTAGCCTAGGAACAGCAAACTACAAATCTTTCTTGAAACTTGTTTTGAAAAGAAGTTACTCCGATGCTAGTAGTTGTAAAGAACTTCAAGAAAGTCTAGATCCCGTGATCTGATTGTTCAAGGAACTCGCGAATAGAGCTAAATGTCCGAGTTCCTTGAACAATACTTTCTAAGAGGATTAATAACCGTGTTAGCACCGCGTTACACTCTGCCTTAGCACGTACCGTTTTGTCTAATTGTGTAAGAAAAGGCGTGGTCCTACTGTCCGCGTTCATCGTTCAAATATTTCCTCAAACTTTGCTTATGAATTTTGCAATCTTGCAAATTGTTTTTACAGAAGAACGGAATAACAGTCGCACATTCAGTTCTTCTGAACCCGCTCACACGCAACACGCCCGAAGTAGGACAATACCTTTACTTACAAGTTGTACCTAAGTTGGAGCTTGATCGCCGTTCAGTTAGAAAAACAAGATTAAGTCCCTAACTCACCGCTACCAGTTCGGGTTAAGTTTGGTAGTCTTTACTAGCTTTGGTAATAACGGGTCAGAGGCACGACTTACAAGTTGTAGGACTAATACCTTCATGAATCAAAGTTAGAGGATTAGAGAAAGCTTGAGCTAGTAGCTGTAAGAGAATGTTGTACCAATGATTAATTTGGTCGGCCTTGGATAAGGGCTGTCCAAGTTTTTAACAGCAAAATTTGAGGTGACTCCTCAGAGGCCATAATTGAAAGAAGAAGAATAAAAGAAAGTTACTTAAATAGACTGCTTAAATCATAAACATCTATTTGCTTTGCCGTAAGTCGGGTCAAAATAAGGCCTAGCAATGAATAAAATAGCATTTGCACTCTTACTTTGATTTATTGATAACATAACCTTCTATGAATCAATGAGCCAAAACAAACGAGACGTCACAAAGTTTCATGAGTTGTCGACATTAACCCTTATTTGTCATTCCCGTATGACCTCCCAACTTTTGCGCTAGCCTAGCATAGAATAACTACTAGATGTGAAAGTCCTGCCCTAGGTAGAAAGTCATTTTCTATACAAAAATCCGTGTAACGCTACACCAAACGTCCGTGTAAATTACTTGTTAAAACTCTAGCTTCGGTCTCTGAATTAAACTCTCGATAGCACGTCGGGCCAGTATGCATACCTCTATTCTATATAAACATGTATCTCTGAAAATGTGTTGAGACGAGGGCTCGGGTCCGGTTTGCCGTGGTGAGTCCAGCTTAAGCATATACCTTTCCATCTCCTGCCGTAGATGTAAGTAGTAAAAGCCTTTATTAAGGGATCATCAATGGATGGGCAGCAGCATCCGCCTGAGTACTCAACACGAATACTGCGATCACCAATCCGCCTGCCAAGCGTGGTGATTATGACGAATCCCGCAATTGTTGTCTATTATCAATTGTTGTAGGCCTTGTCCAGCAGTGGACATAAATAGGCTAGTGATAATGATGGTGATGATCCCTAGCATTATCACGTGGTTTAAGGAGTTTCACCGTAACTAATGCGTCACGTTATCAAAGTGTGGGGACGAGTAAAGGTACTTGTTTTGTTGGCACGGTGAGTTTACTCAGGAGTTGCGGTTCTCTGGGAAATTTAACTACATATTGTATGTCGTTAGTAACTAGTATGTATTCTGTGGTAGTTCGTTAGTACTTAGTGTTTGTTTGAGCCTCTAATTAGTCGGCACATTGGAGATCAATGAATGTAGTTAGTTGTGGAGGTTCTCTCTAATAGGAGATCCATTTCATCCTTCACGGAACATCACCGCCAAAGTTGGATACAATAATGGCGAATATTATCAAAATGAACAATCTTTGTTATATTTAATTGGAAATGGGGGCATTTAATTGAAAATGTAGGAATTCATGCCCCCATTTCCAATTTTTGGGGTTCCGTACTTCAACAGGAAAAAAACTTATCCGTCTGTTTGTCTGTGTATTAAGACCCTTTTTCTTAAGTAGCGGCTTAAGCTATCCAATTTATATCAAATACTTTTATATTTTATTAATATCAAATAATTTTATTATTTAATTTTATTGTGTCTGCGATTTTGTTGTGATGTAAGAAAATCATGTTTCTAGCTCAATACATTCAAAAATATGGCAAAAATGTCTAATTTTTGTACGGAAATCGCAAAAATGAACACCTGTAGGGTTCTTTCAATGAACTCACAATTTTGAAATTTGGAATGCTTTTGTGACACAACTAAAGGAAAAAGTAAAAAAAAAATATTTATGAATTTCGACTTTTTCTTTCTTAGAATGAGATGGTGAAGTTTTTTAGAAAAATCAAATCAAAATAATTTTATTAATTGAAATCACAAGGATCATTTTGAATCGTCTTATACATCAAAAATAATTAATAATTTAAGGATCGGAACCCTAGCCGCGAGTCTCGCGCAAACTTAGCTATTTTTTTATTTTTATTCAATTGAATAAGCTACCAGAGGACGTATTACGAGTGTTGCATTGCAACTATCAATTTTCGAGTCGTGAGCATTTAACGTGACTTACGTAGAAACTTATTATAATTCTGTGCCACGCAGTCGATAGAAACAGCACAGATTAATAAATAGTTTCTACGTAAGTCACGTTGAATGCTCAAGACTCGCAAATCCATAGTCGCAATGCAAAACTCGTAATACGCCCCGTGGTAGCGTATCTTGTACAGTCAGCACCATATCGTCTAATACACAAGATTGAATTATTGTAAGTATTTAATTGGTTAGATAACTAAAAATTATTTATAATAATCCAGATGCTTATAACAAGATGTGATAACTGAATATCGTCACACGAAGAAAGTTCAGTTACGTTATTCTTGATAACTAGTTAAGATACATACATTATGAGCTCCGCGAAACGGTAGTATTTGTTAGATAGGCATTACCCGGAGAATGCCCTGAGCCGAATTAAGGCTCATACTAAGCGAGTTCTAGTTAGTAATTAGTCAAAGTCGCTTAAGAGCCAACTCGCATAAATATGACAGAAGTTTGCAACGCTACATTTCCCTACACGGATAGCCGAAAGTGAGACAGCTCGCTGTGTATTCCCTAGGGATGCAATATACAACTTTTGGGATAAAGATCTATGTATATCTAAGTTTAGTCAAGCCGTGGTGTCTCGGCCTAAGAATAGGACTCTTCCTACTCCTTCTTTGGATGTCGTAAAAGGTGACTAAAGGATAGCAGCATCCACCTGAGTACTTAGCACCAATACTGCCAAGCGTGGTGATTATGGCTAATCCTCCGATTGTACGCTATGCATGCTATATGGGGGAGGTCTCATTCAGCAGTGGATGTCTTTCGGCTAACGATGATGATGATATCTGAGTTTTATTTGAGTTTAGCGTTAGGCCACAATACGACGTAAGCAAGAATCAGCGTTGTAGCGTTTTCAACACGGCTATCTGCAGCGTGTTTTGTATTGTATTGATTTGACATCGAAACCCTCCTCGTTACGAAAGTCAGAGGCCCAGTTCTCTAATTTAAAAACATTCCAGTCACAATATAATCTTTTAAAATAACTTTATCTTTATATTTATTTTTTTATCTAAAATAAATTGGGCCAGTTTCGAATCAGAGGCCCAATTCTCTCATTTAAAAACATTCCAGTCACAATATAATCTCGTGTCAGTCGACTAGATAGTTGCGCCCCGCGGTTTCACCCGCGTGAATAATGATGAAAATTGATGATGATGAAAAGTAGCCTATGTGTTAATCCAGGGCGTAAAGTATCTCCATTCCAAATTTCACTCAAATCCATTCTGTGGTTTTTACGTGAAAGAGTAACAAACATCCATACTCACAAACTTTCGCGTTTATAATATTAGTAGGATTAAAAAAAAAGTTATTTTGCGTTTTTGGTACAATTTACATGGAAATACCCTGAAATAACTCACTAAATCATCATTACTATCAGAAGTCCACTGCTGGTCATAAGCCTTCCGCCATAGAATGCTACGACAAACGGTCTTGAGCCGCCTCCATCTACCGACTTCCTGCGACCTTTATTATGTCTTAAGTCCATCAAGCGGGTGAGGAGGTGGGTGGGTACTTAAAATATTTGAAGCTATCAAAACTATAATATGCAGTTCTGCCAAACTTGGAGACTAGATTCATATGGCTATAAAACACATTGAATGACAGATATTGCACCACGCTATTTCCTATCAGCCCATAACCCAGTCACGCAGGACGTTCTGGATATGACATTTGCATATTCAACCCGTAAACTATATGAACGACCCAAGGTTCTACTTGCACCAAGCATCAAATAGTAGATTGTTATACAAGGGGCTAAAATGACCCATTCAGCGAGGGAGTAAATAGAAACCGAGTTTTAATGGGTTTTAGCGCCGTGTGTCACACTCTACTTTTCACTACGATTGCGAGAAAATAAAATAATCTAATACAATATGAAATTAATTACGGTCACTACCAATTCAATTTGCAATTAGAGAAACATTCTAAAGATTTCGCGCCAATGTCTTTATTTTATTTATTCTGTAGCCGTAACGCATAGCATGCATTCTAACCGAGAGATCGCCGATTTTAGTTCCATTTTCAAAAACAAAATGTTGTTCTATTTGTATGAAACAGTAAAAAGTCGAGTCTTTATTCATGATTATTCTACTTATGACTAAAGACTTTTTCGTTTCTGTAGGCTCATTGTCATTTGACAGAAAAACAATAAAAAAAAATAAAAAAATCCCTAGTGGAAGAAATGCCATTTTTTCTTCGCTCTGGTACGCCACAATGACGGTCTTTTTGAGCAAGAGGAATGAAAACTCTATTTAAGTGCATGATAGTAGTACTGTACGACTTAAAACAAAACTAACTAATAGGCACAACTGTACAGTTTAGTGTATCGATTAAATGAATGTCCAAACTAACTGAACTACAACGTCGTTAAAATTCCAGCAAATAATAATATAGGCGCTTTAGATACACCAAATCTTGTAAAAAAAAAACTCTCTTCTTGTCAAAAAATTACACGTAAAAAGGTTTAAACCTGGTTAGTCAATCGAACTGAAATTTAATTTAATTTCCATTGTTACCCTAAAATATATCGCTATCTAGACGACGGATTAAATTAACAACCTATACGTGGACCTTTTCTCAATACCCAACACGATAGTGCAAACCAATCCGTCTAGTAGTAGATATAGGATACATATCTATACAGATAGACAGACGTTACTTTTAAATATAATAATTATGTATGTACGTAGGTACCTATATAATATTCCCTTACGATTTAACGTTTTAAACGACTAATGCTTAGTCATAACATTAGATTTAAATCGTTAGTTGGTGCAAGTAGGCCGCATAAACTATTTTGAATTGGACCGATTCTCCCACTATCTACTCTCCTCTAACCCTTGATAAATTAGTACCACCATTCTCGTTAGCTACACTAATTTAACATTGTGTGGTCCAGTAATTAATGGCCAACGCAGACACAGAGGAAAGAAGACAGCTTGTTTAATCTGTGGATATTTTGGATTTTACTGATGTGGAGTACCCTACTACCTACTCTACCGACAATCTGTAAGTCTCAGTATGGCGGGTGCAGTGCAATGCCTCAAGGATACGTCCTAGGTTGACGTGTTTTGAGAAGTATTGCGTTTGTAATTAGCTGGGGTCACCGCTTAATAAACTCATCAATTCCTTTATTAATCATGATTATGCATTATCGATTTTGCTAAAATAACTTTCGTGAATCATAACGCGGTGAGAGTTGGGAGTGTAGCGCGGATGCAATACCCCTGATGAAGACCCTTGATTAGGGTCGAAACCTGTTGGTGCTTCCACCACTGATTTTGATATTTTTGTATTGGAATTTTCAAAATTGGAACAGACTCAAGATTGAAAAAAAGAAAGAAAGTAAATTTTTTTTTGACACGAAAACATAACAATAATAAGCAAACAGAACAGAAGTAGGTTGTTCTCAGAGTAAAGTTCCATTTATTAATACGGGCCTTGCAGCTTCAAACTTGATGTAATTTGTGTATTCAAATGACATCAAAATTAACTAGAGAGGCAACTCTAGTTAATTTTTTATTTTTAGTACATGTAGGTATTTGGTACAATAGGGATATTATACAATATCCTGTTTAACAATAATAAGACTGAATTGAGCTCATTATTGTGTCCCAGCTAAACGATGCAGTCAATTAAGCGGCTGGAAAAAAATTGCCCGCGCAGTTCCTATGAGTGTAATAATATTTGTTTGCTTCCTAGAAAGTGTCATAATGACGAGCCCAACGTACTTAGGCATGAAGTTGGATCAGTTTTAAGGAATAACCCAGTGATTTCAACTCTCAGCTATGACGCAGATCTGATACCGTACAGGGAATACTATACAATATCCTGTAGAACAATAATTAAGACGAATTGAGCACATTAGTATGTATCCCAGCTAAGCGATACAGTCAATTGAGCGCCTAGACAAACAGCTGTTTACGGAGTTCCTATGACTATAATAATATTTTATTGCTTCCCAGAAAGTATCATAATGACGAGTACAACGTACTTAGGCATGAAGTTGGCTCTGTTTTAAGGAGTAACCCAGTGATTTCTGCTCTCAGCTGTGTCGCAGGTATCCGATACACAACTGGGACTATTATATCCTGTAGAACAATAATTGGGACGAATTGAGCTCATTAGTGTGTATCCCAGCTAAGCGATGCAGTCAATTGAGTGGCTAGACAACCAAACCCACGTAATTTCTGTGTATAAATATTTTCTGCTCTTTGTGTTTATTAGCTTCGGCAATTTTTTTAAATAGCTATTTAGTATCACGTTGCTTTAAGAATTGAACGATGCCTGATATATGATACAGGTGCATTTAAACTTCCTATTCGAAGATTTAAATCCTACATAAAGATGAATCTAATTAAGAAAGCGTATTACACTTTTGATGACTATATTAATGATAAAGCCGCGTGGCCTGATGTCGCTCTGCCCCTCGACTGCTAAAATGGAAATTTGCAATATCTGTACTTACCTATTTACATGTTTGTATTAGATTATTATTTATAAGTATAACAAGCGTAGCGTGTGCTGTCTTGCATATTTTTGCTGATGTTTATTTACTTTTGACTACCTTTCTAAGGTTTTTAAGTTCTCATTTACTATGTATCAGCAACTCCTTGCTCCGAGGCACCACACAGGCGCTTCTCACCTAGTGGTAAGACGGACCATTTATGTAAGCCAAGCCGAGTTTGTTGCCTGATTCTTCTAGGCTTGGTCGCGTTGGAACAGGAGTAATTTAATTTTATATAAGACGATTCAAAATGATTCTTGTGATTTCAATGAATAAAGTTCTTTTTGACTTTTGACTTTCATACAAAAATACAACTTTTTAAATAATAATAATAAAAACAACGGGAGACATTGCAAAATCACCACGCTTGGGCTTCGATTGGTGATCGCAATATTAATGTTGAGTACTCAGGTAGATTCTGCTGCTCATCCCGTGGGTGTAATAATCCTTAGTCGGCTTTTACGACATCCATGGGAGGATATGGAGGGGTCTATTTTTAGACCATCACGTCACCACTGAACTTTGTAAAAGAAATATAAAAATTATTTTTTATTTATAAATATATTTTGTTTTCGTATTGTTTACTTTTAGGTAAGAAATTGTGAGGTTCCAAGAATGATGCGCGGATAAAAATAAAAATACCGGTAATCATCTGTTCCCGTTGCTAAGGATTCGGTTATTGTGTGTTCACAAATTTTCTGTACGAAAACATCTGCGGGTTTGTTACCGAATAAGTAAAATAAATATGAGTAAGTAATAGCTTCATTACTACCCCACAACGTTTACCTAGTAACTTAGAACTAAGTATGTTATTTACACAAAATAAAGCCCGTAGGCTGTTTTGTAACCATAAACTCGTTCAGCTGATTGTTGTATCTCAATCAGGATGTTCAACCCGCTTTTTCGTAGAAATCCGTAGAAAAACACTAAACAACTAACTGTTATTCACTCTCGCCTCTAGAGGATAAGAAAGATAACGGATAAATAATATCTATATCCTGGAGAATTACACCGACTGGTTTTGATTTGATAATAAAACAAAGGCCACAGTAATATACAAACAACAGTACTACAAAAAAATAGGCTAATGGCGCAGACGGTGCGTGAACCCCATCGGTTTGATTAAAATTCCATGACAATAACATAACATGTAAATACCAACATTTGTCCCGCAGCGGGAATAGAACCCGTATCTCTTGCGTCTCAGCTGGCTACTCGCCCACTGCACCAAGGAAGTCGACAATAGATGACAATCATCAGCAGACTTTAGACGTTCACTGCTCGAAGAGCCCTTCATGCGAGAGGAATCACCTTAATGGGTTAAGGTGACTCCTCTCGCATGTGGCGCGAAATTCAAATTTTATTGTGTTTTTTGTAAATCATAGCTAATCAACACTTCTTGAGATAGAGAAAACAGATTTTGCGAAAACTAGGAGACCTAGCACACATGTTTTAATTGATAGTATCTCATAACTGTCATTAGTTAAGCTACGCATATCTTTAAACCAAAAAAACACTGTAAAAATCATTGAAGAGTATTTGTAGCTAAAGTAATGATCTATATGTGAAACTATAAACTAAAACATGTGTGTTAGGTCTCCTAGTTTTCGCAAAATCAGTTTTTACTATCTCAAGAAGTGTTGATGAGCTGTAATGAGCAAAAACGCAATAAAATTTGAATTTCGCGCCACATGCGAGAGGAATCACCTTACATACAATGGGGGAATTGCCATAATCACCACGCTTGGCAAGCGGATTGGTGATCGCAGTATTTGTGTTGAGTCTCAGGTAGATGCTGCTGCCCATTCCCTGGTGTTATCTCGTAGTCGGCTTTTACAACATCAACAGGAGGAAGAGGAGGGGTCTATTTAAAGGCCAGACACACCACAGCCATAGCATAGTCACTGTCAGTACTTTTGTCTATTTATCCTGGATAAGGGTGAAGTGAGCTCTGTGAGGGCAGGACAGGGTTGAAATTGAATTGTAACAGTATCACTACTGCTTGAAAAATGTATTCCTATACTGTGGCTTAAGGACAGGAAATTCGACAATATCTGCGAGTGCCAAGGGTACAATTTCCGGTGGAAAACAATCAAAAGACGTTTTTGGCCGGGTCAAGAATGTTCTCGGTACATAATCGTTTAATTCTGTACCGTATTACGACACAAGATGGCGTTGTTAGGTAACCCAATTTCGTAATTTTTTTTATCAGCTGCAAATAATTTTCGGAAAACAACTGAGGGCCTATTACGAGTTTTGCATTACAACAACCACTTTGCGAGTCGTGAGTATTCAACGTGACTTAGGTACGTAGTAACTATTTATGAATCTGTGCTGTTTCTATCGACTGCGCGGCACAGAATGGTGAATAAATACTATGTAAGTCACGTTCATTACTTACGACTCGCAAGTGATTGTTGCAATGCAAAACTCGTTATAGGCCCTCTGTTGTTTAAATAAAATATGTTTATGTTTGATTGTTTGATAAATTTCTTGCCTGATTTCTCTGAAAAAATAGGAAATAAGAGAAATAACAACTTAGCTGTAGGTAGGTAAGGTACTCTTGGGAGTTTTGGTTTTATATATATTTATATTTAACTGGGAGAATATCAGCGGCGAAGCTACAGTTAAAAACTGGTGAAGTGCGAGTCAAATTCCGAAAAGAGAGGGTTCCGTAAAAGCACGCCATCCAACCATCCAGTAGACTAGACCAATTGAACTTATTAGTCCTCGGTGAAATTAAGAATTTTAGGAGTACGCATTTTCTCTTCATAAATATTTTCCGTTTCCCGTGGAAATGTAGACTCAAGATTTTCGTTAAGGTTTTCCTGTATAGCTACTATGAGAGTGGCCTAATTTTTATTCCGTATTTTTGTCTTATATTTTCTTTAACCCCTAGACTAGTAACAAACTCGTAAAATATATTGTACATTACGTTTTAACACGTTATGACAAAAAATTTTTTTTTTTTGATTTTTCCTCCAAAACTAACCCTCAAAATCAGAATTCATTTATTTACGCTATACATCTGTGTTTGGGGCACCTTTCTCTATAATTTGTCTAGTAGATTCTGATAAAATAGACTGTGACAGACGGACATAAACAGATCAGGATTCCGTACATTGGATGTATGGAACCTAAAAATAGAAATTTAGCATTGTATAGCACCTGGGAGCTTACTGAAAGCCGGATGAATTACCCACTCAACGGTACTGATATCGTCAACAGCCGCAGTTGAGCTTAGGCGCACACACACGCTTAAAGAGACTAGTGTAACCATGATTACAAATTATTTTGAATTGATGACCTCCCGTGTCATCGGCTCTTTCATTGTCAGCCAGTTTAATGCTGTTGTATTGACTAAACTAGCAACACCATCTATTTTTTAACCGATTTCAAAAAAAGAAGGAGGTTCTCAATTCGACTGTAGGTATATTATTATTTTTTTATTTATTACGTTAAACATAGGCATATTCAAAAATCCGTTGTACTGTTTGTGATACACATCTCAAGGTTTTTTTTAATGACAATGAAATAGTTTAGTATTTTATAATTTAGGCAGAGATGCGAAAACAGATTTTGGTGGCCACCAAATTCAGCTTCGTATCTATGCCTTCACTAAACAAAAGAAAACTATTACAGAGGCATTTAAAAAAAGCTAATGCTAGGGATCACAAACTGTACAATGGATTTTTGAAAATTCCTTCGTTTAATGTAATTAGAAAAAATAGACTGTGATGTGGTCGCTAACTTTTGGGAGTACAGACAAGCTCAAAGTTTATCTATACCTATATATTCCAAATCAAAATATAACCAGAAAAAGATGGATACCTACCAGTTGGTGCATAAGGTATGGCTTGATAATATGGTAGTGAACTATAAAAGAGAATCTGTCACAATAACATGGAAATGAATACATCCATTCGATATTCAAAATTAGAATGCCAATACGTACCACTTGAAACATAAAAGAAAGTGCGGTCTTTTGTGCAAAATCATAGCGACCCTACAGATGAGAAGCTGAGACAGACTTGAGTGCACTCTGCGCGATTTAACGATCAGACTATCGGTCCAAAGTCTTATGCCTGTTTTAATAAATCGATCTTAAAACTGAGAGCCGAGTTAAGTCTGAAGCCGTGGTGGTCTCGGACTAAGAATAGGACTCCTTCAACTCCTCTCGTGGATGTCGTAAAAGGCTACTAAATATTATGCTAGGGGATGGGCAGCAGCATGCATCTGAGTACACCTATATTGCGATCACCAATCCGCCTGCCATGCGTGGTGATTATGGTAAATACCGCCATTTTTACGGAGAATATTGGGACGTCTAGCAGCTGATAAAGAGCTCTGATTAAAGCTGTCTTGAGGACGTTCCAATTACAAAAATCCTATCAAGAAATTATATATTAGGTGAACTCATTATGAGCAATATTTATTATTATTTGAGATCTCGAAAACGGCTCTAACGATTTCTATGAAATTTGCTGTATGGATTTTTTTGGGGGCAAAAAATCGATTTTAGCTAGGTTTTCTCTCTAGGAAAATGCATCTTTCCGAGTTTTCAAACAAAACTCGGTCACCCAGGTACTATCTGCAGATATGCCTAAGAGGGAGTTTAATCAAAAAAAATATTATAAACAACTTTTTCGTAACAAAAATATCGACTTTTATAACGTTAAACAATACCCGATTACGTAAACGTGGCTTAGGATACTCAGTATAGAACCCATCCTTCTGTGATCGTGTTTTTCCACAATTGAAAACTGATTAAGTGTTAATTTTAAATACAAATATGACGTGGTATCTAGCCAACGTACTTCTAGTTCAACTAGTACTTAAATAAATAACAAAGATGTTAACTTCTGAGAAATAGCACAAAAATGATAAACTACTACGGAAAGAACAAACACAAAAATACAATATGTAAGTATTAAACATAATATTTTACGAAAATAACCAAACACAAACATGATACACATAAAGTCGGCAATTTATGTTGAAAGGTCACGAAGGTTCAACAATTTACAATATTAATATTGATACCTACGCTATAAAGTTCAATTTTCCATAAAAAACGGGCAAGTGCTAACGACGCTCGCAGCCTGAGGATTTCGAAGAAGAAGAATAGAAGAAGACTTAAATTAAGAGGAAACAGACCCAACAGACTAAAGACAGAAGGTACGAAGTGTAACTCTAGTAACAAAATGGATCTGCCTCAGCATGAGTTGGTTGATTTCTATTCGTAAATTATTTCTAAATCATCAGGGCCTTTATCAAATTTCAGCCACTTTTTTATGAAAACTTCCCCATCCCATTATAGGGGTAAAAAAACAACTTGTTTCTTTATTTGTGGCACAAAGCCACGATGCATTACAAGTTATAAAAGGTTACTGCAAGTACCCGAGAGGTTTTCATTTTCGCGATTTCCATAAATATCTTTTGAATGAATCGAGTTAGAAACTTGATTTTTTACGACACTATAGAAAGAAATAAAGAAAAAAACAAAGAAGACATTTATTCATGCAAACCGTACACAATAGCATAATAACACATACGCTACACGCATATACAAAAAAATAAACAAAGTGTATGAGAAGAGGAACGCTGCCATGGTTTGTACGAAAATCCCCTGAGCTGTGAACAAATTCTCAACGCATTTACCTTTTTTTTTTATATTTGGTATTTTCAAGTTGATTCCACAAGCCGTTCCTAAAAAAAATAGTCTTGATAGACAGACATACAGAGTGATCCTATAAAGGGTCCCGTTTTTTCATGTTGACGTACGGAACCCCAAAAACAAAACAAAAGAACGTTCGATACCTATTATTCTTCGATCAAGTATCACTTCACAATCCATTACCCGTGTCACAGATCCTTCCTTAGTCACTTCAGGTCAGTGAACAGGTTAAGGTAAGAACAGGTGAAAAAAAACCCCTGAAAAGTGCCTTGTGATTTCTAACAAAACAACCAGTGTGATGAGAGGATTCAGTACGCCTCACAGAGGCTCCTTTAATGCATAAGCTGTAAAACATGTCTTAAAAAAATGTAGTCTGGGTAGGTACCTCACTGTGCTACATTTTATTCACTTGAATTAATAAAGCAACGTGAATCGATAACGGCCTTCTTGATTTAATTTTATTAAATTGGTAACATTTGCGATAACTTTATGACGATAAATAAGATAAAATTATCAACGAGCTCTTGTTTACGATATAAATTCAAAAGCAAACTTTGTTAAGGAACAGGATGTGTATAATTGGTTTTATTGGGTACAGTTAATAATAATGCAATTTGAACTTTGTAAGAATCGAAATCAATTCGTGTAGCCAGTGATGACTTACGCCACTGAAACGTGGCAAACTATTGGCATAGCTCACAGAAGTACGCGGTCGTCTCGCTAGCGTCTTGGTAACATTAGTCAGCTCTAGCCGTAGCGTCAGATCTGCCAGGATTAGCACCGTTTTTTTTAAATTTACCTATAGTCACATACCTACCTCAATTAAAGTCTTATCTCATTACTAAAAGCGCTGGTAAACGTCCGTTTTTTTTACCGGATAACGGACCGTCAATAAACGGATATCCTTGTATACATATAATTTTTTTACCGGATGGCTTGGGCTGCCTTCTATATGCGCTAGATCGCAGGTAGACGGCACTCAATTTATAGAAAACCGGCAATACGTCCGGCAGCGTCAACAGGCACCAATACACTGGCGTGGATGACCGCTCTTTCTTACGCCGGACCGGCGTCCGTCGCGCCCAGGGTAATAAGCGGTGGTGCATTCGGCGTAAATTGTTCGCCGGACCGATGTCCGGTGCATGTACAGTTACACACATTCATTATAAACCATACACCACCGTGAATCCGGTAAAAAACACGGTCCGTTATCCGGTGAAATTAACGGACGTTTACAAGCGCTCTTACTTTTTGGTCCTTACGATACAGGCTCGGCCTTGTATAAGGGCCGTCTATAGACACTTCTTTAGATTATGCAGTCAGTTTTAGCATTGTCCGGTTTTTATTAAAACTATTAGTACCTACCTAGTTTAATGGTGTTATTAAATGTAATAGCTTGGTTTATATTTTACCGGATTTGTTGATGCTGTAAATAAATATATTTCTTTCTTTCTTTAGTTCTGATTCTGCTAGGATTCCCTGTACCATTCTGCTAGGATTTCTCTCACATTTTAGTAGACTACCGCCGCACCGCGGCACCGCCACGAAGGCGTCTCACCTATATTTTCTCATTTTATTATCATAATAGAAAAGAGAACTTGGTGCTTCCCATTCTTCATCATCATCATCATCATCAGCCTGTAGACGTCCACATACATACACTATGTGGACATAGGCCTCCTCCCTTGAATAACACGACGAATGTTCTTGATCCGCCTCCATCCATCGACTTCTGCAACGTTTATGATGTCTTTAGTCCATCGAGTAGAGGACCTTCCTCTATCGCGTCGTCCAGTTTTTGGTCGACACTGGAGAACCTTTATTCCCCAACGGTTGTCAGTTCTGCGAGCTATATGACCTGCCCATTGCCACTTCAACTTAATTCTGAGAGCTATGTCGGTGATCTTGCTTCTTCTACGGATTCTATCACGTAGTGAAACCCCTAGCATAGCTTTCTCCTTAGCTCGCTGCGACTAAGCAGTGGGATAGTGTGGGATAAAAGCAACAAGATCAAATCATGAATATCCTCATAAAAAACCTACTTCGTGTTATTTAGAATCGTTTAAAAATAGCACCGTGTAGAAAAAATGCCGATTCGCCCAGTGGGCCTCAAGGCCGTATCACACGGAAATAGTGGCAAGTATTGTAGCAAGTAGCAAGTGACATTCAAGTGTAGATTGCCTTCACTGAAGTTCACTTACTGGTTACATATATAAGTGCACTTACCCGACTTGCTTATATCGTCTGGTAACCGGAATCAGGGCACGTATTCTAGAATGAATCTTGTTCACGTGATGACGTCACATCTTGTATGACGCCCACATAACTTTACTATGGTTTTCATGCGAGATTCCTTCAAGAATGATCGTATAGGAAGTTGTGATTATGAATGTTACCTGGAACAATGACAGATGACTATTATTGGAATGTTTACGCTACGTAAGCTAAACCGGTTAAATTCGATCTAATCACGAATACCACTACGAAAGTTTTTATAAAAAAATGCTATTATCATTGGAAGCGGATGCGTTATGTAAAGTTCATTTGATAAGCTAATTTTCAGCTATGATCGGTTGAGCTATCTTTAGATCGTCTTTAGATGGCCTAACTTTCGTTTGTAATTTTAAAACTATGTAGGTATACTTGTTTTAGTTGTATTATACATTATTTTCAGGAGAAAAAACATTTTAACATAAAAATAATATATAAAACATAAACATTCTGTGTCGTGAAACTACGAGTAGCCATGTACCACAACACCCAGACCCAGAATTTTTTTTTTTTTACCTTGATGAAGACCATGTAATTTTATCAAAGAGGACGAAGTTGCGGGTTTCAGCTAGTTGAACTATAAACTAGGTTAGGCTTTCGAATCATAGATACTTATACCCTTGTACTCATGTAGCCCAGGATGTAAGTTACGGAATGGATGAAATATCAAAAGTAAATAACATTTGCCGATATAGGACTTTATTGTTTCGTGAAATTGCTTTCAATATCTCATTTTGATTCTCATCACGCTATGCGCGCTTTTGATAAGGGTAACCGAATCAGGAAATAATTCCTATAAAATTGCTTTGAGAGTTCAGAATAACTTTCACCAAAAATACTTAAAAATATGTAAATGTACCTGGCTAAATAAATTGGAAAACGGTTGGACAGTACTCTCCGCTTGCTGTATGCTTTCATAAAAGAAGCCTCTTTGCGAGCCATACTAAATCCTTTCCACCAAACTACATAAATAACATAACACAATACCCAACTGTCACATACACAGTCCTGATCCCACACAAGGACTCCACGAATACCATTGAACCACAACAACCAGACCCGGAACTAATATTTGCAGATCGTGGAAACATTTGTCCCACAGCGGGAATTGAACCCGCACCTTTTGCGTCTCAGTCGGCTTCTCACCCGCTGTGCCTTGGAGGTCGTCAAACACTGCTAAATATAAGTAACTATTGCTCTATAGTATGTCTGGCCTGAGAATATACCCCTTCTCCATATGAAAAATGCTACAGCTTCCCTTATTGGGCTAATAGAAATCAAATCAAATAAAAATAAGTTTTAACCGACTTCCCAAAAAAGGAGGAGGTTCTC
Source organism: Epirrita christyi (assembly GCA_951392215.1). NCBI lineage: Eukaryota > Metazoa > Arthropoda > Insecta > Lepidoptera > Geometridae > Epirrita > Epirrita christyi. The sequence goes on along the minus strand of OX595849.1, from coordinate 6,239,102 downwards.
AATTCGGTTGTATTTTTTATTTGAATAGATATACTTCCAGACTGGTCCCATTTTTTTCAAAATCCAGTTCTGATGATGGAATCCATGAGGAATTGAGGGAACTCCTCAAATATTGTAGGCATACATATGGCAATTTTGATATTTTCAGCAACAAACCAAGCATTTGCATTCAAAAAGTATCATAATCCTTTCACCACTATGGTTCTTTCATCATTTTTTTTTCATACAAATATTTAGTCGAATACAATGGCGGAAGTCGGTTTTTTAAATGAAAAGTTATTATTGCCGTTGCTTGGTGTAGAGAACCTCTGTAGGTAATAATAATAATAAATATACAATAATAAATAATGTAACTGCGACAACCAAGTCGTCGCTTTTATTCAAAGGTTTAACTCTCCCAAAGATTCAAAACGAAAACAATGGACGCGAACAAAAGAGAAACAGAATCCCGTTGGATCAAAAATAACGAAACAGATATAGGGATATATGGCGATTTTGATATTTTCAGCAACAAACCAAGCATTTGCATTCAAAAAGTATCATAATCCTTTCACCACTATGGTTCTTTCATCATTTTTTTTCATCCAAATATTTAGTCGTATACAATGGCGGAAGTCGGTTTTTTAAATGAAAAGTTATATTCATTGAAATCACAAGGATCATTTTAAATCGTCCTATAAACTAAAATTACTCCTGTTCCAACGCGAACAAACCTAGAAGAATCAGGCAACAAACACGGCTTAGCTTACATAAATAGTACTAACTTGTAGTATAAGTAGTAACTAGTAGATAACATTCAAATCTTTGAATAGGTTCTTCTTCTATAGATTCCCTACAGATTGTTTCCTCATGAATGGTCCACTGTTGGACGAGGCTTCTCCCATAGAATGCAATGGGGAGGATTTGCCATAATCACCACGCTTAGCAGGCGGATTGGTGATCGCAGCTTGATGTTAAGTACTCAGGTAGATGCTACTGTCCAACGCCAGGCTTAATCCCTTTGTCACCTTTTATGACATCCACAGGACGTGTAGTCCTATTATCACGCCGGTACTAACACGGCTCACTTATAAATATTATCATTATTTGAATGTTCTATTTTTTGATGTATTGTGCAACAAAGTGTTTTCTATCTGTCTATCAATGTCTTAAAAAATTTCTAAAGATTGGCCGCAATTCAAAGACTTTGGTTTAATTCGCTTCTTGACCTTCGGAAACTTAATGAATAAAGTTTCTGCAGTTAGAGCTTTGGAATGCTCTTAGTTCATAAACCGTTTGAACGTAATACCTGTTACACAAAATAGCTTATTTACAGCTCAAACTAACTTCAAACTAAATTGGCGGGCAATGAATTAGGGTCATTTAAAAAACTACAATAATTTCCAACATCATTTTTTGTTTTGTTTATTTTTTATGAAATAAATGTATTTTTTATGAAACAAATGTATTTTTTATGAAATAAATGTTAATTTTTACACATGTTATTTTATTTAATGCCGTATGAAATATATTTAGATACGTTTTTGATTTCAATTTGATATCTTGCATAGTTTGGGAGGTGTTGTTGTTTATCTAAGTGACCTTAATTTTATTGCACCACCGGCGTGGCTCATTTTTTGTTTATTTATTTTTTATTTAATAAATTATAGTACTGGGTTATAAAAGTTATTGTATGAAATATATTTTATTATGATTTTTATTTTTATTAAATATCTTGGATAGTTAGGGAAATATTTAGTTTTTCTAAGTGACCCTAGAAACTTAGAAAATTCCCTAGACTTTATTTCATTGCACGCCAGTTTATTTGATGGCCGACTTCATAGTACCACAACAGTTAATAATTAGCCTCCTTCAAACCGCATTATTGTGGAATTTAATTCCAGAGTTAAACCACCAGACTTGTCTGGATTTGATGTAAACTAGTTTGAATTACTTTGAATCTCTTGCCTTTACAAACACCAACAACAAACAAAGCCTTTGATGTCTAAAGTTTTCACTGATTAACGTTTAGATAAGGTATTATATCACGTATGATTTAAAGCATGAAAAATAGTTTGCCTCTGTATCTTCTAGATGGCGCTAGGTCGGGCTATGTTTAGGGGTGCGATTTTGTTGTGTCATCAAATTTCTGTATATTTAAACTCATTGATGACTATAATTCTTATAAGTATGATATCAATACAAGTGCCTTCTCCAGTATATCTCCTGAAAAACGGTGATTTGTGGCCCTTTTTATAATATAATTATAACTAGAAACGGGATATTTACCATGATTTTTAAGCATTATTGATTCCCGATATTTCGGCACAGTTTCATGCGCCATGATCACTTTTTATGATATTTAATCACTCAGTGACATCTAGAAGTCGCACCCCTTAGACATTATCATCATCAGTTCACTCTAGTAGCTAAGATTTAGAAAACGGTCAAGTGCGAGTCGGACTCGCGTAAAGAGGGTTCAGTACAAGTAGACTACCATAATATTAAAAAGCCCTATAATACCATTTAACTTTTTAGTCAATCAATACAATTTTAGGCACATTTCCTACACGCTACAGTGAAACCTGTAATTGGCTCTCTGATGCTATTTTTAGTTACCTGCCTGAGTAAACTAATTTTAGCTGTTGGTTTTTCTTATAAATATATTAAGTATCTGATGACGTTATTTGTATAAAAATATAAAATTCGTGTACGAATGTCCAATTTTTTTCTATTTTAACATTAATATACCCGCTAAGAGTAGACTTCTAACTTTTTATGATATTTCTAAAAACTGAAGTACTGTCCTGTCCTACTTAGATAAATATAATTGTGAATGAAATATCTTAGCCTTGGCATTTACTAATTCTCTAGAATATTGAAATAACCCAGAAACTCTAATTTTTAGCAAAACGTTCAAAAAAACACTTAGGATTAGAACTAAATCCGACCGGGGAAAGCGATTTGTACATACCAAATACCTATTGTTTTTTGCCCGTAATACCTATTGTTTTTTTAATACTCGTATTTTTTTTTTAATTCACCGTGTCTCCATTACAAAATAAAATATTAAGGCCATAGGGCAGAACACTGAGATTCCTGAGACTCTACCTAAAACGAAAATCCTCTACGGATATGAGATTAGGCAGTACGTTATGTAATTAGCATTTACATAACATACTGCCTAATCTCATAGGCTTTTAGAACCCCAAATTGGAATAGATCATCCCTTCACAATAGGCGGATTATACTAAAATCATTAATATTATAGAATTTCCGTAAACGCTGATATTATTAACCAAATCCCAAACGAAAACAACACGGTCGGAGTATTAACTTCGCAAGATAAACTAATCAATCGCTTCTGTGAACGGAAAATATATTTTTCATTAATTCAGCGTTAATCCTAGTTTTGCTAAGAAGGCGGAGGCCGCTACAAGACGGCTATTGTGTTGACATAAAGTTATCTAATTGACGTAAGAGAGGGCACTGTCCCAACGCCTGAAAATATGGAGCGTGGAAACTCTACTGAGTTTCCTCTGCCTTTTACCTGCGTAGCCCACCATTGCATTATCTCCGATAAATGTATCGTCCTCAGGGCGCGTCCTAGCTGGACGTTTTGATGGTGGTATTGGATTTTTGGTGGGCTGGGGTTACCGCTTAAAATGAGCTGAGCCACAGACAAAAAAAATATGTTCCATTGATTAGTTTCATCATGGAATTAGTGAGTTTTTTGCAGTAGCTTCATTTCCGAATTTGACGGCAATAATGGAACAATGTAAAACACACACGCAAGGCATAAAATTCGTAGTAACTGCTATAACGTGTGTCCCACAGCCATGCTACATGGGGGAAAAGTAATTTAAATATTGAAGTTAGGAAATTTTACATAAAAGACACCTTCAATTATTTTATAAAATTAGAAATACTGCATTCAAGGATATAAAAAGTCAGTAGCCTAAGTCAAATTACACCCGCCAAATTACAAAAAACAAACATCCTGTATTTTTATGATACCGATATAGCATATGAAATTAAAGGAAAGGAGATAAGGAAGTCTCCATTATGTAAAACCTCGTAACTTCGCTATTTAAAGTACTTGTCCACTATGTAGCATGGTCATGGGACACCCTCTATATAACGAACGTAAGATGACGGATGCCACTCTCTAGGAAACTCTGGCTTTTGGTGAAAATTTAATTTTTCGATCAATATGCAAATTTGAACTTAATGCGAGTGCTGACATAACAAATAAACGCGATGGTCATTGGTGTGAACCCGTATCGATATTAGCAATTAGGCTTTATTGGAACAAGAGCAACAACGTGAGTATTGTTTAGAAGACAACAATGTCACTATGGAGAACAACATTTAAAATTAAAGGTCCTACAGATCCCCTGGCGTAATCCCTTAGTCGCCTTCTACGACATCCACAGGAGTTGGTTATACTCATCCACCTGAGTACTAAACACTAAACTACGATCGTCCGGATTATCTGCCTGCCAAGCGTGGTGATTATGGCAAATCTCCCAATTGAACGATATGCATGCTATGGGATTCAGAATGACCATCATGACCTACCACCATAGAATGCAATAGGAGGATTTGCCATGATAACAACGATTGGCAGTTGGATTGGCGATTGCTATATAGTACTCAGGTGAATGCTGCCATCCATTTTTTGGTGTTTATTCTTTAGAAATCATTCGCACAGAAAGAGACGTGATTTTTTCGCCCTCGCCTAACGTCTTACGTCTTTTCCTGTGCGAATGATGCTTTAGTCATCTATTGCGATATCCACGTGAGGAGACGGAGAGATCTATTCTATGACATCCACGCGAGGAGACGGCCCTCTGTATCACCTATTCTTAGGCCGGAGTCCGGACACAACACGACGAGAGATACCTAGTAAGAAAACGATTTATTATTCGTTCCATTTCCATTTGACTTGGCACCTAAAGGAAACCAATAGGATTAAGGAATTGGCTATTTAAGCTGTAGGTTTCCTTTAGATATTCCTGTTGTAAACCAATAGCTTCAATAGCCAAGTGTAATAGCCTCAATAGGTCTAATATCTTGTGATAGCAATAATAACTTCCACTATCTATTATTGCTGGACTTGCACCATAATGTAAATCAGGCCTGCGTCACTCCAAATCGGTTTTCAATCTTTTCTTACCTTATTAACCTAATCTTACTAATATTATGAATGTAAAATTTTGTGAGTAAGTTTGTTACTCATTCACACTGTGAAACAGCTAGAGCGATTTGGTTGACATTTAGAATGGACATAGCTTATACCCTGAATTAACATATAGGCTACCTTTTATCCCAATATTCACACCGGATCAAGACTTATTCGGGTGAAATCGCGGGATGCAGCTATTGTCAAATAAATATTATCGAGCTGATTTTTGTTTCAATACGGATTAGAGCAACTTTAATCCCGAATAATTTGGAACAAGCGTCATGGTCTGACTTGATCAAATGCGAATTTATTTATTAGCGTCTGAATTGCACTTAATTCTTTCACCATGAGAACATAAGAACATAAGAACCATCAGACATAAGAACCTTTTCAGGGTCACGTTACCACAACCTGGTTACCAACCAAACACAGTAACACAAGTTACAGTAGCCTATAGACGCCTGCAACACCAGAAGCATCACACGCGCGCTGCCAACCCTGAGACATAAATATTGAAAGTCTCATGTATCTGTAATTTCACCAGCATCTTCAAACCGAAACACTACTGCTTGGTGGCAGCAATAGGCACGATTAAGACAGGTAATTTATTTTATAATAGTACCTAATATTGATTTGAAGTGAAACTTCTGTACATTAGTTCTATTATTTCTGTGGCATAGTGTGAAAGGGCGAATGCGGGTGAGCGATAAATTCGGTTCGCTCCAACGTTCTCTTGGGCCCAGATATATTAGTGTGGAACACGCCAACTTCACTGATGCTCCCCGGAAAGCATGGGCAGCTGAATGGAATACTCTTAATTTATTATCCACCTTAGAAAGTATCTGATACTACCAAAGTGGCTTAGCATTAGCACGCTACCTAAAAATACCAGAACTGGAAATAGTATTAAGAACCTATGCCTTACCTTGGTATATAAATTGCATTCCCTAATGCCTAAGGTGTATACCTAGCAATTTGAAAGATTTGATTAGATTTGATTTGATTTAACCCAAGCATTACATCATTTGTGAACGTATATTGCCAAAGGTAAATTGTGTGATTCATGTGACGCAAGAGGTTGTGGGTTCGATTCCCGCTGCGGGACCAATTTTTGCATGATCTGTAAATATTTGTTTTGGGTCTGGGTGTTGTGGTACCATGGCACTCGGAGTTCCTGATACCCACGAAACAGGGAATCCTGGTGTGAGATAAGGACTATGTATGTGACCGTTGGGTTTTATGTTATGTTATGTATGTGATTCTGATCAGTTCAAATGATGTTCTTCATCATCCACTTAACTGAGATGCAATGTTGCCAATTCGTGGGGAATTCCCCAAACTGTGGTGAATTCTCCAAATTGCAGGGAATCCCATGTTGATTGGGGATGTATTGTGGATTGAGATTATTGGGGGAAACTGTAGTATTTTAACATCTTATCGTTAAATAATTTCGATAGTTCATACTTCGATAGTTTCATGGTTCATTAGTGATTAAAAGTATTTGAAGTAAACGGTCGATAAACTATACCTAGTATATCAATATTTTTTTAAAAACATTATGTATAGCACATCCCTAGTTTATGAGTTGCCTCTTCAATAAAAGGTTTCATACCCATTTATTCACCGTAGGTGCTTTACAGCACACTTTTTTTATAAAAGATACTTATAAAATACACGTCTTGTAGTCGACTTTGCGTTCGTTATGCTGATCAGTGTGAATGTTTTTGGTAAGTATATTATTCAGTACCAAATTGGTATACTTCATTTGGGCTCCGCAAAATTAATTAAATTTTATTTAGTTACAAATAACTTTGATTCGATTCTTAAAATAATTTTGAGGGGAAATTGAATCAGCAGATGTTTCGCCCCTAATTTGGAAAATGTTACTTAGATTATTGGGAAATTTGATAAATTGGCATTGGCAACCCTGCGGTGATATCTTGTAACTTATCCTTTACTACGCAGAAAATCTCGCGTAACAATACAATAAGGCAGGAATACAAAACATTTTAAGGCCTTTACAAACCAAGAAAGTTTATAAAGAACATCAACCTCTTCACATGTGATACAAAGACGTTTGAAGAACAGCTCGGAAGAACCCTTCACTTCAATAAACAGAAAATGTCTTAGCGCAACTCCATTCTGGCGGAACGGTGCTGGTATAATTGATTTTAAAATCTAACGTGAACTGAGGAGTCTTATTCAGTTGTGATAAGATTCAATTTTGTGTGGCAAGTCACGTTCTTTATTTAATTGTCAATCCCATCAACTTCGTATTCAGAGCTACAATGAATTGGATAACATGTCTATTCCCATGCAATATTTTGACGAAGTTTGTTTCTGTGTTTGATGTTTTGTTTCATGGCCATTTCCATCTTAATACTTTGTTGTGATTAAAAATGTCCAAATCTTCAAAACTGCCTTTTCTTAAGATGAATTTGGCGCAAACTTTTTCAGTCAACAGTATTTCAATGAGAACGTTTCATTCGTAGATACGTAGATAATTGTTCAGGGTGTTCTGGGTATTTTTTTATGTATAATAAAAAATATCTATCTATGTAATGTATTGTATTAAGTACATCAGTTATCTAGTACCCATAACACAAGCTCTGCTTAGCTTGGGGCTAGATAATGTTGTGTGAAATGTCTAGCATTTATTATTATATTTATTTATTATTATATTATGTTTATTATTATTCATGTTTTCAATTATCGTTGTTATTTTAATTAGTTAATTAAAATAATTGTTTATGGTTATCATCATCATCATCAGTCTATAGAAGCCCACCACTATATGCCCAACTATATAGGCCTTCCCCATAGAAGCATATGCCACGATGAACAATCGAACACGCGAAAAAGATATAAAAATATTGTTTTAAAACCTTGTATTTACTTAGTTATAATTTAAACAAGACATTGTATAAAATATGAATATTCTGGGCTGATTTATTATTGTAATAATTATAAATCAAAATCAGCCTTTACTTGGCAGATTAAAATCTTTGCATGGAAGAGACGCAATTATACCAATATACAATATCGCTATATTATCATATAGTTATAGTAGCGACAATATCTTTATCTGAAGTAATATAGAATATTATGTAACTTTAATAATTATTGTGAGAACAAAGTTTATTCGCGTCAGCGCCAAACACCGAAGTTCATTAATTTCACGATAATGTCGATGTCTGTCATAAATAGGGTTGGCAGATGAGGAAGCACGACATTCTATTAATTTCTAGCTATTCCGGACATTTCGTCAAAAAAGCCGGTTATAACGGGTGTACAAAGACTACTCCTGAAAACTGAAACAGTGTATTCAGAACAAATTGGTTTTGAGAATATTTAAGCTGAAAAAACACGAAAAAAAATGCTCACTCTTGGGCTGCTTTTTTGTGTTTTCTTTATTAATATCCATAAAACATCATAGAAAGAACACAAAAACCTAATTTCCATCATTAAAAACACGTTAATAAATAAAAACTTGCAAAAAATGCAATGAAAACCACACAAAAAATTTTGGCGCTGCGCGTCGATCAGCTGACCGGGAGCGTTGAACTCGCGCGGCCGGTGAGCTCTGTGAACTCGCCGCTATTTTATGTAGCTATGGCATAGGTAGCTTTATAGGTACCTTCAGTATTCGGAAGCCGTCGTTTTACACCCTGTATATTTAAAAAAGCGTTAGCTGGGATAGTAGTGGGAAAGCAATGGCGGCAATGAGCTCACTTCTACGTCCATTTCCCTGCAATTATGCGACTCGCGTTAAAAAGAGGCCTACTGGTGCTTTGCCTACCCCTTCAGAGAAAAATGCGTGATTATGCATATTGTATATATTTTAATAGTGTTTTGTGCTATGATATTCGCAAATATTTATATGACCTATTTAAAGCAATTTCAGATGTTTAAGCAGCTGATTAATTTTTTTAATATTTTTTTTTAATTTTTACCTGGTGATGGAGATGGCAGGTGGACAACGAAACTCTTTGGTGGAAAATAGTAGACTGGCCATGTTTAGGCCATTTTGATTACTAATCTCATCATCATCATCATCATCAGTTAGAAGTACATTTCAAAAAACCTTGTTTTTAGAAAATTATGTTATATTTTTATGTTTTATGTTACAATTTTTAATAATTTATGAAAATAACATTTTTTTAGTAATTATTTTATCATGTTTTTCAACTAAAAACTTACTTGAGCTGTCTAATAAGAGGCAACTCTAGTAGCGTCGGCAGAGCAAATTAAAAAGATGATGGAATTTTTGAATAACCGGACCCTCTTCTTGCACAAGAATCAATTTGTTAAATTGTTTGTCGTAATCCGGATCCCGCTGAGTTTACCAATTACTCCTTTCCCCCCAATAACTCTGTTTCGTTATTTTTGATCCAACGGGATTCTGTTTCTCTTTTGTTCGCGTCCATTGTTTTCGTTTTGAATCTTTGGGTGAGTTAAACCTTTGAATAAAAGCGACGAATTGGTTGTCGCAAAGTTAAATTATTTATTATTGTATATTTATTATTATTATTACCTACAGAGGAAATGAAAATAAAAATGAAAATTGTTTATTGAAAATCTGAAGACTACACATCAGTACTATCAAAAACTAATTGATAATATGATTGCAACACCAGTTTCTCGTCAATACTATGCATATAGGTATATGTACATTTTTATTACCTACTTAAAATAATGGTCAAATTAAAAATTACAATTACAATGTGCCTTTCATATTTGTTCAATATCCGCTGTAAAGGAGAGGTGCTCTACACCAAGTCCTGCATCGGCAATAAAAATACAAATCTAGGTAATACTAGTTCTTAGTGTCACCCTGCGTTAGGTATGAAACCAGAGACCCATTCTCTAATTTTATAACTTTTCATTTAAAAAACCGACTTCCGCCATTGTATTGGACTAAATAATTTTGGATGAAAAAAAATTATGAAAGAACCATAGTGGTGAAAGGATTATGATACTTTCTGAATGCAAATGCTTGGTGTCTTGCAAGTAGTTGTGGTCATATAATTAAGAACGATTTGAAGTTCTAGAAGTTTGTTATTTAAATCGTATCATACACAGAGATGTGTACCTTCTGAGAAGCAACTAGTTATGTTATATAATTAAGAATCAAACGAACTTACCTAGTGCTGTTTGATTCCAATTATGCGAAGGTCTCGTCCGAAGACCATTATTACTTGCAGCATTACGAGTTATGGTGCTGTCTCTGTCACACTTCAGATCCAAGTCACTAAAATACAAAAACCATCTCCTGTCTCTCTCTGTCTCTCGCTTTGGCTCCAGGTTCGGTCGGCTGAGAACACGCCTGCAACTAGTCATTACTTTCAGAGAATACTACGTCTCCAAACATTGTGTATTTTACTTTTCCACGTCGAAGGGTAAGTATGTATTTGGGATGGGTGGGATCGTAATGGTCTTCGGACGAGACCTTCGCATAATTGGAATCAAACAGCACTAGGTAAGTTCGTTTGATTCTTAATTATACTTCAGGTCTCGTCCGAAGACCATTATTACTTGCAGATGTTCAGAGAAAGTAACGTCATCCTGACAAATAAGAAAAGTTAAAATGCAGAGAAGTAAGATATAGATCTAGATTATAAATATGTTCTAGATTATTTAAATCAGATGTTATATTGGTAACAAAAAACACTTCAACCACTTGTTCTTATAAAAGTTATTAACAGTAAGTGGGTTGCCTTTTCATGATACATTTATAGTTAATACAATTAGGTGTACCTGCTTAAGGGTAGTTCTATCAAATCAATAATTCATACATTTCTAAATATAACTTCAGCAAAATTATCGTTAACTGGATTTATAATTTCTCTATTGTAGTACTTTAAGAACACGTTTGAAAAACTAGACCAACCTGCGGCCTTCCGTACCACTTCCAGGTTTAAGCCCAGCCGATGAGCGGCTGATGGATGCGTGCGTGTGCTGTGCGCTCCGAACACCGATATCAATACGACTATCTGATAAGACTTTTTAACCCAGTGGCTGAGAATTTGTGAACAAACTTTTTTATAAGGTTTTCTCAGGCTTATGAAAAGGTGGTCACCTACATTACCACGGCGTAAAGCTAAACTTTTTTCAATATACGCTTGCAACACGTAGCAGGACATATCGATGGATTTTCGCGAATGAAAGGTAGCTTAATTAGTGGTTGGGGGCCCCAGGTTTCAATGTTTTGATTAAATCAGATATTTTAATCACAATCATAGAATTTTTTACACACACACACACACAAATAATATATATATATATATATATATTATCAAACCTAGCTTCTACACCCGGTGCAGAGGCTATTGTTAGTAGACTTCTAGTATAATATCATTATAGGGGTAAAAATCAGATACATAACTTAATACTCTATTGGTATCCCAAGTGAGAGCATATTTAAATTTAGGTGGTTTTAACCTGTAAGCACTTCTTAAAAATCTATGAATATTATCATCCAATGTTATTTTAGATCCTAAGATGGTTGATAGAGCGGAACGATGTGTGTTTGTACTGTAACTAGCTCCATCAAATTTTTAGTCAAAAAACAAATCACTTGGGTACTAATTAGTATCATTAAAAGCAACATAGCTTTTATTTTCACAATTTATCTACCAGGATTTAAGGTAGAAACTATATTGATTAAGAGTTTTTTCCGTAAATGATGCCATCAAAATACTCAACGATAATTCTGGAATGCCTCGATCTATCATCGTTGCCTGATAATCTCGCAGCCACCAGGACAAGATCTGCATAAAGCGCAAGTTCTGAAAGGTGAATGTAACAAATATTTATCAGGCCCAAAGTATATTTTATTAGATATTATTATTAATTTGGTCCACAGCGGATACCAAGCATGTGATCGCCAAAAAGGTACAAGTAGGATGCCTTCTGCTTTGTGATTAATTATCTTTTGCAAAACAAGAAGGAAAGGCGTAAAAAAATATATTTCTTTCCAAGTAAAAGTAAATGCATCTACTATTTCAGAATATGGATCAAGTTTTCATGATGCGTATCTTGTACATTTATAGTTTTGAGAGTTTGCAAAGAGGTCAAACTCAGGTGTACCAAAATTATTGGTTATTTCTGTAAAAGCGTACCCAGCAAATTCCCATTCGGTGTCTATGATAATTTTTCGGGATTAACGATCAGCGATAATATTATCAGAAGATTTAATATAAGATGCAAATATGTTTGTATTTCTGAGTTCACACCATTGCCAAATAGTACGGGCTAAATCGTTTAAATGTGTGTGTTACCCATACGATTTATATAACAGATGGACGTCTTATGATCAATTCTTAACAATGTACCACAATCGTGAAGCTCATAAGCAAAAGTCTTTAGACCATAAAACGCAGCTTTTAACTCTAAAATATTGATATGGGAGGTAAGTTCCGATTCCGTCAATAATTTGATCCTAAGATAATACAATAACGGTAATCCGTGTGAACTTTGTTTGTCACAAGCAACGCCCCAACCTGTAGTTGACGCATCGTATATATTTTAAGACTGTAATTATTGGAAAAAAAAAATGGTTTTTTGAACGTAATATGTTATATTTCCACCATTATAAGTCATTTTTTAAAGAGCTTGCTACCATAATTTTCTTGTTACAGTCACCAGTTTTTCTACGGATAATATTTAATATTTTTGTCTTTAGAATAATTTTATACACATCTTACGGCGGGACATGCAGATGCCAAAAGACCTATGAATTCGGCAAAATACCTTATAGTACATATTTTAAGTTTCAAAAACTCTGTAGTTTTTCTAAGAATGCGCTGTTTTTTGTCTTTAGGAAATTAAATAGACATATATTATATTCAGTGTCGAAAATAAATCCTAAGAATTTATACTTATTCGGTTTTCGGCGTTATTTGGCTTTCATTAAAATTTATAACAAATGATTGTAAAACATTAATTGTTTTGATGACATTGTTAACGCATTAGTCGTATGTCTGTCCTGTTCAAAGAAAATCATCTAAGTAATTGACTGAAATAAAACCTTGTGAACGTAAATACTGTACAGGTTTCATGATCTTAGTACATAGAAAAGGAGCAGTACATAGGCCGAAACATAAATCATTCCATTCATAAAGTTGCGACTTCCACTCGAAGCGTAACTTTTTTCAATTATGTTTATCATGGAAATAAAAAATAGGCGTCCTTTAAATCCAATGTTGACATAAAATTGTTCTGATTCAATAATTTTAACGCAGTTCTAAAATTTTCCATTTTAAATGTTCATTTACATGAAATTTTTAGTTCAAACTGAACAAATTTATTTAATTATTTCAAGTGTGAAATAAAGCGGTATTTGCCAACCTTGAAAATTGCTTGGGAACCGTGAAAATGAGTGATACAAATTTACCTTCACATGGGTCACTAGTTGATATAAAATCAGACTATAGCAAACTCGCAACACATTGATCGATTATTTTGATTTCAGCTATTGATTTAGTTGAAGATCGGATAGGAGCTTTTTGTATTGGCTCGCTTTTGAACGGTATACTGTATCCTCGAACCCAGGACAATATTATCAGGATCATCTGTTATATTGCACCAATAGTCATAAAAATATGGCAATAGGCCTGCGATAGGTACCTGCGATGGTGAAGTCAACCGCCTCTCGTTGTCTTCTGCCGCGCTGAGTGGCTCCGGTGATAAGTGTCTCGTCATTGATACCGCGGTGTTGCTGCCGTCCTCCGGTAAATGGGATTCTGACGCGGCTCGCCGGCTGCTGGTCGCGGCATCCCCCTCAAGTTTAAAGCACCCCTCTGTTTTTTTCTAGTAAAGGAGTTAGTTGGCGGAGTTTGATTTAAGATGGCAAGGTTAACGCCACTTTTTTTTTTTTTTTTTTTTTTTTTTTTCTTTTGTCTTGACTGTGACTCTATAATGGATGTAACAGAGAAATCGTCCAGCGTCACTTAAAGGCTTTATAATTTTTTGTGCGGGAGGTAACGCGTCCTTGGATGACAAGGCCCAGTCCAATGCCGCTCCGATCGTTGATAAACAGCTAGATAACTGATTCTGCTTACTTTGACTAAAGATGTCCTTCTTTACATTCAAGGGTGATAATAGCGCTCGATCTCCAAATTGAGCTTAGGTGCCTTCATGTTGTCACAGTTCTCAGCTGGTAAGTAGTTTTCAAGAGGTCTGACTTTATTTCTTCAGGCAATCCTTCATTAGTATATATTTGCCCATCGGGCAGCAAAATCTGTGTGTAAAACATCACCAAATTCTTTCTGTACTTCATCTAACATCATCAAGATTTCGGGTCGAGAAACTCTTTAGCTTTTTCCTGTACAGCTGGGATTAGTATATCGACTGATGCTGTCAGCAATATTTGTACATTGGTTTCTATTATATCACCCTCTTCCTGAAGTACATAGCAGGAAGGTACTTAAGAATTTCTCAACGTGGTTTACACGGAGACTTGTTTATACTTGTTCTCATTAGCATATCATTGGTATAGGAAATATTTCTTACTTCATGACAATGGCAAAATCATAATATGTGTACAATTATTTAGTATCAATAGATACGCTCAACACGCTTTACGTGAATAAAAAATATCTATACGTAGGTACTCTCGACATGATATAAATGCGGAGATATTTCTTTATTGTTTTGTATATAACCGTTAAATATTGTTTTTCACTCAACGCGATATACGCGGAATGGTAGGTACATTATGATTATTTTGTATCAAAAGATCGACACGATTTACGTGAAGAAAATGATGCGTAGGTATTCTCATCAAGATAAGAATGCGAGGTTTTTTATGTAGCCAAAAATCAATTTACCCTCAACGCGATATACGCGGAAGGATTTAATAAGGTAAGTACGATTATTTGTATCGAAAGATACGCTCAACACGGTTTACGTGTAGAAAACAATACGTACTCTCAATCATGATATACATGTGAGACCTTGGTGTCAATATAAATGCCAACATTGTCATCTTCATCATCTTTTTGAAATGTGGGTAGTCAAAGAGAACCAGGTAATTGATTGAATCATTTACTTTCTAATGCAGGGCTTACATACCTTCTAGGTTCCCATTTTCATAATTAAATTCTGTTTCCTCGTGATATGAGGAAACTTCACGGAGAGAGTGATCCGAATCCGTAGAAGTCGAGCTACTCGACTTTCTGTATTTCTGGAGTTAGCGTTCCAGTTTTTTCACTTTTTCCGAATACTTCGATAATCACTTTCATCGTGTCGAGAACGCTTTTGTTTTCCCATTTCAAATTCACCTAAAAATCAATACTTTGAAGAAAATTTCAACTTTTTGTGTAACTTCGACAACACAAAAACACGTAATGACTAGTTGCAGGCGTGTTCTCAGCCGACCGAACCTGGAGCCAAAGCGAGAGACAGAGAGAGACAGGAGATGGTTTTTGTATTTTAGTGACTTGGATCTGAAGTGTGACAGAGACAGCACCATAACTCGTAATGCTGCAAGTAATAATGGTCTTCGGACGAGACCTGAAGTATAATAGTCACATTAATAGAGCAACCTGACTTAAGAATAAAGTATGAAATCGCTAACAATTTTTTGCACATTTTATTGATTTTATCAAAGTAACACATTCAAATAGTACTGAAACTGGACAAATAATTAAGAACGATTTATTTAACTGCTCGGGAATTGTTTTGTATGACACTTAGATTTAAAAAATCACAATATTATGTAGCACAGGAAACATAAAAAGAAATTTAATAAATATTTAACTAAAATTAATAGTTAATAGCATATCCACGGCTTTTAATTACAGCTTTACACCGGCGAGGCATTGACTCTATTAATTTTTGACATTTCGCAAGAGAAATAGAGTTCCATTCTTCTAAAAAAACGTCATACAGCTCTCTTAAATTTCCACACTTTGTATTTGAAACCTTTTTCTTTACTTCAAACCACAGATTCTCTATTGGGTTTAGATCTGGACTGTTAGCAGGCCAGTCTAAGACAGAAACTAATTGCGCTGTAAGAAATTCCTTTACGGTGCGTGCAGTGTGCTTTGGATCATTGTCATGCTGGAATGTCCAAATGACCGGTAGAACGTCTTCAGCGTATGGTAACATTGTTTCTTCCAGTATATTTTTGTATTGGAACTGATCCATGTTACCTTCTATCAACTTTACAGGTCCTACACCATGTCCAGAAAAGCAACCCCAAATTTTCACATTTCCACCACCGTGCTTTAATGTAACTTTCGTGTACTTTGGGTCGAATGCTGTATTCGGGGGACGTCGTACATATCGTTTTCCATCAGAACATACTCTGTTTATTTTCGTCTCGTCAGAAAAAAGTACATTTTTCCACTGTTGCACAGTCCAGTTTTCATACTTTCTCGCAAATGCAAGCCGGGCTTGCCTGTGGCAAAGTTTTAACGTGGGTACCTTTCTTGCTATCCTACCGTGCAATTTTTCTTCTACCAAACGTCTTCGAATAGTGCGCGCTGAGATTGCTGAAGGGTTGTTTTCACCAAAATATTCTTTTCTAAGCTCATAGGACCCTTTAAAAGGATTTTGTTTTGCCATACGAACGATGTTTCGGTCATCTCGAGGAGTTGTTTTTCTCTGTTTAGGTACACGTGGAACATTCGAAGTAGTTTGATACGTAGCAAAATGCTTTACAGCGTGGAAAACCATCGTTTTTGAACATTGCAGATGGTCGGCTATCTTTTTATAAGACCAATTCTTCCGGCGAAGTTTTATTATTACTTCCCTTGTAGATTTATCACAACTTTTATTTTTTCCCATTGTTTTTTCTAAAGAAGCAATCACCTTTAATCTTTTACAGCACGTAATGGCGCCAAAATTATACAAACAGTAACAAATCGACTGAGTGTTCTCTATTTAAATATGAATAAAGGTATAAACTACTTAGCGTTCTTAATTACGTGACCAGCCAGTAATAAGGAATACTTTGTTTAAAAGTAGTGTAAAAAGTTTGCCTATTGATTTTTAGCCAATCACGTGTATCAATGAATACAGTGGTAATATGGAAATGTTTTACGATACCGAGAGAAATAAAAACAAATGCATACAATTAGTTTTGCATCTTAGTTGGAAAAAATCTTCCCTTTATATCAGCGTTCTTAATTATATGACCACCACTGTATATATACATACAATACACAATATTTGAGGAGTTCCCTCAATTTCTCATGGATCCCATCATCAGAACTGGATTTTGAAAAAAATGGGACCAATCTGGAAGTATATCTATTCAAATAAAAAAAGAAGAACTAGTTGCGCCCCGCGGTTTCACCCGCTTGAATAATGATGAAAATTGATGATGATGATGATGATAAAAAGTAGCCTATGTGTTAAACCAGGGCGTAAAGTATCTCCATTCAAAATTTCACTCAAATCCATTCAGTAGTTTTTACGTGAAAGAGTAACAAACATCCATCCATACTCACAAACTTTCGCGTTTGATGTTGATAATGATGATGAAAAGTAGCCTATGTGTTAATCCAGGGCGTAAAGTATCTCCATTCCAAATTTCACTCAGATCCAGTCAGTAGTTTTTACGTGAAAGAGTAACAAACATCCATCCATACTCACAAACTTTCGCGTTTATAATATTAGTAGGATTTATTTCAAGCACACACAAAAAAACAAAATGAAATAAAAATTAGCAAAGAATGTCTATGGCTTGGTCTAAAGTGCGCCTCGCAGAGACTTCTTTACACAAGTCTTCAAAATCTTTGGTTCTAGGACATCCTAGCTCCCTAACGATGTTTTCCTAAAACATATGTTTTCGAAAAGTAAATTGGGGCACGACCTGGATTTGAACTTAAGACCTAATGATCGGAAGTCGGACTTCACCAAACAATAAGCGCGATCAAAAATTTTTTATTTTATTGCATCATTCACAGTTGATGTGGTAGAGTCGTAATTTCGTAATTTATTAAAACTAAAGTAGAGTTGGGGACAATAAACACCCGTTAGTCAAATTAAAAACTGACTACAAATGGAAATATGCTCTCATTTTATCTCATAATACAAAAGCTCTTTAGTAACAATAAGTGAAAAACGGAGCGTGAATTTTATTCATTATAACATCTACCTTTTGTACTTGCTAAGGTACGAGCATTATAAATATTTGTATCATAAAGAACATACGTTTTAGTTATATTCATTAGTAGACGTAACGCATTGGATTTTTGTGTATCTGTGATGTTACTCTGTTTTTGTGAATAAATAAATAAATAAATAATAATTTCCGGTTTTTATTTTCTACAACTGTTGCCTACCTGTAGCAGGCTAAAACGCGAGATAAGAAGTGCGGGTTCGATTGACAAATGTTTGCATAATTTGT
The DNA here is from genome assembly GCA_951392215.1 of Epirrita christyi. Lineage (NCBI taxonomy): Eukaryota > Metazoa > Arthropoda > Insecta > Lepidoptera > Geometridae > Epirrita > Epirrita christyi. Next base: position 6,220,575 of record OX595849.1, on the reverse strand, counting down.
TTCGAATGTAGTTGTCATGGTACCATGGTACTCGTAGTTTCTGATACTTGTGACACATGAAATCCAAGACTGTACCTACTATGGAACAAAGTTTAAATCAAAATAATATTTTATATTAATAAGCAGTGGAAAGTACTTAAACACATCACTTATAAAAATTATTATATTACACTATAATTATATTACACTATATATATATTATATAACATTGTATATATGTGACAGATTCGGCAAGTGTTAAAACAAAAATAACAAAAGATTTAACAAAGCAACACGTGTCGAAAAATTTCAACCAAAATTCAGTGTGGGGGAAACGGTTCGATAAAAGGCAATTTTGCTGTCTCACTTTGACACCCCACACGTGCAAAATCACCCCATAATTCTACCTACAATTCAGATCTACGTGTAGGTACGTACGTTTTGCCACACACACAAAATCTAAGATCGATCCCCTCTCAATTCGCAAGACTGAAAAAGTAATTTACCAAAAATGGGGCAGGGGCGAGTGTATGGGGAATTCTCGGGGTCAGACTGCGTATGATATCTGTAGACATCATTAATGTAATTGCAATGTGGGGTTGCTAGGTTATCGGTATGATTTCGCAACAGGGCCGATTTGAGATAATGTTTTTAAACAATAATTGGCACATGAGATGGTTGCGACCCTAATTAGTCACGACAAATCTCGCTTATAGATTGCGTTCGATACAAATATTATGTTACAAAAAAAAGTCGTACCAACGCAGTCAAATTAATTACTTTATTCACAAAAAGAATAATACATAAAAATACGTAAATACAAAATTTAAAAATGCGAATGAAACAGTTGAGCTGTCTAAAGACCGTTGCAAAAGATCTCAAGATATCTCAACTGATCCAAATCACTACCAGACGGAAATTTCCATTAGATGCTGGCTGCATTGTCACGCTGAATGGCAATAATATGTACCAGTATTGCCATTCTGCTGTGTACCAGTAATGGCAATATACTGGCGTTGAGCCAGATAAGAGCCAGCTCTCGAGTTAGAAGTTGCTTCGATCAGACGCCATAAAATAAATTTGAAAACGCAAAAGGTCCCCCCCCGTACGCACCCTTAGTCTCGACCCCGAAAGGCCTGTCAAGACTTACATATTTACGCTTTTTGAGATCCTAAGGCAAATCGGCCGCTCCACCAGCCCCAACTGATGTCCCAGACAGATGAAATGGCGCAAGGGTAATCAACGCACGTAGCGTATCACACCAAAGGCCAACCTTTCTCCAACGAAACAAGAATCATGCCGTCAGACCACTTACCATCGTCACGTAGCAGAACATACGCCTCAAAAACAGCTAGAACTTTGACGCTGGTAAAGAAACATTAAATATGAAATGAAATATTTAGTGTTCATGATTTTAAACAGATCCCTTGGTCACAGGATCAATCAGTATTTAACTAAATTATTATCATAAGGAATCTATTAGTACAAGGGATCTAAACCACAGGATATATCAGTACCTACTCCATCCAACTATGATTCTTGTCATAAACAGCTGTCATAATTGAAATGTCAGTAACTATAAACGCTTCCTCTCGACTGTAGGTAGATAGGTACTCGCGTGTGCTAACAATAATTAACCTATTGTTTTACATCCGACATTTACAAACAGTTGCTTAGTAATGTGCATATATAGAGGTACACAACGCTGCTGAGTTAGCTTGTTGTACACATTTAATGAGGCCACGTGTAGTACACATTGCTTATCTCGTTTAAATTGATAACAAAAACACCTACATACATACGTAAACACACGCCTAATTCCCCGAAGGGATAGGCAGAGCCTCAAAGGGCCTCTTTTCACCGTGGGTTACACAATCGCTGGAATATAGACGTGACAAATGGTGAGCTCATCGCCGCCAATGCTTTCCACGACAGACTCGGCAAACGCTTTCTTCCAGTCCATACACTCCTAAAAAACACCTTTATCATTCTATCCTCATACTGTGTTGAGTGCCTCACAGTGAAAAAATTTGTTTCTATATAGTTGCAACTTCCGAGACTATGTTACCACTTCTGGTAAAGTCTATGCAGTCACCTACTCATAGAAGTCATTATCATCAGCCAAAAAACGTCCACTGCTAGACGAGGCCTCCCCCATAGAATGGGGGATTTGCCATAATCACCACGCTTGGCAAGTATTACTGTGTAGCACTCAGGTGGATGCTGTTACATCCGCTGGTGTAATCCCTTGGTCGGCTTTTACAATATCCGCGGAAGGAGACAGAGGGGGCAAAACACGGAAACACACAGAATATGTTATCTAATCTGTGAAAGTGTACTAGTGAAAGCGTTCGTAGGGCTCATTCTACTATTGGATATCATATTCTGAGTCTGTTTGGTTTCAAGACGTGCTAGTTTATATTATTGGTTCTTTTCATTGCTTTTAAGATGTGGTTACCGGTAGCTAGCTAGGCGCTTATGCCCTCTCTCCTCTTGCACGCGAACGAAGTTTGCTTTTAATTTGGCTATTATTTCTTCAAACTCCATGAAACTTTGTACACATGATCAGTACACTAATATCTAGACCCGTGATGCGTTAGTTTCTTATAAAACTATATGGATACCAAATCATAAATTACAAAAAAAACTGACGCACCTCGTGTCTAGATGTTAGTGCACTGATCAGTGTACAAAATCTCATGTTGAAGAAATAATAGGCAAAATAGAAGTTAGTACTTCTTTCGCGTACAAAAGTACGTAAGCTCCCTACCGGTAACCTTTTCTTAATTGGACCAGTAACGGATGAGCTCTAAGATGAATAACAATTCACTTACTACACGCTAGTCGTTGAAACTACTTCAAGTTTAAATATTTGCAATATTCTGCATTGTGACTCTACCATACTAGTTAAGCATATTCAGTATGTGGTAATTTCTCGTCGTGACTATAAAATTCTCAATTCATTCTTATCGGCGGATGCATAAACCCTAGGTCTTGTCTGCTCGTGTTTATGTCCTATGTGAACACAACTGAGCTGTGTCGAAACTGACTTTATAGAATCTTGGAACAACAAACACAGAATGAATGTAAACCGAAATGACTCTACCGTGCGATCATAAAATAGAATTTACTTCGAGATTTAACTTTTAGAGCAAGAACACAAATGTTGTTATAGAAAGTATAGAAGAAAGTATACAAGCATTTGGTCGCGGCTCCTCCCACGTGGTATTATAAATTATTCTCTAAAACTGTAGTACATAGCTTCTACATTAATTTTTGTTCTATCATTAATAGTATTCGCAGCGCATGCGATGTAAGGAATTTTGTAGGTATCTTTTTACATATTGGGTTACATTATTGGAGTTTTTGCATGGATCCCATGTTTTTTTTAAATAAAATAAATATAGCCTTTGTTACTCAGTGATAATATAGCACTTAACTGATGAAATATTTTTTAAATCGTTTAAGTAGTTTTTAGAGTTTATTAATTACAAACAAAAATACAAAATATACAAATTGTCTTTATAATTATTAGTTATATAGTTAATTTTTATAGTAAGTTATTATTCATAATAATTTTTTAAACCTATTTTTGTTTCCATTCATAACTTTTCATTTAAAAACCGACTTCTGCCATTGTATTCGACTAAATATTTGGATGAAAGAACCATAGTGGTGAAAGGATTATGATACTTTTTGAATGCAAATGCTTGGGTTGTTGCTGAAAATATCAAAATCGCCATATGTATGCCTACAATATTTAAGGAGTTCCCTCAATTCCTCATGGATTCCATCATCAGAACTGGATTCTGAAAAAAATGGGACCAATCTGGAAGTATATCTACTCAAATAAAAAAAGAATTTTCCAAATCAGTTCATAAACGCCGGAGTTATGCGGTAACAAACATTATAAAAAAAAAAAAAAAAGAAACAACTGATTTGAGAACCTCCTCCTTTTTTGGGAAGTCGGTTAATAATAGATTTTGTCTTGTTTTGACATATGACATTTTTCGTCAAAGAGAACAAAACAAAAGCTGTTTAACCTAAAATAGGTTTACAAAAAGGCCCTAAGTATATGTACAGTAGATAGATAAATAAATTAAACTTTATTGTTCACCACAGGTATACATAATAGGATTTATTAAAATGAGCAGTACAATGGGCGGCCTCAGCGCTGAATGGAATTTCTTCCAGGCAATCTTTCAGTTATAAGTACAGTTTTATGGTGACAACAATATTAGTATATATTGCTATATTATGGTGTTGCCTAAGATTTTTTGCTCATTTAATTAAATTATCGTTATAGGCACAACATAGTAGGTAGCAGCTAAGTGCTTAAATAGTGAAGCGGATCAACAGAAACCAATCGAGAAAACTAATCGTCAGCGTGTACTTGTCAGGACCAGAGTTAATTAGCGTCGAGTGGATCATGTGCCCCTACAATGAAAGTACACAGGCATTGTTGGAGCGCGCGAGATTGGAGCGTGCGGTTCGCATCCGGACGCACACAATAGCCTTTTCGATTATCACGATGCGATCCGCACGCGCGTCCATTACACATCCTGGGTAACTTTGTTGCCCTGGTACCTGCCTATGATAATTCCAATCTGTTTGGCAGTATCCGATAACATTTCAATTGGATTCCGCTGGACAGCAATAGTATATAGCAATGCTTTCGCGAATAGATTGGGAAATCGTAATCACGAATTTTAGTGGAGTGGAAACAATGATTAGGTACATTTTTATTGACAAGCTTTGTACCTGGGTACCTAATAGGTAGGTAATAGGTATATAGATAGATATATGGGCTGGTATGTTGGTCTTTGTGCGTAGGGTTGTGCAAAGCCTAAATATTATACGTATTAAAAGTATGGTAACATTAAGGCTGTTACAGCTTGACCCCTCCTTCTCCTCCAGTGGATGTAGAAGATGTGGATGTGTGTGTGGGCGGATGTGTTGTGTGATGTTACAAGGGATTACACCAGGAGATGGGCAGCAGTATCCACCTGAGTACTCGGCACCAGTACTGCGATCACCAATCCGTCTGCCAAGCGTGGTGATTATGGCAAATCCCTCCATTGTATTTAATGGTGGTGGCTTCATCCAGCAGTGGACGTAACCATGCTGATAAAGAAAGAAGATGTTGATATATCAATGTTGACAATTAAGATGATACTCCTTAAAAAAAATCCCACGCTAACTCCGCCCATGTGCCCCGATTAGAAAGTGATAGCGCTATTACTCACGTGAGCTCGAGAATAGATGCGGTATAGATTCTGTTCCGCCCAGAAGCAAATGACGTAAGCGACATGTGATAAAACTACGTTTTGCTTAAAAAGTAGCAAATATAAAAATAAATCATCTTCTATTTTGTTACGTGCTGTGATTTTCTACCGAATCGTATAAAAATTTACCGTCAATATGTTCTAGATTCGAAGGATGGACGTAAAAAAGCTTTTAGGAGGGCCGGTTTCAAAAAATAAATCTATCGAGAAAAGTTTTACCAATCGTGTTTCTGCTCTATGATTTCGTTAGATTACATTCTCAAATAATCACTGTATAAACATCAAGTTTGTAACTTTTACCTTTACTGAGTGAGAATGTAACGAAGTGACTCCAAAGTCAAGGAGCCTCATCTTAACTAGCACTGTGTATATACGAAGTGTAGGACGATGAGGATCACCTAATCGAAAGACCAACGTCATTTTAAAGGTCTTTTTCCAGCATTGGCCGTCTACCGGCTGAATTGATGATGACAGACGATATAAAAACGCTTAAAAAAACGCAAAATTTATGGAGTTGGGCTTTTAATCAACAACGGCTTATCTTTTAGCAAAAATATATTCTACGTCGGATTTTTAGAGGTTCCAGCCTAACATTTTAACAAGAAATACACAAATCCGAGCTTTTGATGGACAAAAAATTATATCGACATTACGGTTTTATTAGGCTCATGATCATCATCAGCCTATAGAAGTCCACTGTTGGATGAGGCTTCCCCCTTAAAATACAATGGGGGGAAATGCCACAATCACCACGCTTGGCAGGCAGATTGGTAATCGCAGTATATTTTGAGTACTCGGGTGGATGCTGCTGCCCATCCCTTGGTGTTATCCCTTAGCTTCTACGACATCCACATGGAGGGGTCTGTTATTTACCCGGACACTCCACTAGGTTATTGATGCACAAAAAAAATATCGATGTTATAGTTTTATTAGGCTGTTTTGTTTAAAGTTTTATGGGCAAATTGTTGCTTAAAAAAATACAAACACCGAATTGAAAACCGCCGTTTGTTTATTTTTTTTGTTAAAAAGTATGTTAAAAATAACTGTAAACAACAACTCTGCTATAGGAATAGGAAACAACAGCTATATCTCAAAACGGCGCTATCATAAAATACCCGAGTTCGACGCGTGTGAGTAATATGAGACGGAAACTTTAAATTTGTACCGAGACGATGGTGACTCAATTTGTACCGAGATGATGGTTCAACTAGACCAGTGTCACTGTAAACCGGCTTTCAACGTTAAAACAACTTTATCCCGCTGACAGTGGATTCAATGTGGCTCAGCCAATTCAAAATCAAAAAAATTGAGTGGCCGCGTGCCTTGGGTCTGCAACTCTGCATACATACCTCGATTTAAATGTATACACGTGGATTAACCAATTAATAATGTAGCTTCGGCTTAGTGCTATTTCTCTGTCTGTCAGTTAAGAAAGAATAGGGAATAATTAGCATAATTGAAGCTAAATTATACTACACAAACCACGTTTATAAAAAACACGGATAGAGTGTGATTTGAAAAAAAAAACTTTGTTATTTACTTTGTGGTTTAACTTCTCAAGGTATAAATGGATCTTCTCCTTCGTCGTAGTATTCTTCATTGCTCAAGGTCGTGTCTGCGTTTAAAGGCCTAGATAGAGGAATTGCCGAGCTGTTTATAAGCCACTCACTTAAGCTTGTCCTAGGGTGGTAGTGTCAAGGGGACATTGCCTTGACTTGGCAGAGCGGCCACGAGGTCTTTTCCCTCTTTTTTCTCCGCTACAACCAGTTTGTCGAGGTTACCCGGCTGTCTCCGAGCGATGTGACCAGAGTAGCTAGAGACTCGTTGGTAGCAAATAGTGGAGCCTTATTTTAATGTTCAGTTGGTCGACAATGAATTTTGTTAGTTCTTTTTGCAGTTTACGTTATAAACAACATTCTCTTCCAACACCACATCTTGAATGCGCCATGCGAATGGATCATGGGCCTAAATTACGTACGGTACTTACTATACTAGGTAAAGTTTTTTTATTTCCGAACCACGGAAAACTCTTATGAGTTTAGAAATGAATAAGTATTAAGTAGTCAAGAGTTTAATGGTTTTAGCGTGTTTTCAAGGAAAATCCACTTTCATTTTCTTTTCGAATTCATTTCTTATTTGCAACGAAGATGCGATAATGGGCTGTTTAGACTTTTTCTTTGTTTGTTGTATTACAAACTTGTAAAGCGTCTTTTCCTTTTTTTGAACTTTGAATCCCTGATTACCTTTACTTATTTGCGTTCTCCCAAATCTAAATGCTTGAAACATTTCGAACGCTTATAGTAATTTGCCACGGGAACATACGTAACTACAGAGTGTGTCATGGTCCGGCGATTACACGTCATGCCAAGAAATTATCTTAGCTCGAGTGACCCCATATCTACAGTCATTTTGAGGAGGAACGTTAGCAAAGTTTTATTAATATTTATAATCACAATTTTATTGTTTTTGCTCATAACAGCTCATCAAACACTGATTTTGCGGGAATCAAGAGACCTAAAACACATGTTTTAATTGATAGTATCTCATAAATATGATAAGTTTAACTACGAATTTCAATGAATTAAAACAACACTATACAAAATCATTCATTGAACCTGGCAATAACCTCTGCCTATAAAAATGCATTAACAGGTCACATCCACCTAGGTCGCGTCCTTCGTGACATAGCATTGCGCACGTCATCCTGAGAAATAAATATGATGAAGTCTCATGTGTCTGTAATTTCAAAAGCACCCATACTCTTCAAAACGGAACACAGCAATGCAAGCATTATTGCTTGGTGGTAGAAATAGGAACGGTGGACTACCAACCTCGGACGAACCCTTCCACAAAAACATTCTACTATACCTAGTAGAGTGTTTTTGTAGTACCCTACTAATTAAATATAGGGTCATGAAAGAAAGTTACGATGGTGGACCAAAGGTTATTGACGACGTAGGAACGTGGGAACCTTAAAAGGGATCCTTAAAGATTCCCACGAACATCTCGTCTGTCATTACGGCTGAATTAGGTATGCATACGAATATTTTTTATCGTCCATAGTTTCAAAAAACTAGAACACGTTATTATCCAGTCATATTTACAAAATCTTATGAAGATCTGGCTAAGTTTTTAAATAAATGAGAAACTACATGTCATCGTTCCGTCTGGCTCTAATTTCCTTTTAATTTAAAAACTTCAAGTAAGATCTTCATTAAATGTTGTAGAAATAATTGGATAAGATTTATCAAGGTAGTCAGATTCCTAGATTTTTGAAACAATGTATGTACCAAACTTTTTTATTGACCGAAGAAGCGTAATTCAGCCAAAAACATCAATAAGGTCTACGTTGGAATTGGAACGTTAAGAATGTTCCTATTTCAAAAAACGAGAGCTTCAAACCGAAACAATTCCCGCAACCTCGCAATACAATTGGCTGAACAAGCATTTCCAATCAGTGAGTCAGCACTAATCCAAACTAATTGTCCAATAAGCGGGTTAAATGTTCTTAGACAATTAAACTAAAATAGGTAAGTACGCACCACGCGCAGTATAATTCAAGAGCGAGGGACCTACTTGGCAGCACATCAAACCTGCATTGAATAGAGTCAGGACATTATACAGATAAGTAACCGAAATTAATGTTCGTATGGATGCCGGTGACATTACAGGCATATGGAACTTTTTAACGTTATGTCTCAGGGTGGCGTGGCGGGCGCATTGAAATGCCACGTAGGGCGCGTCCTAGAAAGACGTGACCTATGAGATAATGCATTGTTATAGGCAAAGGTTGCCGCTTGGCATCAGGTGGGCCATTTGCTTATTCCATAACTAACTCAAATAAAATATCCTATAATATTATAAATGTCAAATTTTGTGAGGATGGATGGATGGATGGATGTTTGTTCCTTTTTACACAAAAACTACTGAACAGATTTTGATGAAACTATACAGTATTATAGCTTATACATTAGAACAACATAAGCTATAATTTATAGTAGAGGTTCCACGAGGACGGAACAAATAGAAGCCCACGCGGGGGAATCCACGAGCAAATGCTAGAACAAAAATAAATATGAGAAAACTGCAAAGAAACTATGAAAAGCGGATATCTGCAAACTTCTCGGAAATGAGCCGGGAATTGTGTAGAGTACGGTAACGATATGGTGTGTTAAAACATCGTGTGGAAATCGGTATGTCCTAGAGTCATAATTTTGAAGACATCATACATGTACATGAAAATTTTTAATTTTGCCCTGTTTTTTCGGGTTTTCGTCCACTTTATAACCAATAAATTACCCTACCTATTAGTGGAAACTTTTAATTGGCCTTCTGCATACATGTTTTTTGCATGTTAGTATTTATATAATTATTTTTCTGTGTATCTAGCTGTAAGTTTTAGTAATTAGAGGGTTATTCCTTCACCATTCGTCACTTGACCCTTTTCAGGGTCATATGCCTCAAGCTGGTCTCACGTAACAGGGTGACCAAGAAAGAACCGATGGCATAAAGTAACTACTCAACTTCAAAGTATCGACTTTTTTAGGCGTCTTTTTAGTTTTTTGACGTGAATACGTCATAGTGGGAGGCAATCAAGAAACCCAGGTTAAATTCCCGCTGCGTAACAAATGTTTGCATGATCTACAAATGTTTGGGTGTTGTTTTATTATGGGACTAGTAGTTCCTTAGGCCCACGACACGGAAAATCCTATCGTAGGGTCAAGAATATATATGTGACTGTTGGGGGGTAAGTACAAAATTTTCTGTAAAAAAACCAGTCTTATATTGATAATAATCATTAAAAAGCCGGATAATTAGCAACTCTAAACACATTCGCGGCGCAACGCGTTTGTACCTACCTATACAAAAGTAAATTTCGAGGTGCCAACGTCTGTGAACACCGCTGTTGAAAGATGTTATACGCTGCAAATTTTGCATTTCAGTTGTCTGATAGTTTTGTAGCTTCATACATTGAGATTGTTATGATAATTTCACGTGAATTATGAGCAAGGTTTGTAAAATTTCTACCATCATCATCATCATCAGCCAGACGTCCACTGTTGGTCGTCTCCCCCGTAGAATACAATGGGGGCATTTGCCATAACTCCACGCTTGGCAGCATTGGTGATCGCAGTATTGGTGCCGAGTACTCAAATGGATGCTGCTGCCCATCCTCTGGTGTAATCTCTTATTTGACTTTTACGACATCCACCAGCACACTACGGCACATACATACATAAACTGCTAAAATTATAATAGAAAGAAAAAAGTAAGAAAGAAGACATTTATTCATACAAACTGTACACAACATAATTACATCAATACACGCATATACAAAAAAAACCAATAAAAACGTAAAACAAGCGTATGAGAGGAGGAACGCTGCCAGGTTTGTAATACATTTTGCTTTACCGTAGTCACGTAAAAATAGTAAGCATTCTGATTCAAACTATGAACAGCACGATGTGTCATAGGAGTCAATTTATTTCTACCTTCAAAGCTTACATGCCTCCTACCATGATTTAAAGACAGCGGCTACACTATTTATAACATCGTTGCTTCCAACTTAATTGTATTCATTCTTCGTTTTTTCCTGTTCAAAGCAGGACGGTAAAAAATATAATTTTCGAAGCGCGCTCTGTGGACTGAGACTCAGTGAGTGCTAGCCGGGATTCTGTTTTAGATCGCTTTGAGAAATTGAGGATCTTAACTGCACTTTGGAGCTATGTCAATCGATCGATTGTAAAGGTCCCCAATGTGTTGTGTTAGAGAAAGGTTAGCTTACATTTATGTTTTGGTTAACTCATGCTTTGTTTTATTTTATATTTTTATAGTATTTGCGTACGTGACAGAACTCGCACCTGGGCCACCTGGTGTTAAGCGGTAAAGCCTTGCCATTACAACTGCAATACCGTAGGTCACGTCCATAGGATGCGCCCTTCGTGGCATTCAAACAATCAAATAAGTTCATCACAAGTATTAAAAATCCTAACAATATTATAAATACAAAAAATTTTGAGGATGGATGGATGTTTGTTACTCTTTCACGCAAAAACTACTGTACGGATTTTGATGAAACTTTTCAGTATTATACCTTATACATCAGAATAACATAATATATGATAAAGTTTATAATTTATATCCATATGCAGGCGGAGCCAATAGAAGTTCTATGCAGGCGGAGCCGCGAACAATGCTAGTATAAAAATGAATATGAGTAAACTGCAAAGAAATTATGAAAAGCGGATATCTGCAAACTTCACGGAAATTGCCCGGGAATTGTGAACAGTACGGTAAAACTTCACGGAAATTGCCCGGGAATTGTGAACAGTACGGTAACGATACGTAACGGTACACAGGCGAAGCTGCGAACAAATGCTAGTGTATGATAAGATTCTTATTCTCTGCGAAATAACAAAGAAAATATATTTGTACACTTGCATTCAGGCACCTAATCTGTTCTCTTTCAACACAATTGCTGGACTTTATCAAAACACTGTCGCAAAAACTTCAGCACTTGGGCAAATGTTCCAAGTTTTATTTACTGCCCAACTTGCCAGACAAAACGCAATTATTGTTTGGTTTCTCTATAAAAAAAACGGTCAGGTGCGAGCGAGAGGCCTTGAAGGTTCCGATACGTAAATTATTTCGTCACAGCCCTTTTCAAGTTTCAGCCACTTTTTCCAAACTTACCTTCCCATTTAAGGGGTAAAAAGTCACTATTTCGCAGTTTTCAACTTTTCCCTTCATATGTGCCACAAAGACTATATTCCAAACTTCAGAATTGTGAGGTTACTGTGGAAGTACCGTAGAGGTTCATAATTTTGGCCATTTCCATACAAAAATTAGACATTCATTGCCATATCTTTTAATACATTAAGTTTTTAAAAAACTTTTGCAAAACTTACAGCTTGGTATGAACGATAACAAGTTAAGTATATAAAAATAACATGCCAAGGACATGTTATTATACTGAAGGCCAATTAAAAGTCTCAGAAAATATACTATTAAAAAGTTAGCGTTAGAGTCAGAAACTAGATTTTGTGATTATATTTGGTATAAATTTCATTTCATATAAAATTGTCTTTTGCTGTTCCTAAAAAAAGGTACGGAACCCTAAAAATTACAAAGACCTCTTGACAAGGGTACCTACTGTTTTTGTTAAACCTACTTACATCTAGGTAAGTATGATTATCAAGCATGATATATCATAATATCATACACATTTGTGGAAAACCTACAGAAATCAATACCTTAACAACTTCAGAGAAAACATTTGGTGCGTAAGTAGAACTTAAATATTTGAATATGAAGAATTTTTTATTTGAATTCAACGTAGTGACTGTAAAAGAATCTGTATCTTCTAAAAACTTTAGCCATCCTGGTTCCATACCTAACCCAGGGTCACCAAGAAAGAAACGATGAAACTTAAACATGGAAACAACCGCCGTAGTATGAAAATAGTCTCACAAAGTGCTCTCAAAGAATAATGAAGTGTCTTACAAAGACAAACAATAGACCCAAATCAAATTAATTTGAGCCGACTCTGCTTTTATATGATCGTTGAGTAAGTAATTAAAAAAACGGTTTCAGTTACTTGAGACAGTGATGCTGGCACCGTTTTTTGCTTACTTGCCTTGTTTCTAATTAAAGACATTATGTTTATTACAAGAACTGTTTATTTTTTATCCTTAATTTTCATATTTGTTTTACCTTTTCATATTTTTAACCGACTTCACAAAAAAGGAGGAGGTTCTCAATTCAGTAGTATTTTTTTTTTATGTTTGTTACCTCATATCTCCGGCGTTTATGAACCGATTTGGAAAATTCTTTTTTTATTTGAATAGATATACTTCCAGATTGGTTCAGAATGTAGTTCTGATGATGGAATCCATGAGGAATTGAGGGAACTCCTCAAATATTGTAGGCATACATATTTTCAGCAACAAATCAAGCATTTGCATTCTGAAAGTATCATAACCCTTTCACCACTATGGTTTTTTCATAATTTTTTTTTCATCCAGATATTTGGCGAATACAATGGCGGAAGTCGATTTTTTAAATGAAAAGTTATTATCCTTAATTTTCATATTTGTTTTACCTTTTCATATTTTGATGATTTCTTACATAATCTACCTCACTGCGGATCACCTAGCCGCTGGCGCTAGTCTGATTATGTCAAGACATTATTGACGGGCCTTCCTGTGACAACCGCCCTGAGAAAAGCTAAACACTTTGACACAGCTCGTCAATAACGTCAACCTTCAATAAAGCCTTTCAAGATAGGCGCGACCTTCAGCAATGAAGAAAACGAAGAAAAAGAAGGCATAATATCAAAGTCAAAATCAAAGTATATTTATTGTTTGAAATACATGTTGTTAGAAAAGATGTCACATAGTATTATTAGTATCAATGTATTCTACCTACTAACTATATTATTTATACTAACTATAAATTAAAAAGTAACAATAATAATGAACTCTAAATATAAATAAAATTCAAGAATTTGTAATATTTTTGTCACTCTTAAACTAATTAACCGACTCCAAAAAAAGGTTCTGAATTCAGAACCTCCTCCTTTTATAATAATTTTTAACCTTTTATAATTCTGAACTCATGTTTTTTTTTATAGTTTAGTAACATTATTTGTCAGTGAGGTTAACTATATCGGGGAAATTTTATATAAAATATATACTACATACATACATATACATATACTGATTTTCTTGCATAGATTTTCGAAATGAGGTTTCCAATTATGTTTCTAGTCAATATTCAGTTCTAAAAATTCAGCATTTTTGACTTAACTTTATATCGACTTCAATAATAATAAATATTATAAACAGATAATCATTATTATAATAATAATTATATTATACTGTTACTAAAAAAAATCATAACAGCAGATTCGCATTGCCTAAAAATAATTATTTTAGTTTTATGTACCTATGTTCATTTTTCAATGATTAGCAAGCAATTCTGTACTCGATTAATGTTATGTTATGTTAATATAACTTTTGCATGTTGTGTCAATGCAAGGTTAATGCCCTTACATGTTATAGTTACGGTACTATCATCCCCAAATAACGTCATAGGTTCTGTAATGGCTTTTGGAAGGTCATTTATGTATATTATGAAAAGCAATGGACCTAATACACTCTCTTGGGAAACAGCATATTTCATAATACGTTCTTCAAAGTCGGAACATTCTTAAATTCTGCTTTTAAGATTAATTTTAGTTACTTTAGTCCATTGTTTTCTATTTCCTAGATATGATTTGATTACTCGTAAGTACATTTGCTTTAACAGAAGTTAATTAATCTTTATAGAGCTTTAACTTTCGTCTAAAAGTATTTATTCAAATGAAGAAACGCAGAAACTCTGCAAGTTCTATACTATAGAATCTATAGTAGCCTTCGTAACGCAGTTTATGACCAAAAAGTACCATTTGTCATATTGGCACATTGCCAGATTACAACATACCTATTCACATAAAAATACCTGCATGTACCTTACGTACTTACATAACAAACAAGCTAATTTAGGTTCGTTTCGAACCCGGAATAGGTACGTCTACGCAATAAACCCAGCTATTTGTGGTTGCAACAAATCGCTGTTTAACTCTTTCAAACTGTTTACTACGCCCATAAAAGAAGTAAATTTACCACCCCACTGTAAAAGTCTATTCTTGACGTAACCAAGAAGCAGTCTTTAAGGTTCATTATCGCACTAAACGACTACTTTGCCTCGAATTAAATGTCTCGAGAAAACTAGGGGAACTTCATTGCTATAATGTTTAAAGAAGTTATAAGCAAACATCAGTATTAATTGGATTCGAAACCTACTTTGAGCACGGTTTTAATTGGATCCTTTTGATTGGTTATTACTAAAAGAAAAGAAAAATATTACGAAAGAGAAAACGTTTAAAATTACAAGACGCTCTGGGAAGGTTGGTATTTGTTAGTGTAGGTAGATACTCCTGTAATACGAAAACGTGAAGCGTAGGGTATTTTTAAATATTTTTCTTGTAGATGAGATAAGGTTGCGACAATTGTTGTTTTTTTTTTAAGTTTTGGGAAAACTTTCAACTATTTTGGTACACGATAAGAAGGTGATAGATAAATACATGCAGCTATACCTAAGTTGCTACACGTACGCTGATGGCCAGTTAAAAGTTTCCCCAGACATGCAAAAAATGAGTAGGTATGAAAACAGTAACAGTAACCGACAAAATAAAACATTTTGTTAGTAGTAGAACTTCTTGTGAAAGAGTTCGTCCGGGGAAGTACTACCACCGTACCTATTTCTGCCGCCAAGCAGTAGTGTTCGCATTGCTGTGTTTCGGTTTGAAGGGTACGGGTGCCGGTGAAATTACAGGCACATGAGACTTTTCATCTTTATGTCTCATGGTCGGCAGCGCGCGTGTGATGCGTTTGGTGTTGCAGGCGTCTATAGGCTACGGTAACTGCTTTCCATCAGGTGGACCGTAAGCTTGTTTGCTTGCCAAGTAGTATAAAAAAAATTAAGTTTATACAACTGCCGTGATGTGTGCTATAACCACGGCATTAGGTATCCGACCTAAGAATAGACTATCTATCTCCTCCGTGAAAGTCATTAAAGCTGACTAGGCAATTACACCAAAGAATAGGCAGCAGCAGCCACCTGAATACTGCGATCACCAATATTCCTGCCAAGCATGGTGATTATGGCAATTACCCCCCATTTTATTTTATGGGGGAGGGTTCGTTCAGCAGTTGGCGTCTAAAGGCTGCTGGTGGTAATGCGGTGATACAACTATCCTTGTTGAAAGGAATTGTCAATAAGCAACTGTTTAAGTTGGCTAGATTCAACATTCACAACATTTAGAAGGTTAAAAATACAGAAAATATAGTAGCAATATATATATGTATATTACTGTTATATTACATTATATGTATATTACTTGATCTGGAGTTCCTGGAGAAGTAATTATTTGAGGTTTTACCAACACTAACCAATATATTAGTCACATTTAGACATTACCAATAATTTTATGAGGAATCAAAAGAATCAGTACATTCTACAACTTTTTTTCGTTCAGTAGCTTCGGAGAAATACGCTGAGACAGACAGGCAGACAGACAGATAAAGAAACAGACAGACATTCAAACAAGCACGAGAGTGATCCGATTATGATTCTGTTGGTATCTTTTGAGGTACGGAACCCTAAAAACAAACATGTCTCCGTTGCACCTACACAAAATAAATGAACTCAACTTCCGTGAAAATTAGTCATTTCTTTCCACCGAACCTCTCTCTCTCTCTCTCTCTCTCTTCTCTAAACCGAATGGTTTCTTTAATAAATGACACGGTGTGTTATAAAATGCCGCAAAGAAAACATTCAACTTGCAAAAATAAACATGCCCGGCAATGAACTCAGTTTAGTTATACTCTGACACTGGGTTTCGTAATGTAATGACGTATCTAAAACAGATGTAGGTACTTTGGCAGGTTTACTTTGTGACGAGCGGTGTGGTAGCCAGAGACATGTTACCAAAGAAGATCGTTGATGGGTAGCATAGTTTTTCAAAAGGAGATAGGGCTAATAATTAGAGATAAGGATGTGACATAGTCAAAATGAGAATGAGAATGAAAAAGTTTGTTTGGCATATAAACAAAAACAGAAAAAATAAACAAGAAAAGTAAAGTAACAAAACAAATAAGCATAATTTATACTTAGTTATTATTTAATATATATTTATAAATTATAGTATATCATATTACATAATTGGCTTAGGCCGTTCTAATTAATTAATTAAATAAATAAACAAATAATTGAAAGAAAAGCTTTTGCAAATCATAATTCATTTTAAATTCAAACAAAAGTGATAAAGCTTATTAAAAACTTGAAAGGCAAATCTTGCTTTTTCACTGCAAGTCAAAGAGGGCGCCCCCACTTGTCTCAAAAATTTGGACAAAAGCGACTTGCCATGCTAATGATGATGATGATGAACTCATTGTGGAGCAAAACCATCGGTCGATGAGCCAACAGCTGATTGATTAAACCCATTTGAATCACGTCCAAATCTTCATACTCTATTTGAATGCTATATCACTGACATGGTGTTAACGTTTGATAATATATCTTGATTCGTGGATCACCTCCGAGTCCAGGAGGTTGCCAAGTGGGTAGCATATTGCAGTTCAAAGAACTCATTCCAATTTTAGTAAAAGGATAAATATAGAAATTGTAGGTACAGTTGCTATCAATAGTAGCTTTACAGCTCATGCGACTAATACATTTTAAATCTCCGTGTCACAAACACCTTCATACTGAAAACGTATCTAGGTTAACTACTAATTTGTTGTAGAATATAAAATAATTGAATACTAATTAATTTGTATAGTTTTTATTGAATATACATAGTAATTTGACACTTAACGTAATTTGTGTACTTTTTGTTGAATAAACTAAATAATTTGTATACTTAACGTAATTTGTATACTTTTTATTGAATATACTTAGTAATTTGTACACTTAACGTAATTTGTGTACTTTTGGTTAAATATACTAAATAATTTGTATACTTTATATGAAATATACTAGTAATTTGTACACTTAACGTAATTTGTGTACTTTTGGTTAAATATACTAAATAATTTGTATATATTTTAGTGTTCCGTACCAAAATGGAAAAAACGGAAAACTCAGTTTGTCCGTCCGTCTTTTACACGCAATTTTCTCCACAACTATGAAGCCTACAAAATTTTTAGTTCGGCACGAAGATAGGAATAATTACTCAAGTTTTAGTGAACACACACAAATCGTAGTACCTACAAAACCCTGCGATCATACGCCGTTTGTTTGCACCAGTAGAACAGGTGCTCGGCCTGAGTTATTGCTGGACCGATACTTGAATAATAGGCGAGCGTCCAACCGGTAGCAAAGGGGGTTTTTTTTTTTCAAACTGTACTATTCGATAACTTTACGGGCGTTGCTACGGTCGCAAAATGTTTCAAGTTATTCCGGTGAAGAGGGTTTTACTCTAAAAACAAACGAATCCTAGAGAAGATATAAATTTTAGTATCTATATTTATTTTCGGTGGATGGAGACGGCTCAAGACCGTTTGTCGTGGCATTCTAGAGTGAAGGCCTATGTCCACTAGTGGACTTCTACAGGCTGATGATGATGATGATGCTAATATTTATTTTTCATCACTGATAGTATAGGAAAACTGCTCTGTAAATGCGAGCACTAAAATTGTGCTTGTGCTTTTTATAGTGCTTGGTTGGCGGCAGAAGTAAATAGGTATAGATATTTCAATTCGGATGAATTAAGTCAGTTACGGACCGCGTACAAAACACCGAGCGTACCAATACGAATAAACCGAAATACCTACTGAACATCGCCAATGCGCGTAAACTGTGTTCCATCCTTCAAAACTTGGTATGGGTACACAAAATAATTGACGATCAGCGTATCCGAATCATTTGAGATTCAAATTGCACGCTTTCCAGCCAAATAAAAAAAACTAAAATCAGCGATCGTTTTATTTCCACAGGCCTAATATTACGCGACAGTAAAAAAACACGGAAAAATTGGAAAATATTTTTATAAACGCATCAGAGTGAAACTTTTAATTAATTTTGTGCATCGAAATACTATGTATAGTTTATGCTTCCCAATTCATGTTTCTGTGAGCGTTTTAATTGATGCCACAGTGTGTTTAAAATTCCGAACCTTTGTTTTAATATGTAAACGAAAGGTATTTGTATGGGTTTCGTTCAAGTACGCATAATTAACAGAATAGCGAATAAAATTACATTACCGTAGAACAATTAACATACTTAGAAATCTTTTGAAATCAATTTCAATAACAGAATATTTTTTAAAACAAAACCTACGTGTGTCTCTTACATACAAATTGTGGATGCGAGTAGGTTTTCTATATTTGCTGTTGGGGAATTGAAATCACATGACTTAACAAAACCAAAACTGAATGAAAACGCCCAGTTCTTAGAGATCGATCGAGAGAACGATTCGATTACTACTTTTGGTTCGAATTGCTTTTGGCTTATCAGATGGATTTACAGTTAGTAATCCAAAAAGCGGCGGCGATGGGCTTGCAACCTGTCACGTATGGAATCCTAACTAAGCAAGAAGTGGGCAAGAACTAAGATTCAAGATTCAAGATTTAAGATTCCAGATTCAATTGTTTATTTGCATAAATACACATAATTTTACACGTTTAAGTCTTAAATCTATGCTAGTCAATACATTCAGCCTGGATGCAAAGAATTTATATTTCAAAAAAATCCCCTAATAGCCAATAAGTTAGTCTCTTCTATATTATTTCCAAATAAGATAAGATAAATAAATCTGTCCCCTGACTACCTCTGGCAGGATCTCCGCTGAGGTCTGAAAAGATCTGACGTAGAAAGGGATGGCACCCCATCGTCAGTTTTGCGATACGCAAACTTACTCGCAGCCACGTTATTTACCAGCCAATTTACATCATTTAAAAGTTATTTGCATAAAATCGCACGTTTTTAATTATTACCGAAAAATCTACGTAAAGTATGTGTATTGTATAATGCACCATAAAGTACAAAACCACTGAAACCATTATGGCATGACTCACAGTAGCTGTTTCGCAAATTCAGTAAGTAGATGCTTAACTTAATTTAAACACAACGTTTATTTCTACACGAAGTTACTAAATATGAATTAAATTTATTTCAGTAGATAGGTACGGAGAAAATTGAATTACAATGATAGTTAGGTAGGCTTTATTAACAGAAAGAATTATATCTACAACTAATATGAGTAAACACAACATTTAAAAATACTTAGTTATGTAACATTTGAGCTATCTCATTGAATCGCTATAAATATAATTGAAATTATCGGAGATGCGAATGTTGAGATGGATGTGTGGAGTGACAAGAATGGATAAGATAAGAAATGAGTATATCAGAGGAAGTTTAAAAGTAGCGCCAGTGACAGAAAAGATGAGGAGTAATAGGTTAGCGTGGTATGGGCATGTTATGCGGAGGGAAGAATGCCATGTTACCAGAAAAGTGATGAATATGAATGTGGATGGATACAGGAGTAGAGGAAGGCCTAAAAAGAGATGGATGGACTGTGTGAAAGATGACATGTTTAGGAATGGTGTGAGTACTGATATGACGGAAGATAGGGAAGAATGGAAGAAAAGAACATGTTGTGCCGACCCCACCTAAGTGGGATAAGGGCAGGGAGATGATGATGATAATTGAAATTATCGTGGCTTGGTATCATTTTAGAAAAATTACGACTATACACCACGTACTTTACTATTCTCCTGCTGACGTTTCTTTGACCAGTTAGAGGTCCATCCTCATGAGCACCGACCGCGACCACGCTCAAAGGTCGTGAGACGGGAACTCCAATCTAACTATCGTAAATCTAGGGATCTAAAGATAGACTAGTGGTTCGCCCCGAACTGAGACCTCGCGATAACACCTTTATCAGCCCGACTACTTAACTACTTACTTACTTACTTAACTCTATTATTATTTTTGAAAAGTTTCCCTTCGCTGTCTACCAGTACAGTACAGGATCTACCAGTAACTACTCTAATTTCCTGCACATCATCGAAATAACCTTTGAATAAGGCTAAGCAACGGGGCGTAGTTATACTACATACCTGTTAGTACTTATATCAAGTACCTGACGAATTAATTGATAACGTCCTTTTGATGAAAACCATAGAACTCCAACGTCATTCAAATTCTTAGAAATGGTAACAACAAACAATGGTTGTTATATTGGTTTTTGTTTTATGGAGTATATGTTTCTAAATTCTTCAATTTCAGACTTTTCCCTGTAGTTGTGACACAAAAGCCACAAGCATACCAAATTTCAGCATTGTGGGATTGCTGGAAGTACCCTAGAATTTTAGGTTTTTACGTTTTTTATTTTCCCTAATATCTCGAAAACTACTAAGGCTAAATAATTATTAAAAACAGTTTTGAAATGTCCAACCAAAGCGCTTTCATTAGACACCCCACTTGATCTGACTGTCTCACTTTTATTTTTTTTACCCCCTCTTGGACCCCAAAATCTCAGCAACCCCCTAATCGATATAGCTCATAACCTTACCTACAAATTGTACCAATACTATCTACCCCCATACCAAATTTCATGAAGATCAGATTAACGGTTTGAAAGTTTTCATCGGACAAACATACATACATACATAAATACAAACGCCGATTCTTCCAACTTGACTCAGAGAACTCGCTTCGCTCGTTCAATAAAAACCAATCTGTTTTTATTAATTATTATTTCCAATCCTATTTAAATGATTAGGCACCCCACGCAAAGTTGTTAGTAAATTCCAATATTCATTAAGTAGAGCTAAGGAGTTGAAGTACTATATTTTATATAATATTGTGCTGGTAGGTACTCACTGATGATTTACGCTTGCGTGGAATACCGCGTAATAATTATGAACTGTAGATTACCTGGAATAACAGAAATACAAATTAACACCTTGTAATTAAAGTTAATAGCACAGTAATTAATATTAAAATGTACGATCTTGGCACGAGTGTTATATTATCTTTTGACTGTAGCTTTGATATGTATGTAGCAGCCTATATGGTAGCCAGATGGTAGCAGCCTTTAAACGTCCACTACTGAATGAGACCTCCCCTGTACAATGCAATGGGGGGATTTGCCATAGTCCACGCTTGGCAGGTTGATTGGTGATCGCAGTATTGGTGTTGAGTACTGGATGCTGCTGTCCATCGCCTGGGAGTTATCCCTTAGTCGTCTTTTACGACACACCACAGCATCTTAATCGGCATCGGAGCACAAAGTAGTACTTGACAATAAATAATGGATAATTAAGAGGATTTTGTTTCATGTATGAAAAACGTAATGAGAGTGAATGAAGCTAAAGAGGCATGTCAGGATCGTATCAAGTGGAAATCCGTGGTATCTGCCTACCCCTCAGAGAAACAGGCGTGCTTTTATGTATGTATGGACTATCATGATGTTGGTGGCTTTGGACGGAAAGGTGTCTCCAACTGGAAATTAGAAAGTAGGCAAGTTGGGGAACGAAAAAATATAAATTTTTGCAAATTCCCAACTGAACAAACGTTGGCGTGTTTTTGTTTGGCGAGTTAGGGAATGACTCATCTTTCCTTCTAATTCCCAACCAATTGGACAACAATAAAATGACTGATGGACGTAACACGATCCTTCCTGCCTTCCAATTATAGTAGCAAATGGCAATGGGGAACGAAACAATATAGATCATTTTGGCAGCCTTAGGCCGTTTATCCACCACCGCCGTCACCGTCACGTCACCGAGAACGAGATTACTTTGGGTCGAGTTTAATATGAAATGACGCTCGGGTGACGGACGTGCGGTGGACACGCGGTTATAGTAAATGTATGTATCGCTACTTCGGCGCCGTCATCTCATTCTCGGTGACGTGACGGTGACGTCGGTGGTGGACAAACGGCCGTAGCGCTGTCCAAATCTTTTGAAATTTGAAAGGAGGAATATTTAGGTCAAGAAGTTCCCCCTATTAATTTTTCATAAGATTTAGATAGCGCTAAGGCTGCCAAAATGATCACCATTGTTGCGTTCCCCATTGTCATTTGCTACTGTAATGAGGGGTTTTCACGGCCGTTTCATATCATGCTTTCAGCGTTGAAAATAGATGGCGCTGCTCTGTTACGTAAATGTCAAGTGTCAAAATAAAGTTAAATGTCAACATCAACAACGTAGATATATTTTCATTTCGTGGTATTTATTTTTGTTTACTTCTAACATCACGAAATCACTAGCGCACACTCAAGAAGCAAACACAAACAGAATATCATGACTAATAGCCGCAGACTAGTTAGATAATAGCTTAGTACACGTACACCACAGATAATACATTTGACAATCTTGGCATTTACAGCTGAGTCAGCGCCATCTATCGAAACAATTTGAACTACTTTTTTTTTTATCGATGTTGAAAAGCCCTCATTAGGGGGCTTGTTCTACGACACCTGCCAAAGTCAATGCGTGATTGACCTTGGCGGGATGTAGGTACAACAAGAAGGTTAGAGCAAGGTGATCTCAAGTTGAATGCTGCACAAAAGGAGCAAAAATTGAGGATGCTAGTTATCAATGACCACACTGGATAGCAATGAATAAAGGTTGACGTAACATGCGAAGCGACAGGATTTAATCTGTGGGGGGAATTGATAGCACAAAGGATGAGACAACGAAGATACGACTATAGTAAATTGTGTCATCATCATCATCATCAGCCTATAGTAGTCCAATGCTGGACATAGGCCTCAATCAACAATGCAACGCCATAGGCGTGTTTACCATATTTGCCATAGTCACCACGCTTGGCAAGCGAAATGGTGAACGCCAGTATTGGTGTTAAACCAGCATATATTTTTGCCGCCAAGCAGTAGTGCTCGCATTGCTGTGTTCTGGTTTGAGAGTTGACGACCTCCGTGGTGCAGTGGGCGAATAGCCGGGTGGGACGCTACAGGTGCAGGTTCGATTACCGCTGCGGGTCAAATGTTTGCATGATCTGCACATATTTGTTCCGGGTCTAGGTGTTGTGGTACCATGGTACTCGAAGTTCCTGATACCCATGACACAGGGAATCCTGGTGTGGGATCTGACTATGTATGTGACTGTTGGGTAAAAATAAATAAATAAATAAATGCTGGACATTTCACACACCATTATCTAGTTCCAAGCTAAGCAGAGCTTGTGTTATGGGTACTAGATAACTGATATACTTAATACAAATTACATTAGATAGATATTTTTTATTATACATAGAAAAATACCCAGAACATCCTGAACAAATATCTGTAGAACGTACAAATATTTGTTCCGAGGCGGGAATCGACCCCACAACCTCCTGTGTCGCAGGCGAACCGTCGCCCGCCGCGCCACAGAGGTCGTCAAAGAGGTCGTCGTATGTTAGGGTATGGGTGCCGGTGAAATTACATGCACATGAGACTTTTAAAGCCAATTCACACAGGATGCGTATGTAGACACGCGCGTCCCTTTGTATGTACACGCTTGAGTGCACGTCGCGCAAGCGGTGTGCCATGTCTCATAGAGTTTCATACATTGCAACGTCATGGTACGACGACTTGCACGACGCAGCCGGTGTGCTGTCAGGGTGGCGGGCGCAGTGCATTATCAATAGGACGTGGCCTAGGTGGATGTGACCTAGTTTGGGCACTTTACAAAGCTACACTTACCAATTGGCACAATTTCCTCATCTAAATATACGTCAGGTGTAATTCAAAAATCATTAGCCCGGTCGTTATACGCAAGTCAAGACCCGAAAAGAAACATCAAAGTTTTATAACTGCTACAATATTTACGTACCTGCTACGACGGCCAATTACACACAAAAAGCAGGCTGTTACTAACATACCGGTGCTTATCAGCACGAAGCCTAGCATTTTAGGGAAGTTGATAAGTTACCTAAAACGGTCATAAGAAAACTAATAAGTTCCATTTGTATTTTTAAATTTTGTACATTCTTGTAGTGGAGCTCAAGTGGCAATGGGTTGATCATATACTTAGCTCGTAGATCTAACAAACCATTGCGGAATAAAGGTTCTTGAGTGGCGACTACGAACTGGACGACACAGTAGAAGGAGGGGAGGCGCCCCTCTCCATATAAAAGTCACAGGAAGTCAAGCCCGCTCAACACCGTTCGTCGTGGCATTCTAGGGGAGGCCTAGGGGAGGCCTATGTCCAGCAGTGACCTCTACAGGCTGATGATGACTTGTAGTGTTAGTTGTATATATTATTCGTCTAAAAATATAAAAGTATGCAATTTACCTATGTGTTTTATTGCTTTACTCAATTCTGGACTCTTGGGGGATATTTTAAATCAAATGAGATTTGTCCATCCCGATACATCTCTCTCTATTTTGTGTACTTTTTCGTAATTTTTCAAAGACCCTTTGGCATTTTGCGCTGGATTGTAGGTACCAGTACGCATCAGTATTATTTCACCTCGTAGATTTTTTCACCACCGGTTTCAAGATTTTTTTCAGGACCATCATATCATACCTCATGCTGGTAACTGTCCAGAAAGCAGGTGACCAAGAAAGAATCAGACGACAGGCGCCGGTGATCTGTTTCCACGTAAATGTGGCTTACTACGGCTGTCGGAACCGCCCTCATTATGCGGGACAAGCTTCATTAATATGCAAATCAAAGAAGGAAAAATACTACTGAAATGCTCGTAACTTAGAGTACAGCACCTTTTAGCCTACTTTCGAAGAAAACCAAAAATGTAATGATTTATAAGACATTCAAAACCCAGCATCAGATATTCAGATATTAATTTATTTCACCATTTTGTTACATTGCTTAACATTGGCATGTCAAATTGGTACATAATAATTAAACATAATCCTAACAATATCCTAATAAATAACAATACAAAACATAATCCACACCAGCAATGAAAATATGGGACAACATAACTTAAAAAATCACCATGGCCACTAGGATAAATGCTTGATTTGTTTTATTTTATTCAGGTAAGTGCCAAAGAACTACATCTCCTCCCGTGGATGTCGTAAAAGCCGACTTAGGAATTACACCAGGGGACGGGCAGCAGAATCCACCTGAGTACTCAACATAAATACTGCGATCACCCAGATAACACTCAACAGTCACATACATAGTCCTGATCCCACATTAGGATTCCCTGTCTCAAGAACTACGAGCACCATTGCACCACAACACCCAGACCCAAAACAAATGTTTGCAGATCATGCAAACATTTGTCCCGCAGCGCGAATCGAACCTGCACCTCTTGCGTCTCAGCCGGCAACTCGCCCGCCACAACACGGAGGTCGTCGGGCTTACATAGAATGCTAAAATTACAACCTTAATCCTTTTGCATTGCCGTAGTCGGGTAAACACTATGCGGGCCACAGATTACTTAATAGTTGCTACGGAATGGCTGACACACCCACAGACGGCCGTGTTTCTCGGAAAACAATAAAAATCGCAAATACGGGCTACGCCTTTGTCTGCCGCTTCCCCTTGTCAGCGCACAAGTGGTATAAATCTTCAATAACCGATATTGGTGTGTCACGACATTGCTCGAAGAGCCGGTGATAAATTCCTTACATCATACAGATGCTGAAGAACCGTTTCATCGGGTTTGACATATTTTTTCAATAGCGAATAGAAATATCTATTGTGAAGCATTTCAAACAATGATGGTGAAACTCACAAAGAAACAACCCCGATTCGTCAATCAATCTTCGCCATTATTGCTCCACGATAAACTATTTTAGCATTACAAGTCCTGCAGTTAGCAACCATACGCCATCCTCTGTACTCGCCAGACTGAGCCCCAACCAATTACCATTTTTCCGCAATTCTATCGCAATTGCATAAATAATCTTACCTCGAGATGGCAGAAATGTATAGATAATTAGGGCCGATATTACTGCCGATAACATTATTTCTTTGAAAAAAAAAGGTTTGAATGTTTCTATATAAAACGGCAATTTCATACGTAGACTCCTAATACATTATGTAACCGGGTATATCAACTCCAGGGTCTCAAACAAAGTTGCAAAGAATAAAAATTAAACACATTGAATTATGGAATTTTTGACTGACGTAAGAAAAACATGACCAGCTCTCGGGTTACATGAAAAAATTTCATATCACAGGTGACACAGAATTTTGCGTTTTCCCCAAATATTTCCCACCTGTGCGACTTGCCAATGTGTTAGGGATTATCATATTCATGTGTCAAAATAGAGCGGGGATTAGGGTAAATCTTCATTGGGAAGATGGTGGGCTAGATATTTCAAACTAAGTTCTAAGAAAGGATTTTAGGCATTATTGGAGCTTAGTAGAACTTTTTGCGATGATTGATGATTCAGTACTTAGTTAAGTAGTTTTATTTTTACGAAGAATTGATTTTTTGTACATTTTGATTCAACATCTACCTTAAAATAGGCCGGTGCGAGTTTTATTAATATACTACTATTTTTTATACGACTATTATACGACTATTTTATCGTCAATAATATTAAACTATTATTATTTCAGAAGTTAATGATAAATAACTTTATTATTGATAGAACTAAGTGGTAACATTACATTGGTGTTCAAAATTGTGTACTAGTCATCCATGTCAGGCCTCAAACAAAATCAAACCCAATCAAGAGGTAATCGAAAAGTTTAGTAGTAGAGTTCTTTGTGAAAGAGTTCGTCCGGGGAATTATGTAGTACCATCATGCCTATTTCTGCCGCCAAGCAGTAGTGCTCGCATTGCTGTGTTCCGGTTTGAAGGTGCCGGTGAAATTACAGGCATATGAGACTTTTCATCTTTATTTTGATGAAGGGCGCATCCTAGGTGGACGTGACCTAAGAGGTATTGCATTCGTAACGGGCTGGGGTTACCGCTTAACATCAATAAAAGCAAGTTCCGACAATTTTTTTTAAAACTAATAATGCTTCGTTTACCTGTGTAGAGTGCTAAAACTGAACGCTCTGCTATTCCATTACGTCAAAATAAAATATTCCATAATCCGTAACCAAAAGGACCGTTTTCGGACGGTTTCTTGTGTCAAGTTCCATATAAAAGCGGTGGAGGAGCGTGTAGTTTTAGACGCACCCTACAATGATAAATTATACCCGTAACAAAACAAATAATTAAAAAAAAGGATTGACTTTACGACAAGGTTTCTCATGTTTATCAATATCACCCGTCGTAAAACAGCACTCTGACTTTAGTCTTTTGGTATAACAACAAAAAAAACAACCGAATTGATAACCTCCTCCTTTTTTTGAAGCCGGTTAAAAAGTTGATTAAACCCCTGAGTGACTCGAGTCTTCTCAATAACTGGTTTTTGTTTTAAAATAAGTCAGATTGTTAAATCAAAATATGATATACTTACATGTTATGCTAAAGTAAATATTCCCCAATCTGCGACTCAGTCTCCAAATTAAGACTTTTTTTGGTTTAGGTTATAGGTACCTTTTATACAGTGTAGGTACCTTATTGTAACAAAAAGATGTCTAAATTTTGTACCCATCGGCGACTCAGCGTCTCAAAACACAGGATTGAGATACGGAGCGAAGTCAGGTTTTGCCGTGCTTTAAATTCCAATACAAAACTGTGGCTCCGGTACGGATGTTTTCCCTATCGGAAAACCGCTCCGGTTTTATTTAATGAACCACGAAATTACCTCATGCGCTAGTTAAGTAGTTTTGAATCCTTTTTTTTGCAACTTTAGACTGTTACCTTTTAAGGATTTTGATATACTGTTTCTTGACACGGGAACACAAAAACAAATATCAGTCCACAAAATAGAAAAATCAAGACGTACAATTTACTCTTTTGTAACTTTGTTAGCTCTACGCCTACCACCCAAAACAAACCGCTTGGCTGCCAAACTTTGATTTCTTGCTGCATTCAGGGACATCCTTACAATATATTTAAATTTTATTTCACATAGATTTTGAAGATACTTCTTTTTTTTTTTTAGTGTGGCTCGGAAATAAACCAAATTGACAGCTACAATATTCAATACCGTGGTGTGTCGGGCCGCTCCGGCCTAAGAATAAAAGACACCTCCGTCTTCTTCCGTAAATATAGTAAAAACCAAATAAGGGATTAAACCAGGTGATAGGCAGCATTATCCACCTGATTACTCAACACCAATACTCCATTCACCAATCCACCTGCCAAGCGTAGTGATTATGGAAAATCCCCGGAGGCCTCGTCCAGCTGTGGACATCGACTGGCTGATAAAGATGATATTTAATACAAAATTATGTAGTAAGTATTTGTTTTTTGGTTTGTTTCGTTTAATCTGATCGAACCATTAAGTATAACATCTAATAAGCTAAGCTACAAAATTATCGTTGTCATCGTATAGAGTATTTATAAATGCTCTATCTAAGGTTTTCACTATCTCTTGGCATACCCATCAACCAGCTATGTTTATTCTTACTAGGTGTGTCGAGTAAGATTATGAGGCATATTTTCAACAGCTACAGATCTGTTAGGTATCTACTACAAAAGATTCGCTGGTACACTAGTACCGGCGAATCTGCCGCGTCATCAAAAGAGCAAATACAGAAAAGTGTCTGTGTTTGCTCTTTTGATGACGCGGCTAGTTTTGTTTGTTTTGAAACAATCGTGATGATAAATCAAAGAAACAGATGAAATATATGGAAATATATATGGAACAAATAGGATGTTACTTAGAAATAATATTATTCGCTTCCATTTGGTATCTTTGTGCTCACCGATTGAGCTTGATTATCTCTTTGGGTGAATCACTTTAGGAAACCCTTGTCTGAAATTTAATATTTCTATTAGCATCAATGCAGCCAATGCCTAAAGTCATTTAATTGATCTTCGATGCTTCATGCAGCAATCTCTACGAAGTCATCCGACCACCGGATCAGTGGTCTCGTTTATTCTCTTCTTAGCCTGTATAGAAATTAATTTAACTACCTACTTATTATATTAGCTGTTATTGGCATTCTTTCGTATAGGTGTCTACTTCATTTCGCCATCTTTGCCGCCGTATGCCACTTTGACGTTTTCTATCTTGTGCTATACGATGTAGATTTTACCCACATCATCCAACATGCGGCAGACGTGACCTCCAATTTCACTGTAATTCGGTTGGTGTGGAAAAGCAAATGCCTGAGATGAGCTCACCACTGATCACGTCTATATTCCAGCAATTGTGCGACCCACGGTTAAAGTTCTTTTGGGGCTTTGCCTACCGGCAGCAGGTTTATCGGCAGAACTGTAAAGTATTTCAATTTACTTGCAGAAACCTACGTTTTCTACTGCTAGAACACGCTGACCTACATGCGATTGGTGACAGGTGCAGGCATAGTTTTATTTTGTTTGAACCTTTTATAATCAACTTGCCAGTGAAGACAGAATTTTCACTTCTCATTGTCTTGCCTTTGTACTTCATCCATAAAACACTCTCGCTACAATTCATATATCGCTATAATCATACAATTTTTAATTTCACTGCGTCCATGTAGGCGTATTGTGTTCAAATAGATAAAAATAGATAACTTGTAGACTAACCTACATAAATAAATAAAGTACTTAAAAATATTTATATACACATGTAAATGACGACGTGTATTGCATAAAAATAGAAAATAATTGTATGGTTTTATTCTAACCGCGTTAGTAAATCCTTGGCCTCGAGTTAGAAAACCTGAGCATATTTGCTGAACTGTTCTCAATTTTGCAAAATGATTATAGAGAAGCCAAGCTAAGAGTAATTAGCGCTACCAATTACAGTTTCTAGTTAGCAACGGCGCCATTTATCAGTAAATAGATACTTTAACTAGCTAAACTATGAATAATCTTCACCGCTCTTCAGCTCACTGACCCGATTGATCTAAACATCGAGATAGGAGGAAATTCTTAAACGAGGGACCAACCAACGCCCTTGTCCGAATCCCTGCCGTTAACTTTTTCTATATACAAAGAATACTCTTTAGCAAGGGTCTTTGTAAATTAAGACGTCCAGCGTTTAGAGTAGATCCTCGAAAATAGAGCACAAATTAAGTAATTAAAATTTACATATTTTTTTCGCTATGAACTTTTTTCGCCCTTTGGGGATTTGGGTTGGGATTACTTGATTGCGCCACTCATCTCCGCTATTTAGGATTTAATTAATTATGCTCTGTTCGAATAATTATGACTGCTAGGAGTATTTTTTAATCGGATTAATTATTCTAGAAACTCTAGTTCATATTGTTTAAGTATCACAATAAAGTTCCATTTTACAAGCTTTTATATAACTTGACCTGTATGTATGTTAGTTAGTATGTTTGTTAGTTAGTGTAGGACAAACCTTGGACCAAGTTCACCAAACCGATTGAGCTGAAATTTTTCATACCTGTTAAGTTCAGATGACAATACAATATTATGGTGACAGCGAGCTGATCTGATGATGGAGACAACGGAACTCCTCGATGATTATGCCTGGCAGTGTTTAAGCTCATTTTGATCAGCTCACGGTTCCGATTACTAATTTAATTAAAGAGAAAGATGTTTTTTTTTTAATGAAATTTTTTATGGTTTCGTTCTATTCCGATCGCCCACTTATCAAAACAATCCGTGCACTCTTGAATCTGCACTACAAACATATTTATTACGGTATCTTTTTACAAGGCATCGCCTGAGTATATTTTCTTGGGCACAAGTCGCAAGAAAGCCCCTTGAAAGCGGGTGAAAGGGCCGTTACGGGCTTGGCATCCTTTGAGGCGAGAGCACTTCGTTAGCTCACCGTGATACGTAACTGTGTTATGATCCTGCACGTCTCAAGCTATAGCAACTATTGCTTCTCCTGTGGTTCTACTGACTTTGAGTTGGTCAAGCGTGAATATAGATTGGTTTGAGGGTCCCGTCTTCTACCTTTGAGCATAGCATACAATTGAAATACGATACAATATAAGTAAATAACTACTACGCCTGTTCAGACCTGTTTCAAAGCGTGTTGGCTGCGCAAACATCAGATGCAGCCAACATGCTCTACCGGTTCACATATGAGCTGGTTAATTAAATCTGTTAGGTAACTTGGATTTTGCTACTATGATGCTTAAATCGTCGAAAATCGACGAAATTTCCTAAAAAATAAGAGGGAAAAAAACTACTACGTTTCGAGGCAATACATATTCTTTGAATAAAGCTTGTGATGAGGTTCGTTGTTTTTTATTTTTGTTTAGTTTAACATGAGTTTTTTACCCTTCTTTATCATCATCATAAATGTCAACTGCTGGACGAGGACTCCCACATTGAATGCATTTGCCGTAATCATCACGCTTGGCAGACGGATTCCTGACCGTAGTATTGGTGTTGAGAACTCAGGTGGATGCTGCTGCCCATCTCCTGGTGTAATCTCTTTGTCAGCTTTTACGACATCCACGGGAGGAGACGGAGGATCTTTATGGTACTTACGAATTATTTTTAGACTATTTAATAATCATCATTGATGTCGTCAGTATATGACTAATCTTTTGAAAAAGGTGTCAGCTTCTCTCAATACCCAAGACGGTTCGACGACTTTCGCCGGCGGCTTGCGGTGACTGCAGTTAGCTTTGTCGATGACAGAGTATCATCCGTCTGCTAGCGTCCTTATTTAGGTACTTACGCTTACGACTTGAGTTTCGAGATTATACGACTTATTAATTCGTTTGTGAAAGTGTCCTGGTTCTGGTTGACGGTATTAATTCAAAAAGGTTGCCGGAGTCACCTTTTAAATATACGTTTGCTAAATTTGATGCTGTTCTTTTTATCTATCATAGATAGATAGATAGCAAATACTTTATTGCACAAGACAAAAAAAAAACAAGTACATAAGTTCTAATTAGCATTTTCTTCCAGCTAACCTTTGTGTAATGTAGAGTGGGTGGCAGTGCTATAGGGAAATTACATTTGACATTACAAAGTAAACATAATTAATAACTTACCTACTCAAAATAACTAGATACACACATTATAACAAATATATATCATAGATAATCATTATCATTATCAGCCTGTAGAAGTCCATCCACTCTATCCAAAGACTTCCTGTGACCTTTAAAATATCGCCAGTCCTTCATAGAATGCGTCGTCCGGTTCGTGGTAATATTAAACAAAATCTCCGTCAAGTTTCTTGTGAAATCAGGTGCCCCTGCTAGTATTCTGCAATGTGGCATTCGCAAATCTCACATAGAACCCTAAACGCCTTAGAACGTAGGATGCAGATCGTTTCGAGCACTCTCCACGTGAGCGTTACCGAATTGGACCACGGGTGTAACAAGCGTAACTTGTGAAAAAGCTCTACCGAATTTTATTTTTCATACTTTAACGTCGCCTTGGTCGGCTGGAATTTCGCAGAAAATTCAGGAAAGAGTTTTTAAAATAAATTCTTGAAGTTCTCGAGTGGCAATCACGAACCGAACGACGCGACGCAGTGTAGGAAGATCTCAAAGCACCGACGACATTTTAATTCAACTGTTGGCCTCATAGACAAGCTAAAAGTCACGCATCGGCCTATGGAGAGAGCTATGCTTTGGAGATTCACTACGTGGTAGAATCCGAGACGAGAAAATCCGTAGAAGAACCGGGATCACCGGCTTAGCTTTCAGGATTAGCAAGTTGAAGTGGCAATCATCATCATCATCATCACCAGCCTGTAGAAGTCCACTTCTGGACATAAGCATCCCCTTAGAATGCCACGACGACTGGTCTTGAGCCGCCTTCATCCACCGTTTGAAGTGGCAATAGGCAGGCCATAATAGCTCGCAGAATCGACAACCGTTGGGGAATAAAAGTTCTCGAGTAGCGACCACGAACAGAACGACTCGGTGTAGAAAGTTTCCGAAAAAACCCAAAAGACTCGGCTTAAGACTTTATTACAATATGCACAGACGGCAAGCTGTTACCCCCGCATTACAGATTAAATAATAGTTATAAGTCGCGCAACGAGCTATGAGCGCTCGGCGAAAGTGGTGGGGTTGATTGCGCATGTGTCCTCTCTCTCTCTCCCGTCACACCTTTCTATACAGACCCAAAAAATTACTACTGCGCATTGAAGGTCAGCGCTCATAACTCGTCGCGCGACCCCACAAGTCTCCCAATGCAGGACGTGCCAAATAACTTTGCACGTTTTTGAATTTTCCATTCGCATAAAATATAGCACATTTTATTTACGCGAAAGACGGACAGACAAGCATACAGACTGACAGACACCAGGACCCCAATTCTACTTAACAAATTGTGTTTGAATTTTTAATGAATTATCACAAAATTGTTATTTTTTATACTTTTTGTATAGCAAAAGTGTCAAAAGTGGCCATTTCGAGATTGACACAATTTGTTTAGTAGAATTGGGGCCCTGGGATGAGATTTTTGAATGTCATCGAGTAACTAAATATCATCAATAACTTTTCATTTAAAAAAATAAAAAAATACAACCGAATTGAGAACCTCCTCCTTTTTTGGGAAGTCGGTTAAAAAAACCGACTTCCGCCATTTCCGAACTTTAGTCATCAATGAGTTTCAGATGTATAGTTTGGAAATCGTGAAACAAACGCCAATTTTACTGACGTTTAGTTTGATGACTTTCAAAAAACGCACCCCTGGCCACATGTGGTGTTATTATAAAAAATGCCCTTAGTCTGGTTTTAAACCAAGACTACCAGTCTAGGCTTAAATATCGACATTAGGCATATCCGACTTTAAATACGAAAGCAGATGGTTTGTTTTCCGAAATCAATTCTCGCGCTACTTCGCAAATTTCCAAACTATCAAACTGACGGATTGTGTCACATCACAATTGAGATGTCCAAATTATTACCTCTAGCAAGCAATCAACTGTCAATTTATAGACCATTGCTAAACTAGGGGGTTGCCTGGTTTTAGATACACCAGAGATAGTCCAAGCTTATGTCATTTTTGGCATATCTAGCTCGAAAATTGCTTCTGGAAAACAAACCATCTTCTTTTGTGTTACAATCGTATATACCCTAGGTCGATATTTAAGCCTAGACTAGTTAGTCCCGGTTTAAACCCAGACTAAAGGCTTTTTTTATAATAACACCATTTAACTATACAATACACAACTTGTGATGAAAAAGTACATGGCAGATTCTGAATAATTTATCCACTTCAATCTTTAAATGGGGGTAAACAATAAGCATTGCATGTACATGATGCAGAATAACTGTAATTACTGATTCCCATATTTCATTACAAGCTTCAGTTTGCACATGTCTCATTTGATTGCTTAGTCTCATAAACCATACACGCCAGGATTGCTATAAATCTTTGATTAATAGCCGTCCGCTATCGTTATACGATCTAATCTGAATAATAGGCGTCTCGTGCGTTTAATAACCTATCCTTCGTATGACCAGCGTATGACAGACGGTCTTTGTTCTGAATGGTTTCGTTTATGACCTAAAACAAGGTCAGCCTTAGGTCATAAAGTGAAACCTAGGCTGGCTAAGTAAAAACTTTGGAATGCTGAACACAAAATTTACGAAAATACCTACCATTGAATAACAGACAGTTCTAATACCTGACTGTGTTTTTTTTTAAATACTGTAACATAACATAACACAATACCCAACAGTCAGATACATAGTCCTGAACCCGCACTAAGATTCTCTGTCATGGGTTTTAGAAACTATATGGAACCGCAATATCCAGACCCGGAACAAATACTTGCAGATCATGCAAATATTTGTCTTGCAGCGAGAATCGAACCCGTAACCTTTGCGTCTCAGCCGGCTACTCGCCCGCTACGCTACGGAGGGTGAAAGATGAGAGAAGAAGAGTAAGATGATCTTCACCATGGGAAACGTCTTGTCGTAACTACTTTGAAAGTGACGCTTGTTTATTATAGACTTTGTGAAAGTTACGTAGGTATTTATTATTTCCTTTGACTTCAGAAACTCTTAAATACGGTACGATAAATTAACATCCACACTTTGCTGTTGGTAAACTCTGTTTCTGAATTAGCAACGATTTAACTAGCTTTTATAAAAATAACCTCGGTAGGTTGTACCCAGGCAATTAAGTCTTCATAAAACTTAAATTAACGCCACAAAAATAGGCTGACTAGTAGTAGTAAGAGAGAATATCGCAGTCACAGTTTTACAAACTATAGTTATACTGTGCCGCGGTGGTGATCTTCGAAAACCGATTCTTAACTTTAAGCTGCGTAAGGATTCAATAGATTGGTAGAACGTTTCGCAGTCCAAGGGCCGAGAACAAACAGTAGATCCCCAACTAGATAAACTGATCAGCTCTGAGAGAGAAAAGTAAATTTTTACGATGTACAGATGCCGTTAATAGAAACTGCTGGAGTCAGATTCCATTACAACAAGGACGTACTAGAGATCACGATTTTCGGTCATTAAGTACCAACCACAGAAAGCTGCTATGTTCACTAGAAACCTAGACATCTACAAAGCTTTACAGAGGCAACTCCGCTAAGCTAAATGCATTCCACGGCTGAGCTAAATGCATTCATATCTGGCGCCAGCACTCCTTGTTACATCTCTTTTGTCTGACGGACGGCCTGCACGATATCTCCGGTAAGCACACCGTGTTGTAACTCAATTTCTTATCGTTGTCGAAGTAAGTTCTAGGTTACAGTATTAGAACAACAATCAATATAGTATATCTATATCTATCATAATGTATCTAGATATGGGACTACTTTTTCAACTTTTATTACTTATTCAAACTTATATCTTTATGCGTATTTCAATTTAGCCAGTTTGGCATGATGTCGCTCTGTCCGTCAACTTCTAAAATGTAAATTTACAATATCTGTACCTACCTATTTACATGGTTTTGTTAGGCTGTTATTTATAATTATTTCAAGAGTAGCGTGAGCTATCTTATAAACTTTTGCTGATTCCCTTTACTTTTGACTTAAGGCGTGATATGTATGATCCAAAAATCCAAAAATCTAAAAAACATAATTTTGATCCAAACGGCTTTGCTTAAAATTTAAAATCGCATGTCATCATAACTGACGTACCTATTATATATATTATAATATGTTGTGTTTCTACTATATTACAGACGTCATGTCGGTTTCCACTTCTTCAGGGAACCAAGGCTTTATCGAAATTGTCTGCTTCGTACAAAGTTTGAATTCATAATGGCAGACGAGACCAGTCTAGCTAGACTAGGTCTGATATGTGTTACCTACGAGGGAAACTTTCAAGGACAGCGTATTGACGTAATAAACTAACTTACTAAGTAAAATGAAATGTATAGTAAATATAACTTTTACATCATCATCATCAGCCTGTAGAAGTCCACTGCTGGACATAGGCCTCCCCCTTAGAATGCCACGATGAACGGTCTTGAGCCGCCTCTATCCACCGACATTTATAATGTCTTTAGTCCATCGAGTGAAGTTTCACATAAACAGCTCATAATAACTTTTGAAACTATATATTTTTGAACGAGCGAAGCGAGTTCTCTGAGTCAAGTTGGAAGAATCGGTGTTTGTATGTATGTATGTATGTATGTATGTATGTATGTATGTATGTATGTTTGTCCGATGAAAACTTCCAAACCGTTAATTCGATCTTCATGAAATTTGGTATGGAGGTAGATAGTATTGGTACAATTTTTAGGTAAGGTTATGAGCTATATCGATCAGGGGGTTGCTGAGATCTGGGGGTCCTAGAGGGGGTAAAAAAAATAAAAGTGAGACAGTCCGATCAAGTGGGGTGTCTAATGAAAGCGCTTTGGTTGGACATTCCAAAACTGTTTTTAATAATTATTTAGCCATAGTAGTTTTAGAGATATTAGGGAAAATAAAAAACGTAAAAACCCAAAATTCTAGGGTACTTCCAGCAATCCCACAATGCTGAAATTTGGTATGCTTTTGTGTCACAACTACAGGGAAAAGTAAAAAATTTAAGAATTTAGAAACATGTACTCCATAAAACAGAAAACAATATAACATCCATTGTTGACCTGCCATTTCTAAGAATTTGAATGACGTTGGAGTTCTATAGTTTTCATCAAAAGGACGTTATCAATTAATTCGTCAGGTACTTGATATAGGTACTAACAGGTATGTAGTATAATTACGCCCCGTTGCTTAGCCCTATTCAAAGGTTATTTCGATGACGTGTAGGAAATTAGAGTATTAGATCCTGTACTGTACTGGTAGACCTCGATGTGAAAATTTTCAAAAATAATAATAGAAAATATGGAAATCACTTAGTTAAGTAGTCGGGCTGATAAAGGTGTTCTCGCGAGGTCTCAGTTCGGGGCGAACCACTAGTTATTTGTAGGAAGACTTCTGCAGCGCATGAAAGCATAGGTACCTACTAAACTAATGGAAATTTAGAATCAAAAGACTAATTACAATTCTTTACTTTTAGAAAAATACGAGCAGTAATTATGATGGTAATAAACGTAATTTTCACTAAAAAGGGGATATAACATGATTTATGAGTTCTTCCTGAGATCGCACCACGTGCTTTTCTTGAAAAATCTGGATGCAAATCGACTCACAAATCAGGCCGTAATGTTCTTACAGCTGCTGGTCCGCAAAGATTCAGGGCCTATTGTCGACGAGATTGAATATTTACAAGTAGACCTTCGGATCTAAAATCAAAGTATCACCATCACGGCTGTCTGAAGTGTTAAAAATTTTCAAGAGGTTTTGCTTATTATATAATCGACATGGAGTCGAAAGAATTTTGGTAGAATCCTCTTGTTTGGGTGGCAAAAATGCTGTATACATTCAATAATTCGATTCGAAAATCAATAACAGACGAGCATTGTACACCTAACGGTAACTTGTACACCACGTGAGGCATTCCATGTAGAGCATTAATCTGAAGAGCATCTATGATTATTTAGGATTGCTACTATTCATGGAATAGTATACCAGGTGGGTACGAATTTAGGTAGATACAAAGTTATGAACACTACGAAATCCCCAAAACTTTGTAAAAACAAAACTATTCTAACTATTCATTGTTGCATATTAATAACCCCAATAGACGACCATTAACTTGATGAATAGCCATATCGCGTTTCGACAATGTGTTTGATGGAGCCGTAAATTTAGCTTTTGGCCTAAATATTACGTTCGCCTTTGATATTCAATTCTACTTCATTTTAATATGTGTTCCGATTACTCTGGGGTACCGACATAATGGCGACTGAAGTAAAGCGGTGAATGATGGTCACATCCTGACCAAATCGATCCACATTTTCGAGTTTATTTCTCAAAGGGCTTGTAACATACCCTAAGCTTGTGAGTACCCTAGTAATTACTAAATGTCTTAATAACTTGATACTTGGGTAGAGTACCTAATCTACGTTTCACACGTACTTGGGGAATGAATGTGGCGAATTTCTTTAAATACAAATATATTTTATCAAATTTAACCTTTAATTTGAATTAAATACTGGCATTCGACATAATATTCTCGCTGTTTTTAATTAAAGACGCTGGTGCAAGTGCCATCAGGGTTCTAGCCGTACGGACAGGAGAAGGCAGCAGGATTATTGAAAATTGTATTACCTACGCTCGCTTTAAAAAGAACTCATTTCTCTATTTCCATACTCGGAGAAATGGGATCAGCGACGGTAAAAATAAAAAGTAAATAGAAGTAAAAATGCTGATTTGAACGCTTCATGGGCAGCGGTGAGGAAGTTGTAAGCCTCGTTTAGATTTACAATCCTATTAAAAATATTTTTTATATAATTTAGCTTGATTATTTTTTAGAAGACCTTAGTGAAAACATTAAGCAAATGCTAAGGACAAAGATAATCTAAAGAAACAACTGCAATTTAAAATAATCCCTGAGTAACTTGAAACTAACCATTGAAATACCGAATACTAAATTAAAAAACAAAAACACAGAACTCCAACGTTGAATTAGACTGTACAGACAATCAAATAAAATAAAACTGTTGGAATGAAAGAGAGGAACAAAAAGAACGGGATGGAAATAAAAGCAAATAAAAAGAAGCAGATTATTCCAAATGGGCTTATTATAGACGGCGACCTACCGCTGATAGTTAAGCCTTGAGAACACAGGTAACCAAACCATGAGGTTAAACAAAAAATACTGATTATAATTCATCTTGCATTTGAAATTAAATCATGTTTTAACTACTCCTAATAATGGCTATAATAATGGCTCGTAATATCTAACTAGTAACTAAATATTATCTAAAATAAAAAGTTTCTACACCGTGAAGTATGTATACGTACTTCACGGTGTAGATACTTTTGAACTCTCTGAGAAAAGAGTTCATTTTATTTTCAAACGTTGCTGGTATGCAAAGGGAGAAGCAGTGGGGTTGGCAGCGTACCCTGGGGAAGACCTGTTAATTATATTTACCATTTTTTTTTTTGCATGTGCCTGTAACTTCACTGGCACCCAATAACCCTTCTACACAAATGCTCCCATTACTGCTTGGCCGTAGAATTAGCTATGGTGTTAGTTCTTCCCTGGATGAACTCTTTCACAAGGAGCTCCTTTACTACTACAAATACCTACGTAACTTTTAAGCGTTTTATAAGTTTAAATCGATGCGCCTAGAAAATGAGACAAAGAAAATTGTATCCTCGTTGCAAAGAGATGAAACATAAAAACTTGCATTTGGGACCTCCCCCCTTTTTCCTTTTTTTATTGTCTGATAGGCTGGTATATAATCCAATATGGTATAAGGATGCAACTGGGTGTATACGGCTGGAGAAATATTTATAAACAATTTACCTTAACTCTTGAGTTTGAATGGATTTGTTACCTATTTCATATAAAATTTAGAGGGTTTTGTTGCTAGCCACACAACAAGAACGACGCTAATACAACAGAACAAACAAAACTGGACTTGCTTATTGAGTGAACCCTATAAAATTGTGATACCATTCTGTTATAGGGCTGGCAAAATGGCTCCAAAAGTTTTTATGAATATAATGAACATTAAACTGAATCAATGCTTCGACTTCATAATAAACACGTACTGAGCTGACCGCTTGGATGATACGGTGGTTTTTGTTGCTAGATATATCTGATTGTTTTTGAAGCTGGTGAACTGAAGTTATTCCGGTAAAGATTTCAATGAAATACGTTTTTAAATGATAGGGTTTCCATCAACGGGAGTGGAGGTAGAGCAAGATCTGGAGTTCTATGAAATTCCAGATTGCGTTCTCTGATCCTGGAAAATGATTTTACAAATATAGACACAAAAAACTGTAGTAGACTCGGCCTGAGAATAAGACTCCTCCAATTCCTCTTGTGGATGTCGTAAAAGTCGACCAAGGGATTACGCCAGGGGACGGGCAGCAGCATCCACCTGAGTACTTAACACCATACTGCGATCACCAATCCGCCCAGCCAAGCGTGGTTATAGCAAATTCCCCTATTGCGCGCTATACATAATTACAAACTATGAAGGAGGCCTCGTCCAGCATTGCATGTCTACCAACTGATAAAGAAGAAGAGACACAAGAAAGCATCCAACATTCCATGTTTGTCTTTGGCCAACCCTACACAAAGGTAATAATTTGCTCCACAGTGACCTTCATTAGGACAACGTCAGGTACTAGTTTTTTTTCAACTCAGTCCGACGTCGGACCACCTTATTATCGTCTCGTAATCGCTCCCTTACATCCTTACAACACGAATAGCTTTTATTACCCACCTTATCCAAGATCACTTCGAATTGCCTCGTAATAAAAAATAATGACAGTTACATTAGTAGTATTAAGTTGGGCGTAGTCCTTTAGAAGAGAATTGGGAATTCTATGTGTTTTCTTTCGTACGAACTTCAAACGAGCTAGACATTGAAGACAGTCTTACAAACTAAATTAAGCGTCTCATATAAAGTTGGAGATAAAAATCCTTTAGATCTGAAGCATTCACCCAGAGAGGACGAGTAAAGCTCATAGGACTCAAAGGTCAAAAAATAAAATCCATTCGCTTAAACTACTTCTAAATGAAAACATACGTGTTTGCGATGGTACTAACGGAATGTTTCGAGCCTTCAAATTATTGCCACTTTGAATGAATCTCATTTATTGACATTCGATACTTTACGATTGTCGAACAATAATAATGTTACCTGTGTAAGTTCTAAATTCTGCTAGTACAAATTATCAATAAGTAAAATTATAAAATGTCCAACTAGATCGTAAAAGCCGGATCTTCTAAAATTTATGATCCACGAAATTTAAATTGAAAATTTCCATCCCAACGCTCCTGGGGATTCCGTTATTGAAATTACTAGTATTGTGTGTCAATTTGTAGGAATTTACATTTGAAAACACCAATATTTCATTTTATATTTCAATTCACCCTGTATAATTTTAAATCCAGTGCAGCCGAGCTCGACCATAAAGGCGCGGCCATTCAAGCCTGAACGGCCATTATGTGAAATCTATTCAATAATATTGATAGCTAGAATAGAGACATTGTGTTGCATTTGTTTACTATATTCAATGCGAGAAATTCTCACTTCGTTTTAATTATTACCTATTGGTGTTTCTTCTTTTCTTACTTTTTTATACTTAGCTAATATCTTGTACAAAAACTGATAGTGAAGTTGAAGTACGTAAGCTTCTTTCATCATTAACCCCACCGAATTGAACGACATGATAAATACGATACATCCTAGTATTTTCGCAGCCGTTTCATTTAAGCACGCAAATACTGCGGAAAAGAACATGAAAAAGCCATATCGAACCCGTTTGATTCGAGTTTTCGGTATAAGATTGCCGGGAAACTTTCCATTTTCGTCCCAAATCCCGGCCGAATGAAAACTCGTTTGCATAATATAAAGACAAGCCCAGTATCGAGACTAAACGCAAATAAATGGTTCCCTCAAGTTAGACGACAATTTATCGGGTCAACGGAGCCAAGATAAATTTGAGACTGAACGTTTTCGAATACAAAATCTGTCGTTCACTCTTTTGATGTACGATCCCGGGTAATTTGAAAAAATATAATCGATCGATCAATGTTCAACACATTCCAATCAAGTCAAGTCTATCTATGTACCTAATCCAGAACATTTCAGAACTAAGCTCATACGTGAATCGAGAGTTAAGCATATAGATTTGGTGACAATTTTTCATTGAAATCTATCAAAAAATCTCGATTCAGTTTGAACTTAGTAGTTCTTGAATACAGATTTGCCTGCAAGCGTTGTTTTCATTGTGTTCGGTCGGTAACTAGTCGGAACAACAACAAAATAAATTATGGAGTTTTGACTGAATTAGAACAACTATTTACTTGTTATCTTCTTATTTATTTCTTATTGCTCCGGAATTTCATTTTGTTTTAGTTAATGTTAGTATTGTTTCAGTTCGAAAATTTGGTCTAGCTATAGTTAGAATCTAGCTAGACCAACTTTGGAGGTGAAATGGGATAATAAGACATAATCGTCTTAGTTTTTTGTTTATTTTTATGAGGCGTACTTACAATAAAGTATTTTCTATAGCCGACGCATACCTCACACATACGTAGCCATTACCAATTTTTTTGAAGCCATTATTTATCTGACTAGACTAAGAATACGTCATGCGTATACCTATGGCGACATAAAAAATAACAAAGCGTAATACGAAAACTGTTAACGTTAAAATGAATATGAAAGTAAAATATTACCTAC
Source organism: Epirrita christyi (assembly GCA_951392215.1). Classification (NCBI taxonomy): domain Eukaryota; kingdom Metazoa; phylum Arthropoda; class Insecta; order Lepidoptera; family Geometridae; genus Epirrita; species Epirrita christyi. Next base: position 6,177,103 of record OX595849.1, on the reverse strand, counting down.
TAAGGAACATGATAAATAGCCTGAAGTTGTGAAGCCCACCACCAGAAGTCTTTAATTTACAATCTGACTACATAGATGTACTTACTCTTTTGTAGAGATACTTCCCTCAACAAAGTTCGTAATGAACCTTTAGAAGGCAAAAAGCTGGAACGTTTTCCGGCCCCAGGTTTCGTTATTTCAGACACATTTGAGGTAATAGAGCTACTTACAAAACTACTCGTTTTTTTGTCTTTTATGTAGGTATGGAAAAATTATATAAGATAGGCAGTGTTTATTCACAAGGATCACTTTAAAAACCAAAAACTAATATTGTCCAAGAATGGTCAACGTAGTGGAGGAGGGGTATTTTTAGTTTGGGCGACACCTACTCCCTATGTACCTATAAAGTTATTATTAGTCGATACACAAATGAAAGACTGGAAAATTATAGCTAAATGCCGCTTTTTGCCCTCATGATTACCTCGTATTTAGATATTTTTTCACTATTTTCATGAAATAGCGAGCAGCAATCCCATATACTATACGTATGTAGGAACTTGTAGTTAATAAATAAATTTACTGAAAACGTATCTGTTTATAACACTATTATGTTTACGCCAGAATTATCGGTCTTGTCAAACATACCAATCACTGTTTGTATCCTCTTGGATGACTGGCAGAAAATGCTGCATAGCATTAAGTCCATTATTGCACAACTAGGATTGTAGTTGTGCAATAAAGACTTAAATAATACACATGTGTGTGTATACAATGTACATTATTGGCTTTTACTTTTTAAACTTGGTTTTTTCACTTTACTTGTAATCCACAAAATGGTATCAATGTTTTATTAACAATCGTAAAAATACTAAATGAAATCTAAGTCATAAAAAATTAGCCCACGAAGTTTGGAACAATTTCTTCAGTCTCGTAAAACTTGTTTTTCTTTCACAAAAGACTGGATTTGCAGACTCTTATTTTTCTTGTAACAAAAGAAACGGCACAAAAGGAATATAAGGGCAGTTGCCGCAAGTGGAAAATGGAAATCTGTTGTATCAGTCTACCTCCACGCGCAACCAGTGTGAATTTTTAATTAATTAGCAAGTTGAAGTATTAATTGTCAGACCTCGCAAAACAGACAACCTCCCGGGAATGAAGGTTCTCGACTACCACGAACCGCAAGACGCTCATAAAGCACGCTTCCCAGCGGCAGTATGACCTGCCTGCAGACCATACAAACGCCTCAATAGCTTCTATCCCCTACATAATAGGTACCATATAGAGCCACCCTCTGATCAGTCCCTCCATAGACCGAGTTCATGATTTTAGTGACGCAAGACGATCACTGCCGCTAATACGGTGGTGATGTCATACAATCATTCAGAATAAACACTCAACAGATACAGAAACCCCGGCGCCGGTGGGTTCAACAAGACTCTTCACAAGCATATTTTGGGGCGTTTTTTTCCTGTCCCTCCTTCCCAATCTGGCAATGGCACAAGCCAAGGTCCGTACCAAAGTGAAGCCCTTGCGGTTGTTGCCCCAACCTAACTAAGCGTGTTCTTCGATCGCCAAAAGTTCGGTAAAGTAACATCGACCATAAGTCAAACGCATGCAGTACAAGAAAAAAAAAGAAGACGTAGTGTAGAACGGCCTTCCCATCCGATGGACAGATTGCACTGTAATGATGTAATGAAGACCGTGGATGAGGAATTGAAGACGGTTAAAGTAGACTGACTGTCCTAGCACTATATGGAGGAAGCCTAGGTCTATTAGTGAACGTTTACTGGCTTATGATGGAGAAGATTGTGTAGTATAGGTGTATAAAACAGATAGATTCAGGGACCAATGACCCAACCTATCAGCAATAAATATCAATTCAATTTCCAAAAGGAAGGATCCCAATTCACTGACCCCTCCGCTGGGCATTCGATTTTAACGCCATTAATCTACATTGAAGGACAACTATCGGATGGACTCTTTGTTTATCCGAATCAGTGTTGTTTAAAAGAAGATAGATAATTGAGATACTAACACAACAAATATATAATATACTCAATAAGAGATCATACGGTATCGATGCTAGAGAGGAATGTCCATAAATTATTAGGATAAGTACAACCGGATACCGAGCAAATATTTACCTACTTGGTTTGGATTCGAATAGATTAAAAAATCAACAGCATTAAAACAAAGAACGTTCAGGGAATTCATTAAACTGAAACCAACCAAAGACAATTATTTACTTTGTGATTTTACTTCGCGATAATATTTTGCTAGTTACGAACAAACATTAAGTAAGTTAAGCACCTACATCTGATAAAGCCAAATATAATTATATCCAGCGTGTCTACTTGTTTTCGGCACGAGCAAAAGACGAATCTGTTTTTGGAAAACCAATTAACTTTTCGAGCAATTATTTGTTTAGAGCCTACTTTATTTCTTTAGAAAGCTCGTTGCAAGCAGAAAAATATTATTTTGGTTGGAGAAGACAGAATTCCTTAGTGGAGTTAATTTGAGTTAATGCAATCGGTTTAGTTGAGGCCGGAGACTGTTTGCAGCTGGAGATACAGCGAGGATACACACAAAAATGCCATTGCTCACCACGTAGTACCCACCGGTAGGGCTGACTGCCTGATGCCAGACAGTGGGAATTAGTCAAATTTTAGATGGTTGTGATTAATTCCATGGGTCATGCTATTTATGATCAATAAAGTAAACGATACAACTGCAATTGGATCACCCATGGACACTTTGCCGGATCATGTTTGTTTTTAATTTGACTATCTAAAATGAAAACAAATGTTTCACAATAAATAGTCATGCAAGGATCCATCACAACTGTCACGACAACATACTGCAAGCTGTGTTAGCCAGACTTTTCCGTGGTTTCACTGGTGCTGTATGCTGAACATGTCGCTTTTTTCACATCCTATAAGCACCAACTAAACTGCCCAAAGCAATATGTGAAACAATACCAGCCCAAGATCCAAACAACGATTCAATTAGGGATCAACGCAAACCCCTAGGATACAGAAAGCGTCTGGTAATGACACAAAAACTGGGGAAAATCTACGACGCAGCCCTAACGGGGGGCATTTAAGCCAGCGACAATTGCCCCTCACAAAGGCTCAAACCCCCCTCCCGTTCGACTGCAGAACGGATTCGTAAGAAAACGAAATCTCATTCCGAAACGGCGCTCATTGTTTGAGAATCTTTCACAATTGCTTTTTCGATTCGACAATCCTCATCCACGGTTGGCGTTATTGGCGATGTGTCATCAGATCCGCTATTTCATCGGGGTGGTTTGTCTAATGAGTTTTGGATAGGAAAGCAGAACCAGATTTGCTTTAGTTCGGAAAGAATGTGACATAATAAGTTATATTGCTGGCTTTTGTTTTTTAGAAATTCTCCTACAAGGTTTCTATCATCAGATCGGTTCTAAAGAACTATTTGGGTAGGGTGCGTCTAGACTATAACTGCACGCCCCTCCACCGCTTTTACCTGGCACTTTACACAAGCTTGACGTTTGAAAACGATTCTTGTGGTTACGGATTATGGAACATTTTACTTTGACTTAATTAAATAGTTAGGCGTTCAGTTTTAAATTAGAAGTACTCTATCCTATGAGTTTTGGATGGGAATTATTGGAATTCTTGGAGCAACAGAAGAAACTGCATTGAGCCTGACTTTTGTTCTGTGGTAAGTCCCACTTTCAGATCAATAAGATTGAATTGTTAGATATTAGGCAGGTGTAAAACTAAATAAAAGCTTGTTAGTATTAAAAACTATTATTGTCCTGATGTGTTCGGCCTTAGAACAGACCCTTCCCGTGGATTTCGTAAAAGCGGACTAAGGGATTACACCAGGGGATGGGCAGCAGCATCCACCTGAGAACTCAACACGAGTACTGAGATCACCAATCCACCTGCCAAGCGTGGTGATGGCAATTCCCCCCATTGTATTTTATGAGGGAGGACTCGTCCAGTAGCGGACGCCCAAAGACTGTGGATGATGATGCGAAAAGCTCACAAGCCTAAATACTTCAAATGAAACTCCTAACATGGCACTAAGTTTATACAATGAAACTCCTAACATACAACACTAGTCTATCGACAGACTTGAAAGTTATCTTGCATCGCATCTCTCCGGGCTATTTGCATTGAGTCCATTGACAATGTCTCACAACTTCTCTTTAAACTTTTATTTTGTGTTTTGTCTAGCTTGATACAATATCTTTTCGCTATTTGACTTTGCGACTACCCAGTCGCTCAGTGACAAATGGCGGTGCACTGACAATACGGTTGGATGTTCTTGTAGCTAATATTAGGTTGGCATCTCGCGTTTAAGGTAACTCGATCAAAAGGGATATCAAAAATGAAGTTATTAATTGGCAAGTCAAGACAAAGACCTATAAGTAAATCAATAAACGAAAACTAATTAAATTAGTATTGCAAGACCAAACATCATGTCACATGCCCATGTAGCACCTATGCTGGTATACGTTGGGAACGATATTGTCGAAGTTGTTGGCCACTAAGTTTATTTGGGCCAGACGATTCAACAAGGAAGGTCCAACATCGACAAAGAGGTCAACTGGCGAACCCAACTCGGATGAGCAGTGTTCGGAAAACTACGCTATATCTTCTCGTCACAGATACCGCAGACCCTCAAGATGAAAGTCTACAATCAGAGCGTGTTGCCAGTGATGACTTACGGAGTTACGGCACTGAGAAGTGGTCGCTAACTATTGGCCTATAAACAAGCTCAAAGTTGCGCAGCGGGCTATAGAGAGCTATGCTTGGCTTTTCACTACGTGATAGAATCCACGAGGAATCCATTGAAGAACCAAGATATATCTTTCAGAATTAGCTATAAGTTGAAGTAGCAATGGTGAGGTCACTATAGCTCGCAGAACTGACAACCGTTGGAAAATCGAGTGGCAACCACAAACCGGACGACGCGGTGACAAGGGCCTCCACTCGATGGACTAAAGACATTATAAACGTCGCAGGAAAACGGTGGATGGAGGTGGCTCAAGACCGTTCGTCGTGGCATTCAAGGAGGGGAGGCCTATATTCAGCAGTGGACTTCTACAGGCTGATGATGATGATGATTTAAGTGCATCATCATCATCATCATCATCAGCCGAAAAAAGTCAACTGCTGAACATAGGCTTCCTTAAAAGAATGCTACGACGTACGGTGTTGAGCCGCCTTCATCCACCGAGCCCCCACGGTTCCTCTTCCGGTTTATGGTCGTCACTCGAGAACTTTACTCCCCAGTTTTTGGGGTCTTCGTTGGATATAGCCGTAGCGTAAGTCTACGAGCAAATTTAATTATATACTTACACAAACACACGCCTTTTTTGCCGAAGGGGTAGGCAGAGCCTCAAAGGGCTCCTTTTCACCGTGGGTTGGTCACAGGAATGTAGACGTGACAAGTGGTGAGCTAGTTTATTGGCTAGCCAATTGAAATATTCTACAATAATAGCTCTTATCCACGTGATAAGGTATTCACGACATCACGATGTATTCTGATAAGAAATACTATTTTCAAAATATCAGCACAAGTAAGTCACTCATAGTTTTTTATATAATAATATGCAAGCAAACAAGGTTGCAGGTAGTCAGTGGATAGAGGTGGCTCAGGACAATTCGTCGTGGCATTCTATGGGCCTATGTATATAGGCCCAGTAGTGGACTTCTACAGGCTAGTAATGATGATTAAACTATTTTCGTATGCGTTGCGCGGTACTCTCCCACCACTGATAAGATAAGACTATGAGGCACGTATTTTATGGTAGGTACCTTTCCTATTAGCTACATTGCGTAGATTAGTGAATCACCAGGATGAGTATACTACGTGGAGCTATTATTTACTCTGTGAGGGACTTCACCTACGATATCAGGCGATTACTATTGTCAACACCGCCGTGATGTTTCCGGCTTAAGAATAGACCTCCTTTTCCTCCCGTGGATGTAAAAGTCTTACTAAGGGATTATACCAGGGGCTGGGTAGCAGCATCCACCTGAGAACTACGATCTCTAACCCGCTTGCCAAGCGTGGTGATTATGGTGGCAAAACTCCCATTGAATACATCGTCCAGCAGTGGTTATAACAGGCTGGTGATAATTTGTCAACACCTACTGACCTGTCTGAAAACCAGAGGCCCAATTCTCTAATTTAAAAACATTCCAGTTACAATATAATCTCGTGGCAGTCATACTGTCACGTATAGTAACTATTACATAATCTTCGCGTATATATGAAATAGTTACTGATACGTGACAGTGCGGCTGAGACGAGATTATACTTCGAATTGAATGTTCTTACTAATAGCCTCTACATGATTTCTTTTTAATTTTTAACCGACTTCACAAAAAGGAGTAGGTTCTGAATTCGGTTGTTTTTTTTTTATGTTAGTTGCCGCATATCTCCGGCGTTTATGAACCGATTTGCATTTTTTTTTTATTTGAATATATATACTTCCAGATTGGTCCCTTTTTTTCAGAATCCAGTTCTGATGATGGAATCCATGAGGAATTGAGGGAACTTCTCAAATATTGTAGGCATACTTAAAGCGATTTAGATATTTTCAGCAACAAACCAAGCATTTGCATTCAGAAAGTATCATAACCCTTTCACCACTATGGTTTTTTTCATTATTTTTTTCCATCCAGGTATAGGATAGGTATAGGTATTTAGTCGAATACAATGGCGGAAGTCGGTTTTTTAAGTTATTAATACTTAATATTTCTTACGTCTTGTCTTATGGTCATTTGTTTCATGTGTTTAATTTTGTGTTCTTTGGGGAAAAATAAAAAAAACTTTCTTTCTTTTCTCTCAACGGCCTTGAGCAAGCCAGCCTATGGCAGCGCGCGACTGAGTTCGTCTATCGCCCAAGCCGCGCCAGGCCAGTAGTGTATTTATTTCCTTGGAATATTTTAACATATTTGAACAGTTCAAATCTAAATTCTGTGGTATAACAATTAAGTCAAATTTGTTCCAAAAGTAAGGTACTTAACAAAAATCGGGGGGTATTATTTGCTTATTTTTAATATTATTCTAGGTAGGTAAGTACTTATGTGCAAAGTTTTTACATAATTTAAAATAAAAATGTGAAATATTGGCAAATATATGAATAATCACATACAAAATTGCAGAGGGGGCCTATTACGAGTTTTGCATTGCAGCAATCACTTTGCGAGTCGTGAGTATTCAACGTGACTTCGTAGTAAATTTTTATGAATCTGTGCTATTTCTATAGACTGCGTGGCACAGAATTATAAATAGTTACTATATAAGTCACGTTCAATACTCACGACTCGCAAAGTGATAGTTTGTTGCAATGCAAAACTCGTAATAGGCCCTCTGGTCTTTAGATGCAGCCGTTAATTACTTATAGAGCTTTGAAATTGCCCATATGTAAAGCCAGTGGGCTCTCGATGGACCAAGGACTTTATCAAAGTCGGTGGATGGAGGAGGCTCAAGACAAATTGACGTGGCATTCTATGGGGGAGACCTATGTCCAATAGTGGGCTTCTAAAGATGATAAATCAACGGTGCGTAAAAATTACATTTATCTACCTTGTATATTAGGTAAATAGCAGAGAAATTAATTAATAACCTCCTATTTTAAAATCAGTCAATACCTTAAACAAACTCGTAACTCGTAAGTGTAGCAGTATAGCAGGAACATTGTAAAGTTCAGTATATCAAAGAAATTAAGTCCAACTTAACTGAACTACAACGCCATTTAAATTCCTGCAAATGGGAGGTCAATAATAAATGTTAAATTGGTTTTATCATTTTATGGGGTAAAAATCTCGAAATTCTTTAATTTAGGACTTTTCCATAGTTTTGTCACAAACGCTATATTCATGCCAAATTGTAGCATTGATGAATTGGTGGAAGTGTCATGTGGGGATTGTCTCACTTTTTTTTTACAGAACCCCAATATTTGACCCTCTTGGACCCCAATATGTTAACAATCCTATCGTGCGAACTGCACCACGAGAAAACTTTGGTTAGTTGACCATGACGAAACATTAGGACATCTAGTAAGATAGAATTACTTGCAGAAGGCTCGGCAGCTTCCATGTTACACATGATACGATTTCCACTTGATCAACCGAGCAGAACACGCAACAAAGAAGACCAAAACACAATAGTGTTTGCTTTTTAGAAATTTTGACACAGAAATTAATATCACTCTCGTAACTCGTGTAAGTAGTGTGACGTTTGTATCTTGAAGCCTTTTATCTCAGTGACGTCACCTATAATGTTATCGAATACATTGAACTTTGTGAGTCTATACAGGGTGAAATCAAAAGGGTATTCTACTCGTATGCCGGCGGCAGCCGGCGGCACCAGCGGTGACATTGTTAGTAGGTATTCTAGAACGGAATTTGCAGTCTGCCCCTTTCATCCCGACGGCTTCTTGCATGTTTGATCTTAGTGTCTGAAGGATGTGACCTATGAAGGACTCTAGAAAGCTTGTGTAATGAAGAAAGAGTCTAGAGTGGTTTAGTGTGTTAAGTCTACCATGTAGTGCACCTTAATACACCAAGGTATCACCTGATTGAATAAAGTTTATTATAGTGTACTTAATGCACCCGGAAATTACCTGGGTGAATCAAGTCTACTAAATAGGTACTCAGTGCATCCGGGTGAATTACCCCAGGTGATTTAGGTACACCGCTCCGTATTTTTATAATTATCTAATGAATATCATTTTCAAAAACTGTAGGAACAGGTTTAAAATATAACAAACTGCGTTCTATGCTTATAATCAACGTAACCGACTGATTTTATACCGATTTATTTCAGAGGAAAGTTTTATGAATAGAATTTAATTATTTTGGTGGAAACAATAAATAGACCAGAATCCTTGTGTCGCTCTAAATGTCTCTGCTCATTTAAATTTCGTGTTTATTTTTGTCCCCCTACTCCGTGGCGAGCGCAATGCTTTCTAAATATGGAATTGTGGGCTTTTACCATTTCAATTATAAATTAACGTACCTAACTGAAAAATCCCTCAAAACTATGTTTTTTTTTTAATTAAACCCAATATTTAAAACCAAATTCAATAAAGGTAAGTGTACCTAACCTACATAAGATGCAAATAAAAAAACATTTAAAGAATAATGGCTAAGGGTCTTATTCATGAGCATTTTTAAACATATTTTAGTTAAAAAATGTTTTGTCTTGTTCTCTCTGATGTAAAATGTCATATGTCAAAACAAGACAAAACATTTTTTAACTAAAACTCTCTCTCTAACTTTTTTAAACCTATTAAAAAATGATTATGAATAAGGAGTTAAGGGAGGGGGGTATATAATTCCGGGGCACGTTATATAATGAATAAGTAGTTTATTGAGGCACCCTTTATCAGTAAATCATCAGCAGCTTTGAGACGTCCACTGCTGGAGGAAGCCTGCACCATGAAATACAATGAGGAGATTTGCCATAATCACCACGCTTGGCATGGATTGGTGATCGCAGTATTCGTGTCGAGTACTCAGGTGGATGCTGCTGTCCATCCCCTGCTGTAAGGGCGTAGTCAGCTTTTACGACATCCATGGGAGGAAGGATCTAGTCTTAGGCCGGCGCGGTGGACACAAAACGGCTTGATTTATGCTGTGGTATTATTATTTAATTTTAACTAATATTTAACTAGTACCTTTATACAGTTCATATACAGTCGTGCAAGTGTGTCATAAAAGGTTACCTACTTACGAATTCTTAGGTAGGTACTTTTTGAACATTATTTTTCGTCACTCACAAAAAGGTTTTCCCTATCTGTCGGGTAATGTAATGACTAAAGGTAGGTAGGTAAATAGGTACTTATATTTAATGGTAGTTTCTGTACGTGGAATATTCTAATTTTGTCGGACGAAAGAGATGTGATCGATGGATTCATTGGTCAACTCAGCCCACACACCTCACTCAGCCCGCGGTTCGAAATGTCCACTACGGCATGAAGACGTTAGGTAGCCATACAAATTATTATAACGTAGAAAGAGTAGGTATCTAGGTAGGTCAGTTAGACCTAGTTTCTAGAATGGGAAGCACGCGCGTATAAGTACACGGCGAAAAATAACTTAGGTACGATACGAATGAAAGGATAAACGGGATATTTCGATCTATTCGGGTTCTACAGTTAAAATTATAGCAGTTTTTATACAAGTAACAACATTCAACCAATGTTCGAAACACTACAAAAAGTTTTTATTTACCCTAGTTGCGAATACACACAGTATCACACAGACAGCACAAAACCATTAACTAACTAGGGCAAACAAATATTATTGCATACTCAAGATTAGACAAAAAACTTGCAATGTGTCTCGCTCACTCTAAGTTAAAGAGATCAAGCATGCGTCTCGTTTTCGCTGGTATTATTATGTATTTTAGTGATTTCTCTAATCTATTGTTCATCGGCAGTGTTGCCAACCGGGCTCTTCTCTATTACCCTTATATTATTGCTCATAGTTTGTAGTTATATTTTTCCTTGGTCTTCAAAGTTTTGGAAAACAAGAAAAAATCGTCGTGTGGAGATTTTTATTAACATTACATTGACTGCGCCGCACATGTTAATCTAATAGCAAAAATAAAAAATACTAAGGTAGCTCGTAGACAGTGTCGAAAGAATATAAAAAAAAGTTGAACTTCGATCACTAATTACCTATATTTATCTACTATTTATCGAGACGTTGAATCCATGTAAACTATAGATACGTACGATATATATGTCTTTGAATACTTTGCTCTCCAAAACTCTTGAAAACTTTGATTTTAAAATTAAAAATCAAGAATCGCTACTTTTTTTATGAAACATACCTACTACTCTTCACTACATAGACATACAACATACTAGCTTACGGCCCCCCTGATGCAAAGTGGTCACTGTCGCATAAAGACACCGGCAAAACCAGGGTCAACGTCGCTTACAAAAAAAACAAAGTAAGATACTCGTTTGAACTTGAAAAAAGTCATACGAGATCGTGTATAAAAATCGTAAGCAAGTATCGCATTGCAATGTAGCTCGTAGTTAAAACAATCACCTAAGCCAATTCACATAAGAAAATACCTAATACTACTTGGAAAATATGGGGTGTTGTTTCTAATTTTATTCTAAGGTACGAAGCTCTAATTGGCAGATATTAGTGTCTGGTTAGGACTGTAAGTATAGATTTCTCGAAAAGTGTATACCTAGCTATTATCAACGTCGTTTTAGAAGAGGATTCCGCTAAATGGAACACTTCCTCAAATCTGTTGTTACAACACGAGTTTGCAACATCTTGAAATAAACCCACTAATTTTATCTCAGTGCAGTAAACGATGCTTCACTTCGTTGCATGATCTCACAATTTGTTTGTTTTACCTGAGTTGTGAACAGATATAAGCAGCTATCTATGGTTTTAATATGAGCATAATTTTATTGAAAACTGTGCTACTAACTTAGTAGCACAGTTTTAATAGGGCTTACTAGCACTAAGCCCAACATTCACTCAACATGTTACTGGATTGTAGACTCTAGCTAGATTGTACATACCTATTAGAAAAGAACAGTAAAAGAACGCATTCATCATCATCATCATCAGTCTATAGAAGTCCATGCACCGACATCCTGCGACCATTTTAATGTCTTTGGCATTCACCGTCATGGTTGGTTGCCGCAACTCAAGAAAACCCCACCCGGTCATTGCCACTTCAACTTGCTAATTCTGAGAGCTATACCATTATTAAAACGCATACTTATATAGACTACTCTAGACCAATTCTGTTAATATAATACGTTAGATTGCGTATCAAGCGATTGCTATCCTGTACAGCATCAATACCGACTTACCTATAACGACCTATACCACATTGGGGACTTCAGATGGCGACCGTTCTGAAAATATACTTTTTTGAAGATTCTATACTGGGTACAATAAGTACCTAATACTCAGAAAAAGGGTATTTATTTTTGATTTCGTTATAAATTACTTTTCGTCGTAACTTGTAGCTACGCGTGCCTAGGAACTTTCATTTAATACTTGTAGATGTCTAACCGTGCGACATTAGTAGGTAAGTACGTCTAGTACGGGTTTTGATACTTTTAGAAAACTATATGAAGTTTCGTTTCCTTCCATACATTTACTGACAGCGTCCTTAGTTTCCTTCTCGTTTTCGCTGGGGGCGCTGTGAGTAAATGTATGGAAGGAAACGAAACTTAATATAGTTTCGAAAACTATCAAAACCCGTACTAAGACCCCTGTACACGACGGTTAGTTATAAAACACATACATTAGTGCTACATTAGTAGTGAGTACCTAGTGTTTCTGATCATAACCACTATCCTACAAACTAGTAATAAATACCTAAATAGAATTTAGAATAATTAGTAAATGGTTTATTTGCTTGTATTTTAATGTTGATTGTAATTTGGTCGTAAAGGTTTTTTAACGTTTAATCAGCGAGAGCTCTCGTAGTTACCTACGTTCAGGCAGATAAGATAAATTCATTTTCACCGAATAATAATTGGCGTGAAATCACCAACTCGTTTCCTCTATAAAATCAGCGTAATGTCTCTCATGCATTTCATTTTAACCACTTAAAAGAAAACATTTTCAGTGTAGCGTTCCAAATCAGCATGAAAATTAAATATCCTTCGTCGTGATTATAATCGACATACTCTTTCGGCGTACCCAAGAACTATTCAAGTGTTTCAAGGCAAATTTGCAAAAATACCTACCTATATATATTTTTACTCGGTCAATGTCAGTTTTTCTATTGAGTTTGAACAACACCTTTATGGGTAAGTTTTGGCGTTAATTGTTGTAAAACAATGGGGTGGTGTTATTTGTTTTAAATTTGTAATAAACTAATGAATCACTGGAGGTTAGCAGTACAACGGCAATGACCGTTTTGACTATCCACCGGCCAACACTGCCTGCTTATCCGGTTGAGTTCCATTGACATTCTTTGCTACAGCCAGGCTTTCGTTTGTATACAAATCAACTTGATTTACTTGCCCATGATAAGCAATAAAGACTTCATAACTCTAGTACCTACCTACGTGGTTAGCATGTTTGTAAGTATTGAAGAAAACCTCAGTGGCTCAGCCTGAATTACCCTTTCAAAATTCACACAGTAGTCAAGCAGAATAAATCTACATTTTAAAGGCAGGCAAGAATAACAAAATGTGCATTCCAATTCTCATATATTTCCATGCCTACAAACTTGGGCGTGGTTTTCTACCACGGCATTTGCAATAAATTCACTGACATCATCCATTTATCACTAGTTGACGGTGAAAGAGGAAAACGGAATGTTTTAGAACCAAATTAGAAGGACGCTTCCTATGTCACCATTTTTATTTTCTTGAGTCGTAAGGCTTTTTCAGAGTCTTCCGCACCCTTCTTGTAACATAGAGTCTAAAGAAAGCGAATGATATCCCAAAACTAACACTTTACAAAACTTCTTGAGTTGCTAATCATCTAAACTACAAGTCATGTGAAAATATGTAAAGACTCACCTCTCCATGATTGATGAACCCATGGTCCCAAGCCACAGCGTCTGCCGCTTCCTTCCCTCCAGGTACGTGGACTGCCCATGTAGGAGTGTAATGCGCGCACACAGTCTCCAACAACGACAGAATACACAGCACCACCACCGTCGACACCAGAACACCTCGCGCCATTGCACACATTCACTCACCGACTAGTACTTGTCAGCATTGCACACACAACAACTGGGTAGCTATAAGTTTCAATGGAATACTAAGGTCCTGCTTTGATCATGGATTTGAAATCTGAAAAGATTGAAGGGTAGCTCAGAGGATTAAGAATCAACAAAGGCACGGGATCTTGGATTCAAAAATACTTTAGCGTGGGCTGCTTAACACGATCGATTGAATTACTTCGGTCAATTTATCAAGAGTATCATTAGGTTTGCAAAGAGGCCGACGGATTGATTAGAGTGGGATGGAACGGTTACAATTCGCTTCAGACAGTCCATTCTACAAATGCGCTGATGAAAAACATAATACCTTTCTGTTACACCTAATTTGTAATTTCATCTCTGTAGGTTCTTATTCTTTTTATTTTCTTAATAGACGACACAATGAAATCTTATCTTTAGAAACAATGATAAGTTTCGATAGGTTTTCGGTAAACGATTTCGCTGCCCCTTTTCTGTCCGAAAGAATATTCATCATTATTTCTTGATTTATTATCTTCTTTGAGTACCTATTAGAGGTTTGCGAGCAACGGGGCACTAAATCTTTAAAACGCATTCGTACACGATAAATCAATATTTTTAATGATAGTCTGTGTTACATTTTCAACTCACTAAGATTAAATATTTTTAAGTTATAAAAATTAAGAAAGTTAAGCATTTTTATTGTACATTTTTGGTGTAAGCTGTAAGCGTACTTGTGGAATAAATCATTCTAATTATAGTTTTAGGAATATTCTCAAATTGATATTTTAATGTTCAACTAACTCGACTTTATAATGTTTTCATAGATATGCATTCTTATTGCTTGGAATTAGGTAATCGGCGCTCTTAATCACTGAGCGGGGGTCGCACATTCAACTGAGCTGGGTCGTCAACAGAGCAATGTAGAAGCTAAACTAAGCACTCAAATGAGCTACGTGCGGCAGTAATCCCTATCGGCCTAATAAACCACGACCGTAAATATAATGCCGTCAACCTTCTTACCCCGCATAATTTATAATTGGGATTTTGAGATTCGTAATTGCCATACGGAAAGGATCAACGTGGGAAAATTATGACTGTACTTACAGATTTTGTGAGAGATTTGGCGTAAAATTTCGGAATCCTAACACTAGAATTCATTCAAACAAATAATCTCGAAAACAATCAACTAACTTAGCAATATCGACGCAAGTTGTAAAGTTACCTAGATATTGCCAAAAAGAATATTACTTAGGTAGTGTACCTAAGGTAGTGGATATTATGTTTCTGTCAAAGGGTATCTTAATAAAGTTTCTTTGTAGGTATTAGGTATTAAGAGGGAACAGAAGATCAATATCACGCTGAAATCACTGGCAGCTAATGACCAATTATCTTATTATTCATTAGTAGGTACTTAACTCTTTATAAGTGACGATTATTATGATTTATTTCAGTGATTGTGCTCATTACACGGAAATTTGGACAAAATGTTGTACATAATGTTGTAAATGTTGTTTGGTGGACAAAGTATAGGAGTAAGCCACGTTTTAATTTGATACCCAGCAGAACAAGTTCCATTGTAGGTAGAAGATTAAGATAAACAATGTGAATTGATCCACCTCGTGTACACAGGAGGGCAACGTAAGAAAATTACCAATCAATCGGAAAGCGGTTTCCTGCAAATTAAAACTTTGCTGAGCGCGTGTGCCGCAGTATTGCCAACACTTCCACAATAATTGGGTCAAGTATACAATGAAGGACAAAGTCGGAAGAACTCGAGAGGCCGCCAGAGGGTCTGTTATACAGCTCTTTATCATCGTATCACTCGACGACCATTAATCATAATGCCTTTCATCGATATACAACCTTCTCCGAATATTGTTATGACTGACGTCTGCCCTACTTTTAGGATAAACAAGACATACATACATCATTTCCTCACTTCCGGCACGTGGTTCCTGTTTTTTATAGATAATCCAAGTTCTTTATTTGTATGTTTTATCATGCCATTTTTTCGGCCATTGTGTTGAAAAAAGGACTGTGGTATCGGCTTGTCCTTTTGTGTTTCATATTGTGCGCCCATAGGTATACAGAGGACGTTGGACCCTAATTTACTACCAACTGGACGTATAAACTAACGTTTATTGTCAACATGTTTATACATATTATACACGCGCTTATTCCCATATTTATTGATCGTAACATAGGATATTCTGAATAATGAAGCAACCATCTGAAAATTATTGTGGTATTGTTTCCATTTCTTAAATCACTTGCTTTTACAGAAGGTGACCTTCTTGATTAATTTCGTTTGTAGATTTTTAGGTAAGTATGTATATGGCTGCTTTATGGACATTTTATTAATCCTATTTTGAATTCAGCTACATACTAAATACCAAATGAACATAACCAAACAGGATAATTTGCCAATTAATCCTTAGTTTTGCGTATTATGCATTTACAACTATATTTGAGAGCTTACCCAGATAGACCGTACTACTTTGATCGTAGAACTTTGTAATCTGGGCTGCCCAATGCATTAGTTTTCTTTTTCTTCACATTGTGCAGCTTTAGCAATGGTCCTTACTCTATATTTTGCAGTCGCTACACTGTTTTCCTGTAAGTAAGCTATTTACTTAATTCAACATACAATTAATGATTGTCCATAAATTAAGTCCGTAAGAATATTTACTCGTCATTTAAAGATAACCTCATTGTCAGCACTGTAGATAATATTGTAGTGTCTTATACTTCAACAAACTGTTGAGATGATATCACGTGATGTGTTTATCGTTTTGTGCTTGAAACATCGCGAGGTGATTATTGTTTGTTAATTTGTTATTATTGTTCTAATAGTCATGTTCTATCGATACAATTACTGTATAGACACAATGTCTATTATAGTCAATTTACAAAAATGTGTTGAGTTAAATACCGGACATTCTCAGAGCAAATAACTTGAGAGAGTTTAGATTAAGACGGTCGAAATTGGCGCTTGGCTAATAAAACTCTGAAGTAATTTGCTGTGTACAAACAAAGCAATGACAGTTGAGTTGAACTTATTTTCACTGTCATCTCTCAGGTCTCTCGTTTTAATTTTAGCTTTAAAAATAACAAGTAGACCATTCACAGTCACGCGTTCACCTAGCTCCGTGAGTCTGTCATTTACAGTTAGAGTCGACAATTATTTATCAAGCAATCGCATGCCATACTCGCTCGTAATTTGCATAGTTATTCACTCGAAAAAGTCTTCCAAAGCGTTCCAACAACAGTAAAGACGAGTTTTATCATATTTGTGTCCATGTTGGCAATGTAAACATACGTCTCTGTGAGTAATCATTAGATCAATTCGCGTGCAGCCCACGTCGAAAAGCGGATGCCTCATCGATGGAATCCGATGGGAAGGACCAAGATTCCGTGGCACTTAGACAATAGTGGCCGGTGAGAGTCGGCGCCGCTACGACGAGCATTCACCTCTCTCATCCCGCCTCCTGTTATCACTTTTTAGATACAGGTTTCTGTGATAGATTCCTCACGTTTTATATCCTACGCTATTGCCACTGCGTTTCACTGTGATGTACTTGAGTCATAATAGGGGCACGGCACAACTGTCAAATGGCGCGTGAATAATCGTGCGACGAGGAGCGAGACACGGGCGTACACTCGCGCACGTGATGCTGACTGACTCGCTCGGCTGATCGGCGATCGCTCTCTGCTCTCCGCCGCGTTCCGCCCGCACCGCCACACCGTTGCCGCCGCTGCCGCCTGTCGCGATTGGAGCTCGACTCGAAACTGTGTCGACCTTGCTAGCTTCGGGGAATTTGCCCAAGAATGGGGACTTTTTATAAAGTGGCTACATCAATACCCAATAATTATAGTTGTTTTGGTAAGTTCATACTTGATTAAGTTATTTACAGATAATAGGTACGAAAAGTTGTGATAGTATCTACTGCATGCAAGCAATGACGTGTCGTGTTCTAACGGTAAATACAATACCTACTGATACATTAAAAATCAAAGTCCGCCTAATCGACGCAAATCGAAACCTATTTGAAGTTCAAAAGTTGAAGTTTCTTGGCTGCTACCAACAAAGATTTAAATCGAATCTTTATAAAGTTTATACTTTATAAAGCGCCAGGAATAGCGAAGCTGCCAGGGACTGGGGGCCGTTTT
The DNA here is from genome assembly GCA_951392215.1 of Epirrita christyi. Lineage (NCBI taxonomy): Eukaryota > Metazoa > Arthropoda > Insecta > Lepidoptera > Geometridae > Epirrita > Epirrita christyi. The sequence goes on along the minus strand of OX595849.1, from coordinate 6,159,259 downwards.
TTCTGCGTGTTTACCATATGGGGGGGGGGGGGCAGGGTTTTCCATAATCACCACGCTTAGCAGGCGGATTGATGATAGCAGTATTGGTGTTGAGAACTCAGGTGGATGCTGCTGCGCTGCCCATCCCCTGGTGTAATCCCTTAGTCGGCCGGCTCTTACAACATAATCCACACATACACACCAACACTCATGGTGTTGGTGTTGGTCACGACGGTTACGTGGGTAAAACACCAGCCTACGTCATCGCTATAATGAGAATTGAGACAGTCCATGTGTAATCTAACTCCTCAACTCCCATAAATGTATTAACCGTCCGAAACAGGTTAAACCCGCGAGGTTTTTACCAAAAATTCACGTTTTATGTGATTAGAGAAACGTAATGACTGTTTAACTAGTGGTTCACCCCGAACTGAGACCACGCGATGACACCTTTATCAGCCGACTACATAAGTAAGTGATTTTCTTATTTTCCATTATCATTTTTTCTTTAAAAACACCTCGAGGTAATTTGCTACACATCATCGAAATAACCTTTGAATATAACTAAGCAATGGTACATACTACATACCTATTACTTACCTATTAGTATATCAAGTTCCTGATGAATTAATTGATAACGTCCTTTTGATGAAACCATAGAACTCCAACGTCATTCAAATTTCTACAAATGGGAGGTCAACAATGGATGTTATATTGGTTATTGTTTTATAGAGTACTTATAAGTTTCTTCAATTTCAGACTTCTCCCTGTATTTGTGTCAGCTAGAAGCATACCAAATTTCAGCATTGTGGGATTGCTGAAAGTACCCTTGAACTTTTGATTTTTACGTTTTTGATTTTTCCTGATATCTTAGAAACTACTAGTCTAAATACTAATTAAAAACAGTTTTGAAATGTCCAACCAAACCGCTTTCATTAGACACCCCACTTGATCTGACTTTCACTTTCACACTCACATACACATATCACTTTTATATTTTTTACCCCCTCTTGGACCCCAATATCTCATCAACCCCTCGACCGATATAGCGCATAACCTTACCCACAAATTGTACCAATACTATCTATCCCCCATACAAAATTTTATGAAGGACAAACATACATACATAAATACAAACGCCGATTCTTCCAAGTTACTCAGAGAACTCTCTTCGCTCGTTCAAAGAGAACTCGGTTCGCTCGTTCAAATATAATATTTAACAGGATAATCACGGAAAACATTTCTGTAATTCCGTAATTATTGTTATAATAAAGTTTCAACTGGATATTGACGTAAGCTGGTGTTACTCTCGTAGTAGTAGAACTTGAGGATACGAGAGGGGCGTGCCTTGTTTTCGTAGAAGATCGTAGAAGAACGTGCTACGAATAGAAAACGCTGCTACAGTGCTACGGGCAGCTACGAGCCTTTCGCTTCTAGTGACCCACATACTTGGACGTCCTTTCGAATTGCCGATTGTCATTTTGTTTAGGATCAATTATATCGATAAGTAATTGTAAAAAACTGCCACCCTAGAAGGAGGGTCGATCTATACGTCAGTCTTAGTAGAAAGTAGGTACATGCGGATTTTAGGGTTCGAGCGTGGGGAGAATAATAACCGATGTCCCGACGGTAAAGCTTTCCCAAAAATTTAAGGGTTTTGCTACTTGGCATTCAGTTAAGTGTTCCATAGGGAGGTCTTGAAAACCAAGATTATTGTCGAACTTTTCATAGATGAGGTTAGAGATGTCCACTGCTGCACGAGGCCTCTCTTATTGAATACAATGGGGGGATTTGCCATAATCACCATGCTTGGTATTAGGCGGGTTAATGATCGCAGTATAAAAAAATAATAATACTAAAAAATATATAGTAATAAATTGCCCGCTTATATCGCAGAAATTCAATGTTACCATATGTTCAAAAGAAAATTGTTTAACTTTTTAGCTGAAAAGACATATTATACTATAAATGAATATTTGACAGATAAACTAATGTACACATTATTTATAGTTTTTAGTATTTTTTTTTATTTTTTTTATTTTCTATTTTGTCATATTGTTTTACGTGTTTGTTTTGAAATGTAAGGACATAAAAATGTCGTTAATTGATAAGTAAAATATTGATAGCTGTTTATTAAGATTTATTATGTAATTTTTTGCACGCCTAAAATGGTAGAAATAGTTGATACTTTTTTATAATTAACATCCTAGTAACCCTATTTGAAGCAAATAAATAATTTGATTGATTGATTGAGTATATTAGAAGTATTATTCGATCGCAGGAAGTCGATGGATGGAGGCGGTTCAAGATCGTACGTCGTGGTATTCTATGTAGGAGCCGTATGACCAGCAGTGGACTTATAGTGGCTGATGCTGATGATGGTGAAATTCTGTTTTTTTTTTATTTATAAGTTTTGACTGTTTAGTTTTATATAATTTTATTATATTATATACTTGTTCGTTTAAATTATTACATTCATTCGTAAGTATTACTGGTTATTAAATTTGAAATTTCCCCTTTTAGTTATGTACTTTCCCTATATCCTACTAATATTATAAACGCGAAAGTTTGTGAGTATGGATGGATGTTTGTTACTCTTTCACGTAAAAACTACTGAATGGATTTGAGTGAAATTTGGAATGGAGATACTTTACGCCCTGGATTAACACATAGGCTACTTTTCATCATCATCATCATCATCATCATCAATTTTCATCATTATTCGCGCGGGTGAAACCGCGGGGCGCAACTAGTAAAATATATCTAATTAATATTTTCCCTGAAATTTTAACCTTATCAGTTCAAAACGTATTTTTAGCCTGTATATCATACAGGCAAATATAATTCTGTTGGTGTTTTTCCTGTTACCAATAATCATGAAATCTATTTATGAAAATCTAATTATTTGGAATTTTTATGATGTCCTTTTACTGAAATCAGTGTTTTTATAGATTAGTAACGTTATTTAAAATATCCCGTGGAACTCTAAAAATCACCAGCTCTGTTTGATTTGTGAAATGAAATACACTCGAGAGCAATGAATCCGGGTCACTTAAAGAATGTTAAAAATCTCGGAAACTAAAAATGATAGATTAATGCAATAAATTGTATTTAATAGACAATGTAATACTCCTTAAATGAAGTTAAAAAAAATATGAGTCACCATACATTTTATTAACACAAAATTACATAAAGAAAAAAACTGCTGATCTCTCCTTAAGAACCCAGCGAAGGATGGACTGCCCATACAAAACGTAATACCGACGTCATTTGTAATTCGAGCATATTTCCACCATATTATGCTATTATTCGGATTCGGATAGTATTTATCTATGTTCCCAGATAGTTTTTTTTATCAAAATATATACCTAAAATGAAATGTAAGCGAATTACTTTTTGTATATTTTTACGACCTAAACGACATGTTTTCATCTTATTTGTTTCGTATGAAAAACAACGATATGTTACGTATTTTATGTGTAGGAACATAGCTTATATTGTCAAGTAACAGAATAACAACACGATATAAAAAAAACAACAAGTTTTTATTCATCATTTTTGGTATTACGGAACTTGAACAAATTTCTAAAAAATTCTGAACGCCCATATTGCTATCGCGTCAGAACCGAGGGCCGGTCGGGGAACTACGGTTGTGTGATGTTTGACAACTCGACAGGCACTCACACTAGTACACTGTGTAACCCCGCGCTTCGCTTGCTCTTGTGTTTGTTCACCTATTTGTTTGTTATATATGACATTGCAATATTTTTGTAATTTTATTTAGATTTGCCTTGTGATTTGGAATGAAGTAACCTAGGTAACTAACATACCTACGACTTGTGCTTTGTTTACCATTCAGTACCTAGTTTTTGCGAGAAATAGTAGCGGCTCAACTTTCCTTTAGCGACTGTGACCTACGAGGTTCATATTTTTATCACATGTAGGTTCACATAGCACAAGCCTGAATATGAAATGGAGTACTGCGGAAACCAATAGTTTTAGCATTGTGAGCTATGACAAAAAATCAAAGAAAAATATTTCAAAGTAAATGCTCAACTTTACTTTAGCGACTGTGATCTACGAGGTTCATATTTTTATCACATGTAGGTTCACATAGCACAAGCCTGAATATGAAATGGTGTACTGCGGAAACCAATAGTTTTAGCATTGTGAGCTATGACAAAAAATCAAAGAAAAATATTTCAAAGTAAATGCTCAACTTTACTTTAGCGACTGTGATCTACGAGGTTCATATTTTTATCACATGTAGGTTCACATAGCACAAGCCTGAATATGAAATGGCGTACTGCGGAAACCAATAGTTTTAGCATTGTGAGCTATGACAAAAAATCAAAGAAAAATATTTCAAAGTAAATGCTCAACTTTCCTTTAGCGACTGTGACCTACGAGGTTCATATTTTTATCACATGTAGGTTCACATAGCACAAGCCTGAATATGAAATGGCGTACTGCGGAAACCAATAGTTTTAGCATTGTGAGCTATGACAAAAAATCAAAGAAAAATATTTCAAAGTAAATGCTCAACTTTCCTTTAGCGACTGTGACCTACGAGGTTCATATTTTTATCACATGTAGGTTCACATAGCACAAGCCTGAATATGAAATGGCGTACTGCGGAAACCAATAGTTTTAGCATTGTGAGCTATGACAAAAAATCAAAGAAAAATATTTCAAAGTAAATGCTCAACTTTACTTTAGCGACTGTGACCTACGAGGTTCATATTTTTATCACATGTAGGTTCACATAGCACAAGCCTGAATATGAAATGGCGTACTGCGGAAACCAATAGTTTTAGCATTGTGAGCTATGACAAAAAATCAAAGAAAAATATTTCAAAGTAAATGCTCAACTTTCCTTTAGCGACTGTGACCTACGAGGTTCATATTTTTATCACATGTAGGTTCACATAGCACAAGCCTGAATATGAAATGGCGTACTGCGGAAAAAAACAGTTTTGGAGCTATTCATTGTTGAAATTTGCTAAAAACTGGTTTCCGATCTCCATATTTTGGTGATATTTTACTATTTGTCAGTGTTTGGATACGATTTTCGGCTTTTGACATTGACAACCCACCCCTCCCCTCCCCCCTCAAGCCTTATACTTATAGTCGCTAAAGGAAAGTCCTTCGATGAATTCTCAAACAGGAGTAAGCACGTAAACAATCTCAACTCTGAGAACATAAACGATGACAGAGTTCATTGATGTTCAAGGAATACGTAACCGACTGGAAAAAAACCGTAAGAGCAAAAAACACGACTAGTTGAAAATTGAGAAACCACCAATTTTTAGCAAAATATACCATTTGGTCTGTCACTGTCATTGTCAAAAGCCGAAAATCGTATGGGAACACTGATAAAAAGTAAAATATCACCAAAACATGGCGTTCGGAAAGCGGTTATTAGCAAATTTTAAAAATGAATAGTTCCAAAACTATTGGTTTCCGCAGTACGCCATTTCATATTTAGGCTTGTGCTATGTGAACCTACATGTGATAAAAATGTGAACTTCCTAGCTAGCAGTAGCTAAAGGAAAGTTGAGCGTTTACTTTGAAATATTTTTCTTTGATTTTTTTGTCATAGCTCACAATGCTAAAACTATTGGTTTCCGCAGTACGCCATTTCATATTTAGGCTTGTGTCTACATGTGATAAAAATATGAACCTCCTAGCTCACAGTCGCTATTGGAAAGTTGAGCCAAACTCAACGATCATCAAAGCACCAACTTGCCCCCTTATTCGCTCTGACCAAACGTAACATAACGCGGGCTCGTTACGATATCTGCGTGGAATCATCGCTGAATCGTATGGGTGACGTCACACGTTATTGAAAAGAAATCTCATAGGTCATAGCGAATAACCACCCTGATCACAATTATTGGAAAAAAGTTTGTGCTCGCGAGTTCTAACTGTTCGCAGAACTAGGTACCAAGGAGTTTTTATTGCTAGATATATAAATGTAAAAAGTTTGTGACAAATGCCAAATATGGCAAAAAAAATATATTTGTCAAATGCTAGTTTGCATAAAAAATAAATACCAGCTTCGAATTATGAATGGTAACGGCCACAGAATAGAAATAAGTGTTCGGCTGTGCCCCGCGCGCGCCTGCGTTAGCCAAACAGGGACAGCAATATGCAGGCCGACTTTTGCGCTATTCTCGAGTTGATTTAGCGTGCGGCCATCACCGCAACCTTAAAACAAAAATAGGAAACATGAAATTTTTGAACTTTATTACGATTTTCTTGAATTTTAATACTTCGTATTGCCTCCTCGTGCTTCCATTACTGCGTTTACGCAGAAAAAAAACAACAAAAAAACAGAAATCAAACAATGATAAATGACAGATTACAAACAAAAGCAAAACCAAATGCTGTAATTTCGTAGTTCCATCTTCGAAAGTGGCCCTTTTTCAAATTTGATTTTTTTATGATATAACTTTACAATAACTAAGAAGTTTTAATACCTTCATTTAAGGAGTATTACATTGTCTATTAAATACAATTTATTGCATTAACCTAGCATTTTTAGTTTCCGAGATTTTTAGGATTCTTTAAGTGACCCGGATTCATTGCTCTCGAGTGTATTTCCATCAAGTTTCCTTCGTCCCTGGAGTCCCGAAAACTCGTATGACGTAACGAAAACTTTCCAAAAACTTAAGAATTTTGCGACGCACCTGTTCCGATTCTCATATAATCACAAAAGGTTGGTACCTACTGAAGGAATGGTATAGATTGATAATAGTAGATTATGCAATAAGGGAATAAAGCAGTATCTTATGTCGCGGGCGGCATATTGAACCCTGAGCGTAACGAGGGACTCTAAAGTTAACTCCCGAGTGAAGCGAGGGAGTTTTATAGAGTCCTGAGTGAAGCGAGGGGTTCAAGCTGCCCAAGACGAAGGCAAGCTTTATTTCAGAGGAGCATACTTTACTTTTCACACCTTCTGCGAGACAATAAAAAGCCAGGGCTTGTTTTGATTTTTGCGGTAGTCGATGAAATCCAATAATCTCTAAAGCGTCTGTTTTAATAAACTCTGGAGTAGAATCACTAACGTTTCTAATGTTTTATCAACATGTATATTGCAATTAAATTTATTAAAAATCACAGCATTATTGCTATATTCATGTTGATAAAACATGTCATGTGAAACAAAAGATTCTTTTGTTTCACATTCTTTGTAAATGCACCTTTCTTTTTTTTTATTCTGCTTTAGGTGGCCAATTCGATTTTCGAAAAAACCTTTTTACAACGCCATATGGGCATTTTTTTCCACTAGTTTCCACACGAATTTGTCGTTCCAAATTCAAATCACTTTATTCCCTAGGGAGTTTCATACAACTTTATATCACTAGAGAGACAATGCTTTACTTTACGTTGAGGTTGCATGATATGTAATTGGACATTGTCGAGCAGGTGGTGTGAAAAATCCTAAATGCTAAGTGGAAGTCAAAAAATATGTTATTTAACTAGCTATAGCTAGTTATTTATTCATTGCTCAAATGTGTTGCCGTAACTTTAATTGGATATATTTTATATAGGTAGAGTACATAACTAGGTGCAATGGGCAAATTGCGAATTTAATAATCAGTGAAATACTTACGTATGAATGTAATAATTTAAACGAACAAGTATATCAAATTATATAAAAACTAAACAGCAATCACAACAAAAACAGTTTTGCACATCACCATCATCATCATCATCATCAGCCTGTAGCCGTCCACTGTTGGACATAGGCCTCGTAGACGTCTAACGGCTGACAATTATGATGATGACACATCATGATGAACGTGATGATGATGACATTACGGTACAGTACATCAGGGCCCTGATTCCCCATGACCAAACGTAACATAACGCGGGCACGTTACGATATCTGCGTGGAATCATCACTTATTCGTATTCTGTATGCCAATGTCAGATTTGATAAACACGACAAGGCGCGTTACAAGCACGTTACGAATTGTCAAAATAACGTGCTTCAATCTTCCGCGTTTGGGATAACGTGGACGAAACGCGGTTTAGTTTTTCATACAATTATGGTAATTAAATAACATTATGCACCAAATTTGTGTTGGTATATCATAGAGATCAATAGGTATAGATCTCTACGTTAAATATTGTGTGACGATTTGTTTGTGTAGCCGTGATAGTCTCACCCTAAGAATAGAACTCCTCCAACTCCTCCTGTGGATTTTTTTCATGGGCGATTAAAGGGATTACCTATTGAACATAACATAACACCCAATAGTTACATACTTACGTAGGATTCCATGTGTCGTGGATATCAGGAACTACGAGTATCATGGTACTACAGCACCCAGACCCGGGACAAATATTTGCAGATCATGCAAACATTTGTTCCACAGCGGAAATTGAACCCGCAACCTCTTGCTGCAGCATCCATCTGAGTACCTACTTAACATCATCTGTGATCACCAATCCGCCTACCAAGCGGGTGATTATGGCAAAACCCCCCATTGCACGATATGCATGCTATGGGGGAGGCCTCATCCCGCAGTGGATGTGTCCGGCTGATGAAGAATAAGTGAAGATTCGTTTGTGGTGAATTTGTTGTTACTGCTTGGTGACAAAAAGAAACGAACAGATACTTGCGCTAACTAACGCCTAAGGGATCTAAACCACAGGTTCTATCAATAATTACTCCTAATTCCTAGTAAAGATGAGCAGAATTTATTTTTTGGATGGTAGGATCAAGGAGCATAATACACTCTAGCAAAAGAAGGCCAACATGGTAGGTACTTGAAAAGTTCACTTTGAGACGCCACGAATGAAACCCACCAAAAACATTAGGGCTCAACTTTACAATAGCGACTGTGAGCTAGGAAGTTCATATTTTTATCACATGTGAGTTCACATAACACAAGATATGAAATGGCGTACCGCGGAAACCAATGGCTTTGGAGATATTAATTTTTGAAATCGCTATCCGAACGCCATGTTTCCGTGGTATTTGACTTTTTTACAGATTATCAGTTTTGATAGTTTGGAATCATGATTTTTCGTTTTTTTTGAGAATGAGAATGACCAAAATAGATGGTATAATGATAAATTATTATATATATATATTATATTTATTCCAAAACTATTGGTTTCCGCGGTACGCTATTTCATATTTAGGCTTGTGTTATGTGAACCTACATGTCTGATAAAAATATGAACTTCCTAGCTTACAGTCGCTATTGGAAAGTTAGCCATTATTTGGAGTCCACTTCTGGCCCCGACTTCTGGCCCCCACCCAATAAATGAATTCAATGGAATGTTGACTGACCCTGGGGTAGGTTTAATGTTTTGTCTATTCGTTCCACAGACTAGGGAGATGTACTACGATTCGTTAAAAAACTAGTCGTGCGAGATTTAATATACATATATCTTACTTATCATTCTTTTTAGACTTTAAACTTTAAAAATAAACGAAATTGTTATAAAATATAGTTTAGCAATTCTATAATTCACGATATACTTAATTGAGTTGAAGATTGGACACAAAAAATTAAAATCGATTAAAAACCAAAAATTTTCCGAAAAGACCGGATGTATGATTTTGAACGAATCACGTAAAAGAAAACACGAGGCATAGACAACCTATCTTGTGGCATACGGAATACAGTTTTTCGATTCCACACCATGGTGTGTTTAGAAACCACGTTTGCGTTTAGAACACGTTATGACGTCACACGTTATTGGCAAGGAATCTCTTGGGTCATGGGGAATAACCACCCAGTTAATAATATAGGTCTTATTTCTGCTGTTACGTGTGTACAGGACGCTACAATTTTTGAATCGGGATAGCATTCAAATTATACAGAATTGAATCATCATCATCATCAGCAGCAGCCTGAAGACATATACTGGCTGGATGAGGCCTCCCCAGCAGGGGGTTATTTGCCATTATCACCACGCTTGGCAGGCGTGAAAAAGTACCTACTGCTCAGCTATAAATGGCTAGTTTCAAATCGGCCAAGATCCATCAGCAGAACTGGATTTTGATTTTCTATTCGAGGGGAAATGTCATGTCTTCGACAAGGAAACCGGGGGGGTGAAGATACCTCTTCACGTGTCAATCAATGAATTTTAGCTCGTTCACCTTTCTAAAAGATACTAAAGAGACATCGTTAGCACCTTGACGTTAGACGCAGAATATACCTATATACACTTGTTTATTATCTAAGCACGGACGATACATAACTCGTGTGCCATTAGCGTAACCCAACTAAAAAGTTCCATGTCCCTGGCGCTTCAAAAAAACTCCTTACGTAAAACCTTTCCCGAAAACTGCGCAATCCTGTTACGCACCTGTTCGAATCCTTATAAAATTATAACTTTTCTGACAGGCTTTCATAAAAGTTGCGACAAAGGAAAGTGAGGGACGGTTGGCTTTGTAGGGATTTCTTTTATCGTTTTGCTGTTTTATTGGTTTACCTAATGTTTGACCGAATTATCTTTAGCCGATTTCCATTTCGTCAAAACCCATGCGCTTATCATACGTAGGTAGGTAACTTACCATTTTGGTTTTAGATATGCCACTCTAAATGGTTTTCTGAGCGAGACCCAGTGGCGGATTTACACATTTGCCGCGAGGGGTAGTACGATTTTTGTTTTTTTTGTTAAATATCAACATAACTTTTCATTATTTGGATTTAAAAAAAATGATGAAAGAAACATAGTGGTGAAAGGATTATTATACTTTTTGAATGCAAATGCTTGGTTTGTTGCTGATAATATCAAAATCGCCATATGTATGCCTACAATATTTGAAAAGTTCCCTCAATTTCTCATGGATTCCATCATCAGAACTGGATTCTGAAAAAAATGGGACCAATCTGGAAGTATATCTATTCAAATAAAAAAAAGAATTTTCGAAATCGGTTCATAAACGCCGGAGATAAGCGGTAACAAATAAAATAAAATAAAAAAATACAACCGAATTGAGAACCTCCTCCTTTTTTTGGGAAGTTGGTTAAAAAAGGCCGCAAATCACCATTTTTCAGATGTACTGGAGGAGGCACTTGTATTAATATCATAGGTATACGAATTTTAGTCATCAATGAGTTTCAGATGTATAGAAATTTGGAAATCGTGAAATAAACGGCATTGTTACTGACGTTTACTCACCGATGACTTTCAGAAATAGCACCCCAGTAAGCTATTTCAAACTTTGACGCCCGTACTGACCCCTACAATCAATTTCAATTTAAATTTTAAAGGTTCTTTATTACATAATGTAGGTATCAAAGTACAAATTCCAGTGTAGGTATCCTAGAACTTAACAACAATATTTTGATAAAAGCTACGTTTTTCAAAGTAAGACTTGATAATTATACTTCCTACTAATATTATAAACGCGAAAGTTTGTGAGAATGGATGTTTGTTACTCTTTCACGTAAAAACTACTGAATGGATTTGAGTGAAATTTGGAATGGAGATACTTTACGCCCTGGATTAACACATAGGCTACTTTTCATCATCATCATCAATTTTCATCATTTTTCACGCGGGTGAAACCGCGGGGCGCAACTAGTATAAAATAAAAATGAATAGAAATTTCATGACGGTACATAGGTAAGTAGGTACCTAATACTAGAGTTTAAGAGCTTGTAAGCTTTGCAAAGCGTTACATTTGAGACAAGATTAAATTATTTAACAAATATCGCTAAATAAAAATAAATCGCTAGTACGAAAAAATACAAAATTAAAGAAGGTATTTATAAAATAAAGCAGACGTAATGACTGATGAGCAAGCTAACAACATGAGCAAAAGATGCGGCGCTCATCGTAAGTTAGAACAGAAGCACACACAACCACACAAGCGCACAATGGTGGACCTCTACAATGAGTATGGTTTATTGTGCATTGTCCCCTTGTGCTACACCCTAGTCCAGTCAGCCCACCTCCAAGCAGGACTTGGGGTCGATAGCAACACTGTCCGAAGGCGTCGATGATGGTGAGCAGGATCCATGTAGTTCCTACAAACCAGTCATGGTCCTGGCCTCTTTTGTGGCTGGGCAATCGTGGTCCAACGCTTCTTCCTGCATCCCCCCATACCCCTGCATTCCCTGACATCTGCAGGCAGCCCCAAAATGAGTCAATAAAGTGAATAAATTCAATGTCTTACATCAACTAGGTACTACAAGTTACTATAGACTAACATTCTTCCACTTCATCGTCAATAAAATAATTAACTACAAAACAATTTTGTTTTTAATTTTTGTGTTTAGACTCTCTGGCAGCAAGTTATAAAATCTTAACACAGAATTACAACGATCTTATATAGAGATCGTTGCAGAATTATCAATTAATGTTAGGTAAGTACCTTTTTTTAACCGACTTCAAAAAAAGGAGGAGGTTATCAATTCGGTTGTATTTTTTAGTTAGTCTAGTGTTTTGTGATACGACAAAATAACTATTGTTCCTCGTTTTGTAACTATAATAGTGTCACTGTTTTTGATGTAAGTACCTTTCTACGAAAATCTACGTCAATCACAGAAAAAAATAGTACCTACCAAGGTACATGAATATTAGGCGCCTGCGGTGTGCCCGCCAAGTCATTGACCTTCAAGATCAAGATTCCTTCGTTAGCACCTCCAAAAAAGCACTGGCAAAAACTCTACAAACACAATAACTCTATCTAAGTGGGTGCCGTTATGGTAACACTGCTCTTAGCAACATATTTAAGTATGTACAGACTTGGTTATTGGTTATTTTTATTGTACAAAAGCACCTGCCTTAGTTTCTTTGCCTGCGCATACTCATACGAAGGTGGTAGGATCAAATCTGCCCAAGCGAGCGAGCACTATTCAGTCACGCTTACGCCACACGCACGCGAACGAAGTTGGCTATTATTTCTTCAAACTCTATGAAACTTTGTACACAATAAAATTGGTCACTACACTAATATCTCACTAATAATAAAAAACTGACGCTCCACGTGTCTAGATATTAGTGTACTGATCCAGAGACAGATTAACCCTTAATCAAATTAAGCAATTACCTAGGGCTCTGTTTTTGCTAATTTGCCTGTACTACTAGTAAAACACAGTAATATACAATATTTATTGTTTTTTACTGTGTTTTACTAGAGAAAATTATTTTATTTACTTACCACATCGAAATAAAAAACTAACGAATCCGATCGGAAATGTTTCCGACGTTTTAGAATCGCCCTGCAGGTGTAGGTAATCCCTTATATCGCCTTTTATGACATTCACGGGAGGTGTTGGAGGAGTCCTATATTTTATTTACCTAATTCATGCCTAATTCACACTTATTTATAATTATAACTAATCTAAGGTATGAGACACAAGTTCGCCTGAGTATTTTATGATTGTCACGTTGTGCTGTGTTGAGGAATTTGTCGCCGATGACCGACACGTAGGTAGATGCTGTGCTAGCGACCTCGTTTAGCGTCGTGTCGAGAATGCATGTTCAGCCTTGAACAATTTCTAATACCGTAGCGAAGTTTCGTTTGCGGGGCACATCAATTTCAAAGGTCACCCTTTTTTTCCACTAATCTAACCTAACCTAACCTATGATCTATTGGAATCTGGGGCTCAAGTCTCAAGTTCTCAAGAATTTCATCTGTTCGCTCACAGAGAGAGGCCCACCTAAGCGGTAGCCTCGAGAAGTTTAGTACCTAAGTACCTATTGATATATCCAGTCTTACCTGCCTACCTGAGTACCTATACAACTTCTTTTTAGGGTTGCGTACCTCGACAGGAAAAACGGGACACTTATTAATAGGATCGCTTTGCTATCCGTCTGTCTGTCTGAAAGGGCTCTGAAAATTTCGAAATAATTTACGGATCAGAACACGAGTCTCACTCACACTTGTCCGTTTAATTTTAAGTAGGTACTTAAGTACCTATATACTTAGTAACCTACTCAAATTGTGTTTCCATTCTACATTCATCAGACAGTTAAGTACATCCTTTCATCACACACTTCCTTAATGGACCTAAGGCTAGGTAGGTACTGTGGAGACACAAAAGAACACACAAAAGCCCTACAAAGTGCAGGTATACGTCCGTACGTGGAAATCGTACCACTATCTCTCGTGTTTTACAGGATTTACTTGGGTAAAAGCACCCTTTACAATCATATAATTTTCTTCCCTATGGCTAATGGATCTCACCTGGGGAAAGAGAAAACATTCGCATTTTTGTGAAAATATTTTCCCGCAAAGTAAGTAGGTAATGTAAGTAGTTGGTAAGTATTACGGGTACTTAGTATAGGTATCTATGCATGAATCAATGTGAAAAGAGGTTACTTTCGTGAAGGAAGTTCATATCTTCAAAAGGTATTATAATTATAAAGTACTACCTACCTACCTACTAGTACTTTTTAGGTATCTAGGTATCTGCATAATACTACTTACTTAGTATTTCTATTCACAGTTAGGTATTATTCCATCATACCTCGCATTCGCAGCGCGCAGCAAGCGCCCCATATGCCCACCCAATAAACTATGAGTAAGTTCCCCGTAAACCTTGTAAAAATAACAAGGCGAGTTTTTGACTTTTCACACTCTTTTTGTAAGTCTGCCTTACATCGTAATATATAATGTCAATGCTCACATCCATCTACCGTAGCATAAGTAACGCTATGTAGCATAACACCTAAGATTCACGTACTAGTACTTACCTAATAAGGTACCCCACACTGAGGATTCCCTATGTCGTGGCATCAGAACTACGAGTACCATGGTAGGTACCACAAAACTCAGACCCTGAACAAATATTTGCAGATCTTACAAACAGTTTTCGATTGTGAATCGAACCCGTGACTCTCACTAACATCATACCCGCCCGCCGCGCCATCCACGGAGGTCATGAATCTACTATCAAAAAACAGATAGGCCGGTCTGGTGAGTTCTAGCCAAGGAATTTTTATATATGTTACTATGCTATATCCATGGTTCTAGCCTCAGAATATGTTATTCTAAGGTTCTAGCAAAAAAATTACTGACATGGAGTACCTACTTACGTGTATTGCATGGACCTAATACCATGGTGTAGTAGTGTAACACGGATTTTTGTATGATGAGGTTCACAAAGTGTTCGCAATGGGCGCTCATCATCGGTGTTTCCAATCTGTGTTCTTAACTTCTTAGTGTCACACTACACCATTAGACTACAAACAGCCTAAGATAGTTTGGCCGTAACTCACAACTCCACAGTTCCGCATATGTCTCGATCTCAAAGTATTCCTATTCATGTCATGTGGTAATTTCTACGTAAAACGGGACGTGGTTTTTTACAATTAGTTTCAATATATTGTCAATAGATGGCACTAGTAGTGCTACATTTCTGCTCTGCTATATCGACATTTTCCACCTATCAGCTGCTGAACAGTGTCCTTTTTGTGACGTCAATTTTTCCACGTTGGAAGTTCTTCCCAAATGTCATATTTTTACAAAATAATTTGTAAACCAATGTTTGTATTGAAAATCATGGAAAATAGTTTGTAAATAAATAACAGAAGTGCAATCCGCGGATATATAGTGCATCATCTGTGATGTTATATATGATGACCTCTGTGGGGATCACCAGATCAAAATGACGAATCCAAATGAACATAATAATATGAACACGATATTGGAATATCTCAGAAATGACCAGGATATGAGCGGGTTGAGCCAGAAACCCAGCAAAATGGAGGGCTTTCAACAGGACGGCCTATTGGTGGGTACCTTATCTGGTTATTTCGTCATACCGATAAGCAATGCGCTTGGTTGATACGCGTTTAGAGAAATGGTTCGGTATGCA
The DNA here is from genome assembly GCA_951392215.1 of Epirrita christyi. Classification (NCBI taxonomy): domain Eukaryota; kingdom Metazoa; phylum Arthropoda; class Insecta; order Lepidoptera; family Geometridae; genus Epirrita; species Epirrita christyi. The sequence goes on along the minus strand of OX595849.1, from coordinate 6,143,477 downwards.
CGACTGGTACTCTAGACGCGCGGTGAAGTAATAGCATAGTAATAGTGATCGGCGCCCGGCGGTGATCGCCAGCCAGCCGGCGAGCGGACCTCGTTCAACAGCTTTCATGAACTCACGCTCCCTCTCTTTACCGTTACACTACACGTTCATTTCGTTTCGTGAACGTCTGTAGTTCGCTCGTCAATACTTGCATATTGCATCTACTTTTCCCGTTAATTAGTCAGCTATTTATATATTTATAATTAGGCCGAGGGTTTCCCCTTGCGAAGGTGTTATTGTGAATTAGCTCAGTGCGTCATTGATACGGCAGCCGCGCGCCGGGTCGGTTCGCGTCGCGTAAACAAGTCGTATTGCCAGCAAGGCACCATGCGGTTGCTGCCTTTGCCATATGTCTAATAAATTATTAATAATATTCACTGGTAGACATCAGTGTTAGATTGTACAGACATTGCAGTGATATTTTGTGGTGAATCTGGGATCTTTGTGAATTAGTGACATCCTTCGATTGGAAGTGATGGGACTGTGTTGATGAAATATCCGTCCAACTGTGAAAATATCAAGATGGATAAAAAACTAGACCTCCTGTCACTGTTTGAGGTAACAACTTTAATTTACAGAATTTTGCTGGCCTTACCTACTCTGTTCCTTATCTGTCCTATTTTATAAAGTGTCTACGATTTCAACATTATCATGATAAAACTTAATCCCACTGTAACATGTACCAAAATATCTTAATACTGAAACAAACAGACTTTATATTGTACCCAGGAAGTCTATTATTTAAGATAACGTTGTTGTTGTGCCTAGTAGCTGAAATAAATTAAATAGACAATGTCAATGCAGCTTTACAATCATGCCTGTAAAAATACTTTCATATTTCAACACCTTTCTCTTTTGGCTATTTTTGCCTCATATATTTGCGATTGAAAGAGGGCATTAAGAGTCTCAATGGGCCTCTTTTCAGCTTGGGTACAGAGTAACAGAAATATAGACATTACCAGTAGTGAGCTCTTTACCATCATTGCTTTTTCACAAGCTACAAAAATTGCCCAACAAGTCCGGAGTTTCTGTTTAACTTTCAAATAAACTAACCTGGTAGGAACAAATAATAAATAAGTTACTTACTCAAAAGCCCACTATTCAGGTGGCTGTGTTCGGGACGAGGAGACAGTGGAGCATGTTATATTGTACTGCACAGCCACAAATGAAGCCAAGAAAAAAATCGGACTCCAGGAGCTGGTAGAGTCCTGTTTAACTTCATGCATTACTCATTCGGGAACATTGGAATAGTGCTGCCATTAACCCAGAGTCCTTCTCCGTTATTTTAAGGAGTTGGGCTGGCTGGGCTAGGGTTAGCAGGGGGACAATGCACAATACACACCAATGCGGGAAGTCAGTGTAGATCTTATCACCCCCAAAAAAATCTAATCACAATATTACTAGGTGCATAAGAATACCTTTCCAAGGAAAGTGTTGCACAATCAAAATTTATTCATGCTCTAGAAAGCGATTCCATACTACTCAAAATATCAACTGAAGTACTTACCTTTCACTTATCTCTGAAATGAAAGTACCCAGTTTGGCATAACTGGGTTGATGCAAGATGCAGATGGCTGAATCACTATTTAGTAGTAACTAGGTACTTACCGCCAGCCTACTTGAAGTCTGTTATTGGCATTAAACCTTCTTGTTAAATATTTACACAGAGTGTAGGTCACCTCTATGCAAAACTCCTTGGATATTTATGCAATTTGTTATCTTAATTAATAATGTGCATTGTCTGCCTGCACTGTATGACTAGATAAGACAAAAGATGTATTACCACAGGTATAATCATCATGATAACATAACACCCAACAGTCACATACATAGTCCTGATCCTGCACTAGGCTTCCCTCGTGGGTATCAGAAACTACGATTACCATGGTACCATAACACCCAGAACCCCCGCCCACCCGGAGCGAATATTTGCCACAGAGTTTGTCAAACGATCTTCCGTTAAACAACCATTGTTGGGCGAAGCCATAAATTGCATTTTATTAGCGAAAAATTATGCCTTAATCACGCTTAGCAGGTGGATTGGTGATCACACTATTGGTGTTGAGTACTCAGGTGGATGTGGCTGTCCATCCCTTAGTTGGCTTTTAAAAACATCTACAGGAGGAGACGGAGGGGTCATTTCTTAGGCCGGACACACCAATGCTTACAAATTTTACCCAATCGTAACATTAAAATTGATTATATGTTATACATGTTCAAGTAGGTATATTGGTATTTTGAACATGGTCCAGGTATTATTGAATCAGAAAGGGTAAGGTGATTCACATTTTATGCTAAGTGGTTTTAATATCTGGCTGATGAAATCACTGCAATTTTCTTGCTCAACTGGAGATATATATTGTAATAAGAGCAGATAAAATTCAGTGTCGGTAACATTGTTAAACAATAAACCTAACCTACATGCTATATACCTACCTAGATCACATTGTTCCTTTACAAAAATTCTAAAAGATTTTTGGAGATTGTTTACTTACCTACAATCATTGTCTGATGAAATAGTTGCACCATCTTTGCAACTCAACAAGCATTCAATTGAAGCTAACCTGTGTCACCATTGGACCAATACTTGGTTATACCTAATAAGCAAAGCTATTTAAAGCCCTTTTTAAGCCATTCGTTAGGTACTCTTCACAAGAAAGCTCTTCATTAAAGGTTTTTAAATTATTATGCTAATTGATAATTCACAACCCACATGCCCTCTAATTGAAAAGCTATTACCTAGGTAGGTAGGTACTTAGCTACTGAACCATTTGATAAAACTAACAAGCCACTTTTGTAATGAGTATATTGTACCTTATTATCTTCTGAAAATTAACTAACGAGAATGCATATAGTACCTACGTACTTTTTCAGTCAGGTAGAGTGCAGTCCAAAACTGCACGCCCCACTATTACAGTACGTCAAAATAAAATATGCCTTATTCTGCGCGCACAAGGATCATCTTGCCATGTAAAAGTGATGAAGGGGTTTGCAGTTAGACTTATAATGGTAGGCCTTGCAACGCCTCTCTCTCCAGCATCTTTCGTCGACCTTCACATCCTTGCAAGTGTTGTGGCATTTAAAGCTCAATTCGCACCGAGATGGCAGCAGCCAAAATTTACGCACAATTTAAATTTACGCAAATTAACGCAAATTTTCGCTTTATTTTCATTGCGAAAATACATGTATCGCTTGACTGGGCTTTGTTTTTCATACTACCAAAGCTAGCCAAAAAGATGTACGCCGAAACTTAATCTCTTTAGTGTCGTTTCTCACGTAGCTTTTTCATTTCAGTCGGACACTTGGACGGCGCCCGACGATCTGCTAGAAAACATATTCTCGCTTGAACAAGGCTCGTTAGATTTCCTCGGAGAGTCTATGCCTGACTTCAACCTATGTCAGGAGCAAGACAATGTGTCCCCGAGCGAGAATCTTAGCAGCTCGAGCTCCGACAGCGGCGTCTCCACTGACCAGGCTGAGTTGTAAGTATTACAGTTAAACTTTTACTCGTACAGGGATTATTTGGGCCAGATAAATAGAACATACTTACAAGTTAGTCTAAGTATGACTTTATGATACTTTTTTTGACTTAGCATTGTCTGTCTGTCCTGACATCTAAGATAAACGTTACTACGGACTTTGCTTCCAAGCACGACCTTTGCTCAACTGAAAGTATGCTTTGCTTGTGTATAGTTCACAATACATTTTTCGCGTCAAAATTTTTGATTTTGGAACTACAAAGTCATACTGCAAATTAACACCAAAGAGGATAATAATAATGAAAACCTTCATACCTGAGGAATAGGAGGAGAGTGTAAACAATACAAATCATTCATTGACATTCGTTGCTAAACTAATGATATTTATGAGATACTATCATTTACAACATGTGTGTAAGGTCTCCTGATTCCCGCAAAATCAGTGTTCGCTATCTCAAGAAGTGTTTATGAGTTTTAATGAGCAAAAATCACAATAAAATTTGAATTTCGCACCAATTTGCTTACTTTACACCTAAACATAAAACGTGCTATGATAGCAAAATCACGACTATGCCATGCCTAAGCCAAGCACTACCTCGACTTTCATCGAAAGTATCGTACCAAAGTACCTTTGCACGATTATCTAAATTTAAAGTGCGCTAAAATTATTGCGTGCCCTTTCTAATAGGATGAAATAAAAGGGACCGCGATCAAATTAGCGCAAACTAATATTAATATTAGATTAAATTTAGATAATACTGCACAGAATTGCCACCGTTGTCTATTTACGTAAAAGTGATGATAAGTAACGATTTCATAGTAAGGCTATGCCTTATTTATCTCGGCCCTAGGCTTCCTCTGAGAGTCTATGCCGGACTTCAACCTATGCCAGAAGCCGGTTGCTGTGTCACCATCGAGCGAGACACTGACCTTAGTGCCCACAGCGAGGCTCTTTTGACCAGGCCGAGTTGTAAACGGTAACCTTGCTGAAACATCTTCACCTCTACATCAGCTGTTAGACGTTCACCTTTGGCCCAGTGGGGCCAGAAAGGGACGCCGGGAATATACGGTTGGACGAAGCCTCCCTCAAAGAATGCAATGGAGGGATTTGCCATAATCACCACGCAAGCAGGCGGATTGGTTTTGAAGTTCCCTGGTTCTATCCCTTAGTCGACTTTTACGACATCCACGAGAAACGGAAGGGTCTATTCTTCTGCCGGACACACCACGGCACACAATTTTGTAATTAATTAATTGTAGAAATTATCTCTCATTTTGATTCCTTACATTCCACAAAACGATGTAGGTACACAAAGCATTAGGCCTGGTGAGGTGAGAGCCTTACCTGGCAGACCGTACACCATTTACCTCCATCAAAAATTGTAACTCCACATAAAAGTCAGGACACGTCATGCGGACAATCCTTTGAACGGAAGTGAATGAAATACCTTTCTTTTTACCTGTGAGATTGATGTTTGTGTCATAGTGAGATGTGTCAGTGATACCTTGCAGATAAATCTTCGTTCTGTTTACTTAAATACTAGCATTTGCTCTCGGCTTCGCCCGCTTTGGACCTTTATTATAAATATATACCCTATATGTTTTCTGAAGTATACGCTATAATACTATGGTAAAGGTAAATCCGTTCAGTAGTTTTTGCGTGAAAGAGTAACAAACATCCATCTATCCATCTTCACAAACTTTTACAAATTTTTATATTAGTGGGACTACGTCGTGACTATCCTATTCACAAATCGATTGAAAAGCCATATTTACTGACTCACACGTGTCGTGTTTTGAACTATTACCAGGCAACGTAATTTTGTGTTTCTGTATATTGCAAAATGTTCGCACATGCGCTACTGTTTATTTTGATGATGAAATATTAAATAATATTATTATACTGCTCATCTAGAATCTTCATATGATTTAAGATTATGTCAAAGTAAAACCAGTTATGCCAAACCAAAACATACATAACTTAGTAAAAGCACATTCGTAGAAACTGGAAGCCGTTTAACCGTGTGAAATGTTCTGAATAACACGGCGAAAATTTCTCTCATCAATTTATTTGTTCATCACGAATTCACTGTCAAGGAACCGAGGACACAGAATACGATATAGTTATAACTTCAACTGTGCTACAAACAGCTCCATAAAATAATTTGAATATTCTAATTTGCCACTTGTCAGACAGGTTTTTAACTCGAAAATAGCTTCAGATAGTAGACTCAAGATTTTGGAATATCGACGCTTTTTTACGTAAGATTATTTAATCTTATCGTCGTAATACATTATCAAACATTATCATCTACAAAGTGGTAGAAATGGTACGGAAAACAATCAATCTTAAATTAAACTGTATTATATTGACCTAAATAAACAACTATATGTCAACTCTACATCTGCCGATAACTAGCTTCCGAGTAAGTATTCACTCAACTAAATTGCAGTTGTTAAGCTATAGTTAGCAATTTTCCTTATCAATATGTTACGAATAGCATTAGCAACCGAGGCTAATTTTTCTGCTAGCTGGGAAAATAATTACTTACCATTATTTAGTTTGGTTACTATGAAAATCATCATCATCATCAGCCGGTAGATATCCACTGTTGGACGTGACCTCCCCCATAGAATGCAACGGGGAGATTTGCCATAATCACTAAGCTTGGCAGGCGGATTGGTGATCGTAAGATCTAAGCGCTGTGTATGATTGGACTCAACAGTTTGGTCTCCTTATCAACCCCAATAAGACACAGGTGATAATTGTTGGTGGTCGCGGTCAGATCAGCAAAATTGATATTGACACCCTTCCTCCAGTTAAATACAATAATGTTGCAATACAGTTCTGCAGGGAGGTTAAGAATTTAGGCCTTCACATTACCCACAATTTGTCATGGAACTATCATATAACCCAGATCAGCAAGAGAATGTATGGTACCATGCATTCTCTTCAACGAATGAAAAATTTCCTACCGCAATCTACGAGGATCACATTGGTTAATGCGTTACTCCTTCCCATTTTAGACTACGCAGATGTCTGCTATTCTGATGCTACGGAGGAGCAACTGAATCGATTAGAACGTCTGCAAAACCTCTGTATTCGATATATTTTTAGTCTACGCAAGTATGACCATGTTTCAGACTTCCGTCAGCAACTGAAATGGCTTGATATCAGAGCCCGTAGAAATGCAAACATACTATCTCTCCTATTTAATGTGCTTCATAACCAATTATCTCCAAGTTACCTGAGAGAGCGTTTTACTCCTTTAGTTGCACCAGGGCGTCCTGTGCGTCCTTCTCTACGTTATAAATTAATGACGCCACTGCATAAAACGGCTTCATTCTCTGACTCTTTCACAATGACTGCAATTCATCTCTGGAATCATCTCCCTCCTAATTTTTGTGATGCCTCTTCAGTGGAGGTGTTCAGGTCTAGAATCTATAGTCATTTCCTCAGCAAGATCGAATAAAGAGCAATTTATTTATTTATTTTTATTTAAGTATGTTTACTTTTCTATCTGTATATATTATATATTATTTTTATATATATATTTATAATATATTAGTTTATTTCATATCTTAGGCATTATTAGTAGGGACTTAGTTAATTAATATTAGTTATTGAACTTTTTTTATTTTCTGTATAATTATCACTATTCTCTTTCTGTGCACTACCGACGCCTATTTTTGTCCACAATACACCAAGGTTATCTGGAAGAGAATGCTTCTTAGCATTAAGTTCGCCTTTGTACTTCTTTTTTTTTATGTGCAATAAAGAATTTTCTATCTATCTATCTATCTATCGCAGTATCGGTGTTGAGTACTTAGGTGGATGCTGCTGCCCATCCCCTGGTTAGTGCTCTGGTTAGTAGTGGTTGGTTGGTGGTAGTTATTCCCTTAGTCGGCTTAGAAGTCGGAGGGCTCTATTCTTAGGCCGGACATACAACGGCCACTACAGAGGACTACCATAGTATGTAGTCTGTCTTGATACTTTTTCGGATAGGTATTAAGTTAAAACACATACATATTATATTTATTAAAGCAAACCCAATTGAATAAGAAATTTTAGAAATAATTATCTAAAACATTTCCTCATCAACCGTGTCCTGTTGCATAAACTTAGCAGCTGCTGACACAGACACAGGCCACGTATTGTTATAATCCCCCACGTAAGCTTTGTAGACGTGGACCTTTGCAGTAATCACTGTGCAATAACTTGCTACTTGCCGATTGCTCGTATGGAATTCAAATATTTTAATTTTTAAAGCGTAGGTGTGGTCTATAGAGAGGAGAAATTGCGCAAAGTAATCGAGTTATAAACGGAACTTTAAATAACAGATATATATACTGTTGCATGCCTTTCTATTCCTTCGCCGAAACTAGCTTGGAACAATGAGTCACGAAGCGCGAACATCGAGCTTAATGCAACGTGTCTCACTGTCTCGATCATTGACCGATTTATTTAATGAAGTGTTATCGACACTCCTATTAGTATTCGTTGCGGAAAGCCGCGACATGATTAGAATATTTACGGACCACAGCCGAGGTATTCCCGCACTCTGGGTAGAGGCATATTATCTTCATTATCATCAGCCTGTAGAAGTCCACTGCTGGACATAGGCCTCCCCCCTAAATGCCACGACGCACGGCCTGAGCCGCCTCCATTCAACGACCTCCTGCTACGCTTATAATGTGTTTAGTCCATCGAGGACTGCCCTCCACGTCCTCTAACGCGTCGTCCGGTTTGTGGTCGCCACTCGAGCTTATTCCCCAGTGATTGTCATTTTTGCAAGCTATAAAACCTTCCCATTGCCTAATTAATTGCTAGGCATATAGTATTAAACATAATAACTAGTTCGTAATAGAATCCGAAATGAGGAAATCCGTAGAAAAATCAAGACACCGACATAGCTCTCAAAATTTGCAAGTTGAAGTGGCAATGGGCAGGTCAAATAGCTCGCAGAATTGACAATCGTTGGGGAATAAAGGTTCTTGAGTAGCGACCACAAACCGAACGACGCAGTGGAGAAACTCTCGATGGACTAAAGACACTAAAAGGTTGCAGGAAGTCGGTGGATGGAAGCGGCTCAAGAACATTCGTCGTGGCATTCTAGGGGGAAGGTCTATGTCCAGCAGTGGACTTTTACAGGCTGATCATGATTATGATAATCATCACTCTTAAATTTTCTATGGCAGAGGATAATGTTTAGTACCGGATGATATTGACGACCTCTGTGATGCGGTGGGCGAGTAGCCGGCTGAGTTGCGAGAGGTTGCGGGTTCGATTCCCGCTGCGGGACAAATGTTTTCATTATCTGCAAATATTTGTTCCGGGTCTGGGTGCTGTGGTACCATGGTGTACTCGTAGTTCCGACACACGTAATCCTAGTGTGGACTATGTACGTGACTGTTGGGTGTTATGTTATTTTATATTAGTAATATTGTTGACAAAGTTGACTAAATTATAGCAATGATCCACGTCCACAAAATCCTCATTGTGTGTTGCGTAAGGGTTAGGCATCACGTAGCTTTTGAAAAAACATGAAAAAAACGTTGTATCTTTCATCATTTATTTCCGTCAGGTTCAAACTGTATGAAATTATAAGCATCAAAGTGATTACAAAGTCAAGGGCATAACACTGGCGTTTTTTTCTAATCACTTATACGACTAACAGACAGAATATTTTAATAGCATAACCTCAGCTTAGGACAAGTAGGTACGTTTTCCTCGCACGGGTCACACTCATGCATGTTGTGGTAATCACTGATCACTGACAGACACATCTAATCATTCAGTCTTTTTCACAGACTTGGTCTAATCTAATGCTGTGCTGATAACGATTTTAGGAAATGCCAATTCGACCAAAGTAAATCTTGTTAACACAGCAACTCGCATGAAAAGGCCACCAACGTTTTTCCAAAGTAAAAATTGTGGTGAAGTTTAAAAATCTGAGCCAAGTTCACTCGTCTTTACAGAAGCAAACAGGGGTGGAAAATTTAATCTTTATACCATGATGGTGGATCGTCTCGCATGTGACGCGAAATTCAAATTTTATTGTGTTTTTTGCTCGTCAACACTTCTTGAGATAGCGAAAACAGGTTTTGCGAAAACTAGCAGACCCAACACACTATTTTAATTGATAGTATCTCATAAATATCATTAGGCAGGCTACTAATATCCATGAATAAAAAAAAAACACCGTAAAAATCATTAAGAATATTCGTAGCTATATAAACTAATATCTTTATGAGATACCATCAACTAAAATATGTGTATCTCATGGTCCAGATAAATAGAACGTACTTCACGGTGACTAAGCCTAAGCCTTACTTTGAAATCGTCCCTGTCACTGTCACACAAAGGTTAAAACACGCTTAGTAGAGAGAAACAGGGACGATTTCAAAGTAAGGCTTAGACTTTGTCACCGTGAAGTACGTTCTATTTATCTGGACTAAGTGTTCGCAAAATCAGTTTTCGCTATCACATGAAGTGACGATGTGTAATGAGCTAAAAACACGAATAAATTTGATTTTCGCGCCACTTGCGAGACGATCTACCCTAACCCCGTAACGGTTGAATCCTTGGACGAATTATCACAAAGTCCAAGGTTGAATCATTTTACGATGAAACCCATGCCATAAATAGATTTGTGAATAGTTAAAATAATGAATCGTGGCGTGGCCATAATATTACGCGATAATATTATCGTGGCTATATAACTGTTAATACCGTCCTCGTTCGTGCCCTTTCGGTAACCTTTCTCCATATTGTTGCTAAGGACAACTCCTTTGCTTCATAACTTGTCTCTCTTTTTCAGGGTTGAGGAATTTATTGAGTTTAAATACGCAATCAGTTCCGCATCTTTCAGATATTATTTGTGTTAAAAGTATTAAAAAAATGGTTACAATCCAGTTTCAAATAATATGTAAACGTGTGTTTTTAAAAGTAGGTAAGTATGTGGAGTGCTGTGGTTTGTCCGCCCTAAGAATAGATCCCTCCGTTTCCTGGTGGCGCCAGGGGTTGGGTAGCAGCATTCACCTGAGTAGGTACTTAACACCAAACTGCGATTACCAATCCGCCTGCCAAGCGTGCTGACTATGGCAAATCCCCCCCCATTGTATTCAAGGGGGAGGCCTCGTCCAGCAGTGGACGTAAACAGACTGGTGATGATGATGATGATGATGATGTTGAATGAACACGTTGAGAATCTTTTCAAATAATTTTGCAAACTTATCACTTTGGCTGTAATACACAATACTCTTAAGTCTAGTGGATGGAACGCTCGCTTCGTTCGCGTAGAGTTTTTTCCATACACACTTCAATACGCCGATGCACCCCTTAGGCGGTAATTTCAGAAATTCCTTTCTTAGCTCACCCTTAGACCAATAAAATAAATGTACCCTCCAAAGTTCTCTAGGACTTACGGCTTAGGCCGTGCGTTGATAGTCAATCAGCTACGCAAGAATCGTATACTTATTAATACCTACAATCTATAACTTATCAAAACAAAATAGTCTTATCACTAAGCATTGCAATACAAGTACCTTATTCCACAAAAACGCATACTACTACTAAATAAGTTATTTTTTTTATGCTATTTACATTTATGCAATAACAATTTAAATGCTTAACAAATTACCGACTTACACCTATTTAAACAAGCACCTGCAACAGATAATAGAATGGAAATCTATATGAGACATTGTAAAGATATTATCATACGCAGAACACTATCACTATGCTGTAAACTTTGATTATAAAGGTTGTAAATAAGTTCATGGTTAAGTTGGTCTATCTGTATTACGTATCTTTCTTTACCCAGTAACAAAATGAAATTATACAACATATTGGCACAAACACCGCGACTCTTTTCTCCTTATCTTAAAAGTAAAACGATATACAAGATATTCGATACGGCGAATGGTTTATTGTATTTTGTTTGAATATAACTTCGACAATACATTTCAGAAGTTTATTTTGTCTATAAAATATACTCGCTCGATAATTTGAACACTCTCGATCGAACATACTTTGCACGTAAAGAAAAATGTTTGAAAGAAAATGCTTTAGGATTAAATGGTCTCCTGTTTGGGCAAAGCCTTATTCTCCTCCCTACCAGGATCAGGGCCGGTTTCCACCGGGGCGGAGAAAGAGGAGACGAGAGCAAAGCTGGCAGGTTATTGGCAGGCAGGCTTGACAGGTAAAAACGAAAAGGAAATAACGAAATCGGATTGATTTATTCAAACACATCTCCTGTCGTCTCATCTTCTCTCCGCCCCAGTGGAAACCGGCCCTAAAGCTCATTGCTGTAACTGGGTTTACTCACATATACGTGTGGCCCAAATCACTAGCCACGTATATATATTCCTACGATTGTGCGCCCCACAGTAAAAAGAGGCCCATTGAGGCTAGGCCTACACACCTTCGGCGAAAACGTGTGTTTCTGTGTATGTATGTGATTTAAATCTCGTATGCTGATTTTGAGCCGTTCCCGTTATCCCTTTGAGCTTAATCTTGCATACTTACCTACTTATTAAGTTTCGATCACATGAGACGGAAAGTATACCTTACTAAACTGAAAAGTAATGGGCTCATTTTGATTAGCTAAATCGTGGTCCCGATCAATTCCAAATTTCATAAAAGCCAGTTTAGGAAATATATTTGTCAAATTCCCTGTCGCTCTCCGTGTCTGTTATTATTTTAAATACCATTAGAGCAAGGTTGATAAGAATTCGTACCGTACACATGAATGCGACGCACGTCACATACCACGTGCTAACGGTATTTGAGGCACGGAATGCTTGATGGGAAAACCAATCATCCGAAGTTATTTATGCGAAGGTGTTTGCGAAACCATAATGCTTTGTATGCTCACTTAGTTAGTTCGCGACCGCTACGAATTGTCAAGACCAAATGTTTTTTTTGTTTTTCATCTTTATTCGCGCTATAATGTCGTATTGAAAACCTATAGTCATGGCGTCGTAACGAACAGAAAATTATGGTAATAGTTTTGTCAATTGTTTGGCGATTTCGCCCGCTATTCTGGCTTTTCTTAATGTTTAGGTACAAGTGGGTCGAAGCGTCAAGGAATCATCATTTGGTGCCGTGATTCAACGATAGTATTTAATTTGAATGTTCGTGGTGTTTCTGGCTAAAGAATAGCTCCCTCTGTCTCCTCCCGTGGATGTCGTAAACACTAGCTAGGGTATCGGTAGCGGCATGTCCCTGAGTACTCGGCTGGTACCAATATTGTAATCACCAATCCGCCTGCTAAGCGTAGCAAATCCCCCATTGAATTATATGGGGGAGGGACGACTACCAGCTGTATATATAATATATATATATATTATTTTGTTAGTAGTAGAACTTCTTGTGAACGAGTTCGTCCGGGGAAGTACTACCACCGTACCTATTTCTGCCGCCAAGCAGTAGTGTTCGCATTGCTGTGTTTCGGTTTGAAGGGTACGGGTGCCGGTGAAATTACAGGCACGTGAGACTTTTCATCTTTATGTCTCAGGGTCGGCAGCGCGCGTGTGATGCCTCTGGTGTTACATGCGTTCATAGGCTACGGTAACTGCTTTCCATCCGGTGGGCCGTAAGCTTGTCTGCTTGCCAAGTAGCATAAAAAAATAAAAATAAAAATATGTATATATCTCTATCAATAAGATGAAACGTAGGCTAGAGATGGAGGCCGTCCCCAAATTGTCGGTTCTTGAACATGCATGTTCCGTTAACCGTTTGAGTAACTGATGAACACAAGTCAATGTACTCATTGCACGCCTAAAAACTACTAGTAGCGAGGTCTGCTACAAAAAACCACCTAACGTTAAGCCACATAAATCACTTGAATATACTCAACCACCTGGCTCGAACCGCGCCCACAGCTGAGTAGAGCTGGCATTTAAATCGGTTGTATTTCTCTCTTCATAAATATTTATTTAAACCCTATTATACGGAACCAAATCCACCAAATCACCAATTCGTCTGCCAAGCGTGATGATTATAGTTAATTGCCCCATTGAATACAATGGAGGCCTCGTCCAGCAGTAGACGTAAACAGGCTGATTATGGTAATTATGATACGGAACATGCACTTTTCGGCAGGAAAGTCTTTTCACCATATTTTACCAAAGTCCAAAAATATTTTATCATCGCCTTATTGGCCCAATGCTAGATTATACTTCTCTCAATACGAGCCATTGAGTCTGATCTGCAGCTCTTCTGCTTTCTGACGTTTAAGCCGGTCTCTTTCGTGAGCAGAAAAATGTAGCAAAATATTTATTGGACTTTTCTTTCTAGTGACTTCGAGCAGCAGCTATCCCCCTTCCTCATCCAGAACACGTGTGATGATGACGCTAACACCTCGGGCGTGGAAACCAGCCCCGTACACATTCAAACTAGCCCCGTACACGTTCAGAACATAGAGAGCGATGGGTCTAACAGCTCCAATGACGTCATCGAGGAGGCCTTCGATATGCTCGACTTTGAGCAGAACGTGGTCCCCGGATTCATCAATACGAATACATTCCAAAATCCTGGTAAGTTTGTGAAATTCACAAGTGGTACTTGTTTATAAATAAAATTGAGAATAAAAGTTATAGGGCCTTTCTCATCAAGTCCTCAAAAGTGGCGAATAGCCTAGCAGATAATGTATCAAATCATCTGTCAAAAACTTCAGTAATAATAACTGCCACTCACAGAACTTGATAAGAAAAGCCCTAAATAATTATCGTGATTTTGACAGAGTAGTATTCGTATAACCTCTGTTTTGGTTTGGCTCAATTGACTCGTACTAAATTAAATTCATCGTTACACACGCACGAATGCATTCCTATTTCGGTCCGCACAGTTCACACCTTTGGTCTTACAGCACATGTTTACGAAGACAGCTCGTGTCTTGTCTGCCCAATTTAATTATTCAATCTGGTGACATTGTTATCGTGCTCGGATAAAAGTTGGGCTAACAAGACAAACTATCTTCGAAAAGTGCCGTAATCCTCAATCAAAAGCCGCATCGTCCTTTTATCTGATCAAAATCAATATCTAAATTAAGAAATCATTTGATTTTTCGTAAAAGAACAGAACATTCAAATAGCACTACTGACGGCGATTTGACCTTTGATTGATTGTGAGATAATAACCAGAGTTTGTTTTAAACTTTTTATTTATATTGGTATTTTTGATTGGGCGTGCCTGCCGCTTCGGAACAAATTAATAAATACCTCTAATTTGGTCTGTGTAGTCCCTAGCGCCCATATAACTGGGTAGCTTAGTAAAATACGCTTTTGGGGCACTGAACGCTAAAAAAAAAATAGCTATAAGTTTCTACAGAGCAGTTACACTTACACCCTTTATGGCTGCTTTTGGTTGGTCGTATCTTTCTTGGCATTTAGCCAATCCATTCGAATTCGATTTCAAAGTTCAACAACCCCTTTTCCTTTTACTTTTTTGGCACTTATCTTGCAGAAAGTGTACCTGATTCATTATTTTACGCTGTTTCACCGCAAAAAGAGCTGCCGGAGACCCCTTTATAAAAAAAATATATCTTTGCTGCCGGTGACTCAGTTTCTAGAAACATAATGTGTGATTAAAGTGTATCTCACTATCAATATCTGCTCTAATTGTACAATAACTAAATGAGTGTAGTAAGTACAAAATTGTCGGCTTCCGCTTTACCCGATAACAAATCTTCAATTACAGAAAGAGGCAATTATAAATATATTATAAATTTTAATCCAGTTGTAGGTTAAGTTATTTTATCATACCATGAGGTTTGACACGTTAATTTCTATAAATTAATACCGCTGACACCTACTGTGTCTCCAATGCGGTCAAACCGACTTTCTTCAAACCATCTTGTCAATTATACAAATATTTAGATAAAAATCTGCATTAAAATCGGCCCATCTGTTCCGGAGATATGATGCGTTGCCGTCAAACTTACAAAACCGCTCATTTTAGTCGCGGGGTAAAAAAAACATTGAATCACAAAACGTGATAACCTCAGTTCTCACTATCGCTGTTATGTGACCATTTTATAACTGAGTTACATTACAAAATCCGGCTCAAAATCTTGTCATTTTTATCAAGCGTAAGTTACACTGCACTGTGACCTTCAAATAACAAATTTTTATATCTGACTCATTGTGAGCACTTGATTAAATATTTATTCGCTAACATACCAATCGGAAGAAATTCAATAGAATTTTCGATTAAGGCGGTTGTCAAACCTATTCATTTCTTTGTTTTACCATGGATTGTCTTACAACTTGTTTTTTCTTATGTCCGTAGTAAATTCGAACACGCTGTAAATTAGAGCCTCGAAACACGTTTCTGCTTCTGCATGCCTTATTGTTTGCTTTGGTTTTACGGGCAGTGCAATTGGAAATGTAATGGTTTCTCTGTCAGTCACTAGTAAACTGACGGTTGTTTCTCTGTCAATCACTGGTGAACTGAAGGTTGTTTCACTGTCAGCCACTGGTGAACTGACTGTTGTTTCTCTGTCAGTCACTAGTGAACTGACGATTGTATTTCTCTGGCAATCACTAGTGAACTGACGTCTGTGTTTTCTCCAGGTAAAGGCAACCGAAAACGTCGTCTCTCCCAGACACCGCATGTCGTCGTCCATCCTAAAGTGCAGAAGCCAACAGTCAAACCGAACACTGCACAAAAGCCCCAGCTGGTCGTGAAAGCCCAGCCGCAGCGGCCGATCAAAGTTTCCAACATCCAAGTACTGAGTCCTCAGACTAAGGTGTATTCCAAGCCGGTCGAGACGGTCGCCCCTCAGCGAAGAGTTATACGCGTAGCGCCTATGGCAGGCAATCCAAGATCGATCCTCCTACCCGTTACGATAAAAGACATGAAAGACTTGAAATCGATCAAAATTATAAACGCAGCGGACTTGAAGAACGCGTCCAATATAAAGTTAGCGGCGGCGAATCTACTGTCGCAGAGCAAGTCGCACAGTTACAGAGATGACAGGAACGATTACGAGTACGATCATGGAGGAAATTGCGGTAAGTTTCCTTTCTACCAATATTTTAAAACTATGCCCGGGGACTTGTTGGACACTTTTTGTTGCTCTAGAATTTTCTAGCTGCTGGCTTATTTAGGAATGTGTGGAACTGGAAGGTGTTAGTCGGGTTAGTCGTGGAAAGCAATGGCGGCGATTTGCTCGCCACTGGTCACGTCTATGTTCCTACGATTATGTGACCCACAGTCTTAAGAGGGCTCTGCCTCCTTCGGGAAAAAAGTGTTTCTGTCTGTGTATGTATGTTGTCAATTTTAAAATGTTTTACTCAAAATATCAATCCACATCGGGGCGGTCATTTATGGCCCTTACTCTTGCTAGTCAAGAGAAGAACCGAGTTCCAGAAAGTTCAACTAATTACTAACACCTTACGACATACGAGCTTCTTTTTTTTTATTTGTATTTACTTACCATTTCAAATTTGTGGTTTATTCAACCGTCTCGATTTGGTTGATTGGAGGCAATTGGCTGAACAGTGTCATAACTGGTTTGGGCTATTGATAAACGTGGTCATTGGACCCATCTAACAAATAACAATTCAAATAGACTCGAAGATAAATAAAGTACCTAAGTGGCAACAAACCGGCAGACACGCAAATTCTTATACAATTAAAAAAGAAACCACGTACACTTATCGAACTATTAGGCTGAGTTGGAGCCTCCCTTGTGAAGCATCCCTTTGATCATAGAATATCTAATAACAGGGTAGGTATAGATAAATATTCTGTGGTATAGCGTAAGAAGGATCTTATCTCATGGCATCGCAACTACCATTACTTAACAACATAGTCCAGCCCCCCTATTCCCTAACTGTAAGTCACTCGGTGACTAACGTTTGACAAGTAAAATTACCATTGCTCAAAATTATCATTAAGAATTATCAATCGATGGTAATTTTACTTGTCAAAACGTTAGTCACCGAATGACTTTCAGTTAGGGAATAGGGACGCTTATCCCACACTAGGATTCCCTGTGTCGTGGGTATCCGGAACTACAAAATAGAAATATTTGCAGGTCATGCAAACATTTGTCCCGCACCGGGAATCGAACCCGCACCTCTTGCGTTTTAGCCGTCGTCAACGTTACAACGTTGCGCAACGTTACGCTTCAACTGTAAGCTGTATCTGTGTTCTTCAACTAAAGCATAGAATCCTCCTTGTTCTATGCTTAGGCCGGACACACCACGGCACAAAAAACTTAGTTTCTTTTTATTTAAAAACTACCAGTCAGATCCTCATAAAATTTTGTAGACGTTTGTTTTGTTTCTTTTCGAAGACTATCTAAAGTACGTGAAAACTGTCTGTAATTTGATATGTTACAATTCTGAGGCCCAATTCACTAACTAAAAAATAGTTAAAATAGAGTTCGGATCATGTTTCGATCTTGTGTCGATGTCTTAAATGTCAGAAATGGTATTCTCCTGACATAAAATACAACACTGTAATGTGATTATATCGAAATGTGACCGAAACTTGAACGATTCAAAGTTTTTTCGTTAATTTTAGCATAAGTAGATGGAGTTTCTCTTTACTCTTTCCAATTACATATATAACTATCCTACTCTAATGGTGGTCACCATGAATTGATAGTAGACTAAAATGTTATTTATGAGGGACTAGAAATTCAACTTTCAGTCAATTTACAATTCAGTCTGGATTCGGTCAACTTTCAGTGTAGTTTTAAAATAACTTAGAGAATTGGGCCTCTGGTCGCTTTATAAAACTAAACGGCATGCTAAGTAGTTTCCTTATATCCGTCATCGAGTAGGAAAATTAACTAAGTTACGTTACCAACTGAGGCAATTAAATCTGAGTTATTTCATTTGGTTCCCCATTCTCTTACTTGTAAATAAGGAAAATATTGCTAGGAAAATCTCGGAAGCCTTGAACCAAAAAATAAGCTTTTTGTTTATATATACGAATGTAGGTAGTTGTAAGGCTGATAATGAAAAACACGAAATTAGAGTTCAAAAAACAGCAAATCAAGCGAAGCCCAAACCATGCCAGTCTACTATTAACCATCGAGGAGTTCCGGTGTCCACTTTCAGACTCCATCATGAGATCAGCTCGCTGTCACAACAGTATTGCTATCCGAACTTGATAGGTTCAGTTCAATTGGATAGTGAGAATTACTTCAAAATCATCTCACAAGATCACCTACAAACAAATATAACAAGACAAGTTGGAAAGGAAAGCTTAGAGGCCGCCAATCCAAAATCCTTTACTTCAGTATGCCTTACAAGCGTTAACAAGCGTAGCGTGTGCTGTCTTGCATATTTTTGCTGATGTTTATTTACTTTTGACTACCTTCCTAAGGTTTTTAAGTTCTCATTTACTATGTATCAGCAACTCCTTGCTCCGAGGCACCACACAGGCGCTTCTCACCTAGTGGTAAGACGGACCATTTATGTAAGCCAAGCCGAGTTTGTTGCCTGATTCTTCTAGGCTTGGTCGCGTTGGAACAGGAGTAATTTAATTTTATATAAGACGATTCAAAATGATCCTTGTGATTTCAATGAATAAAATTCTTTTTGAGTTTGACTTTGACTTATTTTGAAAAGTGACAAAAACTCTTTTTTCCCTCTTCAGATGACTCAGGAAGCGGCAGTGACGACGACGATGACCATAAAGAGGTGCACGACGGACGCAACGGATACCCCCGTCTCGTTCTAACAGCCGAGGAGCGCCGCCTGCTAGCAAAGGAAGGCATCACTCTACCCACTTCGTACCCGCTGACGAAACATGAGGAGAGAGAACTGAAGAGAATTCGGCGAAAGATTAGGAACAAGATCTCTGCTCAGGATTCTAGGAAGCGCAAGAAGGAATATGTTGACGGGCTTGAAGATAGGTTAGTTTGTAATCTTAAGTCGCTTTCTATCAGGGACCCAATTCTCTTATTTAAAAAACGATTAAATTACAATATAATCTATGAATATTAAAATTATAATTTAATCGTTTTTGAAATAAGAGAATTGGGCCTCTACTTTCTACCAAAGAAATGCATTATTTTATTCGCTTCCTACGCTATGCGAGTTCGTATTCTTAATGGTTGCATAACTATCCTCTATATATGAGGTATGACGACCTCTGCGCCGCGGCGGTCGTGTAGCCGGCTGAGACGAGCTGCGGGTTCGATTCCCGCTGCGGGACAAATGTTTGCATGGTCTGCAAATATTTGTTCCGGGTCTGGATGTTGTAAATAAATAAATAAATAATGCTGGACATTTCACACAACATTATCTAGCCCCGAGCTAACTTGTGTTATGGCAACTAGATAACTGATATACTTAATACAATACATTACATAGATAGATATTTTTTATTATACATATAGAAAATACCCAGAACACCCTGAACAAATATCTGCAGCTCGTACAAATATTTGTTTCGAGACGGGAATCGAACCCGCAACCTCCTGCGTCGCAGGCAAACCTTCGCCCGCCGCGCCACAGAGGTCGTTGTGGTACCCTGGTACTCGTAGTTCCTGATACCCACGATACAGGGAGTCCTAGTGTAGGATCAGAACTATGTATGTGACTGTGTGTTATTTATGTTATTTATTTATCCTACATTACCAGACAACAGTATCATTAATTTTAAATGAGTAATATAATAATAGTGCCATGGCGTGTCCGGCTTAAACCCCTCCGTCTCCTTCCGTGGATGTCGTAAAAGAGATTATACCAGGGCATGGGCCGCAGCATCCATCTGAGTAGTTATTTATTTATTTATTTGTTGAGAGAAACCAACAGCGATACAAAATGTATAAACAGAAACTTAGAGATAAAACATAGGGCCAATAACAGGTTTCTACATTTGAACAGATGAAGAAAGAAATGCTGGGAAAATATCTGGGTTATCACCAATACTGAAGTCACCAATCCGCCTACCAAGCGTGGTTATTATGCCAAATCCCTGGCCATGGTGGAGTTCTATCGGTTATATGATGAACACAATATTTACCTACAATAAGAATCACTTACCATGTCAAAGGCTCAGTAGTATGTTGTTACTCCGAGCGTGCAACAATATAATTTATGCATCCTATTATTGAGCGCTATATCTAATTGAAAGTCACTGCGGTCAAGAACAACCACACTCGTACATAGAAAGTGTATTTTGCCAACTCGCCTATCTCAATGAATCTTGTTCCATATTATATTCAAATAAGTACATAAATTAGAGTTGGGCCGCACATGGGTTTCACCGAATACGAACATTCGGCCGAATATTCGGCATAACTGATTCTCTTACGTGAACATTATACAGGTGTGAACTTATTCACGCAAAGCGCGCGGATTGGCGCCGGACCCTAGCGTGTGACAAAAACATAAAGCTGCACTGTAAATTACTTACCTACCTACCTAATAAAAATAACACATTTAACTCTCAACTCATGATAAATCATACACCGCTCAAGTAAAAACTTTGAGTACCACTGTGCCGAACATTCGGCGATATATCCGAATATTCGGCCGAATACGAATATTCGGTTAACCTGCGAATACCGAATATAAAGCGAATATTCGGCCCATCCCTAACATAAATAGACTAATGTAGTTGTCTCATAACCTATGGTTTATTAACATTTGGTTAAAATTTCATCATAATCATTATCATCATCAGCAGCCACTGCTGAACGAGGCCTCCCCGTAAAATGGCAATGGACGAATGATTGATGATTATTGCAAATCTGCCATAATCATCAATCAGCTTAGCAGGCAGATTAGTGATCGAAGTATTAGGGTCAATACTCAAGTGGATATCTTGTTTAGCAGGCGGATTAGTGATCGAAGTATTAGGGTCAATACTCAGGTGTATCCTGCCCATCCCTTAATGTAATTCCTCCGTTTCCCTTTACGACATCCACGGGAATATTCTCCGGCTGGACACGGCACACCAAACAAAACTTCTTACATGTAATCTAATCATAATTTTTAATGTGAGATTGCTTTGATAACCTACATCGTCGTACTATCTATTCAAATTTCAGTCACGATATACATATATTTACGATACGATTGCCTCAGTAAATACAAATTAATGAAAATCGTTTGAATTGAATTCGTTGTTATAAGATTTGCGAAGGCCACTTCTTATAGTTATTTTAAAAGCAAATTGAATGTTGACAGAATCGAAACTGAATTGTGAATTGACTGAAAATTGGTATTCTGCTCCCTCAACAATTTATTCATGGCGACCGTAGGTTAGAGTAGGATAGTTTTATATATTATTGAAAAGAATGAAGAGAGACGCGTCTATTAAGCTAAAATTCTAGCCAGAATTACCGAAAAACTGAATTGATAATTAATTATATAAGTGTCAAGGTCACAATTCGTTATAATCCATTTCCGTGTTGTATTATCTGAGGCCCAAGCATGAATATCTTATGTTATCAAGACGCTAGCGAGACCATTTTAAACGTCAAATCTTAACCTATCAACTTGGGTACAAAGCATGGAAGATGTATTTCTTCTTCCATACATTACAGATCATGCAAATATTTGTTCCGCAGCGGGAATCGAACCCGCACCCCTTGCGTTTCAGCCGGCTACTCGCCCACCGTACCTCGGATGTCGTCAATTGGATTTTTTCTCGAAATTAATTGTTATAATATTTTCAGAGTGAAACAATGCTCGGTCGAGAACCAGACTCTAATCAGAAGGATAAAGATACTGCAGTCACAGAACCAAACTCTATCTGCGCAGTTAAGGAGGTTACAGGTAAATTCATATACGTACGAAGACTCCCAGTCCCTTCAACTGCTTCTAGTCACCCCCCAACAGTCGCATGGACTAAATACATTATAAACGTCGCAGGAAGTCGGTGGATGGAGGCGGCGCAAGACCATTCGTCGTGGCATTCTAAGGGGGAGGCCTATGTCCAGCAGTGGACTTCTACAGGCTGATGATGATGTTGATGATGACTGGAAGAAAGCGTTAGCCGGGTAAGGCGTGGAAAAGGAATGGCGGCGATGAGATCACCACTGGTCACGTCTATGTTCCTACGATTGTGCGACTCACATAGAAAGAAGGCCGATGGAGGTTCTGCCTAACCCTTTGGGGAAAAAGGTGTCAAAAAATCAAATCATTTATTTGTTTCCAAAAAAACACTGAATCCATACACTTAATCATGTAAATAAGTTATAGGTACCTTAATATTATTGTAAGTAGTACTTACTACTTACTGGTTCCACACAATTTTTAACCGACTTCACAAAAAAGGAGGAGGTTCTTGAGAAAAAAAAAAAACTACCGAATTGATTCGGTAGTTTTTTTTTTATGTTTGTTACCTCATATCTCCCTCGTTTATAAAACGATTTGGAAAATTCTTTTTTTATTTGAATAGATAATACTTCCAGGTTGGTCCCATTTTATTTTCAGAATCCAGTTCTGATGGTGGAATCCATGATGAATTGAGGGAACTCCTCAAATATTGTAGGCATACATATAGCGATTTTGGTATTTTCAGCAACAAATCAAGCCATTCAGAAAGTATCATAACCCTTTCACCACTATGGTTTTTTCATCCAGATATTTAGTCGAATACAATAGCGGAAGACGGTTTTTTAAATGAAAAGTTATTTATGTTAATAACCAAGATAGTTTCAAAAGTTATATACATAAGTAAGTAGGTAATTTACTAACTCCCACAATGGGATTCCCTGTGTGTCTGTATGTTTCTAACATGTTTAATTGAATTCCAGAACGTTCTAACGGGTGTCACGAACAGCACTAGCAGTAAATCGACGCAGCCGGCAACCTGTCTCCTAGTGTTGCTGCTGTCCGTCGCGCTGGTCGCGCTGCCTTCCATGCGCGATGAAGTGCTGGCGCCGCGCCACGAGCAGCGAGCCGCCGCTGCCGCGCCCAGCACCAGGGCACTGCTCTCAGCCAACAGTACGTATAATACATAGCTCTGATCTCTCACTAGGATTCCCTGTGTCAGTATCAGGAACTAAAGCATCAAGGAAATATCTGCAGATTTGTCCCACAGCGTGAATCGAACCCGTACTCTCGCGTCTCAGCCGGCTACTCGCCCGCCACGCCACGGAAGTCATATTACATATAGTAACCGGAAGACGTTAACTGGCGGACATCGTCCGGTTCATAGAAACGATGACGAACGGGTTTGAGCCGCCTCCTTCCACCGACTTCCTGCGATCGTTACAAAGTTCGGTTCTGAGAGCTATATGGCCTGCCCATTGCCACGTTGACTTGCTAATTATAAGAGCTATTTCGGTGATCTTGGTTCTATCACGTAGTCTTTGCCGTTTACGTATACCTAACACTCAAAATCTGATAGTACATTCCACATCTGTACATATTATTATGAGCGAGTATACCGTGCGCAAGTGTGTACACACCATTACGCATAAAGTATGTCAATATGTTGTTTTCCGATGTTCTAAATCACATAATCTGATAAAAGTTATAAGTAAATGGAACTATGCATTTTATTTTCCTTAATAACCATTTACAAGTCTTATAAGTTATGTTATTCACGAAAATAATGAACTGTGATGTGTGTGTGAACAAAAAAGTTTGATGTATTAGAATCATAATTTCACCCCTTAACCCACGTACACCTCTTTGAATTTTTAGGCTGAATAACAGCTCAACTATCTATAAAAATAATAATAACTTTTTTTTTGTTCAAAAATCTAGATCACATCGTACCTTGATAAATCTTATCCGATTATTATCGATATTATTTATGATCTGACTTGTAGTTTTAAATTAAAAGTAAAATAGAGCCAGACGGAACGAAAATATTTGGGGCGGTGTACTTAATTCACCTGGGGTAATTCACCTGGGTGCACTAAGTACACTATTTAGTAGACTTGATTCACCAGGTAGTTTACGGGTGCATTAAGTAAACCTTACAGTAGACTTAAATCACCTAGATAAATCAATCAATTATTCTTATCAAATCAGAGTATACTTTATGCACCTGCATAACTCTAAACAAAATCTCTTTAAAAGTGAAAATAATTATGGAGTGGTATAATGTCGACTTCCAAAAATAGTAACTACCCAGGTTGGTGCCAAAAAAAAAAATTTACTCAATTACCCGATTGCCTCAGAAGGAGGGTTATGTTTTTCAAGAGTATGCATGTGTATTTTTAACAGGCGTGTATTTTTATGAGTTGCAGTCGGGTTTTAGTTTTTATTGTTTTCAACTAGTTATCCATTTATTATTTGTATTTATGTAAAAAAAAATGTAGTTAGCGAAAACATAAAAAAAACAGACTGTAATGAAAAAAAAAGCTAATGGGATCCATTCCTACTACTGCTAGGGGTTGGTCCATCTTCGCTCGCTCGCATCAAAGCAACATTTCCAGATAACTTTTCATTTAAAAAACCGACCTCCGCCATTGTATTCGACTAAGTATCTGGATGATATTTTGATGGTGAAAAAACTAGTGTGGTGAAAAGATTAAATCAAGGCCACACATAAAATACGTCTACATAGCGCAAATTTGAACGCGGGTTAACATTAAAATCATTCATAGCCAGAGTGCATCTCATGGCGGTTCCAATGAGCCCTAACACGGATAGGATACATTGTTTTATGACGGAGTTCAGGTGCCTACCTTCCAGTTCGATGGTACCATTTTCATCAAAATAATTTTATATAAATTTGCTTCCTAAAGTTGCTTAACTAACTTAATCGAGATATCTTATCGCCACCCTTGATATACTTTTCATTGAGGAGTTCCGGTGGCCATTTGTGGTCTTCTTCATCAGTTCCACTTCACCAAATGATACTTTCTGAATGTAAATGCTTGACTTGTTGCTGAAAATATCAAAACCGCTATATGTAAGCCTGTAATATTTGAGGAGTTCCCTCAATCCCTCATGGATACCATCATCGGAACTGGATTTAAAAAAAAAACGGGACCAATCTGGAAGCATATCTATTAAAAAAAAAGAATTTTCCAAATCGGTTATTAAACGACGGAGATATGAGATAACAAACATAAAAAATAAAAAAAGTACAACTGAATTGAGACCCTACTCCTTTTTTTGAAGTCGGTTAAAAATGACCTACACTGATTTGCACATCCAATAAACTAAGTGGTGCTTCTCGGATTCAATTGTCGTTTCCTTGGGATTTGCGTTGTTTCGACTTAATTTATAATTTAAACGCGATAATTTGTGAGCTCATAAGTGAATTAAGTCTACCATGTAGTGCACCTTATACACCGAGGTATCACCTGAGTGAATAAAGTTTACTATGAAGTGTACTTAATGCACCCATAAATTACCTGGGTGAATCAAGTCTACTAAATAGTGTACTTAGTGCACCCAGGTGAATTACCCCAGGTGAATTAAGTATACCGCCCCAAATATTTAGTTTCTTTTAATTTTTTTTGTTTACAAACTACAGATCAAATTTTCATAAATTTTGTAGGTCATAATCGAGGGTGTCGTGGTGTGTCCGACCTAAGAATAGACCCCTCCGTTTCCTCCAATGGATGTCGTAAAAGCCTTAGTAAGGGATTACATCAGGGGATGGGCAGCAGCATCCACATGGTGTACGTGGGAATCTTAACTGAACTCACTTTATTATGTAACTGCGCTCCAGTTAATCTACTTTCAGTATTACGTAAACATAAACGAGTTATCAGATACGGCCAGTTCACTTACTTTTTTGGCATAGTATTACATAATTGGTAGATTTTTTATGAGTCTGGCATTACAGAAGCTTGCTAGATGATGCCGTAACTATTTACAGGGAATAATAAAAAAATATTTTATTATACATGAACCTGTAACTTTCCTAGTTCTCTTTATTTGTTTCTCTCTTTTATGTTTCTCTTCTGTTGTATACAATGTGTATAAAAACACACATACGGGGTCAAATAAACAGCTGTAATAGGACAGTCCCCATGTATGATGTTATGCATTTCATGAATGAAAAACTTCGAAATTGATGAAGTCATAGAACTAAAGTTATTCGCCATGACGTGTGGAATACTCTCCCCTCAGGCTTATATGGGTATTTTGATACACATTGTAATAGCTCACAGAACTGACAATCGTTGGGGAATAAAGGTTCTAGAGTGAACCACGAACCGGACGACGCGGTAGAGGAAGGTCTCTCTGACCGACATTTTAAAGGTAGCAGGAAGTAAAGATCAACTCAAGACCGTTCGTCGTGGCGTTCTATGAGGAAGGAGGGATATGTGCAGCAGTGGACTTTTACAGGCTTATGATTGTGCAAACCGCCCACATGGACCTAATGTGAATTGATAGTCATAATGACTTCAAATTGTTGATAGGACGTGCCGATTTACTCACGATTCCTTCACTGTTTTACCATAGTCAAGTTTGGTCTTTGGTGTAGAACAGGGGTTCCCAAACTTATTTTGTCTACTGCCCACTTTGAGAATAAATTATTTTTTAGGGGCCCCATTTTTTCACTTACTTAAAAACCACTATCAAATTAAATTAATTATTGTGAGCTATATTAGCGGAGAGTTAAACATTCATTCTAAACGAGACTTACTATATTCCGCAAGAGAGCTCGGTCGGTGTGTCTAAGAGTCCTAGCTAGATGAAATTACAAATCGCCCCCTAAGCCTCTACAAGTCTACACATCGCTCCCATTTTTCTGGGTCTCTTACTGCCCCCCTTTAGGCCTGCAGCGCCCACAAAGGGGCGTTATCGCCCACTTTGGGAAAAGCTGGTGTAGAATGTTCGGTGCGAACCATGCACGTTTCGACCGCCTGTACGCCTTCTTCACTGGGTGTTTCCTGCCCCCTTATTCCCTATCTTGAAAGTCACTCAGTGACTAACGTTTGACAAGTAAAATTACCATCAATTGAGAATTCTTCATAATATTTTTTTTTATGATGGT
Source organism: Epirrita christyi (assembly GCA_951392215.1). Taxonomy (NCBI): domain Eukaryota; kingdom Metazoa; phylum Arthropoda; class Insecta; order Lepidoptera; family Geometridae; genus Epirrita; species Epirrita christyi. The sequence goes on along the minus strand of OX595849.1, from coordinate 6,116,063 downwards.
CATTCTACTTGTCAAACGTTTGACAAGTAGTGACTTTCAGCTAGGGAATAAGGGGGCTGGTCATTTAGCTTTCAAACCAGCTTGATGCATTTGGTGAATTAAATTAAAACACACATTATTCCACAGAAATGGTGTTGGACGAGACCGTGATAGACGACGGCGAATTCAACATGGATGAATTGATCACGTTTAACCGTCCACACTCGGATCATGATTACCAAGTTGTTAAGAACCAGGACGTGAGCCTGCCCAGCGGCTACGTAGACCTCCCAGTAGACGAGGAATGGCCCCCTAACTATAAGAAACGCATGAAAAAACTTGAGTTTGACTATGGGGACGGTCGAGACTATATCGCTCCGATAGTCAAAGATGACAGCTACAGAAACTTCAACAAACTTAACATGAAATTCAAACTTGACACGAATGACTTCGATAAAGCCGTCTTGAGCAATACACTGATATCCACGGGCAGGAAGCTTGGAGAGTTGCTCGATATATTTCCCCCGGTACCTGTAAATAGTGAAGATTTAGTTATAGAGGAGATATCGGATCATGATACTAGAAACGATACGGAAATTAAGAGTTTTATCGTCAACAACGCGTTGAATTAATTTTAGGGTTTATTTATCTCAGTTTGTTTTATATACAGATTACTATTTTATTATAATTTATCGGAGAACTGTTTTAATTTGTGAAATCAATTTTTTTTCAACAACGCGTTTAATTAATTCTAGTTTAATTCATATCTGTACAGATTATTATTATATTTTATCAGAGAACCGTTTTAATTTGTTAAGTACCTAATGAATTGATTGCTTTTTGTTTCGGAAATCAAAAGTTTTTAGTCAACAACGCGTTGAATTATTTTAATTCATCTCAGTTCACCCTGTTTTTATACAGATAATTATTTTTATATAATTTATCATAATACTATTTTATTGTGTCAAGTACCTGAGTGCTGATAAAGAAATCTGGCTGTTTGACCATCTTTGAATTAGTGCGGAAAGGGAAAAGGCGGGAATAAAAACGAAACTAATATTATAATAAATTTGATTGTCACATTGCAGACAGTGACAATAGACAGTGTAGGTAACAATCATCGTCAGCGGCTTGATGTCCACTGCTGGACGAGGGCTCCCCCATCGAATACAATGGGGGGATTTGTCATAACCACCACGCTTGGCAACCGGATTGGTGATCGCGGTATTGGAGCTAAGTACTCAGGTGGATGCTGCTGCTCATTCCCTGGAGACGGAGGGGTCTTTTCTTAGACTGGACACACCACGGCCAGCTAATGTCAGCTAGTAATACAAAATTGATAATTGAGTACTGCCTGCACATCTTCATACCTAAGGCCTTACCACGAGCTATTTATATACTGAATATTTTGATATTTTGTACTGAATAGTTTTTGAACTGAATCGCTATAAGAGCTCATGGTAAGGCCTGTGTAGTCTCTTTCGTCACAGACTACTTCTTTTTTGACGTGTAAACAGATTTGATTATTTTATCAGTACATCAGAAAGACACTTGATGAATGAAATTATTCCTTTGTATTAGTTTTAAGGAAATCAAATTGTGTTTTTAATTATTCCGATTGTCGTTGTCAGTTGTAGTGTATCCCTGTGAAGGATACATTTTAAATTCGTGGATTATGTTAGTTTAATACTACGCTAGTGAGAGATCGTTATTTTATTTAGATTAAGTATTATTTAGATGTATGAAGTTGGGCCAACGGAATGAGATGATATATTTATTTGAGCAATCAATAATATTAGTATATTAATTTGAGACAGTTTTATTTACATATTATTTTATACTGTTTACGTGAGCGAGTTATTTTTAGGCATTTTGTGTAATATCTTGGTGCAATTTGAAGTCATCTTATATACATTTTTATTTACTACTAATTTTGACTATGAAACTGTAAAACTAAGATCAGAATGCTATAAATAAAGCTATTAAGTAAAAATGGTTTTTCATTTTTATAAATTTTGAATGTTCCATATCTTTCACGTAGATTGCTACACCAAAGTCAACAATGATCATTTTGAATCGTCACATGCTTGAACTAAAATTACTCTGTTCTAATGCGACCAAGCCTAAAAGAATCAGAACAACTTACTCGGCTTGGTTTGATTTGATGATCCTTACTAGGGGAAGCGCCTGAGTGCTCCATAGAAAATGAGAACTTAAAAACCTTTGGTAGGTACTCAGACTAAAGAGAACCATCAAATAGACGGCACATGCTACGCTTGATATACATAATAAATAACCCAAATTGCACTACTATTACGAGTTTTGCATTGCAACAGTCACTTTGCGAGTCGTAAGTATTCAACGTGAATTACATAGTAACTATTCATTCTGTGCCACGCAGTCGATAGAAACAGCACAGATTCATAAATAGTTACTACATAAGTCACGTTGAATACTCACGACTCACAAAGTGATTGTGGCAATGCAAAACACTTAATAGGCCCTCTGATAGGTGATTCTACCGAGACCGAAGTCAGAGTTTAAATAAGCAAGCCTATGTCCACTGCTATAGGTCTTGAACCACCTGTCTACGGTACTATAAAGCCGATCGTCCACCGCCAACTAAACTAAGCTCAGCTAACTAAGCTAAACTTAACGTAGGTTAGCTGGCATAGTTTGCAGTGGACGCACATGTATAAAAAACTGGCTCAACTATGCGAGCTAAGCTAACTTAGTTTAGTTAGCGGTGGACGATCGGCTTAAAGCACTTTTCAGAAAACTGCTTGTTTGCTGGAGGACGTCGAACCTACGTGCAAGACAATTGGCTATAGCTACTCTCGAAAATGCTAAAGTACGTATGCGATAAGCTTATGGCGTAAGCATTTGGTGTAAATGACATGTTTATATACCTACCGTCATTCTGAAAAAAAAAAACTTATTCAGTGTTGCTAACAGCAGAAAATAGGTAATGTAGCTTCCCTACTTCCTATTTAATTGTTTTTCCCCAAAGTGAGTCAGGATAAAAATTACTGAAAAAGAATAAAACTAATGTCTTATAATAAGCTTTATTTAATTACGAGTTAACAAATTTTGAATAGGGTTGTGACCTTAACTGAATACATGTCAATTGCGTACGCAAACTTTACCATACATACACAAAAAAAATAAACACAGAACTGTTCTATGAATATTAATATTTATTTATACTTACAATAAGAATTCATTTTCAAAGCATCATCATGTAATACATAAAAGTTAGGTAATAATTATAGCTCAAAACTTCCCCGTGCGTCCATAAGCCGGCCGACTGAACATGACTTACTTAGTAAGCGAAGATTTAAAATTAAATTTAACTACAATACAAGTTACACTCACTAGAGTCCAGACACCTCTTGCCTCGATAGTCTCACCCCACACACCCTTCCATTTTTGGTGCAGCGTTCGTAATAAATAAAGTTATAATAGATTTTACAAGTCACAAAATGTAGAACGCAATTAAACAAATCGTGCCACTATACAGTGACTACGTGAACCCAGCACTAACAATCCGTGATCATGATCACTCAAGGCGATTAAAAATTTGACAATAAGTTTTTCTTAAAACAACGCACGAAATATTTTCACACTATTAACAGCTAGCGTTATTTTCTTTACACAAAAATTTAGGTACTTTATTAAACACACGCAAAGATCAAATCCTTCATTTTAACAGAATGACTTCGATTTACAATATCCAATCTAATTCGATTATTCTATCTAGCAAATAGAAAGTAACAATTAGGTACAACTATGGTAATTAAATTGTATGTTTTTATAATAATTTTATTACATTCGACTATACTGTAATGATTGTACATTAGTTAACGATCCATTTTAACGAGAATACTTCATTTTTTCACAATAATTTATCAAAAACCATTATCAGTGGCGGGATTTAATAAAAATCCTCATTTACATTATGATTTATCGACAATCGTGTCGATTCTGACCAGCAACCTCTAAAGTTAATCCGCGCCAAAATTATGCCGGTCCCTTTCATGTCAGTCTATTAGAAAGAGATCGCTACAACAACAGCGCGGTTCAGCTTTAGAGAATTGTGATCAGAATCGTCATTTCTATAACTTTTCTAAAAATATGAAAACGACACAACAAGATGTTTTTTATGTTATAAACATTTTATACATTACTTAGTCGAAATGGATAACTATTAATGCGGGAATACAATTTTTGTGATGACTACATATCCGTGACTAATCCAAAATACCTTACAAAAATGTCATTATCATCAGCGGAATGCTATGACCACATTAGTAATACATTGATCTCCAATACATTTTGACTATTCAAACAATACTTTGTCATAAGTATACGTTTATTTGGCGCATACATTTTTCATTATCAAATGTGTACAAAATAATGTTGGCACAGCATTCCGCTCACGAGAATAACACAAAATCCTTACACCTACAAATCACGCTTTTCGAATCTTTGCCGCTTACAGTCCAAGCAAAAATATACTTACAATTGTTTCTTAAGCTGTACAATTTATACACCATCAACATAGCGACCGCTCGAGTGGCCACGCCACTGTCTATCTGTTTAATCTTTAGGGTTTTCATGGCCACACGTGTGCGGTAGATAGGGACGCACGCTCGCCGATGACATCTTACTCAGTCTATTCGCATTGCAACTCCTAATCATTCGTCTCTTTGAACCCGATAACCATCCCGGTAGTTGTGTGCAGCCGAAGTCGCCTTCAAACGTCGAAAATCGAACCAAAGACCACACCTCAGCTACTCAGAAACAACCTCCTGACTAAATTCTATTAAAAATGATATATACCGACCGTAAGACTAACAAAAAGGCGAATTGTAATAATACAAATTGACAAGTCCGGAGCCACGTGTTGTGTACATAATGTGAAATGTTTCATTCAGTCTTGTAAGAAATAGTAGAAGCCAGTTCACTCGGGACTCGATAGGATACACCGGTTGGAACAAATTACATTTTTATATACTTGAATTAATGAATTTTTATATATATTATTGCACTTTTAAATTTATAACACAATTCGTTCACTTTTCACTTGAGTTCCATTTGTCACAAATTATAATTATATGAATATTTTATGTAACATGTTCATTTAATGCATGTAATCGCCATTATCTCGTTCATTTAAACTAAACTACGGGTATAAATAAAGATAACGCGTCACTATAGGAACGGAGCCAATTAAATTATTATCATACTTCGCACAAACTGAATTTACTTTCACAAATGACTAAATAAAATTAAACTTAGCAAATACCGTCCGCTAGGCACGTCGAACATCGCGAGCTTCTAATAAAACAACATCTCAAATCCTTTTACAAACAATATCAATCCATTGAAAGATCTACCAAAAGCTTTGCGAACCCTCGACTATTAAAAATGGCTCAGGCCTGAAATAACTGTTTACCTAAAATTTATTTTTCCCAAAATGTCTGCTTTTCCATAATGTCAGCATATGACGTGCTGACATTATGGAAAAGCAGACATTTTGGGCAAAAATACATTTTAGGAAAACAGATATTTCAGGCCTGTGCCTTAAAAATCTTTAGGAATACGATTCGCCGTAAGAATAACCTCTTGAAATGTACATGATTATTATTACCAGTCAATTATCACAACCTGCATTACAACTAGAATCTCTAAAAGCTCGCAACATTCTACGCGTCAACAGACAATCGACTACACACCTGAATATAAAGTCACGATATACGGTCTCAATTCTGGGAAACGTTTCTTAAGTTGAGTAAAATGAGTTCAAGCCTGGATTGTAGAGCATGTGTGAGCAATATGTCTGGTTGGAAAAAAGTTTATATCAAATAAAAATGTCTAGGTTTAAAGTGTTTGGAGCGGGTACTTTTCTAAGACTAAAATTATAGCTTTAGCGCAGTTAACTTTAGAGAACGCTGCCCAGAATTAAGACCATTCCCTATGTTATGGTAATTCATTACCTAAGTAACAAAATCGAAATACATTCACTGAAATTAACTCTTGAGATGACGTAAAAAAATATTTAACTGCTTCGTTTATATTAAAGCTTAACACTACTGGATAAGTATCTTTATAACTACTTCTGTTTCATAAATGTTGCTACAAATCAAAGGATTTGTTCAAAATATGCCTTGGAATGGACATAATTTTAAGTGATTGGAAATAGATGAGGTAAAAGAAATCTCCGTTCTTCACTAAAAACATAGAATTTACAGTTTATGATTAGAAATGAAACGTAATTTTCTAGGGACGGGAACACAAAAAATCACGGCACCGCGCGCGCTCTCAAGTTATATATACTATATTTTCTAACGGCCACGTCTCATAAAATCAAAGATGAATAAAATTTAAAACTTCTAGGTACTCTAGTGGATTAATCAGTGCAACAATTACAATAATTTGCAAACAAAACGACAAAAAGGCGCCGTCGCATTCTGAATATTTTTTTTGGACCAAACCCCGCACAAAAGATGTAAATTCAACGAATTAGCCTATAAATAAATACAACCGAAAGCCAGATAATTGCTTACTGTTGACAAATACTATAATTCTTAATAAACACCAATAGTAATGACAACAGAATTAGAATCGAGTTTGAACAATAATAAATGGCTATACAAATTAACAGGTCATAATAGTAACAAGTTTCACGCGAATATGTTTTTCATCAAGACCTTATTTGAATAACAATAGAGTCGAAAACATCACGGTGAACTATTGATATATCTGGCAGCATTTTCTAATAGTTCTTAACGTAACTCCTGTGTTGAATCTTAAGTCCTATGTCATCTGTACAAGGTCGAAAATAGGGGGACTATGGACAGAGTATTAGCGAACAAGTTAATTGAAACCCAGTTGCTCATAATGAATGTCGATAATGAGAGCTTTTTACAAATAAAAACCCTGTCATTGAAAAACAATTTCATGGGAAGATCAAAATTATCAAGATAATTATCCAAAAAATATCGATCACATAATTATGGACAAATCTAAATGTGTTTTTACATTCGATCTAATTTCTTTGTGGCAAGTTTTTTTTTACAATAATAGACCCTCGTTTGACCGTGATCTCACCAGTTGTTAAGTGATGATACAGCCGACGACGGAGCACGAAGGTCTAGAAGGCATCTGTTCACTCATGCCTTGAAAAGGCCCAAATTATAGTTATCAGGAAAGACAGACGACGGCAGCGAGTTCCACTCCTTAGCAGTTCGCATAACAAAGGTGAAGGCACGATTGCAACATACTCAAAATTCAGTATATTTTGACTTGTTAAGTCAAATTTTGACCAATATTGTTATTTGATATTTTATGGTACAACTATCTTGATAATTATCAGTTGGATCATGTTGATATTAGCCATATGGCAGTATTATATTGCATACACAAAATATTTACAATACATAATTTTGCTCTTGATTATCTATTGTGTACAAACATTGCTATACATTATTATAAAAACAAATGGGCTTATAATAATCTGACAAAAGTTAATCAATGCTTAAACATACAAAAAAAGAAGTATTTATTTATCTTTTTCATTTTGTTACCACATTGCTCATATACATTATTATACATTGAACAGCGCGTCTCGCACGCATTTTCTCATCCAACACAGACTTCAGTCTAATGGCAGCCGATAAAAAATCTAATTCAATTTTAAGCAACTGGGTTTATAAATAATGAAAAAAAAAACAGCTCCCGAAAACCTTATAAAAGCAACACTGGCTCAATGCTATGGCAATGTTGGATGACGTAATGTTTCTTGATGGTGGCACTTCACTTGGCGTATATGCGTAAATGTTTGCATTATTTTGCCAAGGCAAACAACATTGTGTATAACAAGCGTAGCGCGTGTTGTCTTGCATATGTTTGCTGATGTTTATTTACTTTTGACTACCTTCCTAAGGTTTTTAAGTTCTCATTTACTATGTATCAGCAACTCCTTGCTCCGAGGCACCACACAGGCGCTTCTCACCTAGTGGTAAGACGGACCATTTATGTAAGCCAAGCCGTGTTTGTTGCCTGATTCTTCTAGGCTTGGTCGCGTTGGAACAGGAGTAACTTTAGTTTATAAGACGATTCAAAATGATGCTTGGGATTTCAATGAATAAAGTTCTTTTGACTTTGTGTACTGACGGAGTCATGGTTGATTATGCCTTGGATAATTAACGCAAACATTTGCGTACATACACCAAGTGAAGTTGCACCTTTACAGTTAACAGCGCTTACAACCCCTTTTTGACAGTTACGTTTCTATTAAGTTTCGTAAAAATATATAGTATTAATAATCATCCTATCACCTCTATAAAATAAAGTGGCATTCAAACGGTGTTTTGTCTACTTTCGAATTACTGGTTTTTAGTTCTTGATAATATTGAACCTGTCAGAAAGGAGTTACAAGCGTGTCCCTACTGTAGATGCATAGAACAAAACTTTATGCTGATGAGACCTTTTGCAGACTATTCAAGCATCAGGCATCCTTAGGACGATTATACCTCAGATTAACATGATCGCAATTTTTTTTATTACGCGGGCAAAGTTTAAAAGGCCTTTTCTCATATGGGCAATGTTATTATCTCTGCTCAGTCAAAGCACTCGGAAGTCAGTCAAGACTCTTCAGAGCTTAGTATAAAATTGTCTATTGACATTAATTCGCTACCTATCAAATTAATTTAAAAGTGCTATCTACTCAAGATTATGTGCCCTTAATATCTTATTTTCTGTAATTTTATTTATCTAGCAAATCTTCCATTCACTTAATTTCGACGTTGTAGAGATAATAATGTTAAAAATCGTTGCGTAACTGACTGGCAGACATCGTCTAAGCCGTAAGTTCTAGAGACCTGAAATTTGGACAGTTCATTCCCTTTGTGATCTAGAGGTGCACAAGAAAGGAATTTCCGAAATTTACCTCTCCTATGTGGGAAGTATGATGTTGGATGTTGATGTTTGTATGGAAAAAACTCCACGTGGACAAAGTCGCGGGAATTCCACTAGTTATTTATACTATTCGTAAAGTTTAATCACTAGTGTTAGCAAAATTTAATTGAAAGTTCAGATTTTTTTGAACCAAACTTTATTCTACAAAAAAAAACTAACAATCTACCTAGTGACTACTGGGGGGGTTAGCATTAATCTAAATAAGTAGGTAGGTGATTAAATTTTACGAATACTATTGCCCTGTCATTCCACATTTCAGTATACAATAAAATGACTTTAGAACCTCCATGATGTCCCCTCATTGTAGGACTTCAGGAGACAAATTCACAGTTTTCGGGAGCCATCTTTATCCATGAGTGTGATCTGTTAGCGGCGGCGTGCGGTGCGTGCGTACGTCGCGTCACTTGCGTGCGGCGCGCGCGTACGTCGCGTCACTTGCGTGCGATGCGTGCGTGCGTCGCGCGTCACTTGCCCGCGCGCGCGGCACACTTCTTCTTTTTACGCTTGAAGAAACAACAGCATCTGGAATACACAGATTGCCTGTATGAAGATTTGATGGGTCTGCTGGGGTATTCATTGTTGTTGGTAGAGAGAGAGAAGAGACACGAAAGTTTTAACGAATTTAATATAAGAATCTTTGGTAATAATCATCACTAGAAACGAGATATTTACCATGATTTTTTGAGCTTTGTTAATTCCCAATATTTCGGCACAGTTGCATGCGCCATGATCACGGGTAAACTCACTAACAAAGCTCAAAACTAATGGCAAATATCCCGTTTCTAGTGATAATTATGTTCATAACCATGATTGTTACAAAGGTTATATCTTTGGTAATGCTCTTTAAACCAGTATGTTGTAATGTAATGTTTCAACAAATAGACGATGGATCAGCTACAACATTGCCCAGGCAAAAGTTTGTGAGGATGGATGGATGTTTGTTACTCTTTCACGCAAAAACTACTGAACGTATTCAGATGAAACATTGCAGTAAGTATTATAGCTTAAATACATCAGAATATAAGCTATCTCACTAATATTATAAATGCGAAAGTTTGCTAGTATGTTTGTTACTCCTTCACGCTGAAACAGCTAGAGCGATTTGGTTGAAATTTGGAATGGAAATAGCTTATACCCTGAATTAACACATATGCCACCTTTTATCCCGACATTCCCACTGGATCGAGACTTATACGAGTGGAACCGCGGGGCGCAGCTAGTAATTTATAAAAGTAACAACATCGCTGATGTCGAGTAGCATACATAATTTCCAACAGTCACGTACATAGTCATGATCCCACACTAGGATTCTCTGTGTCATGGGTATCAGGAACTACGAGTACCATGGTACCATAACACCCAGACCCGGAACAAATATTTGTCATTTTTCCCGCAGCGGGAATCGAACCCGCAATCTGTGGCGCGGCGGGCGAGCAGCTGGCTAAGGTGCAAGAGGACGCATCTATAGATTTGAATAACAAGAAATCAAATGGCTTTATATACGTTTCATGCTAATAAGGTACTTATCTTAAAATTCTTAAGATATTGGTGGAGACTCTGATGCGCCAATCTCTAAACAAAATTTGACAGCACTAAATTTATGTATCCGTCCTTTTCTAACAGACTGAAATGAAAAAGATGTCAGTATTTTTAGCGCTGTCATGTTTAGAGAATGCATCAGAATCGATATTAATGTTACTAAAAGCCACAGCCACAAAACTCAATCAAAACAAAAAATAACAAAAAAATAAAAATAAACCTGCTATGTGTTAGCTAACTATATTCATCGAAAAATTCTGACTAATTTTCTACGACAAATTTGCTTAAGCTTCCCAACAGCTAACCTTAAGTAAATTGTTAGAAAAACAACATACTGTTTATCAGGCGCGCTTTAAGGAGTAATGCTTCAGCCACTAAACTAGTTCTAGCATTAAATTCATTAAACTATTTATTATTAGGAATACTACGGCATGTACGCATGTACGCACGTTTTAATATAAAAAATCAGTGATATAATACATATAACACTCAACAGCTCTGATTCCACACTAGAATACCCGGTGGCATGGAGGAACTACGAGTACCATGATACACAACAATGTTGCCCGCACTTCTATGGTTAGAACAAGCCCGTGATCCCAGCACAAAATTGACAACCATTCTATCTAAATGTTTCTACTGTTCATCTAATACGCTCCCTTCTATTAGTAAATTACTCAAGCGTTCCCAGCCATATCAATTAGTTGCTAGTCAAGCCCCAGAACCACACTACGAATTTAAAAAAAAAAATGAACCATACAGTTGGAAAACTGACTTGGTTTCATCCAGCACGTCAACTTCGTGTTGCGGTGCGGTTATCGTATTACTATGCCTAATAAATCTTAGCCCAAACTATCAGCAGCTAAGGATACCTTCTAAAATGCCCCCTTCTACCAGTAACTACTTAAGCGTTCCCAGCCAAAACTATTAGTCAAGCCCCAGCAAGGCTAACCCGCACTCTGAGCACGCAAAAAGAAAATAAAATAAAGGAACCATACAGTTGGAACACTGACTTGGTGTCGTCCACCACGTCGACTTCGTGGTGCGGCGCAGTTATAGGCGTGTTGCTGTGACCTGCTGTGGGGTCATCGGCGCCGAGCTCGCCGTTCGTTGAGCTTACCACCTGGGGAAGACAATGGTACACATAAAAATAACATACAGAGGCTCGCGACTGTAGCAAGCTAGGGACCATAGCTGGCGAATTCACCATTAAACAATTAAAAAAACGATTGTCGTCATTTTGCTGTCTTGAAGAGGTCCTCATGGAGTCATCAAATCCTGGGTTCAGGTTAGTAAGGGGACAATGCACAATACACCCAATGCGGGACTTCAGTGCAGATCTTATCTCCTCCATTTTGAATTACAATTAGATCCTGACATCCGTCTACAAGATAAATTCTACAGGATAATTTGCAGCACCGATGTGAATCAAACTCAAACTAAACCGAGACTAAATTTTGAGTTTGAGAGATTTTTTCACTAAAACACATAACATCTATACTTGATTGAGTCTCGATCGATTCTGTTTGTTTTAAGTTTTGTATTATTGGGGAATTATCTCTAAATTCAGACAATGAAGCGCTCTTCCTGTTTTAGATACTCCCACGATCATATATTTTTTTAATATACTATTGTGGATGGTGTTTATAAATAGTTTATTTATAGATTGTCTAACGATACTTTAAACATTGAATCAAGCCACAACGCACACATAGAAACTTATTCAGATATCAAGCCTAGATCTTGTTAAAAACTATGACGACGACTATTTTTACAAACTTTTATTAACCTGTTAGTATGCTAGTTAGTGTGGGACAAATCTTGAAACGGAATTTTGAACCAGTTCCACCCAACGATTGATCTGTAATTTTTCATACCTGTCAAGTTCAGATCATAATACAATATTATGGTGACGGTGAGCTGATCTGATAATAGAGACGGAAGGTGGACAACGGAACTCCTCGATGATTAATAGTAGCCTGGCAGTGTTTGGAGTCATTTTGATCAGCTCACGGTTCCGTTCACTAATTTAATAAAAGCTCGTACGTTTCTTCCAAAATACTCAAGCATCACATCGAATAAACTACCAAAGTATCCTTAGTTGCTTAGTTCATTTCAATCTAGCGATGATTATGGCAATGTTCAAACAAATTAAGCTTGTCAAAAAATAATTCAAAAACATAGCATAGTAGGTACTAAATTCCGAAACAATGTAAGTAATGAATGAATATTGGCAGTGTTTATTTGAAGCTTATACATAAAATAAAGCTGTATCCATAGAGCACAACAATAAGGCCCACTGTCTACTAAACCGTCTCCACATAACATTTAACACGGGTAAACATCGGGTGGGTAAAAGCTTCCATGTAAACGTTGCTGCGTTTCCGACTGGGCGGCATCAGTCGTTGTACGGTTTTAATGATGTCCGCATCGGTTTAGAAACACATGGCTTGCAGATGAAGTGCACTTCAAAATTAAACAAAAAAACACGTCCTCAATTGACTTATCGAGTCTGAATAATCTCATTCCAATTTAAGCCGTATTAATTTGGAGCTCTGCTTAGATTTGCAAACCACGCTGCATGTCTTTGTCTGCTGTAACAGAATATCGTCTGTTTATTAGATTGTATTGATGGTTTTTTTTATAAAATATCACGTTTTAGACAAAATAAATACATTATTAAAACAAGATATTCTATCTTTTTTTCACTTTAGCTGCGTCATTTTTAGTACTTAGCAATATAAAAACGGCATTTTAGACGTGTAAGTTATATTTCATATTGTAAGTTATGTGCGTTGAACATTTTCGAGCGCGGATCCAACATTATGTTTCTAAATCGATGGGTGTCTACACTTTTAAGCATTTACAGCAGCGCTTTAGTAGACAATGTACCTAAAGCGCCATGCAAACGACCACACATTGCCACATTATCATCAAAACTGACCGTGGAACTAGATCCGGGAATTTTCACATACCGAAAATTCTTATTCTTCAATAGCTAAAAAATAAATACACCAATATACATTCACAATTACCAGAGTTGCCGATATAAATAACATATTATATAAAATATCTGAAAGACATGCAGATTGCAGGTAACATATTTATAAACTATTTTCTTCAAAGTATTTTCTTAGCAGTTTGTTCAGTTCTCAAAGCCTTAGATATACTAAAAAATAACGTCAACATTGAAGTATCTTTTCCTCATAAGAAAAACTATAATTTTATTACATGCATTATTGATTACCCGAGTGACATCTATGACATTTCATGCACTATGTTTTTACGGATTCTCTTCTTGCTGTATTTTGAAGGGATTCGAAACTTGTCTGAAATTTTGTTCAACTCTTTAAAATTTGTCTATTAAACTCCTTATCTCCTTAGTTGATATCATTACAGCTTTAGAAGCAATTGCTCGCGTTAGCAAAACCTTGGCGTTTGAGTGACCCAGTCTATTTGTTCTTTTTGCAGAAAATGCTTTAGATATTTTCCCAGCTCAGTTTGATATCATTACCTGCACAGAGCTGTCCCGTGGGACGTGGTGTGACCTTGTTATTGCGGAACCAGTTGCTCACTTTAGTAACTCCTTGGTATTTGAGTGATCCAGGGTATTTAATTAGCAGAGGCCGTACCATGAGCTGTTATAGCGATTCAGTTCAAAAACTATTCAGTACAAAATATCGGTTCGTTGTTGACATCCGTCATAAAATCGTAATCGTAGAAGTCTATAGACCTTCTGCTACTGTCCCTTTAAATACAGCTGCGGACGTCACGGAACCGATATTTTGTACTGAATCGCTATAAGAGCTCATGGTACAGCCTCTGGTCTGTTATTCTAAGCTTAGTCAATATTACCTGCACAGAGCCGTGTCTATCAGTCAGCGTGAGGTGTCCCGTGAGACGTGAGGCATTGCCACTGGGCCAGTGGGGCTAATTAGTAGCTCCCGTAAGCAACTACTTGCGGTCTGAGTGACTCCAGCTATTTAATTAGCAGGTCTGTTATTCTCAGCTTAGTCGATATCATTACCTGCACAGAGCCGTGTCTATCAGCCGGCGTGAGATGCCCCGTGGTGATAGGCGTGGCCTTGCCGCTATGAGGCCAGTTGCTGGCGTTAGTGGCGCCTCCTGCGCCAAACTCCTTGGCAGCGAGTGCCGCCATCTGGAAGGAGAGGCGCTAAACATGCGGAAGTATTGTCACGTGGGCACTTTGTTTGGGAAAATCGGAGAAATTACCTTGAGCCCCGGTGATTGTAGGCAATAAATTAAAAGTAAATTACGAACAAATTCAGGTTGGTATAAGAGGAACCCGATTTTGAAGAAATTATTTATTCTATTTGACCAGAGTCCTTAAAACAACGGTCTCAAAGTAACTTTACCGGGTCAGCTCTTGGTTCTTATGCATGCTGATTGAATTCATACAGTTTTGATCATTATGTGGTCAATGCATAGTCCGTTTTACAAAATCTTACTTCTTCAAAATAATCACAGGTATCTTATGAGACACAAACAGGTATATTCCTGCGTTAGCGGTTGCTTTCATAGAGCAAGCATCCTATGTGATGATTGGCATTTCTAAATATATTATACAATAGTTAGCAGCGCTAATGGAAAATCACAAATAAAACATGAGTTAGCACTGTATTTCTGGAATAAAAGAAGAAACTAGCAATAGAAAATTAATATCACTCATTATAGTGATTTTTATCAGAACTATCTACCAAAAAACACGTTAGTGACTGGCAAATCTCAAAGCACAAGCCAAATTTATGAATATAAATAGGTAGAAGTGTAGTGTTAGTAGTGTTAAATAGCTTTTCACAACATTTATGAAATAAACTAAACATTTGATGACACTTTTGTTCCATTTACCTACCATTTCAATATAAAAACTGGGCATCAAAATTATGCTATAGGTAATTCTCGTGCCGTGGCGTGTCCTGCCTAATAGACCCTTCCATCTCATCCTGTGGATATCGTGAAAGCCGACTAAGAGATTACACCAAGGGATGTGCAGCAGCATCCACCTGAGTACACAACACCAATACCGCGATCACCAACCCGCCTGCCAAGCAAGGTGATTATGCCAAATCTCCCCATTAAATTTAATAAGAGAGGCCTCGTCCAAAGACGTCTAAAGGCTGCTGATGACAGTAGGTAATTCTTAAGAGATTAATACTGCCGTGCTAACGATAATGATTGTAAGTATTTTTAAGTTTTTTTTTCTTAAATTAATTAAAAAATGAGTTAATATCATGTTTGGAATCAGCTCATTTATCAATATCTAAATTAATTACAGGTAAGCTAAAGTAAGCATAACTACACTTACTGCCGTTTTATTACAGACGGATCCTAAGTATAGGTACAGTAGTATATTAAACCATAGTTTTAATACACAGATGATAGATCAGACGGTTTTCATGCTAGCCTTGAATGGGACAATACATTTACAAAGGGAACACACATTATGGAGAGATTGGGAGGCGATTGGTAAAGGGTCAGCGACTATAAAAAAACTAGGTAAATAACAAAAGCAACCAAACCTCTCCGGAAATAAGCGCTGCCTCATCGTCCTCAACCAAACCAATCATATAATCACACAAATCATCCTGTGACGACAAAAAAGCAGTGTAAATGGCCTGAAGGGAAGACACGTTAGGTAAAGAAAGTAGACTTAAGACTTCGGCAGACAGCAAGCGATATGAGGGAATAACTCTATACAATACTGTATAGCAAAAGATACAGTCAGCCACAAACAACCTCCAAAAGAAATTGCCCTAGTAGGTGACGAAGTCTCATCAACTCATACCATCGAAGTCATAAAAGACGACTTAGGGATTACGCCAGGCGATGGGCACATTTGAGTACTAAACAACAATAGTATTTTTTAAACTATCGCGATCAGAACACATATTTATCAATATTGTCACGGGTATTTATCGCGCGTACAGCAATCGTCAGCCCGCGACCATAATAGCTGTAACGTATTCGAAACGTCGGGCATAATAAATATATAGGTAACACGCGATAAATACCCGTGACAATATTAATAAACAATACTGCGCTGCAATCACCAGTCCGCGAGACCGTGGTGATTATGGCAAATCATACTATGAGGCATTGCATACTATGAGGGATCCCTCCCTCCTACTATGAGGGGGGCCTCAGTGGACGTCTAAAGGCTGCTGATATGATGATGGATGAGATTTTTTGGAGAACCAACCTCCCTGTAATGCCACATTGGTTGCAAATTACCTATGGTATAATGTAACCCATTTCGCGCGTTCTATAAAATATTTTTGCTGCATACTGTGATCCTGAGGATACCTACGCATCTCATTTACTGTTTGTCGAAGTCTCAAAGTTCGTAGATTATTTTAATTTTAAATAGATAATTAATATTTGAACGAACTTTTACCTAATCTGAAGCTAAATGCGTTTTTAATCATACAACTTGTCCTAATGCAAATGTAAAACATCATTAATCTACTGAATTTATAGGATAGCAGCATTTTAATAAACGTTTTAAAGTTCTATGTTAAATCGTTGTAAGTATGTTGTGTTTGTTACCTTGTGGAAGGGTTGGTGTAGGTCACGGTTTGGAGAGACGACGATTTCGTGTCCAGTCTGGATAGAACCCACAGGCGTCGACTGAAATTATACAATTAGAAAATTAATCACATGAACAAAGTAAGGAAGCATGTGTAATTTTTTCTGGATACTAATCCGATACTATCCGGTGCAGAATGTATTGTACTGTGCTATGCCATGCACAGTTAAAATTTCTAGCCAAAATAATGTAATGTATTGATGTATAATGTATAGATATAGATATATAGATACCATAAAAGAATTACAAAAGTAACTGCATAACTGCATAATACGAGAGACTGCTACGAAAAATATAATATTTCTTTGCAAAACATAAAAATAGAGCAAAAACTAAAATTGAACTTGTAAATAAAATGTAAATCGATCAAGGAATAAAAAAATACAAACAATAATAATAATAATAATTTAATAATGTTTTGTCTATCCCTCTTTTACTAAGTAACTTCATATAAATTATGTGACGTCATAGCCAGCTAGTGATGTCTTTGTCAAATATAACGTTCTATCTACCCCTCTCTTACTAAGGCACTTTATATATATGTGACGTCATAAACAATTAGTGATATCTCTGTCATTATAGTTGGTAACTTGAAACGCTTGTATTTAGACATTTTTAAAGATATATAATACCCGCTTGTCACGTAAAAAAGCATAAACAAATAGGCAACTACTGTATTATAAGAGAATTTATACAAATCATTGTGTTTTCATTTGATTGATAATTTCTTAAGTTTTAGCTTAAGGCGCAGACCCACGGCGGCGCACGGAGAGGCTACGAACGTGTGTTAAGCTTCGCTTTGCAAGAAAATGTATGTGATCGTGTCCACTGTAACCCACGGACACGCTACGCATCATTGACGTCATTGATACATGCGTGGCTCGCTCGAATAGGCGCTTACATAGCTCAACGCTGTCAAACGCCATGCACGCTGTGTACCGGTACACGGCTACATCCACAAAGCGTATCTCATCGCTCATCATGTACATAGTCGTGGGTTAGTATTCGTGTATAGTGTGTACTGCAGTGGAAACGTAGACCCACGTCTACGTTTATCTGTCAATGAATATTTGACAGATAAACTAATGTAGATATTATTTATAGTTTCAAGTATTTGATTTTATTTTCTATTTTGACATATTGTTTTACGTGTTTGTTTTGAACTGTAAGGACATAAAAATGTCGTTAATTTATAAGTAAAATATTGATAGCTGTTTAATACGATTTATTATGTAATTTTTTGCACGCCTAAAACGGTAGAAATAGTTGGTACTTTTTTATAATTAACATCCTAGTAACCCTATTTGAAGCAAATAAAAAATTTGATTGATTGATTGACGTTGTCGAACAAATAAATCCACGCAGCTAAAATGCGCCGCGTGCTCGTGCACAGCATGCGCCGCGGTGGGTCTGCGCCTTAAATCCTAAGAACGCGTGTGTAAATACGTGCATCTCCAAGCAAGCAGTTTCAATATAATAATAGAAAATTCACAAGCTTACCACACAAGTATATTAACTTCAGTGCATCTCCACTAACCTTATCAGACTTAGTTCTAACCACATTTGATGGGGGTGCATTCCGAAGGATTCTCAGCACATCAAGGTTCTTAGGCTGACGGCATAAGCGTAAACATGCGGCATGCAACATTTAAGTGAAACTTTACTAACAGATAAAGGTTTAAATAAACAAAAACATAGCTTATAAAAAAGCTTTACCTTCAAATGTTGCTAGCCTTTAATTATAATTTTAAAAACAATAAAAAAATATAGTTGATACTATTGTGGATGAAATCTTTAAATGAATAAAAGATGATTTACAACGGGTTTAATCCATTGGTGTTTGTTAATTTCAAAACAGTAAATTAGTGTGTCTTTGTCTATCCACAATATCCACATTCAGGTTTAGCAGATACCTATCAGCTTTCCAATCGACTTAAAGGATCAAGTACAAAGTAGATCAAGTTAATATTCAACAAAACAAAGTGAGAACTCGAGTGAATAAGAGTTTAATTATCACGGTTTTTATACATTGATAAATAGCCGTTTGTTAATTTTAAAACAAGAATTTATTGTTTCTTTCTATCCACATTTAGCCTAAGCAGGTACATAAGCTTTCCAATCGTCTCAAAGGAGGCTAGTACAAAGTAGGTCAAGTTAATATTCAAACACCCAAAGGGAGAATTTGTTTTTTTAAATGAATAAACGGTTAATTTCCACGTTTTTTATTCATTGGTCATTTGCCATTTGTTTCTGTTTCTTTGTCTATCCACATTCAGACTTAGTAGGTATCAGCTGCCCAATCGACTACAAAATAGATCAAATCTATATTCAACAACCCAAAGGGAGAACTCCTGTTTTCAAATAAATAAATAGTTAATTACCACGGTTTTTATCTATTAGTAATTAGCCGTTTGTACATTTAAAAACAGGAAATTATGTTTTCTTTGTCTTTTCACTTTTACCTAACACAAAATATAAAATAATATAACAAAATCATCGTAATTTAACTAATTCAAAAGCTACACAAAAACACAGACATAAGTAGACATGTTTTATTAACCAAACCCAATAAATATTTAATATCTACCTTAGCATATTCTAAAAGTAAGATTTTAGTTAGTGACTTATAGAATTTCAAATCAGCAGATGAAAAATATGAAAATAAAAAGGATAATTATTTCAAAAAGTAAATAATAAACATAGCTGGATAAAAAGATATTTCATACAGTTTGTGCTAGTAATGTACAGACAGTGCAATGCTCTTTATAACTAGAATTTAGAAGCCTTATTTTATAAAGTGATTTGATTCACATCACTACAATCTTTGGAAAAGGCGTTCGATAAATATAAAAAACAAATGCATGACTAAATAAGTTTCAGTACAAACTAGAAAAAAGAAAAACAACGTCGGTTACGACGCAGAAAATGCCGACCGATGCTAATTAAAATGATAGTTTTTATAGTCGGTGGGTTAAGTTACAACTAGAGGCATTAAAAAATACTATGTACAGTCACCGTGATTATGATACAGAAAGCAAAACGAAAATTAAATGAGCGATTAAGTGCCAAATTATTCATGATCTGAACGTTTAGGATGAAACTTAGGGTGATTGTACATCTGCGTTAACTGTCGACAAAATCGATAGTAATGTACTAAAGAATCACCCAATTTGTATAACGAAACGTTTAAGAATCAAATAACACATAATGTTTCGCTTTACAAGTATAGAATAAATATATAATTCATATTTATTAACATTCTCTTTGAAGCAATATTTTATGTCTTGAAACGTGTTATTTGAATCTATAACGCTTGATATATTTAGATAATTCCATACAAGGTATAAAACTACAGGGTAGCTTCTTGCAGGTTTCTAAACATCAAAATTAGCAATTGTTCACACCCTCGAAACGAAAATATGTTCACAAAATATTGAAATAGAAAATACAGGCAAAATTTGTGCATAGTGACATAGGAGTGCCGAATGACCCACGAAATAGCATCTTAAATTAAGGTTAGCATACAAGGCACTTGACACACACATTCACACATTCGTTTTTACAAAGCTATTCAAGCGTGAATATGTAGAACTAAATACACCAAGTTCAATAACACTATAAATGGGCGGTTATACGGCTATTAACAATTATTTTTGACAGATGTTTGATCATGATCTGCTGTCACCAGAGACCTTACCAAGAGCTCTTATTGCGATTCAGTTCAAAAACTATCGAGTACAAAATACCGGAATATCGTTGACATCCGTCATCATTGAATAACTTTAAACGCAGAAGTCTATAGACCTTCTGCTACTGTGCCTTTAAATATAGCTGCGGAGAGCATCAACCGATATTTTGTACTGAATAGCTATAAGTGCTCATGGTAAGGCTACTGAAGCGATAGTAACGGTAGCCTGTTTATCTGTTGGTGAACTTGGGGCATTACAGTATCTGTAATCAATATGGCACATAGTACGAATAATAATGACAAACGCGTAGCCTGTATATATTTAAATCATTAGTTAATTGATAATAGACCTCAATACTAGCACTAAAGTGATAGCAATACTTTAAGCTTTAACATTAGACATATTTTTATTAGTAAGCAGTCTTTTTTTTCTCTGTATGTGTTGCATATTGATTAATGATACTGCACAAGCTTTAAATCAAAATGTGATGTCGTATTGAGTCTAAGGTTGTTTCCACACCCAAGCGATCGATCTTATCGATCGATAGAAAAATTAGATCAGCCGACGTCGGCACAGTTCTTACAATTCTAATCGTTTAGCTGATTGCTCGACAAATCGTCTGCCGCGTGACGGTTTCCTCAGTTCTTGTCGATCGTTTATCGATCGGACCTGTGCCCGACAATCAGCCAAAGCAACTACAATAGGGACACACGTTAACAACTCTTTTTTGACAACAATTTAATTACCGTAACTTAAAACAGGCTTTTTAAGTCCACTTTTATTCATAAATTAAATGAGATTGGTTCGTTGATTGATTTATTTTCTTAGTGCTATCACACGATGAGACACGAAGACCTTTCCGATTTCAAAAGCAAGCCAACACTTTACAAACTGGCTAAGCAAGCTAACCCAGACTCATTTTTTTTTGTCTGAACTTTACTAGAAATATAAAATCCCTTTTCTGCGATTGTTCTTTATTTTGACCGACTTTTTGTTCTTTATAATAATATGACTTTTACAAATTCGATTGTTTAGATGGTTATTTGTATATTTTCGGTGTTTTTTTAAGATTTTTAGTGAGGTTTGATACCAAATTCAACAAAAAGTTTTTTTAAAATTATGTAGCACAAGGATAGCTCATGCCAAGGTTTAGTATGGTATTACAACCTAATGTATAATACATAATTTATGTTGAGTGTCCATTCCAAAAAGACCAAGAGAGAAATTCTCTTCCAAAAAGAGAAGATTAAATAAGTACTTGATGGATAAATGCCAATATAAACAATACTTATTCTTATTGGCTTTATAGATTTTTGTCGCTTCCGTTACACAAAAATGAATCACATAATCAAATATTTTATGATGTGAACTGAAATACTATGCTCCTTTTGCTCTAAAGTAAGCAATGCGTGGCAAACATCTGGTTACTGAATTCAATTATGACCCTTAACCTGTAAGTGAAAGCGATAGTAGGTACATATTTTTTACGCAACTCTACTTAACCGACAATGTCAAAAAGAAGTTATCAACTTGTCCCTAGTGCACAACAATATTCGATCGATCCAACGTCGCGTGGGTGTGACAACACCCCAACAGAGTGCAGATAGAGTGTTAGCAGCGCCACTCACAGTTGAGACTTGTCCGTTTAAAGCTTGCGATCAAGCGACAGAGTTATTTACCATGGTCTTGCCGGTCCAGTCGAACTCGCCGTCGTCCACGTAGCCGCGCCGGTCGAATAGGTCACGGAACATGCGCCGCAGCTGGTCGTAGTCCGGCGTCTCGAAGAAGTCCAGTCGGCGCACGTAGCGCAGGTACGTCGCTAGCTCCTCCGGGTGGCCTTCGCATAGCACCTGGGGGGCCAATCCTCCGATTGTACACATACCTATTCCGCATAGCCTCAAAAGACGGAAATCAACAATCAGTGCGTGTTTCCAGTGATGACTTACGACACTGAGACGTGCACGATAACTTATGCCTCATAGAAAGTCACGCAAGCGGGCTATGGAGAGAGCTATGCTCAGAGTTTCACTGAGTGATAGAATCCGAAACGAAGGGATCCGAAAAAGGATCAAGATCACCGACATAGCTCTCAGAATTAGCAAGTTTATGTGGCAATGGGCAGGCCGTATAGCTCGCATAACCGACAACCGTGTGGGAAACATAGGTTTTCGTGTGGCAACCATTATTCAGACGACGCACTGAAGGAAGGCCCCCAAATTACCAACGAGTAACACTGTTACTCGTTGGGAATCAGGCAACCCAAACCAACCTCTCGGTGAACCGACGACAGTTAAAAGTCGAAAGAAGTCGGTGGATGGCAGCGGCTCAAGAACATACGTCATGGCGTGGACTTCCACAGGCTGATGATGATGATGACGATGAGACATTGTCTAACTTTCATACAAGAACTTTGATAACAAAATGTAGAGTTCAACAATGTTCATAATCAGAGACTTTTTGGACGTAAGCTCACAAGCTAACGTACAAACCAGTTTCATTTTGCGTAAGTTTCAGCATAGAAATAGCAAATTTCATACCTCTATAGGTGTCGCCCGTTTCGTGTCGCCAATTTTTTGGTATCTCTCTTTCAATGTGTCAGCTTTTAAACCCTGCCAGGGCAAGGAGCCGCGTAAAAAATACATGAACATGTGACCGAGCGCCTCTAAGTCGTCGCGTCTCGATTGTTCTGAAAAAAGAACAACAATTTTTTTGTTACATAATACACTTTTCCAGACCCGTGGTAGTCTCGGCCTACGAATAGGACTCCTCCAACTCCTCCCGTGGATGTCATCAAAAGGCGACTAAGGGATTACGCCAGGGGATGGTCAGCAGCATCCACCTGAGGGCTTGCCTCAGGTGGAGGCCTCCCCCCAAAGCATGCATAGCGTGCAATGGGGGATTTGCCATAATCACCACGCTTGGCAGGCGGATTGGTGATCGCTGTTTGGCGACAGGTACAAGTACTTAAGTGGACGCTGCTGCCCATTGAATAATCCCTTAGTCGCCTTTTACGACATCCCTAGGAGGAGTTGGAGGAGTCCTATTCTTAGACCGAAACTATTACGGCTTAATTAATCGATAAGTTACTCAGCCGGAAACTTCGACGAAGTGTACATGGGAACCAGTTGTTGTACCAATGGTTGTTAAGGTGGATCGTCTTGCAATTGGCGCGAAATTCAAATTTTATTGTGTTTTTGCTCATCGCAGCTCATCAACACTTCTTGTGAGAGCGAAAAATAAGAGACCTAACACGCATGTTTTAGTTGATAGTAACTCACAAATGTAATTAATTCATCTGCAAATATTCTTCAATTATTTTTATAGTGTTTTTGGTTCAGGGATATCCGTAGATTAACTAATGATATTTATGAGATACTATAAATTAAAACATGTATGTTGTTCGGGTCTCCTAGTTTTAGCAAAACCTGTTATTGCTATCTCATAAAGTGTTCATGAGCTGTGACGAGCAAAAAACACAATAAAATTTTAATTTCGCGCCACATGCGAGACAATCCACCTTAATAAGTATAATATCTTCCCAGCCGGCCAGCAAGACAACAACATCTCAAAGACTCGACAAGCTAGAACGTTAATATACTTTGAATAATTGTCTGAGCTAGAATGCAATAAATTAAAGATCAGACAGTCTGACGCCATAATGGTGTAGGTATTAGGGCGAGCCTACGCTTTTGTGCCTAATTGGCCTAACCTAGTAATATCGTTAGTACAAGAACGTAGTAAACTTACAATGGAGCTATTTCATACCTTACATTTCGGTAACATTTTTCATATAACTACCATCATAGCCCGATTTTACTGCACTGATAGAATAGTACAGTGTTTCACAAACATTGTTCTGTCATGGTCCGGTAATTTTCACACTGCCCCTTCGTGACCCACTTAATACTTTGAAACCTACCAATAGTACTAATACTTTTTTTATTTTATTTACGATGCGTCGATCGATAGTAGGTATTATTTTCAAAACAAGGCGGGAATGTTGCAACCCGGTATTTTAATTTGATGACCCGGTACCGGGTCGCGACCCGGCAAATGGGAAACGCTGGTCTAGTAAGAGGGATCCCGGCTTAAGATTGGTGCATGACCGGAATTTGGTTGTGGGTTCAAATCCCGGCCATGCACCAATGGGTTTTTCCAGTCGATAAATGTATGTGCGCAATTATACCTGGTGCTCTCGGCCTGAGAACAGGACCCAGCCATCTTCTTCTATGGATGTTTTAAAAGGCGACTAAGGGATGGGCAGTAGCATCCATCTGAGTACTAAATACTGCGATCACCAAACCGCCTTCCAAGCGTGGTGATAATGACAAATCCCCCTTAATCTATGGGGAGGCCACGTCCAACAGTGGACCTCTACCAGCTATATGGCTGATGAAGAAGAATGTTACGTGCTCTTAAATGGTAAATAAAAACAACGTGAAGAAACCAGCATGTCCTAGAACTAACAATTCGAACACATGTGACATGTGCAAGTAAGGAGCCACTGCAAAGCGCACTGAATGCTTTCACCACACTGGTTTCTTCACCAATGACCACTTTGTTTTTGTCAGCGGCACCATAGCTCATAATATTCTTTGACCTAACGCATGGTGAACCAGTGACACGAAATAGTAACTACTGCTGATAATAGGACTTGATTGTGTGAATCGCTAAGATCTGCTAACCCAGGTTAGGACTGACGTGGCGGCCGTGTATACAAACCACAGGGCGGTTGTTCTGATAAATAAGGCGTGCTCGATTTTTGGGTCGGACTGGGTCGGCTATTTGCCCGACCGAGCCCTAGTTGTAAACAATCTTGTAAGCAATAAATGAATTACTATGAAATAATGATATTTTACACAACAATGACACTAATGTTTACTCTAAAGCTCACTAACGAAACATACATTTAGAACAAAATAATGAAGCAAAACTACAATTTCAATGAAAACTGTTGAAGCACTTGTGTAAAGTCAGCCCAGGCCGATACTGGCTTTGCCTCGTACCACAATGCACCATATTACACTCAGGCATTGTGAAATCCAACTTGTGTAGTAAAAAATATAGGTATTTTGCTAATAAAATAGTGAAAATTTACGAAAACACAAAAAGTAAACAAAACTTTGAATGAAGACAATCAAAGGTCACAGAGTATTAAATGAATGGTTGAATGGCAAGCTAATGGTGGGCAATTTTCATACAAAATAAATGTTACTGCCACTCCATTTTGTTCCTTGCTCCAAGATACAAACCAAGCAATACAAAGTCCTTTTGCACTGCTTGCTTTGTGAATAAGACCATGAGGACCATTTCAAAGTTCCTTCTCTCAGGTTCGTTATATTAGTTTTAGTTTTATCAACGAGGCCTCCGCCATTGGATACAAAGGTGGTATTTGCCATAATCACCACGCTTGGCAGGCGGATTGGTGATCGCAGTTTAGTGTTAAACTACTCAGCACCTCATCAAACCCCTAGTATGTGTTTTACTAAGGCCTCGGAGGGAGATGGAGTGGTCTATTCTTAAGCTGGACACAACGCGGCACTTCTAGGGAACGAGATATAACTCACCTTTTCCTAAGTGTGTGTTTATTGACATGTATCTCGCGGTCCCAGTGAGCGACTTGTGCTCCCGATATGGGATATGTTTGTTTGTCTCTAAGTCTATATATTCTTTGGCCAAACCAAAATCTGAAAACAAATGCAAAAAACATAATTATTTCATATTATTTTTTAAGATTTTCGCTAAGCAGTAGTGTTTGCATGTACCGGTGGTGCCGGTGAAATTACAGGCACATGAGACTTTTTATCTTTATATCTCAGGGTCGGCAGCGCGCGTGTGATGCCTCTGGTGTTTCTTTTTCTTCTTGTAGTATTATAGTTTTTACAAAAGTAATTGCCAAATGCCAATAAATATAAAACCTAGTCAAGTGCGGGTAGGACTCGCGTCGAGTTGGTTCCGTACAAGTAGGCTACCATATTAACCACTAGACCTATAAAACTTATTAGTAAATCAACACATTTTATACGCATATTTCTCTTAAACTGTTGAAATAAGGTTAATTTCAGATTATTTTCAACATTTTTGGTTTAGTAGTTTCTGAGATAGTAGGCAGGGAGGTACGGAACCCCAAAAATGAAATTATTCGTATTTAATCATCATCTTTATCAACCTGTATAAGGCCACTGCTGGGCATAAGGTTTTCCCATAGAACTCCACGAAGAGCGGACTTGTCGCCTCCGTCCACCGATTTCCCACGACCTTTAAAATAGTGTCGGTCATTCGTATTTGCAAAACATGTAATAGGTACATTAGAATTGTAATAGAATTCAACCACAGACCTCGGTTCAATGTGTATTGTATTACTAGGTACTTATATCTTGATACCTAATCGTTACAAGTCCCTACTAGGAGCAATATCATTAACCTTACATAAAAGTTGCAATAAAGTTGCCAGAGCTAGTTATCAGCTGAGAAAACTCAACTAAACGAAAAACACTAACCACCTTAATTCATAATCATTTTTGAAACCTATTTTAGTTAAAAATAACTTTAATTTGTTCACTCTGATGAAAAATGACATATGCAAAAACAAGACAAAAGCTATTTTGGCTGTTTAAAAATTGATTATGAATAAGAGGATAATTTTTTATCTAATTATAGTAATCTTCAGCTATCTTTTGCGATAAAATTGCATTACATTTTATCCTACAACGACGTCAAATATCAAATTGCAAACCGTTCCCACTAGTCGAACTTTTCGGCTAAATTACGCTAACTTTTTTGTGGTTCATTGTATCAAAAATCTAGAACACGTCGTACCTTGATAAGTTTTATTCGATTATATCTACAACATTTTATGAAGATCTGACTTAGTTGAGTTCTCAGATTAAGATTAGAAACGATGTTTTTAGGGTTCTGTACTTTAAAAGGTACCAACGGAACCATTATAGTATACCATTATATATATAAACAATATTATATATTTCCACCGCATCTAAAGAAACAAAATAATTTAAATTTGGTACTAGGTATACAGAGTTAGGTGACGTGTAGTTTACAAAGAAACCTAAATAAAAATCTTTAAATTCCCAAGGGAAACGGTAAATACTCGTAATGAGAAAATTCGTATATAATTGTTATGACTAATACGCAAATTGTTCTAGTGGTTACGATGGTAGTCTACATGTACGGAACCTTCTCCACGCTAGTCCGACTCGCACTTGACCGTTTTTTTTCTTTCCGTCTGGCTATAGTTTCCTTTTAATTTAATAACTACAAGTCAATAACCTTTTCAGGGTCAATATAAATGTGGGTAAGAAAGAAGTGAGTACTAAGATGACGGCGGATAAAGATATATGGACGAAGAAAACATGCATCGACCCCACATAGTGTGGAGCCTTTCACGGACATTAACAAAATCCTAGTCGAATTGTCGATATTTCAGACATCCAGGCTCAATTTATACCAAGATAAGAGCCGCCTACGCCTCTGCTCCGTAGGGCTATTCTCTATCTCGCGACAGGTTTGCAACAGGCGTAAATTGTGCAATCAGGGCTGTCAAACGTCGCTTTTCTCACACAAAAGCCCTGATTGCACAATTTACGCCTGTTGCAAACCTGTCGCGAGATAGAGAATAGCGCTGCAGACGCGCGGCCTCGCTGGGCGGCGCTGTCACACAATACTATGCATTTCAGTAAAAAAGATATCTCGGTGTGAATTAAGCATTAATCAGATAATAAATTGTCAAAAAAAAAAACCCAATACATACAAAAGTTTGACAATAATACTGATAGACTTAGCATGACTTGGCGAATAGTTTAGGTTGGAACGTACTTAGGTCTTGTTATCATAAAATAGATAACTTATCAGAGCATCAACATACATCCAAATCGAATTTTGACCCCGCCCTATGAAGCAGACGTGAATGTGACGTCAAACAATTTACATCTTGGTCATCGTTGAAGACGTTACAATATCATAGACTCATAGTATTAAACTGAACAGTTAATAGTGAAAAGAAATAAGTAGAAGAATTGCAGCAGACATGAATGTGACGTCAAACAATTTACATCTTGGTCATCGTCGAAGAAATGACAATATCATAATGAACAGAACAGTTAATAGTCAATAGAAATTAGTAAAAGAATACTTACCAATGATGTGAATGATTTTTTCTCGTTTAGTTGCAGTTCTACCTATTAAAAAATTCTCTGGTTTAACATCACGGTATATTAGATGTCTTGTATGGACATACTCGATGCGGTGTAACTGAAATGAGAAAATAAATTCATTAGTTTATATCCCACTGTTCTTTAAACGAGCAACGTATAATTGTTGTTCTGTGTGTCCAGGAGTCTAAGTAATTGACACGGTTTATGGTGTAGTGTAACACGGATTTTGTATATCCAACCAAACCGATGAGCGCCCCTAGCGTACACTCTGTGAACCTCATTTTCCATACAAAAATCCGTGTAACACTACACCATACGTCAGTGTAAAATGCTTGTTAAAACTCAAGATTTCGTTCTAATGAAAGAACAGAACGGCTCTAGCGATTTTTATGAAAACATGAATGTTTTTGGAACTAGAAAACGATTTCTCTCAGTCATACATGTCTCAAAGCGCTGATAAAATAAAAGTTTAAAAACTAAAACCCGATAACAAAATCCTTTTAGTAGTTTCGAACAGATGAACAAAGTTATATACAAAGACTGCTAAATCACCCTCGCTTTGCTTTGCCGTAGTCGGGTAAACATTGGTGACACATTTAGGTGGCATGAATAAAATCATCATCATTTTAATACCAAGGTAAATATATAAAATATCCATCATTATAATCGTTTTGACGCTGACTGTATCAATACAAGACCTGTGAACGCGTTAACTGTACCAGTATATACGAATACAAATTTGAAACATTTATTTTGACCCAGTTAATACAGGTGTCAAAATATATTTAAACAAGCCGTTAAAAATATGAAACCAATAAACGGATAAACGTGCCAATAACAATGCTTGCTTTTATCAGTGTATCTGTGCTACAAAGTGGAACGTCTTCTAAGAAAAATCCCGACTCGACACAAACTCAAACAATCATTTACGAGGGAGTTAGGGAGAAACAATCTTTGTGGTTTGCGCTAAAAATATTTGAGGACCAGTGTCATTGTTTCATCCCGCTGCCAGCTCAAGTGGGACGGTGCAAATGGCCAGTCCCTTTATTGGCTAACGAACTGATAATCGCTTTCGATTCCAATTTGACAGTACGTTGCGCTTTATGTTTTGAATTTTTCTGCTAGTAATTAAAGCATGCGGTGTAATGTACTGCGAAATCGAATTTGAAAGCGATCACCAGTTCGTAAGAGAATACTGGGGCAGTCCCAAGTGCACAGTGACTGCCTACTGCCAGACTACACCGCACCTACTAGATTGCTCCACTTGCAAAGTTCATGCACTAGAGCCGACCTCAAAACCACCATTTCAGATGCCGCCGTATTGGTGGAAGGTCCCGACTCGCGTATACAGCAAACGCACAAGAATAATAAATAATACACGGTTCACAAACAAGTGACAAGCCAACCACGCCCACTTATAAGAAAACTGTTTGTTCTGGGATATCAAAGCGTCTCTGACTGTGTATTCTGCCTATAGAGTGAGTCAGAAAATATACCTAGGTGTTTCAAGATGCATTGATTTGCTACTGCTTGTTGCTATGGTTCTGTAGCGTCGATCTGCGTTGCATTTATTACGTCACAACGGCCTACAAGTCTTTGCAGTGTAAACTAGAGTTTGTTAGATCTATTATATTGACGTTTAATGTTTACTGTTGTTCCGAGTAGGTCATAAATAGTCTATAAGTGTAGTGTTACTGGGTAGCGCGTCACAAAAGGATACTAAACCCGAGGCCCAATTCTCTAAATTATTTTAAACTACACTGAAAGTTAACCCAATCGAGACTGAATTATGAATTGACAGAAAGTTGGTATTCTGCTCCCTTATAAATAACAATTTAGTCTACTTTCAATTCACGGTGACTACCATTAGAGTAGGATAGTTATATATATAATCGCAAAGAGTAAAGAGAGACTCCATCTACAATGCTAAAATTATCGAAAAGTTTCGGTCACATTTCGATATAATCACATTGCAGTGTTGTGTTTATGTTTAGAGAATACCATTTCTGACATTTAAGACATCGACACAAGATCGAAACATGATCCGAACTCTTTTTTAACTATTTTTAAGTTAGTGAATTGGGCCTCTGATGTTTTTCTAACTTTTCATTAGGGAAAATTTTGTAACACCCATTAATCATTGTTTTTTTCCGAAACGAGATTGGAACCAGTTCATAAGTCAGAATACAGATGAATGTCAGCAGCTAATTGAACTAAAAGTACGTTCAAACACTCGTGGCTATGGTGTCATAAATCATCAGCTTGCTAGTGTTGGGCACATGCGTTAAGGATTATCGATAGTTCAGGGAGCGGTCTACATCGCCGCTTTAGTCGGTGAACGACAGCCGGGCGGCCAATGGCTGGAGGTAACAATGTCACATTCCTACAGCCTTAGCCGGCTGAGATGCATGAGGTTGCGGGTTCGATTCGCTGCGGGATTTTTTTTTGTATGATCTGTATTTTTTTTTATGGTACCACGGTACTCGGTAGTTCCTGATACCCACGACACAGGGACCTAGTGTGGGATCTGGACTACGTATATTGACTATTGGGTGTTATAGAATGGAATGGGGGATTTGCCATAATCACCACGCTTAGCAGGCGGATTGGTGATCGCAGTATTGGTGGCAATACTCAGGTGGATGCTCCTGCCCGTCCCCTGGTGAAACCCCTTAGTCGACTTTTACGAAATCCTTTACCAGTATATTATATATCATAGAATTGGACGATATCTGAATATTGCTGACAGCTAAATTTCACACCCGCACACTTTACTGGCGCATATTATAGGATACATGCCTACAATGCCATAACATTTTGTATTGCATCAATTAACTAAAAACTGCATTCAAAATCAAAGGATTCGTTACTAACCACTTTCTCAAGTCGACCAATAGCAATGAGGTGAATCATCCCGTCATCCGGTACCTAATACTATGACTCACTTATCCCAAAGCGTGTTTACGTCAAACGTCACAACAAAAGTAATAACAAGCAAGACATACAGCGCGTTAAGAATATTGTAAACGCGAGTATGAACCGCTGATAGGACTCCTGTATAAAAAAAACATGTCCCATACCAATAAGGAGCTTGGATTTGCTTACGCTTGACACATCAAGGACTTTTCTCGTCAAGTCCTCACAGACGCTGAGACTGGCCGCCACGTAAAATAATATGATGATCCTAAGGTAACCTACCTAACCCGGACCTAAGGCACTAATTCACGCTGTATGGCTTGCTATTTTATACTCTTCGAGAGGCCCAGAGTCCCAGCAGTGGGAACATTATGTGGGCTGATTATGCTAGCTTCAAAGAATAACTTACCAACTGCATAGCGATCATTAACACAGTCTTAAGAGAGAAGCGCCGGCCGCATAGGTCGAAGAGATCTTCCAGCGACGGGCCAAGGAGTTCCATCACCAGCGCATTGTATTTACCGCACGGTCCAAAGTAATATACCTCGGGGATGCCTTCCGCTGTCGACGGCGCTACAGGAGCCAGGAGAAAGGAAATGGTAGGGGGGAGGGGCGACAAGAACGGTTAGTACTTACAGTGAACACGGACATTGCTCTCGCTCGCACCTGTAATACCACACCGTAGCCGATATTCTCGGTGCACGCGAGAGCATTGCTGTATTCAATTTCAGATTAGCAGACCTCGGCCGAGGTCAGATATAGTTTTTCCTCTTTAATAAATTCAACATCACGGTGTTACATTTAGGGCAATGATTTAAGCCGCGGCACTGTCTGACCTCGACCTGACAACGACCATGACCACGGCGTGCGAGCCCTCGCGTAAAACAAGACAATTTAGCTTTGAATATCGGATACGGTGTTGCGAATGCAAACTACACGAGTATTGTAATGTCTTACTAGCTGCATAGCGATAATAAGGACCGTCTTGAGTCTGAACCTCCGGCCGCAATGCACGAAGAGGTCTTCGAGAGAGGGCCCTAGCAACTCCATGACCATGGCGTTGTAGCGGCCGCCGCACGTACCCAAGTAGAAAACTTTCGGTACACCCTCTGAGTAAACTGACATTGTAAGTATGCAATCAAAGCTTTGTTATAAAAAACTTGCTAACTACGGATCGAACCGATAGTAAAGGGTTCGTAAACGTACAAAGCTGGAACAGGTGCCCGGTCTATATTACCACATGCAAACTTCATACAGAACAAATGAATGACCGCGCTGGTAGGCAGTCTAATTGGTTAGCGAAACAGTATGCTTTGTATGAGAACGGACCCTAAACAAAACACCCTACTAAACTATAAGTACCTATTCTTGTAACTTTCCATGAATTGTACAGACTTCTCTAGCTTCTGAATATTAAAGCGTCACACACACACAACACATGCTAACTTGAAGCATTATAAGCGGGAACTTTGACAAGAACATTTCAAGGTTCAATGAAACTATTCAATCCGTTATTGACATATAAAAATAACTATGATTGCATGCGACAATCTGAACTCATTACTAGCATGTGCTGGTGAGCTCTTATTAATAAACTCCTGACACTTAGGGAGTTATGAAGTCTATACAATTACTGATCATAAAACTAAGGCTACCGACGAAACGGTACTTATTTCCGTAACATCGCCGCATGCTTCTTTTTGACCATGATTCATCAGTATAGTGTTTTAGGCGAAATTTCACGGTGAGGTTATGGAAAAGGTTACAAAATTGGCAACAAAAAGTACAATTGTATTGTATCATTTTAACACGTAGTGTGTTAAGTTAATGTATGTATTTGGGTTGGCTTACCGTGCGTTCCTAGTAACTTGTAAAATCTGTACTCTAGGTGCAATTGTGGAGCCTTGGACTTCATAGGCTCCATCTTTATTGCTACATGTTCATTGTTGTATAAATTTTTGCCTGTAAAAGAAAGAGAAACACGATTAGTACTCGCGAATAAAACGTATAAAAACTCAATAAAACCGATCAAATTAAAAGCGTTCATTTCAACAGTTTAACAGTTTCAAGAGTTTTCCTAAATGTATTTTTAAAAGACAAAGCGACGATACAATCTTGAGTTTCGGGTTCGTTTCTAATTTTAGCAGCACTCTGAATGTTGATATTTATCAAAAAGGTTTTTATTAAGCTTCGATCAGACAACGACCAAGTGTCCAGGATGCCGTGGGGTAGTCTCGGCCTAAGAATAGGGCTCCTCCAGCTCCTCATGTGGATGTCGTTAACGTCAACTAAGGGATTACGCCACGGGATGGGCAGCAGCATCCACCTGGTTACTTAACACCAAACTGCGATCACAAATCCGCCTGCCAAGCGTGGTGATTATGGCAAATCTCCCCATTGCACGATATGGGTGTACGCTATGCATGCTATATTGGGGAGGGAGGCCTCATCCAGCAGTGGATGTCTACAGCTTGGTGAAGATATTTCATCATTCAAAACATAGGAAAGTATACGTTTCCTGTAAATGAATCTATGTAATCGTCGGTATCTGCTTTGCTATCTTATCAGTGGCCAATACACCAAGCGTAAAGGATCAAACAGATATTCGGGTAAAAGTACGCAAACAATATGTCAGGGATATACATACATAGCTACTCGATACTCGTCAAATAAGTTTGCGTGTAAAGCAACTGCCACCGCGCGGTGGCGCATTCCCCAAAGCTCCTAAAATCCTCACTACTTCACAGATGTTCGTTTGTTTATCGTATCACTGTTTTTTTTTTGGTCGCCGTTCAGAGATCAGTGACCAAGTTGAGGATAAGTACCTCAGCAGCCAATGAAAAGTAATGCAAGCGTCGTACGTACTCCAAGTTTAGGTGCAAAAGTATACCAAAATATTGCATGATATTTTGGCCGTTTATTCCGTGTTCGTCCAGGAAGATATCCAGCCTACTTCTACGTCTTACCGACGAATGTTTTCGTTGTTTTTCGGTTGAAGGGTAAATGTGTACGACCGGTGAGAGACATCTACATAGCTCATTAGAATAAGGAACGCAATAATAAAGGAGCTTGAAGGCTGGTAGCAACATTTAAGATTTGCGCGTGATACATATTATATACATAAGAGGTCAACGCTTGCTATGAGCAGCCTAACTGCCACTTGGAATCTAATTTATTCCTATAAAAAGTCTACACAGAATCAGAAAAAAATACCAATAACTAATTTGAATGCCATCCGAGCGCCGGTATCGAATACTAATCGACTTTTGGAGCGCTAAATCTATGACGTCAGCAAATCAGCAAGGTGTCTTTTATCATTGTAAACGATCAACATAAAGATCGTCATAACTATACTAAGATAGATATGTACAGAATTTGTATTATCTTATCTCGTCGGTGGCAAAATTATATATACCATAATAAAAGTAGAAATGTGTCATAATGAATGTTAAATGAGTTGGCAGTACATTATAATCTAAACATTGGGCTTGATAAAAATGCGGTAGCAGAATATTTCCATTAAATTATAATGTCCAATGGCCTTCATGCATATATATTTTTATAAAGTCTTAACTTATAGAACGCTCTTACATTGGAAAAATATCATTGAGAACCAAGTTTCAAGTTTTTGCAATGTCCTTTAGCATAATATCATTGACTAGTTTGATTACATAAATTAACTAAATTAAGTTTCTTCACAAAACTACTTGTTTGGACGACAGGTAAGTAATCAAAAGACAGATCATTTACGTTTAAAGGATTAGATCTGATAGAAATCAGAGAGCTGATTCTACGTTTTGACAAGCAAATGGCACGGACGTCAGGTGTGTAACACGGATTTTTGTATGGAAAATGAGGTTCACAGAGCGTATATACGCTATAGGGGCGCTCTTCAGTGTCTCCATACAAAAATCTACACTACACTACACGAGACGTCCGTGCCAATTGCTTGTCAAAACGTAGAATCAGCTCTCAGAATTAAAAAGTTTGTGAGGATGGATGGATGGATGTTTGTTACTCTTTCACGCAAAAACTATTGAACGGATTTTGCTGAAACTTTATTACAGTATTGTAGCTTATACATCAGAATATATTAACATGACTCAAAAGTCACATATGTTATTATAGTCCTTGATCCCACACTAGGATTCCCTGTGTCGTGGATATCAACGAACTACCTACGAGTACCATGGTA
Organism: Epirrita christyi; assembly: GCA_951392215.1. Lineage (NCBI taxonomy): Eukaryota > Metazoa > Arthropoda > Insecta > Lepidoptera > Geometridae > Epirrita > Epirrita christyi. The sequence continues at coordinate 6,079,985 of OX595849.1, read as the reverse complement.
CCACAACACCCAGACCCGGAACATCAGATCCTACGAACATTTCTCCCGCAGCGAGAATCGAACTCACAGCTTCTTGCTTGTCAGCCGGCTACTCACCCGCCGCGCCACAGAGGTCATCAAATTTGACTGACTTGATAACCTTAGGTTATTTATAACTTATAGGCTATAATTTATAATAGAGGTTCCACGAGGGCGGAGCCGAAAACAAATGCTAGTGATTATTAAAGCTCTTAAGTTAAGACTTCTTAGGCCAATAAAGAAAAATGGTATGCACTAGGAAACGAAAAACGTTAGACAAAACCAGCTTTAAAGTTGGATTCATTAGAAATTGTGAATGTTGTAATTGGAGTACTCAGAAGTTATTAGTCCTAATTGCGTACTTACTAAAGATCATAATACATCATCACAGTAAAAAGTGAATGAGGAGGAAACAATTAAAAAACCCACGCACAGGTTGCTAACCCTTGGCTAGACTGGACTAAGAGAGAATTTTTCATTCCGAGAATGATTTGAATATATGAACAGCATAAAAATAAAATAAATGAAGAACTCTTCAAAGTTTGTTTGAGTACACTTCACTGGTCTTTCTCTTCTTTCTGATGTCTGATGTTAATGTTATGTTAAATTGTTCTTCAACTCAAGGCGAATCCCTACATTTTTAGGGTTCCGTACCTCAAAAGCTACCAACGGAACTATTTATAGGATCACTCTAATTTGTCTGTCTGTCTGCCATAACCTATTTTCCCGCAACTACAGAAGGAAAAAAGTTGAAATTTAGTAGGTATATATACTACAGAGTTAGATGACCCAATCACGGATGAATAGCGTAAAAAAATATTCTGATTACGGGTTATAATTTTGGGGGGCAAACTAGAAAATGAAAAGAAAAACTTTTGTCAAGTGCATCATGTAATGTTTAAATTAAAGGGCTAGTTATGAGGGTTATTTTGTGATTTTCAAATGCATAGTTTAGAAAACATTAAAGAAAGTTCACGAAAAGCGAGCGTTCCCCATCATCTCCAAAACAACCGATCCAAAATGTTGATTAAAATACAGAACATACTTTATAGGAAAACCTAAACGAAAATCCTAAGCAAGTAAATTATTCTTGAAGAGAAGAGAAATGTGTTGACTGACATTGAAGTTAAATTGGTCTAATGGTTACTATGTTAGCCTAATTGTACGGAACCTAATTCCACGCGAGTTCGACCCGGGTTTTTTGACTGGTTTTTTTATATGACGTCTGTATGTCGGTCTGTCTATCTGTATGTACACTTAAAGCCAGAGTGCTACTAGACGGATTTAAACACGATTATCACTGTCGTGTATATTGAGGGTGTTTATCGTTTAACCATGTCCAGGGAGCAAGTTGCGGTATTAGTAAAGGAAGCCGCAGGCGGATGCTAGTGTAGTATAAATTATAGATGTTCTACAACTGGTGATGTAAATAATAGCCTTCCAAATGGGTATAACCAAGGCCTACGGTAGAATATTGTACTACCAGCCAAATGACGACACACAAGGTTAGGACATATCGATCACGCTAATACGGCAGCTGGTTCCCTCAAACGGAAAGTATGTAATGTATTAATCACTACACACACGTGCCCTTAACGTTCTTTCAATGACACGAGGTCGAATCCAATTCCCATCCGCAGCCATATAATCTCCCAGACCAGTGTTCATTAGAAACCTTATCACTTTAACAATAAGGGACAATCGTATTTGAAAAAACTCAACGTGCATATCGCTATTGTAATTGCAATGATACGATTATTGTGCCTGTGTGAACGTTGCCTAACCTCTTTGAAAATGTTTCCGAATACTGCCGACAAAAAATGAGTCATGTACCTACTCAATTTATGAGAAGTCTTTTGTTGCTCGTCGCTTTTACCTGAAGAATGGCTCTTGGTACATTCTTCACTTTAAATTGACTTATACAAGTCCGGAAGTCCTTAAACCAGGATGGGACACAGATTATTTTAAAAGTAACTGCTAACTACGGCAGACTTTGAATAATTTAATACTTTTAATATCTAAGTACTCGTTTCTAATTTCGTTGTAATTACCACTGATGATAACATAACAGTATTATCTTGAGCAGCGATTGAAATCAAACACTTTAAAATACCTAAATAAACCAAAAATAACTCAAAAGTAATAATGTACTTTATTCATACTGCATACCGCTAGTCTAGCTAGATAACTCATCTTTGGCGCATTGCGAATCATAAACTGATATTCAAACTCGATACGTAGCGTACTAAAATACAGTTTACTGTTATAATAAGTGGTAAAGTAACAGATGTCATTATGAACCGTCTCATTACAACTGCAAACCGCCAAGGACATCACATCTGCAATGGCCTACGCTATACGCTGTGCATCGCGCTCCTCGCCGGGACGTAAGGTCGTAACACTACCCGCGTTACTATCTCAATGAATCTGCAACTTAAGTCATCATCATCATCATTTTCCGCCTGTAGAAGCCCACTGGCAGCATTCTATGGGCATAGGCCAACCCCATAGAATACCCGACAAACGGTCTTGAGCCGCCTCCATTCATCGTCTCTCGGCTAGCCCTAAAATGTCGTCGGTCCATCGAGAGGGGCCTTCCTGCACTGCGTACAATTGGGGGTCATCCAGCCCCCCTAATTACAGCAGCAAATGGCATGGATAATGCACCAATGGGAATCATTTGGGCAACCTCAGCGCTATCCACATCATTTGAAACTAAAAAGGAGGAATATTTAGTTCAAGAAGTTTCCCCTGTTCAAGTTTCATAAGATTTAGATAGTGCTTAGGCTGCTAAAATGATCCCAATTGTTGCGTTACCCTTTGCTGCTGTAATTGAAGGGGTAGTTCGTGGTCCCAACTCGAGAATCTTTATTCCCCTACGGTTGACAGTTTTGCGAGCTTTAGGACCTGACATTTGCCACTTCAACTTACTAATTCGGAGAGTTTAGAGGTCTGGGTTCTTCCAGGTAACACCATGTTACGGATTCTATAACGTAGTGAAAACCAGAGCATAGCTCTCTGCTTAACTAGCTACGCGACTTTGAGCTTGTATATGAGGCTACTAGTGCCGTGGTATCTCCACGGATAGACCCTTCCGTCTCCTCCCTTGGATGTAGATTATGTGGATGTGGATTGTGTGTGTGTGTGTATAACACCACGGGATGAGCAGCAGCATTCATCTGATTACCTACCACGAAACTGCGATCACCAATCCGCCTACAAAGCGTGGTGATTATGACAAAAAAAATGATTACGTCACACAAATTCAGCAATCGGACAAGTGTGTCTAGCTAGCTCTTTTAATCCTAATAACATACACATTCTTACTTTAATTTGTATTATTGACTTAGCATTTCCAATAACTGAGCAAGGTCGTCTAAAAAGTCTCGTATTGTTTGACTGTGACCATTCTATTCTATTCTATCATCGGCTGTCAAGTTCATTAGCTGTTATTTTCACAATAACAGCAGCGGTTTCAAGATGTTTGTTATTCTGGTTGAAATGTTCATTCGATGGCGCCTCTCAACTTATGCTGCTGCTCTCTTGCTGTTGCAGTTTCAGTTGTAAAGCAAAACATTTAAGTTGATTTTCAATCGTCATCTGTATAAAAGTAGAGTCGAGGGGTGGGTCATGTTATCGCAGATTATAACATAACATATCATAACACCCAACAATCACATAAACGCGAGTCCAACCTATTATCTACCTAGGGATGTTCACTTTGTGCCCTACTAATTTGAGTCCAAAATCTACCTACGTTACGAAACTGGGACTTGTTTAGTGGGATGATGACGCAATTTCAGTTCGACAAACAAAAACCTGGGTAGGTTTTGTATGCAAGTGGCACCGAAGCAAGTTGAATAAATCCATGTCAATTAGAAACCCTATGAAGTTGACAGCGAGGTAACGCCAAGCAATAATAATGGAATATTATGTAGGTGTACCATTCCATGATTCAGTCAATAGACTTTCCACTGCTGGACGAGGCCAAGCTCATAAAGTACAATGAATTGCTATAACCACCACGCTAATGGCAGGCGGATTGGTGACCGTAGTTTTCGAGTCGACTACTCAGAAGGATACTGCGGATTCGTCCAACTGAAAACAACACAGGCCAAATTTTCACGTTTTTTTTTTTTTTTTTTTTTACTTAATTAGTTTACCACATTTGAGCGGTACCCTAATAATATTACGATCTAGCCAAGTAGGCTAATGAGCAATTTTGCTTTGACTTATTTTTATAGAAATAAATATTACTAAGAATGTGTCCATTGGCACTTTTCTTACAGTCTCTATTTAAGACGACACATTGTTCTTGTGTTAATTATAAGTAGCACTATCACTACACAATAATTTAAGTTGAACACTACACTAACTCAAAAGGTTTGGTTCTTTTGAGCCTTCTCACTTTGTCTGTGTTGTCAAGGAGCTGGATGGCCTCGACATTCACGTGGTGATGAAGTCTTTTTTCATGAGCTTCTGCGAATTTCTTAATTTTCACGTGATTTTAAAACATTCATACTCGATAATTAAGTAAGTATTCTACGTGACAGTGAGACTGAAACGAGATTATACTGTGAATTGAATGTTTTATAATAACGAGAATTGGGTCTCCGGGCTCGCAACCACTGCAATAAACTGCGTCGCCATTTTCATGCTTCTGTCGAAAACGAGGATCCTGCATGGTCTGGGGATGTCTCAGGTCATTGGCAAATCTCGGCAGGACTCTCAGCTTAGCAATCTAGACATTAATGCTCTGTATTATCACTTTACATTAATATTACCCTGTTGTGATGTGTCGTATAAAACCAATACTCTTAGTCTTTCTTTCCGCTATGGCAATTCTGTCCTTCTTTTTCTCAATTTTTCCGAATTTACTGAGAATCACCGACCACTTCAAACGTGGTTGGAAGTGAATGTATAAGCCAAAACATGATAATTCACAGAAATCTAGGTAACAGCACGGTGCAGCAGCTACGATAGTCAAAATTATCGATGACATTCGTCTCGCTATGGAGAATGGTAAAGTAACTGTGTTGGCAGTATTCAATTTAAGAAACGCTTCTAATGCTGTCGACTTCGATATTCTTCAATGTCTACTAGTACAAAGCACTAATACTATTATAAAACCATTTCTCCGCTAGTGATTCGCTGGTTCCATAGCTATCTCTTCGGACGTTCGGCAGCATCAGCGTCTTTATAAATCATTTTCATCTAGGTGCAGCATGACTACTGACGTACTAACCTTCCTCAACGCGGCGTCCTTTCACCTCTTCTGTTCGCAATTTTAATTAATTCCAAACGTAAAATGGGTGGTGAAGTTTGTAAGAAAAAGTAGCTGTATCTCGAAAAGGGTTCAGACTTTTTTGAAATAATTTACGGTTCGGACCCTCAGTCTCATCTCACTCGCATTTATATGTTTTATTTGTCTGTTGTTTTGAGCAATAACGAGTTGACCTATCTATCTGCTGCCCATCCCCTGGTGTAATCCCTTAGTTAGCTTTTATAACATCCACGGGAGATGGAGGGGTCTATTCTTAGGACGGATATACCACGGCAAGGCCGGTCACGCCACGGCAAGCCTATGATTAATATATATATAATACTAAGACCAATTACCCGATAAAATCAATGTTTTTCCGGTAAACCTGCATTGATTTGAAAATCTCTACTAACAACAGTGACTTTTAGAAATATTTCGACTATACACCACGTGCATAACACCCAATCCAGTCACATACATTATTCCTAATACACTAGTGTCGTGTGTATCACAGGCTACGAGTACCATTAGTACCAACACCCAGACCCGGGACAAATACGGAGGTCGTCAACAGTACGTACTACGTACCTGCTGACGTTACAATTCTATAACAGGATTGACTTGTAATTAATTTATCACTGGATTAATTTCTCACGGTTTTCTCAAAGTAACTATGGCTGGCACAATCGACTTCCATTTGTTACTGTCCTTGTCAATTTCTGTTTATTTTCATCTCATAGCCAGTTATGAATGGATGCCGCAAAATATAATCAATGCTGATTTATTCATAGAGTAGGGGTTACCATGCAAATTGATATGGTATGGGATAAGCGACTCGTGAAAGCACTGCATGATAAGCTGAAAGGGAACTCTTTCTAGTTCCTAGTCTTGTATAGGTATGAATGAAGTGGATACACGCCAAAATGAACAACGGCTAGATACCTTACAGATAAGAGCTATGAGTGCCCTTAGCCTTGTAGGCGATAGAGCAAAAGAGATAGAAAGCCTCGATACGATATAGACTTTTTGTGTACCATGGGTTTTTGTATTAAACTTCATTTTAGAAAAGATTCAATTTAACTATATCGGCCCAGAATGTTTTTATTAAATTAGGAAATGGAACCGCGTGCTTATAAAAATAAGCCCAAATACTATCGGTCTACTGTTACATCCACGAGTTTCCGTGTCCATCATCAGATCAGCTCGCTGTCACCATAATATGGTTGTAATCATTACTTGACTGGTATCATCATCATCGGCAACAGCCTGCAGAAGTCCACTGCTGAACATAAGCCTCCCTTCTAGAATGCAACGACGAACGGTCTTGAGTCACCTCCATCCACCGACTTCCTTTATTCCCCAACGGTTTTCAGTCCTTCGAACTATATGACCTGAATGATATATTTATTTATTTATTTAAATTCTGTGAGCTATGTCGGTGTATTGACTGGTATGCATCAACACAATTATTGGATAACTGGAATTGGGTCAAAATTGGATTGCAATATTTACCATATTTACCTATAAACAGAGCAAATTTAATTAAATCTTATAAGGTTTCATTAGTTTCAGTGAAGTTGGATGTTTGATGACTATAGCGCCATACCTATAACATTAACCCAAGAAGTACAAATTAATTAAGAGTAACAACATTTTCATCTTAGTTCAGCGAGGCAGCTAAGAGTTAATTTGTTACCCTAAGGTTTTTTAAGTTCTCTTTTTCTATGAATCAGCTTCTCTTTGTTTTTGAGCCACCACGCAGGCGCTTCCAACCAAATACTTAAAAAAGATCATCTAAAAATCGCCAAGCCATGTTTGTTGCCCTGATTTTTCTATAACCTGATTTTTAAGTGTATTTATAAATGTCATGATTGTGTAGCATACGTGTAAATTCACATATGACACACATACATGACACTTATACACACAGTGGCATATCTTGACATTTGTTTGTTTACAAAAACTGCCTGAAATTAAAAATCTGGGTATAGGTTTGGTCGCATTGGAACCGGAGTAATTTTAGTTCATAAGATTTTTGACTTTATAAAGGGGAATTCATAAAACACGTCATGCGGGACGGTAGGTTAGGTCTTTCAAGCCCCTTTGGAATTATAATTAGATAGTTGGCGCAAGTAAACGCATAATAAAGGTTAAACTTGGCTTAGGGTGAATTTCACGCGCGACTGAAAGCACCCGTGTAACCTTACTCAGGGCAGGGCCTTGTTGTTTGCTTTGAAATTATCTATGAAAATGTTACGGTTTCCTTAAATTTTCTCGTATGAAGAACGGTAACAATACACGTGGTGTTTCCAGCTAATAAGCACAACACGTGTAAAGCTTTCAAAAGGCTATCAACTCGCTGAGCCGTAGATTATGTTAGGAGCCTAGTGCTATAGGGGAGGAGCCGACCAAGGTTTCTGATCTTAATCTTGTAAGTACTAGCATTTGATCGCGGCTCCGCCCGCGTGGAACCTCTATTGGCTCCACCCACGTGGAACATCTATTATAAATTATAGCCTATGTTATTCTGATGCACTTATAACCTATAATACTGTAAAGTTTTATCAAAATCCGTTCAGTAGTTTTTGCGTGAAAGAGTAACAAACATGCATCCATCCATGCATCCTCCCAACTTTTAAATTTATAATATTATTGGGATCATGTTTGTAAAGCGATCAAGCTAAGGGTTCGAATTTCGAATCCAGTACTCATCTTCCACGTTCTCAAAATGGAAACATTTCGAAGCTACATGCCATAGGAATAAAAACTCCACCAATCCGCATTAGACCTATGTGGTGCCCGTTTGCTTCCCTGGTGACGAAATATACGGAGGCTGTTGCTGATGACACATACTCAGTCAAAGCTCGCCAAAGTTCCCTCATCTTATCTTGGGCCCGGTCCATGATGTGGCCAGAGGACGAGGTGGACTAAGGCCTCGACGTAGCATCCTTTTTGTTAGACACCAGGCTACTTTAGGACCCTATCGGGAATGTTCAACAGGTTGTTCACCACTCACCCAGCCTAAGTTCGCCGAAGTTCCCGCATCCTATCTTCTTGCCGACGCGGAAGTTGGGCCCGACCATGAGAACGCCAGAGGACGAGGTGACTGAGTGCCTCGACGTGTGCATGGCGCTGCTTCCGCCGACGCGCCCGCCGACCGCGCCGGTTGCGCTGCAATGGGAATACACCTTTATAATGTTGAACACAGAATAAATTCACTAAACTTCTGAATTTATATAGGTAGTATAGAAATTCCTACATTGAAATTATCTTTACGAAGGAGCCGAGAAGCCTGGAGTAGAACTAAGAACCTACTTATTTTGTTGAAATATCAATTAATTATCTTTGCAATATTTTTTTAACTGGTTTATATATTGTAGAAACCCAGTCCTTTAGAAACACAGAATGTATCTAACAAGTTTAGAAATATCTAATTTAGATGTTTTTCAAATTGAGTGCTATGAATCAACAACAGGACAGCGAACAGATTATAAGAATTTAGATATATATGAATGAAATGAACATACCTACAACGAAACACTAAAACAAACACCATTAAGGCGTTGAAAATACCTATACATCGTAAGTCGAATACAAGAATACATTACATTTTTGCCAAAAAGTATCTCCCCATACCACATTTAGATCTACAGAAGTAATGATTCACACTAACCGTTATTAGCATTGAGTCTAAAAGTGAAAGTAACAATGCACTTCGAACTGAAAGCATGAACATGAATTAGGTATCTAGCTGCGCTGCGGCAGTTGAGTTTTAAGTTTTTTTAATTACCCACGACGGGCTATGTGAACTTGGCACCCGACTTTAATTTTTTTTTTTTTTTTTTTTTATTCTAGTAGATTTTCGTTTGTAGTTGATTGTAGTACCAATTTTTTCGTTTGTAGTAACTCCAAAAAAAAGTTAGAGAACTTTGAAAAAAACTCATCTCCCGGTTTTATCCGCACTCAAGTTTAGTAAATGATTCTTGAACAGAATCGTTTGTAGTTGATTGTAGTGAAATTCTTTTCGTTTGTAGTAACTCTAAAAAAAAGTTAGAGGACTTTGAAAAAACTCTTCTGCCGGTTTTATCGGGACTCAAGTTTAGTTGTTGATTCTTGAACAGAATCGTTTGTAGTTGATTGTAGTGAAATTCTTTTCGTTTGTAGTAACCCTAAAAAAAAGTTAGAGGACTTTGAAAAAACTCTTCTGCCGGTTTTATCGGGACTCAAGTTTAGTTGTTGATTCTTGAACAGAATCGTTTGTAGTTGATTGTAGTGAAATTCTTTTCGTTTGTAGTAAATCTAAAAAAAAGTTAGAGGACTTTGAAAAAATTCATGTCCCAGTTTTGTCGTCACGTTAGTTAAGTAGTTGATGCTTAAACAGAATCGTTTGTAGTTGATTCTTGAACAGAAATGTTTCTAGTTGATTGTAGTGAAATTATTTTCGTTTGTAGTAACTCTAAAAAAAAGTTAGAGGACTTTGAAAAAACTCTTCTGCCGGTTTTATCGGGACTCAAGTTTAGTTGTTGATTCTTGAACAGAATCGTTTGTAGTTGATTGTAGTGAAATTCTTTTCGTTTGTAGTAAATCTAAAAAAAAGTTAGAGGACTTTGAAAAAATTCATGTCCCAGTTTTGTCGTCACGTTAGTTAAGTAGTTGATGCTTAAACAGAATCGTTTGTAGTTGATTCTTGAACAGAAATGTTTCTAGTTGATTGTAGTGAAATTATTTTCGTTTGTAGTAACTCTAAAAAAAAGTTAGAGGACTTTGAAAAAACTCTTCTGCCGGTTTTATCGGGACTCAAGTTTAGTTGTTGATTCTTGAACAGAATCGTTTGTAGTTGATTGTAGTGAAATTCTTTTCGTTTGTAGTAACCCTAAAAAAAAGTTAGAGGACTTTGAAAAAACTCTTCTGCGGGTTTTATCGGGACTCAAGTTTAGTTGTTGATTCTTGAAAAGAATCGTTTGTAGTTGATTGTAGTGAAATTCTTTTCGTTTGTAGTAGCTCTAAAAAAAAGTTAGAGGACTTTGAAAAAATTCATGTCCCAGTTTTGTCGTCACGTTAGTTAAGTAGTTGATGCTTAAACAGAATCGTTTGTAGTTGATTCTTGAACAGAAATGTTTCTAGTTGATTGTAGTGAAATTATTTTCGTTTGTAGTAACTCTAAAAAAAAGTTAGAGGACTTTGAAAAAACTCTTCTGCCGGTTTTATCGGGACTCAAGTTTAGTTGTTGATTCTTGAACAGAATCGTTTGTAGTTGATTGTAGTGAAATTCTTTTCGTTTGTAGTAACTCTAAAAAAAAGTTAGAGGACTTTGAAAAAATTCATGTCCCAGTTTTGTCGTCACGTTAGTTAAGTAGTTGATGCTTAAACACAATCGTTTGTAGTTGATTCTTGAACAGAAATGTTTCTAGTTGATTGTAGTGAAATTATTTTCGTTTGTAGTAACTCTAAAAAAAAGTTAGAGGACTTTGAAAAAACTCTTCTGCCGGTTTTATCGGGACTCAAGTTTAGTTGTTGATTCTTGAACAGAATCGTTTGTAGTTGATTGTAGTGAAATTCTTTTCGTTTGTAGTAACCCTAAAAAAAAGTTAGAGGACTTTGAAAAAACTCTTCTGCGGGTTTTATCGGGACTCAAGTTTAGTTGTTGATTCTTGAAAAGAATCGTTTGTAGTTGATTGTAGTGAAATTCTTTTCGTTTGTAGTAGCTCTAAAAAAAAGTAAGAAGACTTTGAAAAAATTCATGTCCCAGTTTTGTCGTCACGTTAGTTAAGTAGTTGATGCTTAAACAGAATCGTTTGTAGTTGATCCTTGAACAGAAATGTTTCTAGTTGATTGTAGTGAAATTATTTTCGTTTGTAGTAACTCTAAAAAAAAGTTAGAGGACTTTGAAAAAACTCTTCTGCCGGTTTTATCGGGACTCAAGTTTAGTTGTTGATTCTTGAACAGAATCGTTTGTAGTTGATTGTAGTGAAATTCTTTTCGTTTGTAGTAACTCTAAAAAAAAGTTAGAGGACTTTGAAAAAATTCATGTCCCAGTTTTGTCGTCACGTTAGTTAAGTAGTTGATGCTTAAACAGAATCGTTTGTAGTTGATTCTTGAACAGAAATGTTTCTAGTTGATTGTAGTGAAATTATTTTCGTTTGTAGTAACTCTAAAAAAAAGTTAGAGGACTTTGAAAAAACTCTTCTGCCGGTTTTATCGGGACTCAAGTTTAGTTGTTGATTTTTGAACAGAATCGTTTGTAGTTGATTGTAGTGAATTTTTTTTCGTTTGTAGTAACCCTAAAAAAAAGATAGAGGACTTTGAAAAAACTCTTCTGCGGGTTTTATCGGGACTCAAGTTTAGTTGTTGATTCTTGAAAAGAATCGTTTGTAGTTGATTGTAGTGAAATTCTTTTCGTTTGTAGTAGCTCTAAAAAAAAGTAAGAAGACTTTGAAAAAATTCATGTCCCAGTTTTGTCGTCACGTTAGTTAAGTAGTTGATGCTTAAACAGAATCGTTGTAGTTGATTCTTGAACAGAAATGTTTCTAGTTGATTGTAGTGAAATTATTTTCGTTTGTAGTAACTCTAAAAAAAAGTTAGAGGACTTTGAAAAAACTCTTCTGCCGGTTTTATCGGGACTCAAGTTTAGTTGTTGATTCTTGAACAGAATCGTTTGTAGTTGATTGTAGTGAAATTCTTTTCGTTTGTAGTAACCCTAAAAACAAGATAGAGGACTTTGAAAAAACTCTTCTGCGGGTTTTATCGGGACTCAAGTTTAGTTGTTGATTCTTGAACAGAATCGTTTGTAGTTGATTGTAGTGAAATTCTTTTCGTTTGTAGTAGCTCTAAAAAAAAGTTAGAAGACTTTGAAAAAATTCATGTCCCAGTTTTGTCGTCACGTTAGTTAAGTAGTTGATGCTTAAACAGAATCGTTTGTAGTTGATTCTTGAACAGAAATGTTTCTAGTTGATTGTAGTGAAATTATTTTCGTTTGTAGTAACTCTAAAAAAAAGTTAGAGGACTTTGAAAAAACTCTTCTGCCGGTTTTATCGGGACTCAAGTTTAGTTGTTGATTCTTGAACAGAATCGTTTGTAGTTGATTGTAGTGAAATTCTTTTCGTTTGTAGTAACCCTAAAAAAAAGTTAGAGGACTTTGAAAAAACTCTTCTGCGGGTTTTATCGGGACTCAAGTTTAGTTGTTGATTCTTGAAAAGAATCGTTTGTAGTTGATTGTAGTGAAATTCTTTTCGTTTGTAGTAGCTCTAAAAAAAAGTTGGAGGACTTTGAAAAAATTCATGTCCCAGTTTTGTCGTCACGTTAGTTAAGTAGTTGATGCTTAAACAGAATCGTTTGTAGTTGATTCTTGAACAGAAATGTTTCTAGTTGATTGTAGTGAAATTATTTTCGTTTGTAGTAACTCTAAAAAAAAGTTAGAGGACTTTGAAAAAACTCTTCTGCCGGTTTTATCGGGACTCAAGTTTAGTTGTTGATTCTTGAACAGAATCGTTTGTAGTTGATTGTAGTGAAATTCTTTTCGTTTGTAGTAACCCTAAAAAAAAGTTAGAGGACTTTGAAAAAACTCTTCTGCGGGTTTTATCGGGACTCAAGTTTAGTTGTTGATTCTTGAAAAGAATCGTTTGTAGTTGATTGTAGTGAAATTCTTTTCGTTTGTAGTAGCTCTAAAAAAAAGTAAGAAGACTTTGAAAAAATTCATGTCCCAGTTTTGTCGTCACGTTAGTTAAGTAGTTGATGCTTAAACAGAATCGTTTGTAGTTGATCCTTGAACAGAAATGTTTCTAGTTGATTGTAGTGAAATTATTTTCGTTTGTAGTAACTCTAAAAAAAAGTTAGAGGACTTTGAAAAAACTCTTCTGCCGGTTTTATCGGGACTCAAGTTTAGTTGTTGATTCTTGAACAGAATCGTTTGTAGTTGATTGTAGTGAAATTCTTTTCGTTTGTAGTAACTCTAAAAAAAAGTTAGAGGACTTTGAAAAAATTCATGTCCCAGTTTTGTCGTCACGTTAGTTAAGTAGTTGATGCTTAAACAGAATCGTTTGTAGTTGATTCTTGAACAGAAATGTTTCTAGTTGATTGTAGTGAAATTATTTTCGTTTGTAGTAACTCTAAAAAAAAGTTAGAGGACTTTGAAAAAACTCTTCTGCCGGTTTTATCGGGACTCAAGTTTAGTTGTTGATTTTTGAACAGAATCGTTTGTAGTTGATTGTAGTGAATTTTTTTTCGTTTGTAGTAACCCTAAAAAAAAGATAGAGGACTTTGAAAAAACTCTTCTGCGGGTTTTATCGGGACTCAAGTTTAGTTGTTGATTCTTGAAAAGAATCGTTTGTAGTTGATTGTAGTGAAATTCTTTTCGTTTGTAGTAGCTCTAAAAAAAAGTAAGAAGACTTTGAAAAAATTCATGTCCCAGTTTTGTCGTCACGTTAGTTAAGTAGTTGATGCTTAAACAGAATCGTTGTAGTTGATTCTTGAACAGAAATGTTTCTAGTTGATTGTAGTGAAATTATTTTCGTTTGTAGTAACTCTAAAAAAAAGTTAGAGGACTTTGAAAAAACTCTTCTGCCGGTTTTATCGGGACTCAAGTTTAGTTGTTGATTCTTGAACAGAATCGTTTGTAGTTGATTGTAGTGAAATTCTTTTCGTTTGTAGTAACCCTAAAAACAAGATAGAGGACTTTGAAAAAACTCTTCTGCGGGTTTTATCGGGACTCAAGTTTAGTTGTTGATTCTTGAACAGAATCGTTTGTAGTTGATTGTAGTGAAATTCTTTTCGTTTGTAGTAGCTCTAAAAAAAAGTTAGAAGACTTTGAAAAAATTCATGTCCCAGTTTTGTCGTCACGTTAGTTAAGTAGTTGATGCTTAAACAGAATCGTTTGTAGTTGATTCTTGAACAGAAATGTTTCTAGTTGATTGTAGTGAAATTATTTTCGTTTGTAGTAACTCTAAAAAAAAGTTAGAGGACTTTGAAAAAACTCTTCTGCCGGTTTTATCGGGACTCAAGTTTAGTTGTTGATTCTTGAACAGAATCGTTTGTAGTTGATTGTAGTGAAATTCTTTTCGTTTGTAGTAACCCTAAAAAAAAGTTAGAGGACTTTGAAAAAACTCTTCTGCGGGTTTTATCGGGACTCAAGTTTAGTTGTTGATTCTTGAAAAGAATCGTTTGTAGTTGATTGTAGTGAAATTCTTTTCGTTTGTAGTAGCTCTAAAAAAAAGTTGGAGGACTTTGAAAAAATTCATGTCCCAGTTTTGTCGTCACGTTAGTTAAGTAGTTGATGCTTAAACAGAATCGTTTGTAGTTGATTCTTGAACAGAAATGTTTCTAGTTGATTGTAGTGAAATTATTTTCGTTTGTAGTAACTCTAAAAAAAAGTTAGAGGACTTTGAAAAAACTCTTCTGCCGGTTTTATCGGGACTCAAGTTTAGTTGTTTATTCTTGAACAGAATCGTTTGTAGTTGATTGTAGTGAAATTCTTTTCGTTTGTAGTAACTCAAAAAAAAAGTTAGAGGACTTTGAAAAAACTCTTCTGCGGGTTTTATCGGGACTCAAGTTTAGTTGTTGATTCTTGAAAAGAATCGTTTGTAGTTGATTGTAGTGAAATTCTTTTCGTTTGTAGTAGCTCTAAAAAAAAGTTAGAGGACTTTGAAAAAATTCATGTCCCAGTTTTGTCGTCACGTTAGTTAAGTAGTTGATGCTTAAACAGAATCGTTTGTAGTTGATTCTTGAACAGAAATGTTTCTAGTTGATTGTAGTGAAATTATTTTCGTTTGTAGTAACTCTAAAAAAAAGTTAGAGGACTTGGAAAAAACTCTTCTGCCGGTTTTATCGGGACTCAAGTTTAGTTGTTGATTCTTGAACAGAATCGTTTGTAGTTGATTGTAGTGAAATTCTTTTCGTTTGTAGTAACTCTAAAAAAAAGTTAGAGGACTTTGAAAAAACAGCTCTTCAGGGGAAGCCGGACTCATCTAAACCGATGTGAAGATGTGTCTGATGTTTAGGTGTAGATTATGTGGGTTTACGTAGTTTTTTTAGGGTTCCGTACCCAAAGGGTAAAAACTGACTAAGGCTCCGCTGTCCATCCGTCAATTCGTCCGTCCATCTGGAATTCATGAGAATCATCAATTCCAGTCCATCCCAAGGTTGTCTGGAAGAGATCGCTCTCAGCGATAAGACCACCCATTGTACTTCCATACGTATAATTTTAATTATGATTGTTTTAATATTTAAATTTTTAATGTGGTGTACAATAAAGTGTTTTCTATTTTATTCCTTTCTATTCCATCTGTCACCAGGCTGTATCTCATGAACCGTGATAGTTAGACAGTTGAAATTTTCACAGATGATGTATTTCTGTTGCCGCCACAACAGCAATAAAAAACAGAATAAAATTTATATTTATGGGGGCTCCCATACATCAAACGTGATTTTTTTGCCGTTTTTATAGATAATGGTACGGAACCCTTCGTACGCGAGTCCGACTCGCACCTGGCCGGATTTTTTCAACTAACTACCTACCTAATTACAAACGAATAAATTATTACTTAGGCACTATGGAACGCTAAAGTCCGTAAAAAAAATATTATATTTTGTAAGAAATACTAGGTACCTACCTACCCCGCCGTGCAACGGTGAAAAATAAATCACCTAATAATAAATAAGAGGTTAAGGCCAGAGTAGGTACCTATAGGTACATAGTTTTTGAAATACTTTTTTTTGGGTTCTTACTTTTTCTCTCTATATATTTTCTGTGTGCACTCAGTTTCATTCGTTTCCCCGTCTTTCCTTCATTATCACAGGCACAGAGTACTATTTATTCCGTTTATTTATTTTGGATGTCAGTTACACTATTATTATTACACTATTTTAAAAATTGCTTATTTCAATAAAACTATACTACCTATCAAAAAACTGGCTATTAGGTATGAAGAAAACAAACAACAACAACACAAGTATGTTGTAGTAAAATTTATCTTGAAATACCGTAGGGTTTCTGAGATCTCATTCAAAACGTGTTTGAAACGAGGATTTTTATTTAAAAAAATTATCGATTTTGTTTTACATACTTACTTTTACTGTGTTTTCAACTTTACATAAAAAAATATCAAATCTTCATATTCCAAAATATTTAACTCGTAAAACCCGTAGATACTGAGTTCTAGATCGATTTTGTTGGGCAAAATCACATAGTACGGCTTCTTAACCACATTAGGAAATAATAGGGAGGTAAATAACTAGGAAAAATAATAATATACTTAAGTAGGCACTCATTAAACTGCATAGGAAAAGTAAGCTCTCTCAACGGTAACGCTCCGTAGTTGGTAAGGCCACGCTCTCTCAACGGTAACGCTCCGTGCGTTGAGACCGCTTGAGAGAGCTGACCTTATTTATTATAAAGCTTACTTTTCCTATGCGGTTTAATGAGTGCATTATATGTGTGTATTATTACTTTTCCTGGTTATTGACGGCCCAATTATTTCTTAATGTGGTTAAGGTAAATTATAAACAACCTAAGCCATATAAGTACAGTTCTTATCATCTAGGTCCTACGCTAAAAAATAAATCTAGTTTTTTCACAAACTTAGATATTTCTACTTATTATTTGGTATTTTTAGGTATATTTTTGTCATATTTTTGTGTATTCGTTCGCGGTATGATCAGTGGCTGAAGAGTGGAGCAGCAGCCCTATAATAACAACTCAGCTGTTGCGAAGCGTTTTGGGTAACTCGCTTTGAGCTACTGTTTAAAATGCCACGAGCGGCGGCGAATCCGCCACATATTATATACGAAGCTTTGAAAGATCTGCGGTTCATCAATGATAAAGGTAATCTTTTGCCGTGGAGTGACAATGTTTGGCAAATAGCGACTGATTCGATGAACGGTAAGATGACAAAGGACTATCTTTATCTATACTTATCCCAAAACAGGAACGATGTTTTTCACAAAATCCATGGGATTAAAACGTTGGAGTCGGTGAAATACGACAATAATGTTGACGACTCAGCAGACGATTCAAGACTAGATGCGAACTGGTCTATGGGCGAAACAGAGTGCGTGTTGCCTGCTTTACGCAAAGACATAAATTTATCGAGGAGTGAATGGGCCACTCTCAAGTCTCGTGTCGTAGAGTACAAGGAACGTGAATACGAGGTTCTCGTTATCGGTTGGGCGGACGCTCTCTACGATATTTTATGGACTCACATGAAATTGCCTTGCCCTTTCTCAAAGTCTTTTTTTCAAAGTCCTCTTACTTTTTTTTAGAGCAACTACAAACGAAAAGAATTTCACTACAATCAACTACAAACGATTCTGTTCAAGAATCAACAACTAAACTTGAGTCCCGATAAAACCGGCAGAAGAGTTTTTTCAAAGTCCTCTAACTTTTTTTTAGAGTTACTACAAACGAAAATAATTTCACTACAATCAACTAGAAACATTTCTGTTCAAGAATCAACTACAAACGATTCTGTTTAAGCATCAACTACTTAACTAACGTGACGACAAAACTGGGACATGAATTTTTTCAAAGTCCTCTAACTTTTTTTTAGAGCTACTACAAACGAAAAGAATTTCACTACAATCAACTACAAACGATTCTTTTCAAGAATCAACAACTAAACTTGAGTCCCGATAAAACCCGCAGAAGAGTTTTTTCAAAGTCCTCTAACTTTTTTTTAGGGTTACTACAAACGAAAAGAATTTCACTACAATCAACTACAAACGATTCTGTTCAAGAATCAACAACTAAACTTGAGTCCCGATAAAACCGGCAGAAGAGTTTTTTCAAAGTCCTCTAACTTTTTTTTAGAGTTACTACAAACGAAAATAATTTCACTACAATCAACTAGAAACATTTCTGTTCAAGAATCAACTACAAACGATTCTGTTTAAGCATCAACTACTTAACTAACGTGACGACAAAACTGGGACATGAATTTTTTCAAAGTCCTCTAACTTTTTTTTAGAGTTACTACAAACGAAAAGAATTTCACTACAATCAACTACAAACGATTCTGTTCAAGAATCAACAACTAAACTTGAGTCCCGATAAAACCGGCAGAAGAGTTTTTTCAAAGTCCTCTAACTTTTTTTTAGAGTTACTACAAACGAAAATAATTTCACTACAATCAACTAGAAACATTTCTGTTCAAGAATCAACTACAAACGATTCTGTTTAAGCATCAACTACTTAACTAACGTGACGACAAAACTGGGACATGAATTTTTTCAAAGTCCTCTAACTTTTTTTTAGAGCTACTACAAACGAAAACAATTTCACTACAATCAACTACAAATGATTCTTTTCAAGAATCAACAACTAAACTTGAGTCCCGATAAAACCCGCA
Organism: Epirrita christyi; assembly: GCA_951392215.1. Taxonomy (NCBI): domain Eukaryota; kingdom Metazoa; phylum Arthropoda; class Insecta; order Lepidoptera; family Geometridae; genus Epirrita; species Epirrita christyi. The sequence continues at coordinate 6,061,367 of OX595849.1, read as the reverse complement.
GAAGAGTTTTTTCAAAGTCCTCTAACTTTTTTTTAGGGTTACTTCAAACGAAAAGAATTTCACTACAATCAACTACAAACGATTCTGTTCAAGAATCAACAACTAAACTTGAGTCCCGATAAAACCGGCAGAAGAGTTTTTTCAAAGTCCTCTAACTTTTTTTTAGAGTTACTACAAACGAAAATAATTTCACTACAATCAACTAGAAACATTTCTGTTCAAGAATCAACTACAAACGATTCTGTTTAAGCATCAACTACTTAACTAACGTGACGACAAAACTGGGACATGAATTTTTTCAAAGTCCTCTAACTTTTTTTTAGAGTTACTACAAACGAAAAGAATTTCACTACAATCAACTACAAACGATTCTGTTCAAGAATCAACAACTAAACTTGAGTCCCGATAAAACCGGCAGAAGAGTTTTTTCAAAGTCCTCTAACTTTTTTTTAGAGTTACTACAAACGAAAATAATTTCACTACAATCAACTAGAAACATTTCTGTTCAAGAATCAACTGCAAACGATTCTGTTTAAGCATCAACTACTTAACTAACGTGACGACAAAACTGGGACATGAATTTTTTCAAAGTCCTCTAACTTTTTTTTAGAGTTACTACAAACGAAAAGAATTTCACTGCAATCAACTACAAACGATTCTGTTCAAGAATCAACAACTAAACTTGAGTCCCGATAAAACCGGCAGAAGAGTTTTTTCAAAGTCCTCTAACTTTTTTTTGGAGTTACTACAAACGAAAAAATTGGTACTACAATCAACTACAAACGAAAATCTACTAGAATAAAAAAAAAAAAAAAAAAAAATTAAAGTCGGGTGCCAAGTTCACATAGCCCCCACGACGGATTAAGCCTGTATATGTGTTTCGATATACATTGTTTCCTTGTTACCATTTTTTCCCAAAACGGATTTACCTAATTGTAATGCAGGTTTTTGCCATGTTTTTTTAAGTCAGATAATTAATCCTTTTTTGAAGTCTGTTACATATGACGCAGCTCTTCGACACGTTGTATTCACATGTAATAATCGAATTAGGGTTGTCTACAACAAAAAAATAATATAAACGAAAATTTTGTTTTGTTTTTGTTTTCTGTTTTCGCAGTTAAGTAGTTATCAATAAATAAATAAATAACATCAAACAGTCATAATAGTCCTGAACCTACAATAGGATTCCCTCTGTCGTGGGTATCAGGAACTACGAGTGCCATGGTACCGCAACACCCAGACCCGAAACAAATATTTGCAGATCATGCAAACATTTGTCTCGCAGTGAGAATCGAACCCGCACCTTTTTCGTCTCACACCTACCGCTAGCGCGGCTAGAGTGGAATCAGAAATAAGTGTGTATGACTGTTTGGTGTTATTTATTTATTTATTTATTGATACTTAACTACAAAAACAGAAAACAAAAAAAAAACAATATGTTATGTTATGTCAAATGATCCCCTTAAAAACTGTTACCGCTAAAAAGCTATGTTTTGCGAACTGTAGTGGGTCCAGTCATTTTAGTTTTAAGATACACAGCTGTGGTACAAAGTTCTATTGCAGTTTTTTATTTAAGATTTGTCTGACATCGACATCTCGCTTGATGAAGATGCAGGCCAAGATCAAAACGAGCAAGAAAACTGGATGCAACGCGAGCTTGCTGCACGAGTTCACGGTCAAGAACTAGCGAATGTCTTTGACATTAGACGAAGGCGAGATAACAAACGCTTCTCTTAAAAGTTCATGTGATCCAGTTGTAGGAGACGGCAAGGCAAAGGAAGCAGGAAGGGCCTCCAGTTTTATTTACCCGACCTATTTCAGATTTGAGCTGATCTAGCGGTAGGGGACGGCAAGGGAAGAGAAGCAGGAAGATACTTCAGGTTTTTTACCCGGCCTATTTCAGATTTGAACTGCAAAGCGATTCTAAAACGTCGGAAACGTTTCCGATCGGATTCGTTAGTATTTCATTTCGATGTGGTAAGTTACTAAAACAATTTTCTTTAGTAAAAAACATTAAATATTGTATATTACTGTGTTTTACTAGAGAAAATTGTTATAAAATTGTTTTAGTTACCACATCGAAAATTCGAATCTCCCTGCTGATCTAGTGTTAGGGGACGGCAAGGGAAGCAGGAAGGGTCTCCAGTTTTATTTACTCTGCCTATTTCGGATTTGAACAGTTCATTCTAGAGATACCTAACTGTCATCTGTGGTCCATTCTTAGAAGAAAGAGAAGTGCTGTTTCACACTATCGCCATTCTAATTCAGTATCACTTCAACCGATATTTTTTTGAAATATCAACAGCTTTCTAGTGCTTTCTTAGATGAGTTGCATTAATATGGGTTCTCATAAAAGCAAGCTAGCCGTAAAATCTTGTTCCGATGTCGGAAAACAAACGTAATACCTAATGCTCAAACTGGTTTTGTTACAGCCATCAGAAACGAAATCTTTGCCATTTTAAGTAGTCACTATTTTCTTGTCTAGCCGAATGAGCCAGTTTCAGGCCGATATAACTAGGCTGAAGTTTGGCTGCGCAATAGACAATTTAGTTCCTAAATAACATATCGTGTAGCCCAAACAGCTAACTTCAATCCGGGCTATAACCGTATCTTCTTGGGTAGCATCACTCAGATGTGGGTTCAAATTCTGTAGCGTGCGAAAATTCGAAGGCATGTGACATTCACGCTTGCCGTATCGGTGTGGTGGGCAAGATCGTCACCGTATCAGCACAAAGTAAGTAATGGGGCGGCATTTTGTGTGTAGTAATTTGAAGGCTGCCTAAAAATTCACGGATCCATTAGTAACATCAAAGTTCACCGGATCATAACCACACCGGATCTATCAGTAACTCGGATTTCCATTCACTCTCGTCAGTTGAGCGTAGGGTTCAACAGTTGGAACATAAGTACTTAGATTGATTATGATGATGACTTACTATTTTCTATGCATTGTGGCCGGTGTCTAAATAGATACAGATAAAGTCCCTCTTTTGCATATTCATTCCTAGAAATTAGTCACAGCCTCACAGAACGTAAAGCTTACTTGTCAATTTGGTGGCATTGTCTAAAAGCAGCCCCGATTTTGTTAAAATACTGACAAACAAGTATCAATTTTTCGCATCATTCATTATTTTTAGTAATACAAACGGCGATACAGGGTGTCTCATTAAATAGTGGCGTCATTCTACGTCCCCTGATACGACGACTGAATCTAAAACTAATTTGAACGAATCATCATAATCATTATCAGCAGTCTTTAGACGTATACTGCTGGACCATGCCTCCCCGATAGAATACAATGGGGGGAATTGCCATAATCACACTTGACAGACGAATTGGTGATCGCAGTATCGGTGTTGAGTACTCAGGTGGATGCTGCTGCCCAGCCCCTGTTATAATCCCTTAGTAGGGAGATGTAGGAGTCTATTGTTAGGCCGGAGACACCACGACACATTTCGACGACAATTTGAATGAATACTGGTCATAAAAAGGTAAAAAATGGCGTACAAGAATTGTCACACCTAAACAAAATAAATCATACAGTGGACAATATTTTTAGGATCATGCTGTATACCATGTAGGTACATTAATACTTTATTATTTCCTTGAGACAGGAACTCACGACCGTCGAGTGTGGTTGCGGGCGGTGATTATGAGGAAAGACCTCCAGCCAACGAAACGTCAGCCAGCACAATAATATGATACCTAGGCATGATAATTTAAATTCTGTCATGTAATTTTTAAAATTCATATTTATTATTAAACCACTTATATTTAATAATAAAGGAATTTTAAATAAATGCCTCTTTAGTGATATTATTATACAATTTTCTGGACACATAGATGAATATATACAATTAGGTGTGTATTATTATGTTTCTATTAAGAACATGTTATCAGTGTTATTGTGTCATTTATGTTTACATTTGTGATTCATTAACACGATCAAAATAATTTCACTACAATGAGATAATGAATTGTGTAAGAAAACAAAACAACCCGCCTTATTACTCTTGACCAGATGAATAGTTTCTATCATTATCAATTTCCAAATAATTCGTCACTTGTAGCAGCAGCGAGGGGTAATCATAATTGATAGGAAAAAAAACCAAACGAAAATATGCCAATGCCATTAATATGCCTTTATGGTTTCTCGTTTACCTCTCACATTCGAAAATTTGGCGACTCGCTTCACTCGCTAGAGATTGGCCTGTTATGTTATGTTTCCTGCAAAATAGCTATGCCATCAATATGCCTTTATGGTTTCTCGTTTACCTCTCACATTCGAAAATTTGGCGACTCGCTTCACTCGCTAGAGATTGGCCTGTTATGTTGTTTCCTGCAAAATAGCTATGCCATCAATATGCCTTTATGGTTTCTCGTTTACCTCTCACATTCGAAAATTTGGCGACTCGCTTCACTCGCTAGAGATTGGCCTGTTATGTTATGTTTCCTGCAAAATAGCTATGCCATCAATATGCCTTTATGGTTTCTCGTTTACTTCTCACATTCGAAAATTTGGCGACTCGCTTCACTCGCTAGAGATTGGCCTGTTATGTTATGTTTCCTGCAAAACAGCTTGGCGATGTCTTTGTTTATCTTTGTTTTTGTGTGTGTCCCTTATTCTTTCATCTGGACCTGTCTGCATTTGTTGACATAAATATATATGTTTTGTTTATTCTTTCTTTGTTTTCTTTCGACTTGTTTTGGATTGTCAAATAATTCAAAAAAATCGCGTTGAAAAATTCGCATCAACGAATTTTCGAAGTCAGGGTATTTTCACTACGTTATTGTTTGTCTTGGCCCTTAAAATGTAACAAACAAAATGTTGTGAAACTATGATCAAGAGTTCATTGATTGAGGTATGACTATGACGCACTAATCTGTCACTGCTCACTAGATAAAAGGGACAGATTTGCTATGCACTGAGAATTTATCAGAAACTTTATGAAACCAGGGTTTCGGCATGATAAGTTTTAAAAGTACCTAATTCCGCGAAAATAATTTGCATTGAGTGGTTACCAGCATGGTTTACTAACATGGCTAGTTAATTACAAGTTCTACAACTGCAGTATGTTAACTACAGCGTAAATGTATTCGACGATCTTTGTGGCGCGGCGGCGAGTAGCCGGCTGAGATGCGAGAGGTTGCGGATTCGATTCCCGCTGCGGGGCAAATGTTTGTATGATCTGTAAATATTTGTTCCGGGTGTGGGTGTTATGGTACCATAGTACTCGTAGTTCCTGGTACCCACGACACAGGGAATCCTAGTGTGGGTTCAGGACTAGTTACGTATGTGTGACTGTTGGGTGTTATTATTATTATGATTTGGTGGCAATTTTTCATTGGTTGTTAAAAAATCTAAGCTTGAGTCTCGATTCAGAAGTTTAGTTCTGGCATACAAACCTAGGTCTACTTCCAGGTCCAAAAGTTTAGAAATTACAAGGAATATCATAAAATAGTATTTTTTTAAAACAGATAATGATAGCTTTGAACAGTATTATAGCACAAGTTTGGTCAAGGGCGAAAAGATAATTGGAGGTAATTGTCCTCTACTCTAGAAGCATAGATATAATATGTTAAATATAATTTGTATACCATGAGGTGAGATTTCGCAAATTTTAGCGACACTATTAGGGTATGGGGTATTGCATTGTGAGGCTGGCTGTGTATTGGTTTAGTTGCGAATATGTAACCTGAAAACAGGGAGCATTATTTTGCAGTAGCTTTAAGTTCCGTAGACTTTATTCATGGAACTTATCCATACTATACAGAACTAGCGTGGAACACCCGCCTAAAGTTAGCTTTCCGAGATGGGCTCAACAAGCAGGCCGCGATGATGCCGCGCTCAGAATCAATTTCATAGAGATTCATAGAAACCAGTGGTGTCGCTTGTAGTTTGCTGTTGCATTTTGCGGTCTGCAGCCCATCTCGAAAGGCTAGCTTCAAGCTTAGCTCGCGTGTTGTCGGGATATAATGTGTCAATCTAAGAATAGACCCCTCCGTCTCCTCTAGTGGATGTTGTAAAAGCCAACTAGGGGTTTACACCAGGGAATGGGCAGCAGCATCCACCTGAGTACTTAATACGAATACTGCAGTCACCAATCCGCCTGCCAAGCTTTGTGATTATGACAAATCCCCCATTGCATTCTATTGGGTAGGCCTCGTCCACCAGTGGACGTCTAACAGCTAGTGGTGATGATGATTATGATAAGTCTAAATTGTGTGAAATGATCTCCCTATGGTTTGAAATAAATATGATGAAATACTAGTGGAACTCCCACAACTTTGTTGACGTTGAGTTTTTGCCATACAAACTTCAACTCCTCACTGCACACCCCGTAGAGGGTAAATATCGGAAATTCCTTTCTTAGTGCACCCCTAGACCATTAAAGGAATGTACCCTCCAAATTTGAGGTCTCAAGGACTTATGATTTTATATTTAAATTGATGAAAATATACTATGTAGGTATTGATCGATTCACAGCATTGCTCATACAAACTGGATTTGGTAGACACATGTGATAAACCTAGCCTAGAAAAACATTGTTTACACTGTCATACAGCTGTGAGTTCGATAGCTCATTGACTTGGCAATTTTTTTGTAATAAGGAAGATACATTATTAATGACCAGATATCAAGATGCATTCTGAACATGTTACATGAAAGGTCAATGACCTGTGTACCTTGTAGTGGCTATGGGTCCAGTGGTAGTTTGGTCTTCTTGAGTGCAGGATAGTGCTTAAGAGGAGGTCACCGGAAGCAAGTAATTTTATAAGAAATTAACGCACCACGGGTATTAGTGAACAGAGGCACAATTCTCTAACTAAAAAATAGTTAAAATAGACTTTGGATCATGTTTTGATCTTGTGTCGATGTCTTAAATGTCAGAAATGGTATTCTCTAAACATAAAATACAAATACAACACTGTAATGTGATTATATCGAAATGTAACCGAAACTTGAACAATTAAAAGTTTTTTCGATAACTTTAGCTTAAGTAAATGCGAGTTTCTCTTTACTCTTTGCAATTATACCCATATATCACTATCCTACTCTAATGGTAGTCACCGTGAATGAAAAGTAGACTAAATTGTTATTTATGAGGGAGCATAATACCAACTTTCTGTCAATTCACAATTCAGTCTCGAATCGGTTAACTTTCAGTGTAGTTTTAAAATTATTTAGAGAATTGGGCCTCTGATCATAGCCAAAAAAGAAGCAAGCTTTGCGTACAAAAAGGCGTAAGCGCCCTACACGGGTAACCTCCTCTTAATTACCTGACGTAAATGTTAGAAACAACCTCCTATTAATTACCTGGCGTAAATGTTAGAAACAACGTGTTATCACAAGATCACTATCAATTACCTATGTATGAATGTTATCAGTAATTTCAAATTTAATCAGTTCTATTGAGTGGGCATTGATGGGCAGTGAAGCAAGCTAAAAGTTATATACCATAGCAACTGCTGAACTAGCAATTATTCTATGTATCAGCTTCTTCTTGTTCAATAAACACCACACAGGCGCTTCTCGCCTAGTAGTAAGCTATCATAAAAAAAAAGCATGCCATGTTTGTAGCTCTAATTTTTCTAGGTTTGGTAGTGTTGTAACACGAGTCAATTCAAAGACGATTCAAAATTATCCTTGTGATTTTCATGAATGAAATACTTTGACTTTGTAAATATATATATATATATTGCATGGTGGACAACGTGCCTTTCGGGATAAAGTTCACCAAAGCACAAACAGAAAAAAAGGCTGATTAAGGCTTATAGGCTAAATATGGCTAAATGATATTTAGCCAATCCAAATCATGGCTGATGATTACACTTACAGCCAGTTTATGTGAACTTGTGCCTCAGTGGGAGATTTACAAATAAGAAGACCAAACTGACCAGCCTATAAGGCTAATTTTGAATGGACTTCATTTTAATAGATTGGGTCGCTAGAAAATAGAACAAAGAATTCGCTTAACCTAGCGCTAGTGTCAATAAAGAATAATTTTGAAAATTTATTATAGTTTGACAGATACATCTTATCCCATCTTGCATCTTCAGATGCTCTAGTGGTTACAGCTACCTCTGTCTAACTCATGCTGCCTGCACACTGCAGCCTATGTTGACTCAGCCAATAAAACAGTCTGTGTTTCATTTGATGAGGCCTTGTACTACTACTTAGTGTCACAGGTTCTTTTCTGGTCACCCTGCGTTAGCTGAGATCAGCTGAAAGTATGGTGGCCCTGAAAAGAACCAGTATGGTGAAAGGATTTAGTGCACCTTTCATACACAAGGCCTTTCAGGCCTTGTAAGGTTTCACCAATCAATGAAATGCTGACTGTCCGTTGAGCTATTACTAAACGGTAGGTATGGGTGAAAATAGTAAACAATGCAAGTCTTGACATGTTTAAGTAATGTTCATGGGTGGGGCAAACTAGACTAGATTCAAAGTAAACCCTATTTAGGTAATAAAGCTGGATACACACAGGTACAACAGCGCAAAAATGGCATATCTCATTAATTTCAATTTTGTTTGTTGACCTTGTGTGTCCAGTTAGAAATAAACACTGTTCCGAGTTTAATAACTTTAGAAGAGCTGGGAATTTGGTAGGTTGTCCATGGATTTATATAAAAACACTGACTGTGACACATTCACTGGGTCGGATAAAAATTAGGTTATATTTAGATGATAAGCTATTACGGCAAGAGTGCTCTACAATGTATGCCATGGACAAACTAACCAAAGCCATTTGTTTTCTGTGCTCTAAGCCGAGTTATGTGGTGGATATGAGAGTTGTCTTACGTCGAGGTTCTCTTATCGTCACTCTGCCGTTCCTTGTCCTTGACGCTTTCTCGTTTATTCATAGTTCAGGATGTGTGTGCAGGCCAAAGCCCAGCACTCCCACTCAGTCCCAGAGCCCGGCGTCTGCAGGGGCCACGATCCAGCCCATGTCACCACAGCAGCAACCACCACCCAAACTCCATGCCACAGTCCATTAACCCACACTTTTTGGAATATTGCTATTTTTTTTATGGTTTTGACACTATTTACACTGCACTGTCACAATTTATCTCAAAATCATTTTTGGTCTGCAACACACAATTTTTTATATGTTTCGGCGACACTTGACACTTATTGAATTGATGGCTCCAGGTAATTGGTGTTTCACGCGAATCTACGGGGAAAATACAGCGAGAATGAATAGAGGTCGCCGTACCAATGTTATGCTCATTGAAGAGTAACAACAAGCAATGTGGGTGTTCCAACTGCTAACTAGATTACCTAAATTGCCACGCACAGTCGATCGATCCTTTGATGATTATTGTTATTCTTGATTACCCAGCTAATTACTGTTTATCGGTTTCAAGACAAATATATTGGAAAAATGTAAGTAACAATTGACTGACAGTTCCTTGTGAAAAGTCAACCCCAATATTTGTGGTCGGCACGAATCGTTTTGAATTGCTTTATATCGGAGGTCCTGAACAGTTACACAGACAGCACCTGGAGAGTGGAAACCGAACGATTAACAACACGGGAGGCGATTTATGGTAAGCTTTCTATAGGATTAGTCACAACGTCGCCGAAACATCAAATGGACATTTGTCCTGATAAAAAAGTTTAGATTTTGTAATGGCCACCAATGTTGCACTTAGCACTTCCTATTTGTGATCTATGAGTAACGTTATAATATTTTTAGATCAAAGACATAATAAAACTCGCGTTTGCGTAATTAGATTACCAAATAACGTTAAAATTTCTTAGTTACAAAATATTAGACTCAGAATAAATAGTCACTGATTCGCCATTCGGCGCATGCGCGAACTTGCAGCAGTCGGTGTTGTCATATTGTAAAATGACAAGACGACATTAAAATCTATCTAAACCTCTGAGATCTAAAAAATGGCCCTAGTAAGCATAATAATAAAATTTAAATTTCAGCCAAATAATTGAGTAAACACGGATCTATATCTGACACAATTTTGTTTACAAAGGGCCATTTGGTTTTGTATAATAGTCACATTTCTCATTGACATTTTTCGTTTCAATACGCTCTTGTCCGATTGGTTGCTTGTTTGGTTTGAAGTTGGCCTTAATTTTGTCATTGGTTGCGGTTTTTTTTATAGTACCTACAGAATAAAAAAGTTGGCGCGCTTATTTCAAAATTAAAATTGGCCTATAATTCTATAATACTAAACAATTATTATTGCCATTAGTACTATTACCTACTAAAAATACCTACTATTGTACGTTCGAAATGGGCAGACTGTTGATACCACATTACCTGTACGATCTTTTTACACAGTTTAACAATAAATGCTTCTTTCTTATTCTTATAGTTCAGTCAACTGATTACTAAACTACTGGAAATAATAATATCATCAGTCTGTAGAAGTTCACTGCTGGACATACATAGACCTCCCCCATAGAATGCCACGACGACCGTTCTTCTGCCGCCTCCATCCACTGACTTACTGCTATCTTTAAAATATCTTTGGTCCCTCCATCGAGAGGCGGGACCTTCCTACTCTGCGTCGTCCGGTTCGTGGTTGCCACTCAAGTCTTTATTCCCCAACGGTTCTCAGTTCTATGATCTACCTCTAAATGGCCTGCCTGTTGCCAATTGCAATTCTGAGTTATGTCGGAGATCTTTGTTCGTCTACGGGTCTTTTTATTTCGGATTCTATAACGTACTGAAACTCCGAGCAAAACTCTTTCTATAGCTCGCTGCGCTTGCGAGGCTAATAGTCGGCGACCACGTCGCAGGCCGCCGTAAGTCATCACTGGTTACACGCACCGATTATAGACTTTTGTCTTCTTAAGGCTCTGCGGTATGTGTGACGAGAAGATAATATGGCGTAGCGTAATTTTCCCGAACGCTGCCCATCCGAGTTGGATTAGTCAAATCGAAAATAAGTGATGTATTTGATGTTGATATCTAGCGTTCCAGCGTAAAAGCTTGAATACATCCTCCAATGTAACAGATGAACATGATGTGGTGAACAGTTTCGGAGAAATAACATCCCCTGTCTAACTCCTTTCTGCAATTTGATAGTATCCGTGTTCTGATCGCGAATACGGTTAGACTATGCACATATACCGGTTAGTCTGGCACCGCTGTAGTATCTGTAACACTACCCAGGTCACGACTGAATCGAAGTTTTTCTCGTATCCACAAAAGCTAAAAACTACCATTTTAGTGGTAGGTATTCCATTACCTGGAGTCTGCAAGCCAATGATATGTCATGTCATTATAATTTGATATTTGAGCTCAAACTTGAAGATTCGGCTTCAGTAGTAGCCTAGATCTAGTGCTCTGATTTCCGGAGCTATAAGGCCAAAGACAGCTTATAACTTGTCTTTATATATTATAATATAATGCATAGGCATATATTTTTTATACGTAGGTAGGTACTTTGTCTTTTTAGTTGGGGGTTAAAAAGTGTATGTTAAGAACTTACACAAGAGAACATTAAAAACAACTCCTGATTACCTATGTGGCTTTTATTTTCAGAAATAAATAAGTAAAGAAGCACATTGCGTTACGTTACCCATGACAGAACAGAGGTTTATTTGTGTTACCGATTATCTCCAAAACTATTTATCTGATTGTAATGCTGTTTTTTGCAACCGTTTTGCAACTTCAAAGTAGGTTTTATCGCCTCCCGCCACTAGGGGGCTCTGCAGTAGACGTAGAATGTTTAAAGCTACTGCAACATTAATGTTCACATGTCTAAAGATTGCAGTTATTTAAAACCATTTCAGATACTCTGGTTGTGAGTTGCAATGTGACGTTGAAGGGTTCTTTTATCAGCATACTTTTTTTCACATCTATCACATGGATAAGGCTTTTCTCGCGTGTGTTTGAGTATATGCCGTTTGAAAATACTTTTATGATCAAATGATTTATTACATTCATAGCAGATATAATTAGATGCTTTCTCTCCTGTGTGTTTTTTCATGTGCGCTTGAAGATTGCTGCTTTGGGCAAATGTTTGAAAACATCTATCACAGGCATATGGCTTTTCTCCAGTGTGAGTTCTGATGTGTCGTATTAGGTGGCTGCTTTCGTAGTACGCCTTATCACATCTGTTGCAAGTATATGGCTTTTCACCGGTATGCATTTTTATATGCCTTTTCAAACTACTTTCCTGGTTAAAAGTTTTGGTGCATTTATCACAGGCGTATGGCTTTTCTCCAGTGTGCATACGTATATGCCGTTGTAAAGTGCCTTTTTGGCTGAATGTTTTGGAGCATTTGTCACAAGCATATGGCTTATCCCCAGTGTGAGTTCTCATATGAAGTCGTAATGTTCCTCTATGATTGAATGTTTTATTACATCTATCACAGTTATGAGCCTTCTCCCCTGTGTCTATTCTCATATTATGTTTATGAGTTATATGGTTTTTTAAGCTATACTTAGAGAAAAATCCTTTACCACACATATCACAGGTGTATAGCTTTTCTTTACTGTTCATTTGAATTTGTTTTTGCAAATCTCGTTTGTGATTACTTCCATGACACCTAAGACAGGTAAATGGTTTCACAATTTTGGTTTGTTTAGCATTTTGTTTGTTTAATCTTCTGCATATATCACACGCATATGGCTTTTCTTCAGTATCAGATGACTGCATATTCAATAATGTTTTTGTGATAGTGTCTTTCTTTCTTGCTTTAGTATTATGTTCTTCATAGTGTGCTATTGTACAAGTATCTAGTAAGCCTCCATCGAATTCTGAAGAATTGAATTCTCGTTTTAGTGAATTTGTTTCCATCCTGATATCATATTCTATAGGAATTTCAGCAACGGGATTGCCTGTTAAAAATAAATTGAAAGTTTTAATTAAATTCGAGAATTTGAATCAACTACCTAAAGAGAGCACTGGTACAGTTGCTGTGACTCCGACTTTCGATCTTAAAATCCATGGGTTCAAATCCGGGGCACCCACCAATTGGTTCTTGGAGAAATGTATGTACCTAATGTAATGCTACATGCTCTCAAATGGTCAAGGAAAACATCGTGACGAAACTGGCATGTCCTAGAAACACAAATTTAAAGACATATGCATAAAAGGTGCCTCTGCAAAGCACACTTAATCCTTTCAACATTAGTTGCATGACCCTTTTTAGGACCATCCTACCTCAAGCCTGTCATTAGCCTAAGCAGAGTGACCAAGATAGAACCAGTACAACAACAAACGAAGCTGCCAACATTTTAATAAGTAAATTTTCTCACCCTCAGTTTGAACTTCAACTGATATCCTTTCCCCAAATCCAATAATTTCTTCTTTTATGAACACTTCTGGATTTTCATTCTTTATGTATTCGGGCAGGGATGCATGTTTAGTGATAGACATGGATAAAGTATATGGGATTTCTCCATCCAGCATTGTAATTTTTTCTTGAGCAAACTGAAAATGATCAAGGAATATATTCATTTATAAATGTGCCTACAATGTTCTACACTAAAAATGTGGAAATACAAATAAGCTTAGTTTCACCAGTGATTTTTGGAAAAAATTTGTGAACAAGGATGATACAATGACATCAATCTCATCTTGTTACCGAGATTTATCCAATAATACAGGCCCTGGTATCATTATAACCAATGGATCATGCTTTTTCTGTCGTAAATCTATGGAATAACCTACCACATCATTTTGGAGGAATTGTGTAAGTAGCTTTTCTGCTTTTCTAGACATTTCCATAAATTTACAGCATTTCTGCAACTGTGCAAAGCAGATAAAGCATATTAATTCAGGTTTTCCATCTTCTGTAATGAGCTGAAACAATTTAATATAACAAAAGCTTTTACTCACAGAAACACTAAAACTGTTTATTCTTTAATAAATAGACAAAATGTGTCCCAAGTTGCCTACTAGAGGCGAACATGTAGGATGATGTCCTAGTTGATTGGAATTTTTAGATCACATTTTAATTTATGATAAACAGTCTCCTATCGTCAGATAATGTTTATCAAACAAAATAGAGTAGAGAGATTTATAAAATGCAATATTACAGATCCAATACACAAAAATTTACAGTAAGGAAGCTTGGTTGGGCTTAATCTGCAGAGTAAGGGAAAGACTAAGGTGTAAGTGTTTGCATGATGCTTACTCGATCAATGCTTCCAAAGTCAGTAAGTATTTTAGCTAGGATGTGGAAGTTATATCCTTTATCGTAGATAAGTCTTTGACGTAAGGGCAAGGGTAGTAACGTACTAAAATGTAACAGAGTATTACGCTAGACAGTGTAGGTAGTGTGGTCAGCTAACTTTCTAGCTAGGATCCATTATGAACTTAATCTATACCTACTAGAAGAACTCTTGTTGCCTGGCCCTGTGATGTACTTAACTGTAATCTTATGTGTATGTTCTTTGAGTTAAATACACACCTTAATTCCTGAAAGTTTCTCAAATGTTGTTTGTAGTCGAGTGTTTGCAATGATGTGCATTCGGATATTACGGGCTAGACACACTCTACATACAACTAATGTAGACATAATTGAAACTGTTTCTTTTCTCTCAGCGCTTTTTTCATGTGGCTTCACAATTTCAATTTCACGAGATAAACTCTCTCTTTCTGTCAAGGAAATGCAAACTTTAATTAAATGCGAAAAAAATTAAATTGTAAGAATCAATAAAATCAAAAATTAAAATATTCGATAGAAACTGTGCGATGGATGTCAAATGTCAATTGTTATGTCATTCATGTCAATGTGATGCATGGATGATGTGAAGCCTTAGAGAATATAAATTCTCTAAGTGTGAATTGCTCCAAGGTATGAAGCATAGGTAAAAATAACCTATTTAAACCACAGACTAAAGAGATAATATCAATCTCATAATAATGAAGTCATTATTCTGAGATATCAATAAACCGATGTATTATGGATAGATAGAAAAATAACCTATTTAAACCACAGACTAAAGAGATAATATCAATCTCATAATAATGAAGTCATTATTCTGAGATATCAATAAACCGATGTATTATGGATAGATAGAAAAATCTACGACATCCACGAATGCGATGGAACATGAAACCATGATATATAACGTGCTTCAGTCCTTATTCTTAAGTATATAATCACAAAAAAATTAAACCATGGACGTAAAATAAATATACGTTGCATGAAACTATTATGTAGGTAGAGTCTCTCAGAGTCTGTTCAGCTAGATACCCATCGTGGGATTGGAGGGCGCTGCTGTGCTTGATTACCTTTTTTGCTTAGCGGGCAATACAATCGCGCACGCGTCTGTTCCGATTTTATTCTATATCAACTAGAATTTCTATAAGTAGGTATCTATTTCATTAGTGTGTCAAAATGCCGACAGAAAGTAACCAGCTCCTAATTATGTTGTAATAATTATGAAGTTCACAATATATATTATGGCTAGCACATAATTTGGTCACGAACGTTGACGAACGCCACGACTCTCTCGCTGCTGAACAGACTCTACGCATGAAACGCACTCTAGACTACAAGTTTTAAATTCGTATCGTAGATTCGTAGACGTTACTCTGTCTACGCTTGAATTAGTCCTAAATATTTAATTTGATGTGCTTAGGTAGGTACTAATGTTCCTACAGTCTACTATATAGCGGTTCCTATATACTTAGCTACCTACTAGGTTCCTACTACGCTACCTACTATGGTTCCACCTAAGGAAATAAAGTATTTTAATAGGTACCTACACATAATACCTAAAAGCTGTTTTGCAGGTAGGCAGGCACGTAGGTAGATACTTATATAGGTATATATGCGTCTTTTATTTTGTAGTAGGTACCTACCTAGTGTAAAGTTCAGAAAGAAAAAAGCAACGCAGTAAAGTAAGTACCTCATACCTACCATACCTGGGAAAATTTGGATTTCCAAGAAATCACGGGCATGGCGAAGCTCTTTCAGGATGTAGAATACGAATTACTTGTTACCTCAACCGACTGATTTTTATTTTTAACTCAACGTTAGTACCTAGTCTAGACTGGTTTATGACTAGTTCATTAAAATTATGTGCCTCGGTAGGTATGATTATACATTTTGGTTACATAATTATATTTGTTCATAGGTAATAGGTATATTTTGTGTAGGTATTGTATCGTACCCAAAGATGATTGCATCATACGTATTTAATTTAGTTCTTTTTGTATGTAGGTAGGTAGGTATGTGATGTACCTACATATTCTACACATCCAACTTATCAATATGATTTATGCAGGTAAGTAGGTATACCTCTTGTCCATACTCATACCGTTCATTCCATCCAAAGTTTGTCTGGTACAGATAGATAGGTTGTCTGGTAGAGTACACTACTCAGTGATAGACCGCCCATTGTTTAACACACCTATTACGTTTTTTTACTTATTAAGAATTCTTAAGTAGGTAGGTACATAAGGTGTGCAAGAAATCATTTTCTATCTATCTATCTGTCTATCTACAATTAAAATAATATGTAGGTACACAGCAAAGTCTAATATGTATTAAGTTCATAGCAAAGTCAATAAAATACTTAGGTAAGTACCTACAACTTCCTACATATATTATACACTACACTGCACACTACACAGTACCTACGACCTACAATATCGTAAAACAATCGATTACTGGCTCTTAACTATGAGTTAATTTCACGGTGACCGAGCCATCTATGGCCCGAACTATGTTTCGCTTTGGCGGTTAAGGTCATATTTGCACAAAAGTGTCAACGTGAACAAATCCTCAACAACCCGAGGTCGCTCTGCGAGGCCTGCGAAGACCGCAGGAAACTTCTGTGCTTGACGGAGTTAGGCTGGCTAACATAACTACCTAGCTAGGTAACTCTCACGCCTAGTGGAACACCCATAGAGTTCGAATGCGGAAAAGATTAAAATTGCACAAACGTGTACGCTATCTCACAATTGCACAAATTATAGCTGCGTGCTCTTGCACTCAGTCGCTACTTCACTCATATCACTACGACATTCATTCTAGACGAGGTCATTCGATTCGAGCTCCACTCTACTCTAGTAGGCCCAGCGAAGTCGAGCGAGAGACGTTTGTGTGCGTTTGTGCTCGTATGACGTGTTTTTAACCGGATTTATTTATCTCTTATTTGGATAAAGTTTTATCTATCTCACGCTTCACGAGATTCGGGTAAGTTATAGGTATTATCTGCCTTTATTTTACGAAGTGATGCTGGTGTGTTGACTCTACTTTTGTAGAGCAGCATAGGTAATAACACGCGTTTTTGATTTGTTGTTACCTATGCCGGTAGATTTAAAACATTTGTATAAAGTAGGTATATAGGTACCTAGACCCGAAAATTTTAGTGCTTCTTAATTAAATTTAATATTACGAATATTTTTATGAACGTACCTTTTGCTCTACCTTTGCTGAGGTAGTATTTCCGTTATTACCTATGTTTTTTCCCAGTAAGACTTGTTCGGTTATTTGATAAGTATACAAAACCCATAAAACTTGATGTTGGTAGAAAGAATTACAAACATGTTCTCAAGTAGTACAAACCAAATTTCCAAGGTTGACATCTAAAAGCTAGTTAGCTAATGCAGTTCCAGTTAATACAAGTATTAAAATGTTTTTAATTGTTATACCTACCTACGCATTATTGAGTTTACATCACAGAATCAATTGTAGGAATTTCCTGATCTTGGCCAATAATTCTAAATAGGTAAGACTGTAAGTAGGTCGGTAGATACTAGCAGGTATAACGCAGAGGCATCTATCATAGGTACCAACATCTTAGTGGAGCTATCGAAATTGAAGTCATTTTGATATTCCCTTCGAACATTTTTATTCTTCATCAGCTGATCAGAACCTACTGCTGGACGAGGCTTCCCCATAAAATAACATATTCACCACGCTTGGCAGGCGGATTGGTGATCACAGTAGGTATTATAGTGTTAAGTACCCTGATGGATGTTGCTGTCCATCCCCTGGCGTAATCGTTAGTCATCTTTTATGATATCCATGGGAGGAGTTAGAGAAGTCCTATTCTTAGACCAAGACCACTACGGCCTTACGTTTTTATTCATCATCATCATCATCATCATCAGCCTGTAGAAGTCCACTGCTGGACATAGGCCTCCTACTTAGAATGCCGCGACGAACGGTCTTAAGCACCCCATCGATCCAACGACTTCCTGCGATGTTTATAATGTTTTTAGTCCATCGAGTAAAGCGCCTTCCTCTACCGCGTCGTCCGGTTTGTGGTTGCCACTTCAGAACCTTTATTCCTCAACGTTTTTATTAGTTTGTGTGAAATCCTTACGCGCTGCAACTTTTCGAGTTTTATTTGTTTTCAACGTTATAAGTAGGTATTACAGGTTTAAAAACATTTTCCTCATTGAATATGTTTTGGTGCTATCATCATCAGTATAGATAAAATCCTTGCGTGTCTGACTGACCGACTCACTCGCTGACTATCATCGCACAGCCTATGCCGTAAGTTCTAGATACCTGAAACTCGGAGGATACATTTAGGACTGATCTCCTTCAAAAGGCTTATTCCACTTTTCCCCCTAAGTAGTATTATGAACGCCCAGTGCGATGTGACGAGATTAAATAATGAGATGCAAATAATAGTGTAGGAAGAACTATATATTAATAATAGTTATTACTGAACAGAACTTTGAAAAAAGGTCTGGTTTTTCAAATGAAAATCGCACTAAAAAACCCTAAAAAAAACTTTGACATTCAAATGCTCTTAATTTTGAACGGCAACAACACAATTTTTTTTACGAATTAAATAGCAAGCATAGACATATACGTAAGGACATGCCGGACGCTCTCTAGATAACCGTCAAATAAAATGGTGTAAAAATCAGTTGAGTGACACCATCGATAATCAGTCGGTGACGTACACCGCGCGCGATCGTTTAGGCCACAAAATGCCGTATTGTGTGGTGAAAGGCTGCAGAAACAACTTTGCAAAGTGTAACTTAAAAAAATATGGCATGTCTTATTATCGGTATGGCAAAATTTTGTATGTTGAACTTTCCCTAATTATAGAAAACAATTTTATTTCCTTGACAGATCGCTCTCCAATTCAATAAAGAGACGCCATACAAGCAAAACGCCATAAACTTTGTAAAGACGTTAATTGATACGCGTGCGAGTTTCTTGGTTGTAAATAACCGGACTCCCAATAAGCAAAAAGGTTATGGCGTTCGGGTTTTTTTGTTAATTTCAACGTAATTATTATGTAATCCGAGAGATGGCGCTGATTTTTCTCTAAGGAGGCATTGCTATATTGTTTTGTCTGACAAGCGTATCTTTAATTTTAAATCAATGATAGCTAGACTTGTATTTTAAAGTTCTAACCGCGTATTTTTTATCTATGATTTGTATATTTCGATTTATAAAAACGTCAATATGAATACAATCTGATGTGAAAACCAGTTTTATCGTCAAATATGACATGCGATTTTCAACTTTCAACTCAACCAAGAAAAGACGTTTGGAAAAGAAAAATTGAGTTTAGGATGTTTGGATTTTAGGATCATACCCTGCCTTAAGGGTGCACTAAGAAATACATTTTCAAAATCAACCCCTTATACAGCGGGGAACTTTTGTTGAAAGTATGGAAAAAACTCCACGCGGACGAAGTCACAGCTGTTCCTATGTATACACGAAGATAGGCATTTAATAGCGATAAAGCTAGCAATTTGTCAGTAGCAGGAAGGAAACCAGCAATTCATATCATACCATGTACCTACTTTGTCATTCAGTATCATTTAAGAGTCTGAACTCAACAACTAAATTGAGCAACAATTCGACGGTACTCTCTGCTATCATAACACAATTTGCATGTATATAGGTATATTTGTTTGTAAACCAATCCATCGATTGGAAGTGTACTTATAACTTTGTTACAGCTAAAGATTTGTTGTAGTTTTGTGTTTATTAAACTCGATATCATCGAAGTTGTTGATCACTTTGTCTATTTGGGTCAAACGATTCAACTAGATAGATCTAACTTCGACAAAGAGGTCAGCTGACGAAATCAACTCGGATGGCAGTGTTAGTGAAACCACGCCACGAATCTTCTCGTTATAGATACCGCAGAGCCTCAAGACGAAAGTATAATCAGTGTGTTGCCAGTGATGACTTAAGGCACAGAGAAGTGTTTTTTTTTTCTTATGGACATAATGCAGTTGTCCTCAGATGGCCGATGCTGCGTTACCGGACTTTTGGTGAGCGCGGAAGGCGCTCAACCGTTAAAATTAGGTTGGGGCAACTAGCTCAAGGGCACCACTTAGGTACGGACCTCGGCTTGGGCCGTTGCCAGATTGGGAGGAATAGGAAAACGCCCCGGAACATGCTTGTAACGGTTTAGGCGTGTGGTACAGAAGGTACTGAAAAGACTGGAGGATAGGAGCAAACGCCCCGGAACATGCTTGTACCGGTTTAGGCGTGTGGTACTGAAGGTACTTAAAGTCTTCGACCCCGCCGGCGGGGTCGCTGTATGTTTACTCTGTCGTGATTGGATGACGACGCCCCCGCATTCGCGGCGGTGATTTCGTCATCCGGGTCACCAAGAACGTGTCTTGGTCGACGAAGGGATTACTGAGACGTGGTCGCTAACTGTTTGCCTTATATACAAGCACAAAGTCGCGCAGCGGGCTATGGACATGTTCAGCTCTCGGAGTTAGCAATTACCGTTAGGAACCGTTAGGAAATAAAGGTGCTCGAGTTGGCAATTATAAAACGGAAGACGCAGGTCCGATGAACCAAACACACTAAAAGGATAGCAGGAAGTCGGTGGATGGAGGCAGCTCAAGACCGTTCGTCGTGGCATTCTATGGGGGCGGCCTCCAGCAGTAGACTGCTTTTAGCTAAAAAATGGCATTTGATTGTTATAGGATAAAATACACGAGCGGATTGGAAAAACCTGTTTACGAATCGACAACAGAATAAAAATTAAATATACGAATATATTTTCGTTTCATAAAAAAAACCAAGATAAACCTTTAGCAAAGATTCTGGGTGACCTTTTTTTTGGAATATGTTAAGACATTATTACTTAGTGGTTTAACCACATAATAGGTATGTAACCCACGTACCTAATTATCTTAACTAATTTTTGTTTACAGAAAGAATAACAACTAATTACTGAATTGGTACTGTATACAATAATACAAAAACAAAACAAAATACAATTACATAGGTACAAAGTTTAGAAATACAAATGAAACTGTTTGCTATCTAAAGACTCAAACTACCATGCATGAAAAGCACCATGCATCAATAATAATTAAACAAAACCCATTAGTAATTCCTTCAAATTGATATCCTACAATACATTCTGTTCCTGGCTGTTACCAGGTTTATCTAATACTATATCTCTATTTATTTTTGATTCCAGGTCTTCCTACCAACATGGACCAAAACTTGCCAAAGGAAGCTCAACAGCAGTTTGCTCAACTCCGGCAATGGGTCGGTAGTCAGCCACATTTTCCTAAGAATATAGGTGAGCACAAAGCACCCATAACAAAAAAAAACTAGGTATTACGTCAAACTTTATTTTTAATTTTTTTTTTTAATTTAAAGGATAGGTAGAATCTTCCCAACTACATGTAGAATAGAATTGTATACTTTATTATTCACCTTAGGATAATACAAAACAAACAAACCTTAACATGATAATTAAAAGTACAATGGACGGTCTTATCGCTTAGAAGCGATTCCTTCCGGCCAGCCTTTGGATGGAGAGAGATCTGTAAGATTGGGTGTACGTAAATTTTAAAAGATTATACGAAAGAAGTAATAACTAGTACTTAGTACAAATATAATAAATATCGAAATAAATAAATAAAAAGTATTAACTACATAATATAACCTACCTATATATACACTCGAGAGCAATGAATCCGGGTCACGTAAAGAATCCTAAAAATCTCGGAAACTAAAAATGCTAGGTTAATGCAATAAATTGTATTTAATAGACAATGTAATACTCCTTAAATGAAGGTATTAAAACTTCTTAGTTATTGTAAAGTTATATCATAAAAAAATCAAATTTGAAAAAGGGCCACTTTCGAAGATGGAACTACGAAATTACAGCATTTGGTTTTGCTTTTGTTTGTAATCTGTCATTTATCATTGTTTGATTTCTGTTTTTTTGTTGTTTTTTTTCTGCGTAAACGCAGTAATGGAAGCACGAGGAGGCAATACGAAGTATTAAAATTCAAGAAAATCGTAATAAAGTTCAAAAATTTCATGTTTCCTATTTTTGTTTTAAGGAGAGATCAGCAGTTTTTTTCTTTATGTAATTTTGTGTTAATAAAATGTATGGTGACTCATATTTTTTTTACCTTCATTTAAGGAGTATTACATTGTCTATTAAATACAATTTATTGCATTAATCTATCATTTTTAGTTTCCGAGATTTTTAACATTCTTTAAGTGACCCGGATTCATTGCTCTCGAGTGTATATATTATTCTGTCGAAGACGAAAAGGGAGCTATTTATTTAGGTAATCAACGCAAACTTACTTATTTTTATAACTAATGGCTATACGCAAAGCAATTAACAGATTAGAGATGTTCTCAAATTAACGTAAACTGAAAATAAATCTGACTAGGGCCTATTACGACTTTTGCATTGCAACAATCACTTTGCGAGTCGTGAGTATTCTACGTGATTTACATAGTAACTATTTATCATTCTGTGCCGCGCAGTCGATAGGGACAGCACAGATTCATAAATAGTTACTACGTAACTAAAATTGAATACTCACGACTCGCAAAGTGGTTGTTGCAATGCAAAACTCGTAATAGGCCCTTTAATACAGACATTTTGGACGCTCAAGTTTATTCAGCTGGTTCTCCGTAAGGTCAAGATAACAAGCGTCAGTGTTGATTTTGGGATGTTTTTGTATCCAATTTCAGATACCAAGAGTATTAATGAAAATTATTATTCATCACTATTTTTTCCATCGCTATTTTAGGGGTCCAACCAAACAGTAAGTGAAATAGTTTATTGGCTTTGGTCTACGGCGTAGCAGTGCCGTAGCAGACCCTACGGTAAGAAATTTCCCATAGCATTTCGCGAAACGATTCTTGAATACATGGTTACCGTAGTTATAAAATACGTGCTAAAATGTAATGAGCTCTTATTACGATCAACTCTAATACCACTGAATATTAAGTTATACTGTGCTGATGTATCACTAAACTACATAAATTACGAACCTTATTGCATAGTATTTAGTTGATGGCAGAATTATTTTGTATATTTGTAGAGTTTTCTTTATTATTTGAATCGATTGTTTTTATCTTTCTACTTTATATTTTCTTACCTCTATAGGTGTAGCTAGAGTAACCACTAAATAGAACCTAAGATACTGAATACCAAGTACCTACGACAGAATTGCGTATAGGTTTCAGAATGTAAGTATCGATAAATGCTTATGTTATCATACACAACAAAGTATTTAATTAAAACTTGAAACTCGAGACCTTGGTATATGCAGATTTAGTTAAAAAAGATACGGGGTTTTTTCTTCGTTGAATGATCTATACCGAAAAAAGGTGTGCAAAAAGCGTTTCGAAGACTGGAAAAATCGCTGGAGTTTTAAAGTGTTTCATCAAATAGGGCTACAAAATATATTTTGATATCAACGTAATAAGTATTGATAAATGAACGATTATTGTATTTTTGGGGTTCCGTACTTCAAAAAACGGAACCTTTATAGGATCACTTTGTTGTCCGTCTTATCTGTCTGTATGTCTGTCTGTCCGTCAAGACCCTTTTTCTTGGGAACGGCTTCATGTATCAACCTGAAATTTATACCAAATACAAAGGTATTGCACTGGTATTGGTTTGCATGCTGTACAAAAATCAAGCATCTAATCTCAATTAATTAAAAAGATATTATGGCAATCTTTGAATACTAGGAAGCTTTGCGACACAAATAAGGGAAAAAGTAAAAAGATTGAAGAATTTTGAATTTTTTATCGCCAAAACAGTATGGTGAAGGTTGTAGGAAAACTGGCTTAAACTAGAAAAGTGCTGTGACGATTTCAAAATAATTTATGGTTCGTAACCCTCAGGACGCGAGTCTTGCTTTCACTTGCTCGTTTATATTAATTCCCTGTTCATTTTTGACAGAGCAGTACATTATTATTATCCACAACTTCCTCACAGACTGGATTCCACTGTGCTATACCACGGCTTTAGACAGTATTTAGTATCTACCAGTTTATAACTTTATCTGTATAAAATTACAGATGAAAAATTAATACTGAGGTTCCTGCATAGTAACTACTACAATTTGGAGAAGGCTAAAACCACAGCAGAGTTGTTTTTCAACCTCAGAGCCTCGGCACCGGAAATATTGAACAACAGGGATCCACTGTCAGCAAGCGTTCAGAAGAATTTGAAAATAATGTAAGTACTGTTGCGCTGGATCGTTTAGCAACCCAAGCGTGCAAGTAGATAGGTGTAGGTTCCTAACCTGCCTAATGTTGTTAGGTAGATGTCCTACAGTTGGGTAGACAAAACAAGAGGGGTAGTTTAATAAATTTATTTTCTTAATAATACTAACAGGAATAATCTTAGAGTTATCACTGTTGTTGGCAACCAACCTCACACAACACTTACCAGGCCAGTCTCCTTTAAGAACTTAAGGAGGCTGGCTGGTAAAGAATTATAAACATTTAAATATTAAGTTCCTTTTTTACTTTTTTGATTAACTTTCTTGTTCTTTCTTGTCAGTCTTGTATAAACCTTGGATGAAATGGTTGTCTTTTTTTTTTGCTTTTTGAAATAAGTCCTTGCTTGTTCTCAACAACTGTAGTAGATTGTATCATAAGGGAGCAAAATAATATTTTTACGGCGAGGGTGCTTTTTTGAATCCAGAGCGAAGTGAGCGATTCTTAGTAGAATCCTGAACGTAGCGAGGGATTCAAAGTACGTCGCCCGAGCCAAAAACATATTTTGCGCCCGAGTGATACACTCAGGCACTCACTTACTCTCTAGGCAGAAGGCCAGTCGGCTATGGACGTGGGTTTGAATAGGTATCTATAGTATCTTGGTCTGGTAATCACCCTACGAGGCAAAGCCCTCGTAACAAGAGTCGAGAAACGTGAAGGAGGAATAGAGTTTCAGCTTCACGGCACTTCCCTGGTTATTACTCCAGGGAGCAGGATCACATGCTCGCGAGGGTGTAGAAAACCTCGTCAAAGGCGTCTCGAATGGACTAATAGCAGTCCGCGAGAAGCAGTTCCTTGTGGTAGACCCGAGCAGCACTGTGGCTTCTGATGCTGATGATAGCATTTTAAATGAATTCGGGCATGGTCAACTGGTACTGTTGTGAACTGGGCTTCATCATGATCATCAGCCTGTATAAGTCCACTGCTGGACATAGGCCTCCTCCCTAGAATGCCACGACAAATAATAAATAAATAATAAAGACATTTATTTTGTCTCAACAAAAGGTAAGAACAGAATAAATAGTTTTTGAAAAATTACGACTATACACCACGTACTTTACTATTCTCCTGCACACAACGTCAGCAGGAGAATAGTAAAGTACGTGGTGTATAGTCGTAATTTTTCTAAAATGATACCAAGCCACGATAACTTCAATTCTAGAATAAATAGTGCTTATCTAAGAGTGTCGAAGTATGATTCACCTGTTTTGCGAGAGACTGGTGCCTGAAATTGGTTTAGAAAAAACCTGTAATACAGGTCAAAATGGTTTTGAGCCACCATCCACCGGGCTTATGACAACTATATACCCAGCTGCTACCATTACAATACCTTGTAACAGCTGCCTACCTACTTAATTTTATATATGCTTGGTACTTACCAAAGAGTAGGAATGTAGGTATGTAAGTTCTAACGTCAGAAAATATGTTAAACAAGACAAGTAAATTACAATATAGTAAAAAGATGAATGAATTAAAAAAGGATAAATTGTATTATTGGTTACAATATGTTACCTATGTGTGTAAGTTGTACCTACTTACTTTATTAGAGGGATTGAAGGACCTTTTGATTGGGTTTCTATGATAGTTACTGCTGTTGCTAATTTGTTCAATTACATTATTAATAATTGTTTCATTTATTGGGTGATTCTCGCATATTTTATATCTGCCTTCATTCTGTTTTCACGATACTTGTAGTTTCTTCTATGTATGATTTGTTTAATCTAAGCCATTGTTGACGTGTCCCTTGTAGGTAAATATGTAATGTTATCCGCTTACCTTGTGCATTTAAAGTGGAAACCTGTTATTGGCCGTACTTTCTACAATCTTAGCATTAAGTTTTTTCATAATGTATTGCTGTTGGTTTCCCAATAAATAAACAATATAATGGTTTTGTAAAAAAAATGGGCAAGTGCGAGTAAGACTCATGCCGAGAAGGTTCCGATCCGTAAATTATTTCAAAATCATTGGTGTCCTTTTCGAGTTCCAGCCACTCTTCCCTACAAATTTCGCATCACTTCCTAAAAGCTACACGTACCAGTTAGTTCAGAGTGTAACTGATCAATTAGACCTAATGATTCCATTAAGCAATCAAGGATAGTAGGTACTTAGACTTATCTACACCAATTAAATCTTATGAGTCGGTCTAATGATAATTCTCACCAACCAACATGCCAGTAGGTTAACTACTGCCGGACTGTGACTTGCCAAGCAGGTGACTGTGGCTTACATGTGTGTCCGGCGTAGAATAGAGCCGTCTCCTCCCGTCGATGTAGTAAAGCCGACTAAAGGGTTTACACTGAGGGATGGGCAGCAGCATCCACCGAACTATGATTACCAATCCGCCTGCCAAGCGTGGTGATTATGGCAAACCACTGCTGGACAAGGCCTCATTATACATACAGGGCGTCCCACGGATATGCCACATGGAGGGAAAGTACCTTGAATATTGTAGTTGCAACATTTTACTGAAAGAAGACATTATTTGAACTTAAAAAACATTTTAAACTGCATTCATAGATATTTAAATAATTACATGGTTGAACCGGGAATCGAACCCGTTACACGAGAAAAATAATCATATAATATGATATGGTATGATAAAACTACAGGAGTTTTATCATACCGATCGAAAGGCTTCATCATAAGGAATATTTTTTGCTAAATAACATAGTGCTAGAAATAAAAGGAAGACCATGAATTTTAACATTTTTAATACAAAATTAATTTACTCACTCTTTCACTTTGAGAACTCACGCTTGGCCAAAAAAATAACTATGCCAAAATCGTTTTCATACAAAATGAGCAAATGGTTTCAAAGTCAGTTTTCCCGTATCTCTTATAGATTCGGATATCCCCATACTGTCCCATTTCAAAAAAAACACCTGTATACCCCTTTACACGAAATTGACATTAATATGTGCCAAGATCTGTTAAAAAATGTTTATTTTTATGTTATGTTATATGTATTTCTGAGAAATAATATACCTGTAAACTTGGTTTTAAAAGTATGTAGCTTTAAATTTTTTTCTACAAAAAATGTGTAGAAACACGAAATACATTTTAAATTTTGTGAGTATCCTATCAAAAAAATGCAACATATTTTGGCGATATCATCCTTGAAGTAGTTTGTAGGTGCTGAAATACTTAACTAGTGGTTCGCCCCGAACTGAGACCTCGCGATGACACCTTTATCAGCCCGACTAATTTAAGAGGGGAAGAAAGGGTTTTGTATTTAACGGCTATGTAAGTATGTTTGTATGGATGATCCATCAGAAATCTGAAACTATCGAGTCAATTTCTCTAATATGAAAGAGATTTTGTGAAGCAAGAAAAATTGTATTGTTACTCAAAAAGCAGTTTTATTTATTTTAATTGACCAGAGTAGAGATGAAGACATCGCATACCATTCATTTTTACTCAAAAAAATTCATGGAAAACTGTTAATTTCAGAAACTTGGCACAATACACAATACCAGGCAACAAAAACCTATGGATCTGGCAGCTGAACGACCCCGGGATGGAGGCTTACGACTATGTGGGAGATGCCAAAGTCTTCTTCCTGAGCACTGACGCCTGGTTATTGGAAAATGAAAACCTAGAAGAGGAGGATATCATAATTTTGGACGTCAAGGATGTATCGCTCAGATTTCTAACAAAGTTTAACGTTTCGATTGCGAAGAAGCTCTCTAGATACCAAGAGGTAGTTCATTGTTAACTAAAGAATGTAGCGAACCGATACCCTATAGTTTGGGTTTTACTGCAAATCCCGGACAAGAGTATCTGATCGTTACCTACATCGCACACGAGATATTTAGACGCACAAGCGAGTGAGAGCGCTTAAACGACCGAGAGAGCAATTGATATTTTAAAAAACTCTTACGAAGTCTCTGTAGGAGGAGGATTGAACGACCGGGCTTTTCTTAGGATCAGGGGTGCGATTTCTTTATGTCTATGCGATACTAAACATCACTAAAATTGTCGGTAATCCCCGATTTCCAAATTTCTATATATTGAAACTCATTCATGACTAAAATTATTATACCTATGATATCAATGCAAGTGCCTCCTCCAGTACATTTCTTGAAAAACGGTGAATATGTAAATTTCTTAAAAGTCATTATTCATTAATATCACATGGATTATTTTTAAAGCGTCTTAAATTACTACAACAACTGTTCCAAAGCGACCAAACCTAAAAAAAATCAGTGCAACAAACACGGCTTGGCTTTTTGTACCCTTTTTTTAAACTAGTTCTTATTATTCTATTTGTAAAAATTGTTGGAACCGGTATCGGTATTTTCTGTTACATCAAACAAAGGTTACTCATTCAAAGAATACATTAAGGTTTAATTCCAGGATGCATTGCCAATCAGGATGAAAGCTATTCACATCATAAACTCGCCGCCGATCATAGACAAGCTGTATGGAATCATGAAGCCCTTCATGAAACAGGATATGACCAATATGGTAAGCGATTTATGTAAGGTATATTACAGGGGGGGGTCGAAAATGGCTCGAATGGCTTCAAGAAAAGTATGGTACGGCTGTGCCCTTTGCTCGACTTGGCGGGGGCACTACTGTGTCCCTGATCTTTATTTCCGTTACAAATCATCATCATCATCAGCCTGTAGAAGTCCACTGCTGGGCATAAGCCTCTCTCACGAAGAACGGTATTGAGCAGCCTCCATCCACCGACTTTTTGCGACGTTTGTAATGTCTTTAGTACATCGAGTGGAGGGCCTTACTCTACCGCGTCTCGTCCGGTTTGAGGTCGCCAATCGAGAACCTTTATTCCCCAACGGTTATCAGTTATTCGAGCTATATGACCTGCCCATTGCCACTTCAACTTACTAATTCAGAGAGCTTTATTGGTGACCTTGGTATTTTCGATTACATGCAAATATTTGCAATATTTGTTTCGTGATTTTCACTATTTTTTCGGTTCCTCACGAACCGAAAAAACAGCTTATCTGTCACTTTCTAGATTATCTAAACTTTAATTAGTTAGATAGTGATTTTGGCTGTAATCAAGTGCCTTACTTTCTTCCAGTAATATTCCTAAATAAGCTAGCAGCCAGGACAAATCGTATACCACCGAAACTGCCCAACAGGAGTAAATCGCACTAATAGGTACTACTGTACTAGTACTGTAATCGTACTGTACTAGTAGTAATATGTACTTAGGTACTGGTTAAATTTTTATTTATGTTTCACAGATTCATTTCCACACACCCAAATCAACAACTCTTTACAACTACGTCTCTAAAGAGGATTTGCCGTCTGACTTTGGAGGCAGCCGTAATTCCATGGCGCAGTATATGGTCGAGACAACGAAACTTTGCATGAGCAAAAGGTAACACAGACAATTGAAATAAAAAAAATATAAATAAAGGTGTTACAGGGTGTTATAAAACATAACATACATAACACCCAACAGTCACATACATAGTCCTGATTTCACAATAGGAATCACTGTGTTGTGGGTATCGGGAACTACGAGTACCATGGTACCATTACCAGGGGGTGGGCAGCAGCATCAACTTGAGTGGGTGATCAATAGCAATACTGTGATCACTACTCTGCCCGCCAAGCGTGGTGATTAAGAAGACGAAATATGTGATTTTTCCTAACAAAATCGATCTAGAACTCAGTATTCTCACTCAGGGTTTTACGAGTTAAATATTTTGGAATATGAAAATTTTATATTTTTGCATTTATTGTGTAAAGTTGAAAACACGATATGTAAAAAAAAACCTCGATAGTTTTATTTAATGAAAAATCCTTGTTTCGCACACGTTTTGAAAGAAATCTCAGAAACCCTACGGTGTTTTAAGATAAATTTTACTACAGCAAGTAGGTAATAACTATATTTATTCTTATGCTAAAATCAGTTTTTTGATAAACACTTTATTTTTGCCATAATAAACAAAAAACTTCATTTTTGTGCACGACACTCGCTAGCGCGAGCGAGATGGTTATCGCGTGCGTTAAAAAGGGAGCCTAAATTGTAGTATAGTGCCCTCTTAAGGCAATTATTGCAATTGCATTCTTTGAGGGAGGCCTCGTCCAGCAGTGGACGTCTAAATCTAAATGCTGATGATGAAGACTCCACCTGAGATCCT
Organism: Epirrita christyi; assembly: GCA_951392215.1. NCBI lineage: Eukaryota > Metazoa > Arthropoda > Insecta > Lepidoptera > Geometridae > Epirrita > Epirrita christyi. Next base: position 6,030,809 of record OX595849.1, on the reverse strand, counting down.
GAACGATCATCATCTTCATCATCAGCCTATAGACGTCCACAGCTGGTCATAGGCCTTCCCCATAAAATGTTACGACGATCGATCTTGAGCCGCCTCCATCCACCAACTTCCTGAGACCTTTAAAATGTCGTCAGTCCATCGAAAGTGGGCCTTTCTACACTTGTGGTCGTTACTCGGAAGGTCGTCCTTTATTCCTTTATTTAACGCCATATATTAATACCCTGCATGCAATGTGGTAGTCTCGACGAATAGGACTCCTCCAACTCCTCCTGTGGATGTCGTAAAAGGCGACTAAGGGACTACGCCAGGGGATGGTCAGCAGCATCCACCTGAGTACTTACCACTGAACTGCGATCACCGATCCACATGCCAAGCGTGGTGTTTATGGCAAATTCTTGCATTGCACGCTATAGGTTGTACGCTATGCATGCTATGGAGGAGGCCTCTACCAGCAGTGGATGTCTACCGCCTGATGATGATGATGATGTATGTCCATATCCAGTGCATGAGTACCTTAATTACCCGACTGTCAATTTCATTTAATTTCTCTCTACATAACTATGTCACCAAAGAAGACTTGCCATCTCAGATATCGGAGTAAATGTCAATCTTTAGATTAACGGCCTTGTTATCTTGATTGCCAAAGGGAAAAATAGTAAAAAAGAAAAAGAAAGAAAAAGCATTTATTTGTCAATGATGCAGATCATAAAAAAGACACGGGAAAGTACAAAAGACACACACACACACAACAAAGATTAACAAAGAAAATTAAAACTGTACAGAAGACAAGAATGACTTGTGTTACGTACACGGTTTTGGTTTGTTTTTAGAACTCAAGTATTGTACTTAGAAATAACTGAATGTATTTAAAAAAAGCTGCTTTTATCCATCATTAGAACAGACTATAGCGCAAAAAAACGGCGTACGTAAAGCTTCATTAACCAACAACAAAAAACGAAGAGGTTCTCGATTCGACTGTATGTGTTTTTTTTGTTTGTTTGTTACGCTATTACTCTACCAATTATGAATGTATTTTAATGATTATTTTGTTGTTTAGTAGGTCATACTTCAGAGGTGGTCCCATATAAATTTTATCGAAATTGGTTCAGTGCTTTTTGAAAAAAGTAGGCATATTTTTTTTCCAAACAATTTACTTTATTTATATTAGTCGGACAAAATATAAAAAAGTATGAATTAATGATCCGAATATCCATTAATCCAGTTTTCTACATGCACTGAGCATGTTGGTTGACTACTGTCAATAGCCACCTGATTTGAACTTTGACAGTAACATGTTATGACTCACTGTTAGTAGGTAGGTACCTTGTTTGATAGCAAAAACTTGTCCTTGGAGGTTATATCCTGCCTGACCTCTAAAAATACCTGTCCATATTAAAATTAAAAGGTTGATATACGAAGGTATAGGTAACATTATTCATACCTCTGACCAGGTTAGCATCCCAACGCGTCGAACAAAATATAGATACTTAAACGTAATATAACAAACGAAAATATTTTACACGTAAACTGATCCGCGCCACTCGGAAGATGTTATTTTTAATACTTCGTTACTATCTCCAATTTTAAAGATGGCCGCAATTCTTGTGAAATTGGATTTCTACAACAAATAACTTTTCATTTAAAAAACCGACTTCCGCCATTTTATTCGACTAAATATTTGGATGAAAAAAAATGATGAAAGAACCATAGTGGTGAAAGGATTATGATACTTTTTAAATGCAAATGAAAAATGCTTGGTTTGTTGTTGAAAATATCAAAGTCGCCTTATGTATGCCTACAATATTTGAGGAGTTCCCTCAATTCCTCATGGATTCCATCATCAGAACTGGATTCTGAAAAAATGGGACCAATCTGGAAGTATATCTATTCAAATAAAAAAAGAATTTTCCAAATCGGTTCATAAACGCCTGAGATATGCGGTAACAAAAAAAAAATACAACCGAATTGAGAACCTCCTCCTTTTTTGGGAAGTTGGTTAAAAAAAACGTACATCATACATACAATTGTTTAGGTACAGTTTGTAGGTGCAACAACAATAAGTATTAAACATGCGCAATTTGTCTGTCAAAAAATCTGAAAAAATTTAAGGTGGTAGAACTACAAAAACACTTTTAACGAAAATTAGTTCGAATAAGCAATGTTGTGTAGTTTTTGAGATATGGTATATTTCAGTTATTTACGTTTTAACCATGTTTTAACCAATTTAAGTAAAAGAAGGAAGTAATGCAACTTTGGAACCCTATGTAAGGCGTAGCTCTGCTTGCCTGTTTTATTTTTGACATAAAACCTAGTTTGATAAAATATCAATACGCCATAATATAAGTACCAATTGCTAGTGTCCGCCCGTGGATTCGTTCGTGTTATACGAGGGTAAAAAGAATTATAAGCAGAAAACTTTTTGCAATACGTAACTAATGAAAGCAAACAACAAAAAGGTTATAATGTTTTGTGTGTTTGTTTAGTTTAGTAGTGGCGATTCTGTACAGTATTATCTAAATTTAAAAAACGCAGACGATACTCCTTGAAAATTTTTCCCACGCTAACTCCGCCCATGAGCTCCGATTAGAAAGTGATAGCGCTATAACTCACTTGAGCCCGAGAAGAGATGCGGTATAGATTCTGTCCCACCCAGAAGCACTCAGAAGTAAAAGACGTAAGCGACGTGTGATAAAACTTCGTTTTGCTTAAAAAGTAGCAAATATAAAAATAAATCATCTTCTATTTTGTTACGTGCTGTGATTTTCTACCGAATTGTATAAAAATTTACCGTCAATATCTTCTAGATTCGAAGGATGGACGTAAAAAAGGATTTAGGAGGGCCGGTTTCAAAAAATAAATCTATCGAGTAAAGTTTTACCAATCGTGTTTCTGATCTATGATTTCGTTAGATTACATCCTCAAGTAATCACTGTATAAACATCAATTTTGTAACTTTTACCTTTACTGATTGAGAATGTAACGAAGTGACTCCAAAGTCAAGGAGCTTCGTCTTCGTTTATCGTGCGCCCTTTCTAATTAACTGAAATAAAAGGGGATTAATTTTGACGCAGTTTCAATCAAGCACAGAATCGCTACCAGCGTAGATGACACATTAGGTATATAATTCTAAAAGACTCATTAAAGAGGATAACCTCCAAATATACAGCTTTCAAGGTTACTTCCGATTAGCTACAACCTTATAATTTAACTTTGTAGGTAAGTATATTTTGAAGCCGAAGTTTCTAGCTTTTATGTTTATTTACAGGGACTTCTTTTTGGATGACACAAATTGGAAGAGCATCAAAAAGGACAAACAAAGCCAAGCTGAATCGATAGAAACGGGTTCTTTCCGAAGTCTTGCCATTGATTAGAAAAACATTAGTACTAAAATTGAATTTGGAATGTTACCTTTGATACTGTTATACCTAGTAGTAAAATGTAAATGTTGCTTTTAAAATGTTGAATTATGATACAGTAATTGTGTTTGTATATTTTGTTTTTAATTTGTATGTATTAGAGCGAGAGGTAGGAAAAAGCATTATGTTTATAAATTATACAATTTTGTAGGTGTTACTGTAAATTTAAGACGGTGACAAGAGTCAAATAAGCTTCTATTAAACGTAGTTTTGGCAAAATTTACACGTCATATTTCTAAGTGCAACAGTCTAAAACAAGACTACAGTGAATTTTCTCAATAAAAAAATTGTGAACTTACTTTTAAAATGGGCTTCTACCGTAAATATCTCTATTGCTGAATACATAAATATATATTTACGTAAAGTAAATAAGAGGAACAAACAATATTATTATAAAGAGTCAGTAAATTTATAATAATTTTTAAATTTAATATTTTCGATAACGTTGCAAGTATTTGTTCAAATATTGTTTTTCGTGATTTTCACTCACTCTTTGTTTTACGAGCGCTATTCTGTAGTGTAGCATAACTGAACTTTTTTGAGTTAGATAGTGACAGAATTTGGCTGTTGTCATCGTCTTATTATGTACTCTTTGTAGTACCTACCTAAGTGTTGTAATTTTCCCTACTTATTGCATGTTAATAGTAGACATAATTATACAAACAGTTAAGTAGTACATAACATTGATACAGTATTTATTTAAATGGCATTCCATTTAGAAACCCGGGGGTTTAATATACCTCCGAAGTTATTTGTTTTGAAGTAACATGTAAACAATGATCTGATTTACGGAAAAAAATGCGTTGTTTTTCTTTCCCTTAATTATTTAGTCAAAGCTCCTAAAGAATAGGTACCTCCACGTACACAGCGTCGAATTTTTCGGCCGAAATACGCGAAAAAAATTTGGTTCTATGTTTTAAGAATCTCGAACATTTCGTACCTTGATAAGTCTTCTTATCCAATTATGATCTACAAAATTTTATGACCATACGACTTGTAAGATCAACGTTTTGAATTATGTCATGATGTGTTTAGGTAATTTATTCTTAATTTATTCGATCAATTTTGAAGAAAACCTTGAGTTTGAGATATTCGGTCTAATTACGAAAGATGGTTTAATCCTGAGTTAAGCCACTCCGGGTTTATATCAACTTTTGCTAAATATGACTTTAATACAAAAGCAGATGGTTTGTTTTCCGAAATCAACTTTAGAGCTAGATAGTCCGAGGTTATGTTTCTGATATAATCTCTATTAAATTCTCATTAATTTCTAAATGGCAGGATTTTTAGTTTTTTACTTCGTATAGTGCCGTGCCAGCCTGAAAAAGTTTAAATTAATTAATGAATTAATTGAAAAAAAAAGATTGTATATTAGGTATAATAATAATGTTTGATGATTGATTTGAAAGAATTCAGTTACAGACATCCTTTGCTGTTCCTGACTTCTGAGCTATGACCTGTGTTACAGAAGGTCAGTACCTACTTCAGTCAGTCAGTCAGTATGACTAGCTTTTTTTTTAACTGGCTTCTGAGGATTTACCTACTCAATTTTGGCAATGTCAAGTAGCGCAGAAAATTAACAAACAATGTCCAGTCGTCAAGAACTCTGTCTAGTCATGTTCTAGTAAATCGATGGCAGTTTACTAGAATGTTCCTGGAAATTTCCACCCTTTCGAAAAGACACGCAATACACTTATTTTGTTTAAATTCACTACCATGTGCTCTTTATAAGCTACACCGGTTAAAATGCCACCAAAATTACACGATATAACTCAAAAAAACACTAGAAATTGAAATAAAATAAAAAAGTCCATGTACCTACTAGCTTATGAATGAAAAGAGTTACATTCGATTTTCAAAATTTTATACTTACCTCCCGTAGGGTGGAGAATACCAATACATTACAAATCAATTTCGAATCAACTAGGTCCTACTTTCAGAGCATTAGTTAGTGATGTGCAAAATAACACTATTTCAGGATAACATGTTGGTATCCTTGGAAACCGTGCACCTATTATACTCTGATTTTTAATCTTAGACAATTTTTGTAAACAAATACATTAATGTCAAGATATGCCATTGTGTGTTTAAGTGTCATGTATGTTTATATACACATAATTGATACACATACATGACACTTATACACACAGTGACATTTCTTTGTTTACAAAAACTGTCTAAGATTAAAAATCAGAGTATAGGTGAATTACCTTTGTCTTGACCTCATTTTGACAATAAGTGGCTTTATACCTAACATAATATAGTCGACCAATGACATTAAAGCGAGCTTGGGGTCAATAAAGGTTAACCCGCATAATGTAAATACCTAAGGTACCACGTAGAGGTGAGTTGTCTATTAAAGAATAACAAAAACTTCAAATGTTTTACGTCACGAAATGTGCACAGAATTAAATTATATTGGGACAATCAGCTCTACCATAATATGATACGTCAGAGCACCCTACACGGGGCTACCTACATCTATTAAAGTAGGTTGTGGTGTTCTTGGCTGTGGTGGTCTCGGCCTAAGAATAGGACTCCTCCAACTCCTCGCGTGGATGTCGTAAAAAGCGATTAAGGTATTACGCCAGGGTATTGGCAGAGCATCCATCTGATTACTTAACACCAATACTGCACACGAATATAGTAGGAGGGAAATCAATTCCTCCATAGACTTGAATTGACTACGACAATTCCCCCCTATTCTATGGGGGAAGCATCATCCAGCAATGAACGTCTACTGGCTGATGATGAAGATGACAATTTGCACAACTATAAAGTAACTACACAATAATTCGATAAGGTGTTGTAATTTTACGATTTTAAAACAATAATATTTTTTTTGCTAAGGGATTATGATTGGGGATGCCAGCATCCATCTGAGTACTAACACAAATACTGCGATCACCAATACAATGAGGGGGTTTCACCGTTTCAAATCATGCTTTCAGCGTTGAAAATAGATGGCGCTGCTGTGTTACGTAGCTGTCAAGTGTGAAAATAAAGTTAAGTGTCAACATCAACAACGTGGGTATATTTTCGTTTCGTGATATTTATTTTTGCTTTCTTATAACACCACGAAATCACTAGCGAACTCTCAAGAAGCAGACACAAAAAGAATATCATTACTAATAGCCACAGATTAGTTAAAAACCAGCCTAGTACACCACAGATAATACATTTGACAATCTTGTCAGCTACAGTTGAGTCAGCGCCATCTATCGAACCAATTTGAATTACTTCTTTTTTTTATCGAAGTTCTCATTGAAAATCATTATTCCATGAGGAAGTCTCGTCCAGTAGCATCTACCAATTAAATAATACCTAAGAAAAATCAATAAATGTAGGTCAATAACTTAAATAGAATAACTTTTCATTTAAAAAACCGACTTCCGCCTTTGTATTAACAACAAACTCATAATCTTTTTTAGTAATCTGTGGATAACGTCGTTGGGTTGTACATTTACTCATATTTATAAAAACAATGTTATTTAGTAATATCCTAATGTATGAACTGTTTGTTTCCCCAATAAAGTAAAATAAAATAAAATATTCGACTAAATATTTGGATGAAAAAAAATTATGAAAGAACCATAGTGGTGAAAGGATTATGATAGTTTCTGAATGCAAATGCTTAGTTTGTTGATGAAAATATAAAAATCGCCATATGTATGCCTACAATATTTTAGGAGTTCCATCAATTCCTCATGGATTCCATCATCAAAACTGGATTCTGAAAAAAATGGGACCAATCTGGAAGTATATCTATTCAAATAAAAAAAGAATTTTCCAAATCGGTTCATAAACGCCGCAGATGAGGTAACAAAAAAAAATACAACCGAATTGAGAACCTCCTCCTTTTTTGTGTAGTCGGTTAAAAATAACCTATTAGCGGGAAGTCATTCACAAATACTTGGCATATTTTATGTCCAGCTGTCGATGACTTTTCATGGCCACCATATCTGAAGCTGTCTCTGACCTAAAGGGTGACCAAGACTGAACCACTGATATGACGAATGAAAAGTTCATTAACATAGTATTTTTCTGAAACCTAGGTTTTTTTTTAAATAAATGATCAAGATTTTTGCCTTTTTCGAGTACCTTCCTATTGGTATTGCCAAACTATGAAACCACTGAGATATTTATTTATTTATTTACCATTTGCGACCATTCGATAACACCCAACATAACATAACACATTTTTTTTATGCTTCTTGTCAAGCAGACAAGCTTACGGCCCACCAGATGGAAAACAGTTACCGTAGCCTATGAACGCCTGTAACACCAGAGGCATCACACGCGCGCTGCTGGCCCTGAGACATAAAGATGAAAAGTCTCATGTGCCTGTAATTTCACCGGCACCCGTACCCTTCAAACCGAAACACAGCAATGCGAACACTACTGCTTGGCGGCAGAAATAGGTACGGTGGTAGTACTTCCCCGGACGAACTCTTTCACAAGAAGTTCTACTACTAACAAAAACAACAGTCAACAGTCACATATACGTAGTCATGATCCCACACTAGGATTCCATGTGTCGTGGGTATTAGGAACTACGAGTACCTTGGTACCATAACACCCAGACACAGAACAAATATTTGCAGATCATACAAACATTTGTCCCGCAGCGGGAATAGAACCCGCAACCTCTCGCATCTCAGCCGGCTACTTGCCCACCGCACCACAGAGATCGTCAAATCGATAGTAGGAATAAATAGGTATTCGTAGTAGCCGACGAGTATGGAAGGAAGCTTTGACTGGATAACCTTCGTCATCCAAAGTAAATACTTAGCAGACCTTGCTCCTACTGATTACCTGTTCTTTTCGGAATTTGGAAATATTTTACTGGGAAAAAATTCAACTCCGATGATGCAGTGAATTCTAGAGAATTCAGCGATTCCCATCCTCAAGAATTCTATAGCATAAGCATCAGTGAACTATCGCACATCAAAATAGCAAAAGATCAATGACAATCATTTTTATTCGACTTTAATAAAAGGAGGTTCTCAATTAGGTTGTATTTTTTTGTTTTTTTTTATGTTTGTTACCTCATAACCTCGTCATTTATAAACCGATTTGGAAATTCTTTTTTTATTTGCTTTTAGATTGGCCCCGTTTTTTTTAATTCCAATGATGAAATCCATGAGAATATATTGAGAGAACTCAAATATATATATATATATATACCTACATATAGCGATTTTAGTATTTTCAGCAACAAGTTATTGTTTTGTATACCTAATAAAAACATGCACATAGCTGATTTCAATGGTGGAAGTTAATTTTTGAAAAGTTATCAATTAATTAAATATTATGTAAGTTTATGTTTCGTGATAAAAAAAAATATGTTTTGTTGTACAAAACGGCTATTTTTTACGTAGGTAGGTTTTATTATAATAATTAATGCTAAACAAACAACACACTACACAACCTATTATAAACCTTGCGAGCAGTTCAAATTTAGTTTGTCAGCTGAAGCCGCGCGCTCTGGTCGATAGTGCAAATTGGAAAAGTGCTTGCGAAATTCGACTATCAGGAAGGCTGCGCGTACGGACAAACCTGAAATTGACAGTTTCAGCTGTTTAATCACTTTCACTGCAACGTAAGTACTGTTTTATAATATTTTTATATGATCAAGCGGCAATTGTTTTCATCATCATTATCATCAGTCTGTAGAAGTCCACTGCTAATGCCACGACGGAAGGTCTTGCGCCGCTTCCATCCACCGACTTACCGCTAGGTTTATCGAGAGGGGCCTTCCTCTGGCTCTTTCCTTTTCCCTGCGTTCGTTAGGTTTGTAGTCGCCTATTGAGAAAATTTTATTCACTGTCGGTTCTGCGTCCTGCCCATTGCCACTTCAACCTGATAATCTGAGAGGTTCTCAGGTTCAGTGGTCTTGGATCTTGGCAGTTGTTATATTGTAAATTAATGAAGCTACAATAGCATGTGTGAAAAATAAAATCAAAATAAATAACACCCAACAGTCAAACTATAATCACATAATAGTCCTGCCCCCATACTATCAACCCCTCTGTCGTGCGTATCAGGAACTACGAGTACCATGGTACACCCAGACCTGGAACAAATATAAACAGAACATGCAAAGATTTATACCGCAGCGGGAATCGAACCAGCACCGCTCGCGTCTCAGCCGCTGAGTCTTTGTCGCCCGATACGGAGGTCGTCCCCGAATCTTAGGCATTTACATAATTTTACCTACATTGATCTGTAACATAGGTATTTTATAATAATAATAATAATCATACGGCCCCAGTAATGCCTCATAAAGGTCCAGGTTAAGCCTGTGTTTGAAAATAATGAAATAATAATCAGTATTATTATTATTATTATGTCACTAATTTATTTTAAATCACGTTAAAAACTCTATGTACATAACTTTTCATTTAAAAAACCGACTTCCGTTATTGTATTTAACTTAATATCTGGATGAACAAAAAATGATGAAAAAACCATAGTGGTGAAAGGGTTATGATACTTTCTCAATGAAAATTTATTTGATGCTGAAAATATTAAAATCGCTATATGTATGCCTACAATATTTGAGGAGTTCCCTCAATTCCTCATGGATACCATCATCAGAACTGGATTCAAATCGGTTCATAAACGCCGGAGAAATGAGGTAACAAATATAAAAAAAAAATTACAACCGAATCGAGAACCTCCTCCTTTCTTGTGAAGTTGGTTAAAAAAACTTAGTTATACCATACATAACAATATAGTAAAAAATATAAGTTCCTGATATCAATACGGGAAACCTCCGGCCGCGGAGCAAGGCCCAAGCGGTCGGAGGCTAGGGCTGCAGAGAGAGGAACCTGAAGCTATGCATGCAGAGTCCAGGAGGACAGCATTCTGCTTTTCTTATTTTCTTAAATTTTTTATTAAAAAAAAATACTTGGTTTTTTTGACTAGGTGCCCATACATAATGCGCATTAGATACAAATAATTAAATCTTTGCTAAGTTGAGTAGCGACTTAAGTGCTCTACATTTAAAACAAACATTTTGTTAGTAGTAGAACTTCTTGTGAAAGAGTTCGTCCGGGGAAGTACTACCACCGTGCCTATTTCTGCCGCCAAGCAGTAGTGTTCGCATTGCTGTGTTTCGGTTTGAAGGGTACGGGTGCCGGGGAAATTACAGGCACATGAGACTTTTCATCTTTATGTCTCAGGGTCGGCAGCGCGCGTGTGATGCCTCTGGTGTTACAGGCGTTCATAGGCTACGGTAACTGCTTTCCATCTGGTGGGCCGTAAGATTGCCTGCTTGCCTAGTAGAATTAAAAAAAAAAAACGAATACTATTGTCATTGACGACCCCCGTCGTAGGCGAACTTTTGCCCGTCGCGACGGGCGAAAGTTCGCCTACGACGCAGGAGGTTGCGCGTTCGATTCCCGCCTCGGAACAAATATTTGTACGATCTGCAGATATTTGTTCAGGGTGTTCTGGGTATTTTCTATGTATAGTAAAAATATCTATGTAATGTATTGTATTAAGTATATCAGTTATCTGGTACCCATAACACAAGCTCTGCTTAGCTTGGGGCTAGATAATGTTGTGTGAAATGTCCAGCTTTGTTTATTATTTATTTTTATTGACCTTGATATTAATTTATATTTTTTCCTAAGAATATTTTATCGTAATATTTTAAAAGTGAAAATCCAAATTATAGGTACTACAGTTAGGACAACTTTATTCCAAAAATAATTAAAAAATTACAGGATTTTAGAAGAAAGTAGCCATTTTAAGCCAAAACTAGCTAAATTTTTTGATTCAGATATGTTTTATTGTTACAATAAAAATAAAAGTAAGAAATATTGGCAAAAATTTGAATACTTAATCATATTAATATTGCTTGTAGGCATTTAAGTGCAGCCGTTAATTACATAAAGGGCTTTGAAAACATACTTAAATGTTGATTGACCTGATGTTGGTCTATAATTATTAGTAGATAAACTTGACTTAGGTAGAGGTACCATGAGATCATGCATTTTACAATGTTTTGCCTGTAAGTACTTACCAGTACAAAGTTAAGTTGAGTTATGGTAAAGTTTAATCCACTAAAATAACTTGTATTTAGTTGTGTAAATACAACAAAATAACATAATTTTTCATTTAAAAAACCGACTTCCGCCATTGTACACGACTAAATATCAGGATGAAAAAATTTTATGAAAAAACCATAGTGGTAGAAGGGTTATGATACATTCCGAATGCAAATGCGTGATTTGTTGTTGAAAATATCATAATCGCTATATGTATGCCTACAATATTTGAGGAGTTCCCTCAATTCCTCTTGGATTCCATCATCAGAACTGGTTTCTGAAAAAAATGGGACCAATCTGGAAGTATATCTATTCAAATAAAAAAAGAATTTTCCAAATCGGTTTATAAACGATGGAGATTATAATGAGGTAAAAAACATTAAAAAAAAATATATAACCGAATTGTAAACCTCCTCCTTTTTTGTGAAGTCGGTTAAAAACAGAAGTATGCACACACTGCACAGATGGCAAAGCAAATTGGTTATATACCCCCGCGTCATAGAAAATAACTGAAATTTTATAGCATAGGGCATTTTATTCCTATTTTTTTTTTCAATTCTATTATGCTTTGTAAAAGTAAAAAAAAGAATCATTTTATCTCTACTTCAATCCTTAAACATACTGAGGAAGGAAATTACAGGTAACACAATTTTCTTAAATAAAAGAAAATTAAATTAAAGAGTTTATGCGTAATTGATTTAATGATTTCGTTTGATTGTTTCAGATGACTCTAGATACTGATAAAGACGTGGCCGTCATCAGAGAATGGATTTCGAAAGAACAATATCTGCCTCAAGACCTTGGTAGGCAGAATTGGTGGTTTTTGCAATAACATAATAACGCACGAATTGAAACTGAAATTAGCATTTGAACTGTTTCTAATCAAAATGTTATATTGCATAATTCATACCGTACCTAAGCATAACTTTACCTACACCCATGGATAAAGGTATACCTATAGGTACCGCTGGGAATAACGGATCTCGAGTGGCGACCACAAACGGACGACGCGGTAGAGGAACGCCCTCCACTCGATGGACTAAAGACATTATACATAGCAGGAAGTCGGTGGATGGAGCCGGCTCAAGACCGTTTGTCGTGGCATTCTAAGGGGGAGGCCTATGCCCAGCGGTGTACTTCTACAGGCTGATGATGATGATGCCACCTAGGTACATCATGAATTATGCCATATAACACGCACTATTCTTAATCGCTCTGTTTTCTTATCAGCCTTTGCATATGCACCTACTAATTTTTAATCAATTCAGGACCGATTTTTTTATTTGATTAAAACTGGCTTGTGGCCCATCCAGTTAATCGGTAATCCCATCCCATTACAAATGCAATACCTCTAAGGACACGTCCACCTAGGACGCGCACCTACTTGGCATTGCAATACGCTGTCATTCTGAAAATTCTCTTGTGCCTGTAATTTCACCTGCATTCCCTTCAAACCGTCACACCGCAATGCACTACTGTACTTGGTGACAGAAATAGGTATGGTGGAAGTTGTTCTCTGGACTTAACTCTTTCTTGTGGAACTGTACTACATACTATCAATTTCACCATAATCAATTTTGTTGACCTCTTTGGCACGGCGGGCGACTAGCCGGCTGAGATGCAAGAGGTTGCGAGTTCGATTCCCGCTGCGGGACAAATGTTTGTATGATCTGCAGGTATTTGTTCAGGGTGTTCTGGGTATTTTCTATGTATAATAAAAATATCTACCTATGTAATGTATTGTATTAAGTATATCAGTTATCTAGTAACCATAACACAAGCTCTGCTTAGCTTGGGGCTAGATAATGTTGTGTGAAATGTCCAGCATTTATTTATTTATTTATTTGTTGCTGTTCTGGGTGTTGCGTGGTACGATGGTGTGCTCGTAGTTCACATCAAGACTAACGTATATAAGTGACTATTGGGTGTTATGTTATGTTATCATCATAATTTCTACTCAGTCGGCTAACTAATGAAATATATAGTTGTAGAATGCCAAGTTAAACAAGCATACGAGTCAGCATTCTTGTAACAGAAGTTATTTTGGCCAACGAAGTATATAGGTAGGTACGATGACCGTGACTTGTACACGTACTTGTTTACACGAAACTACCCATAATCAACTTGATAATGCTATAATTTAGGTTACAAAACATGGGCTTGTGAGCAATCAATTCTACGTGATCAAATTAATGCCTAAAATGCAATCTAGCGATGGAATTAGTCAGGTTGAGGCTAGCCGTTTAGCTGTAGATTTAGAAGAGCTAATTTGCTAATTTGGCTACAACATAGATAAAAGCTGGAGAGAGGGTAGGATACACTTTTCATGGCTTTAGATTTTAGAAGCACATATCCCTTCACAATAACTTTATGTGCACTGAATTTTTTTATTATTTATGTACCATACAGTTACGTACATGTGTAGCATGGAGTACATGGATGCATGGATAGTGTCTAAATGGACTAGCAGCCCAAATTTTTTTTTCGTAATTCTTTCACTCCAGTTAGCGCTTTATTGAATACACATACACCTACCTTCCTTTTATCTTTATACCTCTTCTTTTCTCTTTGGTCTTTTGACGACCTCTGTGGCGCGGTGGACGAGTAGCCGGGTGAGATGCTAGAGGCTGCGGGTTCGATTCCCGCTGCGCGACAAATGTTTGCTTGATCTATAAATTATTATTATTATTGTTGTTATTTGTTGTGGTACCATGGTGTGCTCGTAGTTCCTGATACCCACGACACAGGGACCCTAGTGTGGGATCAGGAACTATAATGTACGTGACTATTGTGTGTTAAGTACGTATATGTATATATTCTCCGAGTAAAACGGTTGTGTGACATACGGATGGGCAAAATGAAATTACAAGGGTTCCGTTTTTATTACAAGCTTTATGTATGTAAGTGTGTGACAAACTTTTAACCATTTCCACCCAACCGATAGAGCTAATTTCATACCTGTCATGTTCAGATATCAATATAATTATTATGGTGACTTCGAGCTGGGCCCCAATTGTGACAAATTGTGTTTGAATTGTTAATGAATTATCACAAAATTTACATTTTTCACATGGTCACTTTTGACACTTTTGCTATACCAAAAGTGTCAAAAGTGACCATTTTGACATAATTCATTAACAATTCAAACACAATTTGTTTAGTAGAATTGGGGCCCTGATCTGGGGGCTGATTTTATTTTTAATGGAAAAACCATTCTTAGATCATGCAATTACAATTCAATTACGGTTGTCATTAGAAATGGTATTCTGCTAAATTTGTGATTGTACTGAATTGTTGTACTGAATTGAAACGATTGTTTCTGAATGGTTGTAATTATAATCCAATTGAAAAACCAATCAAATGAATCAATTCATCAATTCAATTGAAGATTGAATTGAGTTCATAAATTGATTCAAAATGAAGATTTGAAGTTTGAATACCAAAATTGTCAAAAGTGTCATTTTTAAACAAAATTTGTTTAGTAGAATTGGGGCCCTAATGATGATGATGGGAGTAGTTACTGATAGATCCCTTGGTTATCATCCTGTGGACTTTAGAGTTACTAATAGATTCTTTAAATTTTAGGCAGTTTTCTAATTACTAATAGATCCTGAAACGAACTTGCTATTAAAGTAGTATAGTCAGCGAAAATTCAAAAAGTAACTATATTGAAATATATTTCATAGGAAAAAGTTGTTTTGGCTCAATATTTGTAAATTGGATAACGGAACTCTACGTTGATTAATAGTAGCCTAGCGTGTTTGGGCTCATTTTGATCAGCTCACGGTACGATTACTAATTTAATAAAAGCATGATCTGAAAAAAAATTGCTTCAACAAAAAAAATATTTATTACCTATCTATGAATGGTAAAGGTACTAAATTTAACATTACGTAAGGTTTTTTTTTCTGTAGTTAAAACGAAACCGCATTTTCGTGTTTTTGCTAACCAAACGAAGTCGTCGGACGGAGAGCCAAAAAAGTTAGATGGATACAAAATATGTTATTATCAAGCCTTTTGTTTTAAATCGCTAATTGTGCAATTAAGTTACCTACTACATAAATTAATCATAAAACTGGATTTTATGCAGGTATCCTTCAAGTTTGTAACATAATTTTGCTATATTAAACACCTTACTAACTATACTCATTGATACACAAAGTTTTATTTTATGCTAATATTCTACAAGGTCGCAATCCGGCTTAAAAAAAAGAGGTTCTTCGTCCGCCTATACATAAACACGTAGGTAAGTAAGAACTTAGATAAAAACATTGTATATAACATAGTTTTGCCGCGGTGAGTCCGGCCTAAGAATAAACCACTCCGTCTCCTCCCGTGGATGTTGTAAAAGTTAACTAAATGATTACATTAGGAGTTGGGCAGCAGCATCCACCTGAGCACTTAACACCAATACCAATCCACGTACCGAGCGCGGTGATTACGGCAAATCCACCCCATTGCATTCTATGGACAACATATAACATTGACGACCTCCGTGGCGCGGCGGGCGAAGGTTCGCATGCGACGCAGGAGGTTGCGGGTTCGATTCCCGCCTCGGAACAAATATTTGTACGATCTGCAGATATTTGTTCAGGGTGTTCTGGGTATTTTTCTATGTATAATAAAAAATATCTATCTATGTAATGTATTGTATTAAGTATATCAGTTATCTAGTACCCATAACACAAGCTCTGCTTAGCTTGGGGCTAGATAATGTTGTGTGGAAATGTCCAGCATTTATTTATTTATTTATATCAGTAGACTTCTACCGGTTGGTAATGCTGATGATGAATATAGCGTATCATCATTTACATCAACATCAGCTTATAGAAATCCAATAGAAGGAGGGTCAGCAGACAATCGTTTCAACTGAAGAGTTCGACAGCGAGAAAGCCGGGCACATTAAACGTATTACATCAAAATGTGCAAGACCTACCTAGCTAAATAACAAAATTATAATAATGTAGATATAATGTATACATAACATGTATTACCACCCAACAGTGACATACATTAGTCAATCCCACACTAGGATTCCCTGTGTCGTGGGTATCAGGAACTACGAGTACAATGGTACCATAACACCGAGACCCAGAATAAATATTTGCAGATCATACAAACATTTGTCCCGCAGTGGTAATCGAACCCGCAACCTCTTTCATCTCAGCCGGCTACTAGCCCGCCGCATAGTATGTTACTGAACACTGGATATTACAATTTCAGTAACTCGCTTATTATGTGAATATTATTGTAAGTTCATGCAAGAACGGCATAATAACTTTAAAATGCAAGATACGTAAAGATGTTGCAAATCTCACTATTGAGACTATTTGAGCTGTTTTTGAGCTGGAGCAGCATATCATTGTCAGTGTCCACGAGTTATTCCCGCTCGTCCCCACTACCATTTGAATGGGGACGAGCGGGAAAAAAACTTCCCGCTCGTCCCCAAATGGTTCAAGTTCACACTAATACCAAAAGTGAATATCTTAACAGCAATTTTTGCTACTTTCGTTAATTTATACACAGTTTCAGTATTACATATTTCTTAACAAGAAATATATTACTTATATCTATAAATATTATGTAGTAATACTATAACTACAAACTTAAGTCCTGTTAAATTTTACAAAACTCTACCTACTTAGCTAATTGTTACCTGCGCTTAAAATACTAGTGGTTCGCCCCCTTGACGCAGAATATTTAAATTTACTACATACTTCTGGAAAAAGTAATGCTCAAAACTTTTGGAACTACGTAATTATAATAAATAGTCTTATTTAAAAAAAAATTACGTCTATACACCACAGACTAGACGTACACACTATTCTCCTGTTGACGTTTCTTTGATTTAGAGGTCCTTCCTCATGAGCACCGACCGCGACCACACTCGAAGGTCGTGAGACTGGAACTATATAAATTACCAGGAGACATAAAAGAGTTGAATGAAGATATCTTTAGGAAAAAGTTAAGTAGATGGTTACTGGAGAAATGTTTTTATAATGTGAAGGAATATTTGGAAGTTTAAATTGTTAAGTAAATAATTTTAATAGTACCTAAGTATAATAATATGACTCACAAACAATTTTGCACGCCTGCGTGCAGGCTGAATACAATAACTAAATTAGTTATAAGACCTGACATTTTAAAATAAGTATTCTTGCAAATAAATGATTGATTTGATTTGATTTGACTATAGTATAGTTAAAATCTCGCTGCAGACTCGGTCATAAATCATTCGAGTGTTTCGCTCTCTTTCCCACTCACGGGCCTTATGGGCAGGCCACGCCCACACGTAGTCCTGTGCATTACTGCAGTCAATGAGTGATATCGATAGTTTTATATATTTATAAATGGGTGATAGAAATAAATACACATTTTTTTATTTTATTACCAAATTTACTACAAAGCATATTAAATATATAAACAAAAGAACGTATATATAAAACTAAAAATAGAAAATTAAAATTCTTCGTCTGAGTCATCGTCATCATCATCCACATGAATGATGAACTCTTGGCATAAATGTGCTTTTCTGAAGTCTTCATCTTGCAGCAATTCTGCATGTTCCACACATTTTTGCCAATTTTCAATGGAGACATTGGAAATGGCTTCATCGACTAACTTCTCGACATCAGCTATCTTGAAGGTTTTGTTTTTCGTTGCAACTTCATTTTTTACTTGAGCCCACACCAACTCGATGGGATTGTACTGACAGTGGTAAGGCGGCAAGCGGATCTTCTTTCTGTTATCGATAATGGCCTTGAGCGCGCGCAACTAGCGCACATCCCTACTCCGATTATGATTTATGACCAAGTCTGCAGCGAGATTTTAACTATACTATAGCTCGGCTTCATCGCTCAGCAAAATATGACCGCGCGGCTGGTCTTTTTTCTAAAATGATACCAAGCAACGATAATTTTAATTAAATAATAATCTGATCCATTAATTCAATTGATTTAAGCTAATAGTTCTAATTTCTATACAGATATTTCGGTTAATCTATCTGAGAGGCTTCTTAATTTATTTAAATGCTCTAACTAACATCACCTCTTCGAAGAACATACAAGGGTGACACTAACAATATCCACCAGAGGCCAAGCAACAGTACAAGCAACATTCTAATAGCAATGACGCTAGTAGAAAAGTCCAAAATGTATTGACATTGACGTTAGCTATCGATATGTCACGTGGTCTTTTGTATTGTATTACGACTGTAGAAATAGAATCGCTTCGAAGCGAATACCGTTTGTCTAGGCCGGCTGTTTAGATGATATTTATTGCAGTAGTGTTTTATTTTATAAATTAGTAATTAAACATTTCTAATCAGATCACTGTGATCACAGTGCTAGATTTACTTGTAGTTTAGTAGATGAAGCTAAGGAATTCACTTAAGGGAAGGTTAAGCTTAAGGTTACGCCCTTTTATAACGAAGTTTGCTTCTCACTGTGCAGCCTTAAATAATCTATGTATCTAAAGTTAGTTAATTTATGATTTTTATATTATATAGTTTATAAATTGTTTAATTTTAATTTTTAGTTTATACTAGTAGAGTGCGCGTGGAGTTTTTTTTGCATACAAACTTCAACACCCGTTTAGGGGGTGAATTTCATTCCTTTCCTTTCTTTGTGATCTCCTAGATCTTAAAAGAAATATATTTTCCAAATTTCAAGTCTCCCACTCACAACGTAGGCTGTCAGTCTGACTGAGTCTGATAACCAAGCAAACGATTTTATTTATTATATATAATTATATTGATCTCTGTCTTTCAGATACTCGTATGCTGAAGAAGTTCTTACACAGCTGCTATGGCAGCTTGGAAAAGACCAAGAAATGTATAGAGAAATTCGCATGTGGCAGATATAATTTGCCAGAAGTCTACATCTCCAGGGATCCTTTGTCTAAAAAACTGCAGACTGCTTTTTCGATCACGTAAGAATTACATTTATTTTATTTTAGACCTTTAGACGTCCATTGCTGGGCAAGGCCTCCCCCTTGGAATTTAAGGCGCTACCCTGACCGAATGACCTTGAGTTGTTCGCCTCTACAATACATCGCAAATTATTTATTTTAGTGACACCTATGTAGTCCGTTCTAATAGTACTGCCATCTAGCCGTCCTTACGAGAACCGGCGGCTGACTGGTCCGTTCCTTGCGCACAGCCAGATTCGCACGTATTCATGAAATATAATTCATAAAAAATAAAGAGAACCCAGTTTAAAAAAAATTAATCGTGTAATAATTGTACTATTAAATTAACTATCCAATTGTGTAAACCAAAAAATTCAGTAACGTGAACTTTAAGAGAAGATGTACAAAATCATGACTTATTTAAATTTTTTCATGGTTTATTGTCGAGTACTTACGACGTTAAATCATTAAACTTGATGACAAAATGTCAAATATATGTGGTGACCTTTAATTTTTTTTCTACTTGCTTTATTTAACGAGGAGAGAGGCTTGAAAAAAGAGAAGCTGAGAAGCTTGACGCCGTGTTTGGTCGGGGTACTGCCTTAATGGGGGAATTGCCATAATCACCTTGGCAGGAATGGTGATTACAGTAGGTATTGGTGTTAATTATTCAGGTAGATGCTGCTGCCCATGGTGTAATTCCTCAGTGGCTTTTATGACATCAACTTACATTATGTAGTCATAATTCATAGTCATTAAGTTGTAAATGTTGTTGTTGTTACAATAAATTGGTGTATGTTTACTACATTATATAATTAACTATAGTCTCCGTAATACAGTAGTGAGACAGACGTGTAAGCGAAGCTTTTATTTAGATACAGTATAACGTTACCACAAAATATATAGTACAGAAGGGAAGCTCATTACAACAAACGATAACAGTGCGTGCCTGTTACTGTTACTGTGTACCACGCTTAGCAACATGCACACATAGACACGCATACCCACGTAGAACTCGGTCGACTCTCGACTGACGTTCGACCGAGTTCTACCGAGATCGTCGTGAGTACGCTTCTATGAGTGAGCTTTCCTTCTGTATTTTGTGATACTGTCGGTCTGAAATCAAGCAATTTACGGCTGACTAATATTGCGACATTAGCCGAGTCCTTCACTAGATTTTATCTATTACTAGTTGCGCCCCGCGGTTTCACCCACGTGAATAATGATGAAAATTGATGATGATGATGATGATGAAAAGTAGCCTATGTGTTAATCCAGGGCGTAAAGTATCTCCATTCCAAATTGCACTCAAATCCATTCAGTAGTTATTACGTGAAAGAGTAACAAACATCCATCCATACTCACAAACTTTCGCGTTTATAATACACTCGAGAGCAATGAATCCGGGTCACTTAAAGAATCCTAAAAATCTCGGAAACTAAAAATGCTAGGTTAATGCAATAAATTGTATTTAATAGACAATGTAATACTCCTTAAATGAAGGTATTAAAACTTCTTAGTTATTGTAAAGTTATATCATAAAAAAATCAAATTTGAAAAAGGGCCACTTTCGAAGATGGAACTACGAAATTACAGCATTTGGTTTTGCTTTTGTTTGTAATCTGTCATTTATCATTGTTTGATTTCTGTTTTTTGTTGTTTTTTTCTGCGTAAACGCAGTAATGGAAGCACGAGGAGGCAATACGAAGTATTAAAATTCAAGAAAATCGTAATAAAGTTCAAAAATTTCATGTTTCCTATTTTTGTTTTAAGGAGAGATCAGCAGTTTTTTTCTTTATGTAATTTTGTGTTAATAAAATGTACGGTGACTCATATTTTTTTTACCTTCATTTAAGGAGTATTACATTGTCTATTAAATACAATTTATTGCATTAATCTATCATTTTTAGTTTCCGAGATTTTTAACATTCTTTAGTGACCCGGATTCATTGCTCTCGAGTGTATTAGTAGGATTTTATCCAAGTCGTTTTTAACTCAATGGGGCCTTTAATTGTTTTTTCTGCTGAGGCATACGTACGTTAGTAAAATAACATACAGTAAAATACTAGAAAAAGATAAACAAATTATTCAAGAAATATGTTTCCATTCGTGACAATTTGACCCTGCAGGTTACTAAGTTGTTCTTTTTACAAACTTTTGGAAAAAAAACGTAAAATTAATAACTAATAGTGGATTACTATTAGATCACCTAACTTTGTGTTAGGGTGTAAGTATTTAAAAAAGATACGACATCGCTAACTCACCAAGAAATACAAACACTACAGCAATTTATATTACTGTAGCGTTCTCAATTTGTAGAGTGTTATGTAGTTGCATACAACTTTGCTGTGAGCAACGTATTTTTTTTAAATAATTACGAGATTTCCGAGCATGATGGTGAAAAAGACTATATTCAGTACCATATAATATCATTATTATACAATTGGGATACAATATATCTTAACCGAATAGTGTTTAACTGGATTTCTAGAAGCAGCAGTTGAAAATCTCATAATTGTAAAGGGGTTAACATTTATTTACACTGCATCATATGTCCGTGTCAATTCAGGGAATCTTAGTGTCGGATCACAGGAAATCCTAGTGTGCTCAAAATTATCATTTAAATGTGCCACTGCACTTGGTATATATTCGCAAATGTATGCGTTAATTGCCAAGGAAAATAACATTATGTACCGATAGACTCATGGTTGAATTTACCTTGGAAAAATAACGCAAACATTTGCGAATATACACCAAGAGAAGTAGCACCTTAAGAAATGTCAATTGATGGTCATTTTACTTGTCAAACGTTAGTCAACCGAGTGACTTTCTGTTGGGCAACCTTTCCCAAAGTGGGCGATAACGCCCACTTATGAGCGCTGCAGGCCTAAAGGGGGGCAGTAAGAGACCCGGAAAAAAACGAGGGCGTTGTGTAGACTTGTAGAGGCTTAGGGGTGATTTGTTATTTCATCTAGCTAGGAGGACTCTTAGACACCAACTGAGCTCATGACTCTCGACTACAACTTGTGAACATCAACTAATATTAATTAAGAGATTGCTCAAACTAACTCGGTTCGATATTTCTCTCCGTGTAGCCAGAGACTATATTATTTACAAGTCTCTGGTGTAGCTCATATATCTGTCTTGTTTTATTGAATAAATATGATGATTGACGACATCTGTGGCGCGGCGGGCGAAAGTACGCCTGCGACGCAGGAGGTTGCGGGTTCGATTCCCGCCTCGGAATAAATATTTGTACGATCTGCAGATATTTGTTCAGTGTGATCTGGGTATATTTCTATGTAAGTATAATAAAAAATATCTATCTATGTAAATGTATTGTATTAAGTATATCAGTTATCTAGTAGGTACCCATAACACAAGCTCTGCTTAGCTTGGGGCTAGATAATGTTGTGTGAAATGTCCAGCATTTATTATTATTATTATTATTATTTATTTCTTCGCTAATATAGCTCACAATAATTAATTTAATTTGAAGTTATAGTGGTTTTTAAGTAGGTGAAATAATGAAGGCGCTAAAAAATAATTTATTCTCAAAGTGGGCAGTAGACAATAAGTTTGGGAACCCCTGTGTTAGGGAATAGGGGGCAGGACATACATGTGACTGTTGGGTGTTATGTATGTTATGTAAGTTACAATGTATTTAATTAAATTATATAAATTACAAATTACAAAATTGTTTGCAATAAACTTAGACTCAGCCTCCTGAGCATATTTCGTTATTACTATACCTATTAAGATGATCGAAACTAGCATAAAATATAAACCTATTATCCTATTATCTTGAAACATTAAGCTCCTAGTAAAATAATTACTAACTTGTAACTTTTAGTGCTGCTATTTTATGAGTTACGTAATAGAGTTTTATTAGAACTACATTGTAAATCAGATAATTGATGGTAAAACAAACTTACTTTGTGACGTTTGACCATAATTATACAAACCTTGCATCCTCGAGATTTACATTAATTACTTAGGTTAATAATTCACTTTGTAGTCCCCACTTCAATGTAATGGATACGAGCACAATTTCAGAGCCCTAAAAATAGAAACAGTTTAAATCAGATGTAGGTAGTAGGTACGTATTCTGATCTTTTTTATGGTGATGATGCTAGGCGACAATAACACGTCATTAATAGTGCCTGTAAAGGCTTAGGATCATGATGGCCCATCGAAAATCTATTGATACGACGCCTAAATATTATCAGACAATTGGCAATTTCAAAATATTCATAATGATGTATTGTTACAGTCATAAATGTTTTCATTCCCATCAAATTGGCTCGTAAAGTTTTTTAATGTCTGATCAATTTTATGGACAGTCAAGTAACGTCTATTATTACCCTCTTATTCATAATCAATTTTTAATCTTTTTAACCTTTGATAGCTAAAACAGCTTTTGTTTTGTTTTGGAGTATGTTATTTTACTTCAAAGAGAACAAAACAAAAGCTATTTTAACTAAAATCTACGGCTTTACTTATTTGCTGTACTTTTTTTACTTATTTTGCTTTCTCCTTATCGTCTGAGAAAATTTGGATTTAAATTGTGTCACGGGTTAAAAATGATTATGAATAACGGGGTTAGAATTTAGAATATACACTTGTCTAGAAGTAGCATCGTGCAACAAACAACTCAAAAACAAAAATGTGTCAATTTTCAAATAGACGTGTATGTGTGTGGGTGTGTGTGTGTGTGTGTGTGGGTGTGCGCGCGTATTTATGTGTGTTTTTGTGTGTGTGTGTGTGTGTGCCAGCTGCATACTATCACGGAATAAATAATAGTACAAGTTGTTTGTACGTAATCAGTCTAGAAGGTCTTAGAGTCTACGTTTGTGCCTAAAATCAATAAGTAAATAAGCTTTTTAGATATAAAATATGCGTGTTAGTCTATAAGGTATATATATACATATTTATGGGTTTAATGTTTAGGTATAATTTATTGTCCATTTACCGATTTAAGCCTAAAATAAATGTATTATTTTACCTTTTATTTATATATTTATTTTTACCTTTTCAAACAAGAAAGTGTTCTTATTACTTGCCATCCCTCTCCTATTTGGCTAGTTGTTCAGTGTGTCACAAACATTCCTACCTTTATAGGTGTGTGACCTATTTATTGATAAATGTTTTATAGCTGCCTAATTTGAACGATCAACTATTTTTTATATATATTTTTTTAATTATTTATAATATTTAGAATGGCTGCAACCACTTCACCAAAATAAAAACACATAAAATAAAAATTGAAACATTATGTGGTCAAATAATAGTAATTAGTTGAACGTTGTATAAAAATAATTGGTTAAATTTGACAGTTTATACATGTATTACATAGATGTTAGGTACATTAATAACTTTTCATTTAAAAAACCGACTTCCGCCATTTTATTCGATTAAATATCTGGATGAAAAAAAATGATGAAAGAACCATAGTGGTGAAATGATTATGATACTTTTTGAATGCAAATGCTTGTTTTGTTGCTGAAAATATCAAAATCGCCATATGTATGCCTACAATATTTGAGAAGCTTCCTCAATTCCTCATGGATTCCATCATCAGAACTGGATTCTGAAAAAAATGGGACCAATCTGGAATTCTCCAGTCTATTCAAATAAAAAAAAAATACAAATCGGTTCATAAACGCCGGAGATATGAGGTAACAAATTGAGAACCTCCTGCTTTTTGTGAAGTCGGTTAAAAATTACACAATTAAATGCTAGTTTTATTACAAAAATATGCAACTATATAACTATATTAACAAAAATGATATTTAAAATAAATTAAATTGTTATATACATAATTTTAGCTTATCAGTCATATTTCACATGCCGTGGCCTAAAAATAGACTCTGGCTCCTCCCATGGATATCGTAAAAACCGACTAAGGTATTAAACCAGGCGATGGGCAGCAGCATCCACCTGAGTACTTTAAGACCAATACTGCGATCACCAATCCACCAAACGTGATGATTATGGCAAATCTCCCCGCATTTTATGGAGCCTCGTCGTACATTGTTTGTCTAAGAGCGGTTTCGCACTCCGAGTCCGATCCGTATCCGTGAAAATTCGGATATATGAAGAAATTGGATGACGGAAGCCGGATCTTGTGCGTCACTACCATAGAAATAAATTGACGACTACTCCGGACCGTATTTTCACGGGTTCGGATCGTTTTCGGATCGGACGTATAGTGCGGAACCGCTCCAACGGTTGATGATAATGGGTCATACGTCAGAGATGATGAGATTAAATTGTATCTAACATGATTATCTAAGGTAATCATCATTTTATACGTCCTTTATAATTATTATAACCAGTTAATTATTCTATGTATAGGAGGTTTCTAGAAATTAAATGTGGCATTCACGGTTCAAGGTAACGAAAAGACTTCCCGTATTATTAAGATTTGCACTGCAGTCAAAGTAATCAAACTTTATGCCAACTACAAATAAAATGGACAAGGGTGAGTGAGACTCGTGCCCTGAGAGTTCCGATCCGTAGATGTCAAAATCTTGAAAAGGTTAAACTAATTTATCGCCCTTAAAAAATACTGACATAGGTAGGTAGTCTTTTACGTTGTTTTCCGTGAGATAAGTGTCTCGTACACTATAACACTAACACTATAACACCAACACTATAACACGAACACTAAGTATATCTACTTGCCCATTATAATAAATACCAATTTCCTATTTCTAGTCACGTCACCACATACCAAGCTGAAGAAAACGAGATCCTTATCCATCTTCTAGACATCCCAACGTTAGAGAAGTTTGAGTACTACAGCATCCTGAAAACGATGTCCATCCAGGTTGTCAACTTAGCCATAGCATATAATAGTGAATATATATATATATAATATAGTATATAGCATAGAATAGCACAATGAATGGTTTCGAGTCGCCTTTATCCACAGACTTCCTACTAACTTTATAATGTCTTTAGGCCATCGAGAGGGTTGCTTTCTCTACTGCGAGATCCGAATTGTGGTCACCACTCAAGAACCTTTAACCTTTTTAGGATTCCGTACCCAAAGGGTAAAACGGACCATATTACTAAGGCCGAGCCTTAGTAATATGGTCCGTTTTACTGACGTTTTACTGAACTGACGAGCATCGAGGAATAATTATTCCTCAACGGTTGTCAGTTCTGCGAACTTTATGATCTGTCTATTGTCAATGCCCCCATGCAAATTAAATATTAATATTTTAAAGCAATTTAAATGTTGAATGGTTCTAGTATTTGCAATAAATAATTACGTTAATTGATTCATTTCAGGCTGACTATTGGATAAAAGTACAGGAGTTCTTACCAGAAGGTCACATTGTGATTTTGGACATAAAGTACTATACATTGCGACTGGTATCCAAAGTCAATGTGTTCTTCTTTCAGAAGTTCCTTATTTTTTTATTGGTGAGTACCATCATCTTTCTATCTCTATCTATCTATCAATCTCTCTCTGTCTAGCCATGACAGACAGCTACATATATTTATTTATATTGTCACGGGTATTTATAGCGTGTTAACTTATTATTTATTATTCCCGACGTTTTTTAAATACCCGTGACAATATTAATAAATATGTGTTCTAATCGCGAAAGTTTAAAAAATACTATGACAGCTATAGTTAGATAGAGGCATTACATTTCTAGTAGGTACGTTGATAATCTAGCTATTTTATGAAGGGATCATACGTTTAACCATTGATACTGCTCACTCGTAGCTATATATCGTAGTCTTATCTTTCGAGAAATCATTATCACCGTCATCATCATCATTATCAGCCTGTGGAAGTCCCTAGAATGCCACGAGGAACGTTCTTGAGCCGCCTCCATTTACCCACTTCATGCTACGTTTATAATGTCTTTAGTCCATCGACTGGAGGGCCGTCCTCTACCGCGCCATACGGTTTGTGATCGTCATTCGAGAACCTTTATTCCCCAACGGAAATACAAGAAATAGGCCCCTATTAATTCAGCCAAGCCGAGTTTGTTGCCTGATTCTTCTAGGCTTGGTCGCGTTGGAACAGGAGTAATTTAATTTTATATAAGACGATTCAAAATGATCCTTGTGATTTCAATGAATAAAGTTCTTTTTGACTTTGACTTTGACTTTGACATGCTAGCTCGAGAAATAGGCCCCTAATAATTCTTGCTAGCTGAGACTAGGCCAGATGTAGTAAAATCTAATGATGCCTACATTTATAGGTATTTAATAACTTGATACGTTGCTCTAATTATAAATAACTGTCTCAGTACCTAGTCAAATAGTATTCGACCTCCGTGGCGTGGTGGGTGAGTAGGCAGCTGAGACGCAAAAGGTGCGAGTTCGATTTCCGTTGCGGGACAAACTTTTGCATTATCTGCAAATATTTGTTCTAGGTCTGGGTGGTACTATGGTACTCGTAGTTCCTGATACCCACAATACAGTAAATCCTAGTGTGGGATGAGAGGCCTTACCATGAGTTCTTATAGCGATTCAGTTTAAAAACTATTCGGTACAAAATATCGGTTCGTTATTGACATTCGACATCATTGAAGTCTAATGACGTGTGCTGTTTATAGTCTATTTTATTTGTTTTAACTGTCGCTGCTGCTTACCCTTTCCATTTTTGTGGTTTCAGCTGAAAATTTCAGCGTTAGTGTTAATACATCCAACATTTATCCTGAGCTGAACGCCATTTTGGCATACCTACAGACACATGAGCCGATTTATTTAAACTTCTAGATGTAACTTTCGTTTGCTTGTATGTATTTATTGTATCTGGTATCGGCATTGTGTGTCGTTTTTGTGCCAAATAAATGTTTTTCTTTCTTTCTTTTTTTCTTTATAGACTGTACCGTAAGGTGACTTTAAATATAAAGTAAAGTAAAGTAAAGTAATTCTTTATTGTAAAAACTGTGTATATAAAGGTGGTTAAGGTTATTCAAAGTTGCAACAGTTTGCCCATTTCGGACGTACAATAATTTTATGCTAAAGTAGAACATATTTATATAAACCTAGTTAGGTATAGCTGCGGACATCATGGAATCGATATTTTGTACTGAATAGTTTTTGAACTGAATCGCTATATGAGCTCATGGTAAGGCCTCAGGACTTTATTAGTATGTCTGTTGGGTGTTATTGTTGTTATTATTATTATTATTCACCCGCGGCCTCGCACGCTTTATAGGTAGGTAAACCCGGAATAAAATGTAGCCATTTGTATTTGTTTTTGTACATATTTGTTTTTTGTTTGTGTACACATTTTTATGGAAAACGGCGTGATTGACATACACGGTATAGATTACTTAACGGCTTATTAATTGCCAACTTTTTGTTCCATACAAGTTTTTCTTTCGTTTTAGGAAGCGATGCCAGTTCGTCTAAAACAGGTCCACGTGATCAACTGCCCGTCATATTACGAAAAAATGTACGGACTCGTCAAAAGTGTGCTACCTACAGAGATTGTTGAATTGGTAAGTTAGCAGGAACGAAAATAACTTTTTAACCGACTTCACAAAAAGGAGGAGGTTCTCAATTCGGTTGTATTTTTTTTAAATGTTTTTAACCTCATATCTGCGGCGTTTATGAACCGATTTGGAAAATTCTTTTTTTATTTGGATAGATATACTTCCAGATTGGTCCCAGTTTTTTCAGAATGCAGTTCTGATGATGGAATCCATGAGGAATTGAGGGAGCTCCTCAAATATTGTAGGCATTCGGTTATTTAAATAAAAAGTTATCATTTAAAAAACCGACTTCCGCCATTTTATTCGATTAAATATCTGGATGAAAAAAAAATGATGAAAGAACGATAGTGGTGAAAGGGTTATGATACTTTCTGAATGCAAATGCTTGGTTTGTTGCTGAAAATATGAAAATCGCTATATGTATGCCTACAATATTTGAGGAGTTCCCTCAATTCCTCATGGATTCCATTATCAGAACTGGATTCTGAAAAAATGGGACCAGTCTGGAAGTATATATCTATTCAAATAAAAAAAAGAATTTTCCAAATCGGTTCATAAACGCAGGAGATATGAGGTAACAAACAAAAAAAAAATACAACCGATTGAGAACCTCCTCCTTTTTGTGAGTCGGTACAAAAGATACCTAATGCAGGGTGAACAAGAAAGAATCGGTGACAAGATTTTTTACCTAAAAAACGACAAAGCCAAAAAAAAACAAAGCAAAGGGGAGGGGGGGGGGTTTGAAGGGTACGGGTGCCGGTGAAATTACAGACACATGAGACTTTCCATCTTTATGTCTCAGGGTCGGCAGCGCGCGTTTGATACCTCTGGTGTTGCAGGCGTCTTAAGTTTAAGGTAACGACTTTCCATCATCCGGCTGTCTGATTGTATGCTTGCCAAGTAGTATAAAAAAGAAGCCGACATCAATACTAAAGGGAACAAAATAAAATAGGCCCTTATTCCAGAACTAAACTCCAACTGAATTGAAGGCAAGGATATATCTACCTACTAGGTGGTTCGTCCCGAACTGGGGCCTCTCGAATATACGTGAATCTCACAGTGATTCTGTCCTGTAAAGCTTTAGCTTTAGGGAATAGACAGAATTTACACTATTAGGACGACCTCTGTGGCGCGGCGGGCGAGTATAGCCGGCTGAGATGCGAGAGGTTGCGTGTTCGATTCCGGGTGTTATGGTACCATGGTACTCGTAGTTCCTGATAACCACGACATAGGGAATCCTAGTGTGGGATTACAACGACGTATGTAACTGTTGAGTGTTAAGTTATGTTATTTCTATGTTATTACAGATTAAATTCCACAACACACACGAAGGCCTGTACTCGTACATAGACAAGAAGTTCCTACCAGTAGAATATGGTGGTGAAGCGCCCAGCATGATTGAAGAGCAAAAAAACTGGGTTTCTGCTATTCAAAACGACAGGTACCTACTTTGTTTAATAGGATGCTTAAGTTTGTAGGATCACGACTAATCCCCATGGAGGATAGTCAGAGGTCATGTCAAGTCGAAAAATGGTATTTCCGAAACATAGGTCTCCATAACTTTTCATTTAAAAAACCGACTTCCGCCATTGTATTCGACTAAATATTTGGATGAAAAAAAAAATTATGAAAGAACCATAGTGGTGAAAGGATTATGATACTTTCTGAATGCAAATGCTTGGTTTGTTGTTGAAAATATCAAAATCGCCATATGTATGCCATTGAGGAGTTCCCTCAATTCCTCATGGATCCCATCATCAGAAATGGATTCTAAAAAAAATGAGACCATTCTGGAAGTATATCTATTCAAATAAAAAAATAATTTTCCAAATCGGTTCATAAACGCCTGAGATATAAGAAAAAAACAGCCGAATTGAGAACTTCCTCCTTTTTGTGAAGTCGGTTAAAAAGAGAATGCCAAGATGAACAGTCTTGAATTGCATTCATCCAGCGACTTCCTGCATCCTTTAAAATGTTGATCCGTTGAAAGGTTAAAAAACGTGTATTGAAGGTTGTCTAAATGGCACACTACGAATTTGCAGCATGCAGCTCTATAATAGATCCAAATTATTTTATTTTATTTATAACAGATAATTATTACATGTCATTTAGGTGTAATAAGTTATGAAATAATAATAATAATAATACGCCAACGTTGCCCCTTACGCTGTCTTCATTGGGGGCACGTTTAAGGGGCCCGTTTATTGAACGGCAAGCCACCACCTGCCTAAATAGTTTTTAATAATTTAGAATTGGCAGATGCCGTTTCTCATATTATAATAGCCCAATAAACATTCAATTAGCATGTTCTTCTTATAATAACACCAACTTTCATCCATTTCCACAATAGTTTAATCATCTGTCTTCCATCCACCATAACAATAATGTTTTTTGTATCCTTGTTGTAAAAAGGCCTCTTACTGTTGGCTGATACGGCCCCAGTAATGCCTCATAAAGGTCCAGGTTAAGCCTGTGTTTAAAAATAAATGACTGAAATAATAATAATTCAAATTATAATTATGTACATAACAATTAATAATTCAATTACATTAGAAGAAGTCCACTGTTGGGCATAGGCCTCCCCCCTAGAATATCACGACGAACGATCTTGTGCCGCCTCCATCCACCGACTGACGAACCATCTGATACCGACACCGAACTGACAACCGTTGGCGTATAAAGATTCTCGAATGGTGACCACAGACCGGACGACACAGCAGAGGAAGGCTTGATGGACTAAAGACATCCTACTAATTTTATAAGAAAAGTTGCGCCCCGCGGTTTCACCCGCGTGAATAATGATGATGATGATGATGAAAAGTAGCCTATGTGTTAATCCAGGGCGTAATGTATCTCCATTCCAAATTTTACTCAAATCCATTCAGTAGTTTTTACGTGAAAGAGTAACAAACATCCATACTCACAAACTTTCGCGTTTATAATATTAGTAGGATACATCAGAATAATATATAGGCTATAATTTATAATAGAGGTTTCACGTGGGCGGAGTCAATTTAGAGGTCCCACGCGGGCGGAGCCGCGAGCAAATACTAGTTAATTATAAAGGTTTATTTCAATGGAATGTTTCAATATTATTAAAATACTTTATATTTGGTTTTCAGAAATTTATTCATACGAGACGACTTGTGGAAAGCGGACATGACGAAGAAATGCAAAAAGAACAATGAAGATGTGATGGATGGCTCATTTAGAACGCTATCTATAGATTAACTATAATTAATGCTATGACAGATAATATAAAAATGATATTAAGTTATACCATGTATTAGCTGCTGATTTCACGAAAGGTACTTTGAGGTACATAACATACAACAGTTACATACGTAGTCTTGATCCCACACTAGGATTCCCTGTGTCGTGGGTATTAGGAACTACGAGTACCATCGTACCATAACACCCAGACCCGGAACAAATATTTGCAGATCATACAAACATTTCTCCCGCAGCGGGAATCGAACTCGCATCCTCTTGCATCTCAGCTGGCTACTCGCCCGCTGCGCTACAGAGGTCTTCATCTCAGTTAACTGTGCGTACGTGGGCGTAGTAGACTTAACCTATGGATATATGACTTAACCTTCGCATGTATACGTTATCTTTCTCGCTCTAACAAACACCCTCCTGCGGGTGATTTTCGGAAAAATTACGTACACGTGATTACGTCAAATCTCGAATGATAAGCATAATTTAGTATGTGAGATGTGACGTCATCTCGTGGCTACCTCTTACGGCTGCCAAGATACCACTGTGACAGAATACAGTCATACAAGCGACGACGCGGTTGGATTAGTTATAAGGTTCCGTTGGTTATGCTTTAGTTACGGAACCCTAAAAGTAAAGTAAAAGATAAACATTTCCATACAACGCGATCGACAAAGTAAGTTACCGATGTATGCAAAAACATCGTTTTAATTTCATGTGTCATATCAAAAGAATTTTATTCATTGAAATCACAAGAATCATTTTGAATCTTAAATCTTACAATATAAAATAGACGAACAAATATATAGTAACAATTCCGCTCCTCTCCAACGAAAACTCTGAAAGAATTCGACACCTTAACGCCGAACAGGTTCGGCGTTCGGCGAGGCAACATGGCTGCGGAGTTATTTAGTGTCTTTGTTGTAGAACAACAAACACGAAGTGAGCCTACTGTTTCCTGAGGATGCTTCGTTGAGAGGCGAAACACGTGTCGAATTCTTTCAGAGGTTTTCGTTGGGAGGAGCGGAATTGTTACTATATATATTTGTTCGTCTATTTTATATTGTAGAATGGACTTCCGCAAAGTTGAATCAATTAATTATCTTGAATCTTGTAGTGCATGGTCTGAACAAGTCTATATACCTTTCGGTAAATCAGTGTCTAAAACAGGGTGCGGAAATTTCAAGGTGTCTTCCTTAAATTATTTTTTATGTTGTAATAGAAAGATAAGACGATGGTACATAAAGTTTATTTTTTTAATCAATATCTTTTAATTATATTTAATGTTAATTCTACCCCAGTATAAAATCACACTCTTTCTTAAAATAATGTATATTAATCCTACTTAAAACTAATGATTCTTGTAATTTTTGTACAAATTATAGGTGAACTGAACATTTTACTTGAACATAGTAAAATGATGGTTGATCTACATATGAAAAATATACTTCAGCACTGGCAGTCATCCCAAACATTGAAGAACATTTATTTTGTATTGGAAAACAGCCAGATACGTCACTCTTACATTTATTACAATATACATTAAAAAAAAAATATGATGTGTGATTGGTTTGTATATTTAATTAATATTTTAATGATTTTATTAAGTGGGCCATATAAAAATGATCAAGGGACAAATCGTATATAGTCAACCTACTCCGCGTTCGTGGTGCTGATGGCATTTCTTACAAAACAAGCTTTAAACATGTGCGAGTGCTGAACCTCTAGTCTTGAAATGTAATAAGCAACTACACTGGCGTGTGGTGTACACTACACGTATTTTTGTATGGGAATTTAGGTTCTCAATGTGTCCGCTAGGAGCGCTTTTCAGTAAAGCTATACAAAAATCCGTGTATACACTACACGTCCGTGTAGTTAGCTTGTTACATTGCTAGACTCTGAAGTCCTCCTTTCTGAAGGTAGATTGAAAATTACACAACAAATGAATACCATGAGTTTTACAAACATATAACATGTCAAGCTAACATGTTTTGTTAGAAAATTGGACACAGTAGACCCAGTTTTATCGATCGAACCATGAGAAAATCAAGAAATATAGACTTTTTCTTGCAATTTGATGACAAGTCGCATATACTATATCAGTCATCTATCAGCATTTGGTTAATATTATCAGACTCTGATGCCCTAATGCCGTGGTGTGCCTGGCGTTAGATTAGGCCCCTCCATCTCCTCTTATGGATGTCGTAAAAGCCGAATACGAGATTATACCAGGAGATGTTAGTCGCGGCAATACGGTTGATGGAGGTGGATCTAGACCGTCTTTCACGGCATGAAGGATGCCTGTGTCAAGCAGTTGACGCCATATTCTTACTAATGGTAATGATATAATCATGATTGCTAGGCGACTGATATCTTAAAACTAACAAGACTTATGCCCATTTTCACCAACCAAATTTTTTTTACGGAACTTTTAATGCATAAACTATTGCAATTATCATTCTTTAGGTGTCTTATAAACGTTAGAAGTCCCATAAGTTGTGGTGGCAAACTCCCTCTCCACTTTATGATAAATAAAATTAAAACAACGCTCACAGTCCCCGGCTGGCGGCGCTATTTCTGGCACTGAGGGCTTATTACGAGTTTTGCATTGCAACTATCGTTTTGCGGGCCGTGAGCGTTCACAGAGACTATATAGTCACTATTAGTCATTCTGTGCCACGCGGTCAATAGAAGCAGCACATAATGAATAAATAGTTACCACATAAGCCACATAGATGGCCCCACATTGTTACGAACTGGGTACTCCTAAGCATACGAAGGAAAAGAGGAAGACCATTTAAATGATGGAATGACGACCTTGTTCAAGTGGCTGGGAAAGTCTGGCCAAGAAGAGCAAGAGTCAGGGAGGGCTGGCGATCGATGGAGGAGGCTTATAAGCCATGGCGGTACACCGCCATGGGCGGTCCATACTTAAATTAGTTAGTTTAACGAATATTTAAAATTTATAGGTGTATATTTTTTGTGTGGCAATAAAGCTATTTTTTTTTGTTTTTTTTTTCACTTTGAACGCTCACCACTCGCTAAGATATAGTTGCAATTAAAACTCGTAATATGCCCTCAAGTAACATTTTAAAGGTCAAGGAACTCAGTGGTTAAGTGAAAGCGGCTCTAGATCGTTCGTCGTGGGTGAAGCCTATCTCCTTCTACAGGCTGATAATGAAATGGTTGGTGAAAGTGAGAATTATTGCATATCTTTATATATTTATACATAACATAACACCCAACAATCACATACGTAGTCTTTCCCACACTAGGATTCTCTGTGTCGTGGGTATCAGGAACTATGAGTACCATGGTACCATAACACCAAGACCCGGAACAAATGTTTGCAGATCATACAAACATTTGTCCCGCAGCGAGAATCGAACCCGCAACCTCTTGCATCTGAGCCGGCTACTCGCCCACCGCGCCATACAGGTCGTACGATAAACTAATCAAGAGCCAAAGTCCTGAAGGTTCCAGGAAGGTCCCTAGCTTTGTCCACGCGGTCATCCCTGCAGTTCGAAGGTCTCGAGGACTCGTCCACCGCCCAGCGCTTATCATTTGTTAGGAACCAATCTCTGCAAAAAAACAAAAGAACAATCTGTAGGCCTAGTCCGAGATTTGCATTGCAACAATCACTTTGCGAGCCGTGAATATTCAACGTGACTTACGTAGTAACTATTAATGAATCTGCGCTGTTTCTATCGCCTGCGCGGCACAGAATGAAAGTGATTGTTGCAATGCAAAAATCGGAATAGGCCCACAGTTTTATAAACATACTAACGTGGACCGTTGTGAAGTATATGTCATCGAGTAAAAAAACTAATAAATGAAGCAAGGATAGTAGCAGGTGAAAATCCGTGGTCTGGCTACCTCTCCGGGAAACAGGCGTGAGTTTCTAAACGGAACGTATGTAATGGGATGTGTAGTCAATTTTAGAACTGCTCTCATCTTATCTCCGATAAATAAAATAAAGATCAGAGGCCCAATTCTCTAAATTATTTTATAACTACACAGAAAGTTAACCGAATTGAGACTGAATAGTGAATTGACAGAAAGTTAGTATTCTGCTCTCACATAAATAACAATTTAGTCTACTTTCAATTCACGGTGACTACCATTAGAGTAGGATGGTTATAATATATGTATAATTGGAAAGAGTTAAGACAGACTCCATTTACTTTAAGCTTAAATTATCGAAAAAACTTTGAATCGTTCAAGTTTCGGTCACTTTTTGATATAATCACATTACAGAGTTGTATTTTAAGACATCGACACAAGATCAAAACATGATCCGTACTCTATTTTACCTATTTTTTAGTTAGAGAATTGGGCATCAGGTTTCCATTTCCAATTTTACGTCATCACGTGTATGATATTCTTCCAAGAATCACCCCCCCCCTGGTATTTCTTCGGGATTAACTAGGTTAAGCAACGATTAGTACGGTTAACATTTGGAAGAGTAACTGCTACTGATTTGCTAGATTGCCCTACTTGCTCAAGTACGTGTACCGGAGCCGAACTAAACGCTGCTTTTGATGCCGTCATCAGTTGCAATTTTTTGGGCCAAAATACATTAGACTTCGGATCTGCCAATTACAATTGCAAATTACAGTAGCAAATGAAAATGGGAATGCAACAATGGGGATCATTTTGGCAGTCTTAGCGCTATCTAAATCTGAATTTGAATCTATGAAACTTGAATAGGGGAACTTCTTGACATAAATATTCATCCTTTCAAGTTTCAAAAGAATTGGACAGCGCCAATATTACCTTCATTGTTGCGTTCTCCATTGTCATTTGCTGCTGTTATTGGATGGCAGTTCAGTTAATATTGGCAGTTCTTGTCAAAGAAGAAGTGGCATTTATTAATGAGCACCTTATTGCTTTGGAAGGCAAGTTATAGTGCTGGCAATAAGATTTTTAAAATCCTGAAATTAACATAGTGAAAGTTGAATTTTACACTTGAATCTGAGGGCCAATTCACTAACTAAAAAATAGTTAAAATAGAGTTCGGATCATGTTTCGATCTTGTGTCGATGTCTTAAATGTCAGTAATGGTATTCTCCAGACATAAAATACAAAACTGTAATGTGATTATATCGAAATGTGACCGAAACTTGAACGATTCAAAGATTTTTCGTTAATTTTAGCATAAGTAGATGGAGTCTCTCTTTACTCTTTCCAATTATGTATATAACTATCCTACTCTAATGGTGGTCACCATGAATTAAAAGTAGACTAAATTGTTATTTATGAGGGACTAGAAATTCAACTTTCAGTCAATTTACAATTGAGTCTCGATTCGGTCAACTTTCAGTGTAGTTTTAAAATAACTTAGAGAATTGGGCCTCTGTTGTTGAAACTAGAGTGTCATGAAACTAATTTTATGCCACATAGTAATGTAAATTAGGCTTACGTCATTACAGACCGTGGCCGTGGCCGTCTGGCCTAAGAATAAACCCCTCCATTTCCTCCCGTGGATGTCAGAAAAGCTGACTAAGGGATTACACCACGGAATGAGCAGTAACATTCACCTGAGTACTCTATACGAATACTGCTATCACCAATCCGCCTGCCAAGCGTGGTGATTATGGCAATTTTCCCCATTGTATTTTATAAAGAAGACCTCGTCCAGCAGTGAACACCTAAGGCTATTGATGATAATGAATATCAGCTTTTTGACGGGTTAATTACGACACCGTTTTTGGCAACTAGTTCTTACGAACTTACTTTTTAGAAAGAGCTACCATTCAATTAGTTTGGAAAAAAATTTTTTGCTATTTTAATAATCTTCGTAGCGCCGGTAGCGCGTTGAAGTCTTTTGTATGGAAAATCTGTCCCTATGCAATGTAGACATAGGGAAGCTACACGTAGGTGTAAGCGTGTGTGATTTCTAATAATATTGTATACTTAACACGTAAACACGTACGTTCGTGCTGAGATTTTACTGATATGTGTGTAGATTGTAAGGTAGTTACATTTCAACGTTGTATTTCAATAGTTTGTGGTTACAACATAAAGGAACTGCGGTGTACGACTGAGTTTTATGAGCTCGTTATTGTAATAGGTATAGCTATTAGGTAGTAACTTACTTAGGCTATTGAATCAAACTGTGCGGTTAAGATAGTTTAATTATCACTTAGTATACGGGCTATATAGTATTTTAGCTACTTACTTAACTCATATACTCAATTACTCAGTGTAAAATGTATTTCAATGAATAATGAGACGGGGTATACAAGCTGTCTTTTTATCCAACTATACAAGAATAGACGGAGTACTATCAGCTCGTCAGTTTTATAATGTATTTAATTTACGTATGGTTGTGCCGAGATTAGTGGTCCGATATTTACATAAAACTACTCATACATTATCACATTTACATAAAATTACTCTCATTTGCTGTGGTGTGCCCGGTCTAAAATAGTAGGTCTAACATGAGTTTACACATTCTATACTCGCTAGCGACTGTATGGTTAAAAATGTGAAGCATTCCACTTTGAGCACCGATTTGAAGAGCACCTATCCTAGGTATTTTGTTCATTGGTGCTCAAAGTGGAATAGGATAGGTGCTCTTCAAATCGGTGCTCAAAGTGGAATGCGTCACATTTTTAACTACAGTCGCTAGCGAGTAAAGTTGGTGTAAACTCGTGGTAGACCTACAGACCCCTCCTTTTCCTCCCGTGGATGTCGTAAAAGCCGATTAAGAAGTAATTAATTGATTCAAGCGTGACTTTGCGGAAATCCATTCTACAATATATAACTTTTCATTTAAAAAACCGACCTCCGCCATTGTAATCGACTAAATATTTGGATGAAAAAAAAAATTATGAACGAACCATAGTGGTGAAAGGATTATGATACTTTTTGAATGCAAATGCTTGGTTTGTTGCTGAAAATATCAAAAACGCTATATGTATTCCTACAATATTTAAGGAGTTCCCTCAATTCCTCATGGATTCCATCATCAGAACTGGATTCTGAAAAAAATGGGACCAATCTGGAAGTATATCTACTTAAATAAAAAAAGAATTTTCCGAATCGGTTCAAAAACGCCGGAGATAACAAACATAAAAAAAAAAAATGCAACTGAATTGAGAACCTCCTCCTTTTTTGGGAAGTCGGTTAAAAATAGACGAACAAATATATAGTAACAATTCCGCTCCTCTCCAAAGAAAACTCTGAAAGAATTCAACACGCGTTTCGCCTCTCAACGAAGTTTTTTTTTTGTTCTAGCACGCATTGAGCCTACTGTTTCCTGAGGATGCTTCGTTGAGAGGCGAAACACGTGTTGTGAATTCTTTCAGAGTTTTCGTTGGAGAGGAGCGGAATTGTTACTATATATTTGTTCGTCTATTTTATATTGCCGACTAAGAGATAGAATACATATGTATATATATATCCAATCTCTCATACTCATGGAGATAGCGCAGCTTGTTTTGGAGAAAGTTGAATAGCAGTGGTGCCTATTAGTAATATTATAGGTATTCCCCAGTAGGTGCCTACTTATTTTTAAGCTTGGTTCTTTGTTTTTATTTTATATAATCATGTGCATATAACATCGCTTTAGGTCCTACTCTGTTAAGGTGTTATAATAGTTGTTTAATAAATAAATAAATATATATATATAGATACGTGGGGATGGGCAGCAGCATCCATTTGAGTACTCTACACCAATACTGCAATCACCAATCCGCCTGTTAAGTGTGGTGATTATGGCAAATCCCCCCATTGGGGAGGCTTCGTACAACAATGGACGACTAACGTCTGATGCTGATGTCAAAAATAATGGTACCTCTTAGATTCGATCTTCTTGATCCACTCGCGTTTGATTTGACCCATGTCTCCAGCTTTGCCACCGTAGTCGTTTGGCAGGATCTCTAGTGGGATGTCCTTATACAGGGTGTCTGTGTTGGGCTCGTGGAATTTTATCTGAAACATTTTTATTGTTGTTTAATCTTAATTTTAATCGACTTAAAATGTGGAGACTAATTAATTTTTAATGTATGTGTGCACCAATTATTTCGAGAATTATGACTGATTCGATTTTAATGTATTTTGTATGTATCCTTTGCTTTGTAGTGAAGTATTTTCCGAGGGTCCAACGGCATCTTATACGAATCGGATAAAATTTTCCAAAAGTACCCTTTCACTTTGACTTCAGTGTTTAAAACTATTTATACTAAACTATATCGAAGAAGTTGTGCATAAAAAAATATTTGCCCACAATTAAAACTTCAACAAACTATGATTTATTTAGTTAAAAATGTACATCCATGAGAAATAGTTTTACCTATTTATTGAGAAGGTATAGACACAAATAATAAATGAATTACTAACATTAACAATTACATAAATTTTTATTTTAAACAAAATTTGTATTTTATATTAAAATACAATAGTACCTACTGGTGTAAATGGTGTGTAATTTTATTGGTACATGAAATGACATTATGGATGTTGTGGCGTAACTATGATAAATGCCACATGTTACATGTTACTGAATAGTGTATGTTATGTATGGTAATTGGTGAGTCATGTCTGTCATTTTGCCTACAGCCTGCGGCAGCGCTTGCCTCCGTGTTGTACCAAATAGAGAGTTTACAATCGCTGTCCCACTTCTACTCAATGCCCCGACCGTTTGAACCAAAGATCTCGGTGGTTAAGGCCATCGCGAAATGACCGCACATTGTTTATTATATTACATATTTTTACCCTGTATAATTGATGTATGTGGGATTGATCAGTGAAACAAACGGGCTTTTGGCAGCAAATTACTTCATTTCGAATTTAACACCATAATTTAGTAAAAGTCCTTCACAACACATTTGCACCCGAGTACGCAAATTTCAAGAGAGAGAACCGTTCCTTTCTTTCATTCATTCTACTCACTCCGTTCAAAAACAGTTCCCTATATATAAGGTTTCGTTCGGTACTCGTTACCATTTCAATCCTACATGTATACATTGACTCAATTACCTATTAGAATGATTCTATTTAGAATCAACCTATTTTTAGGACCAACCTACTTAAGTTTGCCCCCATGTCACTCGCTATCTATTTACTCAATATTCTGTCCCAAAACAGCGTAGATATATTTTATCTAAACCTGCCGAAAGCCATGGAAATGGCAGAGCTTGTTATTGAAACTAAATATTAATTAAGTAGTATTTATTTTGTAATAAGTTAATATAAGTAGGTACTTGGATATAACATCGCCTTAAGAGCTTAATAAAAAACCTGTAATAATGTTAATGTCGGTATATTTTGGTAACACATAATACATTGCGACCATTAATAGATCATTACGGTAGTTGACGACCTCGGTGGCGTGGCGGGCGAGTCGCCAACTGAGACGCAAGAGGTGCGGGTTTGATTGCCGCTGCGGGACAAATGTTTGCATAATCTGCAAATATTTGTTCCGGGTTTGGGTGTTGTGGTACCATGGTACTAGTAGTTCCTGATACTCATGGCACAGGGAATCCTAGTGTGGGATAAGGACTGCTCCACGGATGTTGTAAAAATTTTGGTTTAGAAGAATTAGGTATTGCTTACCAGTTTAGCGACTTCTGTCTTCAGGAAGGGTTTGCATATAGCGTGCAGTTTACCAATGTATGATGGAGCGTTGATGACATGCACTTGCTTCAACCGGATGGGCATCGCCTCCTGAAAATAAACAACAATATTAAATCTAGTGTGTTTCTGTTTATGATCAAACGAGCTATAACTTTATGAAATAGGCTATTTCGCAATTTGATGTCTACAAACTGTACTATACTGTACTGTACTATACTGTTCTACTACCACTGTACTGTACTATACCGTACTGTACGATACTGTACTGTACTATACTGTACTGTACGATACTGTACTGTACGATACTGTACTGTACTGTGCTGTA
This sequence comes from Epirrita christyi, assembly GCA_951392215.1. Classification (NCBI taxonomy): domain Eukaryota; kingdom Metazoa; phylum Arthropoda; class Insecta; order Lepidoptera; family Geometridae; genus Epirrita; species Epirrita christyi. The sequence goes on along the minus strand of OX595849.1, from coordinate 5,988,829 downwards.
CTGTACTATACTACACTGTACTGTGCTATACTGTACTGTACTGTGCTATACTGTACTGTACTATACTGTACTGTACTATACTGTACTGTACGATACTGTACTGTACGATACTGTACTGTACTGTGCTGTACTGTACTATACTATACTGTACTGTGCTATACTGTACTGTACTGTGCTATACTGTACTGTACTATACTGTACTGTACGATACTGTACTGTACTATACTGTACTGTATTGAAAATTATTATGCTTTTTAACTTGACATAACTTAGAGTTCCCATTGCGATCCTAAAGTTTTAATAATAGGTAAATATAAAACATTATCCCATGGTATATATGTCCAGCCTAAGACTATATCCCTCCTTCTCCCATGGAGGTTGTAAAAGCCAACTAAAGGATTACAAAAGCGGATGGGCAGCAGCATCCATCACCAAACTGCGATCACCTATCCGCCCGCCAAGCGTAGTGATTATGGCAAATCCCCCCATAGCACGGACATTCTATGACAACCACAGGAGGAGTTGGAGGAGTCCTATTTTTAGGCTGAGACTACCACGGTTTGATCATGGAACAAGTAGATATAATTAATTTCTCTCTAGTCCACGCCAGTTGACGTCAGTAAAAACACTCAAAACAACTTTGCCACTTTCTATATTAGTGTCCTGATAAAAATAAAAATTTATGGAAATAGGTGAATTTTAGAAAGGTTAATAAAAATCTCTATCGAAAGCCATTGATTGCCATGAGGTCATATTTGCTGTAATTATTTTTAGGCATAAGGTCGGTAGGTATACCTAAGTGTTCGGTAGGTATACCTAAGTGGTGGTTAGGTATAGCTAAGTGGTCGTTAGGTATACCTAAGTGGTCGGTAGGTATACCTAAGTGGTCGGTAGGTATGCCTAAGTGGTCGGTAGGTATACCTCAGTGGTCGGTAGGTATATCTAAGTAACATGGAGGTGCCTGTGTTTTTGAAAGAGCCTCAAAGACTATTGTTGTGAAATGAAGCGCGCGTTGATGTCTTTTGTATGAGAGTTTGTTGTAACTTGAAAGCAATTTTTTTTAATACTTCTTAAGCTAACAAGCATACGTCATATAACAGCATATAATGTAACGTAATAATTTCCCATGAAAATTTCAAAATCATTTTTAAAACTTAGAAAACTTGAAAACTTATTTTCAATTCTTGGATAAACAAACGTTATCGTTACGTTAAACGTTTAAGCGTTTAAACATTTTATAATACTTGAAAGTATTATAAAATGTTTGAAGGATTTTTTTTTGTATTTGGCTTGGCATGGCTTGCGCATTTGCCATTATCATTTTTAGATTTATTTGCAACTTTCCGAGTCGTCAAAGTCAAGTCAAGTCATGTTTTAGTAAAGCGGTGGTTATTTTACTAAAACTTAAGTCACGCTTTATTACACTTTTATTTCATTTCACTAAACTTGTGTTTTCATAATAAGGTACATTGGTTAAAATTTCACAAAAATTACACGATATTACCCAAAAAAATTAGACTATTTTTTTTTATTAGAAGTAAAGATCGTCTCTTTTCTAAGAAAGTGGTAGGAGTTCTCTTTTTGAAGTTTTAACGTAAATTTTAGTATTAAAATTTTATTTTAATTTAATTTTATGATTTATTATAGAAAAGCATTATGAAAGGTTAGAAGGTTTGTGATTGAACCACTAAAACAAAAAAAACTATACCTAATAATACGACATTATCTAATCCTAGTCATAAACACACACGCAGATTCTTCATAAGCCTATAAAAAACAGGCAAATAACTTGGCAATATTTATTCAGAGGCCCAATACTCTAATTTAAAAAACGATTTTATTACAATATAATCTCGTGTCAGTTATAAGTTTATGCATGCGAAGATTAAGTAATAGTAACTACGTACTAATAGTGACAGAAGCGACTAACACGAGATTATAATGTAATTTAATCGTTTTTTAAATTACAGAATTTAGCCTCAGGTTAATCGCATTTGTATCACTCAAGAAAACAGCGTGGACTATTACGTTAGTCATCGAATGGGACCTAGTTATCTAAGTATTACAAGATCGATGCCAAAATTATTTTTAATATTGAACCTTGATATACCAACAGTATGATGTTGAGATATAAAATTTGTAAGATTGTAAAAAGTGGAAGACAGGCATTAAGCCACTCAAAATGTTGTAACTTTATTTTGTAAGTACTAACCTACTTATGTAATCCTTTACATAAATAATCATAATAACTACTTTAACCTACTTATCTTAACTAACTTTAATATTGAACAGTATGTATTTATAAAATTATGTATTACCAAAGAGAGCAAATATAAATAAGAATTTCATTCCACTCTCGTTTAATCACTTTTGGTATCGTATCGAACTGGAGTAATTTTAGTTTATATGACGATTCAAAATGATCTTTGTGATTTCAATGAATAAAATGAAGCGTTCCACTAAGAGCAACGATTTGAAGAGCACCGATCTTATTCCACTTTGAGCACCGATTCATATTTTAGATCGGTGCTCTTAGTGGAATAGTAGAACATAATACTCTTGTTTTGATTTGATTTGATTTGATCACGTATTTGCAATCCTTGCTACTACCATAGCTTTTTTGTGAAAGAGTCCGTCTGGGGAAATTCTATATATTCTATATTTGCATGAGTTGTAGAATTTCAATTCCAACTCATGCTGAGGCAGAGCCATTTTGTTACTGGAGTTACACAACGAACCTTCGGGTCTGTTTCCTCTTAGTCTAAGTTTTTTATGTGTTTCTGTGTAACTCCTGTATACAAATAAATATATATTCTATTCTATTCTACAACCATACCCATTTCTACTGACAAAATGATGAAACAATTTTATAAGTTTAACTATTCTCTACCATTCTCTACTAACCTGTGTATAGATCATATATTTCCTTAGCACCGAGAGGTTTATCTTCGCAATAAACTTCAGAGATACATTCGCCGAGTCAAAGATTGGTATTTCCCCAGATGGTATATCTTCATCTTCCGTCAGTCTGGTATCGGCTAGCATGAAGAATGTCTTCACTGCGTCTACAAAGCTGAAGAGGTCCAAATCTGAGTTGTTGAGGCGATAGATGAAGACCTTGTAGTTCTCTTTCGTTTTATTCGGGAGAGGCAACATATCACTGAAATCAGAGAAACATTTTTACAATTAGGTACAACGCTACAATAAAATTAAGTGAAGTATTGTAAAAATACAACATAGGTACATTTATGAAAGAATATATAAAGATCTATTTTGGTAAATATCGTGAAAATGGGTGTATCATTTAAATTTATACAAAAACTTGAATTTAATAAAAAAACCGACGTCATTTTATTAAACCTGGTGTTCTTCATATCGACCTAAATATTATTAAGAATAAATATCATCATCATCAGCCTGTAGAAGTCCACTGCTGTACATAGTCCTCCCCACTAGCATGCCACGACAAACGATACTGAGCCGTCTCCATCCATCTTTATGAGACTATTATAATGTATTTAGTCCATCGAGAGGGGAGCCTTCCTCTACTGCGTCGTCCGGTTTGTGGTCGCCTCTCGAGTACCTTTACTCAATAGTCAATAGTCAATAGTCAATAGTAATTTATTCATAATATTCATTATATGTCAATGTGGAAGGTACTATAGTGTACTCTATGCTAGCTATACAATTATAAATATAACATAAACTCCCCACATACTCCCCAATGGTTGTCAGTTCTGACCTGCCCATTACCACTTCAACTTGCTAATCACGCAGCACAGTCACGCAGTGGACTATGGAGAGAGCTATGCTATAAGTTTCACTACGTGATAGAATCCGAAGTGAAGAAATCCGTAGAAGACCAAACTGATGTAGCTCTCAGAATTAAAGATAAATTCGATAAATTCTTGGCAAACTCCACTTTTCCAAACGTTTTCGCAAACTATTCTCTTTTATTTTGCACCTTTATCACGTAAACGCGCTAAATTTAAATATTAATAGGTTTGGATCGACTTAGATGCGGGTCAAGTTCGTCGAGTCATAATAGATAAACACGATCCACCGATTAAGTAGGTATCAATAAACTCAATATATCTATTATTGAAACTGTTTTGTAATCTGTACTTACATTTAAGGTACGATTTCGTTAAAAGGAAAAGCCCGTACGATTATTTGGAGGTCAATTGAGTGACAGTTATGAGTTTGAATAACAGTTATTTAAAATATTGGCTAGAGGAGTTTTGACATCGTGGGCGTAATTTGCAAAAGTATTTTGTGGCAAAATGTCTGTTTTTTGGTGTTTATGGCAATTTCTTGGTAGAAAATAACCGGCCAAGTGAGAGTCGCACTCGCGCACGGATGGTTCCGTAACACTATCTATAAAAACGGCTAAAAATTCACGTTTTTTGTATGGGAGCTCCTTTAAATATTTATTTTATTATTATTTTTATTATTTTTTGTTATAGCGGCAACAGAAATACATCATCTGTGAAAATTTCAACTGTCTATCTATCACGGTTCATGGAGATACAGGTTGGTGACAGACGGACGGACGGAGACGGACAGCGGAGCCTTTTAGTAATAGGGTCCGTTTTACCCTTTGGGTACGGAACCCTAATAAAGTAATAAAGCTTATAGAAAATAGAATTGAAATAATCGTAGCTTCGTATCATTTTAGAAAAATTACGACTATACTCCACGTACTATGAGCCTGGTCGCGGTCGGTGCTCATGACCACTAAATGGTCAACGAAACGTCAGCAGGAGAATAGTAAAGTACGTGGCGTATAGTAGTAATTTTTCTAAAGCTTATAGAAAGTTTCTGAAAAAACTAGGACACGGAAATGAAGTCGCGAGCGGACCGCTAGTTAATAACATTTTTAAGATGGAGGTCACCGGTAGGACGCTTATATGCACGCGAACATATTTTGCTTCTATTTTGGCTATTATTTCATTAAATTCCATTAAATTTGAATATCTTAGAGCTTGTTCAGATGAGGCGTTTTACGCGCGATTCGACTCGCGCGACTGTGAAATATATACCGTCCACATGCTGTCACACGTTTTGCCGCTCGCGCTAGCTCAAAACGCGCATCAATCGCGCGTAAATCGCCTCATCTGGACAAGCTCTTAGACCGTGGTCCGTCAGTTTTTCTTTAATCTGTTTTTTTCTTGTTTTTTAAGAAACTAACGTACCATGGTTTTGGATATTAATGTACTGATCATATTATGTGTACAAAATAACATGAAGTTTGAACAAATAATAGCCAAATTAGAAGAAAAATTTGTTCGCGTGTAAAAAGGCGTAAGCGTACCCTACCTGTGACCTCCTCAGGGAACAGGACTTACGTGACTTCGAAAACACGTCGTATCTCAGGAGACCAGGGATCACGTTTGGTAAACAGTTCAGGTGCAGTTGACCTGACTGTGAAGAACAAGTCGATCGTGCGCTTGGTCCGCTCCATGCTGTAGTGGCAACTGGACAAGAAGCGACGGAGGAGGAGGTCATCTGTGATGAAGAAAATATGATGAAAACACCGTCTAATAAATAAAAGTTTAAAAACTAAAACCTGATAAGGATAACTTTTCATTTAAAAAACCGACTTCCGCCATTGTATTCGACTAAATATCTGGATGAAAAAAAAAAAGATGGAATAGTAGATTGTATCATAAGGGAGCAAAATAATATTTTTACGGCGAGGGCGCTTTTTGATTCCAGAGCGAAGTGAGGGATTCTAGAGTAGATCATAGCGAGGGATTCTAAGTACGTCGCCCGAGCCAAAAATATATTTTTCATCCCACCATCACGGAAAGAGTACTTTTGCTATTCGATATCTGAGTGTAAAAGCCGTTTTTATCCGCTAGAGGATAAAGTAAAATTGAATTTAGAACATCGTTTGCACTAAGTTTGTGAATTCAAAACATCATTAAACCTATTTACTTCTACCTCCATGGTGCCGAATTTATCAAACAACCTTTTTTAATTTGTTAAAAACTCAGACTCGGAATATTCTTGGTGTATTACTTTTTTGTATTTGCTTTACTCGCGCCATTTTCTTTTCACGTCATATTGTACCTTTGGTTAAAAACAAGAAACTTGAAAATAAGTGAAAAACCTAAAATTAGTTATTCTCGCGACGAGGAAGTTTATTTGACGCCAACAGAATTGACTGAAACTGTTAAAAATGCGCAAAAGTATCTTGTGATTGTATTTTTTTTTTTGCATTAAGTCATTTCCTCGCTGAGGTGGGATGAAAAGTTACGTGTTGCACTCGAGTGCAAAGATTTTTCACCTCGTGCTCTTTTGATTCCCTCGCTGACGCTCAGGATTCTAATGGTTTAATCACTCGCTACGCTCGTGATTAAATGTTAGAATCCTTCACTTGCTCGGTCATCAAAATTGAGCACGCGGTTAAAAAGCAACTTTGCACTCTTGTATAACAAATAACTATTGCGCCCGAGTGTTACACTCTACTTTTCATCACCCACTATGAGAAAATAAAAGGCGTCTCATATTTTACTTCAAAACAAAACCATGAATTTCTAACAATCCGTGAATAACTTTTCATTTAAAAAACAGACTTCCGCCATTGTATTCGACTAAATATTTGGATGAAAAAAAAATGATGAAAAAGCCATAGTGGTGGTCATGATACTTTCTGAATGCAAATGCTTGGTTTGTTGCTGAAAATATCAAAATCGCCATATGTATGCCTACAATATTTGAGGAGTTCCCTCAATTCCTCATGGATTCCATCATCAGAACTGGATTCTGAAAAAAATGGGACCAATCTGGAAGTATATCTATTCAAATAAAAAAAGAATTTTCCAAATCTGTTCATAAACGCCGGAGATATGCGGCAACAAACATAAAAAAAAAAACACAACCGAATTGAGAACCTCCTCCGTTTTTGGGAAGTCGGTTAAAAAGCCTACTCTTAATATTGTGACCGCCCATATGACGCTGGGCAGCTTCAAAAGGATAGAACCGGTTGCACTCATGTCAAGTAATTTCACTGCGATCTCCGATTGTTGTTAACCTTCATTGATAAAAATTGAAAGGTACATGGTACACTCAAGTATTTCGAAAGCGTATCCTGACCAAGCCCCCAATAAAACCGGTGCTAACTGTATCACTATATAACTTTTTACCATTTCACATAAACAACGAAAAAATATGCCAGAGATGTGTAGGACTACAACGCAGTATCACATAAATCATCATCATTCTACTACAGGAGAAGGCCCACATCGAATACCATTGTTAGTAGTAGAACTTCTTGTGAAAGTGTTCGTCCGGGGAAGTACTACCACTGTACCTATTTCTGCCGCCAAGCAGTAGTGTTCGCATTGCTGTGTTTCGGTTTAAAGAATACGGGTGCCGTTGAAATTATAGGCACATGAGACTTTTCATCTTTATGTCTCAGGGTCGGCAGCGCTCGTGTGATACCTTTGGTGTGGAGGCGTGCATAGTCTACGGTAACGGCTTTCCATCAGGTGGGCCGTACCGTATGCTTGTTTGATTGCCAAGAAGTATTAAAAATAAATACAATGGGGGGATTTGCCATAGCCACCACGCTTGGCAGGCGGATTGCCCCATTGGTTTCATCCAGCAGTGAACGTAAAGAGCCTGGTGATGATGATCTTAATGATACATTTTTTTTTATCTTATCTTATCTTTAAAAAATTCAAAACCTTTCAACCTTCTGGCATAGGAATGGAACTAATGGTCACTGTTGGGTTTTTTCCTATTTAAACTGGTTGAATATTAATTCTAGGCTCTAACTTCGCCTGCGTCATAACATAACTTTCCACTAAGCATAAACAAAACAACATTAATTTTACCGGTTTTCTTTACGTTGATTTAATTCGAGTATTCGGTGTGTCTGGCTTAAGAATAGACTTCTCCATCTCCTCCAGTGGATATCGGTAAAGCTGATTTAGGGATTACACCCAAATCCCAAAGTCAGAATAAAAACATTCATTATTTTTTCTTTATTCTTTGACAGAATGAAAGGACATGTACAAAGGCAACAAAACATATTTTCACTCCAATAAAAACCCATTAAAACTCGGTATATAATGGGTCATTTTAGCTCCTTGTATAACAATCTACTATTAAGTATTCGTTTTTTTTCCAATGAAAATCGGTTATTTCTATTAAAGGAAGCAGGCTATTTTATTGGCTTACCAAATCTTTAGCAATAAACGATTTTAGCACTAAGCATATAATAATAGCCTATAACCTTTTAACCCGCATCCAGCATGTTTGAAACACTGTTTCAAAACCTTTCAAGTTTCATTACCATTCACTTGACGAACTTTGAGTTCAATGACTTCACTTCATGAAATCATAGACACTTTTACTTTCAATGTTGCGAAAAATGTTGTTCAGTCACTATAGCCTACTACTGACAACAACCTCCAACGATTACCTACAACCGGACGCTAAATAGATAACCCACTTACTAAACTTTTTCTTCTCAATCAAAGAAAAAGAAATCAAGAAAAGGTGACTGAAATGAGGGCTTTTAATCTTCAATTAAAAAGAAAAAAAGTAGTTCAAATTGGTTCGATAGATGGCGCTGACTCAACTCTAGCTGTCAAGATTGTCAAATGTATTATCCGTGGTGTAGGCGTACTAAGATATTATCTAACTAGTCTGTGGCTATTAGCATAGAGTTGCTATAGTCATGATATTCTGTTTGTGTTTGCTTCTTGAGTGTGCGCTAGTGATTTTGTGGTGTTTTTAGAAGTAGGTAAATATAAAAACCACGTAACGAAAATATATCTACGTTGTTGATGTTGACATTTAACTTTATTTTGACACTTGACAGCTAGGTGCAGAGCAGCGCCATCTATTTTCAACGCCATCTATTTTTATGATTTGAAACGGCCGTGAAATCCTCATTTGTCTCGGGAAATGGACATTTCGGAGATTATTTGACAGGAATAATTCCATTTTAAAACCATTTGAAATACCTAAACTTCATCGGTATGTCTACACAATATATTTTCCGCTATTTTCCCCAATACATATTGGTCAATTAGCGTCTAAACCATTCCAGTCTGTACCGCTCGTCCGTAATGTTAAATCGGTACCTACAAACCAGATTTTTCAACATAAATATTTTTTCCATTCCAACCTGTACTACAGACATTATTTGCTTCAAATTTAGACTAAAATATAGCGTAGCAATACATGACAGAAGTAACCAATTTTATTACAAATTAGACATAATGTAGTTATTCGATTTTGTGACTAAGGCCCGTATTATTCCGTATTATTAGACCGAACTCAACTAAGAACATCTTGAGAACACCAAAAATTTAATTTTTGTGTGGGAATTTCGAAATTGGAACACCCTCAAAATCATTCTCAGAGTTACAATTTTAAAATATTCAAACTTGATCAATGGAAATCTCATCAAAAAAAACTAAACACTTCTAAAGTTTGTGCGTTTAATAGATTATTAGAAAAGTATTGTTACAAACGGAAAAAAAGGTTACAAGGTTACGAACTGCCAGAAAATATACCTAATGATGGCTTTTCTTAAAGCAATAATCCTCTTATTTGGTTATTTGTCGCCAGAAAGAAAATCTTCGTAGTGTTTCGATTTTTTTGATGAGAAGTATATTTGAAAATTAACAGACTTGCCATAAGATGTTTTTTACACACTTGTACCTATGTATTAGTAATATAAGACTACTGCAGAGGTTAGCAGCAGAGCGCAGAGGTAACGGCGTGTCCGTATAAAGAAGACGGTCACGGGTTCGAAACTTGCCTAGCTAGCTGATAATTTTTGGGATATTATAAAATCTTGTACTTGTCCATATATAGGAAGTCCCATTAAATAATTTCAAGTGAAACCCGAGAAGTGGAGCACCATACCCGAATCACCCTACATCATTTATATTCCAAGATTTTCTTTTGTTTAGAAGTTATGGCTATTTTTGTATGATAAATAACTCGTAAATAAACTGATTTACAGAATCAAGTTTTTTACGATGAATACTTTGAAGTAGCTTAATTAAAGTTACAAGATAAATATCCAATTACACAAAGAAGTTTTTGAAGTAATAACTACAAAAAAATCTCATTGTTTTTTTACCTGTACTGTGTACTTGGAGGTTGGTTGTTGTTGCAAAAAATATGGATTGTATGATGATAGATTCGTGCTAGGCCAGCGCACCATTCGTGCTAGGCCAGCGCATCATTCGTGCTAGCTACAATTAAATAGATTGGAGACCGTGAATCGATAAGCAGATGTTGATTTACCTTTGTTTATGGATCTTGCTACAAGCAAAATGCAATAATCGTAATGCACCAAGGCATTTTACATAATATTTTCAAAGTAAATTGTTACAATAGCACATACAAAACTATTATTTATGAGAATCTGGAGGGTTACTATGAATGAGCTCTTATAGCGATTCAGTACAAAAACTATTCAGTACAAAATATCGGTTCGTCGTTGACATCCGTCATCATTTAATAACTTTAATCGCAGAAGTCTATGGACCTTTTACTACTTTTTTTTTATAGTTCTATATACAAATTATTAAGACTAAACACAGTTTAGTAAAAAAATGCAGCTTAAAATTACAAAGTAACTTGGCAGGCTAAGGCGCCTATAAAAGTTTTTGGACAAAATTACAATTTTTTATGAATATTGGGCACTTTATAAATCTAGGTTTTGCTATTTATATACTAATAATATATAAGGTAAGGTAATGAACCGTTAGGTACATAGTATGAGCACTTTGAGTAGCGCGCATTTTTAAAGTTTTCAAGCGTATAGTTATACTCGGTACCTAAACATTAATTAGGTTAACTATTTAGTAGCAAAAACTTTGTCAAACATAAGAAAACATTTAGTACTTACTTAAAAAATAAAATAAAACAGAGGGTACAAAAAGATCGTTGCGAACGGCAAACTCACTCAGCTACCCGCGGACCGAACTAGAAAACCCCAGGCAGACCTTTTGCTACTGTGCCTTTAAAAATAGCTGCGGGACATCACGGAACCGATATTTTGTACTGAGTAGTTTTTGAACTGAATCGCTATAAGAGCTCATGGTGAGGCCTCTGTACTTAACAATAAAGACCTTGGCTTCGGCCTATAAAACAAACGAAGATAGTAGACGCACTGTCATTTTATCCGTAATTTAAATGCAAGATCATGAGAGAGGAAAACTTGGTGTATTGATGTCATAAGTCGTATCTATAGATATGTATTAGCATAAGATGATATAAATAAGAGTACTTACCGAAGTAGGTTATGTTATTACATACAACGAATAAGCTGTTGCTTTGAATAACGAGGGACCTAAATGACTCCCATAAAGCATCATTATAAGGGCCGGTTTCCATCGGGGCGGAGAGGAGAAGAGATGAGAGGAGATGTGTTTGAATAAACCAATCCGATTTCGTTATTTTCTTTTAGTTTTTACCTGTCAAGCCTGCCTGCCAATAACATGCCAGCTTTGCTCTCGTCTCCTCCTCCTCTCCGCCACGGTGGAAACCAGCCTTAATCCGTCATAATAATCGTCATACATAATCGTCATTATTGACGACCTCTGGCGCGGCGGTCGAGTAGCCACCTGAGGTGCGAGAGGGTGCAGGTTCGATTCCCGCTTCAGGACACATGTTTGTATGATCTGAAAATATTTGTTCCGGGTCTGGGTGTTATAGTACCATGGTACTCGTAGTTACTGATACCCACGACACAGGGTATCTTAGTGTGGGATCATGACTACGTATGTGACTATTGGGTGTGTTATGTTATTATAAGCACTGTTATAAGTTTCAGCACCTTTCATTCATAATTGTCTTTTTATGATTCTTTTTTTACTTTGAACTAAAGCATAGAATACGTAATAACCACAGGACTAAAGTTAAACGAACCTAAAACTAGTTTGCAGCAACAACTCAATGTGCCAATTACGAAGCCTTTAACCCGATTCCTTTGAACCAAGAATGGCTATGCCTACCTTGAGAGCTGGAACTGGTATGTGATAGTAGGTACTTATAATTAGTCAGTTACTTATACCATCGACTTAAGAAGGCGTAATATGTGATTTTGCCCAACAAAATCGATCTAGATCTAGAACAGTAGGTATAAGGTTCTAAGAGTTTTGTAATATGAAAATTTTATATTTTTAGATTTATTATGTAAGTTGAAAATACGATATGTAAAAAAAACCTCGATAGTTATATTAAATGAAAAATCCTTGTTTCGCACTCGTTTTGAATGAGATCTCCAGGAACCCTACGGTGTTTTAAAATAAATTTTACTACAATAAGTAAGGTAATAACTATTTATTCTAATGCTAAACTCAGTTTTTTGATAAACACCTTATTTTGGCTCTAATAAACATGAAACTACATTTTTGTGCACGACGCTCGCTGGCGCGAGAGAGATGCCGCGCGGGTTATCGCGTGCGTTAAAGAGGGAGCCCAAATTGTAGTCTAGTGCCCCTTATGTATGTTTGTGATTACACTATGATTGTGATGGGACGAGTCAGTGAGTAGTTACTGATAGTTAGATGATGATATATCCTGTGTTTTAGATCCCTTGTACTAATATATCCCATAAGCTTATAATTTAGTTACTAATAGATCATGTGTGACCAAGGAATCTGTTTACAGGAGTTAAGGTGGTGACTGTCCCAGATAAACTCCGATGAATACATAAAAATTTAAGTTCCCTGTTCAGGTTGAAAGATTAGATAATATGTATGACACAGATTAGTGTACTCATTTCCTAATAATAATTATTCAGTCTAGACTGTTATAAAATCGACCAAAATAATGAGGCTAAGTTATGCATATATAAAATTACTCAATAATAAATAGTCTAAAATGTTAGAGAATAAACGCTGAAGTTTATTTTCTAACATAACATAATATACTTAAAATAACATAATCAGCAAGACATTTGTCAGCAAGACAATTCGTTTGGAAGTTCCGTTTAGTGAAACCAACTACAGGAAAAACTCGAGAGCGGTAGTTACAATAACGGTTGACATCCCTGTACTTGATCTATTCAACTCAAAGGCGAATAAAATTAAAAAGATCTTGCCAGATCACTGGTTTGACGTGTTTTCATAGTTGTTTATTTTTATTTTTAGTTTTGTTTGTAGATTATTATGCCAGATTTACTTACTTTTTTCATTTTTTTTTCCTTCTTTATAAAGTCTCGCAATAGGCAAGCAACCTTAGATGCAGTATGCGGAAACATTTCAATGGTCTATAGCTTAATAAATAACACCCAGCAGTCAGATACGTAGTCTTGATAGGATTCCCTGTGTCGTGGGTATCAGGAACCACGAGTACCATGGTACCATAACACCCAGACCCGAAATAAATATTTGCAGATTATACAAACATTTGTTCCGCAGCGAAAATCGAACCCGCAACCTCTTGCATCTCAGCCGCCTAATCGTCCGCTGCGCCACAGCGGTCGTCATACATGGAATAACCAAAAGAACACTACACAAATCATTCATTGACATTCGTAGCTAAGCTAATGAGATTAATAAGATAGGTACTATCAATTAAAACATGTGTGTTAAGTCTCCTGATTCTTACAAAATCAGTGTTCGCTATCTCAAGAAGTGTTTATGAGTTGTAATCAGCAAAAAACACAATAAAATTATAATTTCGCGCCACTTTGCTAGCGTTCCTCCATAAAATAACTTGTTGCATTAAGTTATGTGTTAGTTATAATACATTCATCATCAGCCTGTATAAGTCCACTACTGGACATAAGCCTCCCCCTTAGAATGCCACGACGAACGGTCCTGAGCCGCCTCCATCCACCGACTTCCTGCGACGTTTATAATGTCTTTAGCCCATCGAGTGGAGGGCCTTCCTCTATCGCGTCGTCCGGTTATAATATACCTTCGTGGTATTGAATATTTGGTGATTGTAAACTGACTTACCGACTTCATGAGGCAAATGTGGCTGCTTGCAGAGCCAGTCCTTTATGGAAACCAGGTCAGTGTTGTCGGACTCTTGATCAGGCATTATGCTGCAACCAATAAAAACAAAGATAATGACTATATATAAGATTAGCTGCGCCCCGCGGTTTCACCCACGTGAACAATGATGAAAATTGATGATGATGATGAAAAGTATCCTTTGTGTTAATTCAGGATATAAGGTATCTCCATTCCAAATTTCACTCAAATCCGCTAAGCCGTAAGAGCGTGAAGAAGTAACAAACATAGGTACAAACTTTCGCGTCTCTGTCTAAGAATAGGAATACTCCAACTCCTCCTGTGGATATCTTAAATGGTGACTAAGGGATTACGCCAGGTTATGGGCAGCAGCATCCACCTAAGTTTAACACTAATCTGCGATCACCAATCCACCTGCCAAGCGTGGTGATTATGACAAATGCCCTCATTGTATTTGATGATGGAAGCCTCGTCCAGCAGTGGACGTCTAAAGGTTGCTGATGATGATTCCTTAAAAGAGATGATGATGTTTGTAGGAAAAAGTGGCTGACACTCAAAAAGCCCTGACGATTTTGAATCGGAACCCCCTGGGAAGTTGAAAGTCACTGAGTGTCAAAATATCATAAAAAAAGGGCCGCAAATCACCGTTTTTCAGGAGATTTACTGGAGGAAACACTTGTATTAATATCATAGGTATAATAATTTTAGTAATCAATGAGTTTCAAATGTATAGAAATTCGAAAAACATGGAATAAACGGCAATTTTAGTGAAATTTAGTCACTCGATGATTAAAAGAAATGCCACTCCTGAGTACGTTCGATTTATTTCTCTAATTGTGTGGCTCGTCTTATTACCTATGCGTCACAGGTAGATAATTGATGAGGTTTGTTTTCATAACACATCAGTAGAGTTTAGAACTTACAAGTTAGCTACGGTACGAGTCGATTTCATCGCAAGAATTTCAGGCTGACGTGGAGCGGATCGTTGGCGCAGTTGGTTAACGCATTATTAGGGTTATTATGTAGGTAAAGGTGAAAAAAATGTATGTAAATATGTATGAATTAAACTTGGACTGTGTTTACAGTTGACACAAACATCAAACACGCTATTTTACGCAGCAAAACAATAAAAATGTTAGGTCGGTATTTAGAACCGTAATTCACAAGTTCTATAGGTTGTAAAAATTTGTCATATAATATGGAAAAACATCTATAAAGTTTACTTAAAAGTTTGTATAAGTAATTAAATTTTAAGTTATGAATTAATATGTACGTATCAGATGTATTATTTCCATTTACATAGGTCAGGTACAATTAATATGATAATAAAAATTCTAACGGCATTCTGCTACGATTAAATACCTACCTACATTACCCGTTCTTCAATAACCGGAATAACCCAATTAAAGGCCGTGATGTTTCCTGCCTAAGAATAGACACCTCCGTTTCCTCCCGTGGATATCGCAAGAGCTAAGCTAGATTAGACCAGAGGATGGGCAGCAGCATCCATCTGAGTATTCACCACCAATATTGCGATCACCAAGCCTGCCTAGCGTGGTGATCATGACAAATTTCCCATTGCGTTCTATGGATGAGTCGTCCATAGTGGACATCGAATGGCTGATGATGATGATGGTGATCACATATTCACAAGTCATAACGCTCATAGTCCATAGTGGAATGGAGAATTAGCTATGATATCGTAGAAGAACTACGTGTTACCGGTTCTTTCGTGGTCACCAGAGGCCCAATTCTCTAATTTAAAACATTCAATTCACAGTATAATCTCGTCTCAGTCGCACTGTCACGTATACGTATAGTAACTATTTACTTAATCTTCGCGTTTCTTGCGAAGAATATGTAATAGTTACTATACAAAACAGTGCGACTGACACGAGACGAATTGGGTAAGTAGTACTCAGTGATGTAGTTTTGGTCATGATCGCCCTGGGCAAGATTTGAATTTTGCGACCCCCAAAACATATTTTGTAGGAAGAGAAACAATACAATAACTTTAAAAAGTAGTTTAAGTTATACATATATGCATTTTAACAGTAAAGTAAAAGTAACCAACGTTCTAACATAAGTTAATGGCGAGCAGAGCAAGCCGCGAAAATTAGTGGCTTTTAGGAGCGAGAGCAGCGAACATTGCAACAGAAGTTACTCCCCAAAAACTCCTCCGAAATATTCAAAATGTTACATTATTATTATATTTAAATAAGGCGAGGTGAGGAGTTGAATTTATTACATTACATACGAAATTTTCGCTACCATACTTTCATGTTCTTGCTACTAAAATCAAAAACTTTGGCTGTTCACACTTCTTCAATACAAAATATTCCCTACACTAGCCAAGGCCGGCAGTTTTTTCACATTGTTGAATGTAACTTCGTGTACATTTTTGTTGTTTCATTTTCTGGAACCCTTGTCCAATACTAAATAAAAAAATATAAAATAAATAAAAAAATAAATGCTGGAAATTTCACACAACACTAACTAGCCCCAAGCTAAGCAGAGCTTGTGTTATGGGTACTTCCTAGATATCTAATATACGTAATACAAATACATTACATAGATAGATATTTTTAGTATAGGTACCTACATAGAAAATACCCAAAACACGCTGAACATATATCTGCAGATTATACAAATATTTGTTCCGAGGCGGGAATCGAACCCGCAACCTCCTGCGTCGCAGGCGAACCTTCTTTCTTCTTTTTTTTACCTAAAACCTGGCTTCGCCCGTGAGGAGTTACTGTCACGTAGGTTGCGGGTCTGCGTGTGCGTCCCCTTGCGGATGCGCCCCTAACTACAACGCTGGTGGTCACCCTGCGTTAGGTCATAGACCATTAGTGAAAGGCCCAGTGTGGTGAAAGGACTCAATGCGCCTAACAAAGGCTACTTTCCTGCACAATCTTCACCATGACACGACATCGCATGTATTTTGTAAGTGCGCTGGTAACACGTACGTAACACCGAAGTCCATTGTACCAACTCCATTGCTGTCAATACAAACGCATTGTTCTTTGTTTGACAGGAAACAATTTAGGCATGGTTGTTCGTGGAATACAAAATTGTGTTTATGTAATGCAAAATACTGTCTGTCAGTTGCTGTCCTTAGTTTTTGTTTCTTGGTTCTGAGGGCTGTCCGTTTGTGGAACACGTTGCCTGTGGATATCAGAAAGAGCAGCCACGATTCTCGTAATTTATGATCTTATCTCAGTCAGTCAAGATTTATCGAAAGATGACTGAGATTAATCCATTTCAATTGAAATTAATATCAAATAATTACGTGCGTTGCCTTCCAGGAAGGTAATCTCCCAATCATTAAAAACATGATCATGAAAACTTTGTCTTGCTATACCATTGATTATTATGTAAATATAATCATCATCAACATCATCAGCATTTACACGTCCACTAGACGAGGCTTGCCCCATCGAATGCAATCAGGGAATTTGCCATAAACACCTCGCTTGGCAGGCGAATTGGTAATCGCAGTATTGGGTACTACACCTGAGAACTGCGATCACCAATCCGCCTACCAAGAGTGGTGATTATGGCAAATTCCCCTATTGAATTCGATGGAGGAAGCCTCCTCCAACAGTGGACGTCAAACGGATGAAGACGAACCGTATTTTATAATGGTGGCACTTTACTTGGTGTAGGTATATTAGCAAATATTTGCGTTATTTTGCCAATGAAAACAACATTATGTAATAATAGACTCATGGTTGATTTTACCTTGGCAAAATAAAGCAAATATTTGCGAATATACACCAAGTGAAGTGCCACCATAATAAGTATAATGTAACAACTACGGTAGAAAGTTCTGTAACATAATATGTCGTGAATGATGAACGCAACATCAAATATGTAGCTGTACCAAAAACTATTCATAAATTTAAATTTATTATCATCTTGATTGTCTTGTTTTGACTCTTCTGATCATTGGTATTCCCAAATAGGCAAAAAGTGTGGTCTGTTTTTGTGGTAATACCTACCTAATGATGCTTTCATTTAGTAGCCCAATAATACTTTGTAAAGACGTAGGTAAGCGAAAGACGTAGGTTATTGCCGGAAAAATAATGATTCATCAAAACGTTTTTTGTTGGCTGTTATTATGAAATCGAATAAGTTCCCAAGTACACCTTGCGAACTTTTCAGTTTTTTGTTTATTTATTTATTGTAAAAACAAATACACACGCCTTTTTCCCCAAAGGGATAGGCAGAGCCTCAAAGGGCCTCTTTTCAGCGTGGGTTACACAATCGTTGGAATATAGACGTGACAAGTGGTGAGCTCATCGCCGCCATTGCTTTCCACGACAGACTCGACTAACGCTTTCTTCCAGTATCCAGCAACCAAGACAAATCTTATACCAACGAAAATTTACCAACAAGTCAGGGAAAAACAAAACTGGTTCATTCTTTCAAAAATCAAGAACACTCCTACGAAGTTTTATGATTAATTTGTAAATTTTGAACGTAGAGAAACTAGAAGTTTAGTTAGAAAAACTAAGAACTAGAACTTATGATTTTTTCTTGACGTCTGCGTGAATATACCTAATTTAAAAATTACATTTCAGTTTATGAAATTTTGTAAGAACGCTACAGATTTTTTAGACAATAAACCAGAAAATATTTCAAAGAGGAGAAACGCAATTCAGCCTGTAAGTTCGAAGGATGTACGAGTAAATAAATCTTTCCTGCAACGACAAAAATTTATCGTCGTCTTGAAAATGATGTCATACTCACTGTTGGTCGAGGTCTCCCCCTTACAATGCAATAATCACCACGTTTGGCAGGCGGATTGGTGATCGCAGTATTGGTGTTGAGTTCTCAGGTGGATACTGCTGCCCATCCCCTGGTGTAATCCAGTGGCGGATTTACCAGCAGGCTGAGTAGGCTGAAGCCTAGGGCGGCAAATTTGGGGGCATTTTTTTTTTCTTTTTCGAAATTATCTTCGAGATTCGAATTCCATTCACGAAAAAATTTAATAAATTTTAGACTTCCTGCTTTAAACTTCTTAACAATTGAATCTAAAAGATTGGTTTGGCAATAAGAATAGAAGACTGCCATTTGTTTTGTGATTTCGGTACTTTATTTTTAGTGCAATGAATTTCCAATTTGCTCAACTGATTTTGCTGTTAATATGAATACGAAATTTTCGCGGCTCGCTCCGCTCGCCGCTGCCACACGTTTCGTTCCTTTTTCGGCTAGTTTGGATACCAAAATCTCAAAAATTTGGCTGTTCACACTTCTTAATTAGGTACGAATAGTTCGTCAGGGAAATATGAAAAAGGACACCCTGATGATGACCCCCCGAAATCTTTACCTGTGACCGCGCCTGGTATAAAATTGTAGAGGTCGGTAGGGGCGGCAAAATTTGAATAGCCTACTGGCGGCAAATGTGTAAATCCGCCACTGGTGTAATCCCTTAGTCAGCTTTTACGACATCCACGGGAGGAGACATAGGTCTATTTAGGTCAGACACATGACACACATCACGGCAACATAATTATACACTCGACAAAACAATCAGAAATGACACGAAACAAAAAATACTTTGATTTATTTTTTGCTCGATTATTTCCTGTGAAAACCTGTACAATACAAATATACAAGGTATGAATATTAAGAAATCAACGTTCCATTACGTTTTTGATGTGCGTTGTTGTGAAATTCCATAAGTTCAATGTGTAAGTTGTCGTGAGTCATTAGTAGTTTGCGCCACAAGCCCTTTGCCCTTAGATTTTGGCTCACGAAGTGGGATCAAGTAAAACTGAGTTGCGTACGTGAGGCATAGTACATAGTTAGTTACTTTGTACGTGAGTTCAGACATGACTGGAATTCTCTTATGAGAAGTACCTACACGATGAGCAAGTCTCGGGGTCAAAACTTTATGGACCCAGAGTCTTGACCCCGAAAGAAAACAAGAAGAACGGAGCTCCTCTCGTTTTCTTCTCATTTTATTTTCAAAATTCTTTCAGGGAGTCTGATTTCAAGGGTCGAAGCAACGCGTAGCCTGAGTGCTGGCTCTTATATGGCTCAACGCAGCTATATCCAGTTAGTGGGCTTCTACATGCCATGAATGTATAGGCCAACCTAATAAACCTAGCAATTTTCTGCGGCTGTACACAAAAGATGAAAATCTTCCTCGATAACAATCCTATTCGTAAATTCTCGATGTTAATGCTGTCAAATTATTGGCTTTGTTAGCACAACTCTTGAACACATGAGGTAATCATAGTCTGAGATCAATAACAAACCACTCAAAAGCAAAAACAGCTGGGTTTTTTGTTGTGGTCTGTTCCTAAAGTAGCGACGTATGTACCTACCTATTTATATAGGAAGGTACATCCACTCGATGGACTAAAGACATTGTAAACGTTGCAGGAATTCGGTGGATGAAGGTGGCTCATGACCGTTCGTCGAGGCATTCTAGGGCTTATGTCCAGCAGTGGACTTCAACAGGCCGATGATGAGTAAAACTCATAGCATTGCTCTCTGCATAGCCCGCTCGCGACATAGTAGCGACTACTTCACTCAACTAGGTAGGCATTTTGGAAAATGCAACCAATCGAGTTAAAAATTTATTGTTGATTTAGGATATCACTAAGCAAATTTTAAGTTCCTTTTGTTTGGGCAAACAATCCACTAAAATATTGCCACAAGCTCGTTTAAAAAGGTATCTTTGTAAACATGTGTTTTTGACAATATTGTTTTTAAAATAATAATTACCTACCTCATCGTTCATCATCATTTAAGCCGATTGACGTCCACTGCTAGACATAAGTTTCCCATATAGAATGCCACGGCGAGCAGTCTCAGCCGCCACCACCCTTCAAATGGCATAGGTCCATCGAGTGGGACGCTGCCCTATATTTCTTCGTCTTCCAGTTCGTGGGCATCACTCGAGAACCTTTATTCCCCAATGGTTATCGGTTTCGGTTCTGCGAGCTATATGGCCTGCTCATTGCCACTTCAACTTGATTCTTTGAACTTCATTCGTATAGATCTATGTCGGTGATCTTGGTTCTTCAAAGGGATCCCCTTTGTTCCCGAATCAATTCCGTAGAAAATAAAAGAAAAAAAATTAATTTCAAAGGAATTTAAAGAAATGGCTACTATCAAATGCTTTTTTTATAAATTATAGGTACTTATAAACCAGTAAATAATTACTTGAAACTCCGAGCATAGCTGATAGCCCACTACGAGACCTTCAGGTTTTAGTGACTAATAGACCACTTTAAGTCTGGTATAATCAAAGTACGTAGTTGGTTTGAAATGCGTGAAAGTCTCGATAATCTAATGCCGATGACAAAGTATACTTACTTACTAATGAGAACGTAGGTACTTAGTTAACTACATTGAATTCAATGTGTCAAATTCAATTCGACACATTGAACAACATTGAACATTGATTCAATTGTGACAATGAGTCTACAAAAACGAAAAAGTCTTTAGTCATAATTAGAATAATCATGAATAAAGGCTCTATACATAATACTGTTTCATAAAAAAACAACATTTTATATTTGAAAATGGAACTAAAATCGGCTGTCTCTTTAGTAGAATCTGATTCTACTAAAGAGACAGCCGATTTTAACTAGTAAATAATAGTAGAATGCGTGCAATGCGTTGCGGCTACAGGAGAAATAAAAAAAGACATTGGCACGAAATCTTTAGAATTTTTCTCTATTTTCAAATTGAAAAATAAACTATTTCATTTTGTATTGGATTATTTTATTTTCTCGTAATCGTAGTAAAAAGTAGTGTAACACACGGCGCTAAAAACTCGGTTTCTATTTACTCCCTTAATGGGTAATTTTAGCTCCTTGTATAACAATCTACTATTCTATTGTAAAATGATAACTAGTCCTACAAAGGGTACTAAGTAATATAAAACCTAGATAAGACGCTTACAAAACCTTACGATTTATTGTTAGATAATAGCTTCAACCTTCAATTTCGTGACCTTTATACTCTGTGCCTTGCATCTCAAGTAGCGATTATCTCCAATTTGTAAATAAATCAGGTACCTGTCTACTACCTTACTACGTACAAGAACTATGAACATTGAACCAAGTAGGTACAGTTTAATTCGAAGTAAGTTCTATATAGCGGCCGGTCACGATTTTATTCGCGTGTATCATCATAATCATCATCATTATCATCAGTCGAAAGAAATCCAATGCAGGACATTGGCCTTCCACTAAGAATGCCACAACTAACGGTCTTGAGCCGCCTGCCTTCATTCATCGCGTGAATATACATGTACTTACTTATAAAGTCCCTAACTAAAGTCTTGCTGACTTTCACCAAACACTTATTTATGGGCATAACTCATGTCAAATTTGTCAGTTTTTCATAGAGAACTGCGAATATTACTTGCGTTAAGTGTCCCGTAAAACGAGAATTGGTTGGTGAAAATGGGAAATGTATCCCTGCTATTGTTTTGATTCGGAGGGCTAGACTTAGTGAAATAGAGCCAGAGCAAAGCTCAAAAAATAATTAATTGCTGTAAAAAATTGTCGGACAAGCTTGTGTTACATTTATTTTTACAACTTGTACAACACAAAAACGTGGTATGTTTTGTATAATTAATTTTTGGAATCGTGTTATTGCAGACATTAGGCATAAACATAAAAAGTGTGTGTGCTACATTTAATTGCGCTTCATTGTTCTTGTATCAAATGGAAGGAACTAACTAACTAGTAGAACCTACTACCGAAATCCTAAACTATAATGTTACATTTATGTAACATTATGCATTTAGCACTAGCTGCTCAATCGCAACTTCGTTCGCGCGGAATGTGGCGCGGACCACAAAAAATTTGAAACAAAAATCATTTTTCTAAAACATCACCCTTGTCTAAAAAGTGGTCCTGCTACGAAATCGAGCATGTCAATCAATAAGTCAGTGAGTGGCAACCTAGCTTTATTTTGATAAGTATAATATTTTTTTACACCTTGGAGTTTAAAATAAAAATAAAATATATTATAATTATACCAAGTACATATTATACTGGTGAAAAAATTTTAAATCGGTCCTTTAGTTTTTGAGTTTATTCATAACAAACAGAAATACAAAATTACAAATCTTTTCTCATTATAAATAAGTAGGTACCTTACCTATCCTACTTCCTACTAATATTATAAACGCGAAAGTTTGTGAGTATGGATGGATGTTTGTTACTCTTTCACGTAAAAACTACTGAATGGATTTGAGTGAAATTTGGAATGGAGATACTTTACGCCCTGGATTAACACATAGGCTACTTTTCATGATCATCATCATCATCATCAATTTTCATCATTATTCACGCGGGTGAAACCGCGGGGCGCAACTAGTAATTCATAATATTAGGTATACCCACTTAGTGTAGATTAGTATAGATGTACATGTAGATTAACTATGTAAGTAGGTACCTACCGTACCCATTACCAATGGCTATGCTTATTTAATGTATCTACTATAATATACTTAGCTTCAATTTTTATGAACTTCAGACCAATAATAAACAAAAAATAAAAATAAACCTACCCAGTGGCTTTACACCCGGCTAAATAATTTAGTCTTGTCTGCTTTGCATGATAAATGACGACCTCTGTGGAGCGGCGGGCGAAGGTTCGCCTGCGACGCAGGAGGTTGCGGGTTCGATCCCGCCTCGGAACAAATATTTGTACGATCTGCAGATAATTGTTCCGGGTGTTCTGGGTAATTTATATGAACTTATAATAAAAAATATCTATCTATGTTATAATAAGTATATCAGTTGTCTAGTACCCATAACACAAACTTTGCTTAGCTTAGGGCTAGATAATAATGTGTGAAATGTCCAGCATTATTTATTTATTTTGTTTATTTATATAATATATCCTTGTAGTTTTAGAAATAACTTGCTCTTAGTTGTTTACTATTGATGATTTTATAGGTTTTAATAACATCTTTAGCACATTTCATTGTCGTTGATTTATAAAGGTGCTAATGGCAAGTTCTCTTCGACTGTCGAACGGTAAATGTATGTAGGTACCACCTAGTGGTTGTAGGTCAAGTCAAGACGAAAACCTGACCGGCTTAATTCAGATATCGAATCTTGTTTTTGTATGGTTTTGTGTGAGAGTGTAAATGTATTATTAAAAGTGACGTAGAAAAAGTGAGTGCTACGGGCTGATTAGAAATAAAAATATTTTAATAAAATATAAAATCGTTCGTGATGAAAACCCATGGGGGTAATAATTCCATGTGAAAATCTGACCAGCAAATTCAGAATCTTGTATTTTATAGTGACGTAGAAAACTGAGCTTAGAATTAAAAATAGTTCAATAAAATATAATATTGACTGACGCACCAGTCTAACTATGAGTTCTATTCTGTGGAATAAATTCCTTTTGTGAGGGTTGTACCTTCAAAAATTCACCCTCTAAGTGGGTGAAGTGTGGTGTTAATGTTTGTATGGAAAAAACACCACGCGGACGAAGTCGAGGGCGTTCCACTAGTGGAATATAAATTGAAATAGGTGAATACCTATGTGGGTGAGTAGAGTAGGTGCCTATACCTCAATTCGTAGGACGGTAGATAGATAGGTACCTACCTACAACAAATTGCGGCAGCCGGCCTTTAGGAAATTCAAGTAGGGAATAATAATGAAATAGGTAGGTAAATAATTTCTTACGTAATATAGGTACTTATGCTACATTTTAGTACTCTACATAACGTAACGAAGTCTCTTATATGGAACTAGATCCTGTTTAGCTGAAATAGCTGTGGTAAAATTTATGTTATCTTTAATAATTTGGATAAGTACCTATTAATACCTTATTATTTTCAATACTTTTTCTTTGTTTTACAATTTTAGGTGTAAGTATAGGTTGTATGTACTGTATGATGATTAATTCTGGTTGGCCATCAAATTCAAACAAATTCTTATGAAGTTAGATTAGCTTAATAGTTTGATTGTATATACCTAACGCTTACAATAATTATGGATTTTTATATAATTAATTTGTATTTTTTATAATGCTATTATTAATAATAATTATGTTAATTTTGATCTAGATTGGCTGAAACTAATTCCCTTTGATTTTGCTGATGGTGAAAGAGCTTCTCGCTTGCTTTAATTTTTTTGGCTGATATAACAAAATGTTTTTGCTTAGGTACAATTTCATTGCATTAAATGTCAAGTAATTTTGTACAAAAACTATTTTATTTAATTAAAAATAAATAATAATCAAAGAATTCGTTACATATTGTGGTTTTCTTAAGTGACCATTGCACGCCAGTTTATTACCTACCTAAAATTACTTAGGGTAGGTAGGTACTCACATTTGATTTGGAAGCAGCGACACGTAAAACTGCACTAATATTCAAATGCGCGTGTATAAGCGGTCAATATCCGCGGCGGACTGACAGATTGAAGCAAAGCACTTACGATCTGTTGCTCTAGCTGCTCAGTCAGCAAGCAGTCGGCCCGTGGCCCGTGCAATCTAATGCATTGCTCTTGCGTATCTCGAGATGCAAGACGGCAGTCGTTACGGTAACTGGTTATGGTGCATGCAAACCTAATAGAACGGGGTAAACAGGTTCTAGACTGGAGACTACGTCTTGTGGAGCGACGATCTATGTAATGCGGCTATAGATAGAAAGTAAATGGGAAAAGCCGAAAATTGGACTAAATGGCTCGCATTGGAATAGGACTACGTCCAACAGTGGGCTTCTGATAATAAAACCTTACAGGAGGTACTAGGTAGTCATAATAGCTTCGGGACTTGGATGTGTGTGCCGACACGTCGAAACGTCCAATAGGTGTTCCTTTAATTTGAGATACTATGTTATTGAGAAGGAATTCATCCTTGTAATTTACTCTTTCAATCGGTACCTATCATAAAAATACAGTTTTTTATATTTGGAATTTAGCGGGTTCGAGTCCCGGCTTAAGTGACTTTTTATTACTGGCTTTAAAAAATAAAGGAATGGACTTCCTAAATTCAATATTAAAGTACCTACTTGTCCTCCATGTAGCATGGCCTTGGGACACTGTATATTATATTGTGATGAAACGATGAAACCTCCCTCTTCAGATTATTATAGTTTAACATGACAAAGTCAAACGGATGAGAAATTGGGATCTGTCACTGTCAGTTTGTTCGTTTGAGGTTATGTTTTAGTTTTTCGATTTTCATAGTTATGTTTCGCTTGCTGTTGCTGTAATTTAGATGAATTTTGTGTGTCAATAAGTGGTTATTTCAAAAATGTATGCTGCAAATTTTTGGCGCGCATATCGTAAGTGCGATAAAATAATAGTCAGAACTTTACGAGGTCGGGGCAACAGTTTTATCCCGAAAGGACCTAACCCCGGCTTGGACAGTAGGATTCGAGCATTTCAGAAAGAAGAGCTTCAAATAAATGATAATGATGCTGAGGAGTTTGTGGAACAATCAGAGAGTGACTTCTATAAGGTACGTGGGTGCCCAAAACCAGATTCATCCTATCGAGTTTAAGATAATTCCTAGTAAGGGTTTTGAGAATGCTCCGACAGTGCCGTTTATGTGATAACCTATTGGTCCAAATGGCTAAGGCATCAACTCGAAAGAAGAAAAATCAAGGCATTTGATACTTTTTCCTTGTCATTAATTAACTTTAGAATCAGCTAAAACCATGTTCCCAGAACAGTCTATATTACTGTACAAATAAATTCACCATACCTTACTCTCTATTCAGTAAAATCAAGAAATAATACATGCCATTTAACTTTCAGGTTGGCGAGGTTTACAATGAACATTTGAATGAGACACTGATGGGCAAATATGAAGCCCGGCATCAGATTGTCAAAGATAAATACTTTAAAGAGAACATGCCCAACCTGCTTACATGGAGCGAGAAGGAGCAGATCAGACACTTGAACTATGAACACCCTGATGAATGGATTCCCGAAAAGCTTGCTGAAAGCTTTCCAGTCACTGTGCCAGTGATAAAGGTATAACTTGTCTAGATCATTATTAATCCAAGAATCAACGCTAAGTCTAGGCCATATAGCTTACGGAACCGATAACCGCTGGTGTATAAAGGTGCTTGAGTGGAGACCACAAAGTAGAAAACTCAGTGTAGGAGGCTCCTCCACTTCATGTTAATCAGTGGATGGGTGCAGCTCAAGATTATTCATGGTGGCATTCTATAGGGAGGCCTATATTGAGCAGAGGATCTTTTGGCTGAATGAACATTATCGTTGAGAAGCTTCTTGCTTTGAGTTTGTTTTTTTTGAGTATGCTGATTGAATACAAAACTTTTTTGATAAAACAAACCTTTTAACATTTGTACATTGTTTTAGAAACTACTAAAGTACCCATGGAAGCCAGCCACAGAACAGCGGATAGCTCGTCATGATGCAACAGTCATGAGAAACTGGAAGGAACTCAAAGAAGGATCACTGGACATTCCCAAGGACTTACGGGAACATTTACTTAAGTTCTCTGACAGGACTATACCACCTCTTAAGAAAGAGTCCATCAAAGTTGATTTGACACAAGAAGAGAAGATTGGCGAATTCGAGAGCATAGTCAAAAGGTGTGCCCAAGCACAAGCTAAAAAAACAAATATTGACACAGAACAAAACCCTGATAGAACCACTATCAATATGGTACATGTAAAAAAAGATAAAGACAGAGTTACATTAAAAGAGTTGACCACGAAAATCAGAAATCGTATAGAGAAAGGAAAAGATGTTGATATGCCAGATCAAATAATTGTAAATGCAGTTAGCACAAGCAGTACCGTAACTCGAATAAACACAGATGTAGACTTATCTATTGAACCTAGTGAAACAAAACAAGTCATTGAATATAAAAAGGAAAATGATGATGAAAAGAGTATAATGGAGTATCCAGAAAGAATAAGAATTCCTAAAAGTGCTTATAAAAAAGGTGCTACCTTCAAAGTTAATGATTGCTACTACGACCATGATGGGCAATTTTTGTATAGGGTTTTAGGAATGTCTAATAATTAAATAAAACTGAGAAATAAAGGTTCTTGAGTGGCAATGTCACCAATAGGGGCAGTGTTGAACTAACCCTTGATGGACCAATGGCATTGTAATGGTTGGAGTGTCTGTGGATGTAGGCGACCTATGTCCAGCACTGGACATCAACTGATAATGATGAATACTTAATTAAATAAGGTTCAGTAGTTTATGTAAATAAAACAGTTATTACAATCAAGCTTTATATTTTTTTATAAAAATCAATGCATTTATTACACCTTGGTCAAAATAAATGAATATGGATCCTATTACAAAGTTCATGTCTTTCACATTTACATCACAATTCTAAATACAACATTATTCAATAGCATTTATGTGGTTATATGATAAAATGTACATTTTTGTACGGAACTAAAATATGGCTGAGTTTCAGTGTTTCAACTGAACAAAACAAAAATCACACTCAACAGTTGGTGATAGCAATAATATACGAAAAATCAGATACAATGCAAGCTTTCCTTTAAAGTTTCGTTTACGTAAACCATAGCTCAGACTTTGTTATTTGATCAAACAAACGCATCAGCCCATAGACAAGTAGCCATCAAAACGTTCACAATAAATGAAAATGCTAAGCAAATGTATCAAGCAATATAGACAAATCATAAAAAATGTATACCATACATTTTCTTAGGGCTTTCGTTTATCGTTAACGCTCATTTTGCTGCTTGCTAAAAGGAGCAGATATGTACCTAATTACTTATCTATAACTCTAGAACATTATTAACAGCAGTGGGTAATATAAGTTAGTAAACTGAGTATTTATTACTGCTATTTATGTTAAGAAATGATTAAATAAAACAATAAATATTTTAACCCTCTATAACTCAAAAACATAGATCTTCATTTTTAACAGATTTGGGCAGGTTTTAGGAAAATAATAAATACATAATTCCCCTTCAGTTGTTTCCGAGAAAACACATTTAAAATTCCCTAATTTGTGTAGCTTACAGGCAACAATTATTTATTATTATTATTCATACACAAGATACAAACATTATATACCAAATTATCCAATAAATAACTATAAAATAATCGAAGATAACAAGATCTAAACATTTGCCTTTAAGATTAAAAAAAACCACGTACCAACAAAGCTTTATAACGATTATTTTCAAATTTCTGTTTGCAACGTGTACCAACTACCAACCTGTTGAAATTTACACCTTACTAACGAAAAATTCAATTTTGAGACAAATGTTTTTTGTTAAATTAAGGTATGTATCTGACTGTTGGATGTTATGTTAATTAATATTGTAAAAGAGAGTAGACCTACCAGATAAAAAAAACTCCCACCAACAAAGCTCTCAGATTTTTTATAGCATATTAGTGCATGAAACGTGTGGAAAAAACCCTGTTAAAAATTAGAAACGCGAAATGACTGTTGCCTGTACTGTAGAAGTCCACATATGCTATAGAGGGTTAAGTAGCAGTTTGAAAAGTGTAGTAAGAAACCGATATTATAAGATTATTATAGGCTGTGTATAATAATGAACATTGCAAACAAGTGAAAATTAAAAATTTAACTCCCCCGACACAAACAAACCTAGCTAAGAACACTCTCGGATCAGAGGCTTGAGTCTAAGTAGTGCCTCGTTCTCTATATAGACTCCCGAATTACGAGTCGATATTCCTTTTTTTGTATGGTAATACAGAGTTTCTCAACAATACCGCTAGGGGTGCTCGTCATTTTTACCATACAAAAACCACATTTCGACTCGTAATTCGGAAGTCGGGAGAACGAAAGAACAACTTAGACTCAGGCCTCTGGTCAGCTTTCAGTTCGTCCGTTTAGGAGCTACGATGCCACAGTCAGACGCACAGATACACAGCTACACGAGTCAAACTTATAACACCCCTCTTTTTGCATCAGGAGGTTAAAAAGTGTACATATCGATGCTAAATATCATAAAGAAAGTGAGAAAACATGTTAATTTATTAACCCCTCCATCAGTTGGGTAAAAATATTGGTGTTAAATAACTTCGTTACACTAGATTTATAGTCATTTTATCAATAACTCATCTTGACACTTTTATGAATACTTTTCGATTTGGCAGTCACATTATTTACTAGAAGCTGAAGGTTGAACAAGAAATAAAAAAAACCCAAAGCTATAATAGATATCGCTATTCGGTATTTTTAGATCCATAGAAAATTCTAGAATAATTCAGTAAGTAGGTATCTAAAATTAGGGTTTCTAGGTAGAATCTATACGCTAATTTGAACAGTACTCAAATAATTGCAATCCATTTGATTGAATCCAAAAACTCCACTTGTGGGGTTTTTGGGAATGATCCAAATATGGATATTATCACGCATTAGTATTTCATTCAGCGTGGCCATGCAGCCAGCGACTCACGGACGCTGGTTGTCTGGTAGTGATTTGGATCTGTTGAGCTATCTTTAGATCGTTTGCAACGATCTTTAGATAGCTCAAATGTTTTTTAATTAACTTTTATTATCTGTGCAATGTTGTAAATAATGTGACTAAACGCACAAACATGCACACACTTCGTTTACGAACTCTGTGCTAAAACCACAAGCATTCTATATTACGGTAAGCGCGTCGGATCTTGGCCGCAGTGAAGTTAGATGCAGTTGTCGCATGTTAGTTCCTAACAAGTATATTTCGACGCTTAATACTAACTTCACGTCGGCCAAGATCCACCGCGCGAACTGTACCTACATTCCGTCGCCCTTAACCTACTCTACACAACAAATTATGTACACGCGTTTTTCGTAGTAATTACGAAACGAAATACTTATCATTAGCACCCATGTATAATTAAATGGATATGCTGAAATTATAATTGCTTATGAATTGATAATTTTATTTTTGGGGCATTTATTAGGCCGCACTTTGATAGCGTTTATAATGTGTACATCGGGGACATAAGATGCGATAGGACCTCTTCCACCATTAATGTGCATCGATGATATACGATCTCTTTCACCATTAAATACATTAATATATGTGTTAGGACCTCTTCCACCATTCATTTTCATCAAAGATATAAGTTCCGTCAGGACCTCTTCCACTATTCATGTGCATAGAGGCTATAAGATACGTTAGGGCCTCTTCCACCATTTATATGCATTGAGGATATAAGATGGACCTCTTAATTTACATTGAGGATGTAAGATGCGTTAGGACCTCTTCCACTATTCATGTGCATAGAGGCTATAAGATACGTTAGGGCCTCTTCCACCATTTATATGCATTGAGGATATAAGATGGACCTCTTAATTTACATTGAGGATGTAAGATACGTTAGGGCCTTTCCACCATTTATATGCATTGAGGATATAAGACGGACCCCTTAATTTACATTGAGGATGTAAGATGCGTTAGGACATCTTCCACCATTCATGTGCATCGAGTATATGAGATGTGTTTCGACTTATTCTACTATTAATTTACATTGAGGATATAAGATGCGTTAGGACCTCTTCCACCATACCAGCTAACGCTGATACATAAAATTCATTATTTATCTCTATTAACACAAAAAAAGTATTTCAGAAGTAGCTATCAACAATTAAAATATCTTCTCTTTAATAGCTATTCTTACATGATCCAATTGAATAACCTTAAGATACAATTAGGTTAGAATTGGTGCGTATACTCATTAGTAATAGTACTCACACAAGAAATATAATGCTTGATACTGATGATGACTATCATTTACTGAAAGTAGGTAAGTCCATGATAAACCGGCCCCTAATTACGGGTAACAAATGGCAATGGAGAACGCAAATAAATGGTGATCATTTTGCCAGTCTTAGCATGGTCAAAAACATGAAAAAGGGCAATATCTAGCCTCTTTTTGATGTTTTAGAAGGGTTGGACATTCACGAACTTTAACGAGGGCAAGATTAGTTTTTAAATTTTCGCCTTTTCTGGAAGTAACGCTACTATGGCGATCATTTGACAGCAATGTCCAACATTGCTGTCAGATGATCGCCATAGTAGCGTTCTCCATTGCGTTTGCTACTGTAAGTGGGTGCTGGGGTGCGGTTATTGAATGTCATCAAGTGACTTACTCTTATTCCAGAGGCCCAAGCACGAACATCTAACGTTATCGAGACGCTAGCGTTACGATAGTAAACGTCAAATATGAACTAATCAACTTACTAAGATTTCAAGTTACCCTGATGTCATTGGCCAATATTTGACATTTGCGATCGTCTCGCTAGCGTCTTGGTAACGTAAATTACTCGTGCTGACCCCACAGAACTACGCTAAAACGTGAATCGATACTCGAACATAGATCTTTTTACTGTTTTCTTCTGTTTTTTCTGTTTTTGTTCACTTCTTAGTTTATGGCATATGTGGCTAACTGTCACAATTCTGCCAGTTTTACTGTTTTCAAGTCTCGTTTTAGTTTGAGTGAGTTCTGAAATACGGGCTCAAATGTCATCAAAATGTCTGTTAATCATCGATTTCCAAAAATGCATATTTATGAAACTTTTCGGTGACTACAATTCTCATACCTATGACATCAATACGAGTGCCTCTTTTCACTCAAATTGAAAGCACTCTGTAATTATTATTGTCACTGGCCGTTTTGCTGATATTTGGTAATCGATGACATATGTCTCATTGCAGTTAAGTTATTGTCTCGTTTAATTGGACGGGCAAATAAGTGCGCTTTGTTCCAGTATTGCAAACATTTTGGACGGTTCCGTTTATGTCAATTATATACTATTCATGCACATTTCCGTTCCGTATGATTGCCATTTTAGTCCTCGGCCATCATAATCTTTCTATAGTAATTCATAAAAGGGCTTAGTCCAATTTCAGTTATATCAATACAATATTTTGATAGATATTTAGAACACAAACTTACCACCTACATAAGTATGGAATATAGTTTCAGATGGGAAATATAGTAGATATTATGGCAAAGCCCAAAACGAGTTGAATTGCATATGTTATAGCGCGTAGCTTTATAGATCAAATCGTATTCTTTGGCGCAAACGCAGACCAGCCCCTCTCGCTCACTCTCGTGAGCGCTAGTCGCGTTATCAATTATAGTTTGACCGAAACCGCTATACCGCGTAGGAATGCGCGGCGAGGCGGGGGGCGGAAAGGAAAGAGCATGAGAGCGATATTGTCGGACATATCTTACGATATTAGTTTACAATATTTTAAAACTATAGAGATATAGCTATGTATTTGTATTTACTAGGAAATATTGTACTGTTATGTTGTATTGTTGTTATGTATAAAGGGTAATTTGAAATAAGTAACTAGTTAGGTTTTATTAAAATTGAAACTTTATTTTATTATATTTTTGCTTCATAATAAAAACTAAAATTATAATTCAAATCAGAACCAAAATTAAACAAATTAAACTATCTAAAATTTTTATTGTAATTTTATATTCTTATATCCTTATTATATCTTGACGCACGACCCTTCTCTGGATATCTATCTCATGTGCGTCTGACAGACAGTCCGGTACAAACCACACTAGCTACCACCGTGAGCATTGCCAGGGTACTGACAAAGAAACATAACTCTCTAACGAGAGGTACTGACAGAGCGGAGTGTCCTGCACTGTCCTCCTGTCGTCTCGCCGCGCACAGCGCGGTACAGCGGATTCGGTCAAACTATACTACCAACTTTTTATGTGTGTGTATAACATATAAGTTTTTCCTACCTTTGTAGAACTGTTTGTAGAGTGAGTTTGTGACTAAATAGTTGTTTTCGTGAGACCCTCCCTATAATACCTCACATTTTGACATTCATGTTGGGCTCAAACAACAATATAGAATATGTGTCAGCGGTGTCAGCTGGTCGAACGCGCGGTATAAGTCAGCTGGTCAAACGCGCGGTGTAAGTTAGCTGGTCAGACGCGCGGTGTAAGTCAGCTGGTCAAACGCGTGGTGTAAGTCAGCTGGTCAAACGCGTGGTGTAAGTCAGCTGGTCGAACGCGCGGTGTAAGTCAGCTGGTAAGACGCGCGTGTATTCTAACGTTCTTACATTAGGGTGAACTAGTCGATGATCAGTCGCAGTCGTTTGAAGTAATGCCTGCAACACACGGCTGTGGGTGAAGGTGACAGGTCTTGCGGCCTCGTCTCACCGAGCTGGTCCAACGCGCGTGTGTACTCGCGTTGTAGCGCGATCAGATCGATGTTCTGTTCGCCAAGAGCCGCCATCGCGAGGAATAAGATGTCTCTGGAAATTAACGTTGAATAAGTTATTTTTAAAACAGACAGAAGTTTTTGGGGTTCGTTTATAGTATGATGATACTACTAGCCTGTAATCATTACACTGTTGGGCATAGGTCTCCACTACAGAATACCTTAACAAAACAGTCTTGAGCCGCCGCATCCACGCAGAATGACCAAAAAAGATCCAGTCACATGACGAAGGAAAATACTATCAAATAATCAAGCGCATAGTAGCACAACGGTCTATGGAGAGAGCTATGCTCGGAGTGGCGACCACAAACCGGACGATGCAGTAGAGGAAGGCCCTCCTCTCGATGCACTAATAAAAATTTTTTTGACGTGTTAACGTCTTATAAATCGATGGAGCCGGCTGCACGCTCGAAAAAACATGACTAATGCGTCGTTACCTCGTCATACGTCGTTACCTCGTCATGCGTCACCTCGCAAAACGCATGCGCGTAGCGCATGCGCTATATATGCTATATATATATATATATATATATATATATATATATATATCTATATATATATATGCGCATGCGCTATATATGCGCATGCGCTATATATGCTATAAATGTTAGCGCATGCGCGCGAGCGCGGAACGAGCGACAAAGAAGCACAATAACGACGTTGACACGTTGAACTATCGTCAGTAAACCGACTTTACAGACAACCGTTTTTTATAAATAAATTAACTTTCCGTCATGTGGGCCGTATGCTTGTTTGCATGCCAAGTAGTATAAAAAAAGCAAGAAATCAGTGGATGGAGGAGGTTCAAGACTTTTCGTCGTGGCATTCTAGAGGGGAGGCCTATGTCCAGCCGTGGACTTCTACAGGCTGATGATGATGATGGCAAAGGTGACATGGCGTACCTGTAGTAAGAGTAGTATCTCTTGTTGGTCGATGTGTTCTCGCGCCACGCGGCTAGTTTCTGCAGAGCGTCCGTCAAGTCGTTACTCAACAGTCCATTGAGAACAGCTAACGCCACACTAGAAAACGAAACAGAAATTAAAATAAAGTACGCCATTTTTTTAATTGACAGAAAAATGCAATTACTACAGTATAGCAGCCACCGCAGTGGCACAAAATATATAGGTGCAGAAGGCAAGCTTAGTACAACAAGCGGTAACAGGCGCATGTACACATAGACGCGTACCCACGACGATCTCGGTAGAACTCGGTCGAACGCCAGTCGCGAGTCGACCGAGTTCTACGTGGGTACGCGTGTTTATGTGCGTTTGCGCCTTTTATCGCTTGTTGTACTGAGCTGGCCTTCTGTACCTATATATTTTGTGGTGGTCTCAGCTTACGAATAGGACTACTCCAACTCCTCCCGTGGATGTCGTAAAGGCAACTGAGGTATTACGCCAGGGGATGGTCAGCAGCATCCATCTGAGTACTTAACAATAATGCGATCACCAATCCACCTGCCTGATGAAGAGTAGACAAACTAGCCGGTTGAGGACTTACGTGTGTGGCGGTGCGTCCGCGGCCTCGGTTAGTAACAGCGCTTGAAGCGCCCTCGAGCGCTGGGTGCGCTGTCTGCGCTGTCGCCATGCGCGATGCAGCGCTACTCCCGAGTCCGTAGCTTCGCCGTGTGCCCATTCCCAGCCGCATATCACTCGACAACCTAATAACCAATAAAAATATTACTCCCAGAATATTTTAATGTCTTCATGCAAACTGGTTAAATAAAATTGTTTTTCAAACTCAAGAGAATTTAAAAAAGTAACCGCCATTTTGAACTTTTTTGTTGATGGCCTGATTGCTTTCACAATCTTTATCTGGGAGTCCCTGTGATTCTGTAGTGCCCGTGATGTTGGCATAAAGTATTGTAAAAAATTGCCCACCATTTAGAGCTTAGTAAAATGAGTTTCCTTCAACACTTTGCATAAAGATGGACTTTAATGAAAATACTGCGATACTATGGCACACTGTAGTCGTGTTATACTTTCACTCAGATAATTTATTCAGTGGTTTAGGTTATGAAGGTCCATCCATATAAACACTCACCTGCTTTTTCCGTGTCGGGTAAGGTGTCCAAACTCCTATACCTCGCTTGGAAGTCTCGACACAACAGCTCGGGTAAATGGTTCTCGATGTTCGCCCTTTCGAGGAACCACACCAAGTTCCAGTACACTATCGGATGGGACTCGACAAATTCTGATTCGGCGAGGCAGACATCACCTTCCCTTCCTAAAAGTACATATTTGTTATCAGAAATTTTCTACGGGTTCTATCGCGTAGACCCTAATATAAGTATATACACGGATATTTTATGAAATAAAATGTTGTCCATAAATACTTCATAGAAGCTACTGAAAATAAGCTTCCCACATAGAATGCCACGACGAACGGTTTAAAGCCGCCCCCATTCACAGACTTCCCATTAAAATGTCGTCGGACCATCGAGGGGGGACTTCCTAAAATGCGTCGTCTGGTTCGTGGTCGACGCAGACTAATATCGCAGTATTCATATTGAGTACTCAGGTGGATGCTGCTGCCAGTCGCCTGGTATAATCCCTCAGTCAGTTTTACGACATCTAAAGGGAGGAGATGGAGGTGTCTTCTTAGGCCGAACACGCCACGGCTGAGTCTATTTTAGAGAGGCATTTTTTTCTATTAATATCTTACAAAATAATTATAATTAAGTACATACCTAGAATAGATTCGAACTCCTTTCTGAGAACAAGTGGATTTAAGTAAGGCACGCTCAGTATTTCCGCTTTCGTTTGGCCGGTACGCATTATCTGAAACAAACTCATAATTAAATCAAAGCTATGTCTAAATCGTCGCCCAGCGCCCAGCCTTCATAAAACTTCTAATAAACGTTTTAGAAAGGTTTGCTCAAAATGTTTTGAGAAGTAATGCTCTTTGTGAATGCGTTCGTTCGGGAAGGTACTATCTACCACCATAAAGTATCATGGTATCACAACACCCAGAACAGGAACAAATAATTGCAGATCTTGGAAAAATTTGTCCAGCAGCTGGAATCGAACCTGCACTTCTCGCGTCTCATCCGGCTACTTACCCGCCGCGATGGTCTTGGTAACCCAAATTATAATTTTATGGCAAACATTGTTAACGTTGGTGGATACAATTCACCCCTATCAAATTCCAGGATAAATATATAAGTATACAATATGAAGACAAAAAAATACAAAAAATATTAAAAAAAACAACTGAAATGGTACTCATAATTTCTGTGAATAAAATACTTTAGACTTTGATTTGACACCCATGCGAATTCCGATGCACCCTGTATAGCACAGTTCACCATACCTGTACAGACAGCAAGGGCACAGTATGCCTTCCACAAGCAGTGCACCGAGTGTTGAGGTTAGAATCGTCTGCCGCCCAACCCGCCATGATGTCTTCGTCATACAACAGACAGAGACATTGATGACATTGCGAGCAAGACGACATGTGGACTGTTACTGATGGATTGTCGTGCTTAGTAGTGTCCTGAAAACAAAATATTAAACTATTAACAACTTTAATCTACAACTACTAGTAGTAGTTACTACCATACCTATTTCTGAGATGAGTTAGAGCTCTTGTAAACGTCCGTTTTTTTCACCGGATTCGCGGTGGTGTATGGGTTATAATGAATGTGTGTACATGCTCCGGACATCGGTCCAGCGAACAATTTACGCCGGATGCATCACCGCTTCCCCTCGGCGCGACAGACACCGGTCCGGCGTAAGAGCGGTCCGGTCATCCACGCCAGTGTATTGGTGCCTGTTAACGCTGCCGGATGTATTGCCGGTTTTCTATAAATTGAGTGCCGTCTACCGTACAGACGGCAGTCCAAGCTAACATCCAACCGGTTTTTTTTTATGAATACAAGGATATCCGTTTATTGACGGTCCGCTATCCGGTGAAAAAAACGGACGTTTACAAGCGCTTTTTTTGTCTTATAAAAATTAGCATCAGGAAACGTACCGTGAGTGGTGGGTAAAGGTTATCCGGTAGATGTGATAGTAATGTAGCGAGGGAGCCGCGCTCCATTGAACACGCGAGCTCCGCATCGCTGGACGCGCGTCTGAAGTTCATACCGCCTATCCATTCTGTAAAAAGATCGACATTGTCGTTAGACAAGAAAAAAAATCAATTTTATGAAGAAAATACTTCGAAATTATTACTGAAGAAAGATGATATCTCTCATTGTTGTCCGTTATAAAACTATTTGATATGTATTGAAAAATACACGTTGAGTTAAAAAAAAAGTGCGAGCGAGACTCGTGCCACGAGGGTTCCGATAAAAATGGGTAAAAAAGTAGTTATTCCTTAATTTTAGACTTTTTTCTTTGTGTATGGGAAAAAGCCTCCTAGCATTCCAAATTTGAGGAGAAATTTGGTTATTGTGAGGTTACTGTAAGTACCTAAGAGGTTTCCCATACAAAAATTTTACATTCACTGGTATATCTTTTAAATGCATCGAACTAGAAGCTAGATATTTTATATTTTGTATTAATTTTAATGGTGGTCCCTTTAGCCGTTTCTGAGAATAGGGGTTTTGAAAGATAGACAGACAGCCAGATGAACAACAGTGATTCTATAAGGGTACCGTTTTTACCTGTTGAGGAACCGAACCCTAAAAAATACGCGAGCAAAACAATAAACTAACCATCTGGATTGATCTCCGAAGATCCCTCAGAGTCCTCTTCAGTAATGAAGCTACTAAAAGCGCTGGTCGCGTTGTTGACGGCCGCTTTGACAGGCGTCGAGTTGGTCGATATAACCTCCTTCATTTCGTCGAACTTCTTCGCCATACTTGTCGCAGCTGATTTGAGACTGCTCAGACCGCTTTGTAGGAGCTCGTTGGATTTCTTGCCGGCCATGCTTGTTGGACTAGAATAAGTCAGTAATGTTAGGGATATAAGGTTCAATTTGAAAGAGTCGGTTGGTCCCAATATTAGAGTTTTTTCCTAGGTACAAAAGTTTAGTATAACATAACATTACACCCAACAGTCACATACGTAGTCATGATCCCACACTAGGATACCCTGTGTCGTGGGTATCAGGAACTACGAATTGGTACCATAACACCCAGACCCGGTACAAATATTTGCAGATCATACAAACATTTGTCCCGCAGCGGGAATCGAACCTGCAACATCTCGGTTCGTCTCGGTCGTCGTGTATCTGGCGTAGGGACTAGGTTGCAAACATGCACATATTCTAAGTGTAAGGATAATACAATCATGCTCAAAAATGGATTGAAATAAAATAGGCGATGTTATGATATGGCACCAACGAAATCAAATATTATCGGCACTATTACATTGAACGATAACGACACGATATCGTGAAGATATTGATACTGGTGTCGGTCGAGAGTTACGACGACATATTCCCTATTTTTTTCTTATGGTTTTATGTTAATGATACGCATGCTCACCTGAAGTAATTCTCGATCATAGCTTTGCCGATTTTCATGTTTTCCTTTCTCAACGACAGTCTGGCTGGTGAATAGCGTCTACGAAAACAAACGAGCGAGCGTACTTGCGTGTTGTGGTGCAGTTAATTACGTAAACATAACAGCAAATGCATTACAGTAAAACGACTTTTTGACATCTTCAAATAACTTCCTAATGACTTGTTTACAGGTTTACATGATTTACAGTACCGCACTGGCAGTGTTTGGGTTAATTTTTATCAGCTCACGGTTCCAATTACTAATTTACCCCCTAACTTGTAAAATAAATAAGTCTTGTCACATTCAATCCAGTGGATAGAGATGGCAATAAAATGGTATTGTTTATCAGTTTTTTTTATAAAATCTGTCAATACAAAATGGACGATTTATTAATGAGCCCCAATAGAAATGGCCCAGAGATAGAGCGCTTTTTCATATTTTACGCGTGCATTGGATGACAGAATGATATAGCTTGAAGATGTCAACACACTAGTCGTGTTACACTGCGTCTAATCTAAAACTGAACACCCCACTGTTTCAATACGTCATTATAAAATATTCCGTAATCCGTAAGCACAAGGACCGTTTTCGAACGTGTGCCAAGTAAAAGCGGTTTAGGGGTGTGCTTTTTTAGACCAGACGCACCTTACCCTATAAAACGGATTATTCTTGGAAAAGTTAGTGTTTTCTGTTTTGGATTGACGAGCCGTTTAAAATTCACTCGAAAGAGACAAAACACTATGGGCCTTATTCATAATCATTTCGTAAACCTATTTTAGTTTAAACAGCTTTTGTTTTGTTCTCTCTGATGTAAAATGTCATACGTCAAAACAAGGCAAAAGCTATTTTAACTAAAATAGGTTTAAAAATGATTATGAATAAGAGGTTATGTAACAATTCCAAGAATATTCCGCGTTTTTTAGTAGCACGATAAAACTTATAACGCAAAAAATAAATAAAGAATCAACATGCTTCTTCTACCTCAAACATGTTTCTAGTAAATAAATAATGATAGCCGTGAAAACTGCACTTGACATGGCATTTGCTTACATCAAGCGCTATGGCTTACATGACTGGTACAATGGCTAATTTCTCGAAAGAAATTTATTAATGAAAGTATGAAAAGCAAACCCGAAATGCACGATGGGAATTTAAGAACATACATGCTTATTTATCCATTGATGGTAGCCGCTAGGATCCGAATGGTATCCTTAGATGCGTTCTCGTACAAACCAGTTACCGGCTAACTTTGTTTTGTAGGAAGAATCGCACAATGGGCCACTATTATCTGCTTGTAAGTGAGCGCACACCTTGTATCGAGTTCGGGACGGTAACATCCCCTTTTTATCCCATTGTTAGTACTTTATACTATTTTAATAAAACTTCCAAAGTCAGGTCAGTTTTCAGGTAATTATTCACACTGCATTAATACAGTTGTCGCCACGAGACATGAACACGGAATAGCGCAGTAGAGGGCGCGAGTAGCCAATGGTCGATGACGTTCGACTGACACGCACCAATCAGGCGTCGCTATGTCACGTGACATCGTGCTCATGGGTCGTGCCGCAAACTGTACACCCTAAATAAAGTTTTCAACTCTCTAGAAACATCACACATTTAGTTCAAACGACAACCAACTATTTTCTTACCCAAAACTGATTTTCAGTGTATTCCCAAGGCTGACAAGGCTCGAAGACACGGTGCCAGCGGGTGCAGTTTCACTTCTATGGAGTTTCCTGCCGGGAGGAAACTATCGAGGTTATCGTGTTAAGACGGGAGGTAGCTAGCGATACTGGTTAGCGAGAGGTAACGTAAGAGGTAATTAAGGATGTTGGAGATCAAACTCAATAAGGGGAAGAAACGGTTCCAGCAGGCGCAGTTTCACTTCTATGGAGTTTCCTGCCGGGAGGAAACTATCGAGGTTATCGTGTCAACACGGGAGGTAGCTAGCGATACTGGTTAGCGGGAGGTAACATAAGGGATCATTCAAAAAAACTCAATAAATGCAAAAGTATGAATGTTAAGATGTTAGTTTGTTGCTCAATCATTTTTTTTATTTTTTTTTTTATTTATCTTATGCGGCTTTAATATCACTGCGGCCATACAGACCTATTGTGATCGCCACTTGTTACATATCGCCCCTAGAAAGGGGCGTTCAC
The DNA here is from genome assembly GCA_951392215.1 of Epirrita christyi. Lineage (NCBI taxonomy): Eukaryota > Metazoa > Arthropoda > Insecta > Lepidoptera > Geometridae > Epirrita > Epirrita christyi. The sequence continues at coordinate 5,947,067 of OX595849.1, read as the reverse complement.
AGTTCACCGCTAAACCCTACAGCTGTTAGGAACCGTAGCATTTTCTTAGGGGTGATTTCCATTAGCGCATCCGGGCTGAGAAAGTGTTTGCCCAGATAAATGCTGCGTTTGTGCATTAATGGCCCGCACTCTCCTAGCAGATGAAGGGGCGATTCATCCGCCTCTTCACAGAGTCTGCAGGATTGCGTATCACATAGCCTTAACTTGAACATGTGCTTGTTAAGGCGACAGTGTCCAGTCAGGGCTCTGACCATAATGCGAAGGTTGCTTCTGTTCAGCGCCAACATTAGGTTGGTGTTCCGCTTATCGAAGGGTTTGATAAGGGCTTTGGAATGGTTCAAGCCCGAGGTCTCAAACCAGAGCTTGATTGACTCTTCGAAACAGGAGCTCGTAAGGGTTCTTTGAGCCAGGCTTTTTGGTATACCACAGAAAGGCTCAGGGCCCATCTCAATCATACTTTTACGGCTAAACCAATTTTAATGAAATTTAGTACGTAGATGGCCTGGACATATATTGTACACTACGAGCGAACCCGCGAGCAGTTGCTAGTAGAACAGGCAGTAGACTTAACTCACAACAATACAGGAAGGTGTATACCCTTGGTTATCCGGCGGCTCGTCGTTAAAGGAGTTGGAGCGGCGATGGAACAGCTTGGGGCTGACGCTGAGCTCGTGCTTGGGAAGCGGGGCCTCTTCGGGAGGTGGCACGGGAGGCGCGCTGTCCGTGGAGGGCATACAGAGCGCTCCTAGGGGGTCATCAGCGAGCACTGGCGTTCGCGGTGATAGCCTGCAGAAAATACATATCGTGACATTTCATCATCATTTATCATCATCGTTAGACGTCTCCTGGACGTCGGTCTTTAACATAGACACGACGAACCGCCTCCATTCACCGCTTTTCGGCGATCTTTTTTTCGTCATTACATCGAGGTGGGGGCTTTCCTACACTGCGTCGTCCGGTTTGTGGTCGCCACTCGAGAACCTGCATTCCCAACGGTTATCAGTTCTGCGAGCTATATAGCTTTCACATTGCTACTTTAACTTCCTAATAACAAAAATAGTAACTATTCATAAATCTGTAACGACATACTTTTGCTTTGAGATGGTCACTCCTTAGGTGTGACGTCATCGCACGTTTAGCGGTTATAAACAGTTTACTCAAAACGTAGAAATAAACGAGACAAAAGGATGATGCTAAATTTGTACGTACGAGGCGGTAGTACCACTTACTTGAGCGGAGGTGTCTTGGGGTCCAACAAGTCAGTGGCCGCAGCTTCCTTCTCGGGTTCTTCGGGGAAACTGAGCGTTCTCGAACACCGGGACTTGGTATTCGGCGTACCTACATCAAGAAACTCTATTATTAACGTATATAAAGTGATTTCTACTACTGAGAGAGATACTGATATTGATTAGAAGATTCTAAGCATGAAGTCATTATCAGAATGTAGAATAGAAAACGTAGTACTGGCGAGGGAAATCATCACAGGAACAAAGCATGGTCCTATATCCAAATATCACCTCATAAGGCTAGTAGAGATTAAATAATACCCAACAGTCACATACCGAGTGCTTTGGCGTGTCCGGCATGAGAATAGACCCCGTCCTCCCGTGAATGCCATAAAAGACGACTAAGGGATTAAACCAGGGAATGAGCAGCAGCATCCACCTTAGTACTCAGCAGCAATAATGCGATCACCAATCCGCTTGTCAAGCGTGGTGATCATGGCAAATTATATTGGCCATTGTATTCTCGTCCAGCAATGAACGTCTAAAGGCGAGGTGATAGGAAACGGAAATACTGAAGGAATCATAGGAACAAAGCATACTCTATATCCAAAGATCACCTCAAAGGACAAGTAGATAGTAAACAAATAAATAATACCCAATAGTCACATACAGAGTATTAGGTAGGTTTGTCTCGAACCATCGGTCATACATAAGGCCCTTTTTAGAGTTACCATGTCAAGCTCGTCGGGTATCTATAAAAGAACCAGTGACACGGCAAACAATAAAAATGAAGACAGTTAAATGAAAGATCCTATGTATTATGTAGATGAAAATATCTTACCAGTAGTAAAGGATAGCCTCTGTAGGTTCTGTAATATTTGCGCATCGCCCGCAAAGCTTTCCGATCTAGTAAGAATTCGCAAATCCGAGGGACTGTCGGGACTGACGTGGATTGTCTGAAAAAAGAGAACATAGCTGTAACTTTTGGATCTTAAAAAAGCTTTCGACACTGTATTCGCAGTAAAACTACATAAACGATTCAAATAATGCATTTCGCAGGTGGTTTAAAAACTGTTCACAGAAATAATAGAGGAAGCGAAGGGCTAGCACCGTACTACACTTCGATTATATTAATAGAGTTTTATAGGGTAGTGTACTAGGTCCCAATTTGTTTATAGTTAACAAGTAAACATCAGCATGTAGAAGTCCACTGCTGGACATAGGGCTCACGATTAATGGTCCTGATTCCCCTCCATTCACAGCCTTTAAGATGTAATTGGACTATCGAGAGAAGGCTTTCCTACACTGCATCGTCCAGTTCATCTTAGCCACTCGAGAAACATTATCCCCCAACAGTTGTCGGTTCTGCGAGCTACATGACTTGCCTATTGCCACTTTAACTTGCTACTTCTGAAAGCTGTCGGTGTCGGTGATCTTGGTTCTTCTAAGGAAACAGGAAACTCCACGCGAAACCTAAAATATGGCACTTTAGCCTTTCCTACTAACGAATGAAGTCTAAATGAAATGTATTAAAATATGTACAGATAGAGATATAAACATTACCTTTCTCTTTTCAGTGATAGTGAGAGGGGCGCTAGTTGTCGCTGTATTCGCATCTTCACTGCCTAGCGAGTTACTCCTCGGTCTTGCACTCGCGCTCAAGTCCGGATTCGATGGCACGCCTGGATTCAAACTTATTGGTTAAAACGTTTATTTCTTATTTTTTTATGCAAAACAGCTACATCGATCGTTTTACGGACATTTTTATGAAAGATAATGTAAAAGTTCTGTCAAAACAAATGAATTTTGAATGCAAATTTCGATCGTGACATTTTCATAAAAAATTTACAAAATTAAGTATTGATAGAACTTTGATAAATATTGTATGAAGATGACAAATTCATATTTTTTTTTATTAAATATGGCGTTTGGCTACTTTTGTTTACTCCTCGTCCGATGGCAGGCGCAGATGGAACCTACTAATGTTTAATATCGCGAGAATTGGGTCCCAGAGGTGAGGTAAAACGTTAAGTGACATTAGTTTACCAGAGATGAGTATCCCAGCGGCGTTGGACATGACATGCGCGTGCGCACGCTGCGGGTGCGCACGAACGATGTTCCCGCGGCGACATAACGCTTCAAACGCGTTAGATCGAGCCTCGTGTTCGCGGCCACACACTGAAATCAACAAAGTAATGTAAAGTGTACAACTAATTAGGAACATTGCTAAATGTATAATTAATTAATATATTGCTATATTGGACAAATAAAAGCGATAACCATGGAATAATTGAAATCAAGCAGCAATAGTGTCGATTCTGTTTCACCATATAACTAAACAAAATTGGACGGCACCGAAAATGGGTCCATCCTTTTCTAGACTGAAATAAAAAGGATAGCGATATTTTTCATGCTGTCAAATGTTTCATTTAGTTTACCGAATAGTGCAACAGAATCGACATCTCAGTTTAGCAATTTATTCTTATTAGCACCAGCTGGGTACCTACAAAAGGCAAAGTGACCATGCAAAATTTTGTGTACCGCTAACTAAGACTAGGTTAGATAACATGGGTGCAAGAATGGATTTGTTTAATTTTAAATTTTTCGTACTTTACTACTCCGTGCTTCCTGTATCGTGGTTCTTTGCACTTACCTGAATCGAGGCTAGTTCTGCTGTTGGCTGGCTCGCAGGCCGCCATGCCCGCTAGGCTCGCCAAGTCACCACCTTCTACTACGGCGGCGGCAGATCTCACTCGAGGCAGCGTTCCACTATCTGCAGGTAGGATGGATGTATAGATATACAGGGTGGATTTTGAGATGGGGAAGTAAAGGCAGTACCTTAACCGTTGTAGCTACAGGAAAACGTTCTCAGGAGACTCTCCTTAACATTTGAAGATATTTTGACCTGCATTCACAGATTTTGGAAAAATGATCCAGTCAGCAAGAAAATGGGCAATTTATACCAACATTTTTTGATGCCAATTGATCCTTTTTCTTAAGAATCAAAAGACTCGGACCAACTGAGGTTAGAGCTATGTCGCTAAAAACTTTTCCTATACAGTTCATAACACATCTCCATGGTGTTAATAACCTTGTACAACGTTAGTACTAAAACAAATAAGAATAAGTAACTGAAAACGTATTATGTGTGTAGTTTTTTTTTCAATAAGAATCTTAAAATTTTCAACACTGGTAAGTATGTATATTTAATAACAAGAAATTTTACGTTTGTACACTATGACATCATGTGTTCAAAATGGTCGCCGGGTTCATGGATGGATAGGTTTACAATGTTTTTATAATATAAAAGAATTTTTTGATCATAAAATGTAGGTAGTTATAAGTTTTGTGACATTCAATATTACGATTAATTATTATACATCTTAATTTACTATTGCTTTTATAATGACATGATAATGGATGTATTCACCTAGTACCTACTTGTGGGAACTAAATTGTTTCCCTTATGATCGAATTACCTTAAACGCGAGATGCCAATGAGGGCATTATACCTAATTGTATGTCATAATGTATGACTGAGTATGTTGGACATGTAAATTATGACCACCAATGTAAAATTACCATATTCAAAACAAATAAATTATCTTTATCTTTATCTTTAAGGATAGGTAGTAAGCCTGCGTAGACTCGTTTGCGGGTTCGATTCCTACTTCGGAAGGAATTCTGCATAATTTGCACAAATTTGCTCCGGATCTGCGTGCTGTGGTACCAAGGTTCTCGTAGTACTGTGCGTGTTATGTTATGTATATTGTAAAATGTTCTTACTGCCAGAAGGAATAGTGTTCAAAGTAGCGCCTGCCGCGCGGCTGGCGCGTTGTGCGCCCGCTTTTCTAAACAACGCCGCCCCCACCACGGCTATGCGGAGTTTGTTCCATAGGAGCTGAGCACCACTGTAATACAAAGACCTAATAAGGGATTGCAAATTATTAAACTGTTCTACGATTTAGGAAGTCAGAGCAACTGATTTATATAAGCATTGACAGTCTTTGAAGAACGTCACATGTTATTGAATCTGCAAAAAAAACTTGGTTTATTTTTGCCTTGTAAACAGAAAGCTACAGAAACATTCGGCGCAGTCTCTACTTCTATATTATTGTTATATAATTTGGTCCCTAGGCCCTTTTCAAGGCCAACATACCCCAGGCTAACGAAGGGTAACCAAGAAAGAACCGGTGACAAGAAGTAGTAATCATTATAACTACTTCTCAGTGACCACTTCGAAGAAAGACTACCTACTCAAATTGCTACTTTTCAAAGTGACTATTTAGCAAAATGACTAGTTAGCTTCTGCTACCTAATTCAAAGTCCTTCACTATTAATTTTAGAAGTAAACATAGTGAGAAATAGGAAGTTTCTGAAGTAGTTATAATGAGAAATAGGGTATTGGCGAAGTTGTTAAACATGAGAAATTTACTTTTTGAGAAGTAGAAACTACGCGCCAAAAGCCTACAGAAAAGATATTTATCGGATTATTTGCATACCTGGGCATATCTTGAGGCCAAGTGGCTTCCAACACACATCGATTGTAGTATCCGTATGTCAACGCATTAGGCTGTAAGCCCGCTCGTTTCATTAGAAACAGCAGTTGAACAGCTAAGACAGGCACAGAGTGGATTCCGCATAGTTGCATCATTACTCTGTAGCAGACCTGCAACAAAACAAGTCAACTTTACGGCTACCGGAATAGAGTTGAAATTCTGTTTATCTACGAGTTATCCATGAACTGACAGAACCAGAATTGGTCCAGAAATCTTGGAAATACAGTGAATGAATTCTCGAGTAGACTTATCATGGTATTTGTAATATTTAAATATTTTAGTAGCGTTTAAAGATATAGTTTTATTATCCTTATCAGCCTATAGAAGCTTACTGCAAGACATAGGCCTCCCCAACGAATGTTAAGAACGAACGCTACGTAGCGTAACACCCCGTCGCGAATTGATTTTATAGCTATAAGGTCAACAGAACAGTCGACAACCTATCCTAGTGTGTTTACTATAAGAAGCCTAGTGTGAGATCAAGGACTATGTATGTGAATGTTGGGTGAATAAAAAATAAAAAAACATTAATTTCACAGGTTCTTTCATTGGTCAGGGAGCGTATCCATGCCCCCAAAGCTGGTCTCTGACAAAGGTGGACCAAGAAATACTCGAGAAAGAGTAGTAATACTTACCCCATCACAACGAACTCGAGTTTGTTGCTTGTTCCAGAAGTTCATACGCAAACATTAAGGGCCTAATCCTACCTCAAGTATACCTCAAGCTCTGAGCTAACGCAAGCCACGAAGTAGTACTAACCTCATCACAAGGAACTCGGAGTTTCGTAGCACGTTCGAGGAGTTCATAAGCCGCTCTCAAGGTGGCGTGTTCCTTGCCTCGGTTGAGGATCAGTCGGCAGGGTAGTGATAGGAAGTAGAGCGAATAACACGCGCCGAGGAGGCACTTCGCCCATGCTTCGGGTGAAAGACTTGCTTTACGTGCCAATCTGAAAATCATAACTCTCTTCAAGCAGTGTCAAAGAAATATATATTTTTAGGCTTCTTTTTTAAGGTTTTTTACCCTAAGGTAGCCAAACGGGACCTTTTTACTAAGCCTACGCCGTCCGTAGTAAGAAAATCTTCTTGAAACCTCTAAGTATATCATTTTTGAAGACCTATACAAAGATACACGCTTATGTGCACTGGATTTATTTCACATGTATGTTTAAGCGTCAGCAATAAAAAAGGGATGGCGCGCGGCATTATTACATTGCTTATTAGATCATCTCCATATTTTCCTCCCTCACTGTCGTAACGCCAGTAAGACCAACAAAGAACCAGTGAAACGATAAACAAACAACTTAAGCTAGCAACTTTACGGTACGCAAACGCGGGCATTATCACTTGGTCTACTGTATTATTTAGCTTCTCAACTACACATCAAGTGCCGCAAAATGCACCTACACTCACTTCACTATGAGAGTGCTTACCTCTGCGCAGCCGCTATCTCGTGCTTGGTCCGCCTCGCCATAGGTTCGGCGTCGGCCAACGACTCGGCTGAAGCAAGCGCCGCAGCCGGTAGCCTCTGAACTGCGCCGCAAGTGCCGCGACCACCGCAAGCCGCAATCAAATTCTCGTCCAGATCGAAGGTTTTGTATGTGTAGATTGTGTCTGGGGAAGAAAAATTTTCATATGAGCTAGCAACGTTGCAGGTAGACAGGGTGAAGGGAGGCGCCTCAAGGTTTGTTATCATGGCTTTCTATGGGGATGTGAAATGATAAACGTTTATCACAAACAAAGCAAAATAAATCATAAAACTACCAAGGTAACTATTACATATAGATACATTATTATTAACAGTACCTGTGTGGCACAGCAGTATACACTCCAAAAGCGAGCAGCCAGGACAAATTTCATACCAACGAAAATTGCCCAACAAGTCCGGGTATAAAAATATGATTTCAATACACTGACTCGCTCACCATTGGTCACTAGGCCCATATCCGGGCCACCAAACCTCAAGCTGTTCTCAGACCTACCGTCTCAATACCGTTAGATATTCATGCTTACCCCACAGGCCTCGAAATTCGAGTATTATATTACTATAGCTACTGTTAAGTGTTTTTTACTTACCGGGGTCAGGTGGGTCTGGGGGTAACACAAATACAGTTCGTTCCGATGTGTTCCCCGTATTTACACCTAATAGTTGCTCATCGCCCTGCGCCACCCTTTCTATGCATTCGTCGAAGAAGGATAGACCCTGATCAACGTCGCACACAAACGAACGCTCTTCAATAAAACGCGTGAACATCTGCGTTCGCATCATTAGACTGAAGAATCGATGATGTGTCTGAAATATCACCAATAAACATATTTAACTTTTAATCTGTCCGGTCTAAGAATAGACCCCTCCATCGTGGATGTCAAAGTTGACTAAGGGATTACACCAGGGGATGGACAGGAGCATCCACCTGAGTACTCAACATGAATTACGATCACCAATCTGCCTACCAAGCCTGGTGATCATGGCAATTCCTTCCATTGTATTTATGGGGGAGGCCTCGTCTAGCAGTGGACGTACTACATTACTAGGATATAGCTGAATTTCCAATACCCAATTTACACGGACGTATGGTGTAGTGTAGTGGTTCGCTCATCGGTGTCGCCATACAAAATCCGTGTTACACTACACCACACGTCCGTGTCAACTGTTTACAAAAAACTTAGACCCAGCCTCCAGATAGGTGGGCACGTCATTTGACTTCGTCGTCCGTATCTGCCCCCGTATTGTCTATCAAACTGGTAATAGCTTTCGAATACGATTTTAAGGTACATTACGCTTTATGTTTCGAATATTTCTGCTCTTGGAAAAAATGGTAGCACACGCGACGCAATGTACTGCGAAATTACAAAAGTAGTCAAAAGCGATTACCAGTTTGATAGGCAATACCCCCTGTTCGGTCAATCTTGCGCTAGTGTTTGAAAAACTCAAACTTGTCCGGCTTAGAACTTCTTGCCTGCGACTCCGCCCGCGTGGGCTCTTCCCATACCTTATCCCTAGATCTTAGAAAGGCATCCATGTGGAACAGCGCGTGCGGATCTGTCGTCCCAACCGTGGGAGCTTTCGTTATAGGGATCAGGTAGCTTTTGTACCCTTGTAGCGTGATCACCATGAACCGCAGAAACGCCTCTTGTATTTTCAACTCTAAGGCGTACTGAAATAAAATATAAATTCGTTAGTGTAAAAAATGCATAAAAAAGATGCAATAAGAAAATTTTATACAATGTGTATCAAAATAGCCCGTATGAGGGTATTTCACACGTCATGGTCCGAACAACTTTTTTTTTTTGCTTCTAAAAAAAACTTTTTTAATTTTATCTCAAAAACTATACCTACATCCTAAATTTTTTGAATATATTTGTATTGTTTGATACATAGCTAAAGATAAAGATAATTTATTACAAATTTAAAAGTACAAAAATAAGTCAAGTCAAGTCAAGTCAAAAAGAACTTTATTCATTGAAATCACAAGGATCATTTTGAATCGTCTTAAAAAAAAATCTTTATAACTTTCCTCTAGAAATGTACCTAACACAACCTGCCCTATTACAGCATTCAGAGTTCACGCATATAGGTCAAATAAACAGGGAGATATAGGGGTATTTTGATACACATTGTAGTTATTGGTTTTTTAAAGTGTTAACCCACACTTAAAGGATATTAAGAATCCGTCTCCTTGATACGATGATAAGATGCGTTAACCGCTGCGTCACTTGTCGACTCCTCGAGATAGTGGGATACGTCACATTGGGCCGGTGATACCATCCCACTATTTCGACCATATTATAAAATCTTAACAAGAAAATTACCTCTTTTTTCCTCTTTTGAAAATCTCTGTCTAAACTAGTCGTTGTTTCGCCGTTGTATTTGCTTTCGTGTGTGTGATGTATGGGTGATGCTTAAACAAAAATAAGGTTAAGTAAACTATATGCAAAATTTTCTAGAGAAAATAAACTAGGTTGCCTATGCAGAAAATTAATAGTCGTGGCAGTGTTTAATTACCGATTATTTGTTGGTGGCAACACTGTTTCTACTAAAAGATTGATACTTGTATAGTACTTTACTTTTTGGGTGACCGCCGGGCTAGGTAAATTTTGATGCGTATTATGATGTAGTGACTAATCAAATAAAAATCTTAGTTCACAGGGTTTGGTTTCTGTGAAAATAAATATAGATAAAATCGTTGCCTGACTGGCTGTCAACGCACATCCTGAATCGTAGGTCCTAGAGACCTGCAAATTGGAGGGCTCATTCCTTTTCGAGGTTTAGAAATGCACTAAGAACACAATTTCCAAAATTTACCCCCTAAGGGGGTGAAGTTGGGTGTTGCAGTTTGTATGGAAAAAAACAGACTCCGTTCTAATAGTAATGTAGCAATGCTATTTTAGTTTATGCCACGCCTATTCTTTTCGCACAGACTCTAGTATCTATCAATATATTCATACATGGCCTAATGTTCCCGTGAAGTTGGTCTAAGGTCTGTCTCAGCGCCCTTGCTTGTCGTTTAGGTAACAATTTCAATGATATATGCCTTTGTGTTTCACAAATCTGAAAACAAAACAAATAGTAATCAACTCTGTTCCACATGTTTACAAGATCACATTTTCTTTTCATCACACATGCTCTGAAAGTAGGTCATAGTTAACGCGAAAACTGCTCCGTAAATGCGATCTAAATAAATAAATTTGCCGTAAACTAATTTGAAAACAGTAAGAGGCTCATTACTTTTATAATATATATACACAATACAATTTCTATTATGGCAAATCCTTATTTCGATTAAAAATGGAACTGGCCACAGTCCCGGTTTGGGAAAAAATTAAAACAAGGCGGGAAACCGAGAACGCATATTTTCTTTTTAGCAACGAACTTTTATGGAAATTTAATTTAATTTCCTCGGATTCTTGAAAAAAAGTTATATTATTCTCGGATGTGAGCGACCAAATACACTCTCGCTCGCTCATAATTTAAAATATTTCGGGTGTAATTGATCGCTTACGGCCATTGTATAACAATATACTACTACTCACTGTAATATTGTTGGTATCTAAATCCACACATGTGACGTCAGATGGGGGTTCGTACAGGTCGAAAAACCTCGAGTCGACTCCTATTAGGTACGGCAAAGGTGCGTGAAGTACTTCCGCCAAGCCTATAAACAATTAGTTTTATGTTTGTACATTAGTCATAAAATTTGTTTTTCTGCTAATCAGTAATCAGAATCGTCAGCCGATTATAAACAGCCAAAACACGGCTAGTATATTATATACTATATCCATCGTGGAGTTCCGTCACCATCATCAAATAAGCTCGCTGTCAACACAGCGAGCGAGTGGTGTGTTTATTTTATTTATTTATTTAACATCTGAACTTGACAGGACTTGTCCAAAAACAAACCAGAGGAGGTCTTACCATGAGCGATGCAGTTCAAAAACTATTCAGTACAAAATATCGGTTGATCGTTTACATCCGTCATCATTTAAATCGCAACAACCACTCCTTATTTAATTATAAATTTATTAATTGAAACCAAAAAGAGGTATATCACTGTTAATGATAATATTGAATATTTATTCCAATTAAAGAAATATAAAGATTAAAATTAAGCTGCTAACTTTATTTTTAGGTTTAAAAAAACATTACATCTTCACTGTAAAATTAAAAATATTTTTTTTGTAAATTATCTAAAGATAATAATTACCTCCTTAATATCTTCAATATTATGCGCTAACATAAGCTATTTAAATAAATTATTACAAATATAAATAAAAAATTATAACTCATAAAATAAAAATATTAAAATGTGTGTTTAATCGTCAACTTAAATCGCATAGGTCTATAGACCTTCTGCTACTGTGCTTTTAAATATAGTTGCAGGCATCACGGAAACTACATAGTTTTTTAACTGAATCGCTATAAGAGCTCATGGTAAGGCCTCTGAACTTATAACACAGAATCGCCGTCATTAACATAAGAAAATTAAAAGAAACATTTACTAATTTAATAACTTTAATAATTGTAACTGTAATATTGGTTTCAACTTTCATTCACTTACCTAATGGACACAGCGGTATATAAGGGCACTGCCATTTGAACGGAAACAATAAGCACGAAACTGCTTCCGTAACAGCTGTTAATGTGTCAGGCCTGCAATGATGAAACTTTACTATTATTACCCGCAAAGCAAAAGGAAGAATATGTTTTATTGCAGTCTATGTATGTGAGTATGTAAGTTTGTTCATCTGTAGCAAGACGGATTTTCACAAATGATGTATCATATGAAGCGTCTAGTTGATCCACGAGTCAGAGACTATTATGACATCACACTGTTTCTAAATTCAGTATGGCGGAAATTAAAAGCAATTTTTTTCAACACAACACGAATACTACGGTCACCAATCCGACTGCCAAGCGTAGTAATTATGGCAAATTCCCCCAATAATAATTAATGTATTTTATGCGTGGTAATTATTGTTATTGGGAGGCCTCGTCCATTAGTGGACGCCTAAAGGCTGCTGGTGACAATGTTCCTAACGTTAATAGCTCGGTCTTCTCTCAATAACCTCAAGTGATGATCTTTTATCACTAAAATACTAATTGTGTTTACCTGAGAGAGTGTATAAGTATCTTCTGCTCAGTTATAGCCAGTGCCAGAAGTAACAGACAGTTGTCCGGTCCCAGGTTCAGTAGTAACTGCCTGAAGCTGGCCCCGCTCCGGACTAAAGGCTGGTCGTCTCCCCGCGTCACTATCACTCGGTCGTGCGGGTTCGTTGGGGACAGCTAACCTCGAACAAAAAAAACAGGCATTACATGATCAGGATCATAGCTCTCAGAATTAGCAAGTTGAAGTGGCAATGGGCAGGTCATATAGCTCGCAAAACTGACCACCGTTGGGGAGTAAAGGTTCTCGAGTAGCGACCACAAACTGGACGACTCTCGAAGGTCGTAGGAAGTCGGTGGATGGAGGCGGCTCAAGACCGTTCGTCGTGGCATTCTATGGGGCCAATGTTCAGCAGTGGATTGCTACAGACTGATGATGATGATGATGTATGAATATTCTTACCTGTAATAATATACTGGGCTCAGGAAAAGGTACTTCTTCTAATAAATGTGTGATGTACCTTTCGATGGGCACGTTTAGCGGTTCCTTAGACCATGACATTTCCTGAATTGGATAAAAATAACATATTTATTAGTTACCATCACTCAATACTCACTTAGTTACTTTTCACTTAAGGCCACAGCACACCGGCTGCGTACGCGTAGACCATGACGTACCATGATCGTACCATGACGTTGTAATGTATGGAACTGTATGAGACATGGCACACTGCTTGCGTGACGTGCACGCAAACGTGTACATACGTAGAGACGCGCGTGTGTACGATACGTGCTGCATACGCATGCGGTGTGCTTTGGCCTTTTTTCCAGAGTGTACAATTTTTCATTTAAATATACTTATCAGAAAAAAATGACAAAGTGTGTAATTTTTAAACTCCATATAAGTACGGTGAACCGTTGCCGTGCCGTGGTGTGGCTGGCCTTAGGAAAAACCCCTAAATCTCCTCCCGTTGATGTAACACAAGCCGACTAAGGGATTACACCACCCATTGTGTGGATATACACATATATAACAATATTATTGACGTAAACCTTAAAACGTCCATTTGGATAAGAAAAACAATGTTATTGTCCGTTTTTACACGAAAAATAATATTATTGTCCGTTTGTACACGAAAAAGAATGTTATTCTTTAATATTATTTTACAGCTTCGTCCACAAGCTAACAAAGATATTATTGTCCGGTGGGCAAATTCGGCTAATATGGTCCCTAACTTGCTACGTGAGTAGGTCAGTATAGTTCGCGTCCGACTTACTACAAAACTTTTTGTTTAAACTCGCCAATCGCCGTCTCCCAACACGTCACATGGCGTAATTAGCACTGTTTTTTAAGACTGTAGCTAAGAAAACTTGCAATATGATTTACTCTCACTGTGTGACTGGCCGAGGCGAGTGGACCTACTAACGCGAGTTACCGATGGCAGTAGCTGTCTACTGTCAGGTCAGCAGCTCGCACTGTGTATCGGGGTAAAACTTACAAGTATGTACAGGAGCCACCGTTCAAAAGTTTCACTAAAGGGCCACCTAGAGAGCAAACAAATGCTTTTGTTCGCGTGAAGGGAGTGTGTGTTATGTGTGACGTCAACCCTCCATCCCAATTGGTCAATTTGATACTCATTCAGTTGCGTGTGTGGGTACTTTTCGTAGAAAGTCACCGCTGAACCGTACACCTGGAAAAATAAAAATAATATATTTTACTAAATATATAATGATGGGAACGTCAGCAGGGGAATAGTATAGTATGTGGTGTATAGTCGTAATTTTTCTAAAATGATACCAAGCCACGATATGTTAATTTCTATAAATAAATAATAATGAGAAATTTGAGTGCATTTTAGGACTGTTTTAGAAATTAGAGTTAATTTTAGTAATCTTTTAAAAGTTAGTGTGCATTCAAGTACTCTTTTTAGAAATTAGAGTTCATTTCAGTAGGTACTCACCTTGTCCGTAGCATCAGAAACAGTCAGTACAAATGTAGAAAAGACTGGTTTGGGTGTCGCCGCTTTGTTAGGCCACAGTTCGAGCGTCGCTCCCATAGGTAAGCAGAATAGCGGTACTGATGACGGGTAGGGTAAACTACGTCGATCTATTGTGGGATACCTGAAAAGTGTTATTCCACATTCAATATCTTTCTTTGGGACTAAGGCCCGATTTCCCCAAACAGGGTATAATCACTTTAACCCTAGTTTCGATCGAAGATAGATAGAAAATTATTTATGGCACAATTTAGAAGTACTGTACATAGTGTACATAGGCGAACTTCATGATAGATACCATTCTCGTCCAGCTAACCTTTGTGTATTGTGGTAAACAGTTTAAGGGTAGTACACAAATATACAATACTAGCATGAGCTCGCGGTTCCGCCCGCGTGGAACCTGCATTATTCCCTAAAATTGTAGTAAATTATTTTGTTCTATCATCAATCGTTTTCACAGCGCACACGAGGTAATTTTGTACCCTCCCTACGAAAACTCCAATAATGTAACCCAAGGTTTACATTATTGGAGTTTTCGTAGGGGGCCCTAATTTTTTCTAAAATAAAATATTGCCTATTTTACTCAGTGACAATGTATAGCATTCAACTGGTGGAAGTGTTTTTAAAATCGTTCCAGTGGTTTTGAGTTTATTCGTTTCAAACAAGAGTACAAATCTTTTCTCTTTATAATAATTAGTGTAGATGTACCCTGTGTGTGCGTATATAGCTCGCATTATAAAATATACAAAGAATTCTATCAAGCAATGGTGTTTTACCACAAAACCACTAAGTGCCTATACACTATTAGGAACTAACTTATATTTAATCTGTGCTATCGAAACATTAGTCATTCAATAACCTGTGTAGGAATAAATCATCATTAAGCCTAATTACCGTGGTAGTCTCGACCTAAGAATAGGACTCCTTCATTGGAGTTGAAGGAGTATGGATGTCGTAAAAGGTGACTAAGAGATTAAGCCAGGGGATAGGCAGCAGCATTCACCTGAGCACTTAACCCTAGACTGTGATCAGCAATCCACCTGCCAAGCGTGGTGATTATGGCAAATCCCTCCACTGCACGCTATGGGCTAGGCCTCATCCAGCAGTGGATGTATAACGGCTGAGAAAGATGAAGAAATAAAGAAAAAGTCTAATTGTTTGAAAGTAGAAGTTCAAGTAAAACTTTACTAAGTAGGTATTTTCTTTCTGTTCGGCGCTCGGTGAATCAAAATGTTTGCCGAGTTTTGCGGTGTTGTTGCTTTAACTTTTTCCTAAGGATGCTTCTTGGTGAGGCGAAACACGTGTCGAATTCTTACCGAGTTTTATGGATGTAAAAAGATATGGCAATATTTATCGGTCTCTCTCTAGTTTTGGATAACAAATGCTAAACTCGTGTGGCAGCTTCGTTCCCATTATCCATGGATAAAAAAGTACCTAGCCATATCTCAACCCAGAAGCCCAATTCTCGTAATAAATAAGTCCAAATAAAGTTCGGATCATGTTTCAATTTACAAATATCACAAATTGAATACTCATCAACTGACAATAGTACTGAGTTACGTACTAAGTACACGGAAATGTGACCATATCGAAAAGTAACCGAAACTTGAACGCAAAAATTGAATTATCAATCCTTTAAAAAAAAAGCCGAGAATGTTGGCTCATTTATTATTTATTTATTCAGCTTAATAGACACGTCTCTCTTCAGTCTTTCTAATGATATTTAACACTATCCTGCTCTGATTCATTGCCGCTATGAATCGAAAGTAGATATAACTGTTATTATTAGGGAAGCAGAATATTTTTTATATAATTCAGTCTCTATTCAGTCCACATTCATTAAAATAATTACGAGAATTTGGCCTTCAGGTCATAATTTGTGTATCAAATTTCATCGAGACCGGGTCAGTCATTACTTCACATTTATATTGGTAGGATAATACTATACCTAAAGAAGCAACATGACTAAGCCAAGGAGCATATTATGCATTTGGTGCATCCCAATAACTCGAAACAAAGGCTTCTTTAACTACAAAACTCATACCTAACGGTAAGTTCATTGTAGCAAGCGCTAATTACCCTATGATTGCATGATTCATAGCGTGAAAGTAGCCCCTAATTAACGCTCTCAAAGGTAGTTTCTCATTCAGAAATAACACTTCAAATATTTCAGCTTTTAAGCTTGCTTATTCCATTTCTGCGATTGAAGTAATTCATTTGTTCAGTGAATTTTCAGCCTTGTTCATCGCCAAATAAGGTTTCTTAATTTGTTATCTTGCTTTGCCCTTATTATGACAAAGCGTGTCGGTACACACATACTTATTCTACTACTGCTAATTCTTGTAACCGGTTCTTTCACGGTCACACTGACCTGTATCGGAAGTCAATAGATTACCTGTTACGTATAGGTGAATACCCATTTTCACCATCCAACACTTAGCAGTAAACTTACAAAACAGTCATGAAATGGACAAAATGGACCATCACTGGTGGAATCATCATCATCAACCTCCACCATAAAATGCAAAAGGGGTTTTGCCGTAATCACCACGCGGATTGTTGATCGCAGTATTGGTGTTAAGTACTCAGGTGGATACTGGTGCTCATCCCCTGGTGAAACCCCTTTGTTTTTTACGAAATCCATTGGAGGAGATGGAGGGGTATATTCTTAGGCCGGACACACCACGGAATCAGATCAGATATGGGAGTACTATCGTGTTACTTGGTCCCTGGTGATGGCCAGTTGGGAAATTGGAGTGCCAACTTAACGGTGGTGAGGCTTGGTGGTCCTAAGGGGAATCTGTAGGGGAAATACGGAATTCGCTTTCTAGCAAATGCACATTGATGCACAACTGTCACAGTATATCAGCAGTATTTGGATAAAAAAATATCTTGATTTTATTACAAAAATAAACATAAGTACCTGAATAAAACTTCGGGCTTGTAAGCGATGAGAGGTGGACGGTTCATTGACTTTTTGTAGCAGAGATACACATCGCTACCCATTAGACCTGTAATTAATACAAAAATCTCATTATCCCCCAGCTAAAACGGGTGTTATAAGTTTGAGGCCATAATGTCAGCTACGGAACAGGTACTCTAATTCCAATGCGAAAAGTAATACTCCGATTCCTATATTTCATACATCTTTTTGTTTGGTGTTTGCGAGATGGTTGTAAGCTTTGTTTGGTCGAAATTGGTGCACCTGTGTTTCCAGGATCATCAGCTAGCAATACTTTTTTTGAAGGGAACTGAGGCATTTTTGCAACTAGAAGCTTAAGTTTGAGCGCAAAATGTTAATTTTCGACGGCATCACAGAGTATGAAGATCACCTAGGATGAACAGGATCAAGGGTACAACGATGTGTTTACATAAGACAAACGATGAGTTAGTGCTTGACTACCTCCGTGGCGCAGTGGCCGAGTAGTCGGCTGAGATGCAAGAGGTGCGGGTTCGATTACCGCTGTGGAACAAATGTTTGCATGATCTACAAAAATTTGTTCCGGGTGTTGTGGTACCATGGTACTCGTAATTTCTGATACCCACGTCACAGGGAATCCTAGTGTGGGATCAGGACTATGTATGTGTCTGTGTTATGTTATGTGTTCAGTTATATTTTTAGACAAGGCCCTCTGGTTGTTCGCTCATATTTTCACCTGTCTTGACACCATTTGGAAGGCCCGTCAAGAATCTCACCTTTATTCAAATTCTTCGAGATCATACAAAAAGCGTGCGGCGGAACCTCTCCTTTGCTTGCCACTATCACACATACATCCACCACGACCAAGGCATTGCAAGGCGCGCTCGAGTGCGCTCGCCTGTATGTTATGAACGTTTTCGCGGTGGAATTGTTGACGTTTGCGACTCTACCACCAGTTGAGACGAGGACCATTTCGGCATCCGCCATGAGACGTTCTTTGCCGTCGTACATAACACCTTTGGAGAAAGAATGTTTTAATATATAAAAGAAAAAAAATGTCACCTCTCGTATCCACCTAAGTGACGTAGTGTGTCCTGCAGGGCTATTCTAAAACGTCGGAAACGTTTCCGATCGGATTCGTTAGTTTTTCATGTCGATGTGGTAAGTAACTAAAACAATTTTATCTAGTAAAACACAGTAAAAAACAATAAATATTGTATATTAATGAGTTTTACTAAAGAAAATTGTTTTAGTTACTCACCGCATCGAAATGAAAAACTAACGAATCCGATCGGAAACGTTTTTCCGCGACGTTTTAGAATAATCCTGCGTGGGTTAGGCCGGAATTTTGAGTTTGAATAGACTCCTCATACTTCTCCCGTGAATGTAATAAAAGCCTTAGCTGGATGAGGTCTTCCCCATAAAATACAATGAGGGCATTGCCATAATTACCACGCTTGGCAGGCGGATTGGTAATCGCAGTAGGTTATAAAGTACTCAGTTGGATGCTGCTGCCCATCCCCTGGTGTAATCCGTTAGTCGGCTTTTACAACATCCACGGGAGGAGATGGAAGGGTCTATTCTTAGGCCGAACACACCACAGCAAGCTTATAGTTAAAGATACTTATAGCAAACTGTGCTCCTATACGAATAGGTCAGGTGGTGGTACAATCAATACATCGTAAAGGTTCCTCATAGGTAGGTACGTTAACTGTGCACTGCTTTTCCAGTTACGTAACTCATGTATTGATGGCTCATTGAAAAATAATAATGGTTTTCTTTGGAGACAAGAAAATTATCGAAACTTTTGAAAATATTTTAATTGTGATCTAATGAATAGAATTCAAAAAGATTATTTGCAAAATGACATACATTTCACAAATAAAAAATATACAGCGATATAAAATAACAAGAATTGCAGTTACATAAAGATCCCTAACATAGCATATATGCAAGGTTGTAAGCAACCTACGCTGGTCTTCCGTTTTTCAGACCAAGAGAACATGCAGACTTGTATAAACTAGGTACCTACATAGAATCTAATCGATTAAGGTAAAAAAATAGTAACTACTATTGACTGACATCTTGTCAAAGACAAGCTATGAGATTCCTATGTACGGCCTCATAATGACATAGGAGGGTACATTATATTATTATCCTATGTAAATAAACACATCAATCTTCAGCCTTAGGCGATAAGGTTTAAAATTGATAGCAGATAAAACGGTTTAAATATTTATAAATTTGCCGAGGCTCAACATTTGCCTTGAAACGAGCCAGCGTACATACCTAGTAAATGGATCGAATACGACCTAACGGGATTTCTCGTTTGAGGCAGCTAACTACTTGGACGAATATAATTTAAAAGAAGCAAAAAATGGTCGAAAAGAACCTTGAAAAAACTACGAATCAAAGCAGGTGGATACGGTTGTGAAAAAATCACACGCCCACAATCTTCGTCTTTTCGAAACAGAAAAATGATTGCAAGTGTAAAAAGCGTCAACGGCACGAACGAAGATTGCCAAGGCTCAAAGTAGTTGTACTGTAAATCTTTGACAGTACTCTCTCTAGTACTCAGTGTCTTGGGCCTGAGAATAGACTCCTCCGTCTCCTCCCGTAGATGTCATAGCCGACTAACGGATTACACATGGGGATCAGTAGCATCGACTGACGCAATCACCAATCCGCGTGCTGATGATTATGGCAAATCCCCATAATAATGCAATGGGCCTCGTCTACCGGTTGATGATGATGACTACTCTCTTCACTGTAGTTTCTTTATCTATTCGTAATCTGACGTCGTAATTTATTTGTACTATTTTCCATCAATGACTGCATAGTGGATTTCTTGTGAATTTTAGCGCGTCATTTTATTTTCCTGATAACTGGTAAGTTCGTTTATCTAGATAGTAAAAGTAAGTTTGATGCCTAAATACTATTTTTGGGATAAAAACAAATTTGTCATTAAAATTAATAACCTCCGCTGATTCATGTAACTGACTGACGACGGTTATTATTACATTAACAGTACATTTGATTAATAGCGAAACAATTCAGTTTTTATACCAGTTTTTAAGGCCAAACACCATAATTATTTTTGATATTACCTTGCTAACATCACAAATGGCTATCCATTAAAATTACTTAAATTAAAATCTGTCGTCGACCTGCAATATAAATGATTTGAGCGACAAAAATAGATAATACTCTCGAGAAACTTTATTCCCCAACGGTTGTCAGTTCTGTGAGCTATATATGACCTGCCCATTGCCACTTGCTAATTCTGAGAGCTATAACGGTGATCCTGGTTCTTCTACGGATTTCCTCTTTACGGATTCTATCATGTTCAGTACTATACTCCGTGACAGGACCCTCTCCTCCACCACTCCCCCCACGAGCATCTGGCTTCGCGCTTTGAAAAAACACTAGAATATAGATAGAAACGAGTGAGACCAAGTGGATTAGGTTTCGCGGCCCGATTTGTTTAAGTACTAAGTTTATTTCGACCAATTTCTTTCAAGGAGTACAATTTTTACCTAAAACAACTTTTTTGATACAGACAAACTCATTTTGCTTCATAAGCCGATTTGCCGCTCAATTATTGAGTTTGTTTAATTACGGCTACACATATTATGCAAAGATTTAAGTCTTAACTTACCGATATCAACGAGCGGTGGTCGGTCCTTCCCCCTTCGTATACAGAGGAAACATTCGGGTGATCGCATTGATCCATGGTTCAAGTCTGCAGGCAGGCCTGTAGGGGTCAGCTCAAGAAGTTCGAAGTCATTCGGCACCGTTTCTCCAAGGCCAGGGAATACTATGCCTGTAGACAAAGAGTTATAGACGTTGAATAAAGATAAGGAAAGCGCATAATGCATTTAAAGTAGCCCGAAGCGGTGTCTGGAATGTTATTGCAGAGAAACCACAATCCCTTGCCAAATACAGGATACGATAAGATCTTGTAAATACCATCATATCATATAAGCCTGACAACAATTACCTGGCAATGGACAGGTCATATACCTCTGAGACCTGCAGGGCGATTCTAAAACGTCGGAAACGTTTCCGATCGGATTCGTTAGTTTTTAATTTCGATATGGTAAGTAACTAAAACAAATTTCTTTAGTAAAAGACAGTAATAAACAAAATGTATTGTTTTTTACCGTCTTTTATTAGAGAAAATTGTTTTAGTTACTTACCACATCGAAATTAAAAACTAACGAATCCGATCGGAAACGTTTCCGACGTTTTAGTATCGCCTTGCTGACAAACGTTGGGGAATAAAAGGTTTAGAGAGGAGACCACAAAACGGACTACACAGTAAGAAGGCCCCCTCTCGATGGACCAAAGACATTATAAAGTTAGCAGGATGTCGGTGGATGGAGGTTGCCCGTTCACCGTGGGGGTTCCATGGGCGAGGCCTATGTTCAGTAGTGGACTTCTATAGGCTGATGATGGAAATGACAGTAAATTTATACAAAGACCTTTCAATTGAATCTTGAGCTTCCTTAAACAATGTTTTATGTAGTTTTTACCATTTATGTAGTAACAACATTGACCTTCCGATAAAAACCCAGGTGCCATTGCATTATTAACTCAGAATTTCACCTTGAAGCAGAGTTCAAGACTATACAACAATGCTTATATAATAAATAAATGCTACGACTTATTTTGGTATTTTTTATCAGTTATTTTTCAATGTCACTATCTTCGTCAGACATCATTATTGTTGAACATATTGTTGTAGCTGGTGATGAGGATGACATTATATTATGTCAATAGAGATTTATTATTATGCCAATGATTTATTTTAAAACTCAATACAAAATATATTTTTTACCATAAAGGAATACTATCTACAAAAACATACAGTTGAATTGAGAACCTCCTCCTTTTATTGAAGTCGGTTAAAAATATAAGTTGCGCGCAGCTGCACTGATAAATGTTATTTATTTACTCTTTCATTAGGGGCATGTTTTCATCAATTTAAATATTTAGTAAAACAACAGCAGATACTAAACCGGACTTTGTTATTCAGTCATATAAATATATTCTGTGATTCAGATACTCAGACAAACAATTTACTGCCTACTCTCAAAGGTGTCATCAGGCCATAACTATGCAGAACATTCCATACGATAGACCTACGAACACGAGCCCACGTTATAATACCCGCAATGACAACATACCGGCTTCAAATTGATATCAATCAGTTGTACCTATACTTGTTAGCAAGTGGGAGCGACAGGCTGGTCATATTTACTAAAGAGCCGATAAAAGTTGGGCGTAGATAAACGTTTTCTTGAATGGGGTTAGCGATTAGAACAACCGTGTGGGTGACCTAGTTAGGCCTGGTATCGACCAAAGCTGAGCGGAGCAGAGGTGTGTTATATCAAACAATAGAATCGCGGAATGGAGATGATGTGATGTAATTTTGACACGATTTTATTGGTCTACTAGATGACCCATTTGAACTTCGTACCACCTACAATTGATTTGATTGTAACTCTTCAATAAGATTTTACGCAGACTATTTTAAACGTAATAGATTTCTCACAATCGCACGGAATGAATTACAGTTATGCATGGCGCAGCTGTCAAATTACGAACACCATCTATCGAAAGTAATCCAAAATGGCAATTCATATACAAAATTAACAATTTAGATTTGTTCGATTTTTCGACAGTGCCTTTGGATTTATCCTAATTTTCTGAGGCGGACAAAACAAAATAAAATTCAAATCGGTAGAGCCATTTTAGAGATTTTGCGGGGGACTAACGAACGGCAATTGATTTAATATTTTATACATAAATTACCCTAACTCTTATAGAATAGAACCCTACGTCTCCTCTTATGGATGCAGTAAAAGCCAACAAAGGATTACACAAGGGAATGGGCAGCAACATCCACCTGAGTACTCAACACCGATACTGCGATCACCAATCCACCTGTCAAGCGTTATGGCGTTCCCCTCGTCCATGGACGAGGCTGTTAATGACAATAATGATGATTTTAAACACCTCCGCTCCGCTCAGATTTGGTCGATCCTGGGCCTTAAAGCGATTGGATCAAAGAATCAGACTCGCTGTCATGGACATAAATAGTTCTGAAGTTGGTATGTCCGGCCTAAGAATAGACCCCTCCACCCGTGGATGTAGTAAAAGCCTCTCTAAGGGACCTGGGGCAGGGCAGCAGCATCCACCTGAGTACTTAATACCAAACTGCGATCACCAATCCACCTGCCAAGCGTGGTGATTATGGCAAATCTCCTCATTGTATTCAATGGACGAGGCCTCGTCCAGCAGTGGACTTAAATAGTCATAGCCATGGTCATAGTAGTCATAGTAGTTTATTGATAACGAAAACGGTTACAGTTCATTGAACGAGCGAAGCGAGTTCTCTGAGTCAAGTTGGAAGAATCGGCGTTTGAATGTATGTATGTTTGTCCGATGAAAACTTCCAAACCGTTAATCCGATCTTCATAAAATTTGGTATGGGAGTGGATAGTATTGGTACAATTTGTAGGTAAGGTTATGAGCTATATCGGTCAGGGGGTTGCTGAGATATTGGCGTCCAAGAGGGGGTAAAAAAAATAAAAGTGAGACAGTCAGATCAAGTGGGGTGTCTAATGAAAGCGCTTTAGTTGGAAATTTCAAAACTGTTTTTAATAATTATTTAAACTTGGTAGTTTCCGAGATATTAGCGAAAATAAAAAACGCAAAAATCAAAAATTCTAGGGTACTTCCAGCAGTCCCACAATGCTGAAATTTGGTATGCTTGTGGCTTTTGTGTTACAACTACAGGGAAAAGTCTGAAATTGAAGATATTAGAAACCTGAACCATAAAAAACAATAACCAATGTAATATCCATTGTTGACCCCCCATTCCTAGGAATTTGAATGACATTGGAGTTCTATGATTTTGTCAAAAGGACGATTGGTACAATTAATTCGTTAGGTACTTGATATACTAACAGGTATGTAGTATCGTAGAAAAGTTACTTGTCTCTTGTAGTATGAACGCCTCGTTGCTTAGTCCTATTCGAAAGTTATTTCGATGATGTGTTAATTACCACGAGGAAAAAATAAAAAAAAATGGAAATTATAGAGATATTGCGTTTATTCCTTACCTAAGTAGTCGGGCTGATAAAGGTGTCATCGCGAGGTCTCAGTTCGGGGCGAACCACTAGTTAAACATATTCATAAGTAGGTATAGGTAAAAAATAATAATCAGTGTTAAACTAATATACGGCCTTATTACAGAACATGGCCTAAATCTGAATTTAGTCCAGGCGTACTAGTCTAGGATTAAATATCGACATTAGGCATATGCGACTTTAAATACGAAAGCAGATGCTTTGTTTTCCGAAATCAATTCTCGCGCTACTTCGCAAATTTCCAAAATATCAAACTGACGGATTGTGTCACATCACAATTGAGATGTCCAAATTCTTACCTCTAGCAAGCAATCAACTTCAATATAGACCATTGCTAAACTAGGAGGCTGCCTGGTTTTAGATAAACCAGAGATAGTCCAAGCTTATGTCATTTTTGGCATATCTAGCTCGAAAGTTGCTTCTGGAAAACCAACCATCTCTGCTTTTGTATTACAGTCGTATATACCCTGGGTCGATATTTAAGCCTAGACTGGTAGTCCTGGTTTAAACCCAGACTAAGGGCATTTTTTATAATAACACCCATAAAGTCAAATAATTAATTCATATTCATTTTAAATAAATCCTGAAATTGATAAATGTCTGATCCACAAGCCATGTTTTTAAATTGTTTTTGAAAGATAGCGTCGAACTTAAGCTTCTAACACTTTCTGGTAGTGCGTTGTATACCGCGGGAGCCATAACATGCACTAGTTTTGACATTTTAGTGAGTCGCCTACGTACCGCACCAGCTTGTGAGCGTGCCGCGTGTTGTAAGTATGGCCATCTCCGAGTTTCACAAACGACGTTAGGTTGTTCCTGGCATACATAGCTGTATGAAGAATGATCAGAGCGGGAATGGTAGGTATCTTCAGCGCAATAAAAAATATAAATATATATAAATAAGCTGGTGATGTGTATAAAGTTCAGTGGAGCAAGTTTGTAGAGAGCTACATAATCATTTATTATAAATTCATACTCATTACGGAAAAGAAGTTCATCTCGATCACGTAAAAATGTACGCGCACTTCAAACAACTAGTCAAACAAGACATCATCCAACAAGTCATTGGACATCTAATCAATTTGTGTATTTACAAGGTAGGTAAGTATTTGATTTGGTTAGAAGCTAATATTGGAATAGAAGGCACCTAAAATAAATCAAAGGTAAAAATAAACCGGTTAAGTGCGAGTCGGACTCGCGTGGAGAGGGTTCCGTACGAGTAGGCTACCATAGTAACCACTTTAACTTATTTAATAAGTCCACACATTTTATACGCATTTTCTCTTCACGAATATTTTCCGTTAAATATGAGGAGGCCCTATGGAGGAACCAGTTTTATTTTTCGGAAATAAGGGGCGAGAATTTACGTATTTTTTTTAAATTGTAAAGCAAAATCTATTGTTCACAATATAACCCTAAAAAAAAGAAGTTAATCAAAGGTTGTCTGGAAGAGTTCGCTAACCGCCCATTGTACCTCTGATTTGGAATCTTATATCTCTTCTTTTTTTTGTAATTATGGTGTAGTACAATAATGTTTATCGATCTATCTAAAATAAAACATCAAATCAAATCAAACCAGCCTGTTTACGTCCACTATCCTGGACGAAGCCTTAAACACCTTGTTAAGGTTAAACGTTTGGCAAGTGGCGCGAAATTCAAATTTTATTGAGTTTTTTGCACATTACAGCTTATCAACACTTCTTGAGATTGCGAACACATGTTTTGCGGGAATCAAGAGACCTAACACACATATTTAAATTGAAATTATCTCATAAATATCATTAGTTTAGCTACGAATGTCAATGAATGTTTTGTATAGTGTTATTTTGATTCATTGACATTCGTAGCTAAACTAATGATATTTATGAGATACTTTCAATTAGAACATGTGTGTTAGATCTCCTGATTCCCGCAAAACTAATGTTCGCTATCACAAGAAGTGTTGATAAGCTATAAAATACAAAAAACACAATAAAATTTGAATTTCGCGCCACTTGTGAAACGTTTCACCTTAAGCCTTGTTAATTTGCTATAGGTTGGTGATCGCAGTTTGGTGTTAAGCACTCAGGTGGATGCTGCTGCCCAATCCCTGGTGTAATACCATAACGAGGCTTTTACTTCAACCACGGTGTAGACAGGGTAGGGGTCTATTCTTAGGCCAGACTCACCACGGCACAAAATAAATATATGTTAATTTAATTATTACGCACCAAAAAAGCTTAAACGGAAGCCTTATTAAGACATCGCGAATAAGTGTGTCACTCGCCTGACTCTTTTTTTATATTATAGCATTGGCATTAGCATTATAATTTGATTTTATCATCAAACTAAGCTTAGTTTTAAGTTAGTCATAGGTCACCATCCTATATTTATTACGGGTCTGGGTGTTGTAGTACCATGGTACTCGTAGTTCCACGGCACAGGGAATCCTAGAGTGGAATCAGGACTATGTCTATGACTGTTGGGTGTTATGTTATCACGTAGTAAAACTCCGAGCAAAGGTCTCTCTACTGCCCACTGCGCGACTTTTAGCTAGTGTATGAAGTAATCATAGGTAGGTATTTAGATGAGTTTACTACGGACAACGTCCAAAATTGAATTGTAAACATGAACCCATGAGCTAGACTAATTAGCAATTCATATTAGAAGAATGCGCGTCTTGTTACATCACCTAAACAATGTTGGCGTCTTACAAACATAATGAATGAGTACGGTCAAATGTATGAAACTATCTGGAGGTCTACTCTGGTTCTATACATCTGCAGTTGCGGCTCCGAACGAAGAACGACTGCAAATTACTCTTGTTTACTTTAGGATCGGCCGCTTCGTGCGGCGACCAGAGACGAGAGAGAGGGTGCGCGACGCTCGAGCTGTCAAACTACGAACTTCGTGCCGAAGTTTCGATTTTAGCTTGATTAGAGTACCGATCGCACCGTCGCACGAAACGAAACACGAAAGTTCATAGTTCGGTGTATTAGAGTAGACCTCCTGCACATTACAAAGAAGTACGGACAATCTATGTCTTCACACTGGGCGAAAGGATACGCTATTATATTGGTGCCGTGGTGTTTCCAGTCCGGCCTAAGAATAGATTCCTCCCGTCTCTTCCCGTGGATGTTATAACGACAATACGGTAACGGGATTACACCAGGGGATGGGTAGCAGCATCCACCTGAGTAATCAACACTGCAATCACCAATCCGCCTGCCAAACGTGGTGATTATGGCAAAACCCCCCCATTGCATTCTATGTGGGAGACCGTCCAACAGTGGACGTCTAACGGCTATGACGGTTATATTGGTGCACTTAGTTTTTTTAAGGTCAAACGTTTCTAAAGTGGCGCGAAATTTAAATTTTATTGTGTTTTTTGCACATTGCAGCTTATCAACACTTCTTGAGATAGCAAACACTGGTTTTGCGGGAGTCAGAAGACCTAACACACATGTTTTAATTAATAGTAACTTATAAATATCATTCGTTCAGCTACTAATGTCAATGAACCAAAATAGCACTATAAAAATCATTCATTGACATTCGTAGCTAAACTAATGATATTTATGAGTTACTATTAATTAAAACATGCGTGTTAGGTCTCCTGTGTCCCGCAAAACCAGTGTTTGCTATCTCAAGAAGTGTTGATAAGCTGCAATGTGCAAAAAACACGATAAAATTTGAATTTCGCGCCACTTGAGAAACGTTTCACCTTAACGGGGAACTTTCCGAGGTGCTTTTTGTATTCATTCCATTCATTTTACCACCGTAGGTCACGCCATCTTCACAT
The DNA here is from genome assembly GCA_951392215.1 of Epirrita christyi. Lineage (NCBI taxonomy): Eukaryota > Metazoa > Arthropoda > Insecta > Lepidoptera > Geometridae > Epirrita > Epirrita christyi. The sequence continues at coordinate 5,918,827 of OX595849.1, read as the reverse complement.
TGTGGATGCGAGGGAGCAAGCCCTCGTTTCTTCCGTGCACCTGCAGGGAGTGGAATGAGCTCCCGTCGGATGTCTTCCCACTGGGAATATACCCAAATTTAAGAGAAACTATAGGTTTTTTAATGGTAAGCATCACGTTTGCAATCCCGCGGTATTGCAAACGTGATGCTTACACCTGCAGGGAGTGGAATGAGCTCCCGTCGGATGTCTTCCCACTGGGAATATACCCAAATTTAAGAGAAACTATAGGTTTTTTAATGGTAAGCATCACGTTTGCAATACCGCGGGTGTTGCAGATGTTCATACGTACGGCGACTGCTTTACTATAGGAGGGCCGTATGCTTGCACGGCAACTTAAATTTTTGTTAGTAGTAGAACTTCTTGTGAAAGAGTTCGTCCGGGGAAGTACTACAACCGTACCTATTTCTGCCGCCAAGCAGTGTGTTCGCATTGCTGTGTTTCGGTTTGAAGGGTGCGGGTGCCGGTGAAATTACAGGCACATGAGACTTTTCATTTTTATGTCTCAGGGTCGGCAGCGCGCATGTGATGCCTCTGGTGTTACAGGCGTTCATAGGTTACGGTAACTGCTTTCCATCTGGTTGGCCGTAAGCTTGTCTGCTTGCCAAGTAGCATAAAAAAAAACGGGTCTGGTTGTCGATAAGCTTTCAATTATTTATGAATGTCTAAAAGTGCTCAAATGACAATGAACTCGCTTATTTATCAATTGCCAATGACTCATGGCGGTCAAAATAAGAACAGCCCGACAAAAAATTGTGTATTGTGGTCGTGATATGGATTTAGAAAGGGTACTCGTGTTCCCATAGTTTAAGTATTCATCGTTTTCATGGTCAAATCAGAAAGACTACCCAATGCACTCCCAACGCAAATCGCAAACTATCTGATTTCTTTCGAGCGCAGTGCAAAGTCAGTAAAAAAAAAGTAAGTACTTAAATGAAGTTGGTTGATTTGGACATCTGCACAAACGAGTCTTTGCCGTTATGTAATCTTGCAGCTATAGGTAGGTACTACATTCTTCGGAAGGACACCTGTCTGTATTTACATTATATCATTGGTTGGATATTTACTAACATTTACATGAGCTTCAATTCATGATTAATGCATGATGCATTGTTGACGACTTTCCCAGGACTTTCAGAACTAGCATAACGGAAGTTGATGTCAGAAGACTTGGAAGTAGACCACTGTACCTACTTATTTCGATTAAAAACACATCTAAAACTTTTTTTTTATTTTTTTTTTTAAATTACAGACTGCCATGTGTCCCACCTGATGTAATCCCATAACAAATGCAATACCTATGTTCAAATACAAATGTAAGGTCACGTCCACCTAGGACGCGCCCTATTTGGCATTGCACTGCGCCCGTCATCCTGAGACAAAGATGAAAAGAAAAATAAATCCTATTATGTTTTTTGAAAAACCTCAAATAAAATGGAAAAAACTAAAATTCAGTTATTCGCACGGCAAGCTAACTCTTTATCGCGAGGAATCGTTGTAAATTCCTGTATTATAGAAAACTATTTAAAAATCCTTCTGATGTCAACGAATAAATAATAATAGCGATGGGGGCATGTTATGGCGTCTGACAAATATAGGTACATAATTAATTCCCGAAGCCTTTAGGAAGGCCTACGAAACAAACATTGTGTCAGTAAATCATCTGATATTGATTACTGTCATCCGATTCCAAACCACATTGATTGTAAGAATCATTACTCAATGGCTTCCTGATATGCAATCCTATACATAGGTACAGTTTGCAATAGAATTAATGCTGTGAAAATGACACCCGGTCCTCAAACGTCTAGCTAAAGGACCCGTGATGATGAGCGAGTACATATACGAAAATTCGTAAAAAATAATAATATAAAGTCGGTGTGCATGACACGTTAAAGAAACTCAGTGCCAAAGCCAAATGCCAACACATCTATAAAAAGTATGTTTGGAGTGATATGCAATATTAGGCTCTCTTTGAACAGTGTTACTCGTTTGGGTGTTACTCGTTGGGAACCCTCCGTCTATAATATGATAAGCAGAACCTCTCACGGAAATACTTCCCGCCCTGTCTCTTAGAGGTTAAGACTTTGACAAGAGTCAAATAGGCTTCAATTAAGGTGGAGATTCGTTTCGTGTTTTTTTGCTAATCACAGCTGATCAACACTTCTTGGGATAGCGAAAACAGATTTTGCGAAAACTTGAAGACCTAACTAACACACATGTTTTGATTGATAGTTTCTCATATATATCATGTCAATAACACAGTTTATGGCAGGATATATCCAAGGGCATACAAAAGTCCAAAACACGAATCCAATGAAAATAATTGGTAAAAAAAAAAAAAACTGAAATAACAGATAGGGGCAGTAAGATGATGAATGTATGGTACCTATGAATCAATTCCGATAAAATTTATATGGGACCACCTCTGAAGTATGAACTACCAAACAAAAAAGAATCATCGAAATCAATTCATATTTGGCAGAGTAATCGTGTAACAAACATACAAAAACATACAGTCGAATTGATAATCTCGTCCTTTTTTTGAAGTCTGATAAAAATGCCCAATTACAAGTTATACTTGCATAATTTGTGTTTCTAATATTAGTGCTACTTCGAGCACTGTCTTATTTCTTTAATACTCAATTATTTTGTTGCAAGTATAGCTATGTTATGGATACTCAGATTCTACTAGCTAGGGGGTAGTCAGAGGCAAGTTGATAAATTGTATTTGTCACATACTCATACTCATATATTTACCGTAGGAGCTTTACAGCACACTTGGTTATGTCAAATTTACACACATAGTAGGAACAATAAATAATAAACTAAACAAATACAGAAATATTACCTACTCAGAGCCATTCAAAAACAGACATGCATAGGGATACACAAGATAACACAATTACTTTGAACAAAAAAAAAAACCTAAATACTAAAAATACAAGTTATTATTTAAAGCAGCTGTAAATGGGCGTTGTCAACAACTTCCAATCTAAAAGTTCTTGTCAAAACATTAAATTATACCAAAATTAAATGATTCAAAGAGAAATGTCAGAAACAAAAGCTGCTGTAAAGGGGCATTGTCAATTACATAGAAAAAAAAACAAACATACTACCCCACTTTATCGATCATATTTAGCATGATGGAAATATTTGCCACATGCATACTTTGTTGATCATATTTAGCATATGTAATTTTACCTACAAAGGTCTATGCATAATAATATATACCAGCAAGATCCATAGATGACAGACAAAAGTTAGTTTGTACTGATTTACAAAGCCATTTTATTAAGACATCTGAATAAATTATACAAGAATCAATAGTATGGATGTGACCATAATATCAAACGCATCACATAATTAAGCAACCTAGAGAATCAAAGGACTGGGATGTTCATAATTAATGACTTCCTAAATGACAGCATGCCTGTGTTTGGATAGTTTTAACAGTGTGTGAAATTTGAAATTAAAACTCTTCATTTTGATAGATGGCAGTAGGTTAGCATTAGGAGAACTACCTTAAACCGTTTTTTTGTATGAATGTTGACAATTAAGAATAAAAAATGTATAGAAAAGTGTGCTGGCGATTATTTTGCATTTGCAGTTTAGCTTAGAAATGTTGCACAGAATGAAAATAAAAAAAAAAAAAAATGAAAAGGTGACAAAAGGTGGTCATGCTATGTCTAATTTTCAAGAACCAGAGGCCCAATTCTCTAACTTTGAAACATTCCAGTCACAATATAATCTCGTGTCAGTCGCACTGTCTCGTATATTAACTATTACTTAATCTTCGCGTATACATGCTAAGATTAAGTAATAGTAACTATATAGGTGACAGCTGACAGTGCGACTGAGACGAGATTATACTGCGAATTGAATGTTTTTAAATTAGAGAATTGGGCCTCTGATCTGATTCAGAGTCTAATGTGGTCTAACCTTGGATTTACCCAGTTTGATCCTTATCTAAATGACATATCGATAGCTTGTTGGAGGTTTGAATTTCAACACCTTGTTCATACAAGATCTGTCTGTTTGACACATTTAAGATTTGTCATTTAAGAGTGCACCAATCGTAGATTAAATTTTTACGTCATTAAATAAAGTAAAATATTGAGGTTTAACATATAGGTACATAGATAATACATTAAACATAAATCCGAGGAATCATTATGACTGCCACAACGATCTTGGGTTGTACCCATCCACAGTCATTCAGCATAGTCCGGTTTGTGGTAACCATTCAAGAACCTTTACACCCCAATATATGACAATTCTTTGAGCTAAGTATATATATATATATATATATATATATATATAACCTGCCCATTGCCACTTCTACATGCTAGCTTTAAGAGGTAGGTTGGTGATTGTGGTTTTTCTATGGATCTCCTCATTTTGGATTCTACCACAGCGAAAATCCGAGCATAGATCTCCCCATAGCCCACTGCGCAATATTAAGCTTGTTTATGAGGTCAATACCAACATATATTTTGTCATAAACAACATAATTTGAATGAATATTAGTTGTCTTTTCAATAATCAGTTTCTAGATTCAGAAATAGACATAAACTTTGTATCTCTACAGCTGTAGTAAACAAACTGGTACCTATATTGACATTCAATGCAGTCACCTGACTTGCTGAAACATTTTAATTTCTATTTTTATGTCTAGAATGTTGGTATTCAAATACTTACCAATATCGGTGATTGGTGCCTTTGTGCAATAACCTTTTAGATGTCCTGAATCAGAATCATCAAGCACTTCAGGTATCTCCGGCAACCCAGCAACAACAAAATAATCCGCAACTCTCCTCTCGTCCATTTTCACAACTGTTACTTATTGCATGAGATATCTACAAGAGAAAAGTTCAACAAATTGTTATCTACCATCCGTTTTTAGGAGTTGCAGACATACCTAACCTGGCTTTTTGTATTACGGGTTTTGTTACATTATCAAGCAAAAGTTGAAATAACTGAAATGTGATACAAATTAGAACATCAAAATTAAGCAGCAATGAGAAGATAATACTTTAAAAGATCAGAAAAATTAAATTATTACGAAGAAAGTAAACTTACAAGTTTATTGATAGTTTGTAAATTGAACGCATATGTCCAATTTCAACCATTTTAGATGGGAGGAGATTTTCTACACGTTTTGTACTGTATATAATGATCACCAAAGCTTAGCACTACTTTGCAAAATGTTAAACCTAAGATTTGTTAGCAATTATTTTTGTCGAGATTTTGGCCGATGATAATCACACACAGTGACAGATTGAGATTAGGGAGCACAGCACAGACTAGATAAACTACTAAAAAGAGATAGGTGATTATTGACCTCAGAATAAAGAGTCTTTATTCTGAGTTATTGACTCACTCAACTCACTCATTTCCGTAGACGAGGTAAATTTTATACACTCTTCTTTTCCATGGCTGGCTACTAGAGGAATTCTCTAAGACTGGCTAGAACGTTTTAGTAAACAAATAATTCGTCCAAGGTTTACGTTTAAGGTTAAGTAGAACGTACATTAAAAGCAAGACTGAGTAAAATAAAGTACTTAGCGTAAACATAGAATTCAACGAATGAAAGGATGTACTGTACGTAGGTAGGTAGGTGCATACCTTGGAGAAAATAAATTAAAACGTATAGGTAGGTACGGGATATTAATTCCGCCAAGTAAACTGCTAAAACAAAAAAGTTCATCAATACGTTCCCTTGGAAGTTCAACCACTGAGTACCACAACCATAGAACAACATTACTCACGAGACCACAACCCATGACAACAACTATTGAAGATACTACTTTTCAACATTTACCTCATAACTTGACCTTGGTACTTTGCTTAGAGACCTCAACACCGTCTTATAACAGGTGGATCTTAATGTACCTAGTTTTTATTACATTGGATAACATAACACCCAACAGTCACATACATAGTCCAACCCGGCCACAATATCTGTGCACCTCGCTGGAATGCGGCGCCTCTCCCGCTCCCCCTGTCACCTCTCTCTCTCATCAATAATAAATTGATTTTAAAAGGTTAGTAATTTTTTTTTTACCTCCACATTTCTCGAAAAAACTTTTTTTCACACCGTACCCAGACCGCCGATATGACGTCACGAGGTCAGGTGCACAGATATTGTGACCGGGTATCTCACACTAGCGTTCCCTGAGTCTCTGTTTCTGGTGGGTTTCGTTCATGGAACTAGGTCTCAAAGTTAACAAAGTTGTATCGTGTAGGCCTTCTCTCAGAATTATTAAGTCAGTTATTAACTAAAATTATTATAGTATTATGTTCTGTGGTCACATTCTCGCTTATTCTCCTCTACCTTAAACTTACTCCATCTATGCTATTGTTTTTAAAACGCCGCCTTTTTCAAGCTGTTCACTCATCACATCCTTCCTTATTGTAAGATCACATCAGTGATCTGATGATTCTGAGTGATTTCTCTATTCATATGTTCCTTGCTCCAACAAGGCTCCGACCAACTAAGCTCTATACATCCTCTGAGCCATAATGTCAGGTTAGGTTACATTTTTGTTCCTTGCTCCAAGGATTACCTGCTCAGAATAATGACAAGCCTTGACAAGCACCTTAGAGAATTTATAGTAGGGAGATGGCAAGCATACGCTTTCCCCTCTGCCGAAGTACATGAACGGTCGTTCGTGTCAGTTTATAAAAACTAGTTTAGCCACGATCGTTCGCCATTCTGCGTTCATACCTGTCGCTATACGGAGCTCCTAAAAATGGTTGGTTGTGCTGTGGTTTCGTGTAAATGGCGGTCGGAAACATCAAATTTAACAAAATATGGAGTTTCTTATCACATATAAGTAATTGACAACACAATTAAGCCATTAATTTCACCGTAAAATATATTTTCTTACTGCAAGCTAACGACAGAAATAACGATACGTAATTTCTTGGTACGGGGACAAGTGATGTGAAAACAACGAACGAATGAATGAATGAAAGAAGCTGCAACGATTTTTATGAAGGATACCTAGGGAGTTTTCAGGCCGAAAAAACGATCTCAAAGCTGTAAAAAAAACCTGATTCCAAAGAAAATATCAATACCTACCTACATCGTTCAATACCAGCCAAAAATATAGGTTAAATGGGCTTGATTATATAACTGTTTTTGGGGTTAAAAGGGGTTGTAAGGTTATTTTAGAGGGTTGTATTTTAGTTTTTTTTCGGTTTTAGGGTTATTTCGTCAATCACAATATGAAATAAGGCAGGTATGCAAAAGTATTCGGATATTCGAATCTGGTTTCGTATGAAAAAAGCAAATCCACGAAAATACATTTTCTTAACAATAAATTGATCCATTTTAAAACCAATAGGTTATATTTTCATTAAAAAATACAATATAAAATGTCTTAATCCCAGCTTATAATAATTGTTAAATCCATGTATGTGGCACCGAATCATAGACCTTCTTATAATCAATACAAGCACCCGAGAGGTTTCCCTTGCTCCTCCTGACCTTCTGTCTGATGGCCATATCAATGAGGAGGAGCTCCTTAATACCACGGGAGCCAACCTTACATCCATTCCGAGCAGGAGCCAAAATATTGTTTTTTTTAACACTCAACAGTCACATATGTAGTCTTGATCCCACACTAGGATTCTCTGTATCGTAGGTACCTATCAGGAACTACGAGTACCTGGTACCATAACACCCAGATCCGGAACAAATATTTGCAGATCATGCATGCCTGATGCGTGTGATTTGGAAACCATATAATTTTATAAGAAACCAACGCACCACAGGTATTAGTGTAGTGATCATGAATACAAAATTGCATGGAGTTTGAAGAAATAATAGCCAAAATAGAAGCAAACTTCGTTCGCGTACAAAAGGGCGTACGCGTCCTACCGGTGAACTCTTAAATCCTAAAAAGACTGTTTTTTTTGCATGTTTGTTATGCGATTAGTTTTGATCAATATGAATCAATTCACCCATTCAAACATAATAAACATACATCCATAGACAAGATCAATAGACAATGAATAATCTTAATTACATTCAGTCTTTTACACCCCATCACTAGTTTTTGTGCTAGTGTGCAACTAACCAATAGTGTAATTACAGAAATTATTTATTTGTGTGCTTGTTTTATGTTTGTGTGACAGCTTTTATTTCCGTGTGCGTTTATAGACACGCCTTAACTTTCTGCATGAGTGTGCGTGAGAAAGTAAATGTGTGCTGTACGTGTTTACCTCGCCTCCCGCAAAAAGTGGCAGAAATAATTTAGTACAAGAAGTTGAGCATGCCATCTCCCTACATAAATTCTCTAAGACAAGCACAGTCATTATTCTAAGGTTAAGTACATGAATATCATCATCATCATCATCAGTCTGTAGATGCAGGAAGGAGTCCCATAATGTTCCATGCTCCAACAGAAGTCCACAGCCACAATTTGATTTGTTTGGTGCCATTTTACTTCTTATATATGCCTTCTTTAAACTTGTACTATGATTTCACAGATCATCATAATATGGCGGCCAGTGCTTAGAGGGAGGGAAACAACCCAGTGAGCTCTCTTTCTAATATGGTAAATAAATTAGAATCAGTAGAAATAATGAAACTTAAATCTGAATGATCCCACCACCTCCACTGAAATGCAACTGAAGTGAATGTTCTTTATGTTCATTGCTACAAGATGTTCTCCGATCAAAATTTTGTAGCCACTGAGCATTGACATTTAGTAGGTATATATATTATGCCACGGAGTTTCTTTTTAACTTATTCTTTCCCGTTCCCGCTGCTGGGCAATGGTCTACTCAAATTCTTCCACTCTTCCCGATTTTTAGCCAGAGAAAAAAAGAAAAAAGAACTATTCAAATAAAAATATTTATTTAGGATCATACATCTATTACCATGTTTTTTAGAGCAGCAGATGATGGAGTAATTTCACTGTAAGATACAATATCAGTGTCAACATCTGTACTTACCTGAGCACTAGCTAGTAGCATGCTGATAGCACCTTCTAACTCACATATCTCTTTGCAAGCTCTTATTTCTTTCTTGACCATGATTAGCAATTTACTGTATGTCCTAACTACATAACGATTAAATGAATTGATGTCTTGCTCATAGACATCCAGGAAAACATTTGCTGCATCAATAATTATTCTCGTGAACCTTGAGTCTCCCATATACTTCCGGAAGAATGTCATTAAGTAGACTATTTCATTCTCTGTCAAGTCTTCCATTGCCACATGTAATACTTTCCTCCTAAGCATTTCCTGCATCAATGCAGCAGCTATATGTGGATTATACTTCAGAGTGTAAGATTTCAGAACACAAGACAGGGCTTGTGTGAATTCCATTTTCCTAAGATAATTTTCATGCGGTGGTACCACATTTTTTGAAGTTTTGTTTCCATGCACAACCGTGTCTACATGTCTTGGATATGTTCTTTGCTTGCTTAAATTATCTGGTGCAAATTTATAAAAACCTTTTTTCTTCCCAGTCTGACGGGCAAGAGTTTCTCGTTTTCTTATTGATATAATACCATCAATCATGCCCACTGCTAAGATATCATCTTTTGCTGATATAGCCATACTTAACACTGCATTCGGGTAGTCAATGTTATGGATAGTTTTAAAGGTGCCTATATCATATATCTTCACATGTCTGTCTAATGAACCGGACATAAGTCGACTATTGTTGCTCGCTAGGCACAGGGAGGTCACTGTTTTATGATGTTGGGAAATGTTGGCTAACAGTTTTCCACTGTTGAAAATGTCCCAGACCTTGATTTCTGTGCCGCCCGCACTGATGAATATTCCACCTGATGGTAGAAAGAGTGTTGCTTCTACTGGACTTCCATGATTCACTGTCAGGACTGAGTCACTGGTTCTTGAGTCAAATAGCTTGACACTGTGATCGTAGCTTCCCGATGCAAATATGTTCGAGGAGATGGGGCTGGGTGCACCTGCTCTGATATAGTCAGTATGCTCTGTATAATTTGTCACTTTTTTTTCTGTAGCTATGTCCCAAACACCAGCAGATTTATCGTCAGAGAAGCTCAGGACTGAAACCTGATCCTTTGCAAAGTATGTTCTGTGGACCTGCAAATGTAAAACGCAAACATTCATGAGATGGTAAATAAAAAACGTAAATTCATTATAAAAAACTGGTCAACTGGGAGTCGGCGTCACGTATAGAGGATGCCATCCGTACATAGTAACCACTAGACCAATTGAACTTATTGACTAATAATAATCAACACATTTTAAATGCATATTTTCTTTTGGGAAATATTTTTTCGGTGATAGGGATTGTCAATTTTCATATATTTTCTTTTTATCTAAGCATTTTAAAATTATAAAAATTATTTATTTCTCATAACAAGCCCTTTCATTTGATATGTCACATGATGCATTTGACAAAAGTTAATTATGCTATATGTCCATGATTGCGTCACATAACTCTGTCATCATCATCTAAGCCTGTAGTAGTACACTGCTGGACATAGGCATAGACAGACAGACCATGAAACACACACACCCACATTACACACTCATTTTCACATTGTGATATAGATTAACAGTCATTTTATCATGGTGCTCCTGGTTTCACTAATACCAGGGGCATGTGCTAGTAATAGAATCTACTCACTGGTCCACTATGACCATGGAACACTCGTAACTCTTTTTTAGATGCAACATCAAAGAGTTTGACAGCTCCTTCTTCGCTTCCCGCCACAACCAGTTTGCCATCTGCCCTGAATGTGCATCCATATGCTGCTTCAGCAAACTTGTTGATATTTTTTGCAACTATCTTTGTTATAGGGTCGTATATCTGAAATGAAAGATAAAGTGCTAATTTAGTACTGATACTGAGCATTACAAGGGGCTTTTCACAAAAACTTTCTATGTTAGCTACCTGAACTCTCGCAGAACATGTTGCAGCGAAGTAATGGGGTTCCACAGGGCTGAAGTCCAGATAATCAACAGCTCCAAATTCTTTCACCAGCACTGGGGACTGAAAAGTGGTAAATATTATGTAAGTGATAAAATTTTGTAAGTACAGTGGCAGAATGAAAACGTTCGTCACAAAGGGTCTTAGTAGATTTGTTATAAAAAAAATAAAGAAAATATGTAGTTATTTACCGACTGATATATAAAGTCTAGTTATAGAACATATATTCCGTTGAGAAATAACGCGTTTTACACATACCCCTAAGTTTCTCCAGTAAATAGCATCCTGTGTGAGAACTGAAGCAGGCTTCTTGAAAACTGTTGTATTATTTCTTTTGTACGGGAATGATGGCTGAGACATGTTGCGTGTAAAGTATTTAGGTAGATACTTATTGATTATATTAAATAATACATTACTACTTGTAATTTACGAATAACACTAGACCTCGCTATTCTTTAGATTAGATTAGAACAACAACCATAACCACACCACAACACCGCACCACACAACGTGATTTTCATTTTGACAGGTATATAGATAATTGACATTGACACATGGTTGACACTGACGCTACATCACGTCGTGGTGTTGCTATAATTCGCTCTAAGTATCTCTCTTTTTCCTTCGTCCGAGCTCTTGAAGGTACTATGGAGGAGGCCTCAACCAGCAGTGAATGTCTGTCTGATGAAGAATGAAGACGAGGAAATAGATACACAATCATAACAACATTCATACATATAATATGAAAAATAATACAACTAATAGAAGTATATAAAAAAACATACAAATGGAACTGTTGATATATCTAATGACCGTTGCAAACGATCTAAAGGTAGCTCAATCTCAACTCATAGTATTACAGTGGCATAGAGGGTACTTAGGGCACAAATACAAATACATAATTTTCACAACCATCCAAAAATAACATAAAAAATGTTTTTTTTTGTTGAGCGTGGCTGTGGTGTATCCGGCCTTGAACGTGATTTGTCCGGCCTGACCGTGGTGTGTCCAGCCTAAGAATAATACCCCTCCATCTCCTCCCGTGGATGTTGTAAAAGCCGACTAAGGGATCATTCCAGAGGATGGGCAGCAGCATCCGGCTGAGACCGAGAACTCAACACGAATACTGCGATAACCGATCCGCCTGCCAAGCATAGTGAATAAGACGATTCCCCCCATTGTATTTTATGAGGGAGGCCTCGTCCAGCAGTGGATGCCCAAAAGCTATTGATGATGATGATCTTTGGGCGTTGGTTAGAATAAGTTTTATCCTTTTTCGAAGATGGTGACAGGCGCACACGCTCGCTGCTCGCTTCGAGCCACTTCGAGCAGACGACAGTCATGGGGTCGAGTGTGCAACGGGGCAACGACATGGTAAGCATGTAACTGACTTGAACGTTCCTTGCTCCAAGGAACTGACTAGGCCGAACTTCTTCACATTTTGCTGTCAGCAATGTCCATCCATTTGTATGTCAGTGTCAGTACTGTCAAGTGTCAATGTTCGTAACAAAAATACCGAATTAGAGGATTCTTTTGTGATTTGTGAAGAAAGTTATAGTCCAAAATACGAAAAATAGAGACGAATCAAGTAAAATGTTAAAATTACTTAGCCGACATGGCCGCCGAAGTGCTGTAATAAATCTATACACTGAAAAGTTTGAGGTTAGAAAAGCAAGGATTTATTATGTTTACTCATCAACTGCACCAGTGAGATTTGCTTCCACCAGTGGCAGCGATGTGGGGAAGACAGCATCTTTGATTGACCCTATACCAGAACCGCCTCCGTTGCCTGATCCATCTACCATTGTCGATCTGTCGGGAGCCGTCCAAGCACTGGCGTCAAATGGAGAACCTACGTTCCCAAGCATCGGTCTCGGTGGCTGGAGCCCCGTAGGTATGGTTCAGCAATGCCTGGAGTACCTCCACATATCCCTCGATGTTCCTTGGTGGGGTGCTATAGTCATTGGTACAGTAGTTGTGCGTCTGGCTATGTTTCCCCTAGTTATTATCTCACAAAGAAATACCGCCATTATGAATAACAACCTGCCTGAAATACAGGCGATCCAATTAAAAATGACTCAAGCGAGGCAGACAGGTAACCAGCTAGAAGCTGCTCGGTATGCACAAGAAATGATGCTATTCATGAAAGAGAAGAAAGTTAACCCATTGAAGAACATGATTGTCCCCATAGCACAAGCACCGTTGTTCATTTCCTTCTTCATGGGATTAAGAGGAATGGCTAACTGCCCTGTGGAGAGCCTTTCCACTGGTGGCTTATGGTGGTTCTTAGACTTAACTGTGCCTGACCAATTCTTCATACTGCCATTGATAACAAGTGCCACAATGTGGGCGACGATTGAACTTGGGGTGGATGGAGGCCGCTTGGATGCTCAAAACATGCATGTTATGAGGTACCTACTCCGTGCTATACCGATTGTGATGATTCCATTCACTATTAACTTCCCTGGAGCTATCCTTGTGTACTGGACTTCGAGTAACTTCATTTCACTATTGCAAGTGAGCACACTGAAGATTCCAGCTGTGAGAGATTACTTTAAGATCCCCAAGCTATTAAAACATCAAGCTGACAACCTGCCAATGAAGAAAAAAGGCTTTGTAGAAGGAGCCAAAGATTCATGGACTAACATAAAGATATCCAAAGATTTGGCTGAGAGACAGAGGATAGATGAACTGATGTTTACCAAAGCTGGTAAAGGAGCTTTGCAAAAAACTTACAAATTCGACCCCACAAAGTTAACAAATGTACAAGCAAAATCAAAATAGATTTTGGGTAGCTTTTAGAAGTAGATTTTATTGTAAAAATAAATGTTCATAAATGTTTATATGAAGATTTTTATTTTATGAATATTAGTCATGTACCTATACTATGTAGTGTAGAAACACTTTTCGTTTAAGAAACAAACTCTTTCACAAAAAAGTTCTAATACTAACATAACAATATTATTAGTAGGTATCTATAACTTCTCTACTCAAAATACAGCAGTATCATAGAATAAATAAATTCTCATCTATTCATATCAGTATGCAAAACATTATCTGTCTGACCTACCCTCGTTTTGAAAGTAATGTGAAAATATAATGTGTGTGTATATAATATGTAGAATTGTCATATTTTCTTCTTTTTTATTATCAGTGCGTATTATAGTATTTAACTTATTTCTATTTATTAGTCTATTTTATAAAAGTTGGTATATTATGTATTTGAGTATGTAAAAACTGTATTTTATCATTCTATCATTATTGTTATTATTTTGACTCTGTGCACACAGCCGTTTCGTTACTGCTTCGCTCGTTATTGTCCATCCACAGGTTGCCTGGAAGAAATCGCCCATTGTACTGCTAATTTTAATAAATCCTGTTATGTATTCCTGGTGTACAATAAAGTGTTAATCTATCTATCTATGCTTAGTGATGTGTCTAAGTTATTGAACGAGCGAAGCGAGTTCTCTGAGTCAACTTGGAAGAATCGGCGTTTGTATGTATGTATGTTTGTCCGATGAAAACTTCTTAACTGTTTATCCGATCTTCATGATATTTAGTATGGAGGTGGATAGTATTGGTACAATTTGTAGGTAAGGTATGAGCTATACCGGTCGGGGGTTGACGAGATATTGAGGTCCAAAAGAGGGTAAAAAAATTAAAAGTGAGACAGTTAGATCAAGTGGGGTGTCTAATGAAAGCGCTTTGGTTGGACATTTCAAAACTGTTTTTAATAAGTATTTAAACTAAGTAGTTTCTGAGATATTAGGGAAAATAAAAAACGTAAAAATCTAAAATTCTAGGGTACTTCCAGCAATCCCACAATGCTGAAATTTGGTAGGCTTGTAGCTTTTGTGACACAAATACAGGGAAAAGTCTGAAATTTAAGAATTAAGAAGCTTATACTCCAATAAATTAATCCAATATAACATCCGTTGTTGACCTCCCATTTCTAGGAATTTGAATGACGTTCGAGTTCTATAGGTATAGATTTCGTCAAAAGGATGTTATCAATTAATTCGTCAGGTACCTACTTGATATACTAACAGGTATGTAGTATGTACGCCCCGTTGCTCAGTCCTATTCGATGATCTGTAGAAAATTACCTCGAGGTGAAAATTAAAAAAAAAAAATGGAAAATATGGAAAGTCGGGCTGATAAAGGTGTCATCGCGAGGTCTCAGTTCGGGGCGAACCACTAGTTTAAACAAAGTGATAACATTATTCCATTCTTCCATATAGTCTTCATCCTAAGGTTGTCTGAAAGAAACCGCTGTAAGCGATTAGACCGCCCGTTGTGCATTTCTTTTGTTTATGTTTAATTTTCTGTATGTTAGCACCAGAAACATGACGTAACCAAGTTAGAGCTGTGGTTTTGCGCAATAAAGAGTTCTATCTATCAATGCTATTCATATGGCCGTAACCTGCCTCTAAATTTATATAGCTTGTACCTATTTTGTACATGTTATAAAGATAGTTACCAAAAATACGATATCTTTCGTAGTTTAATGTAAACAACAAATAATGAAACATGTGACGCAAATGTCGAAAGTAGATAGGTACTCAATGTCTATTATTACGAAGAACTAGGTAGGTAGCTTCCTATCTACCAAGACAAGAACAATATCCCACCAATATTGGAATACAAATGGTTGGGAGTGCTCCAAAATATCTCGGTATTGTGTTAGCGGATCCCGAGGGCGAGTGAGTACCGAGCCTGGAGTGTATCGGGTTGCTAACTGGTTTCGGGTTTTGTGGCTGGTTCTGGCGGTCTGGTATAAGCCAGAAGTCGAGTTATGATTTAACTTGGACTTTGAAGAGTCTATTCTAGGTAGATACATAGGTACCTATTTACCATAGGTTATTAGGTACGACCACATTATAAGTTACGTAAACAAGTAGTAAAAACAATTCCATAAGTATTAGGTATTTTTTAAATTCATTTCACAGACTATGCACTAAGACCTAGCCGATTTGATGGTGCATACAGTTTTCGCCGCTAGCGTCATCTCGATCCATGGCCAAATTGGTCAAGGTATCATCAAAAATAGAAGCGAACATTTAAATAATTTACTTAGATTGAACAGTTCCTCAGAGCATTCCCAGTCGAATTTTCAACACTAATGCAGATGTGGAAATCGGTCCCTAAAACCTTCACCTTTCCACTTCAGATACTAGCGTTGACCTATTCTCATCCTCTTTGGCACGAAGGTGTTTGCGTGGCCAGAGTAAAAGGTATCACCCGTGCTGTCATTTGTATTCAATGGAAACCGCTCGTTTGAAGATGTGTAATATGTGTATGATGAAAAGCGTGGGCGATAACACTTACCCTTGTGGCACGCCAGTGTTGATGGGCATGGGGTCCGAGTAGAATCCGTAACCGGATTTAATGCTCCAGCTGGATAGAAAACTGGTGACCTAATTGCATAATCCCTCGAGACGGGAAGGTCCTCGAGATGCAAGCTTCGATAAAAACACCGTGTGCCAAACCCAATCAAACGCCTTTGCGAAATTCAAGCTTATTACAAAAGCCTCTCTTCTACTCTCAGCGGTTTCTGCCCAACGGTGAGTGAGGTAGACTCAAGATCGCCCGTGACGGAAACCGTATTGCGTTAGGTCATCAGTGGTATTCCCCCAGATAACCAAGAAGCAAAGCGTTGGTCACTCGCTCTATTACCTTACCTACTTTATCATCATCATCATCACCATATTTTCAGTCCGATTGCACCCATTGTTGGGTACAGGTCTCCTTTTTAAATACGCCATTCTTTTGGGTCCATCGCTAGTCTCGTCCATTGGTTGCTTGTCTGCCTCTTGGCCGTCCTGCATCACTTGGCCACCATTCTGTGATCGCTTTCTGCCATCTCCCATCGACCCTTCTAATACCTTACCTACTTACCTAATTTAAATTCTAGGCACAGGCACAGTCTTTAGAACATAGGCAAATTTATTAGTAAAGCTGCTGGATTCGACCAAAAGGTGATAAAGTTGGCAACTGAACTCGGCGGTAGCTGTCTTTCCCGGAAATAATAAGGGGGAGGCAATTGCACGAACAAAGCAGACTGAAGGATAGATGCTTAGAGCGCAATTACAGATGTCGAGAGCCGTGAACGTGGTTTTATTTCATTAATGGTTAATGGGAATTAATTAGACAAGGAGCAAGCTGCGTAAAGCCGTAAAAACATGCAATTTTTCGTAAAAACCCAGGCCAATTTCGTCACAAACTGACTGTCTGGCGGACGTGTTTTAACATAAGTAGGTAATACACTTCTTATCAAAAAAATCGAAACACTTCTCAAGTTTATGTGTTCAATGGATTAGTAGAAAAATATTGTAATAAAAGGAAAAAGAAATTGTCATATAGCAGTAGGTAGTACAAGTTTACGAACTGCAAACAAATATAATGATGGCTTTTCTTAAATAAATAATCCTCTGATTTGTTTATTTGTCGACAGAAAGAAATTCTTGGTAGTGTTTCGATTTTGTTTGATGAGAAGTATATTTTACTCATGAAGGTATATAGGTATTTCCTCTTCCTCGCGTCGTATTCCTCAATGTTTAAGGTCATGACCCTCTCCAGGGATCACTTTTTGCTGGACGATGTCGCGCCGATGAGATAAAAGTTAGGTGTAGGTATTCATTCAAGTTAGTTGTATAGATAACTAGAAAACTATTTATTGGATCAAAACGAAGAAGAATGTACACAGGCGAACTTTAGGCTTGTTAGCATTTTCTTCCAGCTGACCTTTGTGTAGCGAGGAGTTAAAATGATAGCCCCCTTAGGTAGGTACTTACTTATAAACGTTATTTGAATACGTGCATTGCTTAAAATTGGTCATGTTACTGATGTACATTGTTGGGTAGTAAGACATGGCAATATTTTATACTTACTACTTTCGTAAGTAGTTAATTATTAGGTAATATTTAAAATATTATTAATTACTAAGTAGACAGAGATGCAATTCTGTAATAAATAACATAAATATATAAAAAATACTCGTACATTATACTCGTACAACATTCAGGTATACTAAATCTTGTTCACTATTTTGCAAGTTGTTTTTTTTGCGAATAATATTTTTAGAACTTTGTTACGAACCTACCACCAAACAAAAGATACCTACCTATACAGGTATTATTAAGGTTACAAGTTCCTATAGATAAGTAAGTACTCCAGGTAAAAAATCATCACAGGTACGAAATAAAACGGCTGTTAAAACAAAAGAACATCTACTTACATAAATTATTTCCACAATCAAATGAAAGCTAAAGCAATTTTCTTTTACTACTTTAAAGTAAAGTCCTACATTCAACGTCCAATAACAAAAGGCATTTGCGCCGTAGATACCTCGACTGGTCCGGGACATCGATTTATCAACTACGTACATAAGTAGGTAGGTACTTACTGTGTTTTTCCGGGAAAGCTTTGGGAAGCGCGGAATTAAAACAAAGAAAACCAAAGTTGGAGGCGACTGTCTATTGTTTGTTGTTGATACCTTCTAAGGATCATGTTGAATGAAAATCAAATGGAATGAAGTGGACCTAGCTACGTAGCAGATTATTGTTTCTCAATGAGCAAGATCAAGTTTTCATTAAAATACGAGGAATAAGTTCCTATACATGACACAAACAAAGCTCGAGAGGTACTAGAAACCTCCTTCAAAGGAACCTTTCTTATTTCAAAACATCTAAAAAAGAATTGTTATTTTATCCTAAACCAAAGTAATTACAACAGCGCGGGGAAAATTCCTCTGGCGAACTTTTCGTGGTTTTTTCACCCCACTGTTTCTGAACAAGAAGTTTCCCATTACTAGATTGCCTGGGTTTCCGTTAATTGCCTGAGAGCACTCCTGTCTTACAATTTTATTGCTATGCTGTGTATCTTGTTGGTAATGTTTTTACCTGTTTATTTATTGCTACGAAAGTGTTAAAAAAATACAGACTGTGTCGGCCGTGTGTTTTACGTGAATACGAAACTATGTAACGTAGCGAAACAACCTCAAAATAGTGGTGCTTCTCTCTCCCCCGCGCGCGATGCGTCACAGTCCTCACTCAACGTACCTAACTAAGGATCATAGAATTAGTTAGGTACGTTACCTAACTAATTCTATGATCCTTTAGCTATCGAGTGGAGTAATTAAATTTTGGATGTAGATGATAGCTATGTTATGTAGATGTAACACCAAATTGTTATCATCAGTTTTCTGAATTGCCTCCCACGATAGAAGCAAATTTATGACGTAATATCCCCTCCGTCCTCAATCACGTCAAAAACTATTGGTATACCACGGTCTACTTAGGTCTACGGCGTAGAGCCTCTACGAGTTTTAGTTATTACGAGATTTTAACTTGCATGTTATTGTATTTGAGTTGATTAAGATTCTTTTCTTCAGATTTTCTCGGTCACAAATCGGCATTAACGGAAGACCAGCTGCTGCATAATATGCTGAGTAAGGGACTATTTTGGAACAGATATACGACATGTAATGTCAAGTGGATCACTGAATTATGGCGTTCATTGAAACATCTATCTATCCTTTCTCTGATTGCATTTATTCATATAGGAGTAAGATAAGTACCAACTCTTATTCACACTATATCATGATATTTATAGCCCATAGATAAAAAAAACCATACACCTTATGGGTTGTGGGAGAAAAGCACTGTATCTTAATTGAATTCCCGAGTTCCCGTCCCAAATGTTTCTAACTACTCTCACTAATTCAGCAAGACCAACGTGTTTTTCGACACAATAATGTTTTTCGATATTTTCTTTCGAAATTGATGACAATCATTACAGTACAAGATCAATAGATAGAAAATGCACAAGACAACATTAATTATGTCAGGTACATAAGCATTTTTGATGGCCTCTGTGGTGCGGTGAAGGTTCGCCTGCGACGCAGGAGGTTGCGGGTTCGATTCCCGCCTCGGAACAAATATTTTTCCGATCTGCAGATATTTATTCAGGGCGTTCTGGGTATTTTTCTATGTATAATAAAAAACATCTATCTATGTAATGTATTGTATTAAGTATATCAGTTATATAGTAACCATAACACAAGCTCTGCTTACCTTGGGGCTAGATAATGTTGTGTGAAATGTCCATAGCATTTATTTATTTATTTTCTTCATACCTAACTTTTGTTTACTGTAGAGTTTAGTGATAGTGCTTTGATAGACTTGAAAGGTCAAAATACTACACGTTAAAAACAACCTTTTTCTGTCATTCCTTCACACCTCGTACTCTCCCGTCTCTACAGATTGCTTCTAAACTAGATTAGTAACTTTGTGATACATAATCTTATTAGGGTTTCTGGGTCCCGGTAATTCACTGGGGAGGTTCAGGAGGCACCTCATTACAGAGTCTGTCTGTTCGCTTCGATTAGATTTGTTAAGAGGTAGGTAGAGGTACTATAATAGGTGGTGCCAAATAACAACAGTATTGTATCGAACTGATATGATAATTAAGTAAATTCATTTGTCTTACTAGAGTTATATAGAATAGAGATATTAAAATTTTCACAATTAAAAAAAAAGGTGATCTGCTTGCTGAGATGTATATCTCAGGTCGTGAGTTCGATTACTGGAATAATTAATGGATTAGCAATAGGTACTTATACATTTTACGTCATACTAATTACTACCAGAGGAAGGCCATATCCACAATTCTGTATTAAAGGCCTTCAACTTTATTAATAGCTGTATTCGGAGATTTTTCTAAAGTTTATGTATTATTTTGGAATGTACTCATCAAGCCCTTCCATTTGATACCAAACTAATTCAAACTGTATAATTTTTTTTGAGGTTGATTGCATTTTATTTCCACCATATTGATTTTAGTGTGACCTATGACGTCATGACCATATAAGTTCCTTGTCTTGACCATATGTGACCTATGACACGACGTCAAGAAACTTATTCATATACCCATTTGCCAAAAAATATGAAATAGTTCCGAAGCTGCGGAATAGATGAACAAACTGACACACACACAAACAAACAAACAAACAAACATAAACTGCCAAAATCATAAATCTCCTTTTGCTTGACTGTAGTCGGGTAAAAAAACTAGATTAAGGTACATAATACTCTAGTCAATTTAACATCTAATTGTTTAACCAACCAACTTATTTTTTCCATTATTTTGTAGGTAGGTACTAACCTATACTACTGAAGAACAAACTCTATGTTTACAAAGATCTTTTTACAAGAAAAGAACGAACCAAAGATGCACTATTGAAACGTTTGTGGACCAGATCTTTTAAGTAGTTTCCAAGTAGATGGTTAAAGTTCCGAAGGTACACAGCTACGTACAAATTCTACCATAAAACACTGAAGATAACCTCGGTCCGGACAGCATTCGTTGCCTGGCGCTTTTGGAAGATTTATTCGGGAAATCTAGGGAACAAAGGAATATTACAGTTCTACTGATATATCTTGCACCTGCAGTGACTGACATATTTAGGGGTATAGGGGTAAAAAAGTTGGGTTATATTCTATGGTTATATGAATTCATTTCATCATAGATATCTAGCTTACTTCACTTCACTTCTTAGTTTAAAGCTATATTGCTATCGCTTAGGGTAACGTTGGGGAATAAAGGTTCTCGGGTGACGACCACAAACCAGACGACTTAGGCTTCATATACACGAGCGGCTCGATGTCAACGGCAGAAGCAACTGCACCTGTCGGCGGCAGCCGTTGCGACTGCTGCAACAACTGCAAGCGTCGCTATAGCTCGACGGCTGCTGCCGACAGGTGCAGTGGCAACTGCCGTTGACATCGTACCGCTCG
Organism: Epirrita christyi; assembly: GCA_951392215.1. Taxonomy (NCBI): domain Eukaryota; kingdom Metazoa; phylum Arthropoda; class Insecta; order Lepidoptera; family Geometridae; genus Epirrita; species Epirrita christyi. The sequence continues at coordinate 5,897,071 of OX595849.1, read as the reverse complement.
TGTAGAAGAGCACTTAGTAGAGGAAGGCCCTCTTCTCAATGGAGTAAATACATTATAAACGTTGCAGGAAATCGGTGGATGGAGGCGGCTTAAGACCATTCGTCATGAAATTCTAAGGGCCTATGTCCAGCAGTAGACTTCTATAGGCTGATGATGATGATCACACACCTGTGATTATTTATGAGTTAGGTAGTTATATATAACTACATATAGCTATATATATAGCTGACGCGGGGTAAGAAGATAAATCGTTGTTATTGTCATGGCAGGATTTATTGTATTCTGGTACTTTAATTGTTATCTAGGCCGATCGTATCTATAGCCTACGGCTCAGTGTTACGAGTACATAAACAGTGTGCATTGAAATTGGGTCACTAAGAAAAACTACAATACCTCCCAAACTCATTCCGACCTCCGTGGCTCTGGCGCTGCCTTTTGTACTTTGTGGTGGCATGCTGAGAAACAAGAGGTGCGGGTTCAATTCCCAATGTGGGGCAAATGTTTGTATGATCTGCATATACTTTTTTCGGGTCTGGGTGTCGTAGTACCATGGTATTCGTAGTTCCTGATATCCACGGCACAGGAAGTCCTAGTGTGCCATCAGGACTATTATACTGTTGGTTGTTAAGTTGTAAAATATTACGTAATATAATATTTTATAAATAACACATAACATAACATAATACTAGGGGGGAGGACTTTTACAGGCAGATGATGATGATGACTTTGTATAATACTATAATGCAGACAAACAAAAAATACATAAAAGGTTAAACACAGACACTCAACTCCCTCACTAGGATTCCCTGTGTCGTGGGTATCAGGAACTACGAGAACCATGGCACCATAACACCCAGACCCAAAACAAATATTTGCAGAACATACAAACATTTGTCCGCAGCGGGAATCGAACCCGCAACCTCTCGCATCTTAGCTGGCTGCTCGCCCGCCGCACCACAATGGTTGGCGGATTGGGGTTGTCAAAACCATTAATTTGTGATCATACTTGTCCCACAGTACGGAGCCTTTAGTGCGTGAGTCTGACTTGTTTTATTATTTTTAATTTATTTCCCTTCACATTATGTTAGGGGGAGGCCTCGTCCAGCAGTGGACGGCTAATGGTTGCTGATGATGCTGATAACGATAATAGTTATTTGTTATACAAGAGTGCAAAGTTGCTTTTTAACCGCGTGCTCAATTTTGATGACCGAGCAAGCGAAGGATTCTAAAATTTCATCACGAGCGCATCAGCGAGTGATTAAAAAATTAGAATCCTGAGCGTTAGCGAGGGAATCAAAAGAGCACGAGGTGAAAAATCTTTGCACTCGAGTGCAACACGTAACTTTTCATCTCACCTCAGCGAGGAAATGACTAAATGCAAAAAAATACATTTACAATCACAAGATACTTTTGCGCATTTTTAACAGTTTCAGTCAATTCTGTTGGCGTCAAATAAACTTCCTCGTCGCTAGAATCACTCATTTTAGGTTTTTCAATTGTTTTCAATTTTCTTGTTTTTAAGCTAAGGCACAGCCTAAGGTTTTAACAATATGAACGTGAAAAGAAAATGGTGCGCGTAAAGCAAATTCAAAAAAAGTAATACAGCAAGAAGGTTCAGAGTCTGAGTTTTTAACATATTAAAAAAGGTTGTATGATAAATTCAGAACTATCATTAAACCTCCATGACTTCTACCTCCTTCTACTTCTACCTCCATGGTGCCGAATTTATCATACAACATTTTTTAATTTGTTAAAAACTCAGACTCTGAACCTTCTTGGTGTACTTTTTATTTAATTTGCTTTACGCGCGCCATTTTCTTTTCACGTCATGTTGTTAAAACCTTAGGTTAAAAACCAGAAACTTGAAAACAAGTGAAAAACCTAAAATCAGTGATTCTAGCAACGAGGAAGTTTATTTGACAAACAGAATTGACTGTAACTGTTAAAAATGCGCATAAATATCTTGTGATTGTACCTAAATGTTTTTTTTTGCATTAAGTCATTTCCTCGCTGAGGTGGGATGAAAAGTTACGTGCTGCACTCGAGTACATGTGATTCAAAAATTAGAATCCTTCGCTTGCTCGGTCATCAAAATTGAGCAAGCGGTTAAAAAGCAACTTTGTATAACAAATAACTATTTCTACACCATACGCCATACCATGGCCATACCTGTAGATGATAAATAATTTTACAGAAACCATGCTTCTTCCGTTCGTAGAAGTTCAGTTGTAAACCCATTTTCTTTATGACGTCACTATTTTTGTAGTATGTCGTTGTCTCAAGTTTAGGGATTTGTTTTAGAACACCTCAATCCGAGGCCGAGCCCGCCGGGAGCCATAACATTGAAATATGAGCATTATTACACACTTTATAGTTGTTTTATTTCATTTTTCCTTGTAACAGTTCTCTGTTTCTGTGAATTTGAGACATTAGAACAAATAAAAGACATTAGTTCAAGTTCAAAGAAGTTCAAGAATGTTTTTTTTTATTCTACTAGTATTTTCCCGTGATTTATTTTACCGTGAGTGAGTGAGTCGTCACTATGTAAACTTCAGTATTGACTTACGTTGATTACAGTAAAAATATCTCTCCGCTATACCACAGAATAAATATTAGCACATGTCTGTTGGTACATATCGAAGTAATGCCTTTTACAGGTTTCATGTGCATTTAGCATAGATTGCATCCTGATCTAGGGTGGAGATACCTAAATAATTACTTGATTTTTCTACCTACTTACCGATCTACTTACGTGCTTACAGAATAAATATTAGTACAAGGCTATACGGTAGACGACCTCTGTGGCGCGGCGGGCGAGTAGCTGGCTGAGATGCGAGAAGTTGCGGGTTCGATTCCCGCTGCGGGAGAAATGTTCGTATGAACTGCAAATATTTGTTGCGGGTCTGTGTGTTATGGGACCATGGTCTTCGTAGTCCCTGATGCCCATGACACAGGGAATCATAATGTGGGATTAGGACTTTTGGGTAAGATGTTATGTTTACAGGAGTCAATTTCAAGACTATTGGGTCGGAAAATGAGTCTTTTCCTATTAAGTATAGTGCTATCTATTATTACAAAACGATAGATGGGCAAAGAGAGTGACAGAGTGGATTCCACTTGAATGTAAGAGGAAGCAAGGAAGACCAAGAAAGAGATGGCGAGATATTTTTGTTCAACAATGTGGTTCGGACTTGATGAGGAAGGTGCGGGAAAGGGATGTGTGGAGGGATTTAAGGGAGGCCTACACCAATAAGGCGACTACTATATATTAAATTAGATATAAATTAGATGTAAATTAAATGTAAATTAGGTAAAAATAAGATACAAAATATAGAACACTAAAAATAATTGTTAGTACCTAATTAAGTGTTTCTTTAGATTTAAGTTTTAAACGTAGTAGAAATAAATGCTATTTTATTTTATTTTATAGTGCTATCTATCTTTGTACTGAAAGAAGAGTGTAGACAATATGATTTAATATGTGAAATCAGTGTTCACACTGTCTACTACAGCTATAATACCAGACAATATGTAGACCACTCCAATAACAATGAGGCTATCACTGCTTATCGCACGCACATGATTTGTTTCCTACCCCCAATAACGATGTGCCCAGATAGTATCATGAATAGGCCATTGCCAATAACTTGTATAGCGATCGTTCATTGCGTTAATAGCCCCGTTAAAGCGGCCCTTTCAAGATACCTGAATCAAACTGGTGCTAAGATATGGTTAGTGGTCTTTCCCACTAAGTGACGATATAGCAATTTGATTAACATAAATAATTTCCTGTTTATTTATACTACAAAGAAAGATAGTAATTTTATCTGCTTGATTTTTTTAAGGATCTACCTAATAGAAAAATAAAAGTATTTTTGAATAGTTAATCCTTTACATGGTGCCCTGATGCGTGGTTCTTTTTCAAGGGGTTATCCAAGAGGATGATAGATGAGACCAATGACCAAAGGACTGGCACTTACCTCGGTCAAAAAACCAGTATTGCAATTTGCAATCCAACGAGGACATCAACAACTTTTGGGGCACCCTGTCTAAGGTCCGTAACCTGAACTCTGTTTTCTTTATATAGATTAACTTTAAATGAATGTAGTTTTAAATAAGTAAATAATAAATTAAATCTAAAACTTAACGTCCCACTATTTCATCATCATCATCATCAGCCTGTAAAAGTACGCTGCTAGACATACTATAGGTCTTCCCCTTCCCCTTAGAATAACATGATGCACGATATCATATTTTATTGTACTAGCTGGTGCCCGCGACTTCGTCTGCGCAGGATTAGTATTTCGAGTAGCTTATACATATTGTGTGTGGTGTAGTGGTGGATTTATACTAGGGGCAGTCGGGGCTAGTGCCCAGGGCGGCAAATTTTCTAGGGCGGCAAAATTTGGAAAGTGAGAAAAAAAATTCTATACAATATATAATTAACTAATTCTTTTAAATAAACATTTTATCTTTCAAGAAATATAATTCAAGTATTATGTATCACATAAAAATTTTGTATATTATTTAATATAAATAAAACATAATGTATAATAAATGCTATATAATACATAATAAATTTCCTGCAATCAATTAGTTATTCTAATTCTTAAAAAATAAGATATCAAAACTATTAAAATAAAATTTAAGTCATAGGGCGGCATTTTCGTGCCCCAGGGCGGCACAAATTTAAATTCGGCCCTGCATATTATATATAGCGTGGCGTAGAAAAGAATATAAAATCTATATATATACTGTGGTGGGCTTTTTTGTAGGACTATTTAAGATAAACATTTCCATCATACATTACATATGTGTAACTCTAGCGGGTTTGGCAGCGCACGCCAGAATAGTTCGCAGATGATAGATTTTTTTCCCTACTTACTCGACACTTATAGTCATATTATGGAAAATTCACATAATATCTTTATTAATTGTAGCTTATGTGTTATTCTGATGTATAAGCTATATTATTGTAAAGTTTCATTAAAATCCATTCAGTAGTTTTTACGTGAAAGATTAACAAACATCCATCCATCCATTCATCCATACTTACAAACTTTCGCGTTTATAATATTTGTTTTGTATTACGTCAAAATAAAATATGCCATAATCCGTAACCAGAAGCACCGTTATCGAAAGTAAAGCTTGTGTCAAGTGCCAAGTTAAAGCAGTGGAGGGGCGTGCAGTTTTAGACTAGACGTATCCTACATCATACATTAGTTCATAGCCTATAATAGGAAGTGTTTATGTACCACATAGATGCAACGTTTTTATTTGACAGCCTTAAACATACATACATACAATGTATCGTTTAATATCCATCAACACAAAGCTCACAAAACACAAAATCCCTCAATCCAACAAAATGACTTTGTAGATGTAACGGTTGTTCTACCGTATGCAACATTCTGTGCACCATGCAACGGGCTGAAACTAATAGATCGAGAGACAGGCTATTTGGAAAATTGTCGGTGCCATGTGACGGGCCCGTCAGCTCATGCTCACAAATACTCACAATCAAATAGATTTATTCGTGAGCTTTGTCACAGATAGAAAAGAACAGATAGCTCACTGATAGCGTTCTCAACTAAGCACAAAGAATTAAAATTGTGGAGTGTCCTTTTTTCTCAGTGTTTCTATCGTTAGTAATGATTTTGATTGTCAGGGCTAATAACTGTTGCGAATTTATTTATATTTTTTCTTTGTGTCGAGTCGGAGTTGTGATGAGTAGGAATTAACTCAACTAATGTTAACACTTGCTGAACTCCAGTTAATTAATCGGCATGAAATTTTCTAATAGCACTCAAGGATAATGTAGCTTCCTATTAGTGAAATAATTTTCAGAATCGAATCTGCAGTTCCGGAGATTTCCTCCTATATCCAAACTTACAAACTTTACCTCTTTATAATACTAGGTAGTATAAATATAGATTAGTATAGATAGATCAAGGTATCGGGTAAACGCTATAATAGTGATGGAATAAATCGCAAAGGCTCGAGTGAAGTAACTGTATTGTTTCAGTCTGTGGTTGTGTCCACTCGTTGTAAATTGAGTATCTCAGATAACTGCGCCCGCAATGCTGTTCAAAACTGTGTTTTGGGAATTGAAGCAAGTTTAATTGAGTATAATCGTCGATGCTACTAGACTGTCAGAAATGTAGGTAAGCCGTATTTAGAACAATATTTTGTTAGAGTTATTAGGTCTGTACTTGAGAATTAAATAACAAAAATAAATCATTTTTATACCAAAATCCTACTGTATTTCAAATCAGCTATTCCTTAAATAGGAATTTTAAGGTATATTGATTTGTGCAAGACCATCAATGAAGCTTAGTATTTCAGAGAAGAAAGGAAGAAAGAGGCCGTAGAAGTCACGCTAAAAACGAAAAGGTTTATGATAAACATACAATACACACTGCATCGTTGTTTTTGATAACTGTTTCAATTATTTTTCAGTACAACTGCCAACATTTCTATATCTTTTCTTTACTACGAGGGCAATACTAATTCAAAGGAGACTAGTTTATCTCGTTGTTCAACCAATCAACTATCATCGAGCACATTGATCAATCTGCAGTTTTACACAATCTATCAAAACAAACCATTAACACAAGCTTACCCATCGGCAATAGTTTTTATACGCTAAAACTATAGCAGTTAAACAATACTTAAAAAACTTTTTACGGGACGATTAGGAGCAAAACAAATCCAATAATGAATAAAACAACGAACAGGTTGTTAATAAAGTCAATTTATCCGGTTCAGTGTTTTGTAATTGCCTATTGAAACGGAATTTACGGTGGGTTATTCAAACGCGATCAGTAAATGAGCTGGGAATTATTCAACAATACTTTGGTAGGATACATTCACGTACAAAGACGGTTGTTACCTTAACTGTCACGGTGCAATGGCCAATAGATAGGAGTTAAATCTTCCTGTAGTAGTCCAGGCAACGAATGATTGTGGATGGAACGGTCGAGAGCAGAAAGTTTGACTTCGGAACTTTTGTTTGGTCTAGTTAGGAGACATAAATACTAAAAGTGCCCACTCTGACGTGAGCCCCGGGGGGCACAAAGAAGGCCCCGTTTTTTGGATTTTTGGTTACATCTTGAAAACGATGCGGTGTAGGAGATTTAATAAGACTAAAGCTGATAAAATTTTCTACAACTTTGATTCTATACACTTTTTGACTATTCCCATTCGTTGTCTAAATATTATGAGCTCTGAAAAACGGTAGATTTTCAAAAATGATTTTTGTACCTCACGTGTTTTGTTGTATGTGTTTTCCACACCCCTCTTGTGAGCACTGATTTACTAGACTATAGGTGTTTTTACTTCTGTAAACTCGACTCTTCTTTTATTGTTTTTTTTTGTTTGTTTTTTTTATGTTACTTCATCATCACCAGTTATCTCATCACCGTTGGTCGTGATCTCGGTCATATCTGCTTTTGCCTGAAAATCAGCACAGTATTTTCTTGTAACTTATCCGGCACAATGCTGAGCTGAAACCAATTATCTGCAGCGATCTGGGACGCACGTAGGGTATCAAATGTAAACGTAGAGATCACTGGTTTAATTTTACCTTTTATAGTTTGAGTTTTTTATTTTTAGTTGAGCTATGTTCAGATTGTTTGCTTGTATTTAGATAATTCAACTGTTTTATTTGTAAATTTTTTAAGTTGTGTTAGTCTTTCTGTAAATAAAGTTTTTAATTAGGTATTTTTTTTTTGTTTTTTTTTTCGTATGTATGTATTTGTTGTGATGATGTGTCTATGTGTTTATGGGGGTTTAGCCTACATGTTTTTTGTATCTTCCTTTTTTTAATTTATCATTAATTTTTAAAAACCTTTTGGGACACAAAACAACTAACTTTACGGCAACCAAGATTGTGCATCCATGTATAGCACGTAGTTGTACGCAGGCGCCGGCAGTCTGCTTTCTACGTGAATACGGCCTTGTGGGTCGATTGCACTGCGGAAGTCAGATATTTGTTTTCAAAATTGCAGGTAAAAGTAAAACTACGCCGTGTGTAAAGTTCCAACTTTATGCATCTAGCAAAGAGTGTTCTGAGCAACTCAGCGAGCTGCAATCGAGTTCTCTACAAGTTCCACATGAATCGAATGTGAAAGCTTTCGAATATGCGGGTCCGTTTTCCGAGATTGGGAGACTTTACGGGCTACTGTCCACTAAAGTGATACATAGACGCGTACAGTCCCACAAACTTATATGGGTCAGTGAAGGCAGTGCTGTAATAAAAATGAATGTTGTTAGCTATATTTTAAATTTTTTTTAGAGATATTTGTGGCGCTGTAAGTGAAACCAACTTTACTATTCAGTTGAAAGCGTCCCCAGTGGAGAATTTACTTTATATAATAATGTTTTTTTTAACATTGAGAGTTTGTCAAAGAAGAATTATATAACAGCTAAAGCTCCAGCAGTTCACCTGAAGGAAAGTAGTTACCGTAGCCTATGGACGCCTGCAACACCAGAGGCATCACACGCGCGCTGCCGACCCTGAGACAAAGATGAGTCTCATGTGCCTGTTATTTCACCGGCACCTTCCAACCGGAACACAGCAATGCGAGCACTACTGCTTGGCGGTAGAAATAGGTATTGTGGTAGTACTTTCCCGGACGAACTCTTTCAAAAGTTGCTATACTACAAGCAAAAACTCACACAAACCTATGTATGCGTAAAATGTACACAAATATTTAACGACGCTATAGTGGACTCAGTCCTTGGTATGGGACTATGGGGATGGCCAAACGAACTGGGTTGTTCTCTTACGTCGTCACGTTAAACTTGTTGGAAACTTCAACTACTGGTACATACATATAAATAAGCTCAATCCGTGATTAGCTCACGTGGGAGCCAACCAGTTTCTAAGAACTTTTATATTTGAAAAGGTAAACCGGGCTATAGAGAAGCTATTTAAACCCAAAGCATTTTAGTATTTTAAGCCACTTCTGAGTACCGCTGCTTAAAAAGGGTTGCTGGATGGTTTATTATGGATGTGAGATAGAACGTTCTTTTCGTTTTTCGTGTTAGATTTTTTCCGCTTTTTCAAAAAGAGACATCGTCCATTTTTATTTTGTTTCAATTTCTAGTATTTTTTGTGTAATACCGTGTAGTTTTGGTGGCAATTTAACCGGTGTTGCTTATTTATAGAACACGTCATGGTACTGAATTTAAATATAAACAAATACACTTATTGCGTGTCTTTTCAAATGGGTGGAAATTGTCCACGAACATTCTAGTAAAACTGCCACCGTTTTACTAGAACATGAGTTGACTGAGACTTTAACGACATGACCCAATTTTATCAAAATAATATACTTGACACTGGCAAAATTGAGGAAATTTTTATCAGAAGCCATAATTAAAAGAAGAAGATGAACAAGTGTGTTATGTAGGCAAGTATACAGATATAGAATGGAAAGACCTGTGTGATCAGCGATACGCTGCGCTATTTCATTATTTTTTTGCCGTGGCGTGTCCGGTATTAGTGTGGAACCCCACTGTCTTATTCCGTGAATATCATCCAAGGGACGGAAGGAGCCGTAGGACACTAGCGCTAGTGCACGCTCGTACAGCGCCAGCCTGAGGCGAAGTGTAAATACTTCACCAGGATTCATCATCATCATTATCAGCATTTACGTCCAATGCTGGACATGCCCTCCCCCATAACATCCAAAGGGTGGAATTACCATAATCACCACAATTGGCAGGCAGTATATCACCACGCAGTATATCATCACGCAGTATTCGTGTTGAGTACTCAGGTGGTAATTCTTCCCATCCACTGGTGTAATTCCTTAGTCAGCTTTTACGACGTCCACGGGAGGAGATGGAGGGATCTATTCATAGGATGGATACACCACGGTAATAGTAAAATAGTGAAGACCAGGAGTAATACCTATACTTACTCCTATCTTGGCAGTTTATTATCATGCAGCGCAGCATGAGATTGTGCAGATTACGTAAGCGTGTAATTACCGCACACCTGACACTAGTAAAACCTAACCTTTAAAGTTAACCTTTAAACCCTAAAATCCGCGCAGCTTAATTTCTTTCTACGTCCAGGCACATTCGGGCTCCCTCGGAAAGTCGTTTGGACAAAGTAATTGCTTATGAGTGGAAGCGTATAAACGAAACGAGTTTCACTCTGTGGGGCCTCGTAAAATGGACTCAGGGGCTTGCATTTAATTAATACGGCCACTACAAGTACGTGAGCACATCTACTTGAATCATTCCTTTTTAGCCGCCGCTGCGCTGACTCTTTCCGTCGAGAAATTACCCGAATTACCTTCCGAGTCAGCGTTTTATACGAAAATGCACCTCGTGAATTCACTTTGTCGCGAATGTTTCGAGAATTTTTCTAATTTTCATTTGTTTAAAAGGAAGTTAATTAGTCCTTACGACGAATGATACCCTCTTATGGATAGGTTTCAGGCGCTGGCTACACCGGTGGCCAATGGTTGATGGCACAAAAGTTTGCAAGCAAAAAACAATGTTGACGAAAGCGTTTGATGATCGATCACCAAATTATATATAAGGTACATACCATCATTTGTAGCTATCAACAAGCCATAGTAAGGTGTAGCCAACGCTTTAATCATGAGTCTGTATCTACTGAGTAACTAACAGCTCGGAGACAGGCAAAGGAAAAGTTAGGGTCAATAGTCTTTAATTTAAAGCCAGAACAAAAGGGACACCAATAATAGCAGACAAGAGTACGATTACAGTATTTCCTTCAGCAAGTTTGGATTTTATGGAGCAGTTAGACTGCTATTGTAACTCAGAAGTTGAAGACAGTGGGTCTAATATATTTCGTATCTACTCTTTCATGGCTTCCGAACAAAAACAAAATTTAAAGTTACCTATAGGTACTCGGTACGTAGCAGTTAGAGTCTGTTCAGCGAGCGACCCTGTCGTGGGATTGAAGGGCGCTTACCTTTTTTGTTTAGCGGGAAATACAATAGCGCATCTGTTCCGTTTTGATCCTATTACAACTGTTACTATTTATTTAGTTTTTAATTCAAAATGCCGACAGAAAGAAACCAGCTCCTAATTATGGTTTTAATTAGTTCACATCGTTGAACAGACTCTAAAACAATTATATTTTACTAATATTTGCTCGCGGCTAATAACGAAAAACGTGTAACCTCTGTTATACATTATTATAAATTATAGCCTATATTATTATGATGTACAAGCTATAATAATGTAAGGTTTAATCAAAGTCCGTTATGTAGTTTTTGCGTAGGTAAACGAACATTTTGAATATTTGTAGGATTACACACTTTTATTTAACTTGACGTGTTTTAGTGTGGGACAAATTTTTAACCTGAATTTTGAACCAATTTCACCCAACAGATTAAGCTGAAATTTTTCATACCTGTCAAGTTAAGATGATAATGAAATATTATAGTGACGGCAAGCTGATCTGATGGTAGAAACGCGAGGTGGACAATGGAACTCTTCAATGATTAATAGCAGCCTAGCAGTGTTTGGGCTCATTTTTATCAGCTCACGGTTCTATGGTATATTGGTTTTGATAACTTATTTATTAAAAGCTTGTTTTCAAAAATATCATTTTTCTTCGAATATCTTATTTATACTAAAGAATGTATTTTGTCTTGTTTTCTCTGTCAACGATTACCCTATCATAACCATCATCATCAGCCTATAGAAGTCCACTGCTGGACATAGGCCTCCCCCACAGAATGCCGCGACTTATGGCATTGAGCCGCCTCCATCCACTGTTTTCCAGCGACCTATAAAATGTCGTCATTTCATCGAGACTGGGCCTTTTAAACCGTGTCATCCGGTTAGTGGTCGCCACTCGTGAACCTTTATTACCCAATGGTTGTCGGTTCTGCGAGCTTTATGGCCAGCCCATTGCCACTTTTGCGAAACTTAGTTATCAAAGCGGCCGAAGGGCTTCAACTTGCTAATTCTGAGAGCTATGTCAGTGATCTTGGTTCTTCTACAAATATCCTCATTCCAGATTAATACACATAAATAAATCTAACTATAGCTCTCCCGATAGCACGCTGCGCGACTTTGTACTTGTGTATGAAGCCAATAGTTAGCGACCACATCTCAGTGCAGCAAGCTATCACTGGCATCGCACTGGTTATACATAATTATACTTTCGTCTTGAGTCTCTGTGGTATCGAGAAGATATGGCGTAGTTTCCTGAACGCTGTCCATCCAAGTTGGATTCGTCGGTTGATTACCTACTTGTCACAAAAGGTGGGTAGTTTATGTTTGAGTCATAGTAATAGGACTCTTTGGAATGACTAGGTACCAGCTAAAACGTAAATGTCCGCTTTTCATGCCCTACTTCATTGAATTCGTTTAAAATTATTATTGAACATAGAAAGATCTGTTACAAAACGATCCCTTAAAGCTCTATGCAAATTCAACTCTATATAATTCCCAAGTTTTTCCTTGGGTCGTTGTCGGTATGCAAATTGCGAATTCATTAAATGATTGTACGTCCGTCCCGAGTTTGCCTTTATTTTTTTTTCTTTCATGCTTGTTAAGAGTCTCTTGTCCGCTGCGTTTAATAGAACCGTTTAGATGTTCCCATAATGAAATGGCTCATATCTTATTTACATTTTACTTTTATACGTAATAATCTTTGATGTCCCGTTTGCCGTCCTTTTATAATATTAGCACGAGTTCTTATAACAAAGGAGAAATAAAGATTGAATATTTCTCAAATTAAATAGTATCCGTCGTTGCTTCCCGGAAATAATTCTTCTCTGAGATAAATATAAGCTTATTATTTCCGAGCACGGGCGTGCTATCGCATATGAGGTAATATATCATTACATGACGGATGCCTGCATTTGTAGAGGCTCGCAGGTGGCTCTCAATGCCGTATATCAAACCGAGGGACACTTATAATGCTTACGTGTAACTAGCTTAGTTTTGCGAGCCCTTAATTTATCATAACTGTTTGAATAGTTAAGCGGTCGCGTGTTCGCATCGGGCTCAATCGACTGTAAAATTTTGAAAGTGAATAATGTTTCCACAACGCTGCTCTTGTATTCAAATTTTTTATAATTTTTCATTATTTTCTTGGTCGTTTCCATGTATTAATAGAATGCAGACAAAACGTGTGAATGGATGGTAGAACACGGAACTGTTACAGTAAAAAAACAACGAACGAAGCGAAGTTACGCGCATGAATACTAAATAAGCAAGTTGACTGAAATATAAGCCAGCTCTCGCAAATAATCATTTCAAATTGAAAAATTCCTAAAAGTCCCTGCGTTGGCACCCGTTCAAATGTCACATCACTCCGCGAAATTGCATCGGCAGCCTAATTTGTATTCAAGAACACTTCAGGCATATTTGTTCATAAGGCGAGGACACGCGAGGCGGAGACACATGAGACGATTAGACGCTCTCTCGATAAACGCTCTGACAATGACATTTGACGTAATGTCATTTGACAGAGGACCCTGCCTTCTAAAACGAGTGTAAATCGAGGAAAACCGTATCGTTGACGCTTGAAAATTCGATTCAACTGAAATAAGGAATGAAAGTCTTCATCACAAAACAAAGTTCTAATTACAGTCCAGAGATGGGAAACTTATGTTCAAGGCTTTCTTTAAACATAGTTAAGTAGGTCCTAAGTTTGTTGAAAGGGCAAGTGTGCAGGCAAATATTTCTAAGTATATCAGGAAAATAATGAGGAAAATACTATATTTCGAAATAAGATCCTTCAAAAGATTCCAACCTGCTCTCGGCAATGCTCTTTTGCAAGTTTGCTCAGAATACAAAAAACTATGCAAGTTTGTAGGTAATCGTTCCTGAAACTTAGAAACTAGAACTTTTTATAATATAATTCAAGAAGAAGATATAAAATTTAATAAAAGGGATTCCTCCGCGAGTTTCTAGTGTGGCAGTATGGCGTATAGCGGACACTTACATTACTTACTTGTCAGCTGTCACGCCAGTCTATGCAAACATGCAGAAATGTAAAAAGGCATTCTTTATTCCGTGTCATTTTGCGACTTCCCTGATCTTGTAGACTACTTTTGCAGGCCTTCAACATATTTTTCTTCGAACTACCAAGTAACTTCACAATTGTTCACGTGAAACACGAGCAAAAAGCAGCACTTATATGCACTTAAGTGATAATGTCATAGAAAACTGCAGAAATTGATAAAAATAGTGCAAGAATCTGGTATGAAAATCCATTACCTATAATACTTTACTTGCCTTTTATTAAAAGTTTCTATTAGATTTACAGAATCGTCGTGTGTTTTCGTCAGTGCGATCTAGGATTCGGATATATTTTGCAGCTAGTCATGAGAAATTCACTTCCTATACAAAAAAGTTTTAAAAATAGAAAGTAGGTTGAAAAATAGCCAACCGCTATTCGCGAATGAAGTCAAGTTTTATTATTCAGATTTTGTAGAAAATTCTTGTAGTTGAAAGAAAAGCAGATTGCGAACGTAGCTCAGAGTGACTTCTTGTAGCATTCGTGTTTTTAGAAACACTCGGTGCAACAAGAAGTCACTTTCCGCTCGATGCAACAATCTTTACGACTATTTATGCAGCACTAAAATAAATTAAGTTTCCACGTCAAACTTTTCGGCTGAATTACATTTCAACTCCCAATAATTCTTTTCTGGTTTATTTAAAAAAAACTATAACCTTAATAAGTCTTATATGATTATACCTACGAACTTTTGTGAAGATCTGGCTTGTAGTTTTTAATTAATGAGAAACTACTTTTTTTTCGTTCAGCCTGGCTCTAGTTTTATTTTTATTTAAAAACTGCAAGTCAGATATAATGAGACTAGTCAAGATACTACGTGTACTAGATTTTTTAAATAATTAACCAGAAACAAATAAGATAAAGTTGAAGCGTTATTCAGCATACGTGGGAACTTCAAGAAAATTCGTCGTGGCATTCATTCATTCATTTTTCTAATGTCCAGCTGTTGCTGTTGGGAAATTATTACTTAATAAGAAACTATTATTAATTATTACAGTTTGAAATTTATGCTAACTTAATCTCAAGTTATTATCTATGTTGGATCTGTATAACAGCTTTTATAACGCTTATTTTGCTAGCTAGATTACATTAAGCTGTCAAGTGTTCGTTCTATTCTAATATCTAACTAGAAATCATTCTTGTTTTTCAATTGTACCTACCACTCGGTAGCATTCATGCTTAAATCTGAGCTCAATATGTTTTCAAACAAACAAAGACAAACTTCCCGTAGAGACAGTCCTGAAGATAATTTATTTGCAGATGCTCTTGATATTATAACGCCAGTTACTCACACGTTACGCAAAATTACATACCTATGTATCTATATCTAGATAGGGTTTCACCCTATCAAACGCAGATTAAGTAGGTACAAACATCATTAACATAAAAAAAATAAAAACAAAAGAAACATTTTACCAGAAGTATTAAGAAAAAATAAGATTAAAAATATGTTTTTCAAAACAAGATTAAATGGAATTAGTGATCGGAATCATGACCAGAGGCCCAATTCACTAACTAAATAAATTAATAGTTAAAAAAACTAAAAAAAACGCTATTTATAGAAAATACAACTAAAATAGAAAAAGAACATGACATGACAGATTACTTGACGACTGGACATTGTTTGTAATTATCTATGCTACTTGACATTGACACAGACCTTCCGGGTCTCAGGAAAACAAAAATCGCTGATGCTGGTTATCCTAGTAAGGATAACGGGTCAAAATGTTTAAAATATTGAATTGTCATCGGTCCTTAATAAGTATGCCGAATTTCGAGTTAATCCGACGTTTTGAAGGGGGTCAAAATCATGTTCAAAGATTCCGTTACATACTAACATACGTCTGAAACTAATAAAAGCGTATTAAAAATAGATTCGGATCATGTTTCGATCTTGTGTCGATGTCTTAAATGTCAGAAATGGTATTCTCCTGACATAAAATTCAACACTGTAATGTGATTATATCGAAATGTGACCGAAATTTGAACGATTCAAAGTTTTTTTCGTTAATTTTAGCATAAGTAGATGGAGTCTCTCTTTACTCTTTCCAATTATATATATAACTATCCTACTCTAATGGTGGTCACCATGAATTGAAAGTAGACTAAATTGTTATTTTTGAAGGACTAGAAATTCAACTTTCAGTCAATTTACAATTCAGTCTCGATTCGGTGACTTCAACTTTCAGTCAACTTTCAGTGTAGTTTTAAAATAACTTAGAGAATTGGGCCTCTGATCAAAATGAGCCCAATCGCTGCCAGGGTACTATTAACCATCGAGGAGTTCCGTGGTCCACCATCCCTCTCCATCATCAGATCAGCTCGCTGTCACTATAATATTTTATCTTCCGTCATTTAGAACTTGAACTTGTTCCATCACAGTCTAACAAAATGAAAAATACTACACTCGAGAGCAATGAATCCGGGTCACTTAAAGAATCCTAAAAATCTCGGAAACTAAAAATGCTAGGTTAATGCAATAAATTGTATTTAATAGACAATGTAATACTCCATAAATGAAGGTATTAAAACTTCTTAGTTATTGTAAAGTTATATCATAAAAAAATCAAATTTGAAAAAGGGCCACTTTCGAAGATGGAACTACGAAATTACAGCATTTGGTTTTGCTTTTGTTTGTAATCTGTCATTTATCATTGTTTGATTTCTGTTTTTTTGTTGTTTTTTTTCTGCGTAAACGCAGTAATGGAAGCACGAGGAGGCAATACGAAGTATTAAAATTCAAGAAAATCGTAATAAAGTTCAAAAATTTCATGTTTCCTATTTTTGTTTTAAGGAGAGATCAGCAGTTTTTTTCTTTATGTAATTTTGTGTTAATAAAATGTATGGTGACTCATATTTTTTTTACCTTCATTTAAGGAGTATTACATTGTATATTAAATACAATTTATTGCATTAATCTATCATTTTTAGTTTCCGAGATTTTTAACATTCTTTAGTGACCCGGATTCATTGCTCTCGAGTGTATATTAAAAGTGCAAACTATATTTTATAAAAAATTAAATGTCAAAGAGATTTTATTTAAAGAAAATAAATCATTATAATTATTATTTTAAAAATCCTATTTGAGAATGAATGTGAGTGTAGGATGTGTAGGTGCGGTGCAAAATTCAGACTAGGGCTTCTGATGCGGGTCTTAAACATCGTTTCTCAGCTTGCACAGTTGCCTCGCCTTTGATCGCAGAAATTAATTGAAAATCTGAAAAAAAGCAACAGTGACCACGATTTTAATAAAGCACAAACATTAAAAATTATATAACATTCCAAAACAAAAGAAGAATATAAAAGGAGAAAAAGTGCATCGATTGTATCTGCGAGTGATTTAGAAACGGTCGGTCGAGAACAATAGCGTGTATTCGTCGACCACAGAGCTCCGACCGAATCATAAATAACTCGGACACTATCCTCCGAACATACGGATACCATGACGGAGGGTAAAATGGGATATTTGAGGTATAACTTCCAAGCGCAATAACTGATTAGTCAGCACCAGCACGCGCTACGCTTCTACTTTAAAATAATATTTTGTGTGTTCCAATTAATCTTAGTGCAATTTAACAATGGCTGAAAACGCTGAAGTAAAATTACATATAAAAAAGACTAGCTTTATATTAAGTAAGTAGATAGTGAGGTAGAGGTTGCTCTACCGAATTCTATTCCTTCTATTTCTCTGATAAATATAACTAGTGGTTCGCCCCGAACTGAGACCTCGCGATAACACCTTTATCAGCCCGACTACTTAACTAAGTAATTTCCATATTATCTATTATTATTTTTGAAAATTTTCACCTCGAGGTCTACCAGTACAGTACAGGATCTACCAGTAACTACTCTAATTTCCTACACATCATCGAAATAACCTTTGAATAAGGCTAGGACCTATATCAAGTACCTGACGAATTAATTGAGAACGTCCTTTTGACGAAAACCATAGAACTCCAACGTCATTCAAATTCTTAGAAATGGGAGGTCAACAATGGATGTTATATTGGATTATTTTTTATGGAGTACAAGTTTCTAAATTCTTCAATTTCAGACTTTTCCCTGTAGTTGTGACACAAAAGCCACAAGCATACCAAATTTCAGCGTTGTGGGATTGCTGGAAGTACCCTAGAATTTTTGTTTTTACGTTTTTTATTTTCCCTAATATCTCGAAAACTACTAAGGCTACATACTTATTAAAAACAGTTTTGAAATGTCCAACTAAAGCGCTTTCATTAGACACCCCACTTGATCTGACTGTCTCATTTTTATTTTTATTACCCCCTCTTGGACCCCAATATCTCAGCAACCCCCTGACCGATATAGCTCATAACCTTACCTACAAATTGTACCAATACTATCTACTCCCATACCAAATTTCATGAAGATCGGATTAACGGTTTGGAAGTTTTCATCGGACAAACATACATACATACATACAAACGCCGATTCTTCCAACTTGACTCAGAGAACTCGCTTCGCTTGTTCAAAAATATCCTGGAAAATCCTGAATAATGGCTACTTTAGGCATGTAAATTCTTGTAGCAATGCTTCATCTGGACGCTGCATTTACCGATATTTATATTGACTGATGTTATCGATATTTCTTATATCATACTCGACGCTTGCAAGTTTTGAAATAAATTACACAAATAGTATAATAAGTAAACGTGTTTATTTATAAATTACTTTAATTTTTTCTTCTGTTATTTCTTTTACCATCATAATATTTTTTCCTGCTGAAAACACAGTCCACAGACATCTGGTTTTTGGTTTTTGAGTGATTGCATTTTTAATTTTTTTTTCTGCAATATTTTTTCCGTCACACGACGTGAATGCGGTATCGTGCGGCGATACTCGTTTGTGTTTAAATTCGAAAATGTGTCCTCAGTGGCGTGACGGGCTCGTAGCCAGCTGAAACACAAGAGGTGCGGGTTCGACTCCCGCTGCGGGACAAATGTTTGCATGATCTGCAAATATTTGTTCCGAGTCTATTTACCATTACACTCGTAGTTCCTGATGCCAACGACCTTTGATGAACAATACAAAAAAGAGTTCTTGGTTTCTTGAGGAACTGTTTGTTCCATGACATCACATTTTTCTCGACATGGTGACATAGTAATGCTACAAATTGTCATTGGTGGACGGTGCATTCGATTGATTTCGAACTTTGATGAACAATACACCAACGACACAAGGAATCCTAGTGTGGGATCAGGACTATGTCTCTGACGGTTCTTTAATGCACTATTGAATTAATAATTGAGTCCTAGCTCTACTTAATATTTTTCATAACTTTCCAGACTTTTATTATTGAAATAAAAGGCTGAAAAAAGACAAAAAGTCACTTCCAACTCCTAAAAGTTGTTGAGCCGTTTTTCAACAAAAATGACGTGATTACGATCTCGTTAGACCGTTTTTCAAATCCCTGCAATTAGACAGCGTGTTCAGGGGGGGGGGGGGTTGAGGATAATTACCTTAATGCCGAGGTTTGTTGAGGTTTCAAATTGTATAATGAGATACTTAATTCAAAGAATATTATTGCTGTTTGTTCGGTCAGACGCCCTTGTAAGTACATCCATTTGTTGAAATGAACACGCCAGTTTATTTATTCAGTTGACTTTTGGTGGTGATTCTTTTTGTCTTTTTTTGACTGTTCAGAGTAGGTGGGTTATGATTTTCGGATGTATGGATAACATGTAGGTAGGCATTGTATGTCTGTTCCATTGTTCCTCCTCTAGCCATAACGACTTGATGGATTTTTATAAAGTGTTACAAGATAAATTATCAATTTCATTACCGATACTTGTACCATGATTAAAAAAACTGCATAATTTTCCTTGCATCAGTCGTTGAAATTCTACTCCAATATGTTCAACTATCTGTTCAACCAGTTGAACATATTGACTTATTTCAATATGTTCAACTGATTATGGTAATATAACTTATTTATATTAATTAGATTGAGACAGGCTGGCTTACACTGTTATATAGAAATTCAAATTAACTTCTTATTCTTCTTTTAAATATGGCCTCTGATGAAAATCTCCTCAATTTTGCCAGTGTCAAATAGGTAGGTATATTGTTTTGATAAAATTAGGTCAAGCCATTAAATTATCAGTCAAGACTTTTCAGTAATAGCGGTGGCAGTTTTACTAAAGTGTTGACGGCCAATTTCCACCCATTTAAAAAGACTGCAATATATTTAAATACATTACCATGTGATCTTTAAATAGGATACACCGTTTAAAATGTTTTGTCTTATTTTGACATAAGTATGACATTTTACATCAGAGAAAAGAAGACAAAAGCTATTTTAACTATAATAGGTTTATAAAATGATTATTAATATCTTTAAATTCCCTCGGGAAACAGAAAATATTCGTAAAGAGAAAATGCTAATAAAATTTGTTGATTAACTAATAACTTTAATTGGTCTTGTGGTTACTATGGTAGCCATTTTGTACGGAACCCTCATCACGCAAGTCCGACTCAAATTTGACCGGTTTTTTAACAACTATGATTAATCATACCCGATAAAAAACGGTTCAAATTTGAGTACAAAAAGGTTACATTTAAATGAAACCTACTACTATATTTATGTGTCACTATAAATATGTGACAGAGTCACGATACTCCGTAAACTGCTCAGTAATGTTCTACAACTTATCTTCACATAATTGGAATCAAACATTACAGGTAAGTTTGTTTGATTCATATTTGTGAAGAAGAGGAAGTGAACCTCGTTTTCTTAAAATGTTTCCTGTCAACATAAAAATTGAATCTACTTGTATACATCCGTGTTAAAATCTTTGAAACATCAACCCGCGTGAAATCCACAAAATCTGCTTAAGTCTAGAGTACTTCATTCCAGTTACATCGGTAATTTTGGGGACATTCCTGTTCTGCAGCCGCAAAGGTCGAGAGAGGGATATCTTCAACTAAATTGCCAGGAATTAATATCCGGCTTGGCCTGTTAATTAAGACAGACGGCCCTCGGATAGTGCCCCCGACGTCGGATCGTTCAGAATGTCTCGCAAAACTTTCGGGATATCATTTTGTGTAATTTTCTAATCGAAACTATACGAGCTCAAATTCTCTCGTTTATACATATTTGCAGCAGTCAATATTGCTTCCACAGGAACAGATAGCGATCTACACTAATCAGAGTTATTGTTCGTCGTTAAACCCATTTTTCAGCTAACAACGTCATCATCATCATCACCATTATTATAGCTGATTATCATAATTGAAAGTGCTTTGTTTGTAAAAACAGTTTTTAGAGTAATAGTACAGTCAAATTAGGTGATTTTTTGCAAAAGTGTGGAACTAATTAGATGACTACATGAAAACTTTTCTAATTGTTTTGTATGGCTTAAAAATCACCTCTAATAGTAAGCATCAGTAATTTCAACCTCCGGAACAGGGTGAAATAGGGTGAAAAACCTTAAAATATCCGTCCCTACATGCACGTGGTTTTTATTAAAATCATAATGCACTAAAACAGTCTCTCTATACGTAATTTAACTTGCATCAAGTAATTTCTTCCTATTTTAAAATTTACGGCCTTTTTAAGTTTGTACCTAATATTAAAAAGGGTTCCGTAAGCGCCAGAAACGGTGCAAACCTAGGATAAGCTTCTTTTCGTGTCATCTAACGTTTCCATAAGAATCCACGACTACACGATTTAGGTCCACACTTTTTGCTAATTTGCCTGTACTATAAATTGATAGATGATGGGTGTCTGAGAATCAGTTTCAAAATTAATTTTGAAATATGGAATCCAAGCACCCCATTTAACGCGATTGTCTAATTTTTTACCCCTTCTTGGATCCTTATATCTTACCCTCCGATAGATTTAGCTGATACAATACCATCTTCCTAAAATCAACCGCGAAAATTATCTTCAGACAAATGCACATACATATTCGTCCAAGTTAACTCAGAGAAACCCTACGTTTCTCTGAGTCAAAAAGAGACAAAATCTCCGAACTTATTCCATGCCTTTATGATCCAGTCACGGTCCCCATGCTATGCATGCTAAAAAACATCAAAATCATTGCAAATTTAACAAAATACGTCAATGCCAACGTCTTCTGCCTCCTAACCTTTAAAATGTATTCCTATTTCGTATAAAATTTGTTAGAATAGTCCTGTTGGCAGAGCTCTCAGTGAAAATACAATAAGCACCATGTCACCACAGCACAATCCGAATGGGTCCGCCTTGTTCGCCCACTGAATTTAAAACAACCTGTCTATTTCCCGACAAAATCTACGCGGTAGATATTTATGTAGAAAGCAGGCTACCATTTGTTTACGTGGCGTTTTGATGGCGCTTACTTAGTAGCATAGCTGGGCACCGTTAATCAAATAGTTAACTTCGTTAATCGTTAATCCGCTACAAAAAAAGTTAGCTTCGTTAAACGTTAAAGCGTTACATTTAGGAAGAATTAACGCAAGTTAACGTTAATCGTTAATCCGTTAATATGTGTAAATTTGCATTTTTGTTATTATATCGTTGCGTTAGTGAACTTATAAAACCTGTTGGTTAAGGTTCTGGAAGTTAACAGGTTAGGAACAAAACAAAATACTTGTATAACTCAAATGTGTAATTGAATCGTCGGGCATAAGGTGCATATTCCCCTTCATGAACATTAACATGTTGAAGTTCTCTTCTGAAAGCGAGGCTCGTTTTGGTGTTAAAATGTCTTTACCCATGGAAAAAAGACGTTCAACTGCAGCGCTTGAGGGTATAGCAGTATTGTATTTAATGAATAGATTTATGTATTATATTATTATCTATTCCCCGAGGAATGCAGCATCAATTATCAATACCCAAATGATCACTGACAGTCATTTATAATAACAACAAACATGAAACAAACAAACAAAACACTCGTCACTCTAAGCACTAAGTATGCGCTAAGTAATGAAATGATCAAACAAAACAAATCTCTTCGCAGTTTTCTTTCTCACTCGCAGGCGCCGGCAAAATATATCTAGTTTTGTTTTTGTTTCACTCGCTGTCACGCGCCGCCCGGCACTTGTCGGTGCCGTGCGGTAACTATTAGGCATTGGATTAACGATTAACGGACTTCTGCATATTAACGGAAGTTAACGTGTCCGTTAAATTTTTTAAATGTTAACTTAAAAGTTAATCCGTTAATCAAAATGTTAACTTCGTTAATTAACGATTAACGGATTAACGAGTTAATGCCCAGCTATGCTTAGTAGGTAGGTTGTAGTGTGGTGATTCGTTGCATTAGTAGGAAGTAATAATAGGTGATTAGTAATAACCTGAAGAGAACCACACTATCTTCTGAAAAATGTATATAACAGGCCTCCCCTACAGAATACTATAGTGTGTCTGGCCTAAGA
The DNA here is from genome assembly GCA_951392215.1 of Epirrita christyi. Lineage (NCBI taxonomy): Eukaryota > Metazoa > Arthropoda > Insecta > Lepidoptera > Geometridae > Epirrita > Epirrita christyi. Next base: position 5,873,667 of record OX595849.1, on the reverse strand, counting down.
ATAGACTCCTTCGTCTTCTCCCGTGGATGTGGTAAAAGCCGAATAAGAGATTACACCAGGGGGTGGGCAGCAGCATCCACTGGAGTACTCAAAACCGATTCTGCGATCACCAATCCGCTTGCGAAGCGTGTTGATTGAAATGTTAATTCCCCCCATTGTATTTTATGGGGAAGGCCTCGTCTAGCAGTGGACGTCTAAAGAAAATCATCATGTCCTAGGGCCAACAAATCGAAGACATGTGACATTCATCTTGTATGGTTCATTGCATTGAAGATACCTTCCTGAAGCGCTTTACCCACATTGGTTCTCAGTGACTTGAGAGAAGAAAAATTACTTAGTAGTAGTTAAAACAAGTAAGCGCCGGCAACCAGCTACCGCTAAAATGTACACAACAAAAGTTAACTCAGTTTGTGTTTTTGTTGGTTTCAAAACTATTGGTCGCCCGAGGTCACAACTGATTTACATTTTAATCGATTTTGTAAATTGCCAGCACTTTGCCAAATTGCTTAGCTGAGAACATTTTGGCTTCTATCACTTCATCTGTATGTTCATTTGGATATTTTCGACGGAATAGCAAGTTTTTTGTTGGTATCATCATCATCATTATCAGCCTGTAGAAGTCCACTGCTGGACATAGGCCTCCCACTTAGAATGCCACGATGAATGGTTTTGATCTGCCTCCAACCACCGACTTTCTGCGACCTTTATCCATCGAGTGGAGGGCCTTCCTCTACCGCGTCGTCTGGTTTGTGGTCGCCACTCGAGAACCTTTATTCCCCAACGGTTATCAGTTCTTCAGGTGGTTCAGTTGTTGGTATTGTGTTCTGTTATATATTGCGTATCAACCTAAAACTGGATCACAAGTACTGTGCTGTCGGACCTGTAGTTGAGTAGGATATAGAATCATTTTATTGCAAAATAATTCTAAATAGAACATGACAAAGTAGTACAAAGTTACTGGATAACATGCGAAATTGTGATTCAAATTTTGCCATTTCGCCTAGCTTTCTTTGCTCATGAAAAATCAAATTTCGAGAGAGAATTGTTCAACTTTCATGCAGCATAGTAGCAATAAAATCAAGAGAAGGCATGTCTCTCATAGATCTGAAATTTCAGCCCAGATTCGGAATTCTAGATCCCTAGGAAATTTTTATTAAATATCTGATATGTGAAGTACGTTTGGGAATGCAGATTTGAAAGATTTGAATATAACAGTAGGACCCTGGGGAGCCTTCCAATATAATGTTCATGATGCAATTTAGTTCGAAGATATGGAAATATTGGTAACTTGTGTCTTAAGGATTTTTTATTATGTGAATGCTACATTATTTGAAGTTACTCTTGGTGAATTATTTCTACAGTATAATATATCTAGAGTTGGTTATTGTAGCTTAAAGTAAACAGAGAAGTATTCAGTGAACATCGAAAGACTAACAAACTTATCTTAATTGCAACTAGAAAATGGCCTTGGGGATAATTTTGAGAGTCTGCGCTGTCCAAAACTTTTGAAACTTAAAAAGGATAAAGTTTAAGTAAAGAAGTATCCCCTTTTCAAGTTTTAAGAGGAGGTTACCAGTAGGGCGCTTACGCTCTCTTATACGCGAAGAAAGTTTGCTTCTGTTTTGGCTATTATTTCATCAACCTACATGAAATTTTGTACACATGATCAGTACACTAATATCTAGATCCGTGGTGGGTCGTTTTTTTAATCGACTTCACAAAAAAGGAGGAGGTTCTCAATTCAGTTGTTTTTTTTTATGTTTGTTACCTCATATCTCCGGCGTTTGAAACGATTTGGAAAATTCTTTTTTTATTTGAATTGATATCCTTCCAGATTGGTCCCATTTTTTTCAAAACCCAGTTCTGATGATGGAATCCATGAGGAATTGAGGGAACTCCTCAAGTATTGTAGGCATACATATGGCGATTTTGATATTTTCAGCAACAAACTAAGCACTTGCATTCAGAAAGTATCATAATCCTTTCACCACTATGGTTCTTTCATAATTTTTTTTTCATCCAAATATTTAGCCGAATTCAATGGCGAAAGTCTGTTTTTTAAATGAAAAGTTATTTAAAGTTATGGTTTGGTAACTTATAACTTTCAAAGAAACTAACGCACCACGTGTCTAGTATATTAGTGTACTTTCCAAATCGTTTCTTAAACGCCGGAGATATGAGGTAACAAATATAAAAAAAAAATACAACCGAATTGAGAACCTCCTCCTTTTTGTAAAGTCGGTTAGAAATGACGAAATCGCGGGCTGTAGTTCGCGCGTTTCTAATTGTTGTTTTTTTTTTCAGCCGGTGGCGCGACTATGGGCCGTCGCGTCGTACCAGCCAGTATTTATTTAAACAATATTTGCGTACCTACGACTTCTTTGGCGCTGAACACTAAGATGTTCCAAATTCAAAAAGTGCGCGTAAAAGATAATTGCGGCGCACTTATTTGAGTTCTATATGTTCCAAATTTAAAAAGTGCGCGGCAAAGATTATTGCGGCGCACTTATAGAAGCTTCATACAGAAAACACCACCTTTGGGTGCACTTAAAGGCGAACCAAGTCGTCCTTTTCAAATAGATGGGATGAAAAGAGTTTTGGATAACGGTAAGATTGTCATAATTATCCTCTTTCTGTTTTTCCCGTGGCCTAGCAGAAATTGCTGTTGCCAAAAAGAGCGCCCATTGTATTGACTTAAGTTTAAAATTATTTTTGTAGTTTTCCTTTTTTCAATAAAGAGTTAATTATCTATCTGTAATATGACCATTTGCTAACGCATTGGAGCTGCTTGCTTGATAAAACTCAGTTTATTTTTTTACAATTCCCAATACATTAGCAATGTCGGTACAAAAACTTTATTTACCAGGCGATTTAACGGTGGTATAGCAGTTTTAATGGGGACTTGTACTTCTTCAGTTTGGCTTTAAGCCAGGATCTTATACTAAGTAGCTGGCAGCAGATGGCCCGGTATTACTTCTTATTCCTAGTATTCATGAGGTTGATATTTGAATGGTTCGTTTCTTTTGCGTAGGTATTACTTTCTTATTAAATTAAAAGAATTTGAAATTATACAAAGTGGGAGATTGGTTATTTTAGTGTACGTAAAATACGATAGATGGGGCATTTCAGTAAATAAGATCTTATGAGTCCAAGACTATTTTTGTTTTCCTTACTAAGAACAAATAGTATATTTCGCCCATTGAGTTTCTAATAAAAACTAAGTACTTGTATACCATTGACCATGTCCCATTGTATCATTTGTTTGTAGAAAAGACTATTTTTCGCAACTGGGCTGCCAGTGAGGGTTTTGTGCGTGATATTTGAAAGCAGCTAGTCCAGCACCCCGATGTCCTCCCGGAAGGCCAGCAGCTTACTGACGCCAGCTTGCCTGGGCGTCATCGGTGTCCCGAGTTAGGTTTTTCTGAGGTTCGCCACACTGCTGCATTCCAGGAGCACATGAGCTGGTGTCTCGTTTACTTCTAGACAACCTATGCAAAGGGGACTGTCTGTAATGCCCAATGTAAATAAATGTTTTTTAGATAGCAGTGAGCTGTGATAACTCCGACGATGCGGCACAGCTACTTTTTTTTTTTTTTATGCCACTTGGCAAGCAGACAAGCTTACGGCCCACCAGATGGAAAGCAGTTACCGTAGCTTATGAACGCTTGTAACACCAGAGGCATCACACGCGCGCTGCCGACCCTGAGACATAAAGATGAAAAATCTCATGTGCCTGTAATTTTACCGGCACCTGTACCCTTCAAACCGAAACACAGCAATGCGAACACTACTGCTTGGCGGCAGAAATAGCTACGGTGGTAGTACTTCCCCGGACGAACTCTTTCACAAGAAGTTCTACTACTACAAAAGAAGTTTAACTGAAGTTTACTTTAGTTACTTTCAGATAGTCTTTTCTGCTTCGTATGAATCTATGAGAGGATAAATTATGTTCTTCTTCAACATTCTTTACACGTCGAATGCTGGACAAGGTCTTCCCATAGAATGCAATAATACTGGCATAATCACCAAATTTGGCAGGTGGATTGGTGATCGCAGTATTTGTGTTGAGTACTCAGGTGGATGCTGCTGCCCATCCCCTGGTATTATCCCTGAGTCGGCTTTTACGAAATCCACGGGAGGAGACAGAGGGATCTATACTTAGGCTAGACACACCACGATCAAAAATGTAAATGATGTAATTTAAATGATACATACCTACTACATATAAAATGCTTATTTTCATACGTAAGAAATGCGTGGGTTTATTGAACGAGCGAAGCGAGTTCTCTTAGTCAAGTTGGAAGAATCGGCGTTTGTATGTATGTATGTATGTATGTATGTTTGTCCGATGAAAACTTCCAAACCGTTAATCCGATCTTCATGAAATTTGGTATGGGGTTAGATAGTATTGATACAATTTGTAGGTAAGGTTATGAGCTATATCGGTCAGGGGGTTACTGAGATATTGGGGTCCAAGAGGGGGTAAAAAAAATAAAAGTGAGACAGTCAGATCAAGTGGGATGTCTAATGAAAGCGCTTTGGTTGGACATTTCAAAACTGTTTTTAATAAGTATTTAGCCTTAGTATTTTTTGAGATATTAGGGAAAATAAAAAACGTAAAAATCAAAAATTCTAGGGTAATTCCAGCAATCCCACAATCCTGAAATTTGGTATGCTTGTGGCTTTTGTATCACAACTACAGGGAAAAGTCTGAAACTGAAGAATTTAGAAACTTGTACTCCATAAAACATAAACCAATATAACATCCATTGTTGACCTCCCATTTCTAGGAATTTGAATGACGCTGCAGTTCTATGGTTTTCGTCAAAAGGACGTTATCAATTAATTCATCAGGTACTTGATATAGGTACTAACAGGATGTAGTATTACGCCCCGTTGCTTAGCCCTATTCAAAGGTTATTTCGATGATGTGTAGGATATTAGAGTTGTTACTGATACATCCTGTACTGTACTGGTAGACCTCGAGGCGAAAATATTCAAAATTATTATTAAAAATTTTCACCTCGAGGTCTACCAGTACAGTACAGGATCTATTATTAATAGAAAAATGGAAATTACTTGGTTAAGTAGTCGGGCTGATAAAGGTGTTATCGCGAGGTCTCAGTTCGGGGCGAACCACTAGTTATTTAATTACACTTAATTTTGCACCTCTTTAGACCTTAGGCGGCAAATAATAAATCAACTTCTATCCAACCTAGCTATCCTATTTTAATTACTTTTGTTCAACGAATATACGTTTGTTTACAAAGAGTAATGAAATAGTTCATTTGATCAGCAATTCCAAAAGCGAGATAAAAACAAACTTTATTTGAATCCAAAAACTTTATTGAACCTTCACCGTCTTATTTATAAACGGGGTTAAGTCTCGGTTATAGTTTAGCTTGGGTTTAGTTGTTTTTGTCCCTATCTGTAATTGAAAAAAAAGTAGATTTAAAAGAGTTTTTAAGGCGTTCCTATATATTTATTCTAGCTCAAGTTCTGCTGGACGGATTTGAATGTTTGTTTTAATTTATATGTATATATAAAAAAAAGTTCGTCTGTTTATTTGTTTGTTTGAATATTTTTTGTGCATTCACACCAAAAAGACTGGGCCAATTTAAGATAAGATAAGATAAAAAAACATAAAATTAAATAAATCCCAATAGAATGTAATAATCATTACATTTTATGGGCTTCGTCTAGAAATAGACGTCTAAAGGCCGTTGAAGAGGAGAGGAAGATGATATATATTTTATTAAATTTCGAGATAAATTACAATTTTGATTAATTTATGGAATTCAGTTTTCTCGGATACATAATGCGGTTGAAACCGCGGGCGACAGGCTAGTTGGGAATAAATCACCTTCTTCATTCGGCCATGCAGTGGGTATAGTGGTTAACTCATCTCCAAATTAAGGAGACAGTCGCGGGTTCGATGCCCGCCTGGTTTGTAATTTTTGGGATATTATGAAATCTTATTTTTCACGACCTCTGTGGCGCGGCGGGCGAAGGTTCGCCTGCGACGCAGGAGGGGTTCGATTCCCGCCTCGGAACAAGATATTTGTACAATCTGCAGATATTTGTTCAGGGTGTTCTGGGTATTTTCCTATGTATAATAAAAAAATATCTATCTATGTAATGTTATTGTATTAAGTATATCAGTTATGTAGTACCCATAACACAAGCTCTGCTTAGCTTGGGGCTAGATAATGTTGTGTGAAATGTCTAGCATTTATTATTTATTATTATTATTATTTCCCATAAGTGTGAGTGAAAACTTGAAAACCAATAACTATAAATCACTTTCTATTTGATGAAAGATAACACATCTTAAGATAAAAATGTTAGAACCTGTATAATCGGGGTCAGACATCAGAAGTCGCACAAAAACATTAGACACCGCAGTGTGTGTTTGCCGGAAACCTCAAATGTGCCGTGAGCTTCGGTAGAGGTCGCGACCGGAGCCGTAACTTGAGATTTTTCGGTTTTATGTATTTTTTGGCAAGGAAACCACGCTCCCATGACCAATATGAATGTGATACGATTTGTCAGGTTTACCTGGTTATTTGTACGGGCGCAGGTGCCGAGTCGAGCTGGCAAACCCCTTCCATGGAATAATAATGACGGATTCGACTTAGTGAAGACTTAGCGAGGTGCGCCGACAGCCTTAGGCGTCGCTTGTGCCTCTTAGCCGGCCTCATTTGCACGGATTAAGATACTATACCGGATGTCGACGTTAACAGATTGTAGATAGTTTAAGTTTCTGGATCTACCAACAAAGAGGTGATAAAGTTTCATTAACTTATTTATTTATGCAACTCGGATCGGAAGCGTTCTTGAAACTACGCCATATCTTCTCGTCACAGATAGCGTAGAGGCTCAAGACGAAAGTCTATAATCAGTGCATGTTGTGATGACTTCCAGCACTATATCTCTTATAACTATTGGCCTAGTATACAAGCTCAATGTCAGGCAACGGGCTATGGAGAGAACTAAGCTCGGAATTTTACTACGTGATATCATCCAAAACGATATAATTCATAGAAGAACCAATATCACCTACATAGCCTTCAGAATAAGAAAGTTGAAGTGGCAATGGGCAGGTCATTTAGCTCGCAGAACTGACAATCGTTGGTATATTAAGTTTCTCGAGTGGTAACCACAAAATAAGCGACGCAGAAAACGAAGGTCTCGATGGGCCATGGACATTTTAAAAGTCACAGGTAGTCAGTGGATGGAGGCGGCTCGAAACATCTTCATCGTCGCATTCTATGGGGGAGGCCAATGTCCAGCAGAGTACTTCTGATAGGCTAATGATGATGATTTCTATAATTGAGAGATGTCTAGTTGAACTCTTAGGAACCTTGAATAACTGTAATTAGATTTATGACGTAGGTATTCAACATTATTTATGTTATTTCAATAGTGTAATTAATAAAAGAGGTTCGGGTTCGATTCGCGCTCCGGGATAAATGTTTGAATAAGCAAACATTTGTTTCAGGTCTGGGTGTTGCCCCACGACGCAGGGAATCCTAGTGTGGGATCAGGAAAACGTTATAAATAAATAAATAAATGCTGGACATTTCACACAACATTATCTAGCCCCAAGCTAAGCAGAGCTTGTGTTATGGGTACTAGATAACTGATATATTTAATACAATACATTACATAGATAGATAGTTTTTATGATACATAGAAAAATACCCAGAACACCCTAAACAAATATCTGCAGATCGTACAAATATTTGTTCCGAGGCGGGAATCGAACCCGCAATCTTTTGCGTCGCAGGCGAACCTTCGCCCGCCGCGCCACAGAGGTCGTCTGTTACGTGTTTAAGGTAGACTGTTATGTTAAAAAATAAAAAATTAACTTCTGGATGAATCAGGTTTGAAGTTTAGTGGATACCATTTAAGTACTTGGTTAGTACCAAATAAGTTATTTGGACTTAGACTACCCCCTAGATAGATCTCCTCATGGATCTGATGATATCATGTAATTGAGTCGTGACAATTACTAACAGGTAATTGTTCTTTATCTACACTGTTTCTTTACCGTAATTATGAAGATTGAAAGCTGAATATAAAGTTAAATGATTCCTGTCCCGCATACGTCTTGGGATAAACTTAATGATAGCATCTATCAAATTTACTGAAAATGTATCTTAAAAGTAACGATATTCGGTGTATTTTCAACTGAAGTAAATTGGTCTCACATTAAAGTGTATGGTTTTGAGCTTTTGGATACGTGGTGTAAGCTATGACTTAGAACTTAGTAACCCGTAAATAAGTAAGGAGGCACCTAAGCTTAAGTGTTGTAAGTTATTAATGATGGCTATCAAGACGCGGCTTAGCGTTTTAAGTACGGTCGCTGTGACTAGAGCTTCCAAATGACGAATCAGTAAGGTCGGAGAAATCTTGAAATATCTTGAGAAAGCCGGGTATTTTGTCCGTCCGTCCGGCTTTCCGTTGTATGTTTGAATTGAGTTTTGTGATAGAGTGACTGAATTTTGTACCTGATAGCGATAATAATAGAACTTTTTACACAAGCCTCGCTGAGTCATTCGACGAGCATGTTACTGAAAATTATGATAAGATTTTACTTTTGTTGCCGGTGGCCGGTGCTTTTGATGCGCTAAAATGAAGCAAATTTATCCAAATTTGCGCAATTTTAGCGCAGATTTTTCAGGTCACGTGATTTTTAGCCGGACTAAGGCACTTATCCAGCTACCTATATAGGTGTGATGTAGACCCCAGAGGGCCTAGCCAAGTGGCATTCGCTTCGAAGCGATTCCATTTCTAAAGTCGTAATTCAATACAAATGACCACGTGACATATCGAAAGCTAACGTCAATCCCATACATTTTGGACTTTTCTACTGGCGACATCGCTATTAGAATGTTACTTTGTCTACGGCCCCAGGTTACTCTTAAATTATGCATCTAGCTAAACCTGAGATAAATAACGATAATTTACCTTCAATATTTTATTAAAACATCGCTTGTTATAAATAAGGAGCCATGAAGGCTAATGATCTGTAAATAGTGTCGTATTTATGAGTAGATTTATTTAATTGTTTTTTTTCTCATAGCCCTTTCGAAGATTTTTCAAAACTAGTATTTACTGCGGTCTTTGTTTTTTAAATATACCTACCGTAAAGTAAGGCATATTTAGGCCTTCCACATGTGCTGGTGACTTTCGGGAAACCGCAAAATTTGGTATGGCTTGATGGTCGCATCAGCCATCAAATGCAACGTTTGACGGACACCACAGCCATCAACCCACAAAAACTGAGTGGCAGATTTTTTCAAGAATCACATCACAGGTCATCACATTACTTATTCCATAAAATAAATATGATTACTCCAAAAATGTTTTAGCACGCGTTCAAAGAAATGCGTACGCATAAATAGCACATTACATTTTATATAAAAGTGCTTTGACGAATTCTCAAAAACATTGAAAATGTTGTCGTCCTACAAGATTCATAAAACTTGCAGATTCAATTGAATATTTCTCCAAATTTTATTACTAAGGTTTTTTCCCCAAATGGAACATTATTCTTTAACAAGCGTTCATGAGAAACATGATAAGGGACTGATATTACAGTCCCTATGTTATGAGCCTGTAGATACGATGTACTTAGTACCCACTTGCGAATGAGATTTTCATCTTGATTTTATGACTTTTCTTTTCATTAGACTTTATCAAATTCCTTTTTTTTACCATGGGTTTTTTTACCTTGAAAATGGACCACCTGATGTTAAGGGTTAACCTCTGCTTATAACATTGATTTACCAACCCACGTTCATCTGGAACGTGCCTTGTGGCACTCCTTCCGTCATTCTAAGACATAAAGCTGAAAAGACTAATAAACCTGTAATTTCACCGCACCTATAAACGGTGCACAGCAATTCACACATTACTGCTTTATTGCTTGGTGGCAGAAATAGATAGAGTGCGTCTAATCTAAAACCGAAAGCCTCACTATTCCAGTACGTCATTCACCAAATTAAGCGTTATCATTGGTTGGATTGAAATGGTCATTGGACAATAATTAGTATTGGATTCAAGAGTAAGGCCCCAGATTTAGACTAATGCACCCTACAGTGGTAATACTACATTGGTTCTCCCTATGAAAACTCCCCTTAGATGCCCTAGTCTGGAGTCTCAACACGTAAGACGTATGGTGAACGTATGGTGTTGTGTAGCATGGATTTTGTATGGAAATCAAGGCACTCAAGAATACGCTCATCAGTGTATCCATTACTAAATCCGTGTTACACTACACTAACTTGTAAAAGACTCACGGCTACAGCACCAAGAAAAAACTAGTGAATCGACAGAAGAAAAATAATGTTTGTTTGTACCAGAGACAGATGGCGCTAGGAATAGGATACACATAGCCCATTAGTCAAAATGAAACCTTATATTAAATCAAAGAGAGATTAAACTGTTGTTACAGAGTCCGTTGGGTAATGTTGCATAATTTAGGGTACATTTACGAATAAAGCAGCATGCCGGTGTCGAGCAGCAACGATGTCTTCAAGCGCTTACTGACACGAAAACAAGTTCGACTTTTGAGCCCTTCGAGCAACACGGGCTTCCTGCCGCGGGCCGGAAGGGAGTAGCCTTAGCGATATATTACCATTCAAATAGTTCTGTCATTTTTTGCGGGGGGAAATGTGCACACAAGCGCAATTCCGCATATACACATCTAAATACAACACTGTAATGACGACACTCACACTAACAAACCTTGCACAAAATAACAACTAGTTTTATTAAACGCATATGCCTACTTTGGCTTGTAGTTTGACAGAGGGGAACGCTGCGAATGGCTACTCCCTTCCGTGTTGCTCGAAGCTGCAGTGTAAGTACGTAGAACTCGATTCGATAAATTTGACATTCAAATTCAGAAAAACGGGACTTTAGAGAGACTTGCAGAGGTAGTAGTCCTACGTACTTGCAGCCCACACACGATACGATTCAAATCTCGATAAAGTTTACCTTTTGCCTCGCTTTCTCCTATAGTATCCGATCACTTAGTCCGTGTGAACTTTGAAAAATTTGAGTGTGATCCGAGTCTGATGTCTATGTGATTGAAGGTTTAAAAAAAAAGGTTTCATCAAGAAATTTCCACTTACTAAGTTTTAGAATTCAACAGACCAAGACTCAAAATTATGAGCCAACTCTTTTCAAGTTTCAAAAGATTTGGACAGTGCTGATACTGTTAAAATAAAATGCCACGATTCCACTAACGTTTGATTAAGTATATTCCTAGTGCACTTGGTCCGAGACACTTGTAAGAGTTACTCTTAATCGTGTCAACGCATCAAGCACCGGTTGCCAGCGTCAACCTGTTTCTCACGTGAATGCGCCCATGAATGCGTTATAGCGAATTAAATTCAGTCCTCGGTTGCATTTTCTACATAAAATTGGTGATATTAGCAATGCAGATTCGAGTCTTTGCTACTTTGCTATTACTTCACTTTGGCGAACGAAGGAATGCTTTCTTTCATCGGCCTTCTGTCGTCTGTTTTAAATGAAGTAAAGTAGGTATTATATTTTTTTATGGATTCTTTTGTCTATTTTTAATAACTTTTGCTTACACAATAGAAAATGAATGGTGACTACAATAGCTTTTGTTCCATGCAATGTTATTTTTGAATTAATAATAGAAAAGAGAGAGAAAGAGCACATCTAACTGTTTAAATTTAAGTTTATGGGATGAGATTGGTGCACTTACCAAATTATTACGAACCTATTATGACTAACAAGATTGTATTTTCCCATGGGTCAGTGGATATCAAATGCTGTGAATCGAACTTCAAACTATGTTAGGTATTTACGTTAATGTTTTACCATTCTACCCTTTTTAGGGTTCCGTACACAAAGTGTGACAAATGAGAGGGTTGCCTATTAATAAGCCTATACGTCGTCCATACATCTGTCTATCTGGATGCTGTCACAGTATCTTGGCAGCCATAAGAGTTAGACAGTTGACATTTTCACAGATTATAATGTTTTTGGGCTTGAACCTTATGTACGCAAATAATAAACATGCATAAAACTAAATCGCAAGGGTATCCTCATCGGTACAAGTCAAGAGTTCTCCAATCATTGAATAAAACTGATAGCGCGTTTTAATCTACTAGTGGTGACATCTAGTCTTGAGTTGAGTAAACTTCGGAACCCTAAACGATACGTGGTTCGAGAGGAGATGCAATTGTAGGTTAACACTAACTATATTCATTTGAGTTTATTTTATTCGGAAAACAAACAGTATAGTAAACCATAGATTAAAATACTAATTACTATTAACATATTTTCGCTTGAAGGAATTGAAAAAATTTGGTCTTAAATACTTAAATAATTGAAACGGTAAAAAAGAAAGAAAAGTAACAATGTAAAGTTATTGAACTAATAATTAACTATTAGTACCTAGTTTGATACTAGTAGAACTTCTTGTGAAAGAGTTCGTCCGGGGAAGTAACTACCACCGTACTATTTCTGTCACCAAGCAGTAGTGCTCGCATTGATGTGTTTCTGTTTGAAGGGTACGGGTGCCGGTGTAATTACAGGCACATGAGACTTTTCATCTTTATGTCTCAGGGTTGGCAGCGCGTGTGTGATGCGTCTGGTGTTGCAGGCGTCCATAGGCTACAGTAACTACTTTCCATCAGGAGGGCCGTATGCTTGTTTGCTTGGCAAGTAGTATAAAAAAAAGTAGTCAATAATACAAGTAGGTACAAGTGTCTGTCATAGAATAACTAAGTTGATCCAAGTCGTCACTTTAGTGTAGGTGGGTTTAATTCTGGGTGTGCTGCTATGCTGGCGGCATGGCCAAAGTTTAGTTACTTTCACAAATAGTACCTTACAACCTCTGTACAAGCTCTGGATATTTCAATTAAAAGTTAGTGCTCTATTGAATGGGGCATTCGCTTACGAACTGCAGACGTGACCTCCGACGCGAGCAGTTCTTTGCAGATCCTACAGGTTCCTGCGGCGAAATTGTAATTAGCTGGCGAACTCGACTGCCACAATGTTAAAAGAAAAGCAACTATTGTATAGTCAAATGTAAAGTGAAGTTTTGCCTTAATATTTTTGATCATTTAGCTACCGAGTGGTGTAATTAAATTTTAAATGTAGATGATAGATATGTAGCTGCAACATCAACTGTAAAATGGTAATTTGCAATAACTGTAAGTACTTACCTATTTACATGGTTGTATTAGATTGTTATTTATGAGTATATCAAGCGTAGCGTGTGTCTTATAAACTTTTGCTGATGTTTATTTACTTTGCACTGCCTTCATAAGGTTTTTAAGTTCTCATTTAAAAAGTATCAGCTTCTCCGTGCTCCGGGGCACCACACAGGCTGTTCTCGCCTAGTGGTAAGATGGATCATCAAAGTAAGCCAATACAATACTATGTAATACAATACAAGCCGTGTTTGTTGCTTGAGTCTGCTTGGCTTGGGCACGTTGGAACAGGAGTAACTTTAGTTTATAAGTCGATTCAAAATGATCCTTGTGATTTCAATGAATACAATTATTTTGATTTGATTTGATTGTATTTTTTAATGATTTATGTTTTTTTTTGATTTTGTTGTCATCAGTTTTTTGAATAGGCTCCCACTATGGAAGCAAATTTAATGACGTATTATCGTCAAAAACCATTCAATCATGTTATGTGATGATGCAACATAAGGCATTCATGTTGTTAATCCAACCCAAGTCACAGTTCGTGAATTGATTGTTCTCTACGGTATACTCCAGTGCAAAAATAAAGTCATAACAAAAGGCTATTGTTGAAATTCCTAACTTTTGTTCGAATCTTCACGGATGAGTTGAGCTCGTTACCTGCAGCTAATTCCGATACCGAAGTTTGCCGGTTCGCTAATATAAGCAATAGCTTTTTATTGAAATTCCCTTGTAGAGGAACTTCTGATAACTGTCGCTTGCACACTGAAGGTTCGTATTGCATTGGGAAGAGGGTTAAAAGGATTAAATAATTAAGATGAGTACTGGGGCTTGAGCCTACTGCCTACAAACGAAGTTTGATAATTATCTCATCAAACTCCATAAAATTTTGTAAGTATGATCAATACACTAATATCTGGGCCTGTGGTTTATAAGTTTTTAATAAAATTAGATGGTTTCCAAATTACACTGACTTAAAGATTTGTATGAAAATCTTATACCCATGCTAGTTTGATTCTTTAAAATTAATTGAAAACTGACAAACAACAGGTTACCTCGTATTAACTGTTTTGCAATTAAAATATTAATGAAAATAAATATTAAATTGGTGGTTCACACTCGTGCAATTAAAAAGTCCGTTTATGTTACTGACAGTGTATTTATGAGTGCAGTCAAGTCTTTGCAGCATCGCGTTTGATTCACGGATACATATATACTGCGGATAAATATACAGCAAAAAGAAACTTTAATGTTTATATTAAAAAACGAGAATATTATCATCATCAACTCTTTTACCGTCCACTGTTCGACATAGTCTCTCCCAATGGCACGCCGCTGAATTTCCCGCTCAGTTTCGAATACCGGGGAGTATTTGTAACTAAGCGCATACAAATTTCCTACACTCCAATTCTTTGTCTTAGTTTAGATATCCAATTCAGAGTCCGCATACCGAAGGGCAACCAACCCAATAGTTTTTGAGTTATGCAGCGGAAACATTTACGAATAGATGAGCGGGGGAATTTCACTTTATTTAGATTCCGGGCCTTAGATCACCAAACACACCAAAAGTGTTCCGGCATATGAAGACCTTTTTGCTCGACTGCTGAAAGGTTATGTTTATCACAAGTATCTATTTTGCTAAGTGGAATTTTAGCACATCGCAGCACTCAAACAAGTTTAGGTTTTAAGATTTTAATAAATGAGGTGTCTTGTCTCACAATTTTTTTTATTAGACTTTGGCATTACACTGATATATCCTGAGACATAAAGATAAAAACTCTCATGTGCACTTTAACTGTAACTTTACCGGCACCCGTACCCTTCAAACCGGCATACAGCAAAGTGAGTATGCAATGCCTTGTGGTAGAAATGGGCATGGTGGTAGTACTTTGGTTGAATTTTTTCACAAAAAAAGCTCTACTTTTAGCAAAATTATGTTGTAGTTTTAACTTTTTTTTCTCACAAACAGACCAATTAAAAAAAAGGTTTTAAAGAGACTTCTAATATAAATTCATTCATTTTTATAAAGTTTATGAAACTAATTCGATGAAAATGCGGACAGGCTTTAGTGGTTTTTAACCGACTTCCCAAAAAAGGAGGAGAATCCCAACTCAGTTTTTTTTTGTTTCGCATATCTCTGGCGTTTATGAACCGATTTGGATTTTTTTTTAATTTGAATAGATGTACTTCCAGATTGGTCCCATTTTTTTCAAAATCCATTTCTGATGATGGAATCCATGAGGAATTGAGGGAACTCTTCAAATATTGTAGGCATACATATGGCGATTTTGATATTTTCAGCAACAAACCAAGCATTTGCATTCAAAAAGTATCATAATCCTTTCACCACTATGGTTCTTTCATCATTTTTTTCATCCAAATATTTAGTCGAATACAATGGCGGAAGTCGGTTTTTTAAATGAAAAGTTATTTATTTAATATTTGTGTTCGTGCCCCAACCTTACCTTGAGTGACAGATACCCTGCATCTGATAACGTCGTAGAGTGGCCAAGTTTTGACAAATTAAAATGAAGAAGAAGAAAGTCCACCTAACGATATCCATGCCCTAAGTGTTAAAAAACCAGTTGCCTATACTTCCTCTACGGTCTTGTTGAGCCTCTACGGTCTCGTAGAGCCTCTACGAGGTGTAGATGTATCGATTAATCTTTATTTTCTTCGTGTTTAATCGAAGTAAAAACTCAGCCATGTTATTTTTTTAAATCCATAATAAGTAGGTTATATGCTTATATAACATTAGTTATTTTCAGCCATGCGTCTTCTCCCCAGGGCATCGAAGTAACTACATCGAAGATGAGATGTTTTCATGTCGCTGGGAAATTACTTACACAGATTTTTCTAGGAAAAATATGCTTATTTACTCCCAGAAATCGTATGCGTCAGAAATAAACTCATGATAATCATCATCATCATCATCAGCCGTTAGACGTTCACTGTTGGGTGGGGCCGGATTGGTGTTCGCAGTATTGGTGTTGAGTACTCAGAATTCAGTTTTTATATTAAATAGTATCTAGTTAATTGTGATTTCATAGGCAGATAATAAGAAATACAAAATCTTCTTCTTCTCTCAAAATTCAGTCCAGATCACAATCTATTAAATTAAATGAAGTTATGCGTCTCACAAGAAATACCCTTATCAAAGATCCAAGTAAAAAATAATCCTGGCGTGAGTTTGGTCACATTTTATCGGCGAAGCACTTGAACGAGCGTGTAATAGCTGGTTGATGCTAATCTGATAGCCAATTCAGGAAATTTTACTGGATCTCATCGCCGTACAAACATATCGGAAATGTAAGGAAAAGCAGGAAAAGCCGCGGCAAATGCGTTGACTATTGAACTTTGAACCATAGTTTGTAACCTATACCAATCGGTAATTGGCTTGCGTAACAAAGGCACAAAATTTAGTACTAATGTATATATTTTCGTAAGCAGTTTGTGCGAGTGTGTATTTTATAATGCAGGGTAGGCATATCTTTTTCTGTTTATTCCAGTTGATCCAAAGGTTCCCTGGTGGAGATTGTTGTTAGTGATAAGGCCACCAGGCAGGTAAGTATAGCTCTTTAGTCTCAAATTATTTTATGTTTATGTGGTGATCAAGAAAACAAAAACATGCAATAAAAAACATTATATACCTACATAAGTGGCTGTAGGTAGATCGGTTAACTTAATTGTTCACCAGGAAAACATAACACAAATCATCAAATTTTTAAATTAAATTCAGTTTTTAATTATATCAAGGAAAATTATATGGGAAAATTGGCATAAAGAAATTCAAATTCTTATTTTTAAATAATGTTGATTATACACTCCCGGCCCCAGTGCCAACTTGCCCGATATTTTTATGCTCATGAACGGTTCAAATGATGAAATTAATATATTATTGTAATAGCCAGTTGATGCTAATATGATGGCCCATTTAGGAAAGTTTGCAAGAGCTCTTCGCAGTACAAATATATTGGACCGAGTCAGCAGTGGTGCGACTAATAGAGGAGGAAATGGTACTTTGACTCTGGAACTTATCCCCGTAATTTGTAGCTGGTTAATTGACCGACAAAGGATCTAGTTTCGAGAAGTACTAACAGTAGAATTGAGAAACAGCTCCAACATAATTGTCACAGCTATTTTTGGAAAGGGTGTATTTATTTTCTGTCCTTCATCATCATCATCGGCAGCCTTTAAACGTCCACTGCTGGACGAGGCCTCCCCCATAAAACATAATGGGGAAGAATTGCCATAATCGCCACGCTTGGCTGGTGGATTAGTGATCGCAGAATTCATGATGACTATTCAGGTGCTGCTCATACCCTGTTATAATCCCTTAGTCTACCTTTACGACATCCAAAAGAGGAGATGGAGGGGTCTACTCTTAAGCCTGATACACCACGACACACTTTTCATGTACTAATGGAGGTGTTAATCAATACTATCTGCATCCTGTCTATAGATTTAACAGTTTAATCTATATCAACTCTACTCAACTCATACTAAACGAAAACAATATTGGCCGCCGAATTAATATTGCACTTCCATCCCCCGTCGGTTTGCGTCAGACCAGTTAATCTATCAGAACAGAAGGGTCAACGTCGGTATTCTAAACGTCGATCACGATGTGAAGTTTTCATTTGCCGCTGGACAGTGATGGACAGTTTTGGAAGTGATGTAAGGTTCCGATTACAGTACCTACCTACATCACTTGTATCTCTATCAATCTAATCGTCTTAGTTGTTAATTGTCTCATAATACACCCACTCACATAGTCTGTGTTAATATTGTCTTTTCTTTTTTGGTTGAGGCACTGTTTTGACTATTTGTTTTTGACCTACTGTGGTGATTATAGTGAAGCCCTTAGAAGAGCCAATGGTGACTATTAGTAAAAAGAAAGAACCAATGAAAAGACAGCAGTTTTCTTTTCAGGATGGTTTGTGCAGTGACACCGATTTCCTTGCGAAAATAGTTATTTTTATGCACAAAAAAAGGTAATTAACTCAAGAATTAGCACTTATAGCACATCGTAGTATTTTGAAAAAACTTTGATCGTTACCACTTTGTGAAATAAAA
The DNA here is from genome assembly GCA_951392215.1 of Epirrita christyi. NCBI lineage: Eukaryota > Metazoa > Arthropoda > Insecta > Lepidoptera > Geometridae > Epirrita > Epirrita christyi. The sequence continues at coordinate 5,855,389 of OX595849.1, read as the reverse complement.
CCAATAAACAAAACTTTAACCTTCCAAATATACCGTGTCAATTGTAAATAATTCCTAATTTTGTTTAAGTCAAAGGTTGCCTGGAATAAATCACTATAAATGATAAATGATGAATTGTATTGCGATTTTAGACTAATTTTTTTTTGTATAGTTTCCGTGTGGTTATCAATTAAGAGTTAATCTATCCTATTTTTTGACGAATGACAGGTTACTGTTTTGGAAAGAACTACAATCATTATCAGCTCGTCTATATAGCACATACACGCACATCTATGTTCACTGTTGGGTGCCAATACAATGGGGTGATTTGCCATAATCACCACGCTTGGTAGGCAGATTAGAGATCGCAGTATTAGTGTGAAGTACTCAGATGGATGCTGCTGTCCATCCATTTGGCTTTTATGCCATTTATGGGATGGAACGGGTATTTTCGTAGACCAGATACACAACAGTTAGTTTATATAATTTTTTATTTCAGGTTATTCTCTCATACGTCAAGTGGTGTGTAGTATTTTTTTAAATATAAAACATTGTCAATTTTCGCAATATAAATGCGACTGGACAGTTTTGGCATTGATATTGTAAAGGGCATTGTCAGTATTGTGTTTTTCAAACCGGAAACTGTATCAATTCCCTTCATATTTCATTCATTCCATCCGGACAGTTCCAATGCGTGACTGCAAGCCAGACATACTGCTGTGAAACAGACCCGCGCAGGAAAACTTTTAACAGCTGGATTTATGATTTGCTCACTGGTATCGGAATAAATACTAATTTGAGTTCGAACTTTTATGTACTTCCAAATTCCTGTGTACTTTTTTAGTTTTTTTTTCGTACATTTAGAGTACGAAGCTCTATTTTGCTTCAAGCTTCATGAATCTCATACAGTATTTTGCTTTTATGTTATTTTGCACTACAACGCAAAGCTTAATCGATCGATACACAGAATAGGGATGCGGATTAGCGCCCAATCGCCTGACATGTCGTTTTTGGTGCCAATTTTATTACTCTGTCAGTTTTTCGTTTATTGACATGGGTTTTTGTGAACTCCTATCAATATTGTGGATGCTCCACAATACTGCTCGATTGGTCATGTTGCAATTGCTAAATAAATTGGTATGTGTAGAATAGAGCAGGGGCCGTAGACAAAGTAACATTCTAATAGCGATGTCGCCAGTAGAAAAGTCCAAAATGTATGGGATTGACGTTAGCTTTCGATATGTCACGTGGTCTTTTGTATGAATTACGACTTTAGAAATGGAATCGCTTCGAAGCGAATGCCACTTGGCTAGGCCCTCAGGTTAGTTTTAAAGATAAACGAGAACAGCGTTAATTTCTGGTTTGTCGTAAAATTCTTAGGCTTTTCTGAAAAATCTAACAAACAAACTTGGTCCACCAATAAAAGCATAGTATTGTTATCTATCAATAAACATCAAATCTTTGCGGACCGACTGACTAACTCACTCACTGACTCACTCACTTACTGACTTACTCACTCACTATCAACGCACTGTCTAAACCGTTATTTCTAGAGACGAAATTTGGAGCCTTTCCTTTTGTAGTTTAGGGGTGCACTGAAGAAAGAATTATCAAATACCAACCTCAGGGGTAGTTCAGCAGGGTTCTGAAGTTTGAATGGAAAAACTTCACAAGGAAGAAGTCAGGGGCTTTTCACTAGTCAACTAAAAATCAACTTATTCAGACAAGGGCTTATGCCGAAGGATGTAACTTATGTTAACTACTTACTATTAAACACTTTCAAAATATACGTCTTCTTTTTGTTCATCAGCTGTTAGACATCCACCTGGAAGACGAGGCCTCCCTCATAGTATGCAATGGTGGATTTGCCATAATCACCACGCTTGGATGGCGGATTGATGATCATAATATTGGTGTTGAGTACTCAGGTGGATGCTGCTGACCATCCCCTGGTGTAATCCCTTAGTTGGGTTTTACGATATCCACGGGAGGAGACAGAGGAGTCTATTCTTAGGCCCCACCACACCATGGTACAAAATATATCGGGAACTTAAATAACTATCAATAAAATTATAAAGAAGAATCTTGTAAGACAAAGCCGTGCCAAACGTCCAAACACAAAATGGGTTCTGCCAAGCGAGCTTTGCTAAAATGCATTTTCTTTTGTAGGTAACAATGATATCTATTTTTTTACTAGATAAGGCTATCAGTATATTCACGTCCTGGGGGTTACTCTGAATAAACTGTCAGTCACACACACGTTTTCTCACAGTCACATGCTATTTTATGATTCTTTACGCATAAATTTGTGACAGGTGATATAACCTTTAGCTGGCAAGTTCAGCAACCAGATAACTATCAAATTAAGTGGAATTGGTAGCAGATGGGAGTAGCCATAAATAATTTTTATCTGTGACTGTGAAATCTAAAATTACAGTTAAGTACATGAAATTTGACGCACATGAAAGGATACCGAGTGCGTGCGATGTTATACAACTTCGCACTCAATCTTTGTTTAAGACTTATCGCCATATCTAGTAAAATAGATCTTTGGAAAAAATGCATTTTCTCGGTAGGTAACCTATAAATTCTTTTCTCATTTTATCGAACGCTGGTCATTTATTCGCCTTATATTGGACGAGGCCATTTGTAAGGTTGGACGTTCAGCAGTTAACGGGGATCAGTGCTTAGTTGAGCGGGTGAATTTTACTCGTTTAGAAACACATACGAGGAACGAATTCAAGATGAATCAGTTTCAGCAAGTTAGATGGTACCAATTTTTATTTTTTATTACACTCACAATCAAAATCTGTAAGCTCTGATTATACACTATTATACAGGTTTAAAAGGGAAGTAAGAACTAACCCCGTATTTAATTGGTGCAGCCAAGCTAGCGTAGAATTTAAAGCGAATCGACAAAGAATCGTTCAAAATCAATCGAATGCACCGTCCACCAATGACACTTTGTAGCATTATTATGTCACTATCTTGAAGAAAATGTAACGTTATGGAACCAACAGTTCCTCAAGAAACCGAAAACTCTTGTATGGGACCATCCATGCCCCAGCTGTGGGAACTCATGGTTTGTTGTGTGTTGTGTTGTATCTTGAGATCACCGCGGTCACGTCTGGCGCTATTGCTTCGGTAAATGACGTCATATCAGCTTCTCCGTTTGTGGTCTAATTAATTATTAATGTATCGCAATAACCTCAAAACCACGCTAATGTCACCTGATAAAGGCCAATGCAGACTATAGTTGAAAAAATAAGACCAGCCAGCTTTAAAAGATCTGTAGTGCTACTCTTGAAAACAGTTCTAATCGCAATCCAGTTTCAATCCTAACAACGCTTATTTGGCACTCTTGAACCAAATCGAGTTTGAAATTGAGATAGAGCACGCGTGTTGACTCGTGAAGAACAACAGAGACAGAAAGTTGATTTCACTTAGTTCCATAAAATTCAAACCATCTCCATTCCAAATTGTGCGCTAGTATTGAATTCAAGAGTACCAAATGACCAAGGAATCTAGTACACATTGATGACAAATGACAATAACTCCTGAATTAGGATTAGAGTAAAGCGTCAAGAGTAGCCACACTGTTCTGAGTGTACTTAGTCTGACTAGTGCCAGTTACTACGCATCGTCGCAAGCATTATAATAGCGAGTTATTGGTTTAGTTAAGTGTGTCTGGGCAGTAAAGTATCAAAACGCCACCTGAGACGAGTTCCATCTTTCGTTAAGTTTCCATATTTCTCTCCAGAGATTCAACAGGGTTAAAGTCATGAGAAAAGTGGTTTGAAGATAATGCTCAAGGTCCTTAAGAAATTGTGCTTTTGGCAAAGCTGGACAATAAAATAATGTCTCATTCGAGCAAAGACATAAAGCGTCTGAGTTTAAAATAAAAAAAACATATCCCTCCTTTTTTAAAGTTGTAAAATTTTACAGATTGCCAGAATGTCAACTAAATAAGATTTGAATTTACTTTGAAAACGTATATTGCATTGCACTAATAAGTTTGGCAAAAAACTTTCGATTTAGGTACTTTCATAATGTAATTTTTTGTTAAACTTTAATCTTCAATTCAAGGTTTATAAGGTTAAAAATATACATAGACTGCCAGCTGTAATGTCACCCGAGAGGCCTATTTCAAATATCTACATGAAAAATATGTACAAAAAGTTTGACGCGCAACGAACCCTTTAATTGAGTTCAAAGAATGGATTACTTTCGTTGATTTATTTTTGAGAGAACGCTAATAAAAACGTGGTTTGAAGCATTTTGTTAGATTATTTAAGCATATGATTTTATGGAGTAGAGATCTTCATATTTATAAAACAGACACTGAACTGATTTGCATGTGGTTTTCACTCGGCTTGTAGGGTTTTATCAAGGAAGTTTTTGGTAATTAATCATCAATAATCATCATCATGAGCCTTTGGTTTCCACTGCTGGACTAGGTCTCTCCCATAAAATACAATGAGGGAATTTGCTATAATCAACACGCTTGGCAGGCAGATTAATCGTTGTATGTTAGGAGTTCTCAGGCGGATGGTGCTGCCCATAACCTGCCACCCAATTACAGTAGTAAATGGAAATGGGGAACGCAACAATGGGGATCATTTTGGCAGCCTTATCGCTATCTAAATCTTATGAAACTTGAATAGGGGAAACTTCTATACCTATGTATTCCTCCTTTCAAGTTTCAAAAGATTTGGACAGCGTTAAAGCTGCCAAAATAATCACCATTGTTGCATTCCCCATTGCCGTTTGCTACTGTAATTTGGGGGCAGGTGTAATCCCTTAGTCGGCTTTAACAAAATCTACGGGAGGGTCTATTCTGAGGCTGGACATCATCACGGTCAAGTTCTCATCAATACATCCATGGTTTTGTCAGAAAGCAAGAGCCATATTTGTAGAGGAAGTCAGGGACAATGGCAGGCTGAATAACGAGCTATGAGGAATTGGTGCATAAAGGTTACGACCTTCAGCAGTGAGGATATTGACGCAAGGAGAATGAGGGATTGGAGAGGTAACATCCCAAATCTAATTATCGGCCTTATGGTAAACACTAAAAATCTGTACATACATCATGAATATTTGTAGAATGTTTAATATCAGTGTATAAGATAAAATTTGCCATTCAACATCTGTATATATCATGTTTGAGTGTGACAACATTCACTGCTCCATTGAATTTAAACTAGATTCATAGTGCATATCTTTATCGCAGCGACAAACGTAAAGCAATATCCTGCTCTGCATATGAGAGCAAGAATCTATTTCTTGCTGTATTCACGAAGCAAGCAAATTGTGGACATTTACCAGTCTCAAATCGCTCAACTAAATATCTTCTTGACACAGATACCGCAGAGTCTCAAGATCAAAATCTTATTGTCAGTGCGAGTTGCCAGTGATGACTTACGGCACGTGTAGTCGCTAACCATTGCCGTCAAGAACAAACTCAAAGTCACGCAGCGGGCAATAAAAAAAAAAAAAAAAAAAAAAAAAACGTTTATTTCAAGCCTTATAAGCCCATAATTTTAAAATACATTCAAATAAAATACTAATACTAATCAATAACAACATTACACTACAATATCATAATAAAAATTCAAAGCAAATGTCAAAGATATAAAAAGTCAAATAATTACACAGGTCATAACAATCACACACACACAGACATACAAAAACAAATACGAGCAACCCTCAGCTCCCAGGGCAGCGCCCCTTAAAAAGTGTTGTATGCAGGCTTATCCAGTGCCCCAGAAACGGAGAGTCCCACCTATCTGTCAGAGTATTTAGAATGGTATTTGGTATATAAAGAGCTGTGATCGGTGTTTCACTACGTGAATCTGACATGTGCAAACCCGTAGAAATATTCAAATTACCGACAAAGCTCACGGAATTAGCAAGTTGAAGTAGCAATGGGCAGGGCTCTCAGAACTGACAACCGTTGGGGAATAAAGGTTCTCGAGTGGCAACCACGAACCGACGCAGGTAGGAAGGCCCCCTCTCAACCAAAGACATTTTAAAGGTAGCAGGAAGTCGGTGGAAGGCGGCGGTACGAGACCGTTCGTCGTAGAGGGGAGGTCCATATACAGCAGTGGACTTCTATAGGCTGATGATGATGACCTTATTGGCAGAATTTACCGCTTATTAAAACCATTTGTCATTTATGTAACTTACATAAAAAACCTAGTCAAGATTGAGTCGATCCGCGCGAAATGAGTGTTCCGTACTATATACGAGGAGGTTGCGGGTTCGATTCCCGCCTCGGAACAAATATTTTTACAATCTGCAGATATTTGTTCAGGGTGTTCTGGGTATTTTTCTACGTATAATAAAAAAAATATCTATCTATGTAATGAATTGTATTAAATATATCAGTTATCTGGTACCCATAACACAAGCTCTGCTTAGCTAGATAATGGGGGTGATAATGTTGTGTGAAATGTCTAGCATTTATTTATTATTATTTATATGATTGTTTTGAATACGAAACTTATTTTACGTTGGACAATGCTCAGGATAGGTACACTTAACTTTACTATTTACTCAATAGTTTTCCTTCAACAGGTACTACTGGGATATACTTTTTTGATTTTTGGTGAATTTAAAGATAAATTCTCATCTTCGGGTTTCATATAATTTTCCTTCTTTATAGTTAACAAAGAAAAAATACTAAATGTTTTTTTTTTCTCATTCAATAGAGATGTAATCTTTATTTTTCCTTAGCAACTCGAATCTAATTATCTTTTGTGACCGTCGTACGACGAACTTATTTGTTTTCATAGTTCGTTCAAAGGAAAGGCACGTTATAAGTATAATTATACGTTAGCTGTTATTTTTGATTGACAAATAGACCAGATGCGATTCTGTCTTGTCTCGCAAAGGGAACCTTAACCGACTAAGAAGGGTCTGCCTTTAGTATATCTGAATTATTTATTCATATTTAAAACCTGGAGCCATAGTAATGTCAGCCTAATAGGACTCCTCTATTTACTTTTGTTAGTAGTAGAACTTCTTGTGAAAGGGTTTTTCCCGGGGAAGTATTACCACCGTATCTATTTTTGCCGCCAAGCAGTAGTGCTCGTATTGCTTTGTTTTGGTTTGAAGGGTACGGGTGCGGGTTAAATTACAGGCACATGAGACTTTTCATCTTTGTTTCAGGGTCGGTAGCGCGCGTGTGATGCCTCTGGTGTTGCAGGCGTCCATAGGCTACGGCAACTACTTTCCATCAGGTGGGCCGAATGATTGTATGCTTGCCTAGAAGTATTAAAAAAAAGACGGTATAAGCGTAAATACGGTATAAGATGTACGGTACCATAAATACCACTTTTCCACACTTCTAACAGAAATCACTGTTTTCTTTCAAAATTATCTATGTGGTTATCTAGTTGTAATCCTGTAAATATCAGCACACCGAAAAAACACCTCTAGAAATGGAACCGGCGCCCAAATAAGTCGTTTGCGGGTAGGCTTGTTAGATATCCGGTTATTGACGAAATTATCCGCAAAAGACGGAATTACTCGGCTATAGACGGAATTACCCTGCTAAAAAGCCGGATAATTTATTACCAGCCAAATTTACTATTATCTATAAGTTGGACAATTTTCGTTGGTGTAAGATTTGGTTTTATTTAATTCATCGTGGCATTCTATGGAGGAAGCCAATGTTCAGCAGTGATGATCTTCTCAGACTGATGATGGTGATGAAAGTGGCAAATAAGTAGATGGCCTGCCTGATGGAAAGCGTCTATGAATATCTGCAAAACTTGTGGTATTACTAACGTGTTGCCTGTTTATAAGGACACGATTCAAATTTGATTAAAAAAAAAAATACCGTGATTAAATTTTTTTTTATAACAAAAATACATATGTTAATATCTTCGATAACTCCATTGTGCAATTATGATCACCTAGATGGTGCAATTCAAATCATAGTAAAAATTTTGATTTTGTCCGTCTTTTTTATTTTCATGACAGCCCTTTTGCGGGACAGGATAACCGGGATGACTTTCCGGTCTCCGCGGGATCGTAAAAGTCAACGCATGCATTTAATTTTGTGAGTTATGTATATTGGCTACGTACGTGAACGAGAAATGTTACGGACATTTTTACCCCGGATTTTTAATTATGGAATGGGAATTTCAACTATGCGTGAAGTTTTTTCGCAGTGTTTCCGGGTTTCCGGACCCTTAAGACGGTTTTATTTGTTTTGTTCTTCTTGTTCAAGTTGGCAAATTACACCGGGAAAGGAAGTTCGTAAAAGGATGTAATTCAAATTTTAACCCGCAATTTGGGTAATGTAAATATACCCTTATTAAAGACTGTACTGTGCATACTCGTTTTTAGGGTTCCGTATTTCAACAGAAAGAATGGGACCCTCATAGAACCTCTATGGTAGTTCAAGTAACCTCACAATTAAAAATTTGGAATGCTAGGAGTCTACATACATACATAAACACACGCCTTTTAGGCAGAACCTCATAAGGCTTCTTTTCACCAAGGATGTAGTTTCAGGAATATAAACCTGTCAAGTGGTGAGATCATCGCCACCATTGCTTTCCACGACCAACTCGGTTTTTTTACAGTAACACTTCTAAATAAGCCAGCAGCCAGGATAAATCTAATACCAACGAAAATTGACCAACATGTCAGGATAGTCTTTGTGACGAAAATAAAGGAAAAAGTCTAAAATTGAGGAATTTTGACTTTTTTTATAATAAAATGGGATAGTGAAGTTTGTAGGAAAAAGTGTCGGTAACTCAAAAAGAGCTGTGACGATTTCGAATTTTTGTCTCGCTTGCTTACACGTTTTATTTTTAAATGAATTAAATAGTCAAAGATAATCCAGTACACGGCCCTATTCCTGATATAAGGTGGTCTTCTTTGTCACTTATAAACACCGGCAACACAGAAAATTTGGGTTACCTACCCTGAAGGTCTTTGATTTCACACTGTACTTTACTTACGGTAGTTCTATCTGGAACAAAACTGGCCGAAAAATCCAAATTTTAAACTGTCCATCTAGTCAGGATCACAGTTTGGAGTATTTTTGTCCAAACAGTTAGATCATCGAAATTCTAGCAGGACATGATGGAATAAACGAGTTTTTCTTGAAGTGACCCAAGTTGTAATTGAACGGGAAAACCTAAGATAAACCTAAGGTAGGTAAGTATCTATTTACTCGAAGATATTATGTACGTTGTTGTGTTACACGTGAATGCTTTCAGCGTAATGCGATTGGTATTCAACCAGTTCAGTTCAGTTTAGAACCGATTTCAAGGTATTTTAAATTTGCTCAGAATTTAAAATTAAATATTCGCTAATCGTCACATATTTCAGACTATTTTAGTTTCTCTTAATATTTTTTGGAGGATTTAGTTAAATTAGATTTTAGAATATAAGGTATTTTTGATATTCCTTTTCATTAATATCAATGATTTTATAAACATTCAACTACCTAGATACTATGAATAGCGCCGAAAGTCGCAAAAGCCACACCATCTTCAATAAAAAATAGAGAAGATTCATTCGAATAGCTAAAGTTCTCGTTCTCTTTAAGTAATTGCACAAGATCTGGAACCAAATTTGTGAATTATACTATAAATTTCACTGAAAGCCACAAACCACACCTACAAAGAGAGAAGATTGATTCAAATAGCAAAATTTCTCGTTCCTTAGAAGTAATTGTTCAAAATCTGGAAAAATTCTGATGTGTAAAGAAAATCACTGTTTCCTATTTGTAAACTCTATTTTAAAAAAGGAAATGTACACTAAACATCTGGCTAAACCTCCGCTTGAAAAAGCTGCACTTTAACTTTGTCTATTCAGCGTGAAGAGTTTGGTGAGTGTTCTCGCATTGTTGAGATATTGAGGACTCAGCCGGCTCCCTTTCACATGTTCGAACCATGAACCAGTAATCTGCTTTTGAATGTTATCGATACCCCCTCGTCTAGGCTGCTGCATTAAAGATTTGTTTGTAGCTCCTATAGATTTTAGTAGGTATAACCGGAGTTGTTGATTGTAGTGATTATTTGAACTATGTTACAATAAACTGGTGAGCAATGAAATAGGGTAATTTAGAAAAACCACAATATCTCTCAAACTATGCAAGATATCGAACTTAAATAAAAATAGTATTAAATTATTTTTCATACGGCATTAAATATAATAACATTTATAAATAAATACTTGAACCAGTCAATCAAAAACAAAAATAAACAAAAATTCGTTAGGGAGGTATCGTGGTTTTTTTAAGTGACTCTATATCATTGCACGCCAGTTTATTAAAGTTTCAACTCACATTAACAAACAAAGTCGCTACAGACCGTTTCAAATGCAATTAGGAGTACCTGTACCGAGCTTGGAATTACATAACTGCATTTGTTATGAGAAAGTCTTTGAGTATCAGGATCATGCTAACTGGTACCGTCTGTCACTTTATGACTGTTATTTCACTGAATTAGCTTTGATTATAATATTATCGTTAAAACTGCTGGACTAAAGTTCTAAGGAATACTCTTCTAATTATTTTATGTAATATGCATTTGGCTACCTTTTAAAATAGGTAATGTAAAAATACTGCGTCTTTTCATAACTAGCCGCATAATGAACAGTTTATCGTTACTTTAACGATTACTCAAAAGGCACTAAAGTTTACAGCCTCTCCTCAAATGCCGTAAAATTCCCATAAGATTTATGCCCGTACCTTTTTACTTAGAACCACAAGATATTACAATCCACTTAAATATAGATGGTGTAATAGACCAGGCACAGATATGAGCTCCTTACGTCACTTACGCACATTCTTGTCTCTGATGAGACATGGTAAAACAAGTGAAGGTAGTGAAACGATGATGTTTTGGCAGTAATATGTTTGTCGTTTCAGACATTTTATGTTAAGGTCGAGATGGGAGTTAACGGTAATTGTAATTGTAAGTGGGGGTGACAAGACACCCGAGTTTGCTATAACGTCGAGCAGAACTAAAGTAGCTTCTATACAGTTCTGTCTCTGCCTTAGTTTTGCCCGAAAATTTTCCACCAGGGGTAATCTATCAGAAGCATGCCGTAAGAAAATTATCACGGCCTTCCGGTCTATTTAATGTCAGCTCGGCAAAAAATAGGTCCTTTACGCCAATTTGCATTTGAATAGCGAATACAGTTCTGTGACAGAACACGAGTGGTTTGGGCACGTTTTTTACGGATCCCTGAAGTCTTGATTAACATAAAATGTTTGTGGAATCCTGGAACCTCTATATAAGGGCTGAATGACTTGATGAACTGGATTCCTGCATAATTTTGACAAACTATCTGGGGTCTGGAAACATCATTTCATATATTTTTATTTGTGTGGATTTTATTAGGGTCGGTTCTAATACATTCTTTTGTAAAGATTTTAGTATACATCACATACAAAACGCCTATAACATCACACAATTGAAAACTTGGAGACCTAGCCTTCATCATCACTCGCCGTTTGACGTCCACTGTTGGACGAGGCCTCCACCATAGAATTAAATAGGGGTTGCCATAATCATCACCCTTAGCAGGCGGATGAGTGATCGCAGTATTCGTGGAGTTTTCAAGTGGATACTGCTGCCAATTCCCTGGTGTAATCCTTTTGTTGGTTTTTACGATATCTACGGGAATAGACGGAGAGGTCTACTCTTAGACCGGACACACCACGGCAGATCGATCTTTATATCACGCATATTAAATGGTCAATAATATTGGTATGAAAACTTAACTTAACTCTTAATGAATTCGTGATTATTGCTTAATTATACTATAATATGATGTAACGCCTTAGGTTAAGCGTATTAATATGTCTTTCAATTAAGCTATTTAATTTAACAATAAAGAGGAGAATGTTGCCATAAAATGTTCGAGTCGGGTTCGAAACGACTTTGGAGGTGGCCCTTTTTGCACGAAATGGCAAATCCTGCGGAGCCCATTGACCCTAACCGTAGCTTTAAAGTAAAAGTTAATTAAATTTTGGCTGCTTACATTACAATGAGAATTTGCATCAGGTTGAGTAGCTACACAGGTAGGTACTCGTATGTGATGAATAAATAATTAAAAAAAACTTTTCATTTAAAAAACCGACTTCCGCCATTGTATTCGGCTAAATATTTGGATGAAAAAATAAATGATGAAAGAACCATAGTGGTGAAAGGATTATGATACTTGCTGAATGCTATTAATTATTAATTATTCTTAATTTAAAATCGTAAAGTTAAATAAAAACTTGTGAAAATAAGATAGTTTTTAAAATGAAATGATGTGATAGTAGTGAAAGAAGTTACGTATAAGCGATTGACACTGACGTCGCCACGTTATAGTCATAGTATGGTGTAACCTCAGAATAAAGACGGTGTAACCTTAGAATAAAGACGTGCTTCAGTCCTTATTCTAAGGGTGTAACACAGATTTTTGTAATTGTCATCATAATTGATGCTGCCAAACTCAGACTACGGTTTATGGAAACACAAAAAGGGTTGTTTGAAACGGTCTTTAGATAGCTAAATTGTTCCATTTGTACCCTCTGTGGCGCGGTGGTCGAGTAGGTAGCTAGCTGATTCCCGCTGCGGGAAAAATATTTGCATGAACTTCAAATAAGTATTTGTTCCGGCTCTGGGTGCTGCGGTAATGGTACCTCGAACTTCGAGTACCATGGGGTTAGTCGTAGTTCCTGATACACGACACAGGGAATCCTAATGTGGGATCAGGACTATGTATGTGAATGTTGGGTGTGATGTTATTATGTATTTTTTAAATACATATAACATCAACCCCAGTTACTTGATTATTTTTACAAATAAAAATAGTTTTATCATATTTACGTTTTGGAATACAATTATAATAATTCTAAGGATGTAGGAAGCGAGGTGGAAAGCAGGCAATTGCTTTAATTGAAAGATTTATAGCTAGATTATCTTAAATTGGAAAATGTAAGGAAAGTCGACTTACGAGGGGAAAAGAAATCTCCCGCCAAGGTAAGGGTATAATCAATTTCACTAGTATCAAGATACATGACTTGTGCTCGTTCACTGAATCCCGACTATTTTATTGAAATATGTTCTAAACGTTTCTTATTTCTGAGAAAGTTTTCTTTAACTCACTGGACATATTCTCTCTCACTCTTACCAGCCTGTTTACGTACACTGCTGGACGAGGCCTCCATCATTGAATATAATGGGGGGATTTGTATTTGTATTTGTATTTATTTATTACTCACATGTACGTTAGTAATACATATTGTTAGTAGTAGGTCTTATTTCTACTATTAGTCAGGAAGGTACATGAACCCCGTCAGGGCGCTGCAATTTGGAGTCAAGAGAAAGAATAAAAAAAAATTACAAGACAATACTTATGTTAGATAATTAAAATACAAGTCAAAGCAATTTAAAACAATTTCATAATCACATAAGAGTAGAAATAGGTAGGTAAGTCAAATTTAATCTCACGCCATAATTACCACACTTTACAGGCAAATTGGTGATCGCAGTTTGGTGTTAACTACTCAAATGCTGCTGCTCATTTCCTGGTGCTATCCTACACACACCGGCAACCGTTGCGGGATAAAGATTTTTGGGATTAACATCATGACGGGACGACGATTGTAGCAAAGCCCGTCTCACGAAGTCAGTGCTCAATACGCGTCGTGGCATTCTAAGCAGTAGACTTCTATAGGCTGGTAATGATGATGATGAAGTTTTTATTGTTCTTATCTAGAACTGTAGCCACCCTGGCTAAGTATGAGCCTTGAAGGTTATTATCTAGCACAGTAATATGCACATGTAATCCTTTGTACTGGCAATTAAGTAACCCATATCACGTTTCTTTGTGTCTCTGATATGGCCGAGTCCACGCGTTCGCTAAACAAATTAATTTCAGCTACAGAACAAAATGTTTACTCGTTATCCCAAAAATTACTGAGGGGCAATATGAGTTTAAAATTGGCTTAGGTGTGTGGATTTTTTAATGCTCATTAACACAATTTAAACTTTTAATTTCTGATTACAAAGCCATTGTAACTTCTTGAACACACTTTACATCGAGTATTAATGCTTGGAGTCCTTTTACAAGAGCCCCATGTATTTGAACACCGAATAGATTAGCCGATGTGTTGCGTATTAAAAACACTTTCCTCTTGATAACAGATTTAATATGATCACCGTATACATACAGTATAGCTGCGATACGTTAGTAGAACCGTGAGGAGCAAAAAAAACACAATCAAATTTGAATTTCGCGCCACATGCGAGACGATACACCTTCAATTTTCTTGTGTTTCTTTGCTCGTCACAGCTATCAACACTTGCGTCTGGTAGTAGTTTGGATTAGTTGAGCTATATTTAGATCGTTTGTAACGGTCTTTATATTGCTCCAACTGTTTTATTTGTTTTTACTAAATTTGTAGGTAAGTATATAATACACTCGAGAGCAATGAATCCGGGTCACTTAAAGAATGTTAAAATCTCGGAAACTAAAAATGATAGATTAATGCAATAAATTGTATTTAATAGACAATGTAATACTCCTTAAATGAAGGTAAAAAAAAATATGAGTCACCATACATTTTATTAACACAAAATTACATAAAGAAAAAAACTGCTGATCTCTCCTTAAAACAAAAATAGGAAACATGAAATTTTTGAACTTTATTACGATTTTCTTGAATTTTAATACTTCGTATTGCCTCCTCGTGCTTTTTTAATTTAATTTTAATTTAATTTTTTTTATTATTAAATTTTAATTTTAAATTTTAAATTTTAATTTTAAATTTTTTTTAACTTTATTTCGTAGTTCCATCTTCGAAAGTGGCCCTTTTTCAAATTTGATTTTTTTATGATATAACTTTACAATAACTAAGAAGTTTTAATACCTTCATTTAAGGAGTATTACATTGTCTATTAAATACAATTTATTGCATTAACCTAGCATTTTTAGTTTCCGAGATTTTTAGGATTCTTTAAGTGACCCGGATTCATTGCTCTCGAGTGTATTATTTGTAAGTATTTTTCTTTCTTTATTCAATAAATATTTATTTACTAACAAAACTAATTTTCCATTGAGAGAGATTGTTCCATCGGAGAAAATGGAAGATTGGTGATTAGTGGATGTTGGTATACCTATGGAAACTTTCTTTAATCTACTTAATAAAGCAAATTTTGTGTGTACCTTAAATTTGGTAAAGTAATAAACAGGGTTAGGGCAAGTACCTACTTTAGAAGTTAAAATTGAAAAAGTTTTTCTGGCTTCAATAACAAAATAGGTTCTTCAACATCAGAGGCATAAGAAGCACTCTGTTGGTATCAACGAACATCCATATAAGAGCAAATCTATATTTGCGATGTATATTTTTTTTTTATCTATATTTTTTTAGTACGAACAGAAAATAAAAGTTTTCAGAAATATGAAGCCCAGTTTTCGTATTGAAAATTAGACAAAATAAAGTTTGGATCATGTTTCAATCTACTGTCAATATATAAATGCCACAAACGGTATACCCCTAAACTGATAATAAGTACAACACGGAAATATGACCGAAAATTGGTGCTTTCAAAGTTTTTTCGACAATTTCGGTAAGAATATATAGCTTATTAGATGCATTTCCGTGCCGTGGTGTGGCCGGCCTAAGAACAAACCCCTCCTTCTCCTCCCGTGGATGTAGTAAAAACCTTACTAAAGGATAACACTAGGGAATGGGCAGAAGCATCCATCTGAGTACTTATCACCAACTGTATATCACCAACCTATCTGAAAAAAAAAATTAAACTTAGGCTTGTTACGAGAAATTAAGATAAGAGTTTAAGAGAGTTTAGGTATACACCTAAATAACGTGTTCTTACCTCTTAAGCAGTGCCTATACTTCTTTAGATATATTAACAAGAATGAGTAGGCGCTTAGATTTTTTTATACCTATACTACTTGGCAAGTAATAAAGCATACGGCCCACCTGATGGAAAGCAGTTACCGTAGCCTATGGACGCCTGCAACACCAGAGGCATCACACGCGCGCTTCCAACCCTGAGAAATAAAGATGAAAAGTCTCATGTGCCTGTAATTTCACCGGGACCCGTACCCTTCAAGCCGAAACACAGCAATGCGAACACTACTGCTTGGTAGCAGAAATAGGTACGGTAGTAGTTCTTCTCCGGACAACTCTTTCATAAGAAGTTCTACTACTAACTGTGTGTATCTAGTAAGTTAGTCTACTCAAAGTTAAGGAGCTTTGAAGCTTCATTTTGCTCACTTTGGCTACAAAATTGAAAAATCATATTCAAAGGTTTCCAAAATAAGATTATCTTCCAGAATAACTCTGAAATAAAATCCCTCATAATAACATTCATTTTACTTTTAGCAGGCAATGACTCATGTAGGAAAAGTAGTAATTTCACCCGTCTAGATACGCAACACGCGCCACGTGAGACGGTTCGTGACGCTCAGCTTACCCTTCACACACACACGTGTAAATTTATGTTTATTATTATGCCTACACAAAATGAGAATAAAGAGCGTTGGCTTATTTAAACAAGGCTGGTCCACTATGAACTAAATAACGGCTTTTGTTACATAAATGTTACTTAAGTAACTAAGTATAGTAAATTAAGTACTTTGGAAGGTATAACTTATCGACGCTTGTCTGTTTTTTAACAAATATTCAAAACTAATTTCAATAAGAAAAGCTATTACGCCAACCATGTTGATCTTAGTAAGCTATATATGGTTAAAATAACTTTTCATTTAAAAAACCGACTTCCGCCATTGTATTCGACAAAATATATGGAAGAAAAAAAAAATGGTTGTCTGTAAAGTCGGTTTACTGACGATAGTTGAACGTGACAGCGTCTGAAGAACGTGCTTCTTTGTCGCTCGTTCCGCGCTCTCGCTTGCACTTCAAGCCTTACATGGAACGCCTCAGAGCGAGGTAACGCCGCATGAGTCATGTTTTTTCGTGCGTGCAGCCGGCTCTATCGAATTATAAGACGTTGTCACGTCAAAAATGATGAAAGAACCATAGTGGTGAAAGGATTATGATACTTTTTGAATGCAAATGCTTGGTTTGTTGCTGAAAATATCAAAATCGCCATATGTATGCCTACAATATTTGAGGAGTTCCCTCAATTCCTCATGGATTCCATCATCAGAACTGGGTTTTGAAAAAAATGGGACCAATCTGGAAGTATGTCTATTCAAATAAAAAAAGAATTTTCCAAATCGGTTCATAAACGCCGGAGATATGCGGTAACAAACATTAAAAAAAAAAAAAAAAAAAATACAACCGAATTGAGAACCTCCTCCTTTTTTGGGAAGTCGGTTAAAACACGATAGGTGTCGTGGGACACCGTTTTGGAACGAAGTTCCTTACGTTATAATTATAATGTCTTAAATAACAGACACATTTAAATAAATTAACAACATAACCATCAGCCTGTAGAAGTCCACTGCTGGAGATAGGCCAGCCCCCTAGAATGCCACGACGAACGGTCTCGAGCCGCCACCATCCATCGACTTCCTGCGACGTTTATAATGTCTATAGTCCATCGAGTTGAGGGCCTTCCTCTACCGCTTCGTATGGCTTGTGGTCGCCTCTCGAGACACCACCTTTATTCCACAACGGTTGTCAGTTCTGCGAGCTATATGACATGCCCATTGCCACTTCAACTTGCTAATTCCATGAGCAAGTCTTCAAGAGAGCTATGTCGGTGATCTTGGTTCTTCTATGGATTTCTTCATATCGTATTATATCACGTAGTGAAACTCTTAGCATAGCTTTCTCCATAATTTGTAATAAATTATCTTTATCTTGAGAGTTAATTCAAAAAATAAAAATAATGAATTGTAATAAAATTGTTTTTTTTAAAGCTATGAAAATAATCATTGGTATTTCTTATGAATATGAAGCATCAGACTTCTGTGCAGCTTGCTTAATACAACGCGTATACGAATACAGCTGACCTGCACGCTGCACATCTATACTTCAGTAATATACCTACCTATACATAGACCTCTGCCTGTTAACACACATAATAAATACTTAACGAATATAACTATACTGCACTGCATGACGTCAGCAAAAGTGACGATAACAAAAGTGTCGTCACGGTTGAAGTCTTACACTTTTTTCGGCCTAGCTCTCATCCGCCAATTGTGTGGATAGTATCGTACGATAAGGAACTTCGTTCCAAAAACATTCAGTTCCACAGTTGACATAACTATTCTGTAGTCTGCTTTGATACAACATTGTGAACATCTCACCCATTGGTAGTCGCATGGCATAATATGTAAATAATGCAACAATTTAAACATTTCACGTTACAGACTAAAGTAATTTAAACCGTCACAAGCTGCATAAACTTTATAATTGGCGAAAAAGTTGCATTTGGCATAATTTAGAGCAAAAAAATTGGCCCCGTTCCATAGAGAAGTCAGGACAGTTTAGTGGTCAGATAAACAAAATAATTAAGCGGTTATGGTAATCCAGGGGCGGTGCTGACCCGGGAGCTGGTTTAGTGACTGGGTGAAGGCCGAAGCCGAAAGAAAGCCTGAGCCCGAAAATGAGTACTAATTTTATGGTCTGTGTTATGTAATATTTCCGTTTTATAATTATAGTGTTAAATAATTAGCCAAATGCGAGTCAAACTCGTGCATTGAAGGTAACGTTAGACTACATACGAAAGTAAAGCTAGAATAAAAAAATGGCACCTATTTCCATGTAATACTAATAATTACAATAGTATTTAGTTTTTGGGCCTAATGTGAATTGTAAGCCCTTATTTTATTTCTTACATAAGTTAGAAGCCTCTTTCAGACAGAAAAACAAACAAATGGACGGACAGAGTTGCCACTACAAAAGATTTTCGTTTGGACACTTTGGATACGGAACTCTAAAAAGTGTTATGACTGCATCGATTTGAGATGATTATCCTACCTTTACTATGCAAAATACATGTGCATCGTTTTAACTGTCGCCAAATATCTTAATCAGAACTCGGACCAAAACAGTCACCACCAAAACTTTGTGTGATCTACTTCGGCTTAAACAGACTTTGAGCACAAAGTAAATAAATATCTTTCTACGTACATTTCGTGAAATATTGGTTCAATGCATCGTCACTATGAAATACAAGCAGCCACTAACATGATAAGAGCCTAATTCTGTTCTGATAAATTTTCGGCTTCGGTCAAAATGAAAGGCTGAATTTCAGCTGCTTCAGTCAAGCACTAGCCTTATGTAAATGTTGCAACCGTGGGTTTCGATGCGTTGTTGGTCGCTATAAAATACAAGCACCAACTCGTCAGACGAGGGCTTAATTCTGTTTTAATTTGAACTTTAAACTGAGTTAAAAGTTATATTATGAATTGCCATAGTTGATCAACTAATATGCACTAAGTAATTATGTAAGTAAGAATGTTGGAGTTTGTTTATTTTTATTTTTTTTATGCTTCTTGGCAAGCAGACAAGCTTACGGCTTACCAGATGGAAAGCAGTTACCGTAGCCTATGAACGCCTGTAACACCAGAGGCATCATACGCGCGCTGCCGATCCTGAGACATAAAGATGAAAAGTCTCTGTGCCTGTAATTTCACTGGCACCAGTACCCTACAAACCAAAACACAGCAATGCGAACACTACTGCTTGGCGGCAGAAATAGGTACGGTGGTAGTGCTTCCCCGGACGAACTCTTCCACAAGAAGTTCTACTACTAACAACTACTGTACTAAACGATTACCAACCCCAATAAAAAGCTTTTATTTAACTTCACTTAATATAGTAAAAAATATAAAGATAAATATGTAGTATGTATTAAAAAAGAAACGAAAAACAAAAACAGTTCGTGTATGTGGTCACATCTTGCAATTGAATTTTACTTGCACCCAATAAAACTGATTGAACTGAAGTTTTGCATACCTGTCAAGTTCCAATGAACTTACTAATGGGAGGCCTATGTCCAGCAGTGGACTTCGACATGCAGATGATGTATTGTTTGAAAGTGTTTATTTTAAACACCTAGCTAAAGCAGTTCACTTGCTGAGTGGAACAAGTGATTTGTACCATTGGTTTAAAGGCCTGCGAGTCTCTTCAGTACCTTTAGTACCTCCAACCCGTACAAGCATGTTCCGGGGTGTTTTTCCCCTATCCCTCCCAACCTGGCAACGACCCAAGCTAAGGTCTAACTAAGTGGTGCCCCTGATGCGCTCGTTGCCCTAACCTAACAATTAACCGGTTGAGCGCCGTCTGCGCTCGCCAAAAGCTTGGTAACGCAGCATCGATCATTTAATCTGAGGCTAACAAAGTCAATAAAAAAAAATGATGGTGCGTCTCACAGCCAACCGGCGTTTTCATCAAATAACAAAGGTTTCGACTAACCTAACCAACATTTTACCCACTTCTATTAAATTGCTCTCCACTTGATTGACTTATGATATTGTAAAGGTCACGGGAAGTCCGTGGATAAGGACGGCTCAAGCCTATTCATCAGGGCATTATATGGTTGTAGCCTATGTCAAGCTCACATCTATCTATCTAAAGC
This sequence comes from Epirrita christyi, assembly GCA_951392215.1. Taxonomy (NCBI): domain Eukaryota; kingdom Metazoa; phylum Arthropoda; class Insecta; order Lepidoptera; family Geometridae; genus Epirrita; species Epirrita christyi. Next base: position 5,834,864 of record OX595849.1, on the reverse strand, counting down.
CAAGTGGAGATGGTTGATTTACACAACAGAATTATAGCTAAATTGATTCATATTCAAGCGTTGAAAATCATCTCATTCATCCCAAATTTTCCAAATCTTTGAAAACATAATAACATACCTAGCATCGTAGTTATCTTCACTTGAGATATTAAGACTACTATCTGAAGTATCAAGACACTCTTAATACCTTCTAAAAATACCTACATAAGTAATAAAATACACATTAAAACCAATTTACCTCATCTCACATTCTAAACACTAAAGAGGCTTTCACGGCTCGTTTTGCAAAACAGCCTTGTGTGGGTTAGATACATTATGAAAATTGTCTCCTTGTCTAAACAGTTATTGTGTGAAATGTTTTCTTCGCAAACAAACGGGCTTCAAACACAATGTGTCTCAATCTCAATTTATTCGGGGCACCATCCTGAGCTCAATGGCAGCATTTACATAGAAAGCAGGTGCAGAAACCGGATACGCCTAAGTCAAAATGCCAATCGTAGATTTGATTTTATTAAACTTTCAATGTATGCATGTTTGCAAATGAATTTTAAAATCAGTTATCTTTAACCGATTGAGCTGAATTTTTTTCTAACCTTTCAAGTTCAGATGACAATACAATATTATTGTGACGGTGAGATGATCTGATGATGGAGACGAAAGGTGGATAACGGAACTCCTCGATGATTCGTAGTAGCCTGTCAGTGTTTGGGCTCATTTTGATCAGCTCACGGTTCCCATCACTAATTTAATAAAGGCTTGTTATGAAAAATATATTTAAAAAAAAACTTATTACCTTAATAAATTGCGTACAATTTTCAAATTAAAAGTGTGCATGGATAACCCGTGTCAATCCGTCACAGCATATTTTCCGCATTATTCTCCGAATCTACTGGAACAAAAAAGTTTAATTTGGTACATGTACACTTGTAAAGGTGACGCAACTACGGACGTATAGCGTAAACAAACGAATTCTGTCGGTCATTTTAGGGGCAAAATAGAACAAAAACTTTTGTCATGCTTCATTTTATTTTGTTTTATTTATTTCACAAAATCCACAGCTCTTAAATTGTACATGCTAAATCTAACAAACTTTACCTAAAGCCAATAACGGATTTACATTTTTTAACAATAGATACGACTGTCACTAGATGACTTAACTTATACAAAACCATTAAAAAGGTATGTGCAGTATGTTGTGTTGTTTGAAAGTATGATACTTAAATCTGTGTAAACATCAAACATAAATTAAATATAAATAAATACTTAAATAAATAAATAAATAAAAATACTTTTTGAATAATATATAAGCACGTTAACATATATTTAAATATTTATATACACCATAAAATATGGATACTTGGATACTCATACTCATGAGTCTTCTAGTATTTTAAGGATGTCTCGTTTAAAGACATCCTTGCTACTGTGAAAAATATCAGCTAGTACAAATTTTTGGTTATAACTCCTATGTAGCCGACTAATGACTTCATGTGACATATTCATCGGAAGGGGTTGCTATGAAATTTATAAATATATATTTTTAGAATTTTGAAATGCTCAATTTAAGAGATATTCAAAAACTTTACGGAAATTGAAAAATATAAGTGCGTTGATTTTTCCGGTATCAAGTAGACAAAGCAGCGGCATCGCTTTCTACGACAACGCGACCCTTCATTGTCATAGTTACAACTACCCCCATTTACAAGTTAATTGGAATACTAGACGCCCTTTAATCCGTATTGGAGGAGATAATGGACAATGTTTGTTTGTTACGGCTACACAAACAGGCCTAGATTGCTTCGATTACTTTGATTGAAAGCCAATTTTAGATATGTATCTTTTACATAAATATTTGAGGATGGAATTGATTCGTATTTGAAACGAGTTCTTTTATCTGTTGCCCATGAGCCGCGATTTAAGAGAGTAATAAATTGGATTAAGCGAGTTTTATGAGGCCCTGTGTGTAGAAGATATATAAAATAAAAAAATATTTTTGATGGACAACAAACCCCAACTCTACCAAATGCTAATCTGAACCTTAATTCATTTGAAGCGTTTTGGGATTCTAGGGCACATAAGGGATTCGATAATGTTTAGAAAACTGTCTAGCTATTTGTTGTCATTGAACAAACTCTTCTAAGGGCTCGCCTTTGTGTATGTCTTTTGTGCTAGTAGTCTTTTTATTTTGTGTTTTGTTTGTGTCTATTTGTGTACAATACAGAATGTATAAACTTAATAGTTTTTTGTCAAAATGATCGGCAGTGGGAGAGATGCGAGATTTTTTTGAATATTCCTAGTTATATCATAAGTTTCTATCAGCATTTCTAGTAGCTACCCAAAAATTAGTATCGCCTACCCCGCTAAGATTATCCCAATTCATTTTGACAGTCGTTTTCTTAAATTATCTGTCATCATGACCAGCCCCAGTATTGTCTAACTTACTGGTAATCGCTTTCAACTACGATTTCGAAGTACATTGCGCTGCGCGCTTTAGCTTATTTTCCAAGAGCAGATATATTCGAAACATAAAACGCAATGTACTTTAAAATCGGAATCGAAAGCGATTATCAGTTCGTTAGCCAATAAAGGGGCAGATCACTAACAACCAATTGTTTACTAGTGGAACGCCCGCGACTCCGTCCGCGTGGATTTTCACCCATACAAACTTAAACACTTTGCTGTATGAATTTCGAATTATGAATCCTGTGGGAATATTGGGATAAAAGGTAGCCTAATTATGTTAATTCAGGGTATAAGCTATTTTCATTCCAAATATCAACCAAATCGCTCTAACTGGTTAGCGTGAAGGAGTTAACATCCACCATCCTAACACCTAGTTTTGTTTTGTTCCTAGGCACACTGAATCTGAGTCTAACAAGCCAAACTCAGTAATAATACGTGAAACTGAAACCAACAAGCCGACCTACACATACATCCCTATAAATATTTAAAAATGAAACGCTGTAGATTCTGTTCAGAAAGAGAGCCATCATGGGCAAAAAGTGAACTAACGTTGCATTTTTATATGGCGACCAACGATCTCTAATACTAAGATCGTTGATGGCGACCAATCCCCGCTATTCAACAAAATGTCAAACTCATCTATCATATTAGAGATCGTTGATCATATTATCTTGTTGCTTGGTATTGAGTGAACTTTCGTGTTTTTTAGTGATAGACCCACTATTATGTTACAAACAGACACATATAAGGCTTTTTTGTTTACAAAACAGGTAATTACGCACAGTAGCGCCCTCAAATCCCACGACGGGTCTCTTTCTGAACAGACTCTACGAGTTGGAAGAAAGCGTTAGTTGGTCGTGGGAAAGCAATGGCGCTGATGGGCTCACCACTGGTCAAGTTTATTTTCCTGAGATTTTTGCCTACCCTTAAAAAGAGATCCTTTGAGGTTCTGCCTACCCTTTCGGTGAAAAAGGCGTGTATTTCTATGTTTACTTATTTGTTTGGATGTTTGTAGTGCTGTCACGCCAAAATGGCTTAGTAAATTTTGATGAAATTTTGTACACAGATAGATTAAAGGCCAAAGCACACCGGATGCGTATGCAACCCGTAACGCGCGAGGACCCCTGTCACGCATACGTCACGCTTACGCGTTTATTTGGTGTGACGTCCAATGGGGAATGTCATTGACAAATACAACGTCATCACTGCCACATTGACATTCCGCTTCAGTTTTTTTGGGAGAATAACGCAGGTAAAACCCGGGAGCAACCGCTAGTGAAACATTCAAGTGAAACTCGCACCAGCTTATTCAGTGCACATTCAACGCAAAACCAAAACATGTTTGTGAAGTGACAATTTCGCAGGAAATAATTGAGTAGTTATGCTAATTAGCACAGACTAAAGTGACGCCAGAGCAGTGTCCGCGTTGCTTTATGCAAATCCACGACCCTAGCCGATAAAACCCGATAGTAACACGCCTGTACAAAGCCGGGGAAATTACAAACTTGGGTTATAAGTTCGGATATCCCCTATAGAGTTTCCATGCTATACGGAAAACAAAGCAAAACTGAGATGTTGGCGATGGATAAATATTATTTATTTATTTATATCAAACAAACTGATTACAGAATTTGGTTAGTATTGTCTTAAAACTGTTGTGACTATGTGTTATGTTATATTATATGGTGCACATATTTTTTTATAAATATCATCACTTTCATATTTCTGAGGCCTTACTTGGATGATTTTACAAAATTTTTCATATTAGACAAATTTCTATACATGTAAAACACCTTTTCCGACAGCCTGGGGCGTTTTTTTTTCATGAAGATATCCTTGTGGCTTTATGCGCCTTAAGTATTGTGATATCTGTCGCGCCATTCAAACAATGGGAGACATCCTAATCCCACGGGAACGAAACGCCCGTTCGACAAATACGCACAGGTGTACACTTGACATTTTATCTGGGCCTGTTTTTAGGGCTTGTATCCACAAAAGACATTTTAGGCAATTTTGATTGGCATACAATTGCCGTGGTGCTCCCGGCCTCAGAATATATCTCTTCTTCTCTTCCCGTAAAAGCCTTCCTAAGGGATTAAACTAGGAGATGGGAAGCATCTTTAAATAAATAAATTAATTCTGGACATTTCACACAACATTATCTAGCTCCAAGCTAACTGATATAACTGATATACTTACAATAATATTACATAGATAGATATTTTTTTATTTTACATAGGAAAATACCCAGAACACCCTGAACAATTATCTGCAGATGGTACAAATATTTGTTCAGAGGCGGGAATCGATCTCGCAACCTCCTGCGTCGCAGGTGAACCTTCGCCCGCCGCGCTACAGAGGTCGTCAAATCTTTGTACTTAACACCAAATTGTGATCATCAATCCGCCTGCCAAACGTGGTTATTATGGCAAATAATAAATAAATAAACAAATATTGGCCCTTAGAAAATCTTTCCGACGTTTTAAAAATAATTAAAAAATTTAAACGTACTATACTCGTCTACACCGACCACCAACACCAATTAGCCAGAAGTAAAAAAAATGCATCTAAAAACACAGACATCTGTGTTTTCTGCATTGGAAGTATTAAAGATCTACAGTAGATACATTTTTATGCTTGTTATGTTCTCAGCTTTCTATTTTGACAGAAAAGGAAAAAAAAACCTTACTGAGAGCTGATTCTAAGTTTTTTGCAAATAATTGACACGGACGTTTGGTGTAGCGTAACACGGATTTTTGTATGGGAAATGAGATTCACAGAGTGTACGCTCATCGGTGTTGCCATACAAAATCCTAGTTACACTACACCAAACGTCCGTGTCAATTGTTTGCAAAAAACTTAGAATCAGCTCTCTGAAGTGTACAACAGACCTAAAACTGCGCCTCAACGCGGGTTGTTGAGTGACAACGTTTTTCTTTGCGGCTATTATTTCCGTTCTAATCTGTCGGATTGTCTGAGTGTTACTCATAGCCTTTGTATTATTTTGTATACGTATTATTCTTCACCATACACGTTATCCAGGGAAATGTTAAAAAGTGGATTAAACAAGGTATTCATGAAATGATAAACTTACTTTGAGCGGAAATTAAATATAAACCGAAATATTCCCCTACCCAACTGTTTGACGACGCAGTAAAATGTTTGGGAAGTTTTTTGGGCATCTTCTTTTGTTCTTATTCCTTGTCTAACTAACCGACTTCAAAAAAACGAGGAGGTTCAAGGCAATGAAAGAAAACAAACTTTGTTCATTAAATTTAAACTTTTTTTCCCAGAAAATTTAAAATTTTTATTTAGTATGTTTTCCTTAAAAATAAGCAAGTACGTGATGTAAAAACTCGTATACCTATCAGATGCTAAAAAATAAAAAAATATGGATGTTGTATAAATTCTAGAAGCAGGTTATTTTAGGATGTTGTTTCGACTCAAATTTGCAAAAATCCTAGTAGCAATAATAATTGTTCAGTTGTTTGTGAATGGTAAAATAATTAATTTTCAGATAAACAGACTATTTAAACGATACCTCGGAAACGCCGTAAAGTATAAATAACTCCAAACTAAGCTTTTTACGGGTCAGTCTTTCTTGAAGCTTAATCTACGAAGGCATTTCTGATGCAGTCTAAAAGGAAATTTATAAATAACATCGTGAAAGCATTCACATTTCGTAGATGTTCAGACAAGAGAAACCTGAAGGGAAATCTTGTTTGAATTTTCAATAAATCTTACTTATTTTATCAGCTGTATTCGTGCTCAAACTTAAAAAAAAATGTAAGCTAGTAATAGTAGATTATGCACTAGGGGAATAAAGCAGTGTCTTATGTCGCGGGCGGCATATTGAACCCTGAGCGTAACGAGGGACTCTAAAGTTAACTCCCGAGTGAAGCGAGGGGTTCAAGCTGCCCAAGACGAAGACAGGCTTTATTCCAGAGGAGCATACTCTACTTTTCACACTTTCTGCGAGACAATAAAAAGCCAGGGCTTATTTTGATTTTTGCGGTAGTAGATTATCAATAATCTCGAAAGCGTCTGTTTTGATAAACTTTGGAGTAGAATCACTATCGTTTGTAATATTTTTTATCAACATGAATATTGCAATAAAATTTACTGAAAATCACAGCACCAAACACGCGCACAGCGTGTATAGCATTCTTTGTAAATGCACCTTTTTCTTTTTTTTTTGAGTTCTGCTTATGGTGGCCTGTTCGATTTTCGAACAAACCTCTTTACAATACCATATGGGCATTTTTTTACTTAGAGTTTTCCACGAGTCTCCACATGAATTTGACGTTCCAAATTCAAATCACTGTAATCCCTAGGGAGTTTCATACAACTTTATATCCCTAGAGAGACAATGCTATACTTTACGTTGAGGTTGCATGATTTGTAATTGGACATTGTCGAGCAGGTGGTGTGAAAAGAAAATATAAACACAAGCACAGCCATTAAAGATCATAGAAAAGTCACTTTGCACTAACGGATTATGTATAACATATGTTTTTGGTACGTTGTTTTTCTAGAAAATATCCCCATATAAAAATTACGTAACAAAACTCACTGTTTGTCATTATCATCATCATCACCATCATCATCATCATCATCATCAGCCTATAGACGTCCACTGCTGGGCATAGGCCTCCCTCCTAGATAGCCACTACGTATGGTCTTGAGCCGAATCCATCACATCTCTGGCACATCTCCTGGTGTAATCCTTTAGTTGGCTTTTATGACATCCACGGGAGGAAACGGAGGGGTCTCTTAGACTGGACATACCATGGTGCATTTTTTCGATTTTTTCCTATATCTACATTCAATTACATACTGCTGAGATATGTACGTATCGGCACCGATTGGGCACAAAGGCGCGCCAAACTTCACTTTTTCCCTGCGTTCCAATTCTGTGAAAAATGTTACGTCATTTCGTGCATACACTGTTCGGTGTGACGAATGTGCACAGTTTACGAACCTACATAATGCACCTACTGCCACTACACTGTGAAATATCATCATCATCAGTAATCTTTAGTCGTCTACTGCTGGATGAAACCTCCCTCATAAAATACAATGGGGGGAATTGCCATCATCACCACGCTTGGCTGGCGGATTGGTGATCGCAGTATTTGTTAGTATTTAGGCGGATGCTGCTTCCGTAAGTCAAGTTTTACGACATCTACAGGTGATGATGAAGTAGTATTTTCTAAGGCTTGACATACCACGGCAAGTGTGAAATATATAATAATATTATTAAAAGCATACAAAGGAGTAGGTAGAGCTGAGGCTCTACCTACTCTATGGGTTACTACTTATGGGTTCTATCTCTATGCTTTGCTTGCGTAGTAGGATACAAAAATTGTAGTCATTTTTGGCAGACAAGGGTACATGAGTTTCGTTTCTGCACGGTAGTATGATTAATATTCATTTTATTCCGCAACATTGATGCACCTGTGATCAGTCATAACACGGAATGAAACGTCAGGAATGCGATGTTTTACATTGAACATTTCGGTTTGTTTGAAAAAATTGGAGTTTTTCATACTACGCTCATGCTTGTTTTCTTACACTTGCGGCTCTACATCTTATTATTTTGTTCATATTTTATGATGAATTTAACAATTTGCTATTCTACACGCAAACTCTTTGTCGGCACCTGGCACAATCTTAATCACGAAACATTTCGTGTTCACGCTTGACGTAGAGATACACCCGAACATTTTCGTAGATGTTTGCGCGTCGTGTAAATCATATGAAATAAGCCATTAGCGTAATTTATAATATGGTGTGAGCGCGTCGTGCATCGTAAAATGTTACGTACTTTCAGAGCAGTTGGGGAAACCTAATGAAAAAATATGCCCGTTTTTATGAGGATTCTGTCGGCTCTGTAGGCTGATACGCTATTTTCGGTAACTTTTTCACAATATCTGGATTTTCTGCGCTTCCTGAAGTCAATGGAGCAGATGGGGCAGCATCATAAATTGGTAGAATATGAGGATACTTTTTCCATTTTCATCATTCGTAGCATCGCGCCGCTCTAAATGGGTACTCACGTCCTCTTGTCATGGAGTTCAATGTAAATAATACCCCGACAAGTAAAACTCTGAAGTAAACTGAGAAAAATCAAAAGTAATTCCTTGTTTTAAAAAAAAACTTACGTTGAAAAAACTAAAATTTCCCGTTTATCTTCTTCACTAGTTTTTTCAGGATGTTTGTCATGTTCAATTTGGGATTTTAAAGTTACAAATTTGAAAATGCTTGTAGATGGCGTTCGAGTAAGTTTCTAGCTAGTATCAACTGCTATGTTTTAGCGCGAGGCTTCACTCGCGTGAGATTGAGATTGATTTCATACTTACACAAATTAAAAAAAAGGCAAAAGAAAAAAAAACCTTCAGGGTAGACAATGCATCGACAATTCGGCATCGGTGTTGCCAGGTGTCTATGCACTTTACATCAAGCAAGGGTTGTAAGCTTAGGCTAGTTTGTCTACCTATATAATTCATCATCAGCCTGTAGAAGTACACTGCTGGACATAGGCCTCCCCCTTAGAATGCCACGACGGTCTTGAGCCACCTCCATCCACCGACTTCCTGCGACGTTTATAATGTCTTTAGTCCATCGAGTTTGTATCGGAGGGCTTTCCTTTACCGCGTGGTCCAGTTTGGAGTCGCCACTAGAGAACCTTAATTCCCCAAAAATGCATTTTGTTTACAAAATAATATAAAAATGCCTTTTTTTTACAAATTACAGAATGACAGGTCATGTTCGTAAGCAAATTTAACCCTGCATTTGCGAGGTTCGAGAGGAGACGCATGTCTGGGTAATTCTTTATTTGCCTAACGCATTATTATCCTCTGTAATTTGATATTGGAAACCTTGTAATTCATAATGTCATTCATACTTGCAACATACCTACTAATTTATCATTTGTTTCTGTACAATGTTAAATATTTTGATGTTGATTTTTGATTTTGATGCATGTCTTTGCTATTGTGTTAACAACGTCATTCAATACTATAATGTTACTAATATACTGCGTTTTTTCAGCTTTCTAAGTTTTACGTATTTTTACAAGCACCTTTACCGTTTCATTGCATGTAGAGATGATAATATATCAAAAGTTAAGGCGGGGTCGGCACACGTCAGAAGTTTGCGCAGCAATCCGAGTGGGATGAGAAATTAATAGTTGTTTGTTCAAAATCCACTTTAATTCCCATTATGCGAACAAAGCTAGAATTTTAAATCGTTTTTTCGTAAAATTCGAAGCGAAACTTATGAACTCGGGTTAAAATATTTAGAATATAAAATATAACAAGGATATTCAATAAATGGGGTATTAACGTTGATACCCAAAAAATTCACCCTTTCGGAATCAACCATTGAAAGAATACCTGCATAAAATTTGGTTTCGTTTACTTTATTTGAAACATACAAAACTGTAGTGTTGTTCGGATTATCACCAGGTTTGACAACCTCCGTGAAGCGGAAGGAAGCTGAGATGCGAGAGGTGCGGATTCGATTCCCGCTGCAGGATAAATGTTTGCATGGACTGCAATTTTTTCTGGATCTTGGTGGCATGGTACTTGTAGTTCCTGACGCAGGGAATCCTAGTGTGGGGCTAGAACTATGTAGGTACTATGTGAATATTTGGTGTTGCATTAAGTTTTTACTGGATGGCGCAAACAAAGGCCTCGGTCACAGGTAGCTTTTAAAAGCGCGCTGGTAACATAGGACGTCATATACTGGTCTGTTTATATCAAATAATTCTTGAAATTTCACTTGCGTCTTGTGTAGAATATTTTTATAGTCTGCTACTTCTTCGAACGCCATTTTTTGCAACAGAGTATTCGATGCTCCAAATTGTTATCTTTGGCTAATTCACTTACAAAGCCACTTTATCTTTGTGCAAGTTAGTTTCGACAGCATTGTCTCGACTAATTCTACACAATATGCTAAGTGAAACAAATGCCTGAGGCACGTATGATGAGGTCCGATGGATTAAATGTTTCTGGTCGGGCAGAGCCGATTAAATTCTTGCGGTTGATTATTGCTAGGTGGCAACAAAAAGCAGCGAGATTTTCTCACCACTTAATTTTCGCTGCTCCAAAATACCTACGTGTGGCTGAGGCTCGTGCGTAGGTCAATCAAGCGATTTTAATATCACAGTTGATTTACAGAATATCCAATGATTCATCAATCTAGTAAATTGAAAAAGTAATACCAGAGCCGGCTGTATTTTAATTAAAACCTATCAAAAGTTTAAAGAAAATAATGAATACGTAATTGGCAATTTCTCATGTGAAGGGATATTGCGGCATAGCCAAGCACGTGATTTAATAACTGAAAATGGTTTACAAAAGTTGGACTCGTGTGAGGACATTGGCCGACCGCCACCGCCGGCCCCATACGAGCACAGAACTCGGAAATAAAATTATATTTGTAGCGTGAAACTTTGTGGGCGTCTAATGATAATCGTTTCTGTTGGGTAAATTGGATTTGTTTCTGCTTAAATTGGCGTGTCAGGTTGTGAGATATGTCTTGCATATGCTTTTGGGATTGAAAGTGTTCCTCCACTGGGGCTTTTCTTAACCTTTTTCTATCTCTGTCAATTTCACATAATACCTGACATATTTGCATGACATGTGTAGGTATAAAAACTCGTGCGGTGTGTTGTATGCCAAGCATGTGCATTTCCCGGGTTATTTTTCGTGTCTCTGATGGTGGCACTTCACTTATATGTATATTCGCAAATGTTTGCGTTACAAGGAAAACAACATTATGTACCAATAGACTCATGGTTGATTTTACCTTGGCAAAATAACACAAACATTTGCGAATATACACCAAGTGAAGTGCCACCATAACATAGGAGTTGGCATTGGTACAGCATCACAATTACTTCGAAGTTTACCCAAACCTAGGCACCTACGCGTTAATGCACAAAGTAGGTAATATTCAACTTTATAAACTATAATGCACCAACCTAAGGAAAAGATGCCGTGGTGTGACTACAGCATAAAAACAGACCCCTCCATCTCCTCCCGTGTATATCGGTAAAACTGACTAAGGGATTTCGCCAGGGGATGGGCAGCAGCATCCACCTGAGTACTCCAAGAGTCTGCCAAGCATGGTGATTATGGCAACTCCCCCAATTGTATTTTATGCGGCCTCGTCTAGCATGACAGACGTCTAAAGGCTGCTGATGATGATAACGAAGCAATAGCTTAGCTTTGATCATCGCTTTGGTCAACGGTATCTTTTGTCTTTTGACTGTATTTGTAGAATCTATGCCAATTACAGCAACGAATAACTTTACGTTTTGCTATACCGTGACGTGCGTTTGGCAGCTTTTTCACACTATGCTGCAAGTTTTCATGCATTCTTCTATCTATTACTCGTAGTAAACAGTAAATAAGAAGCTACAAAACATTTATATTTTCTTCGATTGCTGCTGGCACACGCCAAAGCCACGTCTGACGTTCATTTGATTTAAAGCGTTGCTACATCAAGGATTTTGTAATAGCTAAGTAATTATGGGCCGTGTGCTGCGTTGGCCTTAGTGGTGGCTTGCAGCCAATCTCGCACCGATCCATGTTTAATTTACGGTTAATCAAAAACATTACTACAAAAATGAAAATCTCGCAACGCAGTTCTACCGCAAAAAGTTGTGAGATCTAATATAAAACCAATTCGGTTAATTTATTCAATACTTATTTATGGGAGCATCTATCCAAATACTGCCATAAATTCACCACCTCCACACACACCCAAACTAAATGTGAGTTAGTTAGTTTCTATTTATATTTTTGTTTTTATTTCTGTTGTATTAACTATGGAACTTATTTTTCAGAAGAAGGAGGGCGTTGGTGTCTGCGACACAGTTTTTATACATCTGCAGATATCATCATTTTCCCATTATACTGTATACCCTGCTAGTTTTTGCTCCAAATAAATACATTTAATTTAATTTAATTTAATTGTTACCTAATTCGTTTATCAACAAAATTTTATAGCGACCGTATCAATATTAGACATCTTTATTTCTTTAATATATAGAATGACTTTACTATCGCACACGGCAATAGAATCTACAAAAAACAAAACCTACTAATTAGCACTTTGAGCGCTTTACTTATGTTTGTGTATGCATAAAGGTTCGCTTAACATAAGGTGACTTAGCACCAAACAGTCACATATTGTGTCTTGCAACTGCAAGTGTCAGAAATCGCACTTATCAGCGAGTGTACATGCCAACCCTTACCAAAACGTAACCATGCCTTCGATTCATTCATTCAAACCACCATCGCTTCATAGGTTGCATGAGTATGTCATCAAACAAGAACCTACAAACATTCCTGTTTCCCTGAAATGCTTCCGACACCCACCACATTTGACGTTTATTCGATTTAAGTCCAGCCGCGACGCAAGTTTGGAAAGTGCCGACTGAATTAAGTTCCAGTTCTAAACCGTTTTGAACTCTGCAAAGCTGGAATGGTTTCGCAATATTACAGTAATCATGTGTTCGTGTTTCGGTTATTATATTCTCAGAAACATATAAACATGGTTGGCTTATGTTTAGGACAGAACTCAGTTGTAGAGTGCCTTCACTATTTTACGTCCTCAGAGACGGAATGTGTCAGTATCTGTGGTTACACTTTTTACCATGCCACGCTGTATTTACACCTCTTTAGGGTTCCGTATACGGGACCCTATTACTAAGTCTACTGTCTGTCTCTGTCTGTCTGGCTTCTGTCACAAGGGTATATCTTGGCAATCATAAGAGGTAGCCAGTTGAAATTTACTCAGCTGATGGGCATTAGACAAATAGTAAAAATGCAAAGAGCCATTTTTTGTTTTTTATTTTATGGCTCGGCAAACTGGCATACGGCTCGCCTATGGTAAGTGGTTACCATCGCAAATTGACATCTGCAACACCAGGGCATTACCAATGCATTGCCTGCCCTAAGGGACTCCTTTTTTTTTTGAAGTGATTCATATTGTAATTTTGCGGAAAAACCAGATTAGTAGTTAACGATAGATACGGTGGACATTATAAATATGTTAAATTTTTAGGCAGCTTTCAAAAGTTAACATTCCGTGAAAATTCAAGGAGTTAATAATATTGGAATATCTTTCTTAACTACCAGGAGACTAGGAAGAGGTAAGAGGTAGGTAGGAGGTAAGAAGTTGTTTTGAATCAACATTTTATTAAAAATTCTCGAGTAAAAAATATCGATTTAAAAAATACTAATGGAAAATCTCAAATTAAATAGACTAGTGAAAAAGTTCGCGAAAAATCGATTGATTAACAATCTCAAATTAAAAGTCTCAAATTAACGATCTTGCATGAACGATCAAATTAGTTTGTCAAGAAAACAGTGCCTGTTTGTGTTCTTCTAAAAACGCCAAACTTTTAACTCTACTAAAACTTCTTCAAAACGTTAGTGTTCAATAAATTTGGGGGCACACCTAATTAGATAACACCCAACAGTCACCTAAGATAAGTTTAGCGTATCTACTAGGTTTATTAAATTCGTTGGTATCAATCTGGATAATGAATTTCACATCTAGGCAATGTTTTCCTGGATCTTTGATCAATATTACCAATATGCGCAAGGATTAGTAAACGTACAAACTTGTTAATAGCTCAGAGACTAGTTGTGGTCAGCGGCTCTAGACGGCCAAATTACGGTGATACATCACAGCCAGCTGGACTAGACAACTATAAATCACAAATTAATATTCATGCTACTCGTATTTCACACTATCACGTCATTGTGATAGCACGTTATTAATATATTATGGCTGTTATTAAAACACACGTTTACACAATAATTTATGTATTTAACTATAACTTGGGTAAGAGTGGGAATAATACAGGGTGTAAAAGGACAGCTCCCGAATATTGAAGGTACCGGTAAAGCTAACTATGCTATAGCTATATAAAGTAGCGGCGAGTTCACAGAGCTCACCAGCCGCGCGGCCGCGCGAGTTCAACGCTCCCGGTCAGCTGATCGGCGCGCAGTGCCAATATTTCTTATGTGGATGCTTTTTTGATGTGTAAATATATTTTGTTTACAAAATATATTATTTATTTTATTTACAAAAATTGTCTAAGATTAAAAATCAGAGTATAGGTAAACAATGGAATAAGAACTAGATAGGTATGTACACCAAGTAAAAATTTTAAATTAAAAAAAAAAAAAGAAGAAGTTTTTATATATTAACGTGTTTTTAATGATGGAAATTAGGTTTTTATGTTTTATGGATATTTATAAATAAAACACGAAAAAAGCGACCCAAGAGTGAGCCGATTTTTGGTGTTTTTTCAGCTTAAATTTTTACAGAATAATGGTCTGAATGCACTGTTTCAGTTTTCGGGAGTAGTCTTTTTACACCCGTTATAAAAGCATTTCCGGAGAGTGCTAACATTTTTAACCACGTCGAAACGGAGTCGCTAGATCTATTTGATCACCTATCAATTCTTCGGCTACGTATTGAATTTACTTATCATCATCATCCAGTTGTTAGATGTCCACTGCTGGAAAAATCCTCCCCCATATAAAGTAATGGGGGGATTTGTCATAATCACCAAATACAGGTGCAGGTGGATAGATGATCGCAGTATTGTTAAGTTAAGTACTCAGGTGGAAACTGTTGCCCATCCCATGGTGTGTACCTTAAGTTGGCTTTCACGACATCCACGGGAGGAGATTGAGAGGTTTTTTTCTTAGACCGGCTACACCATAGCTACAGACCATATACTTATAATACTTTCTGCGATTACACCAACAAAGCAACATTCAGTTCAAAGTTCATATTAATTTAAGAATAACAGAAAATTGTTTCATATTATTTAGGTACGTATATAGGTACTTATCATTAATTATCTATGAAAATTAATACGAATACAAATAATACATACACAATAGCGCATACAACACGTTCAGAACTTGGTACCTCGTTGAATGTAACGGTTTTGAAAAGCTTTTATTTTAACTTGCAATGTATGTATGTTTGTCCGGGTGGAATCTTGCAAATTAATTTTTCATCCCATCTATTCGAAAAGGACGACTTGGTTCGCCTTTAAGTGCGCCCAAAGGTGGTGTTTTCTACAAGAAACTTCTATAAGTGCGCCGCAATTATCTTTGCCGCGCACTTTTTGAATTTGGAACATCTTAGTGTTCGAACACAAATATTGTTTGAATAAATGCTGGCTGGTATACGACGGCCCAAGTCGCGCCGCGGCGGCTGAATAAAAAAAAACCAATTTAAAACGCGCGAACTACAGCCCGCGTTTTCGACAATTTTCACGGATTGTTAGAAATTCATGGTTTTGTTTTGAAATAAAATATGAGGCGCCTTTTATTTTCTCATAGAGGGTGATAAAAAGTATAGTGTAACACTCGGGCGCAAAATATATTTTTGGTTCGTGCGACGTACTTTGAATCCCTCGCTACGTTCAGGATTCTACTCTAGAATCCCTCACTTCACTCTGGATTCGAAAAAGCGCCCTCGCCGTAAAAATATTTTTTTCTCCCTTATGATACAATCTACTATTAAATCAGTTATCTTTAACCGATTGAGCTGAATTTTTTTCATACCTGTCAAGTTCAGATGACCATACAATATTATGGTGACAGCGAGCTGATGTATGATGGAGACGGAAGGTGGACAACGGAACTCCTCAATGATTAATAGTAGCTTGTCAGTATTTGGGCTTGGTTCCGATCACTAATTTAATAATAGCTATTATGAAAAATACATTCAAAAAACTTATTTCGCATCAAGTTTATACGTAATATTTAGTAACCTGGGTATTTTTATTGGTTTTATTTAAATTCCAAGACCTTTGTTATACTTAATTAAGATCGAATAATACAGCAAGGGGATGATCAAGTGATGAATCGCCGTAATCTCGGCGTCGTGACGGCCGGCATCCATCACACCGGCCATAATATTAACTTGTTTCATAATTTACTAACATTCAATATTATTTATTCTTGAATTTATATGAAAAATAAAGTGGCGTGTAATGAAATGGCGTGTATTTAAGAGGTGGTCACCGGTAGCTAGCATAAGGTTGCTTACGCCCAAATGCATGCAAACGAAGTTTGATTCTAGTTTGGCTATTATTTCTTTAAACTCTATGAAACTTTGTACACATGATCAGTATACTAATATCTAGACCCGTGGTGCGTTCGTTTCTTATAAAATTATACGGCTACCAAATCATAAATAAAAAAAAACTAATTAAAAAAAACTGACGCACCACGGGTCTATATTAGTGTACTGATCATGCGCTAAATTATAGGAAGTTTGATGAAATAATAGCCAAAATAGAAGAAAATTTAGTTAGCGTACTAAAAACCTTCTCCTCCTCCTAGTAACCTTCTCTTAACCTTTATGTCTCTCTGTAGTTGCACTTCTGCTACGCCACAGTATTAGGTACTTTGGGGACGTTTATAACTCTAGGCCCAAATAAATTAAAATATTATTAAGATGTAAAATCCTTTGAGTAGTCCCTATTCGAAGTCGGCTCAAAACGGTTGACGGTGCGAACAAAACTTTGATGACTTTCGTTCGAGGCAGATCCGGTAAGAAAAAGGAAAAACTAAGGAAAAATAATTTAATTGAAAAAACAATGAACCAATTCCAAAAATGGAGGCATTGTGTTCGTGATCTGTGAATAATATGCTGTCGAGTACAGAAACAGAAAGTTTCATGATTAGGATTAATTTTATGAATCTTTATTAACTTCATTTACGTAGTTCTATGACTCTCTGTAGTTACAGTGAAAAGGCCTAGTGTTTTGTGTGAGGTTTACTATCCTCTCCTCGCCAGCCTGTTTACATCCTCTGCTGGATGGAGCCTTGTATTCAATGGGGGGATTTGCCATAATAACCACGCTTGGCAGGCAGATTGGTGATCGCAGTCTGGTGTTAAATACTCAGGTAGAAGTTGCTGCCCATCTCCTGTGTAATACCTAAATAAGGCTCTTACTGCATCCATGGGAGGAGACAAAAGGGGTCTATTTTTAAGCTGGACACGCCATGGCACAAAGTATCCTCTACATTAACCTTATAAAACCTAAATAAATTCATGAATTGGACGACATAAGTCAACTTATTTGATTTCTGCTACTGTTCACTTTCGTATGCAGCACACGTGGCCAAACTTTGGCCACACTTTGGCCACAGATGACCAAATAATATGTGAATCTCTGCTAGTGACCTATAGCTGAGGTTGGATAGAGGTTGTTCATACAAAAGAATCAAACAGCAATATCATTCATAATGTTTATTGGTCAATATAAGTTTTTCAATTATAGTTTCATACTCAAAATTCTCAATTATAGGCAAAGTTGATGTCTATCCTATTGTTTGTCTGACATAGTATCCATTATGATCTAAAGCTTTTGTTTTGTGAACATTACTTATCTGGTTTATTTACAGAAGAAAAAACAGAACAAATTGCTATAAAAGACAGCGTTTCAAGATAGCGAACACCGCTACATGACGGTCGCAAACAAATGGTACGGTCCCACAAACTTATCTGGCCCGTTGACGGCGTCGCTGTAATTAAATTGAGTGTTCGAATTATAGTAATCGAATTTAAAAAGGACGCTGTTAGTTTACTAACAGTACTAATTAGTAACAGTAACAGTTACTAGTTTTTACTTTTTCCCACCAGGCCAGATACAGTTTGTACACTTAAAATTTGATTTTAAACGTCATAAAAAACAGTATTTTAGAATTTAAAACGATTTAATTTAGCAAGACAATAAGCTTACAGTCACGGGCGTAGCCAAGTTTTGGTTTCGGGCGGTTCTACGAACCTGAAATGCTCTGAAATGGATTTGGCGGGTTTATAATTTATAATCCATGTTTTCTAAGCATTGCATACTTTGTTCCAGGGCCCTGACGTGTCGCAATAAAACTAACTAACTTACTGGACACTTGAGTCCATTAAAGAAAACATACAAATCGATTTAAAAAAGAACGGTTTAACCGTGTTGGATATAACTACCGCAAACACATGATACAGGCTCCTCTTCTATCGTGTCTGCTATGCTCCGCTAGTGATGAAGGCTGCCGCTGTTTAGGAAATCATGTCTTGACTATAAAACATTGAAATTAAAATTTTTAGAGTTGGAGTTTGTAGCAAAGTGAGTTATCTAGATATTAATGGGAAGTTTTCAGGGAGCCAATTAAAAAGAAAATAGATAATAAGAGTTCTTAAAAATCCGGTAGATGGCGGTGACTCGATATGGTTCTGTCTTCTAAAGATTTTGCAAAAGCACCACAGAGAACAAATTCTTTTTGCAGAGAACGAAGAAGCATACGTTGTACTAACAAATATCAGAATTTCAACAAAATCTTTTTACGCAGTTATTTCACCAACGAACGCGTACGAGAATGAGCGAGTGAAGTCAGTGACACTGGCAGTTGGGGCTGACCGGCAAAATTTAGAGAACCAATTCAGGACAGGCGCCATCTATGCATGGATTTAGAACTATTTTCTTTTAGCTGTCAGAAAACTTCCCATTGTCGACACACTTTTATCACCGAATAGAAAATTTCCCGACTGTAAAGACACTTACCGTCAGAAGCGGCTATACAAAAGTGACTTTTGACATCTGAAGGTGCTAGTCTATCAGTGCAAAACAGGAAAATTGCGCCGTTCGCGCGGAGAGCTCCCCTGCTGTCGCACTGCCCTGGCGTAAATCATAAAAGACTGAACTAAAAATGGATCTACTTCACTTTTTTATTTGTGATGAAAAAGTTTGAAGTTAATTCATACCTTTGCTTAAAAACTAATTGTTAATTGAAGTGCTCATTGTATTGTTTATATGCATGCAGCTCGTATTCGAAACGTTTTAGATAATTATAATAATATCATGATTACAGTTGCGTTGGAATAGGAGTAATTTTGCCTAGTTTATAAGACGATTAAAAATGATCCTTGTAATTTCAATAAATAAAACACTTTTGTCTTTGACTGTGTTTTTAGTCACTTCTGTTGTTAAGTTGCTTTTTGCTGTCGACTGCATGTAAACTGTAACGTACTACTGTAGACTAGTAATGTATGGCTCTCGAAGGGATCCTACTGGATAGAATAATGGCTATTTGTTGTCGTAATTTGTTGAATGCCCTATTACATGAACACTGTGCAAAAAAAAAATTTATCGCGAAGCTCAAAGTTATAAGTTTATACATTTAAATCAAAGGGATCATTTTGAATCATCTTATAAACTAAAGTGAATAAGTGAAGTGAACGCCTGTTTATCCCGAAATCATGACCATTACTTGTTCATCGATTGATGCCTTTCTTTTTTCATTTGATAAGCCTAAACACTTCTATGTACCTATTTGTAAAAATAGTGTCTGTAAATTTTGAGCGTGTGTTTCTTTTCGACTTTTAGAATGTAGGGTTGTACTAAGAAATAAATTTGGAAAACTCGTCCTCTAAGGTGTCCAAAAAGGGCTTTAAATATGAAACCTAAATGTATTATTCTGTATTTTAAGAAACGTTGGTAGTATACACTTGGAAATTTTACATGTCTACAAACAATATAAACAAACAAGTGTTTCAGCGTTACCTAAACTTTTCCTGGAAATAAGAACGGAACCGTTTTCTTTGTAAAAACAATACACTTTACGTTTTAGCCAGATTTCACTGTTGATGTTGACTTAGTAAAAGTTAATTTCACGGTGTTATTGTTCAGATTCAAATATTTCCAGGACCGCAAGGTTAAAATGTTACCCCATAGTTTAAGAACTTGAGTGTGGTGTCCTTTCAAATGTCTTCAAGAATAGTTTTATTTTTAAATACTTTTTATTTTTGTCTACCTTGATGAAAACCAGACCCAAAATTACAGTAGCGAATGGCAATCGGGAACGAAACTATGTGGATCATTTTGGCAGGCTTATATTAGTGCTGTCCAAATCTTTTGAATCATGAAAAGAGTAATATTTAGGTCAAGATGTTACCCCCTATTCAAAATCATATATTATGATTTAGATAGCGCTAAATGCTGCCAAAATGATCTCCATTATTTCGTTCCGCATAACCATTTGCTACTGTAATTGGGAGGCTGGTCTGATGATCGAATCGGAAGGCGTCAAATGAACTCTTCAATGATTTGCAATGCTTAGGTCGTGTTTGGGCTCTTTTAAGTTGTTTTTATTAAATGTTTAACGGTAGATGAGGCCATGGTCTGATGATGAAACCGGGACATGTTCAATGGATCTCCTTAACTGATAACAGTAGAATGGTAGTGTTTGGGCTCTTTAGAATTGTTTTGTGAGACGGTTGACAATACGTGACAGCTGAAAGAACAGAAGATGAAAGTGGGAGAGGCTCAACGGATCTCTTCGATATGTAGCAGTAAACGGTTTTTTAGCGGGTTTTTTTTAACGCGTATGAAGTTGCAGGTTTCAGCTAGTGTTGAATAAAATCTACTCAAGAAATTGTTATTAACATTTAGTTCACTAGTTTTTAGTTTTTATTTTAAATAATGCAACAATTAAATTAGGTTAAAAGCTATTACAGGCCATTCGTAATACGATACAGTAGGTAAGCTTAGTCTAGGAAAACTTTTTAAGAGTTAAAGAAAACAGCGAATCTCATTTTACAAATTCAATTACGTAGGCTATGTCCTAGTTTGTTTTGCAAAACTTGCTTTAGACAGAGAAACTGAATGTAGAATTAAGGATATTAAAAGTAGTTTTTGTTTTGTTTTATTTTTATTTATCAACTCTTTTGAATTAATGTTACTAATAGTTAAAGTATACGAGACAACGCAAAGCCTCAAGACGAAATTCTATCATCAGTGCGTGTAGGCAGTGATGATTTACGGCACTGAGCCGTGTCGCTAACTGTTGGCCTAATACACGAGCTCAAAGTCAGCGCAGCGGGGCTATGGAGAGAGCTATGCTAGGAGTTTCACTACGTGATGGAATCCGAAATGAAAAAATCCGTGGGAGAGCACAGACTTAGCCCGCAGAATTAGCAAGTTGAAGTGTCAATGGTATAAAAGTTCTTGAGTGGCAACCACAAATTCCGTAGTGTAGGAAGGCTCTCCTATCGATGGATATTATAAAGGTCGCAGGACGTCGGTGGATGGAGGCGGGTCAGGACTGGTCGTCGTGGCATTCTATGGTAGAGGCCTATATCTAACAGTGGATTTCTACTGGCTGATAATAACATAACATAGGTCACGTACATACCCATCAGTCATATACATAGTCCTAATCGTACACTAAGATTGCCTGTGTCATGTGTATCAGGAACTACGAGTGCCATGGTACCACAACACCCAGACCCGGAACAAATATTTGCAGATCATGGAAATATTTGTTCCGCAGCAGGAATCGAACCCACACCTCCAAGAGTTTGCATTTCATTTGGCTATTCGCCCGTCACACCACGTAGGTGGAGGTTCAAGTTCAACCTAGATATTCCATGGGATTTGTCTTTGACATGCGTCTAATTCGCAATCTGTAATGGACACATTAGATATTGTATTATTATTTCAACAATATGTAGTTTCTACATTGTACCACATATTGCGTTGTGTAAGTAATTCAAATTTAAAATTAACTTCCATCATTCGCGTATAACGCGCGTAACAATAAATATTCTCTCCGGAAATACGACAAATAAGTTAAACGCGTAATTATTGAATGTAAATATTTGGAACTGGGTATTTGTTTGAAGGTTGTTGTTGCTGATTAAATAATGATGTTTTAATTCAGAATTCCATTTTAGATAATCTTTTATTGTTTTTGTCGACAACAAAGTTAGTAGCAAGTCAGTAGCCAGCTGAAATAAGACACAAGAAGGTGCAGGTTCAACTCCGCAACATTAGACTTTTTTTATTTGTGTTTATGACAGTACTGGCATGTGGCCCACCAGATGTAAAGCGTTTACAACAGTAGCCTATGACAACTTCAATACCCACGTCCACCTAGGATGTGCTATAGATGGCATTATACTGTGCATACAATGTGTTCTCATTTGTTTAGAATTGATGGGTCTTTTTTAAGATGCTATAACTCTATAGTTATAATTGTAACCAAATATGTGAAATAATTGATGTGCTAACTATTATAGTAGATAATCTTCAAATAAAAAAAAACACTACATCATGTTATCACAATGTGCTTGTTATTTCACCGGCACCCTTATTCTTCAAATCAGAACACAGCAATTCGAGCACTAGACGGCAGAAATAGGTATGACGGTAGTAGTACTCTGTACATATCCATGTCTGTTAGGTGAAAGTGTAATATGCCAACATTTTATTTTAAAATAAGCCTGGGTATTGCGTCACGTTGTTCCCAGTTTAGTAAATAGTTGAACAATAGTACGGTTCTACTATCCAACCACACACAGTGACTAAAATCCAATAGCATTTAAGGCACTAATTAAACTTGTTTCCTCGATTAAAGTTCCATCATAACCATACAATCCTTTAATTACCTAACCTTTGATTAGATCGGGTGAAACTATCCAAATCGAAGGACAACCCGCAACTAGCAATTGACCTTAAAACTTGAATCCCTGAAGAGGACGATCGATACCCTATTTTACGAATTGAGCAGATACCAAATCTCCAACTGTGTTAAGCCTTGGCTTCGCAGAATGCGGAGCTATGCATTATGGGCGGTTCACGTGCAGTCGTACTTTCAGTCTTGCTTGGTCTACCAGGTGTAATTGAATGCCGTTGGTACAAATAAGGTTTCATCAAACACAATAAAACAATTGACGGAAGTAAATAAACTTGATAGCATTATGTCAAAGGAGGTTTAATTATTTCCCTGCAGTAATGTTTCATTGGATGGTCTCGGTTTTGTCACACAAAACCTGTATTTGCGAGATGATATTGCACCGATTGCTCCATCTGGCCCGCTGCTGCCTTGCGTTCTGTCTAGCAAAGGTTTTAAGCTTACATAAATTATTTATATCACCTACCTGGCTACAGGATCGGATTTACTTTTACACGGATCGTATCCTTTGCAGGTTGGCTATTAGGATTCATTCGTTTTTTTTAATAAATTAGGCAATTTATGGTACTGCCATTTGGCTTTACGCCTGCTTCGCCTAGATTAATAAAACCTACTTACAATGCGTCTGTTAACGAAGTTAATTTGTGAGTAATAACAATAAGTTCTTTGTTGGCTTTTTCACGACTCCAACTTTAAAAAGAGCTTATAGGCAGTTCAAATCAAATTTGAATAATACATTACCAGCCACGGAAATAATGACTAAATCCTGCGCCAGTTGTAGCCATCTAGATTTCTGGGAGCATTGTATCCGTTACAAATGCTGTCTCATCTCGAATATGGTCTGAACGTTCGATCCGACTAACAATATACCTGTACCAGTGTACATTGCAATATATGGTGGAAATATTTGTGGGCAAAACAGTCTGGCCAGTCGGCGATCCGGTCCGATACCCCAGAACATTTAGTGGCTAAGTGCGCCACACACAAAGAAAGCGTTTTTATTATGTTCGAAAATTTTGCATTTTTCCTCATCAGCCGGTAGACATCCAATGCTGGTTGAAGCCTCCCCCATAGCATGCATAGCGTACAGCCCATAGCGTGCAATGGGGGGAATTTCCATAATCACCACGCTTGGGAGGCGAATTTGTGATCGCAGTTTGGTACTCAGGTGGATGCTGCTGTCCATCCCCTGGTTGAATTCCTTAGTTGCCATCCACAGGAGGAGTTGGAGGAGTTTATTCTTAGGCCGAGACTACCGTACCTAAAATTTTGATTTTAATACGTTTGTACCTATACATTTTCGTTTTGTCTAGTATTTACGAGAGTTGCCGTGCTACGTAGCTGTCCTCGTAGCGCTTCGCGTAGCCACGTAGCATGCCATAAAACGTATATGCGCTTGTTAAAATCTGGGCACCACTGCACCAAGAGCCAGCACCATATATGCAGATGTAATTTAATTTTCACATTGATCATTACTCATCTCATGCCAAGATGTGGAGTGTCATATCTATGTCTGCTGTCTGTGTGGCTCAAGTTGGATGGAATGATTTCATCTTGTGCCTCGGCGGGCACCTACAGTATTGAAATTTGGAGCGCTGCTGTATTGTTCCTCTTTAGATGAAGATGTGCATTGGCTGCTGCGATGTATTGTGTAAGAGTGGGAAGCAGTCAGGTGGATAGTGGTGACATTTCAAAGAGGAGCGCCAATATGAAGCCTAACTGATTCTCCGAATTCTAGTGCGTAGGCTGATTCTGTATGATTTTTTGTTAAGCTTTACTGTTCTTACTCGTTTGGGTTTTGATTGGGATATGGTTTTGAAAGTTATAATCACGACCATCCTTTGATAAAAGCTTTAAGAGTTATGAAGGGAACACTTGGCAACAAATTAGTGATTTCAAAACCTTACACATCATCATCATCATCATCAGCTGTTGATGTGAACTCTTGGACGAGGCTTCCTCTATAGATTGCAATGGGGGGATTTGCTTGGCAGGCAGATTAGTGATCGCAGTGTTGATTTTGAGTACTCAGGTGGATGCTGTTGCCCATCTCCTGGTGTAACCCCTTAGTCAGCTTTCATGATATCCATGGGAGGAGACGGAGGGGTCTATTCTTAGGCCAGACAGATCATTGTAACCCTACACATTGATGCTTAATCCGAAACTCACTTACAAATGGTATTTTTGAATGTCATTCATTAGTTAATTTTTGTTCTTGGCCACCAGTATTGTTACTTGAATTGTTACAGGAAGTCGGTGGATGAAAGCGGCCGCAATGGACGAACGGTCTTCCGTTCGTCATGGCATTCTATGGGGGAGGCCTACGCCCAGCAGTAGACTTCTTCTTCTGATCATGATGGTGATTGTTACTTGAGCATCATATTTATCTGTTCATAAGACTTTTTATTTCGACTGTCCTAGTAGGCGGTGTACGAAATGGAGTAAAATTAGAAAAAAAAACCTATTGAGTTTACCAAAAGAAGATAACCCAAGCAGACAGCATGATTAGTAGGTAGCTAGAAGTATGTGATCTTGTTCCAATCGTTTTACTTTACCATTGTAAAGCCAATAAACGTATTGAAACAAGAACGCTTTGAAGTAAGATGCTAGTTCTAGGAATACGAGTACGCTATCGATCAATACACTCTACAATGCATCGACTTAGGTCGATGTTTTGTCTGGATATAACTTCAATGTAATAAATAATCTTACTAATATAACAAGGTTGGGTATTTGGATGTTTGTTTGAGTGTAACTCAATCACATTGTAACGAAAATCGAGAACCGACTTTGATTGAAGGTTCTATAATACCAAACTAACCTTTAGCCGTGGTATATCCGGCCTAAAGATGGCACTTTACTTGGTGTATTCGCAAATGTATGAGTTATTCTGCCAAGGAAAACAATATTATATACCGATAGACTCATGGTTGATTTTACCTTGGAAAAATAACGCAAACATTTGCGAATATACACCAAGTGCTAAAAATATTCTAATTTATTCAAAATTATGTCAAACTCCATTGTCGTGGTGTGTCCAGATGCCGTGTCCAAATAGACAAATGGATGTCGTAAAAGTCAACCAAGGGTATACACCAGGGTATAATTGGTAGCAAAATCCTCTTGAGTATTTAAACACCAATATTATTATTGTGATCACCAATCCATCTACCAAGCGTGGCGATTATAACAAATCTGCCCAATATGGTAAACACGTTAATATCGTAGCTATAAGCCTGTGATTAGATTGTGGCAAAGAGCATTATCAATTAAACACCTCAGTCAAACATACCTACGAAAACCCTTAGTTCTGTAACTACAACCAAATAAAGCCTTACCTACATGAGCCAATAGGCGCATGTTGAACAGTTTACAAACCTACCTTACAATCCAAATAGTGAAGACATGATTCGCCAACGTTGCCGTTTACCGCTCGTCGGGGATTTGCTGATTTACCGGGTAGTTTGCTGGTTTATTTGGTACTGGAGTGTGATTATGTAAATATATGAGCTTTGGGTAAAGCCTTATCTAACATTACGAAAACAGATCATTAGATAGATAGAAAGATAGATAGAAAACGAACTTAATACTAGATAGTGTTTTCTTCCACCTAACCTTTGTATAGTGGAAAACATTTTAGAGGGAGTGCACAAGTTTGATTTGTTAGTGTGTTGGTGAACTTAGACCTTTTTGCATGCTTAACTTTAATAACTTTTATTTAGTACTTTGTTAAGTACCCACTCACAATCTTTTGAATACGCAATATTTTATTATTATTTAAAAGTAGATTAGAGCAGTAGAGGAGCGTAGGTAGATACTAAAATAATTATATACAAAATATATATGTATATATGTGTACTGTGATGTGTCCGGCCTAAGAATAGAACCCTCTGTCTCCTCTCGTGGATGTAGCAAAAACTTTACTAAGGGATTACACCA
The DNA here is from genome assembly GCA_951392215.1 of Epirrita christyi. Lineage (NCBI taxonomy): Eukaryota > Metazoa > Arthropoda > Insecta > Lepidoptera > Geometridae > Epirrita > Epirrita christyi. Next base: position 5,807,943 of record OX595849.1, on the reverse strand, counting down.
GGGGATTGGCAGCAGCATCCACTTGAGCATTTATCAGCAAACTGCGATCACCAATCCACCTGCCATGAGTGGTGAATATGATTGTATTCAATGGAGGACGCCTCATCCAGCAATGGACCTAAACGGGCTAGTGATGATGATATATATAAAATAAAACATTTTTTTTTCTGATGGATAGAAACATTTATTGGCAAAAACACGTAAAAAGGTTTTCTTTGAACAACAGAGTAATATGAATATTTAGATCATTAACAAACTACTAAAACAACTATTTACAGGCATTTCATTAAAAGTAAGCAATCACTGTGACGGGCACTATTGGGAGACCAATCATTCGTAAGATTCGTTCATAAGACGGTTCCTAGGAAACATGAGAGATAATTGACTATACAGCGTGCGACTGAAAGCACGACACGGGTATATAGTCGGCTTGCCAGGAATGTTCTAAAATATGATATTTTAACTTATTACCTCATGATATTGATGTGGAATACTATTTCAGGGGGGTTATTATGAGCTCTTATAGCCATGCAGTTCAAAAACTATTAATATCGGCTCATAGTTGACATTCCCCATCGTTGAATAACTTTATTCGCAGAAGTATATAGGCCTTCTGCAACTATGCCATTAAATATAGTGGCAGACATCACGTAACCGATATTTTACTGACTAGTTTTTGAACTGCATGGCTATAAGAGTTCATAATAACCCAGCAAGTCATTTCAATAATAAAACTATCAAAATTTAAATGTTTTATTTCAGGTTACATGTATCCAAAATACCAAATAGCTAATTATTTATGAATTAAATAAAATTAAATAAGAAAAAGACGCCAAACAAATATATTATATTAGTTATTTTATAACTAATTGATATAATATATTTGCTCAGAGTTTGGGTTTACAAGGCTCGATACCCAGTACCTCGTAGAGGACTGTCGTATCTGCCAGCCAAATACCCCAAGTATCTTGTTGGGGCTATCCAGTATTCTGTTATTAAAAGATTCAATTTTCTTGCTCATTATAGCATGGAAGTCAACATGCTCATCAACGAACATGCCAGATGCCCTGCAGAATCTAGGTAGCTCTACTATCGCTCTGAACAAGTTATTATAAAGGACGCTTAGGGCTTTAATGGACATATTGGCATAAGATACCCACAGGACCTGGTATAAAAGGATTGATAGAAGGATTTAAACAGACCTTCACCTAAACATTTGACCTGAAGACTTGCACGTGCAAGTGTCTTTTAGACATTAACAAATTTAGTTTGGGCATCATGTGTGGTACTCTGTTCAGAAGAATTCATTCTAGCCGGCTCGATGTTAAACGGGTTTTAACAGACTTCAAAAAAGGAGGAGGTTCTCAATTCGACTGTATATTTTGTATGTTTGTTACGCGATTACTCCGCCGATTATGAATTTGATTTGGATTAATCTTTTTTGTTTGGTAGTTCATACTTCAGAGGTGGTCCCATATATAAATTTTATCGAAATTGATTTACCGCTTTATGAAAGAAGTCGCGCGGTTTTTGTTTTAAATAACTGTATTCAAGAGACATGTTTATTTGACAATCATAATTTTTTAAACAAATTCACAGTTGCTGAGTACCTACTCGAGAAAAGGTTTGTTTTATAGATGCAAATGGGAAATTGGGTATTTTTTTAATTTAAGTATTCTCAATATTACACTCTGTAGCTGTAATTGATATATCGATGCTGTACTTTACCCTTGGCTTTAAACTGACTTTAAAGCATTATGACTATCTATGACTCGTCGTACGCGCTGATCATTGATTGGTTGGCTTGTTAGTGTGCGTAGCCAACGACAGACTGAATCTAATGTGCGCTACTAAGTAGTGTTTGTATTAATATTTATTCTGTGGTAGTGTGGCAAGAAACAGTGACATCGGTTTCAATACAAAACATCCCGATTAACAATTCTACTTACTTCAAGTTTCTATGATATGTGAAGCAACTTAAATAGTAAAGTAGAAAATAGACTCAACAAAGATTACATCTTAAAAGCCAATGCACATCGCAAGTATTTCAATACTTAAGTCAAATTCCTGGAGATTATGCTGCTCAGAACCACAGTGCAAGCTTTGTAGAGTAAGTAGGTGCTTCCTCGGGTAACAAAGTTCAAAGTTTAATTTATTTGCTTTGTTGTAGTTTCGTGTCGGCAACACTAAATCGCTTGTTGGTCTCTGTGTGTAGCGCTGTGAAGTATTGTGCGAAAGTGTTTGCATTTGAACATACGATTATTAAATTGGCCTAGCTAAATAGATAAGTGCGAGCGAGATAGCGCCCTGAGGATTCTGATCCATAAATTATTTCGAAATTGTCGAGCTCTTTTCCAGTTTCCGCTATATTTTCCTATAAAATTCACCATACATTTCAGAGGGGTTTGTAGATTTTCAATTCTAGTCATTTTCTTTTGTTTGTGTCACAAAGCCTCCTAGGGTTTAAAATATCAGAATTGTGAGAGTTGTGTGTGTGAATTTGTGTGTGTGTGTTACTGGAAGTGCCCTAGAGGTTTTTAATTTTCGTGATTTCTTTACAAAATTAAGTCATTAATTACCATATCTTTTTAATGCATTGAGTTAGAAGCTTGATTTTTTAAGGCACTATAAGCTCACATACATACATATGTAGTACTTACATATTTGGTATAAATTTAAAGTATTTGGCCTATTTTTTCTCAGGAACGTTTTTGAGTTAATTAATCCTGACGGCCTGACAGACCAGACAGACAGACAACCAAGTGATCCTATAGTGGTCCCGTTTGCTCCTGCTGAGGTATGGAACCCTAACAAACACAAATACGTGTAATGGGAGGAGAAATTATCCCGAGGATGTCTTTGAACATAAAATATAATATACTAACAGGACGAGTAAGGATGAAATTAACAATGGTATGGACACCTGATACCAGAGACACCTTACCGGTGAACCCCTATTTATTAAGGGCGATGCCACACGAACGTTGTTGCTGCATTACGTCGGCGCTGCGACGACAGAGCGGTGACGCTCCGTAGTTGTACATACAAATCTGAACGACATGCCACACGGGCGTTGCCGGTGCGCTGCGTCGTCGCGACCGTCTACGAAGAAGGGGCTAAGGAGGCGAGGGCAGGGAGTTGCGTTGAAACCACTGAGCGGCAGCGCAGTATTTAATAGCATTTCAAAGCATTTCTTTTTTTTAGCTGCGTTGACGCAGCGCCGACGCAGCGCTCGTGTGGCATTCACTGCGTTGAAATCATTGCCTTGCGACGACGCAGCGCTGCCGCAACACCCGTGTGGCATCGCCCTAAAGTCAGCAAAAGCTCCGATTCCTACTGTGATACTCACACCTACTAACACAATAGGGCCACTGAATAATAAAGACTAAACTTAACTTAACTTACTTTAATAACTAGAGTTAAAGACTGCGTTTGTATGCATCTTCTCTCAATCAGAGATGTACAATTACTGCGAACGACACTGTGACTGACCACTGTTATGTATTGGGCAATTTAATGATCTCAAAGCTTTCATTCTAGAGTAATTCGAGGAGCGAATGATTCTAATATGATTATTACAGAAAACCATTTTATTGAACCCGAGAATCATTAATTTACAATAAGACATTGTATTCGTAAAAAAAAAATACAACCGAATTGAAAACTTCCTCCTTTTTTGGGAAGTCGGTTAAAAAACAACTGTAGTCTCATTCCTAGGCGTCGAATTTAAGTTTTCCTTAAAATTTAACTAATAGGTGTACAAGTCAGTCGTAGATATGAAGTACATGAAGATGCAAGTTTTTTTACTGAAAACTTTTGAAGAGCATTATAGCGAGCACTCCATAACAATTAGTACAGATTTTCTATCGACGGCATATAATTTTCAGGTACATAAAAGTTATCTGCTTCTAGCTCATTATACCCCAAATTTATGGCTTTCACTTTTTTAGTGGTAGAAACTATAATTGGACCACCAGTATTTTTGTTTCTTTTAGTTATTCTTCTCTTCGCAGTAGAGGTTAAATTAACCTTCGATTCGCACGGAAGGGATTTCTTTACGCTGTAAACTTTACAAGAGTCTGTCAAGTCCTTTTTATTCTTTGCTTTGATTTCTATCGCAAAAACTTTCCTGTTTTTTGTGTATTTTGCTATAGTCGCCGAAATACTTTTTTCTTTTATGACATCATTCGGTACTATATTTCTTTTCCTTCTCTGGACAGTATTTAGTACTTCGTAATAATAATTATTTAAATTCGGTCCGTTGCTTATTACGTGTGAACGGACCCTAATACGGGCTTTGATAGCGTTTTCCATACACTTTGTACATTTTTCGCAATCGATGTCTTTGAATTCGGATTGCAGCTTACTGGGCATGTTAACTAGGTGCGATTTGTTTGTGTTGATGAACATCTGCTTGCGGTTCAATTTTTGATTGATTGTTATTGAATTATTCTGTGACGTCATAACCCTGAGTTCACCTGTAAATAATACTGGATATAGATTGGTTGAAGATTGAATTATGCAAGCTGTTTCAAGTAAATTGGTTCTGAAAGGTTGAGTCACGTCTTAAGATGTACCAAGGCTTAAGACTTACCAAACTGAGTTGAATTGCATTTTAACATTAATTTTGGGGTGCAATATCAATCAAATGAAGCGGAATTTGCGAGAAGTGGAGGTACCAAGATTTAAGTTTACGAGTAAGCCTGCACGAGTAACGTGCCTTTCGCGCGCGGTACTTTTTATTTTAAAGTTATTTAAAATCACGAAGGTCGTCTTATAAACTACTTGAACGTATGTTCCATTTCTGACCGACTTATCAGCTTATATAAACAATTTGATGAATAGTTAAAACTCGTACAGAATTTTGGCATAAAGAATCGTTCTTGGTTTAAAAATTACTGAGCAACTACTACTACTACTAGCAAGAAAATATTAAAGAAAATTAAAATACAGAAACGCTGTACCTATCACTTCGAGTCTTAACATACTCACATAAATCACTTTAGAAGCGTTTAAAACGTTTACGCAACAATTATTTTAATTTGCTGTACATCTAGTAAACATAATATATTAAAAGGAGGTTGGTAATAAATCAAAAGGTCTCACCTAGCGCCTCTGGTAGCGCCGCGGCTAAAACGCACAACAGCATGAATTGTAGAAGTAGAGAGCCCATTTGAACCATCGTCTTCAGAGGAGCTTAGTGGAGGTATGTTGCAGTTTCAGCTTTCAGCTGTTTCAGACTTGATCTTTGCAGCGCTAACTAGCTTCGTTAAACGCAATTTTGCACGCTTCACTTCGTCGCCCTCTATAAACATTTTTAAGTGTACTTACTACTTAGGAGTTGAAGAAGGCTTTAGAGCAAAAACACGTTGCGCTTATTTGAGCATTATTGTACTGGTTCGCCCCTCAACGAATCCTTCACCCTCATCTCCAACCTACTTAACAAATTTAATGGCGTTGGATCAACGGTTTGAAAACTCATATTATTGAATCAAATTTATTAATAAAAGTTACAGGAAGTCTGTGGATGGAGGCAATTCAAGACCATTCGTCATGGCATTTTAGGGGGAAATCTTATGTCTAGCAGTAGACTTGTACAGGCTGATGATGATAATTAATAAAAAAAACATTTAACTTTAAATTTAACTATGTATTATGAGTGTTTTTAGGTATATAATCATTTTGAAATTAAGTAAATTTTGCACTTAATTCTCAATTGACCAAACAAAGAAGGTATAACATTCAACCTGAGATTGTTAATTTGTATGTTAATTCAGCTCTGCTCCTACGATAAACGAGGCGTAGGTATGTTTCGAGAACAAACATCAGTTGGAGGCTCAAGCTTGTTGCCAAAGGCTCAGGCCCGTTTACATCACCTTATTGCTCCATAAACTCTACTAAAAGAATCTAATACTACCAGAAAAAAGTTTCCGTGATTAATAAATGCAACTTGCTTTCTGTTAATACAGAATTAAAAGTTAAGATGGAGCTCGAAAGGCAACTACCACGTCCTTTATCGGTACAAAAAAACGATAGTAGAGTCTGTTTAGAAAGAGACAAATCGTGGAATTTGAGGCCGCAGCTGTGCTATATTCCCTGTTTTCTTTAGCGGGCAATACAACAGCTTGTATGTACCGTTTTGATTCCATTACTACTATAACTATTTTTTTAGTTTATGATTCAATGCCGTCAAAAAGTAACCAGCTCCTAAGTCATTAAGTAAGAATTTATTACCTCGCCGTAGCACAGTTTCTAAACTTTCTAACTAGCACGGGAGGTAAAGGTTTTGAACTGTGTACCTACCTACCTTCACTTTTATTTGGTAACATCTAAATCGTAAGATTTTGCCATCTATTTACTCTGTAAGTATACAACTGTTTTTTAGTTCTTGCCAAATAAAGTTCTTATTCTTAAGTTCACAATTTGGCCACGACGTGACGGAAAAACCTGCCAGCACTCTTTTGACAGGAGAGGCCATGGGTTCCATAATTCGATCATAAGGGTGAAAAACTATAGGAGCACCGAGTTTGAGACCCAACACTACCTGGAAAGTCCTATTATCGAGAAATGTTCCGATGAATATTATATAATATTGGATTATTTAAGTTTTGTCAAGCGTGGTGATTATGGCAAATCCCTCCATTGTATTCAATGGGGAGGTTTCGTCCAACAGTGGCCGTAAACAGGCTGATAAAGAAGTTTATAAATATGAATTGACGTATGTAGAGCATGGACCTCAAAAGAATAAGTGATTATTATTTTAATAAAAATAGCACTTACCTTTGACATGGTTGCTCCGAGCTCCCACGAAGGTTTTCCTGAAGACAATGCACTTGTAAGTGTGAAAACACGCTTATATGATACTCGCACGATCTTGGTTATTACGCGTATGTTTTGTTTCTGATTTACCTATACTGCTCATACTGTTTACTAACCAGACTATGGATAGTACGGACACAGGTTAGGAAAGAAACGGCTCGCTCATTCTATGTACATATCTGAAGAAATCCGATTAGTATGCGTATATTATAAGTGTGTTCAAATATAATTCAAATCCTTTTACCACACTGGTTCTTTCACCAGGAGTTCTTTTTGGTCACTAGGCCTTTCAGGGTCATCATACATTAACCTAGCCTCTTGATATAAGACAGGGAGCGATGACACTTGTTACCGGACACAGAAACCAGTATTCACAGACTTTTGAATTTGGAATTTACCATTCCACAGTGGAATACGATCTCTCCACTTTCGATTCAATCAGTGTGGTAGTATAAAGTGACTCAGCCAATATCTATTTGAACTGCTACGGACGTTCTGCTATAGTCGTTGCTTACCTCCGTCTTGATGCCATGCCATTGTTATCGATTGTGTGTTTACGCACAATCGGTAAACGTATCAAGTAATAGGGCTGTACTAAGGCTTAGTGCAGTACACCTGCACCTTACTATTCCTGCAAATTCGTGTTTTAATTTTGTGTCATGACAACTGTTCCTCCTGTGTTCTGGGATGAGGTTGTAGTGACGACCTCCGTGGCGTTGTGGGCGAGTAGCCGGCCGAGACTCAAGAAGTGCAGCTTCGATTATCGGTGTGAGACAAATGTTTGCATGGTCTGCAAATATTTGTTCCAGGTCTGGTGTTGTGGTACCATGGTACTCATGGTTCTTGATACCCACGACACAGGGCAATCCTACTGTGGGACTATGTGTGTGACTGTTGACTGTTATAGTATGAACTAATTCGAGACTACATTTTTGGTGCAAGTGAGGTATTAAACCTAAAGGAAAAAAGACAAAAGTTTGCTGTTTATTTGCGAATATAGAAGAATAATGCGTTTTCGTGTGATTGTTAATATTTTAGCTCGTTGAAAAAATAAAGAAAGAAAGCGTTAGTAGAGTTTGGTCGTGGGAAATCAATGGCGGCACCACTAGTCATGTCTATATTCCCACGATTGTGCCACTTATTATTACTTATTATTATTATTATTATTATGACTGGGGGTGAAGTAATATTTGATCCGGGTCTGGGTGTTGTGGTACCATGGTACTCCATAGTTCCTCATACCCACGACACAGAGAATCCTAGTGTGGGATCAAGACTATGTATGTGACTGTTGGGTGCCATGTTATGTTATTTGTGAACCCATTATCAGCCTGTAGAAGTTCACTGCTGGGCATAGGCCTCCCCCATAGAATGCCGCAATTTTTGTGTGTTTCATAATATGGGATTGTGAACACAGCAGACGCTGAATACAACCAGTGCCCAACCCGCAGAGCTACTTTCTATCTCGCGAGAGGTTTGTCAACCGGTTGACGGTTTTGTTAGTAGTAGAACTTCTTGTGAAAGAGTTCGTCCGGGGAAGTACTACCACCGTACCTATTTCTGCCGCCAAGCAGTAGTGTTCGCATTGCTGTGTTTCGGTTTGAAGGGTACGGGTGCCGGTGAAATTACAGGCACATGAGTCTTTTCATCTTTATGTCTCAGGGTCGGCAGCGCACGTGTGATGCCTCTGGTGTTAATACAGGCGTTCATAGGCTACGGTAACTGCTTTCCATCTGGTGGGCCGTAAGCTTGTCTGCTTGCCAAGTAGCATAAAAAAAAGAAAAGGTTTGCAACAGGCGTAAATTTTGCAATAAAGGCTGTTAAACGGTAACTTTTGTATAAGATAACTTTACATTTAAAAAACCGACTTCCGCCATTGTATACGACTAAATATTTAGATGAAAAAAAAATGATGAAAGAACCATAGTGGTGACAGGATTATGATACTTTATGAATGCAAATGCTTGGTTTGATGCTGAAAATATCAAAATCACCATATGTATGCCTACAATATTTGAGGAGATCCCTCAATTCCTCATAGATTCCATCATCGCACTGGATTCTGAAAAAAATAAAACCAATCTGGAAGTAAATTTATTCAAATAAAAAAAGAATTTTCCAAATCGGTTCATAAACGCCGGAGAAATGAGGTAACAAACATTAAAAAAAAATACAACCTTATTGAGAACCTCCTCCTTTTTGTGAAGTCGGTTAAAAAGCGACCTTTGACAGCCCTGATTGCACAATTTACGCCTGTTGTAAACCTGTCGCCAGATAAAGAATACCTAGCCCTATCGTGTCGCTCCGCGTCTATCATTTGGAACGCGAGGTGAATTTTCCGAGTTTAAATATTGACTAAGCGTGCGCAGTTTTATAGACCACTCTCACCCAGGGGATCTTCTTCCTATATATCCTTAGCTACTAAAGACTAACGACCAAGCTATAGAAGGTTATCACTTCAGACACCAAATAAACTGACGCAACCTCAGTGTTGGCAACCAACCTTTGCACTTACCACGCCAGCCTCCTTTAAGAACTTAAAGAGAAGCTGGCTGGTGAAGAATTATAAATATTTGAAAATGTTATTTTTTTACTTTTTGGAACGACAGTCATGTATAAACCTTTGAAGGAATGGTGGTATTTCTGAAATAAGGCCTTGCTTAGGTTCCTGACACTCAGCTTAAACTACTTGGTACTAACTACAGCTTCACTGAAAAAAATATACAGTTAGAGTAACCCAAAAACCGATAAAAGTTATTGTTTTGCGAGGTTAAAATGGAGCCAACACATTAAACAGTAGTAACAATTTCAGTAAAATAGTTAATTTTACTGGTAAAATAGTGTCAATAATTTTATGGTTGTTACTGTACCTGAGTGAAATTGTTAAAATTACTGTCAAGATACGTTGCTATTATTGACCAAAAACTTCCTGTAACTGTGTACTTATACATTTTGATTTACTGTTTGCTACCTAACTGTTTTTTTTTCAGTTACCCCAATGGTGTAAAATATTTAGATATCACTGAAAAGTATGTTGTAACAACTGTGTAAATTTTAACAGTGCACTTTTGCACACAGTTAGATTTTTTTTTCAGTGTTCTACTCTCTTGTTTTGGTGGTAGATCAGAATACATCTGGAACCCCTGAGTAGCTCAGACCGTGCGCGTATGGAATCAAGTCATTTCTAGGCATTGTATTATATGAGAATCTAATCGGTATTTCCTTGACCCATCGTGAGTTACTCACCAACGAGCACTACATAAACAAAGCATAGCTAAGAACACTCTCGATCAGGTCAAATTTCTAACAAAAAAAACTAAATCAAAATTGCTTCATCCGTTTGGGAGCTACGATGCCACACACACACACAGATACACTCGTCAAATTTATAACTACCCTCTTTATGCGTCGGGACTCGGGGGTTAAAAATAAAATCTAGTGTTATTTAATAGAATAAAAGCACAATGCCAAATATTAAATAGGTACGATAAGCACCGGTAACCACCGGTTTTATTTTTCTGCCCGTAACTTCTTACTTGAGTGATCATGACTGTCAGCAATTAATAGTTCTGTTCCCCAAATTCTATGTTCGTAAATGTTTCAGATTAGGAAAAAAGTCGACCAATATTTCATGCATTACAGGCAAGCGCTCATGTGCATGTAGCTTGAAATAAAATTATCATAAAATATTATGGAAAAGTGTAGTCGAGCATAAAAAACGAACTTCTTTTTTGTAACTTATCTCGTTATTCACAAAGATGTGACTTTTATGACGGAGTTGGACTATAAGGTTATTTGTATGCGACGTATTCCTGAGATTTGTTCTTGCCCTCGTGTGCAAGATAAGGTTTTTTACGGTGTAGATTTGTATCAGTCAAATTGATTACGTGTCTTCGTAAACTTGGAGAGAGCGTGGCTTTATTGTTTGCGATGAAAAACGAATCCCAGGGCGGGGTGCAAAGAAATGTTTTTATTTCATTTCATCAATGTAATCGTATTGGATCTTCGACTTCCGCATAGGAACTAAATCTTCGTGAGCTGAATATCTACGTGCCTAAAACATGTCTTACGCAGAATGATCGATTGTAAACTTGTATAGGCAAGGCAGGCATTTTGAAATAAGTACTTTTTTAATTAGTTTTCACTTTATTCAAAATCTTTAAAAAATTAATATTTTTCCAATATTACAGATATTTCTCTTCATTTTAAGGTAGTCTGGAAATTGTTTCGAAGTGATAAGACCGCCTATTGGACTTTTAATTAACATAAAATTACACCCAACAGTCACACACGAAGTCCTGATCCCACACTAGGATTCCCTGTGTCGTGGGTAACAGGAGCTATCAGTACCATGGTAACAATATATATATATATATATCCCCCAACGGCACTACGAAGTAGTAGAACATAATAGAAAATACTATATTGGACACCCTCAAGTTAATAAAAAATAAACAAGGCTTAAAGTAATAATTACCATGGTACCATGTTACCATGGTAATTATTACTTTAAGCCTTGTTTATTTTTTATTAACTTGAGGGTGTCCAATATAGTATTTTCTATTATGTTCTACTACTTCGTAGTGCCGTTGGGGGATATAGATTCTCGAGGTAGCGAACGGGTTATTCCTGAAATCCTCTTTAGTAATCCAGGGTCACGAACAGGATGATGCAACGCAGTCACTCCCCCCCTCCACCCCACACTCCATCTATTTACAGATGACATTTAAAGGTTTATTTATTGGGTTTGTCACAAGTATTTATAAAATGATTTACATTAACACATTATTTATGTGTTCTGATCGCAAAACACGTTAATATTTTTAGTTAATTCAGTTTAAATCTCCAAAATGCATTGTGCTACCAAACTTTTCTTTCTTTTCTTCTGTTCGAACCAGCTATTCCTGAGAGTAAGTACAGTCGTTGACTCAATATTTTGTGTTTAATGCACTTTTTATAAGTGTTCAACAGGAGCAAACTTAAGTTAACAAATTTTCATCAATCGCATACTGATTATAAAAATAACAAACTGAGTATAAAAAAATCTTGAATGGCAAATTTTTAGCTGACTGTACAAAAATGCCGATAGCGTAATGAGTATAATCTCGCGGGGATAGCACTAGTTTAGTCAGAGAATTAATTTTAATTTTATGGTAAATGCGTTGTTTTGAACAAATGCATAATGAATGCAATGAATTTGAGTTAGTTACCTGAGTTCATTGCTTTTAACCGACTTTAAAAAAAACAATGTCGAAATCTAAGTTTTTTTCATTGCACGAATTGGTTACTGAAACATAACAAAACATCTCTATCCGTCTCCGCGCAGGGGGATATGTGTACTATAGGAGTGGGAATACCCTCCCCCCCTCACCTGTACCCTAATTTCTGGGTACAGGATTGAAATGCAAGCCATATTAAAACAAAAAAATTGGTTGTCTGTAAAGTCGGTTTACTGACGATAGTTGAACGTGATAACGTCCGATTGTGCTTCTTTGTCGCTCGTTCCGCGCTCTCGCTTGCACTTCAAGCCTTACATGGAACGCCTCAGAGCGAGGTAACGCCGCATGAATCATGTTTTTTTGTGCGTGCAGCCGGATTTATCGAATTATAAGACGTTGTCACGTCAAAAAAAATAAAGGATACATTTATGAGAACCTTACTTGATGGAGTTGGATGGTATTCAACTGCTGGCCTAGACAAACGGTATTTGCTTCGAAGCGATTCTATTTCTACAGTCGTAATACAATACAATAGACCACGTGACATATCGATAGCTTACGTCAATCTCATACATTTTGGACTTTTCTACTAGCGTCATCGCTATAAGAATGTTACTTTGTCTACCGCTTTAGATCTCTTAAACGACTTGAATATTCGAGTTTGAGCTCTTTTCTAAATACGTCATAATCACGGTGTAGTTTGTAAAATAAAAAATGCGTAGTACTAGTAATAGCACGTGGCTGAAGTCACCGGCGTGACTACTTTTAAATCTAAGTAATACGACTTTATGCACAATTTTCACACAATAAAACTCATCCACATTTTATAAAACTTTACCAAGGTAAGAACACCTTGAAAGCGAAATAAAACAGAAACAGTCTTTTCCACTTACCTACCAGTCACACTCAAAACCTCGAATATTGAGTGTCGCAAGGAAAGAAGGTAACATTTGATTTTTACTACCCGACTGTGGCAAAGCAAAAGGAGGATTATGATTTAAGTAGTCTATGATGCAAGTTTTTTTTTAAGTTTATAATTTTTTTTAATGGCATCTGAGGATTTTCTCAATTTTGCCAATGTCAAGTAGCATAGATAACAAAAAATGTCCAGTCGTCAAGTCCTCTGCCAAATCGATGGCAGTTTACTAGAATGTTCCTGGACAATTTCCACCCCTTCGAAAAGACAGTTAAAACACTTATTTTATTTTAATTCACTACCATGTGCTCTTTATAAGCTACACCGGTTAAAATGCCACCAAAATTACAAGATATAACTCAAAAAAACACTAGAAATTTAAATAAAATAAAAAAGGTCGACGTCTCCCTTTGAAAAAGCAGAAAAAGTCCCCCTGATGTAAGTTTGTTCATCTGTTTCCTCGTAGTTCCGAAACTACTTGACGGATTTTGACAAATGAGAAATTAGATGACGCATCTTGACGTTCCGCGTGTTATGGCGTCTTAGGGTGTGACGTCACACTAAATTTAATATGAAGGAAATATATTGCAATTTTCCAACTTGGGAGTGGGTGGGAGTTGGTGATATTAAGTAGACCACGCGAATACCTCGAATGAAAAACTGACATAAAATAGGTATCTCAAATGGAAAATCGCGAATGAAAAATCTTGAACCAAATACAAAAAAAAATATCTATAAGAAACAATTAAAAAAAAAACTTAAGTGACATTCATGTTCACGATAACATATACATAATTAAGTATGAATGTGTAATATCCTCTTGTGTTATGTATTGAAGAAACGACTCTACTGTGTCGTCCTTGTCAATTTAAAAGTCTATAACAAATGGAATAGTTTAAACGCCAGTGATAAAAAGCGACTCAAGGACTCGAATGTGAGGGCAACTCTGTTGTGTTTGGTCTTAAGAGAGGGCATTTCCTTTGAGTATGTACCTCCTTTTATTTTCGTAAGCACGCAGAGGAAATGGCCAGTTTCATTATGCTCAACCTCTATGTTTGCTTTTAGACATTTTGTGGTTCGGATTTGCACTTAGTTTAAATTTATGAGCATGTTTGTCCGATTGATTTATAAAATAATAATAATAATACCGCAGGGCACACTTGTGGCGAGCGTTTGGTGAGTGGCGACACTGCGGAGCCCCATTACTCTGGGGTCAACAGAGACCCCTGACCCTCGGCTTGCCTTAGCCGGCTGGCCGAGGGTGGAGGCGCAAGAGCGAAACCTATGCTCCAAGGGTGGAAGTGTTAAAGGCATAAAGCCGGGAGTAGCACTTAGTGAAACTGCAGCACACCTCTCAACACCCTTTGGCCGTCCACGCCAACGTTACCCCTTACACTGCCTTCATTGCCGGCACATTTAAGGGGCCCGTTTAGTAAACGGCAAGTCACCACCTGCCTAAATCGTTTTCAATAATTTAGAATTGGCAGGTGCCGGTTCTCATATTATAATAGCCCAATAAATATTCAATTAGATTGTTTTCCTTAAAATAAAACCAACTTTCATCCATTTCCACAATAGTTTAATCATCTGTCTTCCACCCACCATAACAATAATGTTTTTTATATCCTAATTGTAAAAGGGCCTCTTACTGTTGGCTAATACGGCCCCAGTAATGCCTCAAGGTCCAGGTTAAGCCTGTGTTTGAAAATAAATGACTGAAATAATAATAACACCCAACAGTCACATGCGTAGTATTGATCCCAAAGTAGGATTCCCTGTGTCGTGGGTATCAGAAACTACGACTACCATGGTACCATAACACCCAGACCTAGAACAAATATTTGCAGATTACACAATATAATAATAATGATTGTTATTACTCTGAGACCTATATATGCTGACAAAAGTGACATTAAAAATAAGATACCTCGAGGAAAACCATGGACGTGGTTTTTATTTGTGTAGAAAAACACAACGGTATCAGGTGAAGGAACTTCTCTTGGAGTAATAAAAACTTAAAAGTTTTTATTTAAGATTATGTGATTCAGTTTTGACGACACTCTTTTAGCTTTCGAGTAAGTAAGTATTCTAAATGCTAATTCAGATGGATTGAATTCTGCTTCTGGAACACTTTTACTTGAATATCTTTGGGTAAGTTTTAAAATTCTGAGTAGGACTAAAAGTTACTTTTAGAACAAGCGTGATTTGACAACAGGTTTCTTTGCAAAAAGTTTTTGGCAAATTTGGGAACGTCGGTAAACAGAAAAGCTTGCGTTTCTCTTTCAGTATTAAACGTTTGTAGGAAAGCTACACAGACACCAAATTCTCAGAATAAAGTAGTATTCATTTTGTTTAGGCTTATATTTGTTTAGAAGGATAAACCAGTAAGGCCAATCTCACAAGGTAGCTTAAAATTAAGCCTTCGACAGGCAATTTAGTTCGTTAAGTAGTTCTATCGGCAAAACGGTGAAAAGAAAAATGAAATTTCATTGTAATTAGATTCTTTGAATGATTTCAACTAAAGGTACAGAAAAACTAATTGTATTTGTGTTTTGTCTAAAATGTTTTATTAAAGGTACTGTTGAAAATAACATATCATAACATAGATACATAACACCCGACAGTTACATACATGCTTTAGATAACATAACATAACACCCAACAGTCACATACGCAGTCTTGATCCCACACTAGGATTCCCTGTTTCGTGAGTATCAGGAACTACGAGTAATTATGGTACTTTAACATTCCGACCTGGAACAAATATTTGCAGATTATATACACATCATATTTGTCTCGCAGTGCCCGCCGCGCCACAGCGGTCGCACATACATAGTCCTTGATGACACTATAGGACTCCCTGTGGCGTGAGCACCAGGAACTTGCTTTAATGAATCTGTCTAGGTTCCTTGCTCACCATCCCCAAAGTCCGTATGTCACATGAAAACGTTCGGGAATCCCGTGGGGCGAACACTCTAGCGGCACTTTTTCGAGACACGAAAAATGCATTTGTGATTCTGCCATAAGCGTTTCTTACCGTACTGAACGAAAACGACTATTACGTGCCTCTATTTAATGATGATAACAATTTAGTTTTGCGATAATTTTATTTTATATTCCTTTTTGATTACAATGCAGTAAAATTGAGATTGAAATGATTCCTATCCACATTCGAGGATAAAGGCTGATATCGACTACTACTTTCTGGTCATCCTTCGTTATGTCAGAGACCCACCTTGAGGTATGGTGGGCTGGAATAGGGCCTAGTGACCAATAACTAAAGACCCAGTGTGGTGAAAAGCTTCAGTGCGCCTCGCAAAAACACTTTTTATACATAGTTTTTTGGGTTTAGGACACGTCAGTATTCTTATGATATTTTCCGACCGACGACATTTTTAAGGAAGTCTGTGGATTGAGGTGGCTCAAAGTTGTTCGTCAAAGCATTCTATGGGGGAGGCCTATGTCCAGCAATGGATTTCTGTTGGCCGATGATGATAATGATACAGGGATAATAACAAGTAATTGATTCAAGCGTGACTTTGCGGAAATCCATTCTATAATATAAAATAGATGAACAAATATATAGTAACAATTCCGCTCCTCTCCAACGAAAACTCTGAAATAATTCGACACGTGTTTCGCCTCTCAACGAAGCATCCTCAGGAAACAGTAGGCTCACTGCGTGCTAGAACAACAAAGACACACTACTGCAAAAACTCCGCAGCCATGTCTTGACTTTCTTTCTTTTTTCTTTTTTTTTTCTTTCCTTCAGGACTTTCTGTTCGGCGTTGCTGCGAAGTTTTTGCAGTAGTGTGTCTTTGTTGTTCTAGCACGCAGTGAGCCTACTGTTTCCTGAGGATGCTTCGTCATATCTACCATCTGGTAGGATATTATATTTATTATTTTGTTTTTTAATATCAATTTGTTTTATTGTAGGTAATTGTCATAGTGATTATACTAAGATGTACGCCACCATCCTTATTTGTTAAATTGTTTCTGTACATCCAAAGGTTGTCTTGAAAAGATCTCTTTTAAGCGATAAGGCCGCCCATTGAACCTCTGATTTGAAGTTAGGTTGATCTTTTTTTTGTTGTGTTTTGTTTATGTTTCAATAAAGTTATTATTATTATTTTATTATTTCATTTATTTTATCAACCAATAACTATATAAATTATAATCAATTATAATCTATCTAATCCATCTATTTGTCATCCCATTTTATTGGTAATAAATTCCTCAAGTCTTCACGTTTAAGTGAGGTCTCTGGAAGTAGGTACCTTAGAGGTTCTTCATTTTCGCAGTTTCTATACAAAAATTTGACGTCCGTTGCCATTATCATTTTAATGCATTAAGTAAGAAGCTTGTTTTTTTTTAAAGAACTATAAAACTCACAGTTTAGCAGTCGAGGGGCAGAGCGACGTCAGGCCACGCGGCTTTATCATTAATGTATGTCTTAACAGACAACATACACACCAGACAGGCAGACGGATAGCAAAGTTATCCTATAAGGGTCCCGGTTTTTCCTGTAGTACGGAACCCTAAAAACGTACCTCGTTACTCTTACGTTACGTATTAGTTTTTCGATCCATTTTCCTAGGTCTTTGTTTCAACGGTTTTAGTGCTCCAACTTATTGGTATTAGTAGCTCCGCGGATTAGTTCGTGACGGACGGACGAGTGACCCGACGTATCTTAAAGGCTGGGTTAATGGGAGCACACCGAAACAAACGACTACCAATTCATCTTTCTACATAGGCCGGGAGCTAATAACTAGGTATCTTACGCCATATTATTAATGCACTGTTCAAAATGTCTGCAACGAGTACCTACGTTTTCTGATGGGCCTTGTTATAAAATTTTATTCAAAAAGCCTTCATTATTGTTGTCTCAAGGGTAGGCCACGGTTTTTCCAAAGGAGCAGAATGTATTTTTGAGTCATTTTTTTAACCTGTAAATATAGACGGCAAACCAAAGACCACCGGCTGGTAAATCTTAAATTCAAAATTAGTTAATAAGTTTCAACTGATTAGTCTTGTCATGTGCTCTACTTGCTAGCTGATTCATCTCTAATTTTTAACCGACTTCCCAAAAAGGAGGAGGTTGTCAATTCGGTTGTTTTTTTTTTATGTTTGTTACCGCATTTCTCCGGCGTTTATGAACCGATTTCGAAAATTCTTTTTTTATTTGAATAGATATACTTCCAGATTGGTCACATTTTCAAAATCCAGTTCTGATGATGGGATCCATGAGGAATTGAGGGAACTCCTCAAATATTGTAGGCATACATATGGCGATTTTGATATTTTCAGCAACAAACCAAGCATTTGCATTCAGAAAGTATCATAATCCTTTCACCACTATGGTTCTTTCAACATTTTTTTTTCATCCAAAATTATTTAGTCGAATACAATGGCGGAAGTCGGTTTTTTAAATGAAAAGTTATATTAGCACTATGAGCGTATGACGTATGAAAATTATAACTGGCTCTCTGACAATACCAGCTATTATTTCCTGCGGTACAAAAGTGTTTGTGTTTGAATGAGCTAGTTTTGTTTACTTCGTTCAGGCTGTAATATGCTGTCTATTGAACTGAAATATTACCTATCGTTACCCGAAACAAAGCTTGGGTCAGAGCGTTCTTCATTGAAGAATAGTGAGAAATCGCTTTACCAGTCTTATAGGTATACCGCCGACCAGTTTAAAGCTCGGCTATTATAGCGAAGAACCGACAACCGCTGGATAATTAAGGTTCTCGAGTGGCGGTCACGAACCGCTCGATGGATAGTTTTTTTTTGTTATACGACTTGGCATGCAAAAAAGCATACGGCCCACCTGATGGAAAGTAGTTACCGTAGCCTATGGACGCCTGCAACACCAGATGCATCACACGCACGCTGCTCGACCCTGAGACATAAAGATTAAAAGTCTGATGTGCCTGTAATTTCACCGGCACCCGTACCCTTCAAACAGAAATACAACAATGCGAGCACTACTGCTTGGTGGCAGAAATAGGTACGGTGATAGTACTTCCCCGGGCGAACTCTTTCACAAAAAGTTCTACTACTAACACAATAGACATAATGATCGGAGGACTGGGAAAGACCCATATTGTATATGCTGCATCATAATGTTCATCGTGGCATTTAATGGAGAAGGCCTGTTTCTAGCAGCGGACATCGGCCAACTGATGATGGTGATTATTAATATAATAATAATAATAATGTAATAGCCTTTTATATCTCATAATTAATAATTTTACAATTTGTGATTAGAGTTATATAATTAATTTAGATTCTACCTAATCCTAAATTAATTTATTGTAAATTAGATAATATATATGATTCAATGAGATTAGATTTTATTATTAATTAATTTGAATTTATTAATAAGATCCGCTCTATGGGTAAAGGTCTCCTTCAGAGCTTGCCATTCTTTCCGTTCCTGTGCCATCACAATCCAATTTTTTCCACCTGCAACTTCTATTTCATCTTTCCACCTTTCATGGGGCCTGCCTTGGGCACGGTTCCCTCTGGGATTATTAATATATAAGCTTAAAACTGGAAGTTTTATGTCCAAAGTCAAAAGTATTCCTGTTCCAACACGACTGAACCTAAAAGAATCAAAAAATCATCTATATGAGCATCCATGGTTAGACAAGTGTATGATAGATTTCATGCCATTCACTCTTGTCAGTCTAGACTTACTTGGTGTTATTATAAAAAATGCCTTTAGTCTGGGTTTAAACCAGGACTACCAGTCTAGAATTAAATATTGACCTAGTGTATATACGACTGTAATACAAAAGCAGATGGTTTGTTTTCCAGAAGCAACTTTCGAGCTAGATATTCCGCGCTTATGCCAAAAATGACATAAGCTTGGACTATCTCTGGTTTATCTAAAACCAGGCAGCCCCCTAGTTTAGCAATGGTCTATAAATTGACAGTTGATTGCTTGTTAGAGGTAAGAATTTGGACATCTCAATTGTGATGTGACACAATCCGTCAGTTTGATACTTTGGAAATTTGCGAAGTAGCGCGAGAATTGATTTCG
Organism: Epirrita christyi; assembly: GCA_951392215.1. Classification (NCBI taxonomy): domain Eukaryota; kingdom Metazoa; phylum Arthropoda; class Insecta; order Lepidoptera; family Geometridae; genus Epirrita; species Epirrita christyi. The sequence goes on along the minus strand of OX595849.1, from coordinate 5,787,941 downwards.
GAAAACAAACCATCTGCTTTCGTATTTAAAGTCGCATATGCCTAATGTCGATATTTAATCCTAGACTAGTACGCCAGGAGTAAATTCAGATTCAGTCCATGTTCTGTATAAGGCCGGTGATTAAGTAGTAGGGACTGCCTCCCAATTACAGTAGCAAATGGTAATGGGGAACGCAACAATGGGAATCATTTTGGCAGCCTTAGCGCTATCTAAATGTGCGCTATATAAAAAACCGGTCACGTACGAGTCGGACTCGCGTAGAAAGGGTTCCTTACAAGTAGCTACGCTACCATAATAACCACTAGCCCAATTAAACTTATTAGTCAATCAACATATTTTATCTCTTGACGTATAGGTATGTTCCGTTTCTCGTGAGAATTTCAAGACTTACCCGCATATTCATAATATAATAATTTTTAAAACTATTTTAGTTAAATAGCTTTGTCTTGTTTTGACGTACGTCATTTTACATAAGAGAGAACAAAACGGATTTTAATTTTAACTAAAATAGGTTTAAAAAATGGTTATCAATAAGGAGTTAGAATTTTCATTTAAATTTTCAACCTGTAGTACGAGACACCTGAGTGATCCCATAATGGTTCCATTGGTACATCATGAGGCACTGAACCAAGATAACAATAATTTCAAAGATCACAGGAACTCAATGGATGGATGTGGATCAAGACCATTCGTCATGGCATTCTATGGAAGAAGCCTATGTCCAGCAGTGGTCATCTATAGGTGATCGTGAATCATGCCTTTGTAATTGAAACCCAATTAAGTAACATTACAAATGCACTAGCCCAATTAAAGTAGCAATCACGTTATAATGTATGCGGGACTATGGGATTATTAACATTATTAATTTGAAGCAACAAAGCTAATTATTACGCGAGTGAATCACAATGCGCCGTGATTAGATCAGTTGCCGTATTGTCTATCAAACTGGTGGCTTTTGAATACGATTTTAAGGTGCATTGCGCTTTATGTTTCGAATATTTCTACTATTTGAATAGAAGTTAAAACACGCAGAGCAATGTACTGCAAAATTGTAATCAAAAGCGATTTCCAGTTTGATAGGCAATACTCCCCCAAAGGTTCGAGGTATTCTAATAGAGTTTGTACTACATAATATTGATTACCTTTGAGTTTATAAGGTGAGCTATACCTTGGGCTAGCTGATTTGTATATAGTCGGGCTACTGTATGCTTGCGGTTGATTGTGTGTTTGGTTTATAGTAGAACTTCCTGTGAAAGATTTCGTCTGGGGAAGTACTATACCTATAAGACACACTGTACCTATTTCTGCCACCAAGCAGTAGTGCTCGCATTGCTGTGTTTCACTTTTAAGGGTATACGGGTGCCAGTGAACGATGTTTGCTTATAATTTTGCTGTTATTTCTTCAAACTCCATGAAACTTTGTACACATGATCGGTACACTAATATGTAGACCCGTGGTGCGTTAGTTTCTTATAAAATCATGTGGATACCAAATCATTCATTTAAAAAAACTATATTTTTGAAAGCTGGGATATCACGATTCTAGATATTAGGGTACGATCATGTGTACATAATTTTATGGAGTTTTATGTAATAATAGCCAAAATCTAAGCAAATTTCGTTCGTGCACGAAAAGGCGTAGGCCGGTAACCTCCTCTTAACTTTTCATCTTTATGTCTCAGGTGTAATGAGATGTAGGTGAAAGTGCAATAGAGGGAAGGGTTGTATCCAGCAGTGGGTGTCAACAAGCTAGATTGTTGCTGTGTTCCGGTTTGAAGGTCGGGTGCCGGTGAAATTACAGGCACATGAGCCTTTTTATCTTTATGTAACCAAGGTGAATGTGACCTAAGAGGTATTGCATTTGTAATTGGTTAGGTTTACCACTGCTTGATTTTAGAAAACCACGGGCTTCTTCCTTAATTTCTGTTCAGAGTTGAATGGATTTTTAATGAAACCTGAAAGTTCTGGATTTAAGTGTAACTCATTATATACGCAACTATTTGCAACTTCCAAGTTGCAAATGGTTGTTAAATAATTATTACTTACTCAAATAAGTGATAATTATTTCAATTTATTTCAGTTTCGTTCTTTTCTTTAAAAATATCTATAAACTATTTATTTATTTAGACATGATAGTTTGTCTGTGGGATCATTTATTTACTTTATTTATGGATAATTTTAACATTTTCTGTATCCGAAACTGTCATAAGTTTAATAGCATTGACCATGTTCATTAACAAAAAAATTTGGTTCACATACTTCAAATTCATGGTCTTTGCATCAGAAATCGGGGTGTGCTAGATAATGTAATTTTGACACCCCTAATAATTCAGTTGCGCCATAAATCAACTGAGATAATAGTAACAATAGGTAAGACACTAGCAGATGATAACAGAGTCCAGACACTAAACACCTCTGAGATAATTCTAATTGAATGCACAATGACATGCTCGTGAATTGTTGTTTAAAATTTGTAGCTAATTAATTTTCCAAGTACTAACCCCCGGTTAGTACTGGTTATTACCAAAGCTGCTGGGAATTTGGAAAATGAATAGCTACCAGATGAATTGCTCAATGTGTCTTTTTTAGAGCTGCACGTCTCAGTACCGTAAAGACACTACTTACAAAATAAATTTAATATATTTAAGACTCAATTAAGACTCTGGCTTCTTGGTAACAGGTTTTACCATTTGAAGGACTTCCTAGGTTAGAGTATTATCTTTAGAGTTATTTTTTTTTGGATATTTTTGACATTATTAATTTAAAGTTATTTTAAATTATTTTAATTGTTGACATTTGTGATTTATTTTGGTATTTTATGTAACACTTTGTAATTTAATGGTAGTTTTTGACCTTGCCTGTTTTGTTAATATTTGTATCCCAGACATGGGAAATGTGGGCCACTTTATATTGTACATAAGAACCTTGTACATACCACATTTATGCAAATAAAGATTTATATATTTTTTTTTACAACACGCCGCATTGCAACACTCTTTCACCTTGCATTTTGAGCTGTACTACGATAGTTGATAACAATACTAGTGAAGTGAAGTGATTTCAATAATCTAACGATACAATTACACTCGAGAGCAATGAATCCGGGTCACTTAAAGAATCCTAAAAATCTCGGAAACTAAAAATGCTAGGTTAATGCAATAAATTGTATTTAATAGACAATGTAATACTCCTTAAATGAAGGTATTAAAACTTCTTAGTTATTGTAAAGTTATATCATAAAAAAATCAAATTTGAAAAAGGGCCACTTTCGAAGATGGAACTACGAAATTAAGTTAAAAAAAAATTAAAATTAAAATTTAAAATTAAAATTTAATAATAAAAAAAATTAAATTAAAATTAAATTAAAAAAGCACGAGGAGGCAATACGAAGTATTAAAATTCAAGAAAATCGTAATAAAGTTCAAAAATTTCATGTTTCCTATTTTTGTTTTAAGGAGAGATCAGCAGTTTTTTTCTTTATGTAATTTTGTGTTAATAAAATGTATGGTGACTCATTTTTTTTTTTACCTTCATTTAAGGAGTATTACATTGTCTATTAAATACAATTTATTGCATTAATCTATCATTTTTAGTTTCCGAGATTTTAACATTCTTTAAGTGACCCGGATTCATTGCTCTCGAGTGTATATTAACATCGATAACTTTTTTTGCATGCAGTGAAAGGTTAAAAAATGGTCGCGACCAAGCCGAATACAGCAAACCCATTTTGATCGTGGTCAAACAAGTTAGTAGTAGAACTTTTTGTGAGAGAGTTCGTTCGGGGAAGTACTAATACCACCGTACCTATTTCTGCCGCCAAGCATTGCTGTGTTTCGGCTTGAAGGGTACGGGTGCCGGTGAAATTACAGGCACATGAGACTTCATCTTTATGTCTCAGGGTCGGCAGCGCGCGTGAGATGCCTCTAGTGTTGCAGGCGTACACAGGCTGCGGTAACTACTTTCCATCAGGTGGGCCGTATGCTTGTTTGCTTGCCATAAGTAGTATAAAAAAAAAAGTGAATACCCGAAGAGTGAATACAAACTTATTATATCAATACCATACTCAATATCTATACATTAGCAAGTAAGTAGGTATGCCTCATCCAGCTAATGTACCATTGTAGCAACGGGTCTTTGTGTGCGCCTGGAAATAATTGATATTACCAGCATCTGTTTTGTCTGAATTTTATTGCATTGTCTCTGAACACAACAGTGTTTAACCAATTTCAAAAAAGTTAATCATTCGTTAATAATTTCATTTTATGAAAGGCTTATCATCAAAAAAAATATTCTATCAAAAAATAAATCGATGACAGGCATCTTCATCATCATCATCATTAACAACTTGTTTACGTCAACTGCTGGACGAAGCCTCCCCCATATTGCGGCAATTTACGCTTCTTATATTCTGTAGTCCAACCTTAAAGAAATCACGAAATGATAACACTAATTCGAAAAAGTTTGGGTTTATGGTTAATGTATCAAAGTTCACGCGAACTAAAACTTGGTGTGTCGAAAGTTGAAGTATTTTGTATTTGTGAAAACATAAATCTTTTAACTTCATTAGCTCATTCACTTTCCGTGAGTTTTTCCCACCGCTGATGTTTACGATTTAAAAGGTTCTTGACGTAAAATATTGCTGTTGTCGACCAAGTTTCAAAAGACGTATGGATTGCTTGAGATGCTGAACTGCCGATATGTTTGGAGTTCGAAAGCTTTGCGTTACTTTGCCCTTTGGGTGATTTCATACGTAACTAAGTCACATAAATATTTATATTTTCATGTATTATACAAGGTTACATACATCTAGATCGATCAGTACGGTAAATCTTTTGCCGTATAAGATAGAGACCAAAATTGAATAGGACCGTGGTTATCTTAGAATGATTAAGGATATTTAGAATCAGGAAAAACTTAATTCAAAGATTTTCAAAGACATCAAAAACTGCGCATTTTAAGAGCATTTTGTTCGGATCAGATGGACAAACTTTTGCTTACGATGTACCTTATTAAAGTGGCCACCGTCGCGCGTCACTTACATCGGGGGATTTGTCAATCCGTTGCCTACCCTGAAGATACTTCCTTTAGCGAAGGACTTTCCTTTAGCGACATTTAGTATAAGGCTCGAGAGGGGGAGGGGGAGGGGAGGGGGGGTTGAAGGGGGAGGTGTGAGGTATATGGGTAGGGAAGTGCGAAAACCTATAGTTTTCGAGAAAAAAATAATGAAAATTTTGAGGTAAGCTATGGAAAAAAAAAAATCTTCTACGACGATAAGGTCTTCTATACCTTCTTTTAAAACACCATAACGTCGGTGCTGGTGACGCGCGGCCGCTGCGGCGGCTTCCCTCCTACGCTTCCGCTACGCTCGTCGGCGCACGTCTCATGTTAGTTATTATCTAACCTAATCTAACCTACTCATGTCGGACGGAGTGACAAAAACTAATAACAAAAGGAAGGACTTTCCGACATCAAGATTTGATGTGTACAAATACTATAAAATAAAAAAAACCTAACAACCTACCGAGGGCCTGTCTTATGAAGCTTTCTTGTGGTCTCATGATTTTATGTGTACAGACACTGTAAATTAGTTTCAAAAAAAAATCTAACAACCTACCGAGGGCTGCCAATTTTTAGCATAATATATCATTTGGGCTGTCACTGTCATTGTCAAAAGCCGAAAATCGTATCCGAACACTCCAAAATTGTAAAATATACCATTTTGTCTGTCACTGTCATTGTCAAAAGCCGAAAATTGTAACCGAACACTGACAAATAGTAAAATATCACCAAAATATGGAGCTTGAAAAGTGGATTTTATCATATTTTAAAAATTAATATCTCCAAAACTATTGGTTTTTGCAGTACGACATTTCATATTTAGGCTTGTGTTATAAGAACCTACATGTGATAAAAATGTGAACATCCTAGCTCAATGTCGCTAAAGGAAAGTTGAGCCTAATAAAAGTATCAGTATTACCGTTAATGGTTATTCACAATGGAAATACCATGATGCCCACCAATCTCGATGCTGGGGTGAGGTCGAAAAGCTCGTTGGGGTATTCACCGTTGTAGAAGCGGTAGAACACGCAGAGCGATTCGATGTCTCGGTGTTGGCTAAGTGGTTCTAGAGTATTGGTGAGCTTGGGATCGCCAACAGTTGTAATAAATTCGTTTTGTAGGGAGTCAAAACGAGGCAGCTGGTACCATGCAGCCGAACTCGTGCTTTGCAAATCAATAATGTGCACAATGATGTGCATAATGAATAGCGTGGGTGACAACACTGATCCTTGCAGAACGCCGGCGTTGATACACCATAATCTTACGGTTATTTATGATGATTTCCTAATCATTGATACTACAGTATACTACTAACAGTGTGGTCGAGCACCATTGACATTATACCAACCTAGAATATCTCATTCATAACCCACCGCAACCGATCCCATACCATATGAGACAATATGATTTGTAATTATATCAGAATTTAATCAAACTAGCTTGTCATATTGATCATGTTATATATCAATTACTTACCCATTATCATAGGTACTCTACACTTGAATAATCTATTCAATGATTATGTATCTGATACACATAAGGGTATTATATAGGCTTTCAGCCGATAATGAAATTGCTATGACAACAAATGATCCAGAACGAATCTGAAATAACAATGCAATTCCGATTGTACTAATAATAGGCCAATCAACCTGTAATTTCGCTCTATTGCCATAATCGTATCAGCCAATGACAACATTGATTTCACTGACGGCAAAATCAAATTTTCTATACCAATAAAATGTGACGAAATTACTCGTAATTAGTAATGGGACATTGACACCGTTCTACAGAAAATTCAATTTACAAGGCCTGGTTTCATTAAACTCAGTATGTATAAGAGGGGACTCAGTTTATACGCAGTGTGTCGTGACTCTCGATGTATTCGTGGTACATATTTTTACACCACATTTTCATAATCATAATCATTTATTCGCAGGAATGTAGGCACATGTTGTTCAGTAAAGACAAACAATAAAAATGGTCCATTACATTCTGCCTCATTTTGATGAGGCAGAATGTAATGGACCATTTTTATTGTTATTTTTAAGCGTGCAAAAATTAATCCTAATGTCTCTCTCTGTAAAAGCTTAAGTAGGTGCGAAATCACTGGAATTAAAAAATTTAGTTATACAGAAATAATGACAAAAAAATAAGGTAATACAAATGTCGAATAATGAACTTCAGATTTTATACTCCATAAATTGCTTAATGTCATAAAAACATTTATCAATCAACCAACTTCTCAATTTCCATTTAAATACATTTATTGGTAGTCTCTGGTAGCATCTGGTAGTTTATTGAAAAATTTAATGACATGATTTTGTATCTTACCACCAAATTAAGACTATGGTATGCAAAAAGAAAACACGGGACAGCATGGACTTAAACTTTGACGACCTCTGTGGCGCGGTGGGCGAAGGTTCGCCTGCGACGCAGGAGGTTGCGGGTTCGATTCCTGCCTCGGAACAAATATTTGTACGATCTGCAGATATTTGTTCAGGGTGATTCTGGGTATTTTATATGTATAATAAAAATTATCTATCTATGTAATGTATATTGTATTAAGTATATCAGTTATCTAGTTGCCATAACACAAGCTCTGCTTAGCTTGGTGCTAGATAATGTTGTGTGAAATGTCCAGCATTATTTATTTATTTATTTATTTAAATCTAAATTGAAAAAGCAATTCTGCTTTGTCCCTTCATTTGGGCCGAGCTGGATAGACTGGACCTATCGATAAGTTGCAATAGGCACTCCTCGAGGCACGCGTGTTCATAGGTCCGCCAAGAAAAAAACTGTTTTCTTAGCTTAAAACCTTAGTTCCGATATTTCTATAGCGTTACTCTGAAGGCCCCAATTAGAAATAATCCCATTTAGATCTTCGTGTTCAGACAAAAGCGGTCATTAGTATAATTTGAATGAATGAATTAATAATTTAAAATACTTTGTTATTTTATTGTATCTACACATTAGAAACATTACATTAAATTGATTCATTAGTTAAGCATTATACACACATCAATAAAATAAAACGAAATGTGCAATTAGCGGTTTTATGGCTTAAAAGCCTCTCCTTTCAAAGGTTGTTTATTCCAGACAACCTTTGCAAGGAGAGGAGCTAAACCTATATGGAAGATTGGTTGGATTCAACAGCTTACCTAAGTCATATTTCTTTCTTATCGTATAAGAACAATAAACTGGCGTGCAATTAAATAGTATCACTTAGAAAAACCATAACCTCCCTTACTATATAAGATATCGAAATGAAATAAAAATCATAATATATCATATTTCATAGGGCATTAAGGTTAAACGTAACGACTCACTAGGCAAGCCATGCCAAGAGATGGCGCTGTTTTTCCAAAAGGAAACATTTTTACTAATTTTGTTATATTGGGTCGGAAATAATCTTATTTTTATTCCATTTGCGGGTTTTTGGATATGTCTAGAACACATCTCAAAGATAATTGAACCGACTGATAGCCATACTTTTGCATACTTTTCGATCAAAGTTTCAACGCATGTGCCACGAAGGAAGGTTACGCACACATGCAAGCTGAAAAGCGGTACTAAATAATTAGCTAATTTCGTCACTTTCTAAAACTACTTTGTGGCGCGATGGTATCAGTAGTGGATTATCATTTGTAGTGAATGGAGTTCGAATCTTTGTAATATTTGTATGCTTTTGTTTGATAAAACTTTTTTTTATCTTTTGGATTTATATGATCAACTTTTGCAAAAAATTAAATAAACTTTATTTGACTATTATTGCTTTCTGTTAGCAGATGAAGTATAGGTATGGGAGGGTAAGGGAATGTTTTTATTTCTTCAGAAACAGAAGAAATAAACCGCTCTGTGGCGCGGCGGCCGTGTGGGTTCGATTCCCGCTGCGGGATTTTTTTTTGTATGTTTTGCAAATATTTGTACCGGTGCTGGATGTTATGGTAGGTCCGGGTTATTCCTGAAATCCCTATATGGTACCTACTTTGCAGTTCCCTGATACCCACGAAAACCCACGACACAAGGAATCCTAGTGTCGGATCAAAACTACTTAGGTATGTGAATGTTGGGTGTTATTTTATGTTGTCTTATACTTACGAAATTTGTTTGGTTCAAATTATACTCTCCAACTGCAAGCAGTAGGTAATAGAACTTCTTGTGAAAGAGTTCGTCCGGGGAAGTACTATACCACCGTACCTATTTCTGCCGCCAAGTAGTAGTGCTCGCATTGTTGTGTTTCGGTTTGAAGGGTACGGGTGCTGGTAAAATTACAGGCACTTAAGACTTTTCATCTTTATGTTTCAGAATCGGCAGCGCGTGTGTGATGCCTTTGGTGTTGCAGGCGTCTATAGGCTACGGTATCTACTTTCCATCAGGTGTGCCGCTGGGCCGTATATTATGCTTGTTTGCTTACCAAGTAGTATAAAAAAAACAGTCTGAAAGTTGTATGAATGAGATCATCTGAACCTAGGCAAATGTGCCCAAACCTAGTGCCGGTTGTAGGGAGCTTTGGGTACCCCTGAGTGGGGTGGGTTAGGTTCCTAAGACCCCAGTATTTATTTACTGGCCCCGAAAAAGACTTCAAACTTGCAGTCGATTTTACTAGCTTATCAGGGAAACAAATAGGCTAGGAATTAGATATTAGTACCTACATTACTACAGCTCATCACTTGATTTTTAAATTTTCTCCAAAAATGAGAGTTGTAAGGTTTAGTTTTATTTCAAGGGACATGGTCGCTGAAAAAAAGATCCGGTCAGCAGCCTAAGCCAGCAACAAAATAATTTGATCACCATAATTATGTTATTGTCAACAAAAAATTAAAGATGGGTAAAAAATTCCGCAAACAATTTCGATTACTATCAGCTCAAAAATCAATGTGGGCAACTGAATTAGCTATTTGCGCTGCAAAATCAGTTTTCTGTCTGTTTTTATTCAAAAATACCAACTACCAAACCAAAATTTTATTAAATGTGACTCATGATTTACGTATCAATTGATTAAGTTGTAAACAAATTTTAGAGTCAATAAATATTTGCTGACTATTGTTATTCCTTTTTGCTGCTCAAAAGTATTAAGGCCTGGTTATTGTTACGAGCTAGTGTTAGGGATAAAATAAACACACTAGACTCCAGTTAAAACAAACAATACTTTTAATAAATTTAACAAAATAGATTTATTATCATAAAAGTATTAGAAAGTAGATTGAACTCAAAAGTGGTAAACGTGACCACTCAACACTATAATTATGTAACTTTTGTATCCTCCTATCGAATTATGGCAATCGCTGGAATCAGATTTTTTTATATTTTTTATAAAAAAAAATAGTTATTTTCGTAAATAAGTATATTATTTGTACGAGGGTAATTTAAAAAAAATTGTACGTCAGGAAATTTTCAGTAAATTGATTCGTCATAAATGTCATGAAATGGTAAAAATAAGGCACTGTTTACAATGCAATGAATCAACCAGGTACCTTCATGAGAATCAACTTACCTTTACCTTTATTGTAAAGAAGGTGCTTTACAATTATCTGACGTCAGGAAATGTCAAGAAAATGTTCGTTATGAAAGTGTAAAACCTAAAAATGTATTTTACTTCGAAACAAATGACGTCAATGGGAAGTTTTCAGGGAGGAAATTAAAAAGATAAAATAGTTCTTAAAATTCCGGTAGATGGCGGTGACTCGGCATGGTTGTCTTCTGAAGATTTTGCAAAAGCACCACAGACACAAATTCTCTTTGTAAAAAAACTTGTTTTTGTGGAAATTTATTTGTTAACAAAGTCTAACTTGTTTGTTGTTTGTTTAAAGTTTCGTGTTGTTAGTCCTTCAAACAACACAAAACTTTATTATGGATACTTCAACAACGAACAGCATGAGCGAGTGAAGTCAGTGACACTGACAGTTGATGGATGACCGACAAAATTTAGACAACCTTATCTGGCGCCATCTATGCATGGATTTAGAACTATTTTCTTTCAACTGTCAGAAAACTCCCCATTACCAGATTGAAAGCTTATCCTATCAATTTTACCTTGTTCCTTGTGTTATTAAAAGTTTATCACATACGTAATTATGTAAAAAACACCCGCATTCAAATGAAAAAAGCTTGTCACGAATTTGTAAAAATATTTTTTCACTTCTGACTGGTGCCTTCGCGACGCCACAACCTTTCAAAAAGGCGGTTTTTTCGCGATGTTGTTTTATTTAATGAGAATATCAGTGTTGCCAATCACAAAGGTTAAATTTTTACTATTCTTGCCACAAAAAAGTCGCAAACCATCAGTGTCAGGCAATTGTAAAATTATCGGGGACTTTTTAAAAAAATAAACGAGATATTTAAGTAAAAGACCAATACTTTTAATGACATTACCTAAATTTACATATGATATTCAAGTATAAAAAAATACGAATAGTTGTAATTTAAAGAAAAAAATATTTTTTTAAAGGTAGTAACAAAAAATATAAGAAATATGAAACGTTTTATGTATTAAATATTTTCTAACTGATTTTACGTAAAGATTTAAATACAAACACATTGTTTTTGTCAAACATAATGTGTGCAAAACATCGAATTAAAATTATGAGAAACGTTCTACTGCCACGCAATATATATTTTTATTTTTATGAGGCTGAGTTGGTCATAATTTGCAAAAAAATTGTAAATGACCTATTATAATACCTTATCAGAATACCTAAAGTGATGCTTTATTGACACATACATACTAAATACATCCCTTGAAAAACATAACCTTACTTCTGGGCAGTCGGGTTAGAACTAAGTCTCTTTTTGCTACAACTGTACTTCAATTACGTACCTATACTGTTCAATTATTATTCCGAAATTACTTTGAAGTCACTAAACGACATCCGATTTAGTTTTTAGCTGCCCAAATAGCCAACCTAAAAAAAAAACTCAGATGACTGAACTTTTTATATGCGTTATGAGATGCCCACATTGATTTTTCTAGTTGATAATTATTTGAATTGTTGGCTCTTTACCTATATAAAATGACCGATTTTTTTTTGCTGACAAAATCAAATTATGCTGGGCAAATAATTTAATTTCCATTAGTTTTTACAAATAACATTGTGTAGAGATCAAATTGCAAGAAATGCAATTTGAAACCTACATAAGTACCTTTCTAGGCCAGGTTACTAAGACCTTCCTATGAGATTTTACAAATAATAAATAAATACTAGGTACCTACAGGTAGGTAGGTAGGTAGGTAGGTACCTCCTACCAACTATAATGTGCAGATATATTTATTTGTGTTTTTTGTTGTCTCTATAGCTTGACGATGATGTAGGTACTTATTTGGTTTCATTACTTTTTTAACTGACTTCCCAAAAAAGGAGGAGGTTCTCAATTCGGTTGTATTTTTTTTTAATTTTTTTTTATGTTTGTTACCGCATATATCTCCGGCGTTTATGAACCGATTTGGAAAATTCTTTTTTTATTTGAATAGATATACTTCCAGATTGGTCCTATTTTTTCAGAATCCAGTTCTGATGATGGGACCCATGAGGAATTGAGGGAACTCCTCAAATATTGTAGGCATACATATGGCAATTTTGATATTTTCAGCAACAAACCAAGCATTTACATTCAAAAAGTATCATAATCCTTTCACCACTATGGCTCTTTCATCATTTTTTTTTCATCCAAATATTTAGTCGAATACTAAGGCGGAAGTCGGTTTTTTAAATGAAAAGTTATTGACAAACAAACACACAACAACTCGATTAGGTGTAGTACACAAAACAACTTTACTTACTTCCACTACGTAGTAGTTCTGCGAACAGTGGACCTCGCGAGCACATACAATGATATTTTGAAAATCGCATCTTATGCACGATCTACCATATAGCCAATCTTACCTGAACCACAAAGTCGTTGAAACTCTAACAAAAAAGAGCTCAAGTAATATTGGTTACAAAATAAAAAAAGCGCTATATCAATTTCGATAAAACTTATTATGGGACACACTCTGCAGTATGCACTAACAAACAAAAAAATAAGCATAAAAATCAGTTTATAATTGGCGGAGTAATCGCGTAGCAAACATACAAAAACATACATAAGAACATCCTTCTTTTTTTTGAAGTTGGCTATAAATAAATTGTGCATTTATAATAAATTGTCTCTTGATTCGCTAGTCGGACGAGCAGGCAACGTCGCAGCACAAGTCCCAGTCCGTCGCGCTCACTCATCAGGCGCGGCAGTGTCGCGCGCGATGTAGGTACTCTCTCAAACTCGAAATTTGGCAACGTCGCATGTCATTCTTCCATGGTCGCATGTTACGAACACACACCACAACACACCACCAAAATTTCACTCACACTATGATCGCTGTCATCTGTCATCGCTGTATGGTCGCTATGATGTCACATAAAATATCACCACTACAATCGTAAAATTTGATGAAATGTTATGTTGAAATAACTTTTCATTTAAAAAACCGACTTCCGCCATTGTATTCGGCTAAATAATTTTGGATGAAAAAAAAATGAATGAACCATTGTGGTGAAAGGATTATGATACTTTCTGAATGCAAATGCCTTGGTGTCTTGCTGAAAATATCAAAATCGCCATATGTATCCCTACAATATTTGAGGAGTTCCCTCAATTCCTCTTGGATCCCATGATCAGAACTGGATTCTGAAAAAAATGGGACCAACCTGGAAGTATATCTATTCAAATAAAAAAAGAGTTTTCCAAATGGGTTCATAAACGCAGGAGATATGTGGTAACAAACATAAAAAAAAAAAAAATACAACCGAATTGAGAACATCCTCCTTTTTGGGAAGTCGGTTAAAAAAGGTATTTCCTTACTATTATATTATGAAATTATTGGTTTTGCGGGGATAAAAGCCTAAATTAGAACTATGTTATGTCATGTCAAGTTCAAAATCTTTTCAGAAAAGCCTAGGTTTCTCGATACACTTTTGTATGGAAAACGTTTCACCTTTATTTTTGGTAACAAATACCTTCAAATTTATTGAATAAAATTAATAAATAAAATATAAACAATTTCAACAAAAAAATAGATCTATATAACAGCTGAAAATGTGCAAGCATTCCACTTAATATCTAATAATGCCACCAAAACATATTTCAGAAGATTGAGGTGAAATAATTTCAGGGAGTTATCTTGCATAGTATAGGAAATTATCTTGACTCTTTCAAGTGACTCCTTTTCATTGAACCCGAGTTTATATGACCTCAACCAGCAAAACTTTATGCATAATTCACGATTTCATAAAAATACGTCTTTACGTTATTTTTGTTGCTCGAACTTCGTAAATTTCATTACAAGTTTCGCTTAAAGAGTCATAAGACAGGAGCTCACTAACTCACTATTGAAAGCGAAAAGTTGTGATGTAAGTATGTAAATTACAAGTCAAACTCAGCGCAGTGAGCTGTCTCCGACTCAAGTTAGATTATGTTTCCAAAATGGAATTATTTCCAAGTTAAGTAAGCACTATCAAGTTTTGATTATTATAGTTAGCATCGCTGTAGTTATCGAATTTGTTTAAAAGTTTTGTGAAAGTAAAAAACCTACGAATCAATTTCGAGCACGTTTTATTGGCTAAGCAAATGGTCTTTGAAGTAAAATTCTGATTTAAACCAGGTACAATACGTATTATGTTATGCCCAAACATTCATTGCGTAAACGAACCAAGGTTATCGATATAGCTTTCAGAATCAGCAAGTTGAAGTGGCAATGATCAGGCCATATTGCTTGCAGAACCGGCAACGTTTAATTGATGGTGTCTCAAAAATATAATTTGTTTAGCTAATGTGTTTGTTAATGCCCTTCAATAATAATAATATATAACGTTGCTCCTTACGCTGCCTTCATTGGCGGCACCTTTATGGGGCCCGTTCAGTGAACGGCTAGTCACCATCTGCCTAAATCGTTTTCAATAATTTAGAATTGGCAGGTGCTGTTTTTCATATTATAATAACCCAATAAACATTAAATTTAGCATGTTCTCCTAAGCACCATTTTTCATCCATTTCCACAATAGTTTAATCATCATCACAATAATGTTTATTTTTTATCCTAATTGTAAAAGGGCCTCTTACTTTTGGCTGATACGGCCCCAGTAATGCCTCATAATGGTCCAGGTTAAGCCTGTGTTTGAAAATAAATAATATAAATTCAATGATTATTAGGACTTCTTCCGGCTAATGTTGATGTTGATGATACGTTTTGTAAATTCTTATCAAATACGTTGCATGGTTTGACACAATATTTGTCAAAATTAGATCAAGACCAATATTCACATAGGACAAGACTAGTTACGCAAGTCATACACTCGACTAGCTAAGGGACTAGGTGCCTACTGATTGCTCCAGCGTATTTAATCTGCGCTATGTCTTGTCACAGTTTATAAAAGATAAGTAGGAATTTTCTAATCGCTTATTGGCCAGTTGGCGTTGGTAAAAAACTTCGAGCAACACGGAAGGGAGTATTATAGTATATATTATAGTAGCCATTCGTAGCGTTCCCCTCTGTCAAACTACAAGCCAAAGTAGGCATATGCGTTTAGTAAAAATAGTTGTTATTCTGAGGAGGTGTGCAAGGTTTGCTAGTTTGAGTGTCGTCATTACAGTGTCGTATTTGGATGTGTATATGCGGAATTGCGCTTGTGTGCACATTTCCCCCCGCAAAAAAATTACAGAACTATTTGAATGGTAATATATCGCTAAGGCTACTCCCTTCCGGCCCGCGGCAGGAAGTCTGTGTTGCTCGAAGGTAAAAAGTATCTAAAAAGGTGCTTTTTTAAATAAAACTATGATTAAAATTTGACGATTTGGTTCGTCTTCTTCACGCCCAATAAATCCACACCTGTTATCATTGTTAAATTAATATGAAGCATCATGATACAAAAATACGGGCCCTGTGCCTAAATAAAATAAATTGTGCTAAATAAATTAAATATACAAAAAATACATCTAAATGTAAAAAATTTGGCTATGTTCTACGACTCTCCTCGTTTCGTTTTCATACTTCACTATTGACACAATTTTAGCAACTATGTAGCCTTTTATTTTACAAATAAAAATAGTTTAGGAAACATTGAATTGTTTATTAGAGACTTCTTCAACGATATTTTATATTCGGAGGTATGCTAAAATTAATGTTTTCTCCTTAGTCTCGTCTCTGGCTTTGCGTTATCAGAACACGTCTGTATACAAAATTTTATGTGAATATGCTAAACTTAGGGATTAATCGGGGTGTGACACACGGAAGGACAGGAAGACAAACGGACAGACTGACAGAAAGACATGAGTTAACTCTATGGGTTCTGCTTTCATAAATTTAGCTTCAGTACCCTAAAACGTGCCCTCAAAACTCTTGGAGTGTGTTTTCACTCCTGAAATATCTTACTCTTATATAAAGTAACGGAAGGTCCTGCGTATAAGGTACATTTATTTATTGTATCGATGACATTGTTACGAACTAGACAAACACCCCCCTACACATAAACACCCCCCTCCCCCTGAAAGTCTGGCCAAGAAGAGCAAGAGTCAGGGAAGATTGGCGATCCTTGGAGGAGGGTTATACCGCCAAGAGCGGTCCATACTTAAAAATTAGTAAGTTTACGATTTTTTTTAATTTGAAATTGTATATTTTTTGTGAGATTGTACAGTCAATGTACATTTTTATGCCGACGCAAATAAAACTTTTAATTTTTTTTATTTTTATCGATGACATTCTACTCTATCGTGTTAACTGTGGTCCTTGGATTAAATTAGTCAGCTAGATATGCTATCTCTGGTAACCGCAAGTTAGTGTCGTGGCTATCCACCGGGATTGAGTTTGTCAATCTAGTTATAACCATCGAACTGGGATTTGACTGGGTTTCTTAGTGTCCCTTTGGGCTGATTGTAACTGTCTAGAATTAAGGGCTATTATCAAAATTTACTCTAGAAATATATAACATCGATGTAGCTTTATCTCAAAACCCAATGTTATTAGTGCCACACACATTATTATCAATTTGTTTATGTATTTGTTGTCGCACGATTTTGACATTTACCAGTTTCAAGTATTTTAATTAAATTGCAACTGCGAAAGTTACACTATTTCAAAGTTGACATATTCAGAGTCAAATAATGTTTTAGTAAGTGGTGGCAGTTTTACTAAAACTTTGGTGGACAATTACCACCCCTTTTGAAAAGTCACGCAATACACTTTTATTTCATTCCTACCCTTGTGCTTTTGTAATAAGCTACATTGGTTAAAATACCAATTCAAAAAACACTAGAAAATGAAATGAATGTTAGTAGACGACATCTAGAATCCAATGTCAACATTTTTGGGACATTTACCCACCCCATTATTTGTGTCGAGTGACCACAACTCACAACAGGAGATTGTGTGCTGAGGTTTAGTAAATATCATACTTACATATATAATATTATACTTTTGAATACTATTCGTTAATTTGTTTAGTACTCGCATAATAACCTACTTATCTTACTACTAAAAATAAATGATTCTGAATGTTTGGCTTTAAAAAAAATTCATCCGAATCTTTAACACGTCTCTTGCATTTTTCCAACGTTATCTATGAGTGACGTCAGCAAAATTAAAAGCAAGTTCTCGCATCGATAAATTCCGAAGCCATCGCAATACCTCACCATGTTCGAAATATATTTCTTTATGAGACAATTAGTACAACTGTCAATTTTTCGATGCATAAAGTAATAAAATTATTCAGCAGCTTCAGGGCACAGGAGAAATAAAAGTAACTCTCTTACTGAATTTTCACTTTATACATTAAAAATACTATATTAATATGTATCTGAAACCAGTTTACGAGCTTTATTCAACCATAACAGCTTATATTTTCACGTAACTTAACATAAACTAAACGCGGGAAATAACCCAAATTTAGCAGAATTCGTATGTAAAGAATAGATATCTAATGTAAACGCAATAAGGCTCATTTTACACTGGACGCCATGCGAAGTGACATATGACAAGCTGGCACTGGTTTGGAGCTCACGGGTGCAAACATTGTTACCTGCATCCAATTAGTTCGCCGGAGCTAAATTACAAATCCGTGTGTCGCGCGTCGAACCATCCGCGCGAAAGTTCCACTTTGTATGAAATTCACTGAGTCAAATTTCACTCGCACAAAATAAATTAATAAATGATTCTCAACTAATGCTTGTTTGAGTTTGTTTTATGAGGATATTGAAGGTTGGTTCAAAAGTTGCTTTAATAATCAAAAGTTTGAATTTGGTTCTTAAATGTTATGCGTCTTATTATGATATCAGCCTGTAAAAATCCACTGCTGGAAATAGGCCTAGAATAACATGCATACATAACACCAAACAGTGACATAGATCCCAAACTAGGATTCCCTGTGTCGTGGGTATCAGGAACACGAGTACTATGGTCAGGGCCGGATTTAAATTTGTGCCGCCCTGGGGCACGAAAAAGCCGCCCTATGACTTAAATTTTATTTTAATAGTTTTGATATCTTATTTTTTAAGAATTAGAATAACTAATTTATTGCAGGAAATTTATTATGTATTATATAGCATTTATTATACATTATGTTTTATTTATATTTATTCTTTATTTACTCATATATTATATATTATTTATTATATACTACAGTAAAAATATAAAATATGAAATTGTTCTTTTTTAATTAAAATTAATTAGTGTTATTGGATTATTCTCCAATTTTAGAAAAATTCATTAATCAATAAAAGTTTCTGTTTTCAAAAAGACATACATAATTTGAAAATATTTTTAATTCTTCAAAAAAACTACATTAATTTATCAATTCCAGAAAATAAAAATATCAACTTTAATTTTTTCAAACCTTTATGGAAATAAATGAATTAAACTATTTGTATAGTTCTTACTTAAATTTCCTATATTATAATCTACAAAATTTTAATGTGATACATAATACTTGAATTATATTTCTTGAAAGATAAAATGTTTATTTAGAAGAATTAGTTAATTATATATTGTATAGAATTTTTTTTCTCACTTTCCAAATTTTGCCGCCCTAGAAAATTTGCCGCCCTGGGCACTAGCCCCGACTGCCCCTAGTATAAATCCACCACTGACTATGGTACCATAACACTCAGACCCGGAACAAATATTTGCAGATAATACAAACATTCGGGAATCGAACTCTCTTGCATCTCAGCCGGCTACTTGCCCGCCACGCCTCAGAGAATTCCACGACTAACGGTCTTGAACTCTTGGTCCGCACCCATACACCGAAATCCTGCTGGTCCATTTTTTTTACACTGCGTCGTCTGGTTTACGTGTTTTACACAATAATTATAATTAGCTGCACACTTAAATGGAAGAACCAACTCATCTCTTTTTTTTTTGTAGATGACGGAACTGTCATGTAGCCTGATGTTAAGCGGTAAACCCAGCCCATTACAAATGCAATACCTCTTAGGCCACGCACAGCACATTTGGCACAGCACTGCACATGTCATCCTGATCCTGCTGCCCATACCCTAGTGAAATCCCTTAGACGGCTTTTACGACATCCCCCGGAGGAGAAAGAGGGGTCTATTCCAGGCTGGACATACCACGGCAAAAAGTCAAAAGTCTCATGAGCCTTTTACCGACACCCATACCTTTGAAACTGGAACAAGCACTGCTTGCATCGCACCAGTACACCTTGGTGACAGAAAAAATGGTGGAACGTAGTTTTTCCTCGGTCGAACTTATTGTCAAGGAGCTCTACTATTGCAAAGAGTTATATATATACTAGCAAGTCGTCTGTTCCCTTAATGAAGTATTAATACTCTACGGTAGTCTTAAGCGTTGATAAGGTGTGGTTTTATGCTCAAACTTAGCTTATAAAACAAGGTGATTTAGAATATACGAGAGATATTTGAGGTTAAGGCAGGGCCAGATTTAAAATAGCACTAAGTCTTGACGAACATATCTGTCGTTATCGAGACGACTAGACGATTGTAAATGTCAAATTATATAAACCAATCAAATTTCAAAGATTTCAAGCATCCGCGATGTCATTGGCTAATAATTTGACATCGACTGTCATCTCGATACCGTTAAATTTACCCCAGTAAAAAATTATGAAACGCACGCAATTTTCTATCGTACATATAGGTATAGGACGTAATTGTGTCTCGTTCCAAGTTTCTGTGCAGAATGTTAAGCAACTTTAAACGAATACGCTGGAGAAAATTATACGTACCATGATAGAACACGTGAATTAAAACTGGATTAGACTGACTCAGGAAACTCAGGATCTTGGTGAATGGTTAAAAAAGTGGGTGAAGATAAGTACCTAAGTACCTACATACTCATGTATCCTCGTCATCTTAAATTTTTATACATAGATTTGTGTAGCATTTCAACTTTGACTGACTGGCTGGCACCTTGGCTGGGTGCTGTCCTCTCTCCCTTTCTAGTAGTTGTGGTCGGAAAGCGTGAGGGGGACACTACTTTGTCAAGGGGTCAATCAGCTTTGGCAGTTGAAATGCTATTCATACTATTGTTACTATTGTCCACACTAAACTTAAATCATGTGTTGTTTCTTTTTGCCCTATAGTTTAAGCATACTTAACTTGTGGACAACGGGGCTGGTAACTCTCCTAGAATCACTGTGTTATTTTAGTCCTATATTTAGTACTATGCGAGTGTAATTGTTTGTTGTCCAAAATAAAAAAAAAAAAAAAAAAAAGATATGTAGCGGGTGATAATTATTAGCTCAACAAATCTCTCAATTAATAATATTTGATCAAAATCAATTGAATGGAGTTTCCGAAACCTGAAGAATGAATATCAAAACCTATTGCCTCCATGTTCATTGAGACTGTTAACTTCTTTCCTCACTCCGGTCCTGGGTCGTAGTGTTATTAAACGCGATATGGCAGTTGTCCCCACCTTATGGGTAATAAACATTGGATTATTAAGCACTTTATAATTTAATTGCATGATAACGTTTAAACTAGTACTTTAATGGAAGAAGTTTAGAGACACGTTCACTCAATAAATGAAAGTGTGATAATCATCATCATTATCAGACTTCTACAGTCTGATAATGATGATGATTATCAAATTAATGGCTTTAATGGGTTTATGCCCAGCTGTGAACTTCTACAGTCCACTGCTGGGCATAAGCCGCCTCCATCCACTTCCTGCGACCTTTATAATGTCTTTAGCCCATCGAGTTAGAGCTTTCCTCTATACTGCATCGTCCGGTTTGTGGTAATCAATGGAGAACATTATCCCCCAACGGTTGTCAGATCTGTGAGCTATATAACCTGTCCAATGTCACTTCAACTTGCTATCTGAGAGCTATGCTGATGATCTTGGTTCTTCTACCTATAACAAACAACAAATGTTTGCATGATCTGCAAATATTTGTTCAGGGTCTGGGTATTGTGGTACCATAGTACTCGTAGTTCCTGATACTCACAACACAGGGAAACCTAGTGTGGGATCAGGACTATGTAAATTACTGTTGGGTGTTATGTACGTTATGTTCTACTGATTTCCTCATTTAGGATTCGATCACGTAGGGAAACTCTGAGCATAGCTCTCTCCATAGCGCGCTCTGCAACTTGCTGTAGGATAGAATCGTCTAACCAATGACTTTACAAGCTTTTATTTAACTTTGCAATGTATGTATGTTTGTCCGGGTGGAATCTTGCAAATGAATTTTAAATCAGTTATCTTTAATCGATTGAGCTGAAATTTTTCTTACCTGTCAAGTTCAGATAACAAAACAATAATTTATGGTGACGGCGAGCAGATCTGATGATGGAGACGGAAGTTGGACAATAGAACTCCTCGATGATTAGTAGCCTGCCAGTGTTTTTGCACGTTTTGATCAGTTTCCTATAACGAAAGATCGAATAATAACCGAATAATCCGATAATAACGAACTTAACAAAAGCTTGTTTGGAAAAATAAATTTTTCAACAATAAACTTTTTGTAGGTTGTAGTAAAAAGGGGCTATTCCCAGTAGTTTTACCGAGTACCAGTTGAACCACTGGGAATTTTCTTCCGAACAGACTTACTGATAGTAAGACGTCGCTAGTGTTATTTTTCCCATTAGTTTTACTTAATCAAAATGTATAAAACATAAAGAAACGAAAAAAAACAGTAACATTACAAACAAACCATCTTATGTACACAATTACATCTGTATGAGATGATAATAATTGTATTAACTGCTTAGACCACCTTCCCTAATCCACCAGGTAACTGACAATATGGCGCTCATTAATTTGGTCCCAAAATCGGAGTGTTGGTCCCAACGGCCTCCAAGGTACCAGGACGTAGTTAACTTCTCAGCAGCACAGTGTACTAACAGAACAGTATTTTAGCTTCAACCAGTTTGGGCAAATAGTAAACAGATCGGTG
This sequence comes from Epirrita christyi, assembly GCA_951392215.1. Taxonomy (NCBI): domain Eukaryota; kingdom Metazoa; phylum Arthropoda; class Insecta; order Lepidoptera; family Geometridae; genus Epirrita; species Epirrita christyi. Next base: position 5,765,475 of record OX595849.1, on the reverse strand, counting down.
GATAAAGACCCTACCGCGCGGAAGATCACCCATGCGTTGGACTGACCAGATCAAGTCTGCAGTGGGTGGCAACCCACATGAATGCACGAGGATGTCCACCAATAGGGATAAATGGCGAGATATCGTGAGGCGAGCCACATCTGCCCCCAACAACAGTACTTCATGACGACCACGACCACTCTGTCAAGAGTGTAACGACTGAGAAGAAGAGATAAAGATACCAGCCGGTATACGTCCTGTACTAGGCCTCCATCATAGAATGATTTACCATGCCACGCTTGGCAGGCAGATTAGTGATTGCACTAATGGTGTTAAGTACTCAAACGGATGCTGCTGCCCATCCCCTGGTACAATTACATACATACAATAACACGGTTTAGTTGCATAGGCTTATATTTATATATAAAATAAGCTAAATCCCCGTGACTTTGTCTGCTTTTCAAAATAACCTACAAAAATCAGAGATAGCGTAGGTTTCTGAGTGTTAAATGTTTTTTGGAATCAGTATAATAGTTTCAGAAATTACCCCCTAAAAACAAACAAATTTTACATCTTTATAATAAGTAACGATTTGACGACCTCTGTGGTGCGGCGGGCGAAAGTTCACCTGCGACGCAGGAGGTTGCGGTTTTGATTCCCGCCTCGGAACAAATATTTGTACGATCTGCAGATATTTGTTCAGGGTGTTCTGGGTATTTTTCTACGTATAAAAAATATATCTATCTGTGTAATATATTGTATTAAGTATATCAGTTATCTAGTACCCATAACACAAGCTCTGTTTAGCTTGGGGCTAGATAATGTTGTGTGAAATGTCCAGCATTTATTTTTTATTTTAAAGATATATCTACATCTTTTAAAAAAAATTACCCTCGTTTTGCTTTGCTGTAGTCGGATTAATATATAGACACCTAACTAAACATTTAGATGCAAAAAATATAAGCACGCAAACAAAGGTTTATAGAAACGTTTTATACTGATAACATCTTAGTACACTGTGTTAATTGCTAACGAAGCAGAACCCAAGTCCCCTGAGGACCTTTTTTAACTAATGTAAATTATGCGGTAATTCATGTAAAGTTGCTTTACTGTGAGAAATTACTTGTTGAGTCGTGGTTTGTAATGAAGTATTTAATCGCTTCTCTAGTAAAGTAAGTAAGTAAGTATTTACAATTGAAATTGTTAAAAATGTTGAAATCTAACTACCTAAAGATTGTTTATAATTAAAATAAAACAAAGAGGCTTAGATAAAGCTGAATAAAAGAGTAGTTAAACACCAGCTTTTAATTTCCATAACCAGTTATTAAACAAGCTACAAGATACTTTGTTCTTCTAAACCTTTGTTACCCAGGTTTATTTCTTAAAGTAGGGTCATTGTTATAATCATGACCTTTTCGGCCAACATCCATTGGACGCTTTTTCATTGCACGGCCCAGACCGGTACCGACACCGACACCGACATTTAGTGAACGCATAAAGGATGACCCACGCTAGACCGTGTCGGGTCCGAGCCGAGTGTCGGCCATAGCACGGTCAACTAATATTACATATATTTTGTTTAAGAATATAAGAATAAGAATATTTTTATTAATACCAAACGTCTGTTACATATTTACTAGGTACAAGGATACATATCTAAAAACTTCTATTACATAGTAGTTATTTGTACAAAAACATGATTGAGGTTGCATAAAAAAACCAAAATAGGTTAATACACCTGTGTTATGGTTTTGATACCTTCCTTCGGTTGTCACAAGTGACAATAATAATGTATTCAAAAGTTAACACTATGAATAAGTTTATTCATAATGTTAACTTTTGAAGACAGTATTATTAATTTTTACTCTGTTTAGATAAATTTAATCTTAATTTTAATAATTAAAAGTTAATCACAAGAAGTTAGAATTTAAAAGAAATACAAGGAACAATGGCAACAAGAAACTGAAGGGTGAGTTAAATGGACTCACGCTATACCGAGTGGCAACCGAGTGAAGTGAGTCGACCAGCTCGGTGACCGTGTTACGGCCGACGCTCGGCTCGGACCCGACACGGTCTAGCGTGAGTCATCCTTTATTATATGAAATTGTACGGCACGATGTCTCACTGGGCGCCGGTCCGACACCGACATGCCGGCAACGGCACGACATGTCAGCGGCAGCAAGTTTTCCACTGGTGGCGATCCAACATCGTTGTTTGCGACTTTCAGATAACCACACCTTGTCATGTCGGAGCGTGTCTGTGCCGGTGAAGAATGTAGCTGTCGGTATCGGTGTTGGTGTCCGTACAGGACCGGACCGTTCAATGAAGAAGCGCCCATTGACTTTATCCATCGAATCATGTCGATTGCTCGTAGCATGGAACTATAGCCTCGATATAGTATATCGAGAATTAGGACAATTAACGATTTAGGATAATGGCAATACTCAATTATGACTCCATTCGTTCGTCATTCAATCAATTTAACAATCGCTGCATTGAAATTCCTGAATGCTGCGAACTTTGATAATTAATTATCCGATTACCTATATCTAGAAAATTTTATAAAAATCTTTATTGCAGTTTTAAAATTAAATGGAAACTAGAGCCAGACGGAAAGAAACAACTTAGTTATTCATTAATTTTAAAATTATATGTCATTCAATTTTTGTATACAAAATAATATAATATGACAAGGTTTTTTTTAAACCACGCACCAGAAAAAATTGCGAGTGAGTTGAAGTGTATTTTATCCAAAAATTTCAATGAGGTGTTTGTGGAAAACACCAATTTCAATTACAATTTTCCCTAAATTCCAAGAACATGATGTTGATTTTATTTTCAACCGTCACACAAACAGTTTTCAAGTCAAGCCACCCCAAATTTAGATAAATATTTATTCAATTCAGTTTGTTTCCATTCGCAGAACATCCAATCCGTGCGGTCTTTTTGAAGCAAGCCTTAACCTATCAATATTCATGAGGTTTCTTTGTCAAAGAGATCACTGTTATTCTTTTGCTTTCGCATGGAACGCTCGACGAATCCACTTTGTCGTGAACTAGTGGCGATATAAGTACCCTTGTTCGTTTGTGAAACTTTTTCGAAATGAATCGTTGGAATCAACTTACTAAAAACATAAGTGAAAAAATGTGTATCTAATTGAATACTATTAATTCTACAAAAATTCTATGTGATTTGTGTAACATTTAATTGACAAAATTTTACAATCGAACATTGACTTAATACCTAATAGATAGGTACTTTTCTTTCCTTCAGTTTGAGTTACATAAGTTTTTGAATACGAGAAAAACAGGTAAAAAATTTTTTGTTGTAAACGTATATAGTTATTATAGTATATAGTTATTTTTTAAAACGTATATAGTTATTTATATAGTTAGTTCTGGTCCGTTTCCAGAGCCTTGAAGTCCGTGCCCGAATCTGGCAAAGCAAGAAGGAGCTCAAGGGCGCTGATGTTTCAGTTGCCGAGTATCTCACGGCTCCAAGGAGGGCTATTTTCAATGATGCTCGCAAATTCTATGGTGTTCATAAATGCTGGTCGCAGGATGGCAGTGTCTATCTCCTCGTATCGGATGGGACGAAGCATCGTCTTTTATCACAAGCCCAACTGAAGGAAATTATGCAGAAGTTCCCACCGACCCAGCCTAGACCCACGCATGTGCCTTCTACGACTGCGGCGGCGAACAGGCCGGTAGGGTCGGTGCCGGCAGTGGCTCCGACAACTCGTTCTAGGGCTCGTCCAAAGTAAACGAACCAGTGCAACGTCGTTGAGTTTGAATATTCTTTAAGCAGATGTTTTGTACGTAAAATGTCGGTAGTAGCTTAATTTCTTATATACTTTTCACGTTATTGTACATGGTTTATGTATATTGTATTTTGTATGTAACCACTGAGCCGATCCGATGCACGTGGCACGTTATAGCAATAAGTCATTATGTCGTCATGCTTCTTATGTCAAAGTCAAAGGATGTTTCACGTTTAGTTTTAATGATTTTTGTTGGTTTTGGTGTGTTGTATTGTATCTGTTCTCACTGCATCTCTCTCCTGTGCATCAGTTTTTTATCTCTATCTCTTTTCTTTTTTGCTGTGATAATTTTACGAATCTATGCATGGTACGGAACGCACAGTAAATATAACAACAGTGTTGCAGAGTTACTTTTCTACTACTTGTATGTTTAGCATGAGAGTTGATGTGAAACATTTTTGTTTTATTTTTATTTTTTACTTTATTTCATTTTTTATTTTTTGTGTTCATGGTTCTGTTTGCGTACCACAAATGCTGTATGTACTCAACGCTTTTTCTTGTATATTTATCCTGTGTCGGCATGGCATTTTACTCTAGCTAACTGGCGGTGTTTTGTGGCTAGTTTGGTATTTAATTTTTTTGTTAGTATTCATTCATAGTTAGTTAGGTACTCGTAGTCGTATCATTTTAGTATTGATTGCATTATTATATTTAGGTAGGTTTTAGGTTAATATTTATTGTTTATTTATTTATTTTTATTGATAGCTCAATTTGTTCCAACTTATTTGTTTCTTTGGATTCTGATGATTTCTCGGATGCGTTAGATGATAGCCTTTCGTCAAAACCACTTAGAGACTTGCTCATTGAGACTTTTCCTAGTCCCAAACATAACCTTAATGTGTGTCATATTAACGCTCAGAGTATTCCAGCGCACTTTACCGATTTTCTAAATACTTTTGATTTTGATTCGCTTCACGCCTGCTTGATCTCTGAAACCTTTCTAAAGCCTACTCTTTCTTCAACTTCTTTTAAACTTCCGGGCTTCACTCTTATCAGGAATGATCGTACTGGCTATGGTTGTGGTGGAGTTGCAATTTACCTGCGATCTGAACTGAAATATAAAATTTTATCTATTTCTCCATCTAAATACTCTGCCTCGTTGGAGCACATATTTATTGAAGTGACTGTCAATCCCATTGTTCGGTTACTTCTTGGGGTTGTATATGCTCCCCCTAGTGTAGATTATTTCAGCACCCTAGAGCAAATTCTTGAAACTTACTTGCCTCAGTACGATCATTCTCTGATCATTGGAGATATCAATACATGTCTGCTTAGGCGAGATTCTAGAGCAAAGAAATTGACAAATCTCACTTCTTCCCTTAACATTTCGCTTCTAGATCTAGACCCTACCTATCATGTCAACAATTCACATACCTGGCTTGATCATATATTAACGGGAGATGCGGACCGTATAACTTGTCATGGGCAATATCCTGCCCCGGGTTTCTCCCACCATGACCTCCTCTATGCTTCTTACAAAGTAAGAGTACCCAAATCCAAGCCCAAGGTTATAATTCAGCGTAATTTGGCTGGTTTGTGCAGGGAAAGCTTATGTGCTGATGTTGCCAACATTGACTGGTCTCTATTATACAGCCTCCCTAACATTGATGATAAAGTAGATTTTCTGAATGCCTCAATTACTAGTGTCTATGATATACATGCACCTCTACACCCGGTCCGTATGAAGCGGCTGCCAGCACCTTGGCTTACGGAAGATATACGGAAATGTATGGCTAGGCGGGACTACTTCTATCGTAGGAATAGGAAAGACCCAACTGATGAGCATCTTTCTCAATATAAAAAAGCCCGTAATAGATGTAACCAAATGATTCGAAATGCCAAGCGACGCTTTATATTTGGTAAAATCAGCACTGGTACTCCAAACAATATGTGGAAGCTCCTCCATTGCCTAGGTTTTGGTAGATGCAAAAATTCTGCTCCTTCCTCTGTGAATGTGAATGTGTTGAACAAACACTTTTCCACAGTGACCCATCGTGTTAATGATGTCGCGAGGGAAAGTACCATAGCCGAATTGGGTAACTTAACACAACATAGTTTCACTCCTTTTTCTTTCTGTTCTGTGGGGGAAGATGTAATACAGAAAATTATTTCTTGTATCACCAGCAAAGCAGTGGGACTCTCTTTCCACTGGTTGCTTTCCTTCCATCTGGAAGAAGGCCCATATTATTCCTATCCCAAAAAAAACTGCTACCTCCGAACTTAAAGACCCATGGCCCTATTTCTATTCTTCCCTTTCTATCTAAGGTTCTGGAACGTGCTGTGTATCGTCAACTTTCTGACTTCCTTCAATTTCATTCTCTCTTGAACCCTTTCCAGTCGGGTTTTCGCGCCGCCCATGATGATGTGCAACTATACCTTTCCTTCCAACCTGATGAAATCCAAAATGCGGTAAGCCTTCTGACTGAGGATTTACGTGCTGTCTCTTTATGGTCACAGAAATTTGGTCTTCAAATTAATACCAGTAAGACACAAGTGATGATCACCGGTAGTAGGGCTTTTATTTCCAGACTTGACCAAAACCTTCTCCCTTCTGTCAAATATAATGATGTTCCTTTGGTTTATTGCTCTGAGGTAAAAAATCTTGGCCTCATCATGTCTGAAACCCTGTCCTGGGAGCAGCATATAACCGATGTCAGCAGGAGAATGTATGGTTCTATGCATGCTCTGAAGCGTATGCAAAATTTTCTACCTTTCTCAGCTAAAATCACTCTTGTTAACTCTATACTACTTCCTATCCTAGACTACGCCGATGTGTGTTATCCGGGTGCTACTGAGGAACAGCTAAACAAACTTGAGCGGTTGTTGAATCTGTGCATTAGATATATTTACGGTCTTCGTAAGTACGACCACATCTCTCTTTACCGGTCACAGTTAAAATGGCTCAAAATTCGCTACCGTCGGGATACTCACGTTCTCTGTCTTCTTTATAACATTCTACACAGTCCGCTTTCTCCCAACTACTTCAAAGAACGTTTCTTTCCCCGTTTTCCTCCTGACCGTCCCTCTCGTTCCTCGCAACATCTTCAACTAATGATCCCTGTCCATAAGACCTCTTTTTTCACGGACTCTTTTACGGTCACTGCGATTCGCTTATGGAACTCTCTTCCAGTCGAAATTAGGAAAGCTGCGTCCATAGGAATTTTCAAGTCCAAACTGTACCAATACTTTTTCTCCTTGCAAAATGTTGAACAAAATTGAGCGCTTATGTTATTTTCTTATTTGTTTTCTTTATAAGTATGTTTATGTTTATGGTAGGTTATAATAATTATATATATTTATAAATATATATTTTAATATGTATCTAGTTATTTTAAGTAGGTAAGTAATTAATTATGTTATCTTTATAATCTCGTTATGTATTATTTCCCTATAGCACTACCACCCACTCTATATTACACAAAGGTTAGCTGGAAGAAAATGCTAATTAGCATTAAGTTCGCCTATGTACTTGTTTTTTTTTTGTCTTGTGCAATAAAGTATTTTCTATCTATCTATATAGATAGTGATTATGTGCAGTATTATATAAATTTAAACTGCGCTAAAATTATCAGGCACTTTTTCTAATAAACTGAAACAACACACATGGCCAGCGATAATTTATTGCGAAGTTTAAATTTAGAGAATCATGCTTAGAATCATTACCGTTATTAAAGTATTTTGAACTTGAATTTCCAATTTTACTATAATAATTATACTTCCCGGTTGATTATGAAATATTTTCTTTAATTAAAGGCTTTTACCGGTAAAAGCGAGTATTTTACTTAAACAAGTAAGTTTAATTAAACATTTTAATTTCAAAGTAGACTTCAAAGAAATTACGTGTAAGCGATAACAAAGGGAACAGTTAAATACATTTATATTATTAATTTTAAGAAGAAAATACCGAGTACAAACGAATTATCTATTAAATTAACATAAATTTGGCTTAAGATGCAAGTAACTTGGATTTAAGCAATAACATAACATAACACCCAACAGTCACATACGTAGACTTGATCCCACACTAGGATTACCTGTGTCGTGGGTATCAGCAATTACGAGTACCATGGTACCATAACACCCAGACCCGGAACAAATATTTGTAGATCAAACATTTGTCCCACAGCGGGAATCGAACCCTCAACTTCTTGCATCTCAGCCGGCTACTCGCCCGCCACGCCACAAAGGTCATCAAATAGAGGCTATTAGTGACTAACCTGCAAAGAACCAGGGCTTTGTAAGGTCCTGTATTCGTTTTTATTTCAAGCATTTAGTTTGTTTATTGTTAATTCGTAAGTTTTTTTATTTCTGTGTTATAACTTTTGTTTTAATTAATGTATTCTGGTTTGTTTCAGTTGGATTTGTTGTTTGGTTGCATCACCGTCGTTATACATGCTCATTTTAAGACCCATCTCTTGGAAGACAGTCTTAAGGTTTCTGATCATTGTGCCAAGGTCTTCCAGCCTATTTTTATGTCCAGCGTGCGTCCAAACAAATTTCAGCCAATTTTTTTTGGGAACAGCTGGATTTCCAATTCTCTTCCTCCTTGTGTTGATATCCTCAATGCTGAGGGTCGTGGCCTTTACGCAGGACCTTTGACTACACGATGTTCCTCCAACGGGATCTGTATTCTGCGGAACGGAAGGACTCACAGAGGAATCCAGTGCTGAGCGAACCTAATCGCTCCAACGCATGGAGCTCCGTCTTCAGGACCTCTTTCCTTCCACTTTAACAGTGACCATCAGTTTTTCAAGGTTCTTTTTCTTCTTTTTTTGTCCTGGCAATGTTACCGATAAACTCAAGGATTCTGCGAAGACATACGGATGGAATTCCAATAATCATAGAACAAAATTTGTCCCTTATTATGTGTTAAATCCCTTTTTGGATAGCATTCATACCTATTCTAGCATACCCTGTATTAATTTGGGCCATGACTGCTGGTTCAATGATTTGGGACTATCCACAGACATCATAAAACTTTAAATTTAGATTACATTGGTTCTATACATTTTAACTGAATGGAAGTTGAATGAAGCGATACGTTATTTTGTTTATTGGATCATACAGTTTACCAAAGTTTATTGAACAGATGAATGAGCAATCTGAATAACCACGGAGAAGCTAGGTTTGTTCAGTGTGGTGGAAACTGATGAAGGATATGGAACCCCAAAGTATTTTTTGTTTAATAGTTTACATAACATAACACATAACAACAGTCATATACGTAGTCTTGATCCAGCACTAGAATTCCCTGTGTCGTGGGTATCAGGAACTACGTGTACCATGGTACCATAACACCCAGACCAGGAATAAATATTTGCAGATCAAATAACAATTGTCCCACAGCGGGAATCGAACTCGCAACCTCTTCTCCGTGACAAAGGGATTACACCAGAGTTAGCAGCATCTGAAGTACACCAATATAACGATCATCAAACCGCCTGCCAAGCGAGGTGATTATGGCAAATTCCTTTATTCTATGATAGAGGCCTCGTCCAGTAGTGAATGTCCAACGGCTGATAAAGAGGTTTTTTCTAGGTAGTGTGTCGGCCCATGTGAAGGTAGTTTTTCTGCCGTAACTTAAAAGCGTCAATCAAAGCTTAATTGAAAGTAAATATATTGGTCCTCTAACATTTAAGATAACTATACCATACCATGGAATGGAGATATCTTTAGGAAAAAGTTAAGTAGATGGTTACTGGAGAAATGTTTTTATAATGTAAAGGAATATTTGGAAGGTTAAATTGTAAAGTAAATAATTTGAATAGTACCTAAGTATAATAATATGACTCACAAACAATTTTGCACGCCTGCGTGCATACTGAATACAGTGACTAAATTAGTTATAAGACCTGACATTTTAAAATAAGTATTCTTGCAAATAAATGATTGATTTGATTTGATTTGATAACCTATATTCCCTGACGGTGTCAATACACCAACATAGCTATCAAAATAAGCAAGTTAAAGCAGCAATAGGTAAGCCATATAGATTGTAGAACAATAGGTACGTACTAACCTAGGCCAAAAACATTTTGCTTGAGATTCGTGGATTGGAGCACGATTTCGATTCTACTCTACTTTTCGCATTTAAACGTGATCCGAGCCATGACCAATTCAATGCCAGACTAAAGTACCCACAGATAGTTTGAATAGCTAAACTCATAGGAAAACAGCTTGAACTCGACGAGAATGAAAAGAAGGTACATTGTCCACTGTAGCGTTGGTACATAATAATGTTATGGTAGAAGTAGTATTAGTAATAAAAAAAATCGTGAAAGAGTTCGTCAGGGGAAGCACTACTACCATACTCATTTCTGCTGCTGAGCAGTAATCCTCGCATTGCTGCTCCCGTTTTATGGATATACAAAAAAAACCTGGTCTGGGTGTTGTTGCTACCATGGACTCTCGTAGTTCCTTGAAATCTACGACACTGGGAGTCCTAGTGTAGTTTTAGAAAAATTACGACTATATATACCACGTACTTTACTATTCTCCTGCGGACGTTTCGTTGACCATTTTGAGGTCCTAATAGTAAAGTACGTGGTATATAGTCGTAATTTTTCTAAAACTGATACCAAGCCACGATAATTTCAGTCCTAGTGTAGTATCAGGACTAGTCTACTCGTAGTAGTAGACTCAGTTTGTGACTGTTGGGATGTTATGTTATAAAAGGGTGCAGGTGAAATTACAGGCATATGAGACTTTTCAGCATTATGTCTCTGGGTGGCTAGCGCAGTGGATGTTACCTGTGTAATGCAATGTTAATACCACGTGAAATGGTGATATTATGCTTAAGCGCTTTATTTTGCTAGTTACCTGTTTCCCAATAGTCTGACGGAGCAGCAATCATGCTCAATCAGTTTCAGCATAATTATGGAAACAACCAGACACACAGCAAGTGTAAATAAATATCACGTACGCGTGTTTATACATTGACGCTTCAGTCGATAGTTGGCTTAATAGAACCGAATAGTGTTGCAATAAGGAAGAAGATTTAAATTTTACGGTCGCCTTTATCGGTTTTACGTTTTCAATGTAGACTTTTGGAATTCCAATGTTATAGTTAGTTCTAGACTCGGTTACATAAATTATTCAAACTAATATCATAAATGCAACGTATTGTTGATTTCAAAGTACAAGCCGCATTAAACACAACTACGATCCAACATTTTCAAGAGACTCAAACCAGCACTTTCGTCTTCAATACGTTAATACTGTTTTTAATTTACTGTTATTATATATATTTGTTTTAACAGGACAATCAATGATTAGCTAAAGTTTGTGACTACTAACCCCATGTTTAACGTTTTCTAACTGATGACTATCATAAAAGCTTGTTTAGAAAAATATTTTTTTAACTACTATTATTTTGTTGTTCAAAGCAATCATTAAAATTACCTTAATTAGTTCTTCGTATAATTTTAAAATTAAGTAAATAAATGCCGGACATTTCACACAACATTATCTAGCCCCAAGCTAAGCAGAGCTTGTGTTATGGGTACTAGTTAACTGATATACTTAATACAATACATTACATATCTAGATATTTTTTATTATGCATAAAAATACCCAGAACACTCTGAACAAATATCTGCAGATCGAAAAGATATTTGTTCTGAGTCGGGAATCGAACCCGCTACCTCCTGCGTCGCAGACGAACCTTCGCCCGCCGCGCCAAAGAGGTCGAGAGGATTTGAAAGCCTGTAATCCACTTGGTTGGATCAATACAGTAGATATTATGAATTTAGCGCTAGCAAATTACTGTCCCGTATTTACCTCATCATGACCACACTAACGAGCAAATTTAATCAATGAACACAATGTCCATTGATTCGATTTATTGGTAACATTTGGCAGATATGGTCGAAATCCTGATTATGTGTAGTCTATAGTTTCACTGCACTTTCTCTACGTAATGGGATATAAAGTCAAATTACAAAATATAATGCAGCTTCTCACATTCAGCGATAAGGCCGTTCATTGTACTGTGTTAATTATACTACTACTCTTTATGTAGGTACTTTTTTATTATGTTATCCTGGTGTCCAATAAAGTTTTAATCTATGTATCTTCGTCGAGTGCTGACAGCCAAATCAATTTGGTATTAGCAGAAGGCTGCGCCAACCACAAAAATGCAGCTTTAAATGGATGGCGCAGCCGTGAACTCATACAAAACCGTTTCAGCTGACAGCACGTCTGGCCACTCGGCTCTAAGCACAACTAACATCATTCATCCTTACAAAAGCTGGAAGTTTACTAAGTAGATAGCCTATGCACTGTCTTACTGGAATTTACTACCACTGATTGCTTTACCTAGACTCTACGCTACAGCAACTCTTCTTCTTCATCAGACATCATCATCAAGTAAGTAGTAGAACTTCTTGTGAATAGGATCGTCCGGGGAAGAACTACCACCGCACTTATTTCTGCCGCCAAGCAGAAGTGCTCGCATTGTTTTTTCGGTACGGCTGCCGGTGAAGATACAGGCACATGAGACATGAGATGATCTTTATGTCTCAGGGTCGGCAGCGCACGTTTGATACTCTGTAGTGTTGCAAGCTTCCATATGCTACGGAAACTACTTTTTATTAGGTGGGCAGAACGCTTGTTTGCTAGTCTAGTAGTAAAAAAAATACATTCTTTGCTAGATGAGGCCCCATAGCATGCGTGCAATGCAGGGATTTGACATAATCACCACGCTTGGCATGTGGATTGGTGATCACAGTTTAGTTTTAAGTACTCAAGTGGATGCTACTGCTCATCCCCTAGCGTATTCCCTTAATTCCTTTTTACGACATCCACGGGAGAAGTTGGGGGAGTCCTATTCTTAGCCTGAGACTACCTCGGCACTAGGCAGCAACTCTAGGCACCTACTATCCTCGTTTGAACACAATTATTACGACAAATTCATGCACTGGTTCTAGTCAAACACTATCAATTAATAGTACTAACGAGCAAATTGATCTGAATCATGGTGGTAAACATTTTGCTTATGGTATAGTATCACCAGAATTAGGCGACGCTAGTAAAAAAAGATATTGGTAATAAACATTATTTTCTTTGACGTTTTACATATTTTTACCAAAGTAGTATGTGTTTAATGTATGCCGTGGTATGTCCAGCCTAAGAAAAGATCACCTCTGTTTCCTCTTGTATTAGTGGATTACCCCAGGGGATGGGCAGCAGAATCCACCTGAGTACTTAACATCAAACTGCGCTCACCAATCCACCTGCCAAGCGTGGTAATTATGGCAAATCTCCCATTGTGTTCAATGGGGGAAGCCTCATTCCAGCAGTGGACGTAAAAAGGTTGATGATGAATTAGTATTTGGTCCTTCATCATTCTGTGATCACGGTCACGGTCTTGAGTTGACTCCAACCACTGATTTCCTGCGATCTTTGTATCGTCAGTGTATAAAGCTAACTTATCACTGTTTTCTGGTTTGCTTAGCATAAAATACTTTTTTTATTTTAAGCTTATTTTAGCTGTTTTATTTTTAATTTTAAGTACTTATTGGCCGGAGCAACCCGATGACCTGGATTTAACCATTGAATTGAGTCAGACCCGGTCTGACTTTAAGCGCTTGATGTGGAAGAGACGGCTCAGACCCAAAATATCTGTTTTCCTAAAATGTCTGCTTTTCCATAATGTCAGCACGTCTTTTGCATAATGTCAGCTTCTCAAAATGTCAGCTTCTTATAATCTCTGTCTCCAAAAATGACAGTTTTCGTATAATATATATATACTTCCTGAGGTTGCACACATTTTAAATAGTAGACATTTTGAGAAAGATGACAAAATAGAAGTGCCTGACATTGTGTAAACGCAGGAGTTTGGAGAAGCGTGGGTACATTTGAGGAAAACAGATATTTCAGGCCTGTGCCGAAGAGACTTTCACTTTTACATTGAGAAGGTGAAAAGAGTAATAACATTATCAAGATTTCATAGGTTTATACAAACATCCTTTTTACTACATAAGTACTTAACTGAAGAGTATAATTAATTAAGGCGCTATTTGAGGCAGAAAACAAGCACACAGTACAAACCAAAGGAGCTTTAATAATAAATTGATATATACAATTTACATAGATTGAATTTACAACGGCTAGTATTATCGGATTAATGCGTTCTGATAATTTTTGGAGTAAATTTGTCCAATTTCAGGAAACATTTCCATTCCGTTCATTATTTCAATATTCAAATGATGAGAGGGGTGGACAAGTTGTGGAAAGTGCTGGAAAGTTAAAATGCTGAAAATCATTCTGGGCAAGTCTACAGTAATATTTATAATAAAATAATAGGTTGTCTGAAAGCAATCGCTTTTAAGCGATAAGACCACTCATTGTACTTTTAATGACCATGTTAAGTTTTTGTTTATTCTTTTATCATCTTTAACAATAAAGTATGTAAGGTGTACAATAAAGTATTTTATGCTTATTCTATTCATAGAATGCCGCGACGAACGTTACCTAGCCGCCTCCACCCACCAACTTCCTGCAACCTTTAAAATGTCATCGATCTACCGAGAAGGCCATCCTATGTTGCATCTTTGGTTTGTGGTTGCCAGTAAAGTACCTTTGTTCCAAAGGTTCTCGGTTCTGCAAGCTATATAGCTGGCCCATTCCAACTCGCTTATGGTGTCGTTTATTATGTGGAACAGCTTGCCGCTATAATGTTGAAACATTGAAGCTGTTTTTAATAAGCCGAGTTAGCTTTGGTATCGACAAACTGGTTGCAGTAAGGAAAATAGATGAAAAGACTTCTCTGTAGATTGCCTAGCTAGATTAGTCTGGCAACATCAAGTTTTGACGGGATTTCCCGTGACTACCACCCTAACAAGCTGAAGACAGAATGACGAGAAGTAGCTTGTTAATGCCTCTATTAAGCCTCCCATGACGGGCATTACCTGAATGCACACATGAAGACATGAAGCTTAGGAGGTATTGCGCTGCCTTTCTCGTTGTTTCGCTCAATGTTATCTTATCTTATCTTATGTTTCAAGCACTATCTTACATTCTGCAATAATATTACAAAAATTTGTTATAATGTGGACATCAAAAATATTCCAAGCTTTTCTTTTAGGTTCCAAAGACTTTGCCAATATGAGGATTTACTCCACACGAGACCGTAGCCACGCGAGAAATGCCTATTTAGCAAGTCGGGCACGTACTTACCTGGCTCTTGTTGCGGTAAGGTAACTTGGATTTGCTTTTCAGTGCGACATCCGCGTACAAAATGTTCAATAGTTTTATACGGCACTGCATATTATTAACATACACAGTTGCTAGTTTTTGGAACAGTTTTCACTCATGCTTGAAACATTTATCTAATTTCAAAGGTCAGAAAAACCTTTATATTTGTAATTATGAGATACATTTTTTCTATTCCATGGAAACAGCAATGCTAGTCTTGTTCAAGCTATATATAATAATAATTATATAACAATAAATTACAATAAAGTACTCTTTGATCTTTACACGAAGATTATTAGACTCATCATAATAATGAATCTATTTGAAACTACGTATTATTTCGACCGAGATACAATCACACAGGATACGCGACTCATATATTCCAAAGCTACCGCATATTTTGTTCGCTTTGCTAATTAAATTGGCAACTATGTTCATACGGTGTGAAAGCGCTCGCGGAAGTGGTGACATGGCTTTATTGCCACCTCACGATAATTAATTATATGGGAATCTCATAGGCGGTAAGCCACGTATCGTAAAGCCGGGCTGCATGTAATGGGTGTCAACAGATTCAACATGTACTTTTAAGCATTTTTGTACCGTGTCCGTGGCTTCAGGTATATGGTGGGCCACAAAAAGACCTTGTGCCTCGTGTTGAAAGACTTTCACGTACATGTCACATGTCTTCGAATTCTTGGTTCAGTTTCTTCACGATTATTTCTTTCTATCAATTCTGTTGCTATCAGTTTCAATCAGTTTTAATGCTATTTCTCTACGAAATGACGCACTTGCGATTACCCAATTTACGTATTTTGCTTAAAAGGCTTGAAGATAACAACTAGACTGCGTGGGTAATCGGAAAAACTTCATTCCAAATAGAAAGAGCATTGAAAACGACCGAAACCAATAGCAACAGAATTACGTAGACGCTAACAGTAGCGTCTACGTAATTCTGATTCAAAATGATCCTTGTGATTTCAATAAATACAATTCTTTTGATTTGATTTGATTGCGTATACCAAATGAAGATAACCCTTCTTGAGAGTACGTACACGTAGTATAAAAATTATTTGTTCCTGATACATACAAAGTGACAGAAAGACAAAGATAAAAGTCACATTCCGTCAAGCCATCAAGACAAGAAATATAATTTTCTACATTTATATAACAGAACGTTCCCCATGTTAAACTGAATATCCACACATGCATAGATATAATGAGTATGTAATCTGCACCCCAAGGGCGAAAAAAGGAAACAAAAACATCGGATACAATAGTAACTATCGACACGTAAACCGAACCAGGAGGAAGTGCTAGCTACAATGTGCTTATGTTGAGGTAGCGTCCACACTACTACACAACTTTTAGCCGACTACAGCAGGGCTATATTAAAACGTTCGGAAGGGTTTCCGATCGAATTCGTTAGTTTTTAATTTCGATGTGGTAAGTAACTAAAACAATTTTCGCTTATAAAACACAGTAAAAATAATAAAATATTGTTTATTCGTTTTACTTACTATACGTGAGTAAATTGTTTTAGTAACTTACCACATCGAAATAAAAAACTAACGAATCCGATCGCAAACCCTTCCGAACGTTTGAAAATAGCCCTGCAGGTTAGATAAGGAATTGATTTATTTATTTATTCATACACTTGCTAGTAGTTTCGTAGTAGTAGAGCTTTTGTGAAAATGTTTGTCCGGGAAAAAACAACTACTACACCTATTTCTGCGCTTGTTCGGTTTGAAGGGTATGGGTGCTGGTGAAATTACAGGCACATGAGATTTTGCAAACCTTATTTCTTAGGGTAGTGGGCGTGGTGCCGAGCCACGTAGGGCACGTCCTAGGTGTATATGGCCTGTGTGTAATGTTTTGTTATAGACCCTTGTTTAAGTACAGAGAACGCAAAATTGAACTCCAAAGTAAAATAGAAAGATTATTATAATAGAAATAAAAAAAAACAAATGCTTTTTCGTAATCTTGGCTTGATTTGAATAATATAATTATTGTTATAAGATAATTGTACTGTTTTATTTATTTCTTACTGACTAAATTTTATTTTCTGAGATTTATTTTGATTTGAATAATTATTTTCGCTTAGGTCAAAAAGTTGAAAAACAGAGCCTAAATAGAAAATAATAAGTAGTATTTTCACCCACTGTGGATATATCCTTACATGTTGTTCACGGCTGTGGGTTTTTATTTTATTTCCACCTCCGCCGTGGGAAATTCTAGTTTCGCTGACAGATATTGAGTTACCAACAGAGTTTTGTCAAATAAAACCATCTAGTTTTTGTGTTTTAGGGTTCCGTACCTGTAACAGTAGGAATACTTACAGCTATGATATCACAAACACTACGTTACGTTACGAATGCTACGCTTGAATGTCATTGGTAATGTTTTTTTTTGTTTTCGTCTCCTAAAGATGGGATGTGCTACCTCGCTTCAAAATTTCAATTTTACATCTATTTATGATTTTACATATATTTTTTTATCTATTTACAGCTTAGTTAAGGATCCCATTTTAACAACATCCCATTTTTTGCAACAAGGGGTACCCCATCCCCCCTTGCAGATTTCACGATAATTCTGCCCAATTTCTTACTACCGATTTTAATATTTCAACTGTGTGTCACACAAGTCTTTAATTACTACTTATTTCTTAAAATGTAATGTGTTTAATAATGAGTTATTTATTAATAATAATAAAAAAAATATTTTAAACTTTCACACAAATCAATAGTGCTAGGAGGACTTCATGCTAATAGAACTATCTTCCAGTCATTCTATAAATGCAAAAAATAAAAATATCCATGACCAACAGTTACCTTAGAAAACGTTATTTTTAACCGACTTCCCAAAAAAGGAGGACGTTCTCAATTCGGTAGTTTTTTTTTTTTTTTTTATGTTTGTTACCGCATATCTCGGGCGTTTATGAATTAACCGATTTGGAAAATTATTTTTTATTTGAATAGATATACTTGCAGATTGGTCATATTTTCAAAATCCAGTTCTGATGATGGGATCCATGAGGAATTGAGGGAACTCCTCAAATATTGTAGGCATACATATGGCGATTTTGATATTTTCAGCAACAAACCAAGCATTTGCATTCAAAAAGTATCATAATACTTTCACCACTATGGTTCTTTCATCATTTTTTTTCATCCAAATATTTAGTCGAATACAATGGCGGAAGTCGGTTTTTTTAATGAAAAGTTATTATGTAGTAATGTTAACGTTGTGTAACTATAGAGAGATCATAAATGGATCAAATACTGGAAACGGTACTACGATGTTATTCAGTAGGGAACCCTCGGCTAATGAGCCTCAATCGCACTTGCCGCAACTTATTTATGTTATCCGACGAAAATGTAGCAGTGATGCGTTATGCTTACATCTCACTTTTGCTCGTATACCTATTTACTTGTCTTCAGGGAACGGCGGAGTTTGCTGTGTTGTGAAAGGGTTTTTGTTTTGTTTTGTCGTAGAACTCATAAATATTGGCGTAAGGTCTTGGGTGAATTTGGTTAATGTCTTGTTAGCTGATTTTTTTTGGTCTCATGTGTCATTCTCATTATATTGTGCTATAATAAATTCAGTGATGCCATAATTCAATCATATATACTATTCTTTCTCTACCTTCTCGCGGAGGATTGTGACTCCCTCCATGGGCCACTTTTTGACGGACGATGTTGTGCCAACATGCCGGCGAGTTGCATAGCTTCGTGGAGTATTGATTAGGAGCGGTGCAGATCTCGTAACGGGCTTTAACCTTTTCCTTCTTTAGTGATCTTCCATATCTTAACACATTTTGTAACAGTAATAATAATATTTTTATTTAAAGCTTGTTGAGAAATGTGCAACAATTAATCAATAAGCCCATAGAAATGAATGCTTTATAGACTAACACATATATAATACAACGACGGCGATGTGTAAGCGCACCTGTGCGGTGTCTCGTGTCAGGCGTCCATTTAACTTTCTGAACTTGTTTTTTTTTCCTTTTTTTCTTTCTTTTCTCCTCATTGTCTTAATTTGCTTTTGGTAAAATTATGTTAACCTATGATCATTTTAATACATTGGTCAATCGCAGCTGCTCACATAATCAGGTACAAAATTCTTGGTATATTTTCACATCCTTTGTAAGTCAGTTCTAGTATACTAAACAAGTTAAGTTTATATAACTTAAATAAAAAGATAAAACTACTGAGCATTATACATAAACTGTTGCTATACTTTCAACTATTTAAAATGAATTATTTTCGAGTAATCTACGTGTTTCCGTAGCAGCTACGCTGATGCTACGGCGTAGCTTTACTACGAAACAAGATTAATGTTAAAGTCAAGTTTTATGAAATGAGGATTAACTTTTATTTTACCTACCTACGGACTGCATATTGTGAGGCTTTTTAATACTGGCTTAGCTTAGAGCATTTACCGAAATGGCTAAGACATTAAATAAAGTGGTAGTTCACTTTATTAAAATAAGAACTTTTAAGCAGTATTTACTCAAAAAGCAGGTTGCCAGCGCCTGTCAACTAGAGCTTACCAGAGGCCGTAGTCTGAGTTTTAACAAGCAATTGACACGGATGTATGGTGTTATTTTTTTTTATTATAGCCTCTGAGGAAAATCTCCTCAATTTTAGTAATGTCAAGTAGGTATATTATTCATGTCAAGATCATGGGATCAAGACTACGTATTTGATTGTTGGGTATTTTTTTTGAATTAAATAGAAGTAAATATTGCTAATGTTCTATTACTATGTTCGATCTCAAAACAATAGGGTTCAGCGAGCAACTTACTTGCAAGTTGTATTGACTGCAGACAGCCTGTGCAAATTGGGTATAAAGAATTCGTCACAGATTCGGTGCAGTAGTGAACGTCTGACAAACAGCTTTGCTTGCTCAGGCTTTCTATCCCAACAGGTGCTATAAGAATAATGCTAAGTGGAGCCAAATACTAAAAGGTCTATTCGTAGGTTGCCAAGTTTTTAAAATTGCTTACATTTTCAAGATTTAGTAGGCACTACCATTTTCATTTTGCATGTTTTTAATTTCATCGTATCATTGCCGTGCTAATACACGAAAACTGTTCGTTCCAACCCAAAAGTTATGAGGGTGAAGTTGTGAGTTATGACGACATCCTTGGCGTGGCGCGCGAGCAGTCGGCTAAGATGCAAGATTCAGGTTCGATTCCCGCTGCGGGAAAAATGTAAAAAACAAAGAAAATCCTAGTGTAGCATAAGATCTTATGTGACTACTAGCTGACCCGTTCACATTTTTATCCGCGTGGAAGATAATGCAGCCACAGTGAAAGAAACCAACCCCTACAAACCCTTAAAACCCCTAAAAACTCCTACAACCTTCTTTAACCCTGTTTTTCAATTTGGGTTCACATTTAAACCTCCCTCTGAAAATATTGAAATCTCAACAACCACACCGTGAAACAACCTTTAAAACGACACCACACTTGAGTTGATCAATTTAGGGGTTCCATTTTAAACTTGAAGTCCTGAAAATATTATAATCTCAACAACTACCTATACCGTGAGACTAACTTTTACTTTTACTGCTCTATCAAAATAAACTAAAATCAAGCCAACACGTAAAGTGTATTTTTTCACAAAGAAAACGTTTCCGTGCCTATTTTCATGGAGTTTTTGTTAATTTTATTTCAGAAATCAACATGTGAAATTTCAGGCTTCTACTACCAACCGTTTTATAATGTCCTTGGTCCATAGAGAGGAGAGCCTTTCTACACTGCATTGTCTGATCTATCAGAATTAGCATGTTTAAGTGGCAATGAGCTGGTCATATAGCTAGCAGAACTGAAAACCGTTGGGGAATAAAGGATCTTGAGTGGCGGCTTTAAAATATATTAATATCAAAATCTTCAAACAATACGTAGCTATAACAAAAGTAATCAAAACACCATTAGTTATTCCTCAGAAAACAAAAAAACAAACGCATAGTCACTGCGCGGTCGGCCAATGATTTGCCGAACGTCTGATCTAATTAATGATTGTTTTGTCACCACGGCCTGATACGATTCTGACACAGAGTACAAGTAGAGATGTAACTCCTACACTAGGTATACCGATACTCGTGCATAGGTAGGGTGCGTCTTGTCTTTAAAGGGTCCACTTTTACTTGGCACTTGACACATGCTTGAAGTTCGAAAATGGTCCTTGTGGTAATGGATTATGGAATATTTTATTTTGACGTAATAGAATAGACAAGCGTGCAGTTTTAGGTTAGACGCACTTTCCTGTTGTCGCTGTAGAATATAAGGAGTTAACGGGTTTTCGTGTCGTAATAATGACGCATTATCTATCTTGCTGTGGTATGTCCGGCCTAAGAATAGGTATAATGCCTTTCTCCTCCCTTGGATGTTGTTAAAAACCGACTAAGGATTAAAATCAGGGGATAGGCAGCAGCATCCATCTGAGTACATTACACCTATACTGCGATCACCATCCGCCTGCCAAGCGTGCGTTGCAAATCCCTCCATTGTATTCAATGGGGGAGGCATCGTCTAGCAGTAGACATAAACAGACTGATACAGATCTATCGCAGACGTCCTAGCATCTAT
Source organism: Epirrita christyi (assembly GCA_951392215.1). Classification (NCBI taxonomy): domain Eukaryota; kingdom Metazoa; phylum Arthropoda; class Insecta; order Lepidoptera; family Geometridae; genus Epirrita; species Epirrita christyi. Next base: position 5,743,885 of record OX595849.1, on the reverse strand, counting down.
AGATAAAAAGAAAACACTTTCTACATAACCAAAGTAAACTGATCTTGGCCTTTTTATACGCGATGTGCCACAGCTATAGTTGGAAATGTTGTACGAGTATTTAAGCAGTTCGTAGTAGTAGAGCTTTTTGTGAAAGAGTTTGTCCGGAGAAGTACCTACTGTCACCATACCTATTTCTGCCACCAAGCAGTAGTGCATTGCAGGGTTTTGGAGCGTTTGTTCATTATATGGGTGCCAGTGCAATGCAATTTCACGTAGGGTGCATCCTAGTTGAACGTGACCTAAGAGGTATCATATTTTTTATGGGCTTACCAACTTAACATCGCCAGTTAAATCATTAAATCAAGTGCTTTGCCTCGGAGAATTAAACAAAGAAGTAGTTTTGCTTTCAAATGTTTCCTATTCTATGGTCGAATTACGATTCTGCGTGTTAGATCACAAATAATTCCCTTGCATTTGCGTTAAACCTTATCTCGGAGTCACAAGGGTGATTTTCACCCAGATTTTGTCACATTACGTTGGTCAGGTTAGAGGCGTGACGTTTACAAATGGCACGCAGATGGACACAGGGTTAGATCGCGAACGACATAATTGATGGGTCGATGTGGTCGGAGGCTTCCGTTATATTGGCAGAGACACCGTATCGCCCATATTTATAAAGGTTCATGCATATTACATTGTTTGGCAACAAGGGAGTGATAAAACGGCTGGTTTACGTATCTGGTTTACTGAATATTTTTCACAGACAGATTACAGATTCAGATTTTGTAGGTAAATAAGTGGGCGGTTAGCTTAATTTATTTTTACCAGAAATGATGCTGGATGAGCGTAGCCGTTTAAGTATCAAAGTAAAGGAAAATGTGGGTTTGATTGCCGTTTGTTTGGTGTTTTCTGGCTTGATATTTGAACGTTTAATACGAAGGTTTCTTGATTGAATTCATTTTTGGATTGTTAATTAATTGCAAATCTTTGAAAACGCATGTCAACATCATGCTTGCTGTTTTTTAACCTCCGACTAAATAGATGGGTTATAAGCTTGAGGCCAGTGTGTTTGTCTGTGTTTGCTTGTGGTTTCATTGCTCTGATTTCAATGCAGTTCTTTTGTTTGAAAGATGGTGTTTGATAGTTGGTTTTTAGCTATGTACAGTGAAAATTGGTGCAACGGTTTCCAGAATCATCAGCTTACATTATTAAAAAAACTCGATATTTGTCTGCTATAACCTTGTAGCTAGAATGATCATTTTCTATGACACCACGCTCCAGGGTCTAATGATGACCGCAGCATAGGATGAATGGAATTTAGGGTACAACGATGTGTTTTCATAGGTGTTCCTGTTTTTCAAATTTTAATGGAACACTTAAAAAAGTCGATGGTTTTTAATTTGTATAAAATTAATTTTACATTATTCTATTTATTAGAAGGATTGGGTTCACCTTACCATATTTACTTTGGAAATAATTCTCTCAACTTTAATATTATTTACAAAAGTAACCCGAACTAACCACCGTGGGTTTTAATAGTCCACAAAACAGCCGAGGAAAGCAAATAAGCACGACACACAGACATTTTGGGTAATTTTAGTAGTTTCATAGTTCTGCCCGCTGTTGCTGTTAAGCTTTAGTTACATCAAATAACAGCGACCGTTGTATGATGGCCGTAAAATAGCTAAGTGTAACTGACTTTAGTGTCAATGATGCCATCATCAGCCGGTTATTGTCCAATGCTAACGAGGCCTTCCCCATCGAATACAATATGGGGGTTTACCATGATAACCATGCTGGTCCGGCAGATTGAAAATTGCAGTATTGGTGCTAAGTACTCAGATGGATACTGCTGCCCATGCCCTGGTGTCAAAGTCAAAGTCAAAGTCAAAAAGAACTTTATTCATTGAAATCACAAGGATCATTTTGAATCGTCTTATATAAAATTAAATTACTCCTGTTCCAACGCGACCAAGCCTAGAAGAATCAGGCAACAAACTCGACTTGGCTTACATAAATGGTCCGTCTTACCACTAGGTGAGAAGCGCTTGTGTGGTGCCTCGGTGCAAGGAGTTGCTGATACATAGTAAATGAGAACTTAAAAACCTTAGGAAGGAAGTCAATAGTAAATAAACATCAGCAAAAATATGCAAGACAGCACACGCTACGCTTGTTATACTTATAAATAATCTAATACAAACATGTAAATAGGTAAGTACAGATATTGCCAATTTCCATTTTAGCAGTCGAGGGGCAGAGCGACGTCAGGCCACGCGGCTTTATCATTAATCCCTTAGTCGGTTTCTACGACATCCACGGAAGGAGACGAAAGGATTTTTTTTACACATACCACGTCATAATAATTATTTGACGTATGGTTAAACATCTCTTGACACATGGATGGATTTTAAAGGACGCAGGAAGTCGGTGGATGGAAGCGGCTCAAGACCATTCGTTGTGGAATTCTACGGGGAGGCCTCATCCCAGAAGTGGACTTCAACAGGCTGATGATTGTGATGCTGGTTCAAAATCACAGTTAGTATTACGGCTGTCTTATTACGGTCGCAAATTCTCAGTAATACATGGCTTTTAGCCTAAGGCGGTTAACAATACAAATATAATAAAGCAGTTGTATTTACATGCATGGTATTACGGGTAAAACTACTTTAAATAGGCCCTTATGGGTCCTATTGCGAAAACTACGAGCTCAGATATTACATTTGAACGATTAATGGTTCCGACAAAAACCTCGTCGAATATCATCATCATCATCACCGGCCTATTTAAGTCCACTGCTGGACTAAGCTACATAGTTTAAATAAAGCTTTAATTTACAAAATATTGAAATCTCACTAATACCTATTTATAAATGCGAAAGTTTGTTTGGATGGATTTTTGTTACTCTTTCACGTAAAAACTAATGAACGGATTTTGATGAAACTTAACAATATTATTGCTTAAACATCAGAATAGGCCAATTTTTTCTAGTTAATTAATTTACCACTTATTCACTGAACCACTGGGACCACGCGAACGAATTAGCGAGCATAATAATTGTAAACACTGTTTTAATATACCTGGGGCCGTAGACAAAGTAACATTCTAATGGCGATGTCGCCAGTAGAAAAGTCCAAAATGTATGGGATTGACGTTAGCTTTCGATATGTCACGTGGTCTTTTGTATTGAATTATGACTTTAGAAATGGAATCGCTTCGAAGCGAATGCCACTTGGCTAGGCCCTCAGTACTATAATAAACAAAATTTCGTTGACATAACTTTTCCATTTTCTACTTTGAAATTTTAGAATACGAAATTGGTAAACGTTGCGAACAATAGTTTAGTGAAGATTCTGGGTGTGGCCGTTACTCAACAAATCCAGAACGAAACATAAATCAACAAGTCAACGAGGTTATCAAATAATAGCAAACACGTCTGCTACAATTGCAAAATACGTAAAGGAATCTCGAAAGGATCCCGCTAAAGCCAATATTGTCGCGAGCGACTCTACTGACCCAAACCCTCATGTGTAATACACAAAAGAGTCACGTAGTGGCTGAAAACAGGACCGGACCCAGGACACTAACGGGGGCTGTTAAATCTTTGTAGGTAGTAATGAGTAATGATTGTGACTATTTTCAATATTTTTTTGGCAAAAATAAATAAATTAATAAATAAATATGAATAAACAAATAACACCCAACAGTCTACATGTATAGTCCAGAAAGCCAAGTTTAAGTTTTGCACCAACCCTCATTACGATGACTATTACAACAATTGTCCGTGTATTACGTTTATCATTTCTAACGAGCGTGCGCACAGATTAATTGATAGTTACTACGTAATACACGGACGATCGTCTTAATCGTCATCATTACGTTGCTGCAAAACTCGAACTCAGTGTCCTGACCCCACACTAGGGTTTTCTGTGTATGATAAAGTGTGAGAACATTGCAGATAAGACCTAATAAATGCGATCAGCCTATAACAGAAACACAGGCAAAAAATATCTTCCACTGCTGGACGAGGCCTTCCCCTAACCAAAAGGGAGTTTTGTTATCATTACCAAGCTTGGCAGGCGGATTGATGATCGCAGTATTGGTGTTAAGTACTCAGATGGCTGCTGCTGCCGATACTCTGGTGTAATCCTTATGTCATCTTTTACGACATCCACGGGAGGATTTCCCTAAGGAAATCGGCGGTGGTCCTATGAATAGGGAGTCCTATTCATAGGACCACCGCCGATTTCCTTAGGGAAACCACCAGACGCTACAAAAAAGGAGGTACTGCTGAAAGCAAAATGGTAAATATATCGCGCTTATTTGAACTTAAGTCTGCTTAAATAATTACCGCTTGATTTTCAAATCACGAATTCCCTGTACTTTTTTTGATTATGTTTTCTGAAGCACATAAACATAAACAGTGCTACCATTATTTCATCTATACCCCTTAAAGCTCTGAGTCAGTCCCTGATGTTACTCCGGTTAGCCCAACACGCATGACCTGCCTTTATACCTTGTTTACGGTTTTAACCGATCCCGGGCGAAGCAGGCATCCTGTGCTTTTGTGTCCGAAGACTCAGTGAACTGTTCTAACTAATATCATTGATATGACTGTTATGGAATCTTATACGTCCTTTGATGACGTTAGTGGGCCCAGTCACTGGAAATTGGTAAGATAATTGGCTGTGGTTACTCGTTTCATCATCATTAGCAGCCTTCAGGCCACTACTGGACGAGGCCTCCACCATCAAATACAATGGGAAGAACTTCCATAATCACTTCCATAATTGTTAGTAGTAGAACTTCTTGTGAAAGACTTCGTCCGGGGAAGTACTACCACCGTACCTATTTCTGCCGCCAAACAGTAGTGTTTGCATTGCTGTGTTTCGGTTTGAAGGGTACGGGTGCCGGTGAAATTACAGGAACATGAGACTTTTCATCTTTATGTCTCAGGGTCGGCAGCGCGCGTGTGATGCCTTTGGTGTTACAGGCGTTCATAGGCTACGGTAACTGCTTTCCATCTGGTGGGCCGTAAGCCTGTCTGCTTGCCAAGTAACATAAAAAAAAAAAAACACATGCTTGGCAGGTGGATTAGTGATATTTGTGTTGAGTACTCAGATGGATGCTTATGCCCATCCCCTGGTGTAATCCCTTAGTCGTCTTTTAAAGCATCCACGAGAGGAGTAGGAGGGGTTTATTCTCAGGCCGGACACATCACGGCACACATGCTACGTATAAAAAAACATGAAATTTTCGTCTCAATTTTGCATTAAACCAAAAATAACGCTTGACCCTGTCCATCGTATCAAGGATATTATCCCCTTGACAAAAATGAATGCTGACTCGCACTCAATTTCTGGGTTAATGTAACAGGCCAGGTGCCAGGTGTCCCTTTGCTCATTACTGTACCTACACAGTTGGTAAAATGTGATACATATTTTTTTTTAACCACAATATTTCTTACAGTACTTATTATAATATTATACTTTAAAAACCTGCAAAGGTATGACTCGGTAGTCACATTCGTCATAGTAAATAGCAAAACAAAATCTGTACATATAGTTAGATGCTCTTTTGTAGTTACATAAAAGAGCGAAGCAAGAGTTGGGTGAGTCATCATCATCATAATCAGCCTGTAGAAGTCCACCGCTGTACAATAGCCTTTCCTCTAGAATGCCACGACGAATGGTCTTGAGCCGCCTTCATTCACTGACTTCCTGCAACATTTATAATGTCTTTAGTCCATCGAGCAGAGGGTCTTCTTACCGCGTCACCCGGTTTGTAATCGCAACTCGAGAACCTTTATTCCCCAACGGTTGTCAGTTCTGCGACCTATATATGACCTGCCCATTGCCAATTCAACTTGCCAATTCTGAATGCCATGTCGATGACCTTGGTTCTTCTGCGGATTTCCTCATTTCGGGTTCTACCACGTAGTGAAATTCCTAGCATAGTTCTCTCTATAGCCCACTGCGTGACTTTGAACTTGTCTATACAACTACTAATACAACATATTATATTATTGGGTGATGTAGCCGACTAAAAAACCCATCTGCCGTCAAATATTTTAAATCACTAATTCATAGCAAAAATCGTTATCTACCAAATTTAAAAGAAGCAGATATTTTAAATGGATAGCTATTGGGACTAAGAGAAGAAAGTATTCTTTGTAAAAACTTTTACTAATTATTTTATGCCGTGGCATGTCGGGCCTAAAGGTAGCAGTCTGTTCTTGACGACCGCGACGCGTGACCGCGACCGGCGACCGCGGTCGCCACGCCACTCTCTAGCCACGCCCACTGATCGCGCGTCGCGGTCGCCAAGAACCGAATATACTCCATACTAAGCATTGCGTCGAGCGACACATTCGCGGTCGCCGGTCCCGGTCACGCGTCGCGGTGGCCAAGAACCGACTGCTACCTTAAGAATAAACCCCTGCGTGTACTCCTGTGGATACCGTAAAAGTTGACTTAGTAATTACACCAGGGGATGGGTAGCAGCGTCCAATAATTACTCAATACTGAACTGCGATCAACAATCTGCCTACCGAGCGTGGTTATTAAGGCAAATCTCCCCATTGCATTATATGGAGGCTTCGTCCAAGAGTGGACGTCTAACGGCTGATGATGATGTTGATGATGATGACTAACCTTAAGACCTTAAGGATTCAGCTTTTAGATACATTGTGCAAACGCACCACCAAATACCAAAAGATACCAAAAGTAATTTTTCGGATTGTGACACTTTTTGTTGTTTTTGCTTTTTTGTACAATGGCTTATATCGGGTTAATTTAAAACCATTTCAATTTACATAATAAAGCTAATATTAAGCGTTCACTCCATGGAGCTAAACAAATTTTCCATTACTCTTTAGCTTAAAAGTTTGCATCAATTAGGAGCCTAATTAATTTAGCTCAATTCATTAAACGGTATAGACTTGACTGGATAACAAATTGTTATCATTAATGGAAATGATCTCTCATTCTGAATATTTAGATAGTTATGTAATAATCTGATTTAATCTCGTTCGAAAAACCACGGTATATTTAATAACGGTTGTGAAATCGTATAAATTCTTGTATTCAAGAGACCTGATAAAATGTTTTGTGGTTGGTTTAGGTTATACAGCTACAGCTAATAAAATATTAATTACATTCACTAATTTGTTTGTTTCATTTTAATGTCCATTATATTTTATAACATTTGATATCTTTTATATTATTTTTTATTTATATTTTTACTTTACTTACTTTACCACGCCAACTTTTTTATTATATATTAGATATAAAGTAATATCTAATATATAATTAAAAAATTGGCTTTCAGAATTTTAATTTATAGTGTCGAGGAACTTCCTCTAGTAACGTCTTCGCGAGCCTTTAGAACAACAAGCAACTCAACACAACAGCACCTTGCCTAACCTATGATAATGAAATAGTAAAATGGACCTCTTTGCTTTACTTTCCATTGTTCTATGAATGGACGTAGATATTCCGTAATAGATTCTTGCATAATATCGCTTTCAAACCGGCATTCATTCACGCTGTGAAAGTAGATGCGACATTTGTCTGCACCGGGTAACTCCAGTAATCTGCCATTTGTAACAGTCTTGCCGCTTCCTCCTCTAAGGTCCAAGACAAATCGAGCTAGTCAGAGTGCCGGCTGTCTGACCTCAGTCACACCCCAGTGTACGGCAAATGTTTAAGGGATACCTACTTAGTTGTAAATGATGGCTATCGTTTAATGAGTACCAATATCTTGATAAGAAATTAGAACATTTTGTGAGAATATGATGTACCAGAGACTTATGAATAGTCCTGTGTCTTAGCACAGAGAAAAATAATATTGGTGATGATAATGAAAATAAATAAAATAAAAATAAAATGCTGGACATTTTACACAACATTATCTAGCCCCAAGCTAAGCAGAGCTTGTGTTATGGGTATACTAAATAACTGATATACTTAAAACAATACATTACATAGATAGATATTTTTTATTATACATAGAAAATTCCCAGAACACCCAGAGGCCCAAGCACGAACATCTAACGTTATCGAGACGCTAGCGTTACGATAGTAAACGTCAAATATGAACCAATCAACTTACTAAGATTTCAAGTTATCCTGATGTTATTGGCCAATATTTGACATTTGCGATCGTCTCGCTAGCGTCTTGCTAACGTAAATTATTCGTGCTGACCCCACTGATCAAATATCTGCAGACCGTACAAATATTTGCTCCGAGGCGGGAATCGAACCCGCAACCTCCTGTGTCGCAGGCAAACCTTCGCCCAACGCGCCACAGAGGTCGTCAAATGACATCAGTTTTCTGTTTATGCATTTATTTCCAACATGGTGGCCATAAAATAAATTGATGTTCATAGTTTTTGAGGTATCGTATCTCTTTGTAGTATTGAATGGTCAAAAGACAACAACATACGGTATAATGTAGGCTGGGCATGTAAAGCCAAGCATAGTAAATAGGTTAATGCTGACGGATCACTATTTGATCAGCAACTAGCAACCATAATCATTTTGGTTTAAATTTTGTAGCGTAACATTAATTAGTAGCTTTCTTCAGAAAAATATTTGGCCCGGAAATAATGGTTTTGGCTTTTATCTTTTTACTCTTCGAGGCTAGTTTTTTCTCACGTCTCTGGTCGCAATTAAGGTCAATCAATCGTAAGTTTACAAAACAACATAAAAAAACAACCAATATTTAGCCAAATAACGAAACATTTTAAAGCTCTACAGAAGGAATCCTAAGTGTGTCTACAATCCCGATAATTCTACACAAAGGCACCCTTATAGAATCGCATTCGAACTTGTACTGCATAATAGTGAGGACTTAAACGATCGTTTATTTACGGATCGCCATTTTATTGCAGCTAATAAAAGGAAAATGAAAGAACGCGACGGAGCTGTAAACCGAACGTTTACAATTAACCCTGAAGCTCTCCCACTGAGCTTTGTAAAACTTTTTCATTTACTTTTTTAAAATCCATGACACTGCGATGTTCAGCATTTGCAAACAATATTCTTGGATAATTGTTGATTCATTTTACGGTTCAGAACGTTTGTTTAATAGAATTTAGATCATTAGCCTCTATTGAGTCAATTTGGCACCTCGCAATATAGAAAGGGACATAAATGTGCGAGCCCTTGCATGCTTTACCGCTCACCCTCCCTAGTGAGCCAGACCACAGACTCGGAATAACTCTATAGCCCGAAGCCTTGAGCAAAGAGCATACAGAGCACAGAGCACTACATAAAAGAGCCAGGCGCTAGGCAAACCGTACTTTACGCTGAGTAGCAACTGATCGACTGATTCTGTAAGCAAATTCAGTTTTATTTAATAATCATTGGTTGTTGATCGATTTGGCCGTGGTGTGTCCAGTTTAAAATGAAAATGAAAATAGACTCCTCCGTCTCCTCCTATGGACGTAATAAAAGCCGTACTAAGGTATTGAACTAGGAGATGGACAGCATCCACCTGAGTGTCAGCAAGTAACGCAGCGTTCTAGATTCTAAAATATTTATCTTGAATAAAAAAGAGAGTTGAAGTGAAATTCAGCCGAACAATTTGACGAGGTGTACCTACGTGAAAACCTTAACGCCAAAACTACGATCACCAATCCACCTGCCAAGCGTGGTGATTATACCAAATATGCTTCGTCTAGCAGTGGACATCTATAGGCTGTGATTACTCAGAGCAACACGGAAGGGAGTAGCCATTCGCAGCGTTCCCCTCTGTCAAACTACAAGCCAAAGTAGGCATATGCGTTTAATAAAACTAGTTGTTATTCTGTGCAAGGTTTGATAGTGTGAGTGTCGTCATTACAGTGTTGTATTTAATAATATAATAATAATAATATATTTTATAGACCAGAACATGATGACTTACATAAAATGTGGCCCTGTCTCCCGGAATAGCGTGAGCTGTGGCCCAGGAAACAGTTCTCTCCCAAATGACATAGCAAGAAAGATTACAGTCGTCATAAACAAAATGAGATGAAAAAACATTTAAACAATTTTGAAAAAAAAACGTCGAAAACAAAAACTTACACTAAGAACTAACTCTAACTACTATGTATAGTGTATTGTGTGAGTGTGTGAGCTAACTAAAAAATATATATCAACTAATTGTATATTCATTAATTGTGTTTGGGTGGGTGCGTATGAGTTCTACTTAAGTAGGTCCTCTATACCGGTATAATCAAATGAACCTAACCATTGTGTTAATATGCCTTTTAATTGGTGATTACAGTAATTTTTATATTAAATTTAGAGCTTAACTTTGTATACAATCGTGGTGCGTTGTAAATAAATTGTCTACGAGCCAAAGAACAAATCGAATTGGGAACAGGGTAGCGAATAGTTCGTCTTTCAGGTAGAATTAACGTTGGCACTACGAAACGATGATATCTTCGGATGCACTGATATATATATAATTTGCGAACACTAAGGACTCTTAGTCTACTATATAAGAGATTTGTAGGGTACCTGAATGGAAGGTAAATCATAATTTTAAGAAGGACTCTCTGGGCTCTTTCAACTTCTATCATATATGTTTTCGGAGCACCTCCCCAAGAACTGATACAGTAATTAATGACGCATTGGCCTAGAGCCTTGTATGTTTTAATTAAAAGCTCGTCATCAGCAACGATTCTGAGACTTTAAAAAATGTATATAAAAAATGTATATGACGGACCTGACGTCATCAATAAAAGAGGGGTCGAACTTCATAATTTATTTTATTACTTCAAGAACGCTACGACAACAAGTGCACCGCGCCAAAGCCAAAGCCAAACTGCCCACTGCGGCCGCGCTCGCTTTTATACCCGAGCGAGAACAAAGGAAAGTATGGTTGGTTGCTTGTTTGGCGCGTTGCACGTGGTGTTTACAACCGAACGATGACGACGCGCCGTCACGGCCATGCTGACGTGCGTACGTCCTCGTACGCGTAGTTTTGTAGGGTTCACAGGATTACATCTGTTCGTACATCCTGACATAGTATCTTATTAAAACATCTGGACCGGTCAGTTTTCCAATTTTACCCTTCAGGTTAGTCATTGCTCAGGTCCGGTCAAGTTACTTGACCCTTCATCAATAGCTCCCTGGTCCGATCATCAATGATCCTTCAGAATCCCTTCAGTTCTTAGAACTGGCCCGGATTAGCTAGTCCGGACATACTGTCCCTGTTAGCTCCCTGGTCCGATCATCAATGATCCTTCAGAATCCCTTCAGTTCTTAGAACTGGCCCGGATTTGCTAGTCCGGACATTTTTTTTTGTCCCTGTAGCTTTGTTACAATTGGTCCGGCTATGCCCTTCTAAAGTCAAAGTCAAAGTCCGAGTTAAAGTCTGAAATCACAAAGATCATTTTGAATCGTCTTATAAACCAAAATTACTCCTGTTCCAATCCTTCAATGATCTATAACATTTTTACACATTTTTACATTTTTTTTTTCTCGATGTATCCGAGCTGTTGTTTTACTTGACAAACAAACAAGCAAAAACACGGCCCACATGACGGAAAGCAGCTACCGCAGCCTATGGACGCGTGCAACACCAGAAGCACCATACGCGTGCTGCCAACCCTGAAACATAAAGATGAAAAGTCTCATGTGCCTGTAATTTTACCGGTATCCGTACCCTTCAAACCGAAACACGTCAATGTGAACACTACTGCTTGGTGGTAGAAATAGTGGTAGTACCTCCCCGGATGAACTCTTTCACAAGAAGTTCTACTACTAACAAAAAATATTATTATTGTGATAATGTTATTTGATTCTGGGTTGAGCGAGTCTATTGACGTACGTTGAGCATTATAGCTGTTGGCTATTAAGGTACGAGAATCAGCCGACAGCGTCACATAACAACAACAACAGTCACATACGTAGTTCCGATTCCACACTATGACTCCCCGTGTCGTGGGTATCAAGAACTACGAATACCATGGTACCATATAACACCCAGATCAGTAACAAACATTTGCTGACCACACAAACACCTGTACCGCAGCGAGAATCGAACCCGCAACCTCTTGCATCTCAGTCGGCCACTCATCCGCCGCGCCACACAGATCGTCAACACACTATTCACAAACACGGTAACTAGTTACTGAAATGGTGCCTCCATTACTTTTATTGTTTCCGTGGTTAGTTTTATGAAAAAACATTACTATCATTATTACACGCGCACCGTCACGCCATCATCATCACTATAATTTTCCTCAATTTGGGAGGTTTTCAGAGGCAATTAAAAAGAAAAAATAGTTCTTAAATTTCCAGTAGATGGCAGTGACTCGACATGGTTGTGTCTTGTGAAGATTTTGCAAAAGCACAGAGAACAAATTCTCTTTGTTTTCTCTTTTTTTTTTTAGTTTTGTGTTGTGATTCCGAAGCTCGTTTTTAAAGTCTACTATAGACCATCCACACCATAATCCCTGCTCATCTTGGTCCGGTTTACTTCACCAGCGAACAGCATGAGCGAGTGAAGTCAGTGACACTGACAGTTGGTGGATAACCGACAAAATTTAGACAACCATTCTGGACTGCGCCATCTATGAATGGATTTAGAACTATTTTCGTTCAGCTGTCAGAAAACTTCCCAGTGGTCACTTCACGTAAATGCTCGTGAAAATAATTGTAAACCCTATTAGTTTCATTAATGTGTCTCAACTCATACCGGTAATTTTTCTGAAACTGCAGTATCTTTAAAGGGGCATTTATATTCTCGGTCTAACTTTTCGCTTTTAACACAAATAAAGTCACCTAGAGAGAAAGGTTAATTCCAACTAAAATGCTTGCCTCTGAAATATCACGAACAAATAAAATAACTTTTTCATCGGGCAATATGTGATAAGTTCGATCGAAAAACCTTTTACACTGGTCGGGCATTTTACTTGTAATGAGCAGATAATGTTTTTGTGTCCAACACCCTTTGAAACCCTTTAAGCTGTTTCGAGAGTAGTTACTAGTCGTCTCGCACGTAGGTTCGACGACTTCCAGCCCCCGGAACAAGCCGGGTTTCGAAAAGGCTTTAGTACCGTAGACCACATCCACACGCTCCAGCAGATTACACAAAAACTGAAGACTATGATTAGCCGCTATGTCTAGCGTTTGTGGACTACGAGAAAGCCTTTGATTCAGTCGAGACCTGCGGGGTTATTGTGTAAGTCTACTGAACATCGAATAAACTTCAAATTTGATATTGACAACTCAGTCTGGACTCCATCTGTCAATTTCGTATTGTCTAACCGGTGAACTTCGTCTGTTTCAAGCCCAGTGAATGAATGCTAATCATGATTTTGACAGTTTTGGTATTGTCTAGCGCCAAACTGAAGTTCGGAAAAGTTTTTGACGTCTTCAGTGACGTCAAAAACTTTCCCGAACTTCATGACAAACGTCAAATGAAACAGGGACCTCCTTCGATGCCTGTTTGAACTAAAATAGCACACTAAACAACTTCAGTTATGAAATAAAGTGATAATTAGAGTTTTTATTAGCAGAAGTAAGTAATTAATTCAAACATCCATACATTTGTCTACATTTATTTAATGATATTTGACTTCCCAACTTGCGAAAGTCTTGGATGATTTTACCTAAATTGAGAACACTGATATCCTCGTGAGTACCTAATGTAGTATGCTGATATCAAGGTAGGTGCTCAATAAATATATTAGCCAAATCTAAAGCTAGCTACCTACCTAGTTAAAAACTCTTAAATAAGTAGTGTGTGTGCTTGCAGTTCATGTTCTTACCTATGTTATTCTGTCTTGCAGATATTAGCACCATTGGCATTTTACGTGAATGGTTATTACCAAAAACCGTGGGGCTTATTGCCACCTTGGCCCGTTCAGAAATGTGTTGTCGGACTGCTGAAATTCTTTAAAAATACATCCAATTTTCAACTACTAAGGATGGAGCTCCCTAATGATGAGGAGGTCTAATAAATCACGAAACAATGTGGTCCACATCTTATAGCGTTCTTAATGAAAGTGAAGATCAATGACCAAGAATATCTTACTTGTAAGTAATAATCTATTATTAATAGTATCAATATAAGTACTCAACATGCACAAATTTGCTTTTAGTGTTGATGATTCTATGTGCACAATCTACTGAAAGTCCATTGCTGGACATAGGACTCCCCCATGGACCCCCCATGTGACCTAGGTTCTTCTATGGATCTCTTCTATTCAATTGATATCTACCATAGCAGCCGCTGCATTAAATTGAGAGTGTAAAAAGTATCAAAAGTGCCAAAAGTGTAACCTTATTGTTTTTGTTCCAGAATCAAAACAAACGTGGACAAGGGCTACTGAGCTCAACCTCATCACAGTGGAATGGAGTGCATATTTTATTTTAACATTATTGGTTGTTTACTGTTGTTTTCTACTTCTCACAACGGAGTTCAGTGAATTACCCTTATTAATTCAGAATAAACTTTGAAATAGGTTATCTGTTTAATTAAAAGGATATCACTGTTGTTCATTTATTTTGTTTATTCGTTTAATCAACAGCGTTTTCTTAAAAATCTAGGCAGAAAAGCATTGTGTGACAAACATAAGGCCAAACATGAATTTTACAAAATCAAAAACATGTGTAGGTAGGTACACACAAGTAAGCATCCAAAGTGACCGAGTGCCTACAAACTTTTTAAATTTCAGCATTATTATTGAAATAACCATTACTATTGCCCACTGGGGCACGAATGGCTTTTTTAGTTTTATTGGTTTCTACTTAGTTAACTACCTTTTTTGTAAGGCACGCCTCACCATCTTTCTGCACGCCCAGGATGACTGGTAGATAATTCTATTAGCATTAAGTCCTCCTAGCGCTGATGTTTTTGTGAAAGTTTAAATAAATAATAATGGCTAGAAATATAAATCAAATAGAACTATTAATGTAGTACTCCATTGAGTCAGGTAAGTATATTATGTTTGAAAATAGATGAGGTTTGCCGTGGTGTGTCCGGCTTAAGATTCTATCTCCTCCCATGAATGAATTAAAAGCCAACCAAGGGATTACACCAGGGGACAGGCAGCAGCATCCACCTGAGTACTCGACATAAATAATGCAATCACCAATCCACTTTCGAAGCGTGGTGATTATGGCAATTCCCCCCACTGTATTTCATGGGGGACACTTTGTCCAGCAGTGGATGTCTAAAGGCTGCCGATGAGTAGCATACCGATGGACTGGCAACATTGTATTGGACGCAAACAGTCAATGGATAGAAGCAGCACAAGCCGTAAGACGTAGCATAGCCACGGGCCAAAGACATTGTACCGATGACATTGTAATGGTCCCTGGAAATCAGTGAATAGAGGCAGCACAAGCCCATTGATAGTGGCATTTTATGGGGAGGCAGCAGTTATAACACCACTGTTGGACGTCTACTAGCTGATGATGAATAAAATTAAAGAAATAATATTGGGTAGGTAAGTCATTTACTCATTATTCATTATAAACAATCAAAATTTACCTTGACAAATGCCCGCACTAATATTTACCATTACCGCTAACCAACATATAGCTACTATACACTCATTAAAGTACTAATTCTACAGTTTATTGGTTTTATCTATAGTCTCAGGTAAACCATAAAGGAATTAAAAATAACACTATGGCGAGACTCCCACTGAGTATTATGTTCCTTGCTCTAACTTCATAACCGTCATGGTGAGCTTGGTTCTGCTGGAGGTATTCTATCATCACTTTGGACATCACAACGTAGTGAATACGTACAGTTGAGTGGTGGGTACTCCTCAAGTAATAGATTAATTCTGTGGCAAGGGTGTTCTTCCGAATTATAATTGTAATTTTTCCATTTTGGCCCCTTTTTTCTTGGTGGTCATCATAATATGCCAACCCCAACGTTTGGACGTTGCCTGTTTTCCCACAACCAACGCTTAGGTATTGCTTCTCCAACAATGGCCCTAGCTAGACTATCCTTTCGAAATCTTGCATGATTTTGAACTTTGAGGCTCAGTCTCATTTACTTATTCGAAATTTGTGACACAAATGATTATCACTGCCGTTTTGGTATTTAATATAGCAAAGCGTAAATAACACCCACAATGTTTCCAAACACAGTTCTGCATGTTTATTTTAACTTTTTTCAGTCCAATTAAAAGAAATACACCAAAAATAAACAAATTACAGGCTTTTTTTTTTTTTTTTTAATGGCATCTGAGGATTTTTCTCAATTTTGCCAATGTCAAGTAGCATAGATAATTACAAACATTGTCCAGTCGTCAAGTACTCTGTTATGTCATGTTCTAGTAAATCGATGGCAGTTTACTAGAATGTTCCTGGACAATTTCCACCCCTTCGAAAAGACACGTAATACACTTATTTTATTTAAATTCACTACCATGTGCAAGTTACACCGGTTAAAATGCCACCAAAATACCACGATATAACTCAAAAACACAAAAAAAACAATTGAAATAAAATAAAAAAGGACGACGTCTCCCTTCGAAAGATCAGAAAAAGTCTCAATTATAGGCTTCTCCTTTTTCTTTATTTTTGACAAAAAAACGTGACATTGCCAACGTCAATCATTTCTGACGTTTTTTAAAAACACGTTCCGTTTTAAATTTCAGGAGACTATTATTACAGCTTAGTTGCTAACAATGCAACCAATAACATAAAATTCTGTACCGTTAATGTTTGTAAAGCACATTAAATATAGTTTTCAAGTTAACAACTTACTAATACCACATAAATCATGTCACTAAGTACTCGTACTTCGTCAGTGCTAGTTAGTCATACTTCTGAAATGAAACGTGACCGAGCGATGAACGAGACCGAAAACGCGTACAGGCCAGTCTGTAGCCGCTGAACATCGAAAAAATCCTTCGGCAATACCGCGAAGGCATGTATAGTGAACATCGATTTTAGTACTCTGACAATCGGTTTGAAAGTTAGCCAATAACCCCCCCGGACAGTGTTACAGTCTTTACAGCGATGCCAACTCGACTACCGGTATATTGAAGTGTTAAAGTGTTTGTACAGCAGGGCCACTATGTTCATCAGTCTTAAAGACCAGTGAACGGATTCTATCCAATTGTAGAAAAAGGTGAGGCAGGGAGATGTTATTTCGCCAAAACTGTTCACCTCTGCATTGGAGGATGTTTTCAAGCTTCTGAACTGGAATGGATATGGCATCAACATCAATGGCGAATACATCACTCACCTTCGATATGCCGATATAATCATCATGGCAGAATCACTGGAAGACATTGACACTATGCTCGGAGACTTCAATACCGTTTCCCAACAGGTGGGTCTTAAAATTAACATGGGAACACCTATACCACCCGGTACCGGTACACGTTGGGAATGATAATGTCGAAGTTGTTGGCCACTATGTCTATTTGGGTCAGACGATTCAACAAGGAGGGTCCAACTTCAACAAAGAGGTCAACCGACGAATCCAACTCGGATGGGTAGCGTTTGGGAAACTATGCTATTATCTTCTCGTCACAGATACCGCAGAGCCTCAAGACGAAAGTCTTGAATGAGTGCGTGTTGCTAGTGATGACTTACGGCACTGAGACGTGGTCGTTAACTATTGGTCGTATAGACAAGCATAAAGTCGCGCAGCAGGCCATGAAGAGAGCCATGCTAGGAGTTTCACTACGAGATAGAATCCGAAATGAGGAAATCCGCAGAAGAACCAAAGTCACCGACACAGCTCTCAGAACTAGCAAGTTGAAGTGGCAATGGCCAGGTCATATAGCTCGAAGAACTGATAACCGTTCTCGAGTGGCGACCACAAACCAGACGACGCGGTAAAGGAAGGCCCTCCACTCGATGGACCAAAGATACCATAAACGTCACAGAAAGTCGGTGGACAGAGGCGGCTCAGGACCGTTCGTCGTGGCATTCTAAAGGGGAGACCTATGTCCAGCAGTGGACTTCCTCCAGGCTGATGATGATGATGAAGACCCTTTAAAACCACTTGTTCATAAAACTTTTAGCCTTTAAGTAAATTAATATGACTCTTTCTAGCCAGACTACATTAAACCAGAATAAAATATAAAAAGTAACTGAAGACCACTTATCTGTAAAACATCTCGAGCAGACCGGGAGCACAGGTTCACTTGCTTGTTGCTAGGATTCGGGAGTGGTGTCTTCTTTCCTTTTCCAGCGCTTGGGACAAACAGTGGCCACGTGTCCCGGACACGTGGCCACTGTTTGTCCCAAGCGCATCGTTGCACACGTCGCAGGTCACAGCGGGCTTAGCTTGATCCTATTTTTGCTAAAACAGGAAAAGTTTTTGGAAAGAACAAGCTGTTTGTCCCTACATTCAATACCACGATGAAGAAGCATTCTGATACCGCAGAAGTGATAATTTCCACGAAAAGTTGATAATGTGCGAAATCTCTTCGGGTCAGTTCATAAATTTTTCCTTTCAATGTAAATCCTGTAAGCAAGACACGGTGGTATGTAACTACTGGTGGTACTGCGGTGGTCGCGTCTGCGGCGACACATGAGACTGCGATCAACTCCGCTAGCATCACGGTCACTGCAACTACAGCTACAACTACAACTACGATACCGTGTTTCCTTTCGCGTAGTTTGACCTCGCAACAAGCTACGCAAATATCGACCTCACGAATGCATGCCGCATGAGCGCCATCTCCGCGGCCTACACGGCGGCGTGGCATTCCACGGCGTTCCACGGCACTTATCGCGAGATCAGGATCGAGGCAGTCGACACATTTCACGTGGCTAAAACAGAAAACACAATCGCAGCGCGCGAATGTTACACAGAACAAAGAGGTTATCTCGACACGTGCTTTGCAGACATTTTTTAACAAAAAAATCAGGATGATATTTCACTGGATTGACCGAATTTGAGTGGGAGTGAAGATCGTATCCCACTTCTGATGACGGATTAAAGGTCCTGACGTCATCAATAAAAGAGGGGTCGAACTTCATAATTTATTTTATTACTTCAAGAACGCTACGACAACAAGCGCACCGCGCCAAAGCCAAACCCAAACTGCCCACTTTTTTTTTTTTTTTTTTTCTAATGGACAAAATGCAGTTGGCCTCAGACGGCCGATGCTGCGTTACCGGACTTTTGGTGAGCGCGGAAGGCGCTCCACCTTAAAATTAGGTTGGGGCAACTAGCGCAAGGGCACCACTTAGGTACGGACCTCGGCTTGGGCCGTTGCCAGGTTGGGAGGAATAGGAAAACGCCCCGGAACATGCATGTAACGGTTTAGGCGTGTGGTACAGAAGGTACTGAAAAGACTGGAGGATAAGAGCAAACGCCCCGGAACATGCTTGGACCGGTTTAGGCGTATGGTACGTGTGGGGTTCAGACACCCATTTATGGGTCTGGGAACTGGTAGGAAATCAGAACAAACAAACAGATTGTAATAAATTACAAGCGATACGCCCGTCCGGTCCGAACGTTGCCCAAGCAATGACATTCCACGGGGGCGCCTCGATCGCAATCGCTTTATTTCAAAGGCTGAATACCACATCTCTTCCTTTTTAACAAATTAAAAATTAACAATTGCTTATTTCCAAAAGTTAACTTACTATTCTTATTTTACTATATACCTCTAGTGATTTTACAACATAAAGTAAGCCATCATTATTCTAAAGTGATACTTCTAATGATTTTACAACATAATTATTATTCTAAATCGAATTTTATTTTAACCAGTAATTAAACTACGCCGTTGATGTAATTTTTAATTAAGTACCTATACAATTATCGATCTCTTTACTAGGTACGCTATTATTGTCCTCCTCAATTTCTTCATGATCACAGATGTTCCAATTACTACCTTCTACTCTTTTCAAGTGTAGGTATTATCTTCCAACGATACTCCCGATCTTCCTGTATCAGAGCCTTCCAGATTTCTGATCCATGTGCATCGCAGAAGCAGCCTACACCTTCTGTATAGATAGATTGAAGTAGTTCCCACCTCTGCTTGTACGCAGTCTCCGGTTAGACAGGTTAAATTCTGGTGGCAGACTTGGAAGACTGTGGCGTATTCAGATAAGATAGGCGTTGGGATGGGTTTGCTACTCAGTGATCTGTTAGGGCAAGTTGTCACAAATAATTGCTTTCCAAATGCCTTCATTCACAAAACTTAAAGATACTACGACACCACTCTGATAATACAATTAGGTGAAAGTGTGGTGTCATGCGATATGATATTATTAGCTAGTTGTAAGTTAGTGCAGACAATCAATTAATTTTTAATCTTAATTTAATGTTGCACAATTTGACATGTCGTCATAGAGACGTTTTGTATTTTAATACTAATAATTTTATTAGAAATTTTGTTTTGACACGAGATACTGTTGATACATAGTATCTTGAGTCAAAACAGACGGCAGACATAGTAAATTAATAATTGCTAAATTGTTAGCATTTCATATTTTTGATCTCGTTATAAGTATCTACTATAACGCAGTTCACGAGCTCGTGGTTAGAAGTAGGTAGTACTAATGAGGGTAAAAGGTAGGAGTGTCAGCTGACAGTCATTTAAACTAGTTCGACAATGAGAAGGCCGGCCACATAAAATGTACAAGCCCTTCCCAGCAAAATCTTAGGCTTAGAAACATTTTTAAACAGTTTTAATGTACATTATCATGTATGTAACTGAACACTGGATGTTACAATTTTAGTTACTCCCTTATTATGAGAATTACAATATTGTAAGTTCATACAAACGCAAGAACGCCATAGGGTTCCTTAACTGTTGTTTGAAATACTTTAAAATGCAAGAAACGTAAAGATGTTGCAAATCTCACTATTGAGAGGACTATTGAGCTGTTGAGCTAGAGCTGCATATCATTGTGTGTTTACCGTCCCCCTGACGCAGACTTCGCGTTATTTTAATCCACTATGGAAAAAGTATAGCTCAAAACTTTTGTACGTAGTAAAATCCTTATAGTCTGCGGAAATTTCAATATAGGTTAGTTCTTTTTCTGAGAGGCTGCTTAATTTGTTTAAATGTTTTAATTTACATTACCTCTTCGAATAACCAACAAGAGTGACACTAACAACATCCACCTGTTTTGATAATATTTATTGTAGTAGTGTTCCAATTGATACATCAGTAATTAAACATTTCACCTCAGATCACTATGGTCACAGCACAGTGCTTTAAATACTTGTAATTTCACTTATCACAGATAGTCGCATTATGAAATTCCACGGCAGTATTGATTTAAAAATGCCCCTTGTACGTACCGTGCGTAGATGATCCGAATGACCTTTTTACCAGTTTGTCTAAATTGATAAGTGAGGAACATAGTGAGATTGTAAAGCTAGAGCGAATGTCGGGTTAGCTGATTGGGCTACAACCCTATATGAACTCTATACGGCTGGGGAATCAATGTTGCACGACCCAACGTTTATCTTGTACATAAAGAACTATTCCAAGTCCTTCAAAAAGTTTGTCATACATTAAAAACATTGCATTTGAGAAATTCAATAGAAAAGTCAACAAATAAAATTAATACAACTTGGAAATTAATAATGAAACAGGTAAATCTAAACCTTGTAGTAACCAGATGAATTTAAACATAGACAATACTATGTTATCAAAAATATTCAGGTCATGAATGCCTTTGATAGTTTTTCTCTAGTAATTGAGCTAGGTGCTGATATTGCGCCGTGTATGGCCTACATTTTCAATAGATGTCTTGACTAGAGTCTTTCCTCATCTTATGAAACATAGTAAATTTATCCTTTGTTCAAGTCTGGAAATGATAAAGATCCAGGTAACTATAGGCCAATTTCTATATTGCCTGCTTTAAGTAAGATCTTCGAGAAACTTATTCTTACACAGTTATTGTCACACTTCGACCTCCACGGACTTCTTCAGTCATTCATTTGGAATAACTAAGGTTCATTCGACAGCCGATGCTGATACCATGCTCTTAGAACACATATTTGAAGCGTAGGAGAACTCACAGAACGCGATCGTCCAAAGCTTTTGACTGTGTGTGGCATGATACATTAATTTCCAAGTTAAAACATTATGGCATCCAAAATCAGACAATTAATCTTGTAAATTCTTACTTATTCAATAGAATTCAAAAAGTTGATGTTAGTGGTGAAAGGATCGACTATTGTCATGGGGGTGCCACAGGGTTCAATACTAGGCCCTTTTTATTTCTAGTTTACACTTTCAATCTCTTTTTTTACATTATGTGGCATAGTTCTGTTTGCTGACGATACTTCTTTGATTTTCAAAGTTGATAGATCTAAAGCAAATTACGATAGAGTAAATAATTCACTGTCGCGAGTTCTTTTAAATAATGTTTTGATCACAGTAAATAATCTTTTGCTTAATGCTAAAAACGAAAAGCATCAAATTCACATAGCCAAATGTAAAACATTATCAAACTAAATATTAAAATAAATGGGAAGACACTTGATCTTGTTAAGTCTAGTATTTTCTTAGAGCTTAATATTGATCCGGGGGGTCAGTGGGCACCGCAAATTGTGGCTTTAGCTGGTTGACTTAGTTCCACTGCATATGCAGTTTGTATGTTAAGGCAGCTTACTGATGAAGCTACAGCTAGGCTTGTTTATTTTAGCTACTTCATAGTGTTATGTCATATGGTATCATGCTGTGGGGTAAAACAGCTATATTTCCAGCTATATTTGTCTTACAAAATCGGACAATACGTGCCATTTATAAAATGAAGTCACGTGACTCCTTGAACGCCTTGCGTTTCAAAGTAATCAATATTCTCACAGTAATTTCGCAATATATCTATGAAATATTATTACATACACATAAACACTTGGATAGTTGTATGAAAAAGGGTGACTTGCACGGTGTTTGGATTTATAAATACAACCAAACTAAATATACCAAAATTTCGATTGAAGAAAGTAAATGGGTCTTTTATGAGGAATTCTGTACAGTTCTATAATAAACTTCCAGAAGGTGCATCCAAACATCTTTTTCGAAGATAAATGGAAATTTCATATTCATATTTATATCATTTATTCACCGTAGGAACACTGGGAGCACTTGGTTTTGTTATGGTGTACATATATTTTAGCGGCCGCACATAAGCCTTGTCAGATAATTGCTACATCTGATTTGAGCTGATTTGCTATAATATCTGTACTTTTCTCTTTACATGGTTCTATTATATTGTTATTTATAAGTAGGTATACTCATACTGATACTCATACTCATTTATTAAAACCATAGGAACAATTATTAAGAACACTTGGTCACGTCATACATTATATTTAGAAATTAGGTTATATCAGAGACTAGTTTTACTAGTCTCTGGTTATATCAAGTGGAGCGTGTACTGTCTTATAAACTTTTGCTGATGTTTATTTGCATTTGACTAACTTTCTTAGGTTTTTAAGTTCTCATTTAATATGTATCAGCAACTTCCTGCTCCGAGGCACCACACAGGCGCTTCCCACCTTGTGGTAAGACATATCATCAAAGTAAGTCAAGCCGTGTTTGTTGCCTGATTCTTCTAGGCTTGAGCGCGTTGGAACAGGAGTAATTTTAGTTTATAAGGCGATTCAAAATGATCCTTGTGATTTCAATGAATAAAATTCATTTCATTTGATTAACAGAGGGATCAAAATGCACTACCTTAGAGTACGTACCTACATTAAACATGTGTAGGTATCGGAGGTTATTGCCATTTATCGCTCCATACTGTCACCATTTTGTAGACATTAACATTCGTCTTTTAGGCAAACTTGCGTAAATATATACGTGGCACAATTTCAATGAGTAGGTACAAGTTTAATTGACTCATTAAGCAAACTTGCGTAAAATAAATACGTGGCACAATTTCACTGAGTAGGTAAAAGTTTAATTGACTCATTGAAAACAACTTTATAGAAGCTCGTAACACTTTTGTCCATTCCCTGGAGTTGGTTCACATCAACAAGAACTTTATAGGTAGTTATTTGCTATAAGCAAGGTACCAGAAATAAACTCATAAATTGGTTGACATGAACTGGAACATTTTGCCTCATTATTTTGTCATTTCATTATGGTTGCGACGTGTTGCGAGATAATTAGCCACCATAAATTTATTTCAAATAAGAGGGTACTTAGTAAAAACTTTTAAATTCGTGTGGCAGGTTAAAAATCAAGTCAAAAATATCTAGTTACGACCACGTTACGACTGATTTAAATCACAAAGAATAAGTACCCTTCCTCGAGTTTTAGAAAAGTTTTCCATGTATGTCGGTATTCAATTAACACAACACTACGCAACTTTTAGTCGAATTATCGACCAGGTACTCACAATTTTTTATCCTCGTCGCCAATGTGGGGTTCAGACACCCATTTATGGGTCTGGGAACTGGTAGGAAATCAGAACAAACAAACAGATTGTAATAAATTACAAGCGATACGCCCGTCCGGTCCGAACGTTGCCCAAGCAATGACATTCCACGGGGGCGCCTCGATCGCAATCGCTTTATTTCAAAGGCTGAATACCACAGTACGGAAGGTACTTAAAGTCTTCGACCCCGCCGGCTGGGTCGCTGTATTTGTGTAGTGTTTACTCTGTCGTGATTGGATGGCGACGCCCCCGCATTCGCGGCGGTGATTTCGTCATCCGGGTCACCAAGAACGTGTCTTGGTCGACGAAGGGATTCCAAACTGCCCACTGCGGCCGCGCACTCGCTTTTATACCCGAGCGAGAACAAAGGAAAGAATGGTTGGTTGCTTGTTTGGCGCGTTGCACGTGGTGTTTACAACCGAACGATGACGACGCACCGTCATATATCTTATTCTTTTCGCAGTGACAGTCAGATGTTGTTGCCATGTTAGTTTTATGTTATTTGGATGTGTATATGCGGAATTGCGCTTGTGTGCACATTTCCCCCCGCAATAAATGACAGAACTATTTGAATGGTAATAATATCGCTAAGGCTACTCCCTTCCGGCCCGTGACAAGTCCGTGTTGCTCGAAGTGTGATTATGATGGTGTTAATTGAAGCTGTCGTTTTTGCAATTGACTATTCAATTAAATGATAAAGGCATTCTAAGTGAAGTAAAATGTCACAATGAACGGTCTTAAGCCTCCATTAACAACTTCTTGCGATTTTTACAATGTTGTATGGGGCCATTCATGTACTGCATCGCGTCCGGTACACGGGCGCTATCTAAAAACCTATATTTCTCAGCGGCTATGTGGCTTGTCTATTGCCATTAAAATTCGATAATTATTTACGTAGTGAATGATGATATTAGTGTGAAGTTTAATTGATCAACCAAATATTGTTTTTCATATCTCAGAACTTTATGCGTCTCTAAAATTCCCTTTTCAACATCCAATTGCCTCTAAACCAACCAAAACTTGGTGTTCAACGTTCTTAATCCTATTTTATATCAACGACTGTTAAATAATTCAATTACTTAAAGCTAAGTTATAGCTGGTTGTCTGGTAACGTCTGTATTTCTTCGTGACATTGATGGATTGTGTGTCGTAGGCTCGTAGGCGCGAATTGTAAACTTGCCAAAAATATTTACAAAGGTATCCCAAACTCGCCGCATTTTTCGACATTGATCTATGATTGTTCCTCTTTTGTAACAGAGATAACATTGTTAGGGAACATGTTAAAAGAATGTCGCCTTTGTTTTTGGTTGAATTACGTCCGGTCATTCAAAAACATGAATGGAAAAATTGGTTTGCAGGAGTTACTTCTATCCTGCTCTCCATCATCGATGCCTTCGGACACACTTCAACGGTGTTGCCACCAACCCAAAGTCCTGCTCCGTTACTTTAAGGAGCTGAGCTGGCTGGGGTAGGGTTAGCACAAGGGGACAATGCACAGCGGGACGTCAGTGCAGATCTTAACACCCCCACTCAGAATTAGAATTAGATTAGAATTAGATACGGGTTATTTTTTTTATTTAGGTAACGTAGCTACAACCCGCCTTGTGGTAAGCAATTAGCATTGCCTATATGCAATCATATCATCAGCTGGTATATATCCACTGCTAGATGAGGCCTACCCATGCATGCATAGCGTTCAATCAATAGCGTGCAATGTGCAATGCTTTGAATTGCATGTGTATGAATTGTAGATCCTTGGCAAGTGCTAGAAAACGGTTAGATATTGTACACAAATTCTCAGTGAGCTGTCTCTTATGTCTAAAAAGCCACATTCAATTACGAATCAATATTGAAGGAATAACAATTCTGTTTTTATACGGGCAATACTATTTGTTTGTCAATAAAAAATCGCAAATAGCATCGGAGCGATCATAAAAATGACATAATCGTCGCATAAAATGAAAGGGTGCCAATAAAAGGGGTCCCTTTTAACGAAAGATATTATTTACTGTTGCAATATCAAGGGCATTTGGTGGATATAAATCGCTGAGGCTTATTTTATTTGGATTTTCTCTAAGCACGTACCTACGTTAAGTCTGAGAACTAGCAGTGTTGTTATCAAACTGCTAGGCGGTACTGATTTAGGGTACTGAGACATAGTCACTAACTTATAGGCTCAAACACAATAAAAAAAGCTTAAAGTCCTGTATCGGGCTAAAGAGGTCCGTAGAATAACCAAAATTACTGGCAACAGCTCTCTGGAAAAGCAAGTTGAAGTAGAAGCTTGCAGAACCGACAACCGATAAAAAAAAGGAACCATGATACCAAAAACACACAGACCTGGAAAAAATATTTACATATCATGCAAACATTTGTTTGCAGTGGGAATCGAACTCGTACCTCTTGCGTCTCAGCCGGTTACTCGCCCACTGTTCCAAGGAAGTTGTCGAAAAAATCCTTCAAAAAATAAAGTCCATGATAAAATTATTTATAGCTACCGAGCTATATAGGATCCATATCCTTTATCACACTTCTATAAATACCGTTTAGTGCGCCAGCTAAAGAATTATTTATAGCTAATATATTTTATTGAACCCTTTTAAATTTATCTAAATCTATTATCCGTGGTCTCGTTTCATACTAGGTTTATGGATAGTTGACAGATTTATTTGTCATAATCTTGTTTTTCCACACTAGTACTACATTTTCTTATCTTATCCTATTAGTATTATAAATGCAAAAAATTGTGAGGATGGATGGATATTTGTTACTCTTTCACGCAAAAACAAATGAACGGATTTTGATGAAATTTTACAGCATTATAGCTTATTGGAAATATTATATCATTAGCATAATATAAACATTATAGCCTATATCAGAATAACTTTTAGCTTATAACTTATAATCATTTATAATAGAAGTTCAATGCGGGTGGAGCCGCGAGCAAATTATTATTAGTGTATATGTATATGGTAATACCTTAGTTAGTTAGTAACCGTATGTTAATGATAGTACAGAAAAAATAGCTTGATGAATTATTTGAGTTTCAGTCAGGTTTTGACGTGGCAGACTTCTTTGGCATAGCGTTGAAAGTCACGGCAATTTTGTTTTGATGATATTATACAATGGTCATAATAATACGGCCTGAGTTCAATAACAAATTAATGAAAGCACCAAACTTACTGCACTTAGAAAAACCAAATTACCTCCCAAACTATGCAATATATCGAATTGAAATAAAAATCTTAAATCTAAAAAAAACATCTGATAAAAGGTTTTTAAACAAGTAATATTTTTTTTAATTTTTGATATATTAAGTTTTCAGTTTTTTTATGACATTTTAAGTGTCATTTCGCCCTAAAAAGCTCTGAATAAGATGTTGGGATTGATGATGATGATGATGATGTGATGATGATGATGATGATGATTTATTATGTTGATTTGTTGCTCTCTCTCTTCTTTGATTACTCAAAGAAATTGTAGCCATCTGAAAAATAACTGCCAATATTAAAATAAATAGTTTTACTGGTATTACCTGGCGCACTGGTATAGCGCTGCATTTCTCCCAGTGACTAAGAAAAAACGGAGAAAGGCCGAACCTCTTACATATCTTTATGCCGAAGCATTTCTGGGCTAATAAGCCCAATATAAGGCAGATCGTTTGCTATAAATAAATGAGTTTGCAATTTGTATAGGTAAGTTGCACAATAAAATATAGAATCCAAAAATCAAAATATAGAGACCAAAAGTCAAAATATCAGTAAAGGTAAAATGTTACATAGTGCGAAAAAGTTCAACAAACGGGCTTGATTGTTAAAATACGGAGTATGTTTGTTGCAGTTTTCTCTCTATTGAAATTTGAATAAAGTAAACCAAACCATTTTATTCTAAACGATTGCTGTTTCCCTATGACTCTGTATCGTTTTATAATTTGATTGATTTATTTTGATTTGATTTTGACGTGGTTTCGATTAGCAAAATGATTTGTAACAGCAAATTCCTTTTAGTCCCGAACGGTTTTCCAAACAAAACATAGCTATTTTAACCGTACTGCCACTCGATCTCTTTATGGGAGGGCCATCTCGCTTTCATCCCAGAATAAACACATTTTTATTCCGATCTCATGCTAATAAAATGCAAATTGGGCCCTTACGGCTTACGGTTTGGCAATTTTGGACAAATGTTTCCTATTGAATTTTATTTGATACCTTTAATTGTTGACTATAATGTTGTTACTATCTGCAGCTTATACTTGGCTAATACGCCATGTACGAAACTTAATAAATGTAGCAACATCATCATCTCCCAGTCCTTATCTTATTTTATGTAGGGTCGGTACAACATGCTTTATTCTTCCATTCCTCTCAATCAGCTGTCATAAAATAAATAATTAAAGGTAATTGTTGACTATAATGTTGTTACTATCTGCAGCTTATACTTGGCTAATACGCCATGTACGAAACTTAATAAATGTAGCAACATCATCATCTCCCTGTCCTTATCCTATTTTATGTAGGGTCGGTACAACATGCTTTATTCTTCCATTCCTCTCAATCAGCTGTCATAAAATAAATAATTAAAGGTAATTGTTTGTAACTTCCGCCCCCTCATTAAACGCACCCCCCTCATTTATACTTTTTTAACCTACCTCGGAACCTACTTAAAACTCTTAACTAAGAACTTCTATATTTAACTCAACCCCAAATTTACTGTTACCCTCGAACTATTACGTACTTACTTTACTGCTGCGGATTTATATTATCATAGTAGGTAATGCATGGATCTTTGAAATGTGTTATGCTTTACTAGATATGGGTTTTCTGATATTAAGTTTGGCCAAGGTGATCGTCTAGTTTTAGTGGTAGGACCGTACGTTGTGTGATCGCAGTAATCCGAGTTCTTTTAAGTTATTAAGTCAAGTCCTACACTACCTATTTTATTTCTAACTAAATTTTCTAATAAATAAATGGTACTAAATTGAAGGGTTATTTACGAAAATGATAAAGTATTAATAAAATAAAAGGGTTATACCTAATAAAGTTATAAACTAATATATTACTGTTCAATATTCTTAAAGAATAATATAATTTAAACAAAGAATATTAAAGAATAAACTTTAAGATCGAAAACTTCCTAAGACTAGAATTTAAAAATCCTTATTTAATATTTAGAACGGTAGTAAAACTAGTATATTTATAAATGTTTATCCTATAATTTCCTATTACATCCACTAGTATTCTTTATTTAGAAACTTTTAATTCCTATATCCTAAATGAATATATTTAGTTTGATATATTTAGTTGAATTTCATAAGATATAAACATCATTTAATAATTCAAACTTTCTACGAGTTTATTAAATATATATATGAATACTGAATCAGGGGGTTGAAAATCATTTTGAAGAAACCAATTTGAAAAGCAAAAGACTCTGCTTTTCAAATCGATGTCTGTTTAGTTCTTTATGGGGGCAAACAAAGGGCCGCATAATTACATTTATGCAGAATGTTTAAATCCGCATAAATAAATTTATGCGGGACAGTACAGCCTCCTCCCCACTACTGTCTTTCCAAACCAACGCCAAATATAAATATATTTAATAGTGGAAAAGGAACAAATATTTAATAGATTAGGAAAACTCCAAAGACAATACCTTTAAAATTAAGGGATGATATTTTCAATTCCCTTTTATTTAGGTAAAATATTTATATTTCAATATATTCATAAACTGAATATTATCTCTATTTTCATACTTGCAATAATAATGTTTACTCTATGAATTCCAACCAAAAGTAAACTATATTGGTTTATAATACAAATAAGCTTATTTATATATAAGCTATAAGTTTTATTGTAAAAATATTTCTGGGAATTCTATTGATTCCTAATAGGGATAACTATTTAAGAAACTCTATCTAAGAATATTATAGGATTGTAAATATAATATATATATTTAAATATATGTATTTATTAATTGAATAAAGTCTTATCTTGTAACTTTCTAATTAAGTTTAAACTCTATTGGTTCATAATTCGAATAAGTTCATTTATCTATAAACTGTAAGTTTCAACTTTGTTTTTAAAGTTTCTGGGATTTCTATTGAATCCGAATAAATATAACTATTTACTCTTTAGATGAATGTTCAAACTAAGAATTTCATCCAAGAACACTTAAAAGTTCATGATTAAATAGGTATGTCTATTTAAAAGACAGATGTTGGGATTTCTATTGATTTCGAATTAATATAACTATTTACTCTTTAGATGAATGTTCAAACCAAGAATTTCATCCAAGAACACTAAGAGTTCACTATTAAATAGGTATGTCTATTTAAAAGACAGATGTTGGGATTTCTATTGATTTCGAATAAATATAACTATTTACTCTTTAGATGAATGTTCAAACCAAGAATTTCATCCAAGAACACTAAGAGTTCACTATTTAATAGGTATGTCTATTTAAAAGACAGATGTTGGGATTTCTATTGATTTCGAATAAATATAACTATTTACTCTTTAGATGAATGTTCAAACCAAGAATTTCATCCAAGAACACTAAGAGTTCACTATTAAATAGGTATGTCTATTTATAAGACAGATGTTGGGATTTCTATTGATTCCGAATAAATATAACTATTTACTCTTTAGATGAATGTTCAAACTAAGAATTTCATCCAAGAACACTAAGAGTTCACTATTAAATAGGTATGTCTATTTAAAAGACAGATGTTGGGATTTCTATTGATTTCGAATAAATATAACTATTTACTCTTTAGATGAATGTTCAAACCAAGAATTTCATCCAAGAACACTAAGAGTTCACTATAAAATAGGTATGTCTTGATTAAATAGGTATGTCTATTTATAAGACAGAAGTTTCCGTTTATAACTTGAAGGTAATTTATTCATTTAAGAATAATGTTTAACCTATGAAATTCATCTTAGAATATTATAGGTGTGTACTTATATAGGCTTGTCTACTTTTAAGGCAGTAATCTCAATTGGTTGCTTGAAATTAACATAGAACTTAAATAGCTAAGAATAGGTACGATTATAACTACCCGCCTCTTAAGAGTTTATAAACTCAAATTGAACTGCAGGCTCTTAATGAATTTTTGATATGAATAGGACTAAGCTCTTTTAGACTCTACGACCTATTTTAGAACCAGTAGCACCATGATTTGATGATGGTAAATATTTATTTATATAAATATGGCCATGATTTGATTTCATTCAGTGAGCTTAATTGTTTTGACTTGAAGAACTATCAGTGGTAAGTACTAAAATAATTGACTTTGAATATAAAGTAGCATAGAAGAGGACTGACAGTATTTTAATAGATCTGACCAGGTACACCAAAATCGTCCTTCTATTTTAGATGGGATATCTATCTTTGCTACAACTTTGGACACTAAATTATATTCAATTTTGAAGTTAATAATGAATTATTTGACTTCAAAGTAACAATCCAAAATCACAACTTGAGCAAATAAATATTAAATAAATCTAACTTGTTAATTTAAAAATGAGATAATCCGATCAAAGAAACTTCTGAATTAAATTCAAAATTCAAAACATCTCTTTTAAAAAAACTTAAGATAGTAGGTATCAGTGTTTGATAAACTCGTTTAGGGACATCAAGGTCCTCCCTCTATTCTAGTCAGGATTCTCTTTGCACGGCTTTTTGCTTGGCATGTGTATAAACGAGGATATCAAAATTGAGTTCTCTTTCTCCTCAATCGATACCACTATGTAAATAATTGTGACTAATTTCTTTCGAATTCAACACAGAAGTTTTGTAAAAAGGTTGGATTTTAGATTTATTCAATGAATAAGATTCATAATAAATAATAGACTGTAATTCGAATACGCCTGTCAGAAATAAACCCTACCTAATGGTTATTTCAAAGTGTAAGTCAGATTAAAATACTCGACAATAATAATAGCTGGGCTATTAAGAATGAATTCAAATGTTTTTAGGAGTAAAATGTGATCAATAATTTCAGTAGACACCTGTAAAGTCAATTAAATTTTGTTTGAAGAATACACATGAGGTTCAATAAATCAGAATTAAAATCATACGTAAAGGTAGATAGTACACAAGAGATCAGTAGTACCTGTAAAGTCACATAACACAATGGAAGAACACAAAATGGAGTATACAGATAAAATTTGTCACACAGATGAAAGACAATCATACAAACAGTACGTATCAAAGTCGATAGACTCCAATAAAAATATAGAAAGAAAACACAGGATGAGTTTTTTTTATTTGTTTAATATTTAATATTTTAACCAGGTGTCTAATGCTCCAAAGACCAACAGGTTAAGGTTATACTAATGCATGCATTCCTTAATACTAAAGACTACGGGATGGATGGGAAAGGTAGTGTAAGGATATGTTAGTAAGGTTTTATTCCTTCAAATGGCTATCGAAGCGTTTCCAGTCCGACCACCACTTGTTAGAATAAATGGGAAAGGTAGTGTAAGGATATGTTAGTAAGGTTTTATTCCTTCAAATGACTATCGAAGCGTTTCCAGTCCGACCACCACTTGTTAGAATAAATGGGAAAGGTAGTGTAAGGATGTGTAGTAAGGTTTTATTCCTTCAAATGGCTATCGAAGCGTTTCCAGTCCGACCACCACTTGTTAGAATAAATGGGAAAGGTAGTGTAAGGATGTGTAGTAAGGTTTTATTCCTTCAAATGGCTATCGAAGCGTTTCCAGTCCGACCACCACTTGTTAGAATAAATGGGAAAGGTAGTGTAAGGATGTGTAGTAAGGTTTTATTCCTTCAAATGGCTATCGAAGCGTTTCCAGTCCGACCACCACTTGTTAGAATAAATGGGAAAGGTAGTGTAAGGATGTGTAGTAAGGTTTTATTCCTTCAAATGGCTATCGAAGCGTTTCCAGTCTGACCACCACTTGTTAGAATAAATGGGAAAGGTAGTGTAAGGATGTGTAGTAAGGTTTTATTCCTTCAAATGGCTATCGAAGCGTTTCCAGTCCGACCACCACTTGTTAGAATAAATGGGAAAGGTAGTGTAAGGATGTGTAGTTAGGTTTTATTCCTTCAAATGGCTATCGAAGCGTTTCCAGTCCGACCACCACTTGTTAGAATAAATGGGAAAGGTAGTGTAAGGATGTGTAGTAGGGTTTTATTCCTTCAAATGGCTATCGAAGCGTTTCCAGTCCGACCACCACTTGTTAGAATAAATGGGAAAGGTAGTGTAAGGATGTGTAGTAAGGTTTTATTCCTTCAAATGGCTATCGAAGCGTTTCCAGTCCGACCACCACTTGTTAGAATAAATGGGAAAGGTAGTGTAAGGATATGTTAGTAAGGTGCAACAGAAATCGAACCTAAAATTCTTGCGTACCAGATGACCATTCATCCATAGTACTATGAGCCATGAACGGATATCACCAATCGTACTCACCAGAAAACTCAACTGAGTAAAATTTTCTCAGTTATTTACACCGAAAAAGGAAGGAACTAATATCACTATAGGTAATTAATAGTTCAGGTTTAAAATGAAAAACCTATGCAATCATTTCGTTAACCACTGTAGGTATAGGATCACAGCCCGCCTATGATTCCCGAAACATCCAAAGACCAACCGAAATAAAAATATTTTTCTTTATTCGGTGGTAAATAATACCTCAGGAATCCCTATGATTGCCACTTTAGTTGGTCTCAATCAGAGGTAATCACTAACAACGAATTACTATCCAGTACCACTTTAAAAGAATTTACACTTCACGAAATGATTCCATAAGTACACACAAGTAGGTAGATAATTACTAGATCTAAGACTCACATTTGTTCTCGTCCACGTTCCGCGTACCAAAAGAGACCGAACATTCGCTGCATCGGCTTTTATCATGCCAATACCCTTCCCCCCTTGTACGTCTCCGTAACTCCCCCCGTCGTCTCCCCCGCTCGCACCGTCTCGTTCCCTAATCGCTCTTTGCCTGACTTGTGCATTTGTTGGTGTTTGTCTACCCACATAAACTTTTTTCTGATGTCTTTGCGGCAATTAGAGTAAATAAGTACTATTTTGCGTTGACAAAGATTTATTAAAATCTGCTGATCTGACCCTAATGGATCCTATTTTATTCCTAAATACGTAAATAAGTCGCATAGCCTTCTCGATGGTCTATATTACGTTATCCTCACTAAAGCTGAGTGATAAAAGGAAACAGATTTATACCTATCTTGATTAACATGTTTTGTGCCTACTAGCTGTTGACGATCTTCGTGACACGGCGGAGAAAATATTCGATCGAGACGCGAAAGGTAGCAGGTTCGACTCCCGCTGTGAGACATATGTTTGTATGAATGAACTGTCCTACTACTGAACCAATTCCTCCACCAAGTATTTAAATTTATATTTAAGGTGACCCTATAAATATTTGTCGGTAGATACTACTACGTACCTATTACTTAGAAGACAACGTAATCCCATTATTCTGCCTTACACATAAGATAATTTAGCCTCTTTTCTTCAATGTCAATTGACGACCTCTGTGGCGCAGCGGGCAAAGGCTCACCCACGACGCAGGAGGTTGTGGGTTCGATTCCCGCCCCGGAACAAATAATTGTACGGGCCGCAGATATTTGTTCAGGGTGTTATCCAGTATCTGACGAAAATGACTACTACATCATTTGAACCCTCTCATAGTATCAAAATGGGCTAATTAGAATTGTTTCCATCTTCTGATTTAGATAAAGACCCGCGCCGTAGGCGATCCCATTCCACTGAAATCGACGAAATGTATACAAAACAAGTTATTTTCAATCCAATGAGTCTTTTATCAATAAGAATATAGAAGGTACCTTCAGTTTAATCCTAATAAAGTATCCATACAGGTTCTGACTCCTATCTCCAAGTAATTTTGTTTAAAAATTTGGGTTGAAAATTGTTAACAAACTCCTGCTCAAAACCCATGAGCAAACCCCTCTCACCCTTTCTTTAGGCATGACAAAAATCAAGTGATTTTCAAAACTACCATTCCTCCTTTAATAAAAGCACACAGAATGTTTTCCGTTTAATTTTAAGGAAGTTTTAATACATATTTTTGCTTCTCTTTTAATCTCTGTTTGTTAGGAAAGCAAAGTGGAAATCCACTATCATAACACCTACTTAAATTCTATGAGCAACCTCCTCTGATCTTGCTTGTAAATACTTGAAGGTAAATTGTATCTTCCTTGAACAAAGTTTCCTAACAGAGTACCTAGGTTACCTTAACTGCGTTCAGATTTAACTTTCATTTATTTAGTAAAATAAGTGAAAGTTTTCTGGTCTCTAATGAGATCTTAAACTTAAATAAATTTATAAAGTAAACGAATCTTTGTCAGTACTATGATTAGTTACATGTTGACTATAATGTTGTTACTATCTGCAGCTTATACTTGGCTAATACGCCATGTACGAAACTTAATAATTGTAGCAACATCATCATCTCCCTGTCCTTATCCTATTTTATGTAGGGTCGGCACAACATGCTTTATTCTTACATTCCTCTCAATCAGCTGTCATTTTAGAACTCACACTTTCTTACCCGTATCATCTTTTACAGAATTCACCCAATTTTTCTTTGATCTCCTTTACTTCTATTTCATATTAAATACACTTTTAGTACACTTCTCGTAACATTTCCTACTACGTACCTATGTCATAAATTTCATTATTTACTTACTCTTACAAAGTACACTTTGTATTTACATTTTCAAAATTGCTTGCACTCTTAAAGGCCACAGCTGAGTACGCAAATAATGAAATTTAAACTCATTACAATTTACATGAAACAAACACAAAAATTTAGTTTCTGAATGATTTATAATTTCGTTACCCATCTGGTAATTGACAATTATTTTACTAAATGCGAAGAGAAAATAAAAGAAGAAATAGAAGATTTAAAAAAAACCATAGTAATAATGACCTTGGATCTGAGGATGGAAAAAAACGTGGCTGCAAAAGCGCTGAATGACCCCAATACTTTAAAGGAGTCCAAAAAGAAGGGCAGAAATTAGAAAAGCCCTTTGTCCAGCAATGGAACACAAAGTACAAGAACAAAACGAGAAAAATCTGTAACTTTTGTGATTTTTCGCCACTTCCAGTCACAGTTATTGGTACACGATGTTGTTTTCCTATAGTATACTCCAATTAGTCGATCAATAAAACGTGGTGCTATGCTTGCGTTTGCTTGGTCGTTTCTCAATTGCGAACGTCAATACGTTATGACAAATAGAAGTGTGCAATATGTGCATGGCATAGTTAGTCTCGGAGAGTGTTTACAGGGTCGGTTTATCCCTTGGGAGTGAGAGGGGCAATAGGAAAATTAATTAATCTTATTTGTTTTACCGTACCTACAAGATATAAGGATAGGTTTAGAAAAGATAAAATATACACAATATTTAAATTTTATAATTGTATGTTAATTAAATACAGTTTTTTTACATTGATGGTGGATGGAGGCGTTTCGAGACTGTTCATCATGGCATTCCATGTAGGAGGCATAATATAATATGTCCAGCATTAGACTTCTAAATGCAGATGATAATGATGATGCTATTGATAAAAATAACAGGATCAATGGACAAACATACAGGTAGATTTGCAACAAAACAAAGTAACAAGGATCTGATTGTATTCAAATAATATATGTAAAAACAATGACTTTTTTATCTGTGTAAAATTCACACACCGTACATTATACACAGTCACTGATATACAGCCATATTAATGTCAGATGATTTAATTCTGATAGAGAGAGCCATCTATAGACTTTAGAAGAACTATTAACAAATTTAACTTGTCACAGAGTAAAAATAAAACCTTTCATTACTCTGAAACCCTTATCCCTATTAACCTCTTCAAGACTGGAAGTGGTCATAAAAGTATTTAAATTGTTTGGTGGTGAACCGTGGTAGTTTCGTCCTAATAATAGGGCTCCTCTATCTCTTCCTGTGGATTGTAGTCTCTAAAACATGGCCCATTGTATTGCAACTAATTTATTTGTAAATTATTTTGTAAAACTATTGTAACTTGTTTTGTATATATCTGTTTGGTGAACAATATTATAAAGAGTTCTTTTTTTTTTACTTGTGTAAATAGTTAAATTAATTATGAAAATGGTTGAATGTTTGTTGTGCTTTCACGCCAAAACGGCTTGGCCAATTTTGATGAAATTGTGTAACCAAATAAAAAGATTAAAACTTGTATATTTTTTATCCAGTTTTAAGAACCGTTTTAAGGCGACCTCTAGTAGCAATACAAACTCGAATGACTCCTCAAACTATCCAAATCAAACTCGAAACGTTTTATCCTGTTACCCCAGGCAGGGAGTCAGGACGCCTCAATAGGGCCCTGATTTTAAACAGTCAATGTGAACCCAGCACACGGTCTCTACAAATTATACTCAAGACGTACGTTATCCGACATTTTCTGTTTCATAAATCTCCATTTAGAGCCAGCGTGCCAGTGAATAGGCTCGTTAGTCATAAATAACCGAACTGTGGTCGTTATCTTTCATTCATCCGTTCATAAGGTGAGCGGGCATACTTTTTCAGGGAAACTTTAAAATTTTGTTGGGGCTTCTTTCAGACTTTTATGGCACGATTTAACGTTCTCTTTAGGACATTTGTAAGCTGTTGGTAGCTTGGAGAAGGTAAATAAATAATTCTGAGTTTCTGCTTTTGTTTCTACGTCAAGATATAGGTATACCTAGTAACTAGTAGTTTACCCCAAACTAAGATCTAGCGATGTTCTATTTGTGGTGTAGCTACTGAATGACCTAAGTCCACAGGTTAACGATCTACGTAGTAATTGGTTTGTAGAGGGGAGTATTTTTTACGATAAGTAAGAGTAAAAACAACGTTTTTATAGATATCTGGCATTTCTAGAACTCATACCTCAATTGATCATAATGGAATCGTAATCCTCACGAAAAATGTAATTAAAAATAAAACAGAAAAATCGACCGTGAAAAGTAGAATTATTAAAAAATACATTTACAACTAATTCCCTTTCACATGACACCCCAGAATATCTTGTGTCTTTTTCAATCCCTTTGCCCCCTTTTTTATAAAACCTAAAACGGTACCACTTATTAAAAAATCGCTGCGTTAACTTATCAAACTAAATATGTATTAACTCTAGACATTTTCAATTTCATTAAAATCGAGCTAAGAAAAGTTATCGTGCCCATTGCTGCAGCATATTACAATGATTATTTAGTGTGACCAATAAAAACAAATTAAAAATTGTTGTTTATTGAAACTTTATTAATAGTATCCATGTATTTAAACTGCAGTTGAATTCCTGGAAGCCAACAAAATGCCTAAAAATATTTTAATAACGGTATAAGGGTTTTAGAGTTACTACAAAATAAGAGAGAATTTATTAAATACTTAAAAATATATACGTTGTTACAGATATTTACGAGATAAAAGCTTTTGGCAGTAAAATGTTTGATGCCGACATGTTTGTTATATGTATTTTCGACAAGAAGCCGCATTGTATCATGACTTTGTTGATATTTTATGTACAACTCGGAACTGAGAACATAAAACACATGAGCTTAATTCGTTTAGCAGTAAAAACTATTAATTTGACTGTGGTTCAGATAAGTACAATATTTTTATTCGAGGAAACCCAAACTCTAATCTACAATTTAGCTGATTCACAATGTGTAACAAAATACCCCTTTAAGCTTAATGCGAGGGTATTTCACACGTCATGGCAAACAACTATAGTTCTATGAAATAAGATTTAAATAAAAGACGTACGATTTTGAGATGATAATGTTAACACTGAACAAGATGATAATCTTTGTTCTTCCAAAGTTCATTCACCACAGGTATGAAGAGTATTAAAAGCTAAGTATACTGAGCAGAAGTTAAAGGATTCGTGCCAACTTGTAACTCGGTATCTTCCACAAGTCTGTACATTTGATAAATTACCCAATTTTAATTCGACTTATGCATGCTCAGTTTCTCTCATACGAATGAGTGCTAGCTCACGGAGAATAGCTGGCTATCTACAAACAAAGGAACAAGGATGGAACTTAGTCCGAGGCTTTTCTAAATGCAAAATTGTGGATATGGCCTCCGACCTCCGAAGTCTATTACTGCTCCTATAACAATAATAAGAGGTATGGCCATAATCACCACGCTGGCAGGCGGTGTTGGTCACCGTTATATTCATGTAGAATATTCTCAGGTGGATGATGCTGTTGCCCATCCCCTGGTTCCCTTAGTCGGCTTTTACGTTATCCGTGGGAAGAAGTGGAGGGGTCTGTTGTTAGGCCAGACACACCAAGACAAGCAATGGTCCTGGTGGTTACGTACTAAAGAATATTTTATTTTGACGTCATGACATAATTTTTTGACTGGACGCACTGGTGGTGATAAGAGGGTAAATAAGTTGAGCTCCTTTACGTTGCATAACCAGCAAACAATTGGAATAAATAGTGAACCAGCCGTTTGTTCTAATTTACCTGTGACTTAGCGTTGTTAAAACTTGCGGTAAAGTTTCATGTCAGTAAT
The DNA here is from genome assembly GCA_951392215.1 of Epirrita christyi. Taxonomy (NCBI): domain Eukaryota; kingdom Metazoa; phylum Arthropoda; class Insecta; order Lepidoptera; family Geometridae; genus Epirrita; species Epirrita christyi. The sequence goes on along the minus strand of OX595849.1, from coordinate 5,704,019 downwards.
TAGCTTTACGTAATTCGGTTATATCGTTAATGCCACTCCTCCTAATTTTAACTTTTGCAGACCAATTTACAGTTGAAATTTAAAATCGAGTATATATTATGAACCTATCTACCTATACGTGTGAGTATAGTATGGGACAGCGCAGTATGATAAACTTTTAACTCTGCTCCAAATTGACATGACGAGGGACGGACGGACGGTAATCGCTTTGTGTTTGTGGAAATTGGAATTCCGCTTGATGTATGCTTATTTGCTAATTTTGATATCTAGGTCTTCATCCACTTTGTCCTACTTCTAAATAATTTTGAAAGTTTGACCACTGATAAATATAGATGTGGTTTTTATGGATCTAATTTCTTCACCATCAGCACTTTAGGCGTCTACTGCGAGGCCTAGTCAATGGAGAGAATTGCCATAATCACCTCGCTTGGTAGGTGGATTAGCGATTGCAGTAGGTATTGGTGTTGAGTACTCCAGTGGAAGCTGCTGCCCAGTAATCCCTTATTCGGATTTTGCTACATTCAGGGGAGGAATCGGAGAAGTCTATTCATAGGCCGAACACATCGCATAGCAAGGCTACCCATTGCACCCTTAATCTTATTTTTTTTTGTATATTTCCGTGCGGTGATCAAAAAAGAGTTTTCTATCTATTTACCTATCTAATTTAATATGAAATAATGCAAATCAACCTAGTAAAATACTGAAGTAAAAGCGTGAAATCTACATCTTAAAGAAGGCACAATTTCATTGGATTCAGACACGAAACACAAACATCTGGGGTAAAGTATCTCATTTAAAAATTCAATTAGACTCGACAGTAGTTTTGTAGGGCTTATTCTAGATGCCGGGTAAGCCCCGGGTGGCTAGGTATAACATAAATTGTAGATTTATAACTTGCTTGGCAAGGAAAGCATCGCGAGAAAACCGGTACAACCTAGAACTATAAATTTTAAGACGCGTGACACTGAATAATTCGTATTTGGCCCAGTGAGATTAAGCCATAAATATTGTTTCTCAATTTTTTTAGTTAGTCCCGCTGGAATTATGATTGTTTTCTATACGGGCATCTGTATGAAAAAGTAGAGGAAGGCTCCCGATGGACTTAATACCTTATAAATGTCACAGGAATTCGGTGGATGTGGGCGGTTCAGGACTGTTCTTTGTGGCATTTTATAGGGGAGCTATGCTATATGTACTTAGTGGTACCGCTCTAAGTTATATCATATTAAGATTATATAAACTTACCTATTGCATTGTTTGCTGTTGTCGTCTCGTCGATGTCATAGGAGCTGTCTAAGAGATTTCACCAGGGGTTGGGCAAAAACAATCCTACGGGTACTCAGCACCAATACTAAGATCACCAAAACTGTCTAAATTACCTACTAAATGTAATTTAAATATACTACTTGGCTCTCACGTACCTACACCTCTTCAAATTTTTTGGTTTTGATTACGCTTAACTTTCTTTCGGGTTCGAAAATCTAGAACTTTGCGAGCCTAGCCAAATGTATATTATAATATCTTGTCCAATTATATATACAAAAAAGAATTATTTAATGAATTAATGAGTTTTTTTTTCTTACTGTTGATGATGGAGAACAAATCTCAATCTCTAACCCTAAAGAATGCGGTCTCCACAAAAGCTGTTTGTAAATCGTAGAGATCATTGATGGGTCATTATTATCCATCAATCACTATTTCACTTACCTAGGCACTTTCATTCAATCAGCACGTATGGTCAGTGCTAACACCAGCAGCCGCATAAACCAGGATACAATCATGCTGCGAGCCCGGAGGTTGCGTAATGCTACACACGTAAATGACACTTCAATCGATGTTATATACGGAGATGGGTATTGTACGTTTTGGTATGCGGACTAAGTACTCCGTCAGAGGGGCTAATTTAGTTTGGTGTAAACTATCAAACAGAAGAGCATTTATCACACTTAGCACTATAATACATTTTGTTTTAAATTTACCCCTTACCTTTACGGGTTTCGTCATTTCTTACTGTCCGTCAGTGTCCGTAAATTGAGAAATGAAAACTCCAGGTGATAAACGGGGTGGGTTTTTTTATTACAATATTATTGAATATTGTGGTGTACTTTTATTTAGAAATAAAGTAATTGATTGATTTGATTTTTATTTGCATACTCCATCGTATAAGGTATTGTTAGATAGGTATTTTTTTTCGATAAATTTTCCGTTGCATAGTTTTGTTTCTCTGTTTTTCTAAACAGATGAATTTTAACACCTACGCACATTAAATAAAACCTTAGATTAAAACATAGTTTTTTTTTATTATACCGAAATTCAGTTCACTCGAGAGGATAACGCGTAAACCATATTCTTATTTCCATAATATCTTTATTCAAATGGAAATCGTCACTTTGTAGTTGGCTAACAGAGTGTGGATGCATATGACAGTGAAATTGAATTAACAGTTGCAGCGCGACGCTTATACACCCTGGCCGTACGATTGGGCCAATAGGTAGACCAGCATTGGTGAAACCAAAAGTTGGCCAAACTTTTGCTTACACACTGTCATAGAACTCCCGCAAACACTGACGCGAACTCTGTGCAATTGGCCAATGCGTGAACGTACTTGGCGTAAGCATTGGCGTAAGATCCTTAGATATGTGGACGAAAAACCGACACTGCAACAAAGTTCGCCGCCAAAGCCAAAACTACGCCAAGAAACCCAGCTGGGCCAACGTGTACAAGCCCCATTATGAAGAGTGACACTGACATTATTTGAGTATTCCCTGTGTAACAGAGCTGTATACTTGTAATGGTGGAATTCATGTAAATTGAATCAAATAGTTCAGCTGGATTAGACTGAAACTGTCATCCTGATCGGTCTTGAGTAACCTAATCGACCACCTTCCTGCAACTAATATAGTTTTAGGTAACGATCCTTTAATGGGACTTTCGGTATTGTCAATACCAAAATTGTGAGGCAAATAATATATTCGCTTCATGTTTTTATATGACCGTTTTTTGTTGGGGTTGAAATACAATCAAAATGTTTTTTCCAGTAGGTACAGATTTCCATTATTTGATATTTAATTCGTGTTTTTACCAACGAGGGTGATTTGAAAAGAATAATAACCGTTTGAAGTTTGATCCGATGAATTGGTGCTTACAAGTTTCATAATTTTATCTTGATAGTTTGTTTGCTCATAGAAACCAAGATTATCTGAAATTGTCTGCCTACACATAGTATAACTAATATACCTCTGTACATTGAACAAGTAATATTAAGGTTCGTTTACACGGTAAAAGTAGATGCTGTCCTGGTTCACGTAGGTTTTAGGCGCGTTGCAGATTCTTGCTACCAAATTCATAGCATGAAAAATAAAATTAAAGTGGGGAAGTGTTTGTCGGACTACGCACAGTAACGAGTTCCGTAGTAAGGATATAGTAGTTTATGAAACTTTTACATAATAAAGGTTATACTACACTCGTGTGATACTATAAAAAAAACTCACACTCGTGTTTTAAGACCAAATTATGTGCAGTTTCATACACTACTTTATCTAATCTCAAGAAATAGGTAATATTACATTTTAAAGTCTTGGTAACATTTATTGTAATACCATCTAGATTGTGCCGGTAAGAGGTTCATTAGTTCGTTGCAGCTTCAAGAATGTCCGGTGGTGTAAATTTTTCTTCAGTATCGTTACTGGCGATTTCAGACATTTTTTAAAACAAAAACTAGTTTGACAATTGAAATTGGCGTAAAATTACAGCTTATAATATTTGCATTTATTTGTAAACGTTTAGCGCCAAAATCCATACGCGCGTGCGTGTGCGGCCCACAGATTATGTATAGAAAAACTGCATTGCAACCTCCTTGGTCCAAGTGAAGTTGTATCGTAATGGAAAAAAAGTTATATTATGATACAGTTGTCCCTAAAGCAGCTGTATCTTAATGTAATTTTTTAAATTTATTTCTGTGGCATGTGCATAAGGACTGTCATTTTAGTTTTGTTTTAAGTTTTTTAATCTTTATATTTCAGTATGAGAGTAGATAAAATATTTAAAATTCAAAGTTAATAATAGCGTGAAACCGAAAATATACCATATTTCAAAAACTACACAACATATCTTATTCTAAACCATTATCTTTGAAAGTGTTTTTTTTTATTGTACCATTTACTATATTTTTTTCAGAATTTTTCTACCCCCTTACTCGAAAAGTTAGTCGAGAAAATAGTAGTTAGTTAGTTTAGTTTACGACTTTAGTTACTTTTTACGACTTTAGAAGTGCATATAATCTAAACACTTATTGACTTAAATAAAACAGACATTTTCAAATATCTCTATTATTTTTAAAGACCTATTTAAAAATATCCAAAACGCTTATATGCATATGTATTTTTTTCATCCATCTCGCATTTGCCATTCCTAAATTTGTAATTTCCATTTGACTACTGTACCGTTTTTCAAGGTTTCAAGTAATTACTGCGGTTTGTCCGATTCAGTCCAGTACGAGTTCAAGTTCTTCGCGCCAAGTAACTGGTATCGTCTCAATTTTCTTTTAAGATTTTTCATAAGTGTATGAATATCGTTCGTTAGGATAGAATGGGAATAATCAAGAAGGGAGGTAGACAGCTCTCATAAAGAGCTGGCTATAAGAAAAGATTACCTAGACTGTTTTACTTGCTGTCCTGATCTTTTTAAGGGTAAAGCCCGACACGTAAGTCTGAATTGCAAATTTTACGGTACCTCAAGATTTATAAAAGATTTTTTGAGTCAAGGGATGATTTTTGTGAGATTGGTACGTGAAAACTTCCATAAAAACTTTTTATAAAACGCAAGTTTTCTTCAAAGTAGCGGCGAGAGAACAATGCTGATTTCTTTCATAGTGTTCCTTTGAAGTAATATTTTTGAATCTGTTTTTATTTTCTTCAACGTTGTACAATAGCATTTTTCTTTAAAGCGCGACAGACTAAGTTATTTTTTTTATCCACAATTAACGAAATTGCAAATGAACTACTTTGTTGACCACCTTGATGGCAATTTATAGGTTTAGGTTAGTATTAATAGACCAGGCTGACCTAACTGAATATAAGAGTTTTTTATCGTAAACTACCAGCTGTGATACATTTTAATATAAAAGTTTCTTCAAAACTATTGCCACATTGTGTTGAAAATTGTGACTTTGTTCAAATAACGGCAGTCTCTACAAATATTTGTGTCGGAAATGGTATCGGCACTTCAGCCAAAGATCTGTACAACAACGCTTCCTTTCTAAAAATGGAAAGAATAAGTTCTGAATTCTGTCCAACTAAAGCTTACTTTGCCACAGTGTATCTAAGTACTATATTATTAAACATCCTACTAAATATTTGCATGTTTTTTGTTAATCACAATCACAACTTGTCGGCATTTAATAGGTTTACTTGATTGAATGAGATCATTTAAATTTGGAACAGAGTTTACCTATTAAATGATCTGGATAAAAAATAGACTTCTTTTATCCACATATTTCCTCAATTGAGGCCGGGAGTGGATGCAAATTTTATATATTTTCAAAATTTCAGTGACTTGACCCAATTACAAAACCACGACGTTTCATAGACATATATTTTCCATAGGACACTTTTGAAATCACGTTACTGGCGTCTACGGTTTGTTTTACCATGCCTTTGTTAGCCTTACAAAATACACAATGGTTGGAAACTATTGCAGTAAACTAGAAATATCACGGAAAAGGTCGAAGCAGAACCTCGAAACAAACGACCCAGTTCCCTTTCGCATTCTAACTTTACAATGTTTATAAGCATACAAACAATTGAAGGTAACTTTTTATGAACAAAGAGTAGTGTGAGTACAAAGAGGTTTCTCTTTGCAGTTAATGAGGTGCTTTAACAAAGCTTTTTGCGCTACTCAGTGAGCTAATACTATCATAGTGCTAAAGTTGAGTTGATAACGTAGTTATTTTGTACTAGTTCCGTTACTAGTTCTAGTGGCCGCGACTTCGTCCGCGCGTAGGTAGTAGGTTATATTCATGAGGAGTAAGTAGGTAGGATAGACATACTAATGGCTAGTCTAATATACTAACCCCTGATTCATAATTATTTTTAAACCTATTTTAGTTAAAATATGTTTTGTCCTGTTTTGACGTATGACATTTTACATCAGAGAGAAGAAGACAAAAGCTATTTTAACTAAAATAGGTTTAAAAAATGATTATGAATAAGGCCCTAAATATACTAGAGTACATATTAACTGACCTTCAAAAGGGGTGAAAAGTGGGGTAAAGTTTGTGTGGGGAAATTTAAAAGTGCAACTATCAACTAGAGTAATCAAAACTATCCTAGTTACTTATTTCGACTACAAGTTTACACGAAGGGAAAGTCTCATCAAAATCTGTTCAGTAGTTTTTGCGTGATATAAGAACAGACAAACAGATATCTATTTTATGTTCGACATTTCAACGTGTAAAATATTTAGTATTATAGTAGACAAACTGAGAAAGTAAACCCACATACCGTATAAAGATGGCAGGTTAGCAAATAAAACAATGTGTTTGTGTTTTTTATACATAAAATTCAAAATGTTATGGCTAGCAACATATTAATTACTCACTGATTGCTCGGTATATTTCAAATAATACAAACGCAATCTGATACATGTATATATTTTGTATATCCTGAATTCTGTTTTTGGGAAACTATGTTTACGGCGACGAAACATTGCAATTTGTAAATTGAAAAATGTAGACTGATGTGCCATTGCTGTTACAAATTCACGAACCATTTCATTGTCCGTAAATTTTAATTTGTCATTGCTAAAATTATTCTTGTTTTTTTTCGTTATTTCACTTTTTTAGAAACTAACAATTTTATTGCTCTTTAATTTAGGTGCTGTGGTGTGTCTGGCCTTAGATAGACCCCTCATTCTCCTCCCGTGGATGTTGTAAAAGCTAACTAAGGGATTAGACCTCGAAACCTACTACAGTGGTTATTTACGCTGCAAATGTAAGCGTTCAAAAGTTTTATTAAAAGCCCTCGGCACTAATGATCTATTTAGCTTCGAGTGGATTTTCATTTGAAAAGGAAGCATTGCTTGTCAACAAGGGATTAGCGGTACGAGAAAGTTTAGCAAATTGTGGTGGCTGAGTGCGGTGCGCTGTCGAATTGTAGAGAATTAAGCAATGGGACGTGTTCATTGTGCATAATTACTCTGCTAGCCGATGAACTCAGCTAAAAAATATATGTTTGATCTGTTAAAATGTAAACAGACAGTAACGGGGCTATCTAATCTTATAGGTACTATTAAACGAACAATACTTGTATACATGAAATCAAATCAAATTAATTTTATTCATTGAAATCACAAGGATAATTTTGAATCGGCTTATAAATTAAAATTACTCCTGTTCCAACGCGATCAAACCTAGGAGAATCAGGCGACAAACACGGCTTGGCTTACTTTGATGATCCGTCTTATCACTAGGTGGGAAGTGCCTTGTGGTGCCTCAGAGCAGGGAGAAGCTGATACATAGTAAATGTAAATATAATATTTTAAATGCGAAAGTTTTTATGTTTGCTTGTTGCTCAGTCACGCTGTAACTCCTCGTGAGCCAAGCGACCACGTGGACCCCTCGCTGCAAAGGAATCCCAGGATAGTACAGGTGTAGCCGGTAATTCTTTATTCCACCGCGATTATCTTCTTTGCTTTTCTTCTGTATTAGTTACCAAAATATCTAGCTGCCCTATACCTACTTGAGTCAGGATTAAACCCACGCTCATAGTCGTCTGGCCCTTTCTGCCTACTGCCTCCCTGCTCATGTTGCAACACTAGAGACTTTATGTGCTTGATTACGGCTTGCTTAAATGATGTAAAAAATTAATAGGAAATCATATTAAAACAACCCGGTTGTTTTCTCTACCCCTACCTAACGTTAGATATAGGTCTTAACGGTTCCCTTAAGGAACCCTTAAGACTTCTCTTCTCTTACCAGGGTCTATACCTACAGGGTCTACAGGGTCTACAGGGGGTACTTAGATAGGCTACCTACCTATACCTACCTGACGTATGGTGGACCTAAATCACCCCGCGACAATACACATCTATTTATTTATTTATTAGGAGGACCAACAGCTTAAATTAGAAACAGAATAAGGTGATAAGAAACGGAGAAGCCATTTACCGGTCCTCACGGATAAACACAGAGTTAACAAATATAAAATGCATAAAGCATACTACAAGAATAGTAGCAGGCCAAGATAATAATAAGTCTAGCACGCAATACAACAAACACAACACGCAGAATTGTTGCATATTATGTAGTTACTTATCTACTGTCAAGTTTCTCGAAGAAATCACTACCCAGCAGCCTATGTATTTAACACAAAATATAAATTCACAATTTCGTCTAATTACGATCTTCTACATCAATTAACCAACTTTAATAGAAGACTGAATTGATATCGTAGTAAAATCAAACAGCGTTTTTAATATTTAGCCGATACCTAAAAGCTGCTTTCGTGTCAATTATGTATAATTACATCAAACAAGCGAAATATTCAATTGGGAAGCACTTCAAATACAGAGCTTAATTTGCGCGCACGGCAAGCATTTCTGTGGACAAAGGTAAATATTTACCTTTTGTTTATTGGTAAAGTCAAAGGTCAAATCAACAGCATTTTATTCAAAAGCTATAGATTTTGTTTACTGTTTGGTCCACCAGATTAATTGCCCGAGCGAAGCGAGGTTTAGTGCTAGCTCAAGAAGCTTTCGTATATAGGTGGGTATGTTTAATGGCAGTTTGTTCTACAATTACTTTCAAACCTTTAATCTAATTGACATAAAACTCAATTGACATAAGTAGGTTGTTGTTATCAATATAATTGTCAAGTCGTGTATGAACTTAGTTGGCAAAGAACTCATTGAGCTAAGGGTGAATATCGAAACATTGCTCAGTTTCAGTTTGGGGCGAACTACTAGTTACACTCAACTCAAAATGTGAACTTGGGAACCAAGCTAAGGATATTTCAAACACAGTATCTGATTTTAACATACGTATAACATAACACTCAACAGTCACATACATATTCCTGATCCCACACTAGGATTCTTTGTGTCGTGGCTATCAGGAACTACGAGTAACATGGTACTACAGCACCCAGACCCGAAACAAATATTTGCAGATCATGTAAACATTCGAATCCGCACCTCTTGCGTCTCAGCCAGCTATTCGCACACCGCGCCTTGGAGGTCGTCGAATTTTCTTTGCATGACGTCATTTCCAAGACGTTTCGTGTATTTAAACATTACGTAAATCCTTATTATGGCAAATAACGTTAAGAAGCGGGTTAACGCCTGAGCGCCACAATAACTTGGCGAAATGAAAACTGATGAAAACGTTAGCATAGGCCAAGTTTAACACACAAAGCTTCACTCGAGCGTATATTTACAGACAAAATATCATTTTTGGGCATAAAGGATTTTCTGGTTACGTATTCAGACGGTGGATTCTGCTTCGGCAGTCCTTTGTCCGTGGTGAGAGAGTCGTTTTTATTATGAAAATCACGACGCCCGACGCGTGCTTATGCGCCATTTTGAACTCTAGTACCAGACACCTAGCTTTGTTATAAAATGTAATATTTTAAATAATATACGCTCAAAAAGCAACTCTTGTGCATTGAAGCGGATGCTAATTTTGAAATTAAAAGTGTCTTAATGACGAAATTACCGTTTTATAGTACACATAATATATTACATGTTAAATTTAGTTTAGTCATTAATAGTAACTATGTTTGCGCCTAGTATGGAGCCGTGATAGTCTTAGCCTAAGAATAGGACTCCTCCAACTCCTCCTGTGGATGTTGTATAAGGAATTACGCCAGGGGATGGGCAGCAATATCAACATGAGTACTTAAAACCAATTTGCGATCACCAATCCGCTTGCCAAGCGTATTATAGCAAATCTCTCCATTGCACGCTATGTATGCTATGGGGCAGGCCTCATCTAGCAGTGGATAAATTCTGGCTGATGAAGATGGCTGTGTGAAACGTGTGGTCTGTCATTGCGGTTTGATTTTAAGGAAAAATTATAAGAATAGACCTTCTTAAGCACCCGCGTTGGCCACGTCTCTGCCATTGTTTTTTTGTGAGTGACTTGCATTAGCGTCCGTAATAAAATATGCTAGTCATATTTTTCCAAACTTATCTAAAATTAAATTTAGTTTGTTATGATGTGTTATCTAATTAGCTATATTGATGGTTGATTTGTGTTTGAGATAAATTTTATCGATGCTAACATTTGTTAAAAACAATCTATAGGTCATCCATCGCACGCCGTAAAAGCCAGCCTGCTGTGAACTTTGTCGAATTTAAATACGAAGCCCACCGCCACCGTGATTTCTTTAGTAAACCGCTCACGTAAAATTCTGCCCAACACCTGCAACTAACGTCCGGTTCAAGACACAAGAGATTATCAGTTTTTTTTATAAATAGGCCAACGTTCTTATCAGCAATTTATCAGGCATAGCAGGGTCTACAAGACAAATCTTGCATCCGCATTATTCCTCGCGATTTTACTCAAAAATATGTCTTACTAGCTACGCCCCATGGTCCTGCATAAGTCTCGATCCGTTGAAAATATTGGGGTAAAAGGTAGCCTATATATTAATTTAGGGTATAAGCTATTTCCAATCCTCAACCAAATTGCTGTTTCAAAAGCTGAAACAGCTGGAGCTTTTCAGTTTGAAGGAGTAAGAAAATACTGACAAACTTTCACATTTATAATTTTATTAAGATGAGATTTATGCTGATTCCCAGTACTGTACCTAGTACCCATTTTTTTAATTCAGTTCACAAATATAAACTTAATAATCATACTAATTTTTTAAATGTAAAAGTTTGTGAGCATGGATAGATAAACGGATGGATAAATATTTGTTACTCTTTCATGCAAAAACTACTAAACAGATATTGATGAAACTTAACAGTTAGATAGTTTAAACATCAGAATAACTTATAGGTTATAATTTATAATCGAGGTTCTACGCGTGCGGAGCCAATAGAGGTTCCACGCAGGCGGAGCCGTGAGCAAATGCTAATAGTTTTCCATAAAATTAGTATGTATAATTAAATAAGATTAATTGCACATAACGTATATAACAATTTGAAACGGTTTAAACTTCTTTTGCATCTCTCTTTGTCTAAAAATTTTTCGCTATTGTTTTGAGGCCAGTGTGTCTAGAGATTTTATAACTTGTACCCTTTGAGTTTTAACTTGTATTACACATTTTATGCTAACAGTCTTTAACCCCAAAGATGCGATTTGTGTTTCAATGAACAAGAGGTTACTTCTAAGCGGACAAACCATGCAACAGACTTTCACATTTTATTTATGAAGTTTGCCTCAAAGTGCGTAGACACTGCTACGGCGTAGTAGCTCATCATTAAATAAAAGTAAGTACCTTAATATAATCAAATTTCATGCTTCATTGAGCATAATATTTTCTTTATGTCTGTAATAAAAATTTATTAAGAACGTCTGCAAGTTTTATATTGAAGTTAAAAAACTAAAAAGTCTGGCTACGAATTTAAGAAACCCTGTTTTGTACACCTACCTACTCTGTATTGTATCATCATCATAAGCCTATGGAAGACCATTGCTGGACATAGGCCTCCACAATAGAATGCCGTGATGAATGGTCTTGAGTCGCATACATCCACTGACTTCTTGCTACTTTTAAAATGTCTCAGGCCTTTAGCCTTTCTTACTCGATTCTGAGTGTATTGCATCGTTTTTCGTTAATATAAAATTAATTATCGAGAGAGTAGAGGTAACTTTAGTTTGAATCTTATGACGATGTTATATTTAATATATTATATTGTAAAAAGGAGGGAATAAAGTGCTTGGTGACTTTATACACTCTTTCTTAGTTTCATAGCTGCTGGTAGGTGTTTTGGTAGTAATGAGAAATCCAGAATTCACTTATAATTATACATTATCTGTGTAGGTATTATTTTATCAAAGCGAGCTCATTTATTTCAAGTGTAAACAGTCCTTAAGCAATAAAATAATATCATCAAAGTGGGGTGATTTTTGAACAAATTGGAGGGCTCTCCACCGTTTGTATGGCGTGTCAAGTACCATCCTATTTTCTCGACTGGTATTTTCCTTATCCAACCCAAAAATATCCTGGCTTTCTATAACATCATCATCATCATCTTGAAGACATCTATTATAAGACAAACTTCCGCCATAAAACGCCACTATCGAACGGTATTGACACACCTCCAAAGCTAATCAATGAAAAACAACATTTTGTTAATATTTTTTATCTATTATTTGTGCTTTATCCAAAAGGGATAGTCTATTCTATTAAAATATAATTATATTGTATATCATATATAATATGTTATGCTTATCAATATTATATAATAATACACTATTTTATTATACCATCGCCAACAATTTTTGCCAAAATCTTTTTTTTTATTTTTATTTTTGAAATCTTGACAACCCTAAACAAGAATTAAATTAAAATTAACGTTTCTTAAAATCCAATTCAACAAAGGCCCAAAATAATGTAAGTAATATCGTTTGAGATCTCGTAAAAGCTTCATCTAGTAAAATTAATAAGACATTCATTTGAATTATGTTTAATTAATCTATATAATAAGGTGAGTGATGAACGTAAATGAGCGTTAAAGATCGTTATTACATGCGAGTTAATTAATTATGAAAATCAGATATTTGATATCAATTTTACCTTTATTAGAAACTCAATCAAAATTTTAATGAAATTGTTCTTTTTAGTGATTTTTAATTGGGCTTCGTGTTATTAACTATACAAAGGTATAAGATAATTAAAAACTTCTGATTATTTTGAATAATGCCTGGTGAGAGATAAAATTCGTTATCATCATAATCTGCCTGTAGAAGTCGATTGCTGTAGAATGCCACGAGGAACGCTTTTGAGATCTCTTTCCACTGTCTTCCTGTGACCTACATACAGTGTGGTAGTCCTCCACACTGCGTCTTTCGGTTCGTGTGAAAACCTTTATAGATACGTATATAGTATAGTAGGTACGATTAGAAAGCTAATTTTCATAATTATGTTAAAACGAAACTGAAAGATGTCCGAATCGAGACTAAATTGTGATTTGACTGAAAACTGGTATTAATAACAATTTAGTCTAATTTCGATACATGGCAGCCGAGATTAGAGTAGGATAGTGTTATATATTATTGGAAATAGTGAAGAGATACGCACTTATAAAACTATATTTCTAGTTGAAATTCTCGAAAAAACTTATTGATATAACTTATAGATGATAATTAATTATTTAAGTTTCGGTTACATTTCGATACAATCGCATTTCCGTGTTGTATTGTCAGACATCTACGCTAGATCTGAACATGATCCAATCCATATTTTGAATACTTTTTATTACAAGAATTGGGCTTCTGTTACATGGTTATTGGTTTTGTTAGGAATCGATTTGGCTAGATTCTAACCTCAAAATGTCAGAAGAACCAGAAGGAACTAGTGGAAATAAATCTATAATTATACTAGCACTCGAATCAGCGGCGCTGGGTTTGTCTCTTATTAAGTGATAACAACTACCTCCGGTTCAAATAGCCCCTTTATATTATACCCTCCATAGTTCTGGGTCAGGTTTGTGAATATTTTACATGCAAATCATCATCATCATCCACCCCTGCTCCTGCCTGTTTACATCCACTGCTGTTCGAGTCCTCTCCTTTAAGTATGATGGGGGCATTTGCCATAATCACCACGCTTAGCAAGCGGATTGGGGATTGCAGTGTGGTGTTAAGTACTCAGGTGGATGCTGCTGCCCATCCCCTGGCGTAATCTCTTAGTAAAGATTTTACTACATCCACGGGAGGAGACGGAGGGGTCTATTAAAGCCGGACCCACCACGTCACCAAGGGAATACACTTCATAATAATACTTCTTATTTAATAACCTATACAGAACGCCTTCTAACAATAAATAAATACTTATTTATAAACTACAGATAGAGGACAAGTAAGCGATGGGAACGATGCAATGAATTTCATTTTATTAGTCAATTTAAATGAATACCTTCGTGTCGAAGGGAAGCTTTCAGTAGAAATCAAATCACATTCCCCGAAGGTTCCAGACAGGCAATTTAAATTTAAAGCCCGTACGTAACTATATTTTTGGATTGTATCTAGTTTGGGGAAGAAATTTTAGAGAAAAGAAAAATCGGTCTTTCTTTTACTTGAGTGAATTTTTATTAAGTACTTGATGACGCTCTCGCGACTACATCCGCGCGTAGTCCACACGCATGTAACCTTCCTTGGCGTGCGCACAAGTCACCAAAGTTTAATCGCAACCGGATGTATGGTCTAGGACACACGTATAGGTACGGGACAAACAAAGAAACATTCATACAGATTCATAAATGTACAGAGAAAAAGTAATACAATCCTACATATATACAATACAATTTATTCATAAAGCCGGTTTACAAGTCAAATTAAAAATAAAACAATAATAAAGATAACCTATTTTATGTGTATATAAATAGTATACAAGAATCAAAAATAAATTAATATATTGTCAAGGTAGATTACAGTAACCTTATACTGTCTTTCGAGTAAGTAGTTCGTTCACAGAATAGAAACCTATATAGGCCTAGTGTGGGATCTATGTGACTATTGAAGTGTTATTTTATATTAAGGTACTTGTGACCGATGATACGACACGTTTCTGTATAAATGTTCTTCACATCATAACTTTCTGAAAATTTGTACAAAATTTAAAAGGAACTTTTGAGACCATTATTATGATTATGATATAAAATTTATCCTATTTTCAAGTCATATCCTATACCAAGGATCTAAACATGTCGTGTACGCTTCCAATTTTGACTAACTAAGAGCGCTTGTAATCGTCCGTTTTTTTCACCGGATAACGGACCGTGTTTTTTACCGGATTCGCGGTGGTTTATGGTTTATAGTGAATATGTGTACATGCACCGGACATCGGTCCGACGAACAATTTACGCCGGATGCACCACCGCTTCTGTTAATCTTTGTTGTTTGTGTGTGTGTCTTTTGTATTTTCCCGTGTCTTTTTTATGATGCATCATTGACACAAATAAATGCTTTTTCTTTCTTTTCTTTCTTTCTTTCTTCCCCTCAGCGCGACGGACACCGGTCCGGCGAAAGAAAGAGCGGTCATCCACGCCAATTTATTGTTGCCTGTTGACGCTGCCGGGCGTATTGCCGGTTTTCTATAAATTGAATGCCATCTACCTGCGTTCTGGCGCATATAGACGGCAGACCAAGCATATCCATCCGGTAAAAAAAATTATATGTATGCAAGGATATCCGTTTATTGACGGTCCGTTATCCGGTGAAAAAAACGGACGTTTAGAAGCGCTCTAACGCATTTAAAGATGTCACGGCAATCATTCATAAGGGTGGAAAATTAGGTATAGCATTTAAATTGAAATACTGACATGGCTAACTCAATTTCTGGGGGTTGAACGAGGGCGGGACAGCCGATTGATCGTGCAGACGCGACCCACCCATGTGACAGGAAGTTAACCGTATGCAATTATCTATTTTCACTTTCATGTCAGGGGTGGAGAAAGTACTTTGAATATAAATTTACGCCAAGGTGCATTAGATAGATAGATATATTAACACTTTATTGATCACCACTCAGAAACAATAAACAAGTCATTTTACGATAGAAAGGCAATACAAAGGGCGACCTTATTGCTGGAAGCGATCTCTTCCAGGCAACCTTTGGATCGAACGAAATGAGCAACGCTATAATAAACTGCGGTATACCTACAAAGCAAAACTAAAAAGTATATAAGTGGTTATGAACATTAAGTGCTTTGTTTGATAAAGAATTTAGATAATAGTAATATTTTTAACTAAAAAAAAAAAATTTTAACCCATGGTACAATGGGCAAGTAGTAAGTTAAAATAAGTTAAAAAAAACTCTTTTATAACACGATCGCGTCAGAATTTGAAAAATTAATAATGTGGACATTAATTGAACTTGGAAAATTAATCATTCGTAATGAAACCCTGACACCAGAATTACAACGAAAATAAACATGTCATATCAAATAGCAATAAATTATTTAAATCTCTTTACATCGAGAGAAACAATATTTAGAGACTGTTTCTATGGAATAAGATATTTTACAAAACGTAAGGCGAAAATTAGGTTATAATTTTGTTTGTTTGAATATAACTCCTACCAATTTCACCTTGTAATTTAACACCTCAATTCGTATTTAACGAAACGTAAAATTACTCGAGAGTTCAATTTTCTTTAGAATAATTACCTGTCCACCCTTCAAAGTTGACGACTAATTTTAAGTTATGGCATATCTGATTAGCTGGCTCGCGAATATTGTTTTTATTTTGGTTTTATGACTTTTTTGTGGGGTTAGTAACCTCCGGTGACTTTTCTAGTGCTTCTTGGAGAATAATACTCAATCAGTATAAAGCCAGCGCTGAATTGGAAAACAAACATTGGTAACATGCTCCACTTATTAACTCTCTGTGTAATAAACGTAGAACCACAAGAGCAAATATTTAACTACGATGAATACTTACAGCTGTTTAATTACCATCAGCTGGTAGATATCCAATACTGGACGAGACCTCTTTAAAAAAACAACGTGGAATTTGCCCTCGCACATCAGTCTAATATCAGCCAATTGCGAAGTGCCCGAAGCTGTATACCTTGTGCCATCCTCATCATCACCAGCCTGTAGGTCCATTTCTGGACATAGGCCTCTTCCTTAGAATGCCATGGCGAACGGTCTTGAGCCGCCTCCATCTACCAACTTTCTGCGACGTTTATAATATTTGTTGATACCTAGGGTAGATTACTAAAATTGTGAAGAGACAACATCGAGAAGGCCAATAGGAGGATTCAGCTGGGCTGGGCAGCATTCGGAAAATTACTTTACCCAATTTACACAAAGGGTGAAAACTAAAGTCCTTTCCGTAATTAAAATACGGTGTCGAGACGTGGACACGTACGTTAGGGCTAATCCTGAGATCAAAGTTGCGAGGTATTGAACGGGACAAGTTCGGGGCTTCGCTGAAGAATAAAATCGGCATTGAGGTTATCCTACAGAGAACCAAAGTAATCGACACCCAAAGGATTACCAAGCTGAATTGGCAGTAGGTTGGTTATACAAGCCGAAGAACAGCTAATTGTTGGAGTAAACTGGTTCTTGATTGCAGGCCACGTCTAGGCAAACGTAGCTGCGTTTACGGCTAGGTAGAGCGATGACTTACGAAATATTGCAGGTATAGAAAGTGAATAAGACTCAATCCAGAGAGCCAATCAGTGATTTGCATTGAATAAGGCATATTCTCAGCAGTGGACTTATATGGGATAATGATGGTAATGTTTTTTTTAAATAAATAAAGCAACTAACTTACCGATCAAACACCTTGATATAATTTAAATATTCTAACCAAATCAAGCCGATAAATGGGTTACATCAAAAGGAGCAAACACGTTGAAAAATATTAAATCGATTTGGCACATCACAAACGCCGGGTGGTGTGTTTGAGTAAATGGTATAAAAACACTCTTTCTTTGATCTGTGACCTTTATAAATCAGAGGGAAAAACCTCGGCAATGTATTTTTATGTCGCACCCCTGAATGGGTCTCTGGGCGTAAAATATGATCGGTTAAATCTGACACAAAGAATATACGATTTCTTCACTGTAACAATAAAACAAAATGCTTTATCGATCAAAAACTGTCTATTATATTATTTTCCTTATGATGTTTTTGTGAGGAATAAAGGATAAAGATTTCGAATCTCGTCCGAGGTGTTCTTTGAAGTTTTGTTAAAGAAATCTGTTCTTAAATTCACGTTTGAGAAATAAAATATAAATTTGAGTATAAATTTGAGATCGAGAGCATGGGTCTGTAGGGTAACGGGAACTTTCGCGTTTTTAAAATTATTTTAGGGCGTCTGGTCGAAGTTACGCTTGACCCGAGAGCTGGCTCTTATCTGGCTTAACACATTAGTATTGCCATACAGCGTTGCAATGCAGCCAGTTTCTTGGGGATGTTTCCGTCTGGTAGTGATTTGGTAGCTCAACTTTTACATTTGTACGTTATTGTTGAAATGAAAGAAGTAAAAGATAAGGAATAACATTTCATTTAAAAATCCGACTTCCGCCATAGTATTGGACTAAATATTTGGATGAAAACAAATGATGAAAGAACCATAGTGGTGAAAGGATTATGATACTTTTTGAATGCAAATGCTTGCTTTGTTGCTTAAAATATCAAAATCGCCATATGTATGCCTACAATATTTGAGGAGTTCCCTCAATTCCTCATGGATTCCATCATCAGAACAGGATTCTGAAAAAATGGGACCAATCTGGAAGTCTATTCAAATAAAAAAGAATTTTCCAAATCGGTTCATAAACGCCAGAGACATGAGGTAACAAACATTAAAAAAAAAAATACAACCGAATTGAGAACCTCCTCCTTTTTTGGGAAGTCGGTTAACAAAACGAAATTTTCATATTTTATTTAAATTTTGATATTTTGACAGATTTTATGTATATGAAATTTTTTTAAAGAACTGAGGCCCAATAAGCGAATTGGGCCTCAGGTCTCATTATTTCTTAATCAAATTTTGATTGTTAAAGAGTTCAAATAATACAGCATTTCTCCTTATGGTTCCTGCCATACCTTCTTCTGATTGATAGCGTGTTGAAATGAAAGAAGCAAAAGTTTAGAAACAAAACGATTTTTTCATATTTTATTTTGATTTTTACGTTTTGACACTTTTAATATCATTTTTTTAATCTGATCACATAACCAAACTTTATTTTGATTAGCTAAAGAGTTCACATACTACAACAATTTTTAGTTTAATGTATACTTTCTGTAAATAAAACTATGATAAATACAGAGATAATAATAAAATGTACTGATAAAAGTGAGAAAGTATTGAAACTATAAAATAATAAAATATAATATAATATGCTGTTTATGCTGCCAACATCAATTAACCTACCTTCAAAGTATCGACTGAGTAAAACTGTAAAAAATATCTTTAAGAGCATGTGCTGAAATCAACGAACCTGTGCATTGATTCTTGGGCAGATAAATAAGATAAGTTTTATAGATATCCAACCAAGCGGACGAAGTCTTAAACGATATCAGTTCTAGAAGAAAATTAGTTCACGTCTCTCGTTTTCTTTCACCGGATTTCCTCGCAATGAATTTGCAGTTAGGTATTCCATGCACATAATATCGGGTTAGACAGTGAACTGCCAAGACTTGGCTCGGATACCAAGGTAAAACAACCATCAATTAAAAGCATGCTTCGTGCCAACACCACTTTGACCATCGCCATTTTAAGGTCATTTCACACGATCATGCACTTTGGGTTTGAAGTGTAAACTTTTTTATTTTCTCTTTTATGATTTTAGTAATTGAGCATCGCTCACAGACCTAACACTGTTTTTTTACATTATAATTAAATTTCCAAACTTACAACTGTTGGCGCCATCTCTTGACACTAACCCACACTTTACAATATCAATCCATACATAATAATATAATTATATATTAGTATAATAAATGCATTCCATTCGTTATAAGAACGAAAGCGTGATGCCATAAACACCAATCAGCGCAAGAAAAACAAACCCTTTCATTCCGATGAGAGCAGTTCATTCAACGTCCACACATTCAGTCGCCGCCATTCAAGAAAAGTTCGTTCTTTGCTCAGCAATCTAAAATTTCACCAAAACTATCAAAATAAATAAAATCCAATTAATCTACCGGTAGAAAATTTACTGCGCTAAAATTAACGCATACAAACACTCCAGTATTACTACCAGTAGTAGTACGGGTAAAAAAAACCCGCACAACTACCAAGCGATCCAGTAGTACCACTGGAAGTTTTTTTTACCCGTTTTACACTCTTCTCTTTTGCACTCTCGTTACATTTTCCACCGGATATAAAATTGTTTTTAGGTATTTGATTTATTGTTACGAAACCCAGACTTATGTTTGAACAGTTCTCACGCCAAGGACGAGTCTCGGTGACTTAACGGCATCTAGAACTCACCTTGGCGTGACTATTGTGTATAAAACCTACGCTTCTGGCTAAGGTTACTCAGTATTAGTAGAATCCGAAATAGCTTTTATAGCTGTCTAATTGAAGTGGCAATGAGCCTACCTATTGCTTTTTCTAACTTGATAATTCGTCGGTTGAAACTTTATAGCTGTCGGTGGTGCGAGCTATTGTGGCCTGCTATATAAGCTTGCAGAACTAATAACTGCTTTCATAATAGTCAAATAATTTAATAAAATTAATTAATTAATTTATTTTATTTTTATTTTTTTATTTAATTAATTTAGTATAATTTTAGTCATAATTGTTCTTCTTTCTCATGGCTATTATCCCAATTTATTTAGGGTCAGCCCTCCTAGTACTTCTGCGCCACATCGTACGGTTGTGGGTTGTCTCTTTTGTTGTGTTGTGTTGTTCGCTATCAATGTAATTTTTTATTGTTCTAGCCAGGTCATTGGTGGTCCACGGCCTCTTTTTCCGTCTTCCATCTTTCATCTTTTATCTTCTATTTTCATGGTCAAAAGTATTTCTTTAATTTGAATCTTTAATATCATTTTGGATAATTTTATAAAACCAGGTGGTTTTTTTTCTGTTTCATCGCAGATTTAAGACCCTATGACATTGTAAACACCAGTCGCGAGAAGTGTGTATGGGGATGTTTGGTTTGTTGTTGCATTCTGTGGGCGAGCCTTACGTCCAGCGGTGAATATCTACCGGTTGATGATGTAGTATTGCCCTTGCTTTTTTGGCTTGGCAGTGCCGATTGAGCTTAAAAACAATGAACAGAATCGGAAGTAATTTTGTTAAACAATTACATTTTAGCCAAGTTTAAAACTTGACGATGCTGCAGAACTTGATTAAAGAACTGGAAACAAAGTGCAATTTATCTTGGAACGTGGCTTGAAATTAATTTTAACTTTACAAATCAATTTCGATAAATTTTGCGTTAATCATCTACATTGATGATATATAGGTGTCTATTATTTTGTTATGATTAATTGCATGATATGAGATTAAACTGTTTTTTATGATCACCAAGTTTATTGTCTAACGGCTAACACAAATTATTCTATGACCTAATATCTGTACAAATAAATAACTAAAATCCTTAAATTTTTGATGCGTGTCTAAATCAGACATACAAATTGAGCTTATTCTTTTTTTCCCGTGGTTCGAAACGACCCATTTTCAATAGTTTTTAGTTCCCATATAATGCAATGGGGGATATGCTATAATTACCATACGGCATACGGATCGGTGATAGCAGTATTAATGTTGTGTATACTCAGGTGGAAGTTGCTGCTCAACTTATGATGGAATCGTGACGGAGAGTTATATTGTAAAAAATAAATAAAAATAAAATAAACGCCAAATAAAAATATTGCTATTCTAATTATTACACCGCCTAACAAAACCATCTATTACGAACACACCAACCACGCTGTCCACCTAGTTGGACGTTGGTATATATTTTTAATAACAAATAAATAAAAATAAAATAACATAACACCCAACAGTCACATACGTACTCTTGATCCCACACTAGGATTCCCAGTGTCGTGGGTATCAGGAACTACGAGTACTATGATACCATAACACCCAGACGCGAAACAAATACTTGCAGATCATACAAACATTTGTCCCGCAGCGGGAATCGAACCCGCAACCTCTTGCATCTCAGCCGGCTACACGCCCGCCGCGCCATAATAGGTCGTCCTCATTCATGGAAAACATTCATGGATTGTAGATAAAACTGATCTTTTGCTCTACGCGCTAATCATCTCAGTTAGCATGTTCTACTCCAAAACGTTCGAAATAAATAAATAAATTTCACTTGAGTGATATTAATGAAGTGATAAAAATAAATGTAATACCCCCCGTCTGGGATCCTCGAGACTCGTATTTCGTTTAATTTCAGAGTTGAAAGCTCAAGATTTAAAGTGAAAAAATCTTCAGACACGAAATAAATATCTATTCGCAAGTTCTTTCAGACAAAAAAGAAATAAATATTAAATTACTTATTAGGACTTACTCAAGCAGATATGTTCTATTGAAAGTTAAAAATTGAATTGAAATCGAAATAAATCAGTCTGTTTAACGAACGAGATAATTTACTTACAACCTTTAAACAAAAGTAAAATAGTGTGTGGAAGCTAAACACTGATAAAATAAGAACTGAACTCGCTTAATGTTTTTTCTTTTTTGTGGTTCAGAGCTTTTGTAGACTCTGGAGTCTTAGCTTTGCCAAGGAGTTTGTTCGTTTGAAAGTTTAAAAAGGTTTAACCCAAAGCTTGCAAATTGCGGGTGTTGACCAGAGTTTGAGTTTGACTCACAGTTTAAATAACCTTAAAATATTTATTATATAAAGTCGTTGTGCCGTGGTCTGTCCGGCCTAAGAATAGACCCCTCCTACTCCTCCCTTGGATGTACGGAAAGCCTTACTAAGGTATTACACCAGTGGATGGACAGCAGGATCCATCGGAGTACTTACCACTAACTGTGACCACCAATCCGCCTGCCAAGCGTGGTGATTATGGCAAATCCTCCCATTGTATTCAATAGGGGAAGAATCGTCCAGCAGTGGCCGTTAACAGGCTGATGATGATGATGATGATATGATCGTTGCGTGCTTGACTGACTCACTCACTGGACTATCAACGCACAGCCTAATAGTACAGTCAAATTAGGTGATTTTTTGCAAAAGTGTGGAACTAATTAGATGTAGTCATGAAAACTTTTCTAATTGTTTTGTATGGCTTAAGAATCACCTCTAATAATAAGCATCAGTAATTTCACCCATTCATAAATAGTAATTTCATTTCAGTAATTTCTTAATTTAATTTAATTATAAACGGTAAGTCCTAGAGACCTTAAATTTGAAAAGTACTTTTTATTTGATGTTCACTAACAAAGGAATTTCCGAAATTCATCCCCTAAAGGGGGTACCGGGGTTTTGAAGATTATATGGAAAAAAATCCAGGTAGACGAAATTACGAGCGCTGTCCACTAGTGTAAAATAATGATGAAGATGACTTCTCCAATATGGAAGCTTGTTTGAAAAATAATATTGCGAGTATCCGAAACACTGTTATCAATAATGTGTTGTCGTTTTTTGTTTAAATAAAAGAAGATCCTACTAAATTAAATGTAAGCTAGGAAAGGTCAAGCACAAGGTTAGATTAAAAAAATGAATATTACTTTTTATGAAACAGATTTGAAAGTGGTACGTTTGCTTAAATCGGCCAGAGAAATGGTATTTCCTTGATGAACTGGCTGATAAGATGTGCCACAATTTATCCACCCTCCACCATATCAGTGTTAATAATACCCAAAAAATCTAAGTTTATGCTTGCCAATTAGTATACAAAAAATAAAAAAATACACCCATTCGAATTGATTTGGGCACAAGTAAAAATAAGATAAAATAGATAAGATAAATACGATGAGATAAATAAGACAAGATAAATAAGATAAGATAATGTTTATTGGCAAAAAAATACATTATATTTTTAGGTACAAGAAAACACAAGGATTTCCTTTCCTTAGTTGTACAAGAGGTTAGCTGTAAGGCCCAAACTAGGCATAAAAGCGAGAGAGAGAGAGAGAGAGTAGGGCTTTCAGGGCCACGAGACTTCAAACCTTTATTGCCTAACGAACCGATAATCACTTTTGATTACAATTTTAATGTACCTACATTGCGTTATAGTTATGTTTAAAATATTTCTGCTTATGAAAAGAAGCAAAAGCACGCGGCACAATGTACTGCGAAATCATCAAAGAAAGCGATGTTTGCTAGGCAATGATGGAGCTGATCTATAACCTAGCGCAGTGACCAAGAAAGAACCAGTGTCATGAAGTTGTATTATTAATACCTGAGGGCCTAGCCAAACGGCATTCGCTTCGAAGCGATTCCATTTCTACAGTCGTAATACAATACAATAGACCACGTGACATATCGATAGCTAACGTCAATCCCATACATTTTGGACTTTTCTACTGGTAGTACAGCCAAATTAGCAAAAAGTGTGGACCTAAGTTGTGTAGTCGTGGATTCTTATGTAAACGTTAGATGACACGAAAAGAAGCTTATCCTAGGTTTGCACCGTTTCTGGCGCTTACGGAACCCTTTTAAATATTAGGTACAAACTTAAAAAGGCCGTAGATTTTAAAATAGGAAGAAATTACTTGATGCAAGTTAAATTACGTATAGAGAGACTGTTTTAGTGCATTATGATTTTAATAAAAACCACGTGCATGTAGGGAACACAGTGTTGAACAAATGCATCTTCCGTAAAAAAAAAACCAGTATAAAACTTCCAGCGGATGTAGTACTAATTAAATGAATAAGTTTAAGTCAATTTCCAGACCTACATTAATTTTCCCCGAAGTAGAGCGACAATAAAATATGGAAAAGTGCCTTCCGTGAGACGCACCATGGTGAAAACCTGGTAATGTATTTCGAGCATTTTTTGATAAGTCTATCAATTTGCACCGACTACCTTAATTTTCCCGGAACCGTAATAACCACAAAAAGTTTTTTTTGTAAACGATTTTTTTTTGTATGTTCCGTATGTCGGATTTAAAAATACTTGGTGCAAATATAGATCATAACGGTTCAAAGTCTTTGCCAAATTGCACCGACTACTTCTATTTCCCCCATTAAGTTACGGATATTTTAAGGTTTTTCACCCTATTTCACCCTGTTCCGGAGGGTGAAATTACTGATGCTTATTATTAGATGTGATTTTTAAGCCATACAAAACAATTAGAAAAGTTTTCATGACTACATCTAATTAGTTCCACACTTTTGCAAAAAATCACCTAATTTGACTGTACTATGGCGTCATCGCTATTAGAATGTTACTTTGTCTACGGCCTCTGGTATCTCTATCAGTCATGTGCAAATACACCTATAGTAAACTCTATAACAAACATTTCGTACCTACAACGGTAGTTTAGTAGATGGCGCCAGCGACGGCTGCACCAAATTGAATTCGGGTAGCATTCGGTGTCATTTTTTACCGGTATTTGGGGGTATACTCCGATGTGACATTCACATCATCATCATCAGCCTACTGCTTCGTCGGTATGTGGTCGCCACTAGAAAACCTTTGTTCCGCAACGGTTGTCAGTTCTGCGAGTTATATGACCTGTCCATTGCTACTTCACCTTGCTAATTCTGAGAGCTATGTCGGTGATCTTGGTTCTTCCATGGATTTTCTCACCTCGTATACCATCACGTAGTAGAGCCATAGCCCGTGACATTGAATTGACCCTGCTGGACTTAAGATGATATGTTAAAATGTTTAAAACCTCGAAACCTACCCTGGTGTGCTGCTACCACGAGGTAGCAGCAAGAAAGTGATAGCGCGATTATTCACTTCACGCCGGGAAGAGAATAAGATATAGCTTTGTGCCGTTCAGAAGTAACTGGCGTAAGCGACAAATGATTAACCTTCGTTTTGCTTAAAGAGTAGCAAATAAAAACATAAATCTTTTTATATTTATTTAAATACTTTGATTAGCTACCGAATAGTATAAAAATAAACCGCAAATATTTTCTAGATTATAAGGATGAACGTAAAACAGGTTTTACGAGAACCAATTTCAAAAAATAAATATATCGAGAAAAGTTTTACCAATCGTGTTTCTGTTTTATATTTATTTAGATTAAATCCTCAAGTAATCACTATATTAACATCAAGTTTTTATCCGTTACCGTTACTGAGTGAGCATGTAACGCAGCGACTTCAAATTTTAACATATCCTAAACTGAGAAGAATCGCTGACAGTAAAATCTCATTTTGCGATTTTTACACTCAACTTATGACCAATTAAGCCCGGCAATTTTTTTAGGTTGTATGTCTACATAACTGTTTAAAAGAGTGGCAGGTGGGATTAGCCATCAACAATATCGACCCGTCTGTTACGTTTGCTAAAAGTTGGGAGTAAGTTACCATTGCCCAATGCAACTAGCGAACACAGACGACAAACGAATTTTCTCTCTCATATATTCATTTGACAGTTTACGCCGTCATAAATATTATTTTTATAGCTTCACGTTGCAGTGTATGTCGGTTTTATTTGTTTTTAGGTTTCTTGACAGCATGCAAACTTTAATAAAGTTCTACGATTCTACGGTCAATATCTAAATCGTATTAGGTCGTTGAATATTTGTTGCATGCCATGTTTTGTTACCTCTCAGCGTGCTTTTCCACTTATTCTTGAAAAGAAACATAATTAAAGGCTCTCCTATACAAGTGTATCTCCTATATTACAAGTGTAATATACTGGAAAAAATAATAGCAATGCGTTTATTAACATATAATTTTGCTAATATTACATAATAAAGTCGTGTGTTAAAATAGTCGTATAAATTTGTACTAGAATTCCATGAGGCGTGTTTTTTAATTAATTTTTTATTTGAGTAAATGATGGAATTAGCATTTGGCCCACGTAATGTAAAGCGGTAATCCCACCCCATTACAATACCTCTTAGGTCACATCCACCTAGGACACGTCAGACTTCGCATTGCACTGCGCCCGTCATCCTGAGACATAAAGATAATATAAATAAAATAATATAAATCTTTATTTGCATAAATGTGGTATGTACAAGGTTCTTATGTATAATATAAAGTGGCACACATTTCCCATGTCTGGGATACAAATATTAACAAACAGGCAAGGTCAAAAACTACCCTTAAATTACAAAGTGTTACATAAAATACCAAAATAAATCACAAATGTCAACAATTCAAATAATTAAATAAAACTTTAAATTAACAATGTCAAAAATATTTTTAAAAAAAATAACTCTAAAGATAATACTCTAACCTAGGAAGTCCTTCAAATGGTAAAACCTGTTACCAAGAAGCCAGAGTCTTAATTGAGTCTTAAATTTATTTAGCGGAAGGCTTTTAATGTCAGAGGGTAAGGCGTTATAAATTTTGCCGCACATAGCATAACAGTTATTTAAATAAAGCTTTGTCCTCGGAACCCTAGGAAGAACAATTCTGTCCGAGTCCCGGGTGCTACGTCCGTACATTACGCTTGCTTTTAAAAACAAATTACTATTTTTCCTAACAAATAATGCCGACTCAAAGATATACATACAGGGTAGAGTAAGCAATTTCAGTTCCCCGAACAGCGGTTTACATGATTCCCATGGCGGTATACCAACAATTGCCCTAATACATTTTTTTTGTGCAATAAATGCTTTCTGCACGTCAGTCCCATTCCCCCAAAGTACTAGTCCGTAGCATAACACCGACGCAACATAGCCGTGGTATGCTTGTAATAGTGTTTTCACACTATTACGTAGTTTTGTAAGATGAAAAGTCTCTTGTGCCTATAATTTCACCGGTACTCGTACCCTTCAAACCGGAACACAGCAATGCGGGCAATACAGCTTGGCGGCAGAAATTGGTATGGTGGTAGTACGTCCCCGGACGAACTCTTTTGCAAAAAGCTCTACTAACCAGGGGTTATCAGAAACTACGGGTATCATGGTACCACAATATCGAACCCGCACCTCTTGCGTTTCAGCTGGGTACTCGCCTGGCGCGTCATGGCACCATATAGAAAAACAACGCTTATTTTTTAACTGACTTAAGAAAATGGAGGAGGTTTTCAATTCGGTTGTATTTTTATTTCATAAAAAACTTTTGTTCTGGCAGAATTTAATCAGGGTAGAAAGTTTATCGGGCCACAGCTAACAAAAGGAATGACATTTCCAATACCCGGCACGGATCTTCCAATAGGCGGTCTGCACTTTGTAGTAAACTAAATGCATTTTTCATGTTGTGAGAACAACTTTTGCCGTGGCTCATATAATGGTCCGTTTGCCTTACGATGCTACATCCTTTTAGTTTATTGAAAATTCAAGTGTCTCGGTTGGAATTTCACGGACATTATGATTAAGTATTTATTTATGATGTGTTTTGTTATTTACTATCTTACTTAGATTACTTAATACTTTAATCAGTTTTATATTAGCTTTAGTAATTTGGCCACAATTAAAGATTTTGTACTGAGTCACCTCGACCGGTACTTTTTTCGCGAGAGCTCGCGACTCACCAGAGGCCCAATTCTCTAAGTTATTTTAAAACTATACTGAAAGTTAACCGAATCGAGACTGAATTGTAAATTGACAGAAAGTTGAATTTCTGGTCCCTCATAAATAACAATTTAATCTACTTTCAATTCATGATGACCACCATTATAGAAGGATAGTTATATATATACCTAATTGGAAAGAGTAAAGAGAGACTCCATCTACTTATGCTAAATAACGAAAAAACTTTGAATCGTTCAAGTTTCGGTCACATTTTGATATAATCACATTACAGTGTTGTATTTTATGTCAAGGAGAATACCATTTCTGACATTTAAGACATCGACACAAGATCGAAACATGATCCGAACTCAATTTTAACTAATTTTTAGTTAGTGAATTGGGCCTCAGTTTATAGAAATGCCACATAACATAATCTAATAGTATTGAGTGAGTAGACATTTTCTTTTTTTATTTATGTTTTTTAAAACAAAGAATGAAGTAATTTATGAATTGCTTTACGAAACACTATGCTACGAAGCGTAGTTAATTTTTATTTTGAAAAGCTATTTTATGTTCCTATATCTCTTAAATAGGTACGGAAGGGGCAGTGTACACAAGCAAAAATTTATTAATTTAATTACTAAAAAACAATTATAACACCTTTACACAAATGTTTGTAGTCAAACTTTTCGTCTCATGAGGAAGTTTAGGAACAGCTGATAATTTTAATTTATTGGCTTTAAGCATTAACTCGCCACTTATGGGATATGTTAACATAACATCCAAAAAATACCATCCAGGTGGTCATCGAACTTGTGATACGCTCCTGTAACGGGTATGTGCTTACCAACTGCACCATCGGTCCAAGTAGATAGGTATAAGCGAAGTTCAGTCGCTTTAAACCGATACCATTGCATTCCATTCTATCCTATCTATACTGTAAGGGTCCCGTTTTCTTCTGTTGAGGTGCCTACGGAACTTTAAAAACTAATCAAAAATACGCAAATATTTATACAACAAGTGTACTATGTTTTAATCCGTAGGATGGCTATGAAAATAACAACACTGTAGTAGTAGTAATCTTAATGGATCTATTAGTAACATCAAAATTTACCGGATCATAGCCACCGGGTCTATCAATATATACTTGCTCCACATTAATGCAGCTAATAAAAGTTAAGAGTAAAGTAGTAATAATATTAAAGTATAAGTATATAAATATCGCAAAAGGCAGGGCAGAAGCCTTTATTATAAAGCAGTTAAGACGCTAGTTAGCGCTACGCGATCTAAGAACAAGTTCGTACTAATTTAGCAAATAAATGGACAATTTAGTCGCGAAACTTGCCGGAAGTTTCACCGACTCGTCGCGGGGGACGTGACGTCATCCATCTAATGCTTTTACAATGTAGAAACTATGACGGCTTGTATAGTAGCTATTGTTTCCCTAAAGTCCTTTAAGTTATACTGTTTACTTGACTTACTTACTCCTATCATAAATTCTCGTGGCAACTAGTTTAAATAGTAATTTAATATCTACTCAAAATATTGCACTACGTTGAGTTTTGCTACATCTATTTCGTTTTAAATTGAGTCATTTGTAATCCCACTTACACATTTATACATTTATTTCAACCGATTCTTTCTCCGGAGTAAAAGAAACATTAAAAATAAGTCATCATGATTTACTTCTTAAGCTAAAAATTAAAATCGAAAAAACGGCTAATTACCACTGCTTTCCGTTATTTTTTCAATATAAAATGATACCCAACCACGAAAGTTTAAATTCTAAAAATTTTAATTCATGAGCTCATCAAAAAAACTACCAGAACGAAAAGGCGATAAATTCAGAATATTCAATCTTTAGTCTAAAAAATTTTTCAACGAATAAATCATTAAGAAATCTGTGAGTCAGTCTCATTGAAACGCAAATTGATTCTCCGAATATGGGTGCGGACGGAATGCGAATTGAAATTGAAGAATATCGAATCCATAAAAACAATTTCACTCCCGGCGTGTTGATGTTAGGACTTAGGCACACCGAGGAACAAAGCTATATGTAGAAGACACTTTGCTCATTTACGACTTTCAATAAATATATTCTTGACTGTCTCTTTATACTGCGATATATTACCAAAACTAACTACTTTGGTAGTACGTGTACTTTTTACCCTTCCTTTTTACCCCCGACGCAAAAACAGGGATTTTATAAGTTTGACGCGTGTATCTGTGAATCTGTGTTTCTGTGTATTGTCTGTGGTATTGGTTCATCCGTTTGGGAGCTATAATACCACAGACATACCCATAGATACACGATTCACAGATACACACGTCACACTTATAATATCCCTCTTTTTGCGTCGGGTGTTACAAAAGTACACGCATGTTCCTAATTGGTAGATGATGAATGATTTAAGGCCTGGTGTGACTTCGGCTTAAGTCTTATTCTTCGACACCATTTTCGCCGGAAACGCTACGAATGTGATACGTGACTTCGCGCGAGACGGGATTAGATCGATGTGGACTTGCTGAGTTTCACAAGTTGCATTCGATGCGTGTTGGGGTAGGAAGTTCGATGTGTGTGAACTAGCACTTTAAAGTTTCACTCTAGAACGCCAACTTTAACTTAGTTTCCGTGATTCATCGTCATCATCAACAGCAGCCTGTAGAAGTTCACTGCTGGACAAGGCCTCTCCCATATAATGTAATGGAGAGATTTGCCAAAATCACCACGTTTGGCGGGTGAAAGAAGGGGTATATGAAAGAAGTTAAGTTATTGACCATATTTAATCCGTTTAAATGCATACAATTTGATATGGTGAAAAATCATCAAAATTAGCCATCTGAAAAGCATAACATACACATATTAACATACATTACATATCATACATAACATAACAACCAACAGTTATATATACGTAGTCCTGGTCCAGGTAGACCAGGAGCTCCAAGTACCAAATAGTACCACAACACCCAGACACAGAATACAATAAAAGGCGTGTCGCTTTTAGGTACTTTGTGCTTAGACCGTGTTCAGAAACAATATTATTATAGATGAGTATGCTAAAATAACCTGACACTTTTCAAATACAGTAGGACTGACAGAATCTTCTTGAGTTACGACTCGGAAAAATCGAAATATAACATAACACCCAACAGTCACATACCGGATCCCACATTAGGATTCCCTGTGTCAGGTATCAGGACTTACGAGTACTATGGTACCACAATACCCAGGTTCGGAACAAATATTTGCAGATCATGTAAACATTTGTCCCGCAGCGGGAATCGAACCCACACTTTTTGCGTCTCAGCCATCTACACGCCTGCTGCACCATCGAGGTCGTTTAAAAATTGTTTTACTTACAAGTTATCTACTTATATTTTAAAGCCTCTCCTCATTTTTAGAAGCCATACATCATAAAACACAATAGTTGAAATTATCGACGGTAATATTAGGTAAATTTACATTTGGAACTAGCTGCAACCACAATCCTACATAACACCTAACTGTTCGCTTTTCTGTTGCTCGTGCTCTTTACTAAATGTTTGTTATTCTGTGACGCAGGTTGAGGTGGATAATTGATTACCTCACAATGATTTGGTATTATGTAAACGGCTACACAGGTCAACGGTTTGAAATGTTTATTTAGCTGCAGTAGGTCAAATTGTGAAATTATTGCCACTATATTTATGATCTTGCTTGTAATGCTACTGTATATTGATTTGTGCGTTGATTGATTGGTTGATTACCTAATAAGAAATACACAACAATATAACACCCAACAGTAACATACGTAGTCTTGATCCCACACTAGAATTCCCTGTGTCGTGAGTATAATCAGGAACAACAAATACCATGGTATAATAAACTTCCAGAAGATGCATCTAAACTTCCTATTCGAAGATTTAAATCCTACATAAAGATTAATCTAATTAAGAAAGCGTATTACACTATTGATGACTATATTATAAATGATAAAGCCGCGTGGCCTGATGTCGCTATGCCCCTCGACTGCTAAAATGGAAATTTGCAATATCTGTACTTACCTATATTTACATGTTTCTATTAGGTTATTATTTATAAGTATAACAAGCGTAGCGTGTGCTGTCTTGCATATTTGTTTTTAATTTTGAGTACCTTCCTAAGGTTTTTAAGTTCTCATTTACTATGTATCAGCAACTCCTTGCTCCGAGGCACCACACAGGCGCTTCTCACCTAGTGGTAAGACGGACCATTTTTGTAAGCCAAGCCGTGTTTGTTGCCTGATTCTTCTAGGCACAGGCGTTGGAACAGGAGTAATTTTAGTTTATAAGACGATTCAAAATGATCCTTGTGATTTCAATGAATAAAATTCTTTTTGACTTTTGACTTTGACTTTGACTGCAACACCCAGACCCGGAACAAACATTCGTCCCGCAGTTGAAATCAAAACTGCATCTCTTGCGTCGCAGCCGGTTACTAGCCCGCCACGTCACGGAGGTCATTAACGAACAGAGCTTTGCCATAGGCAAGTTATCTATATTTAAGGTTTCTGGAAGCATTTAATTGTGATGATCATCAAACCGTCAGAAAATCTATTGAAGCATTCAAAGGCTTGTACCAAGCAACATAATTTATTGAATAATACGTCAAAGCCACTTCCTAATTGAAAGGAATTTAATCATGCTTGAAATGAAGCAAATTGATTTTGTATTTAAGCAAAAAATACTAAAGATGTTGATGAGAAATATTACTAGTAATTTTCAGACAATCGTTTTTATAATAAGAAAAGGGTATCCCCTTGATTATAATAATCGTAGAGCAACCATTTCCTCACTATTTGTCTTAATCAGCGGGTAGATATCTACTGCTGGAGATGCCTTAAATTTGCCATAATCACCACGCTTGGCAGGTGGATTGGTGATCGCAGCTAGTGGTGTTGACTACTCAGGTGGATGCTGCTGGCCATCTCCTAGTGGTTGGCTTTATGACATTTACGGGAGGAAAAGGAGGGGTTTCTATTCTGAGGCCGGACACATTCCACGGCAGAATGCAGAATAGCAATTTAGTTTATATTGCAATATAATTTTAAAAAATCTTGTAGAGGTCTGTCAAGCCGTGGTAGTCTCGGCCTAAGAATGCATCTATGGGGGAGGCCTCGCTCAGCTGTGGACGTAAGCAGGCTGGTGATGATGATTACACCAGGCAAATATTATATGGCCAATTGTGTTAGCAAACACAGAGTTTCTGTTCCACCGCATCGATCTTTTGTTGGTTTCGTAATTACTTTCTCAGTTCCAACTTATCATTACAGCCACATTCGTGATTTCTCCTTAATTAATACTCGTACTCATTACGGTTTCGTAAGTGGCGCGAAATTCAAATTGTATTGTGTTTTTTCTGATTTCAGTTCATCAACACTTCTTAAGATAGCAAACACTGATTTTGCGGGAATCAGTAGACCTGACACACATGTTCTAATTGATAGTATCTCATAAATATCATTAGTTTAGCTACGAATGTTAATGAACAAAAACAACACTGTACAAATCATTCATTGACATTCGTAGCTAAACTTATGATATTTATTAGATAATATAAATTAAAACACGTGCGTGCCATCTCCTGATTCCCGCAAAATCAATGTTTGCTATCTGAAGAAGTGTTGATGAGCTGTAATCAGCAAAAAACACAATAAAAATTGAATTTCGCGCCACTTGTGAAACGTTGCACCTTAAACGTGCTAAATGTTTGGTGTTTGTTCTGAACAATACAAATGATAAAGCTACAGAAAGAGGCTTACAAGCTTTGTCATCATATTATTGACTTTTTACAAAAGTATAACATGACGAACTCCATGGCTTGGCACTGTTGGTTGGTTCGTTTGTCGTCTCCTAATTTATTCATGCTCACCCTGCTCTAGATAACCAGTTTGAGGTTATAGTGGCCCTGAAAACGGCTTTGTGGCTGATGGCGAAAGACCCTTGCACATGTTACATCATGTCATGTAATTTCTCCGAGTTTTTGGTTCCACGACATGCCGGTTTCGTCATAATGTTTGCCTTCTTCATTTGAGAACATGTAGCATTGGCCCACACAATTTTTTCTTTATAAATCCTTATAATCCATGGAAAAATCTGTTTCTGGATGAATAGGATTCTTCGCAGCACAGGAAATAGGATTCCCTGGGTGTAGAGATCAAAGTTCACCAACAAATTTAACTACAAATTTGTATATCTTTTGTGTGTATGTATTTTTTTTTTTTCCCTATGTAAAATAATTATGATACCAAATAAGGTATCCATGTCTAATACTAACTAGTTGTTAAGTAATCGTATGAGCCTAAATGGTGTCCCTTTTGTATTTTGTTCTTGAGAAATAAATATATTATTATTATTATTATTCTAACCCTTCATTCTTAAATAGGTAGAGTAGTGTAAATCCTT
The DNA here is from genome assembly GCA_951392215.1 of Epirrita christyi. Lineage (NCBI taxonomy): Eukaryota > Metazoa > Arthropoda > Insecta > Lepidoptera > Geometridae > Epirrita > Epirrita christyi. The sequence goes on along the minus strand of OX595849.1, from coordinate 5,669,409 downwards.
CTGGACTATCCAGTGGCTAAAACACGTGTTTAAATGTAAAATAATCACGTACAATTAACGCAGATACAGAGCGTAATTACAAGCGGGTTTAATAATAACTCTTGCTTAATTGTCGCGAGTCTTCGGTTTAGTGTCACTAATGAGCTCACCGGGTTTCTTGGCAAGCATATATCTTACGGCAAACTTAAACAGAGCATCGGCACAGCTCTGTGTACAGCTGGTAGTTTGTGCGTTCAAATTAAGTACATTGTTATTTGGATACCTAAAGTTACAATATATCTTATTGCATAACCTCAACGGAATGTCTACGTTGGACATAGCTGTTCTCCATATCATAATGCAATGACAAACGGCCGCCTCCAGCTTTTTTCAGCAGCTACCAGTCAATGGTATTTATTTCTACCAAGCAATAATCAAACGCAAGCTTGTGAATTTTTAAGGACCGTACCTCAACTGGAAAAAACTGGTCACTGTGTTGTTCGTCTGTTTGTCTGTCTGTCAAGACCCTTTTTCTCATGAACGTCTTAAGGTCCCAAATTGTAGCTGATACCAAATATACCTAAAGGTCTGTGAGTTTATTGTGCAGACAAAAAACCAAGCTTCTAACTCAATTCATTAAAAAAATATATGCAATGAATATCTTCTTTTTGTATGGAAATCGCAAAAATGAAAAACCTGTAGGTTTTTGTTCTGATAACCTGTAGGTTGTTTTTTGGAATGCCTAGCATTCGAGGCTGTACACAAATAAAATAAAAAGTCAAGTCTTTACTTGGTACCCCTAAAATGAGATGGAGAAGTTTATAGGAAAAAGTGGCTGATACTAGAAAAATACTGACGATTCTGAAATAAAATTATGGATCAGAACCCTCAGGGTGCAAGTCTCCCTTACCCTTGACCAGGATTTTTTGATAAAAATTTTGTCTACTTCCCATGCGTTATATGATTGGTGAAAATAACCATAGCTTCTAAAGCAGTAAAACAACTTTATTTAAAGTATTCTCCCATGATTCAGAAAATCAAGTGACACAGAAAATATTAAAGTTCGGATAAACCATTACCATGTCACAGAAATTGAATATTCTTTCACCATGAAAGAACCCAGAAAGGGAAAAGTTTGTGTTATGGACGATTTGCTGAGACCATTTGGCAAATATTCGTGCCAAAGTTAAAAGGGAGTGACTTGTGTAACGTGGGAAAAGGCACTTTACTGTGTACTAAACTTAATAGCCCGAAAATATATGGTATGGCCTATATTTCGTTAAGGTTAATACGTCGACCTTATCGCTCCATTGACTCTGAATTAAGGAGGTCATAAATCTATAAATCATCATCATGATCATCATCATCGGCCTAAAGAAGTCCACTGCTGGGCATAGGCCTCCTTCTTGGAATGTCATGACGAACGGTCTTGAGCCGCCTCCATCCACCGACTTCCTGCGACGTTAATAACGTATTTAGTACATCGAGTGGAAGGATTCTATATAGTGGAGGGGTTTGTTAAATAAAGGTGCTGCTTAAATGGACTTTATTCACACCTATCATAATATTATGCATCTATCTACTCAACACCACACTTAACCCACTGCTGGCCTCATTATCACTTCATTTCAGCAAATTCGTAACGTCATCTAATTGTCATAACCAAATAATTTAATAAAAGTTATACCTACTTGATTATAAAACAACAAAAGAAAAATGTACGAGTATAATTAAATTAAAATTTAGAACCCTTAAAAAGTGTTTTAACCAAATGGTTTTGACAAATGAACTTCTAAAATGAAATAACTTCTGAATAATTTTGTTTATCAAGTCAAGTTAAAGAAATTGTTGAAGATAAATCCTTTTGTTGTTGATTTGGAAGCAACCCTTATTTTGGTTCAAAAACCATTTAATCCTTTAAAAAGTAAACTTATAGACGCATGATTTAAAGCAAAGCCAAGTCTTCATCTATTTCATCATCAGCTGGTAGACATCCACTTCTGGACGAGACCTCCCTCATAGAATAAGGGGATTTGCCATAATCATCACGCTTGGCAGGTGGATTGGTGTAGATTACTCAGATAGATGATATTGCCCATACACTGGTGTAATCCCTTAGTCGGCTTTTACGATATCCACGGGAGTAGAAGGAGGGATCTATTCTAGGCCGGGCACACCACGGCAGAGCCAAGTTATTTTGAGCAATTTTCTTTAATAGATTTTTTACGTTTGATTGTCAAAGTAGATAAATAGGTTTACAAAAATACAATTCTCTTGAATTTGATCTCCGATACGACGTTAGTAAAATATTATATCTTTTTGGGGATTCTTTCATCTAGTGGACTATTGTTGAGACAGCTTTTGTGTTATATCTGTTATGATATCTAAAGATCTGTTCAAAGCTCTGCAGAAGCTTCTTTATCAGTATTGCTTTCAAAAGTATTTTTGGCAACTTTATTATTATTTCTGAATGGTTCCAAAATGTACGTAAAACAGTTTTTAAACAGACTACATAAGTACTAAATTTTCAACACGATTAGAATTTAAGGTTCTAATATTGAAAAAACAGAAGAATTCCGTCCATGCGCGGTTGGGGCGTGCTGCTGTCACCCTGATTTGCGTATATAATTTTATAGTTAGACTAGCGGCCCGCGTGCGACTTTGTTCGTGTGGTCCCGATGCTCCCGGTGGTCCCGTAACATACACAACAAAACCAAAATCAAATAAATCTGCCCAGCCGTTCTCGAGTTCTAGCCAGACAAACGAACAGCAATTTATATTTATATATATTATATTTATATATATATATACAGAGGAAGAGGATATTATACAGTTGCTCTAATTCAATTTTTACTTCAATTCTTATCCTGAATTTAAAATTCAACAAAAATTTTCATAAAACTTAAAGTACAAGTTAGTTAATATTATGAGACAAACAATTTAATATTTTAATAAAACATTTGAATCTATTCCGTTTCTTTGCTCTAAGAAAACAAATTTTCATCAGCCAGTGGATATGTGCTTTTGAATGAGGCCTTTGCATGCATCATAGTGTGCCCCTCATTGGACGCTATTTGCCATAATCACCACACTTGGCAGGTGGATTGGTGATCAGAGAATTGATGTTAATTATTCAGTTGGATGTTGGAGTCTGCAGCCTTTTTATATTTGACACGCACGCAAATATACGTAACGTATTAACAAGAAAAGAATAACAAAATGTAAACGATATAAATATTACTAAGGTTAATAAAACTAATGCTAATTAGTGCTGCTCTGTGCCATGGTGCCGAAGGCCTTGTCTCAGCGTAAATGCTGTTTCACAGACTACGAAAACGTTGAGTAAATTTATAAATTAAAAAGCTTTTGAATTTATATTTTGCGCTTTGCGCTGCAGTATGCATGCAATTTTTTTAAATAGCCTATTTTTCATCATCTGATCATCTCTCTCTGTTTACGTCCATTGCTGGACGACGCCCCATTGAATACAATGGGGGGATTTGCCATAATCACCACGCTTGGCAGGCGGATTGGTGATCGCAGTTTGGTTTTAAGTACTCAGGCGGATGCTGCTGTCCATCCTCTGGTGTAAGCCCTTAGTAAGGCTTTTACTACATCCACAAGTAGGGGTATAACAATGCATGACTTTGAGCTACAAACAGGATGATGCTGTGTAGGAAGGTCAAACCAAAGAGAAAGGTTGCAGGAAATCGGTAGATGGAGGTGCCCCGGGACCTTTTATTGTGGCTAATGTACCTAATTGGAGGCCTATGTCTAGCAGTGGAGTTCTACAGGCTTGATAATAATGAAGTTCTATTCCAGCAGGCTCTCAGAATTATAAGATAAAAGTGGTCCAAGCTCAAGTTCAAGCTGGCATTCCATGTGGGAGGCCTATTTCTAGCAGTGGACGTCTTACGGGTGATGATGAGAGTTTCAGCAGTTTCAATTCAACAGTGATAACTATTCAAAAGCGAGAATGAGATCTACAACCATACTAATTCTGTCACCAAGCTGGTAGTGCTCGCATTGCTGTGTTTAATAATAATAATATAATAATAATAATATAATAATAATATTATTATTATTATTATTATTATTATTGCTGTGTTTCGTGACTGTGAGCATCTTATTGGAATAGTAACCGTAAATCCATCACAAAACTAACAGTTACCTGTCGGATCTTACTATCTCTATACACTTCTCATCAAAAAAATCGAAACACTTTCGGCCTTATTACAGAACATGGACTAAATCTGAAATTAGTCCAGGCGTACTAGTCTAGGATTAAATATCGACATTAGACATATGCGACTTTAAGAGCCAATTTCACCATACTCTGTTAGCCAGTAAATGTCTTGTTAAATCTAATCATTGGTCAAGGTGACAGATAATCTTTGAAAACACCTGTCAAAAAGCATTGGTTAGACTAAACAAGACATTTACTAACTAACAGAGTATGGTGAAATTGGCTCTAAATACGATAGCAGATGGTTTGTTTTCCGAAATCAATTTCCGCGCTACTTTGCAAATATCCAAAGTATCAAACTGACGGATTGTGTCACATCACAATTGAGATGTCCAAATTCTTACCTCTAGCAAGCAATCAACTGTCAATTTATAGACCGTTGCTAAACTAGGGGGCTGCCTGGTTTTAGATAAACCAGAGATAGTCCAAGCTTATGTCATTTTTGGCATATTTAGCTCGAAAGTTGCTTCTGGAAAACAAACTTTTGTATTACAGTCGTATATGCTCTAGGTCGATATTTAAGCCTAGACTGGTAGTTCTGGTTTAAACCCAGACTAAGGGCATTTTTTATAATAACACCATTTAAGTTTATGAGTTTAACGGATTATTAGAAAAATATTGTATCAAACGGAAAAAAATAAATTGTGATAATAGTACAGTGTTGTAATAGTAGTAGGGTGTAGTAGTACAAAATTACAAACTGCCGGCAAATATAATGATGGCTTTTCTTAAAGAAATAATCCTCTTATTTGGTTGTTTGTCGCCAGAAAGAAAGTCTTGGTAGTGTTTCGATTTTTTTGATGAGAAGTGTATTTTTACTGAGTGTACTAAAATAAAATATGATGAAATCAAGAAATGCAAAGGGAAATGTGTAATATCTCGAGAGATCCCCATAATCCTATATTGCTCTCTTATACCGAAGAGTTCAGGCGGGAATATTATGGGAGGTGTAAGCCGAGGGTTGGGTGCAAAACGAGAATCTCAATTCTTGAATATTTTCCACGCAGAGTAGTTATGAGACTGCGAATGATGCAAATGTTTTAAGAAATACCGCTCAAAAATTGATGACCAAAACATTAACCCCATTTTATTTCATTATTTTTTACCTTTTTATATTATTAGACATTTAATAAAATTTATTATGTGCTTTGGTTTATGATTGTTTTATATTTTTTAATTGTTTGTTTATGTAATTTTTTTTTTTTTACCTGTTTATTCATAATATGTTTTTAAACGTACTTTAGTTAAAATAGCTTTGGTTTTTTGCTCTATTCTGACATACGCCAGAACAAGACAAAAGCTATTTTAGCTATCAAAGATTCAAAAATTGATTACGAATAAGAGGGTTATTGTAGGACTATTGGCGCGGTGACTGAGTGGCTATGGCGAGAGAGGCGCTAGTTATACTCCCGCATCATCATCACATTCAGCCCGTATCCACAGCTGGGTGGTTATTCGCTATGACCTAAGAGATTTCTTGTCAATAACGTGTGACGTCACCCATACCATTCAGCGATGATTCCACGCAGATATCGTAACGAGCCCGCGTTATGTTACGTTTGATCATAGCGAATAAGGGCTGGTCATCTTAGACACCCGTTTGTGAACAGCATCCATCCATTCTACAAAATCTGATTTGTCAAATGTTAAAATTTAACAAAAATTAGCAAGACTTAAAATATTCATTTTTGAGGTATTCATTTAACTCAAATACTAAATGTTAAAACAATTTTGAAAGTAAAATAATAGCATGTCATGCAAGTTTTGAATTTAGAATGTTATAGTTTTTGCTTACAAAAAGTTTTGATTACGAATCTTGGATCTATGCGGTTTTAATTTTAATTCAAAGTGGCCAGCCACTACATTAAAACATCAACTTCATACTTTAACGGCGGTGCGCTGCCTTTAGTACTTTGTTCTTTAACCCCTATTATGTTCTAGGCACGCATTGTTTTCGATACTAATAACATAGGGAAATCTAAGGTCAGTTGCATGTCCAAATTGGACTATGTTATGTTTGGTTAGTGATAGTCGGAATTTATTTAGTTATAGTTTATTATTATTTTATTTATATGGGTCAGTGTAGTAACCGTACCTCTTTAAAACCTTGCTCAACCGTAGATTTTAGGTACAGGTATGAACCGCAACCAGGTCCTAGATTTGCTTACTCTGAGATTTACTCGTTCGGGACGTGCTCGTAAGTTTCGAACATGTAGAGTAAACAGACATTAGCAACCAGCTTTTATCGTACATCAGACGGATATTACGGACCGAAACGTTCTCTGAAAAATACTCACGCGATCCAAAGCGAGCTCTAAAGCGCTTTAAAGCGATAAAAAAGCACCGTAACAAGATGCACTTTGAAGTCTGCTACTGAATGTTTACACACGATACGAACGTACCTCTGCTTATTGCGGGTGACAACAGTACCCGTTTCCGCACTATTCCCGTTTAGCCAAACGTTCCAATATCGAAATGCCTGCATATGGCAAGGCTGTGAAAACCCAAATCTACCCAGACCAATGTAGGTACCCACGTCTATAATAAAGTGTAGTAGTTTTTAGGGTTCAGCACTCAAAGAGTGCAAAATCATCATCATCACCAGCCTTTAGACGTCCATTACTGGACGAAGCCTCATCCATGAAATACAATGGATGGAGTTGCCAAATGTTAGGCAGGTAGATTGGTAATTACAGTATTCATGTTGAGTACTCCGCTGGATATTGCTGTTTTTCCCCGTTGTTATTCCTTAGCCGGCTTTTACGACATCCACGGGAAGAGATGGAGGGTTCTATTCTACATCACGGTAAATGAAACTGTTTAGATGCATAATGACCAATTTGGTATTGGGGAAAATAACGGAAAAGGACCAAAACGCAAAACGACCAATACGCAAAATAACCAATACGCATATTGAACTAAATCAATGAAGCAAAAAAAATGACCTATATCAAATACACTGTTATTATACAAGCCTACGCCGTCCATATTCGTCTGTCTTAATTCTGTCACAGGGCATCTCGCCGGTGGTATGAGGTTGAAATTTTCACAGAATAGTGGTGTTTAGGCATCAACCCTATGTAAATAACAACAATAAAAACAACCAAATCCCAACGGGGGTCCCAAATCTATAGTTCTCCAATAAAGGAACTAACAGCGCGTTTCAGCGTCGTAGCTCAATTTTTCATAAATTTTTTGTATAATCGGATCAAAAACCATGTAATGAAGTTTCTGCAAACCGACACTACTAAACTTCACAAACTCCTTAGCCAGCGATGGAAAATCAATAGCTATACTTGAAGGGAACACTGTTTTAACTGCCCGCATCTTAACTACCAATAGTCGTAGTTGGTTTAATCCCATGAAGCTGTTTATAGAAAAGAGAAGGCATTTAATAATAGCTTTTTGAAATATAACCCCATATTAATAGATTAATCCTACTGATATTATAAACGCGAAACTTTGTGAGTATGGATGTTTGTTACTCTTTCACGTAAAAACTACTGAATGGATTTGAGTGAAATTTGGAATGGAGATACTTTACGCCCTGGATTAACACATAGGCTACTTTTCATCATCATCATCATCATCAATTTTCATCATTATTCACGCGGGTGAAACCGCGGGGCGCAACTAGTATTATATAAATATGTAAGTATGTTATGTTCCGTTGGGTAATAAAGGTTCTTAAATGGTGACGGCAAACCGGACGACGCGGTAGAGTAAGGTCCTCCACTTGATGGACTAAATACTTTATAACCGTCGCAGGAAGTCGGTGGAAGGACGCGGCTCAAGACCATTCATCGTGGCATTCTAAGAGGAGGCCTATGCCCAGCAGTGGACTTTATAGGCTGATGATAATGAAATGTCCCTTGCTACATGCTGCCTTACAGCCGATGTTACGTTTGTTTAGGTTAGATGGCTTAGGGGTGATTTCACCAATAAATAAACAGGCGGTTAAGCAACTGCTTAGCCTAACCAACTCTTTTTGACAGGAAGATTATCTGTCGCCTTAATCAATAGTTACGATAAACGCCCGTTTATTTGTTCGTGAACTTGGGCCTTAAATAGTGAGAACAAAAATTGTCTGCAAATTTGACGTCTCCATGTTAGAAGCGCTTCATGAACGCGCCATTTACTTATTAGTTCCGTGATCCGAACTTGCTGCACACTGCTTGCATAAGTTTGGAGTTGAAACAAACTTTTCCTTGCGCTTAGTTATAGACAATAAACAGCTTTTATTAGCAGTGTATTTAATATTTGTGAGCACGCGGAATTAGCGAAAAATCCCTTAGCATTTTAAACCATATATCTAAGGACTAAAGATGTTTTTTGCATTGTGTTTATAGCTAACTTGGTAGTTTGGCGTGAGGTGGATCACGTTCTCGTAAACTGCAGTTGTTATAAGACCATGTGAATTATTGAGAGAATGGTTTGCTGGCATCGTATACTCGGTACTCACGAACAGGTTTTTAATGGTTTCACTGTAGCTTGTTGTGCGATTCAGGATATTCAGTCAGGTGAAATATTTACAACATGTTTGCAAAATCTGTATTTGGTCTTCATATAGTGCCACAATCAACAAGCGTGACTCATGAATTCAACATTTGTACATTGGATAAATTTAAATTCTATGGATCTTCTCGTTTTGGATTGTAAAACTCCGAGAATAGATCTCTTCATAGCTCACTGTGTAACTTTGAGCTTGTGTAGGTCAATAGTTAGGACTGGGTTTCAGTGCCGTACACGCACTAATTAGAGACTTTCATCTTCAGGCTCTGCAGTATCTGTAGAACCAAGATCAAACAACATAGCTCTCCGAATATTAAATTGCAGGCAGAACCGACAACCATTGGGGGTTCTCGATTGGCAACCACGAACCGGACGACGCAGTGTAGGAAGGCCCCTCTCTTAATGGACCATGGATAAAGGTGCATGAATTTAGTTTTATTCCATTCACAAAGATCATTTTGAATCGTCTTGTAAACTGTTCCAACTCCAACTCTCTCTCTTAAGGCGAGGAAAAAATTTTGAAGTCTCTCCTTTCTTGCTTCTTTTAACGACCTCTGTGGCGCAATGGGCAAAGGTTTGCCTGCAACGCAGGAGGTTGCGGGTTCGATTCCCGCCTGGGTACTTTTCTATGTATAATAAAAAATATCTATCTATGTAATGTATTGTATTAAGTATATCAGCTATCTAGTACTTACCCATAACACAAGCTTTGCTTAGCTTGGGGCTAGATAATTTTATGTGAGATGTCCAGCATTTATTTATTTATTTATTCTTCTATAATTTTCTTAAATTTTAATCAATAAGTATGTGTATTTCACCGGACCAAACAACGCAGTTAAGTAAGGGCTCCCTCTCGATGGATTAAATGTATTATAAAAGATGCAGGGAGTTGGTGAATGGAGGCGGCTTAGGATCGTTTGTCATGGCATTCTATGGGAGAGGCCTATGCCTAGCAGTAGACCTCTACAAGTTGATGATGTTGGTGTTGAAATTTTGTCTTTACAAAATACATAACAGTTGAATCTCTGCCAAATTGAGCGGTTGTTCGATTTACCGTTTGGACATAGCTTTTGAATTGCGTGTGCATATTGTATTTTAAGCTTTCCAATAAACTGTGTGTGATTAAGATTGTGATTGTGTGTGATGTCACACCGCTGGCGTTGGTTATGCCAAACATACAATGCGCAACGCTTTGAGTTTTTAAATCATACATTTTATTCTTGTTACCGGGATGGATAGCCATGTGGCACTGGCATGTCATTAATTTATGGAAACTCGACGCCAATCAGCGAGATTATCATTGACAAGTGATGAAGTGACTGATCGAAATATTGCGGTTTACTGGCTACGAGCATTAGGTAATGACAAAATCATATCTTATTGCCCGTAACTACTGGCGACTAGCTGACAACCGTGAGGTTTTGTATGATTTGACGAACTGCACAGCCTTAGATAAAAAACTACTTTGGCTTTCAGCACGTGTGGAAACTCATTACAAAAAATGGTAGGTTGAAGCTATTTTTTGAAGGATAGCAAATATGTAGTATGTTAAGCATACAGACATATATTATTGTATATCGAGGGAGCTGGCTCAATTTACACACAGGTATGTTGAGCTGTGGTAGTCTTGGCCTGAGAATTAGCTGTGGTAGTCCTAAAAATAGGACTTCTCAAACTTCTCCTGTAGATGTCGTAAAAGGCGACTAGGGTATTTTGCCAGAGGATGGTTAGCAGCATCCACCTGAGTACTTAACACCAAACTGCGATTACTAATCCTCCTGCCTGTTAACTATTATGTTAGTTGTTGTACTCATTTAAAGGGAAAACGAGCTCAGGGTCAATCATCTAGCCGCTGGTCTGACCAAGTCAAGGCTTTGACGGGACTCCCGTCACTGCAGCTCTAAAATAAGCTTCTCTGCTTCACATAGGTGCTTCCCACCTATAAGTAGTAAGAAGGATCAAATCAAGCCAAGCCGTGTTTGTTGCCCTGATTCTTCTAGGCTTGGTAGTGATAGAACAGGTGTTATTTTAGTTTTTAAGACGATTCAAAATGATCCTTGTGATTTCAATTAATAAAATACTTTTTGATTTATTTTGATTAAGCCAAAGACATACAAGTGATGTGAATGCATTAATACCTGCATAAGATCGGGGGTTTTAGGCGCGAGCCAAAGGGTTAAAGAATATCAAAACGGATACGACCTTCAGTAATGAAGAATGTGAAGAAGAAAAAAGAGAGATAGGTATTATGTGTGAAATTGTTTTAAAAGCTCTAAGTACTTATGTGAGCAATCATTTCAGACCTACCGTCGCCGTTAACAAGATAATTATGAAACGCTTGCCCATTCAACAATAAAATATAAATATTATAGCTCGTACATAACTGTCACGCCAATATTTTATGTTCAGAAACGCTGAATACACGGGAAATAACAATATTTTAGTGCCTGGTTGTATGAATTATTGGAAAAGCAATAATGAGGTGGAATTGCGTATACCTCTAGTAAATTGTAGGCTGGATTATCAAATATTGAAACGTTCGATGTTATGACATGAATTCATGTCGCTTAAGCATGTGAAGCTTGTCACGTTTGTAACTATACAAATATCTTCATTATTATCATCAGCATCATCCTATAGAAGTCCATTGCTAGACATAGACCTCCCCCTAGAATGCCATGATGAACTACACACATTATAAACGTCAAACATGACATGCGATCATTTGCATAAAAAATTTTGATTTTTGGATGTTTGGATTTTAGAATCATACTGCCTCCACGCCTTAAACAATATACCTAAATAAATCATTACGAAACGGGGTTGCAAGTTTTCAATTATAAATATAGAAAATTGAATACTGTTGAACCCACTTGATAGAGAGGACTGTCGATGAAATACGTTGAACATAAAACTGGTTGTTATGGCAATATTCTGCTGTATATTGTAGTCTCAATGAGTTTCAGTGAAATGTAATGTTTTTGTAAATTTTAAGCGTTGGAAGAAAAGTAAAAGAACCCCATTTTGTACTAAAACAACTAATACGTGTTTGTGAATCTAGAACGCGTTTGGTTTTAAGAAGGTACCTACTTAAGTATGCTTCTGTCCATCCATTGGCGCAATCTCTTAGTCATCTTTTACATCATCCAAAGGAGGAGGTGGAAGAGTCCTATTCTTATACCAAAACTACCACGGCTCTATGATACCTATAAACCGTAAATTAAAGATATATAACCAGTTGGCACCACTTGTAATACCTGGTTAAAGAAAAACGTTTCGCCCCGCGGTTTCACCCGCGTGAACAATGATGAAAAGTATTTCATGTGTTAATCCAGGGTATAAGGTATCTCCATACTAAATTTCACTCAAATCCGTTCAGCTGTTTGAACGTGAAGAAGTAAGAAACTTTCGAATTATAATATTAGTGAGAAGATGAGATTTAACATAAAATATGGAGTTAAATACAGGAGGAACACTTGGCATAATAGCGCTAACACCAGATGGCACAGAAAGATGGCACCCCCATAAACACTATCAAAGACATAATTTCACGTGATATATTTCCCGAATAATATTTTCTTTGTCATTTCTTATATGGAAATGATAAATAATTCATCATTCGGGCCTTACTTAGTCTAAGTACACCATATTTCACATGAGCCCTTCTGTGGATGCTACGTAAAATACAGCGAAGGTAATCCTATCCATTCGTGATTTATTCGAAAAGAGGGTCACTGGGAAATTTCATAAGCAATATATCATCGTTCATATGCAGAACTATTAAACAGTAGGTATAGTTGTCTATTGATGTAGATTTATGTTTTTACTAGGGTCGGATGTGCCACTTTGTGGGTTTTGTTGTTTTCTTTGGACTTCACTCATGATGGTGATTAACTGCAGTTTTACTAGGTACAGTGTGGTTAAACATGCGTTATCTGGTTACTAAAATAATCTAAGAGAGTACATTACGGTACACTCAATCTATTTTAATTTATAGGCCTTTGTTTGATCGCGATCTCACCTGTTGGTAGGTGAGTGATGATGCGATATGGCTTTGCCATAGAAATTATTGACGTCATCGTCAGTCGTGACGTCAGTCGTGACGTCAATCACATTATTCAGACTCTCCTCTGTCAACAGGACAAAAGTTGCCTCAGAACTCGGACTGTCTTGCCAAGACTGACACCGGGCATTCCACGAGCCACACAGACATGAATTTGTAAAAAAAAATATATCATCACCAGCTTTACTGGTGCTGGACGAGGCCTCCCCCTTAAAATACAAAGGGAGGAATTAATCACCACGCTTGACAGGTGGATTGGTAATCACAGTATTGATGTTGAATACTCAGGTGGACGCTGTTGCCCAGCCCTTGGTTTAATACCTTAGTCGGCTTTTACTAAGAAATAACATAACACCCAACAGTCACATACTTAGTCCTGATCCCACACTTAGGTTTCCTGTGTCGTGGGCAGGAATTACGAATACCGTGACCCAGACCCGGATCAAATATTTGCAGACCATGCAAATATATGTTTCGCAGCGGGAATTGAATCCGCTTCTCTTGCGTCTCATTCTACTACTCGCCCACTGTGCCACAGAGGTCTTCAATAAGAGACAAGAGGTCATCCTCAAGAGGACAAAAAAGATGAAGGGATCTATTCGTAGGCCGCACACACCATGCATCTGCACGGTGGTCTGAACGTGTCTGTTGTTTGCATATTTTCACCATAACGAACTTTTTTGTGATTAATGACTGTTTGATTTCAGTGTTAAAAACTAACGGTCTTATTCATAAAAAATGCTTAATATAGGTTTAAAACGTTCACTAGTTAAAACGTATGATAAGGCTATCAAACTCATTTAAAAATTCCCTATTCATAATCGTTCGATAAAGCTTTGATAACTAAAATACACCTAAAGAAGGTTTTAGAAACAAAATGTTGCCATTTAAACGAAAAACTTCATTGCTTGATGATTGCTTGACGAAACCATAGACAAATTGGCTAAATTTCACATGTTTAAATTCTTATTTGTTTCTGGTTTTGACAGTAACAGCATCGATATTTTGAACTTTCAAAAGCTATCACCGAGTTTGCGAATTTGTGATCATGAAAAATGGTACCTATCTAAACAAATTGCAAGCTGTCGCCGGGCTTAGTGGACAGAAAAGACAGAGGAGTGTAAATTGGCTGGATGTGGACAAGGTTTGTGCTGCAATTTTCCTAATTTTAGTTATTTGAGCCGCTGGGTACGTCCTAATTTTATATTTTCTTGGCCTTAGCATTTCCAAATACTCTGTGATATTAAACTACCAACACAATTAAATTTTGAGCCATTGTTTTGTTTGTTAGTTGTTCCCAAGTTTCAGGTGTTTTGTTTTTATGTTCTCGCTCTTACTAATATGCTTAATTTCGCTTTCTTTCATAGATTATTTTGACGGAGTTCGTAAAGGAAACGGTGCACGTGCGCAGCCACTGTTGAAATTGCCTGCAGGCAAGAACTGCACGAGGTCCAAATGGCAGACGAAAAGCAAAAACTAATCAACCTTAACCCCTTGTCTGTTGCGCCACCAGAAAAGTATTGCCCCTAAAATTAATAAAAGAGGAGGTGCTGCAGGCGAAACTAAGCTATCATAAAAATAAAGTATAAATGAAAATGTTTTTTACTCTTGACTTGACTTTTATTAATTTTATAAAGAGGGAAGTAGCTGTATATAGTATAATAACTGTCATAGTCTTAGATTAGTCGTAGGTACTTATCTCACGTCGGCCCAAACATCTAATAGCAGTTAGGACCTGTAGTTCTGGAGATGTGCCACGACCTCTCGGATGCAACTGTAGATCCTGACGCACCAGCCCCCTTATTCACTATGACCAAACGTAACATATTCGGGGGCTCGTTAGGTACGATATCTGCGTGTAATCATCGCTGAATCGTATGGTTTATCACGTATAACGCCGTAGGTTTATTAAAGTGATACCGTTTCCTGAAGTCCTCGTCATCCAAACAAAAATTATCATTTCGGTCTTTGTAAACCTTTGCACGCCGTGGAGGGTTTTCTAGATTTTAAACTAATGCAACAGCATCCAATCTACGAAGCGCTTCCATGGTTTTAGTAGTCAGTAGGTACTCAGTGAAAATTTATATTCTTTGCTGTGAGAAATACTGACGTTAAAATGTCTAGGTATGTCAAAATTCACAATTACAATACAAATCAGCTGTTGTGAGTCGGCCATGTTTCCGTATTATAAGACGCTAAAGTAGGGTCTTGCCTCTCATAACTTTTCCATAGTTTATAGTGTATCTAAACAACGTATTAGTGCTAATATGCGTTTATGAATAGTAAAAATTGACCACCATACATTAGAGAGACTTTAGATGTCCGATAACTTTTTATGAATAAGACCATTAGTTCCTGAAGGCACGATTACTCCCATATCTCCGAGATGATGTTGAGTAATATTTAAACTTATTTCTACGAAACGTTACTAATAACTTTTATTAGATTTTATACATCAACCATCAAAGATGATTATTATTACTACCACATAATAAGATTATAATGATCATCCACGGAAGGGGAAATAAATTAGCTATCAGGAGCAAATTGAATCGTGCTTTCTGACAGATTGTTGCCTCTGCCCGGGGGCGCACGCTACGCGGGGAATAAATAGCAATGCTAATGTTCATTTAACCTGAGAAAATACATTATGATTATGATAATATTATTGGCATGGAGATGTGTTCCATAAGGATTCAAATTGTTTGTATAATATGAGCCTCACTGCGGCGTGCAACTTAATTCTTAGACAACACTGTTTCTTTATAATAACATTTTCAAAAAACCTCGGGCCAGGTTGACCAAGAACGAGCTGGTGACACAAGAGAAGAAGAAGGATATGAATCCTACAGCAAATATGAATCAATGAGTCTTTGTGATTTCAAATAATATGTGTTACGTATTGATTTCACGCGAAGAGTCACGGCTCGAACACAGAAGCATCACTGCTGAGCCCAACCATAAAGTCCATTAATCTTAATCTTCTTGCCACAAAAGTTAGTAAATAAAGTACAGCGAGCTAAGGAAATCCACTGTAAGCCAGCGAGTTTACGCAGAAACGCATTCAATCGATTCGTTTTGCTTCCTTTGCAAAGAGTTCGACTCCAGTTTGCTCCTGAATTGGAAAATCGTTTACAACACCGCAGTTTAAACTTGTTTTTTTATTTAGTAAACTTTCAGTTTATTTTTTTGTGTCGTGATGAAGTTGGTTGAATAATGCACGAAATGGGAAATTCAACGAACTTATTAAGTTAAACAAATGGGTTCCTTTGAGTTCCTTTGAGTGCCGCATTGGAGCTGGTTAAAATATACCTCTCTCTCTCCTCCCATGGATGTTGTTAAAGCCGACTAAGGGATTTCACCAGGGGATAGGCAGCAACATCTACCTGAGCAATTAACACCAATACTGCGATCACCAATCCGCCTACCAAGCGTAATGATTACGGCAAACCGTCTTCATGCGGGAGACCTATTTCCAGCAGTAGACTTCTACAGGCTGATTAAGATGATAACTTCAAACAGTGGATAGAACCTGGGCATAGAAAAACCAGGCGTTACATGATACTATACCACTATGAGGTATATAGAGTGCTTCTAAACTTCTAATCTATAACTGTACGCCTCACTATTAAGATACTTTAAAATAAAATAATTCTTAATCCTTAACCATAAGGACCGTTTTCGAATCTCAAGTGCTAAGTAACAGAGGTAGAGGGGCATGCAGTTTAAGGCTAGACGCACCCTACCTCTTTATCTACTACTATACCGTACCTACGGTACTAATTGAGGTAGGAACTATCGAATTTTAAGTTTAATCAATTAAGTTTGTTTCAACGAATCGTTTTTTTTACACCCCTCCTCAGCCATTATGAACCTCTACATTTCAGGTTTCCATTAAGCATGAAAACTCTTCAAACAAATATAAGAAATACGAGAAAGCTAATAAAAATCGAGCGCATAAGTAAACAAATTTAAGTAAACCCAAAACTGGGACCCTAAACCCATTTATGGATCTTTGAGCCTTTAACGAAAAAAGTTTCATAATAATTTCGTTCTAAGTAAAAAAGTAAACAAACTGAGTAAAGAAGGCAATCAAAAGTTAGGTAAACAACTTTTTGACGCTTACGTGGAGAGCTTCGGGAAAATATCTTTATGATGTTATGTTAAATCTTCGGAGCCCCGGAGGTGAACAGGCGAGCTTACCTAAATGTGTTACGACGTTCCCGTGAAAATTTATTTTTTGTTTCAATAAACAGCATGTTTACAATGTAAAAGCTGTTTAATACGGCGCTACGTGGTCTCAGTTTATGTAAAGTTCAAAATGGTGCATACAATTTTACCGGCTGTCGACCAAGTGACTTTGCGACTAAAATGTACTTTAGGAAAAAGATAGTTTTGTTTAGGTAGCAGTGGAACTTCTAACCTTATCAGACTTTATTGTTTGAGACTAAAACAGTGCTTAGTTTAGTGCTCTTTAGTTTTGGATGCTGAGGTGCTGATACATATATTTGTTTAATTATCCTTCTCTCGATGGACTTAAGACATTATTATAAAGGTCGCAGGAAGTCGTTGGTTGAATGCGGCTCAAGACCGTTCGTCGTGGAAATCTAGGAGTTTTGTTGTTGTAGAACTTCTTATGAAAGAGTTCGTCCAGGGAAGTACTACCACTATTTCTGCCGCCAAGCAGTAGTGTTTGCATTGCTGTGTTTCGGTTTGAAGGGTACGGGTGCCGGTGAAATTACAGGCACATGAGACTTTTCATCTTTATGTCTCAGGGCCGGCAGCGCGCGTGTGATGCCTCTGGTGTTACAGGCGTTCATAGGCTACGGTAACGGTTTTCCATCTGGTGGGCCGTAAACTTGTCTGCTTGCCAAGATGCATAAAAAAAAACAGGAGGCAGGCCTATGTCCAGCAGTGGATGTCTACAAGCTGATAATTAAATGTATTAAATAAATAATAAATAATGTATAATATATGTGTGAATCAATAATCTTGAAGAGAATAGCTTCGTATGGGGTTTGATATTCGATAACTTTGGTATATTGGCTATAGTAGATATTAATAATTGGTTGGTTGTAAGTATATAGTTATTGGTATAGTACTACCACCATACCTATTTCTGCCAACAAGCAGTAATGCTCGCATTGCTGTGTTCCGGTTTAAAGCGTATGGTTGCCGGTGAAATTACAGGCATATGAGACTTTTCATCTTTATGTCTCAAGATGACGGGCGCGTATACAAAGTGACTGTAACCTAAGAGGGGGGGTAATGGGCAGGAGTTACCGCTTAACATCAGATGGGTCACGTGCCAGATATGTCCATAACTAATACTTTATAAAAAAAAACTTTATGTAAGTTCCTTAGGCCTTAGATAAAGTAACATTCTAATAGCGATGACGCTAGTAGAAAAGTCCAAAATGTATGAGATTGACGTAAGCTATTGATATGTCACGTGGTCTTTTGCATTGTATTACGACTGTAGAA
Organism: Epirrita christyi; assembly: GCA_951392215.1. Classification (NCBI taxonomy): domain Eukaryota; kingdom Metazoa; phylum Arthropoda; class Insecta; order Lepidoptera; family Geometridae; genus Epirrita; species Epirrita christyi. The sequence goes on along the minus strand of OX595849.1, from coordinate 5,651,125 downwards.
ATAGAATCGCTTCGAAGCGAATAACCGTTTCTCTAGGCCAGCTTGTAATTTCAATTAATATAAATTGGTTAACTGTCCAACAGTTATACGCCCCTTTGAATTTTTACTAAAATCTCCAATCAAACTCCTCAATTCAATTTCTTTCAAAATATGGCTATAACCTTTTTAATGAAGGTCCAAGTACAATAATCAAGAGAATCAAGAAGCAATTTAACAAGAGTTGAAAAAAATATTCAAGGGCTGAGAAAATAGCCTCTTCCTACTTTAATAGGCAATCGTGACTGATATAAATTTTAATTTTCATGTCTGCCTGCTTTCGGTAATATCAAACGAGATGGATAAGCTTTAATAAAGTTACAAATTCTATTTCAACGTAACGAATAATTAAGTATTTTTATTGAAAATGTTTTAAATGTGTAGCCCGTCGAAGAACCTTTTGGCGAGCCACGTATAAAAGAGATGTGAGATAAAAACGTAGCAATGTTATTTGTCTGCATCTCACTCTAACTTAGCACTCACCAACTTAGTTCGTGCCGGAGAATTAAATAAAGGTGGATCAGACTTTTCTCATTATGTTATTTAAATCTTTCAAACAGAACAGTAGTGCTAGGATTTCCTGCTAATAGCATTTTCTAACTTTTTACCCAATAGTCCTGATCCCACACTAAGATTCCCTACACTAAGAGGTGGTAAGCGAGAATTGAACCCACATCTCTTGCATTTCAGCCGGCTACTCGCCCACTGCACCACGGAGGTTCGTCAACATATTCTACCAGTCATCTATGCAAAAAGATGATAATAGTAATAAGCATTTATTTTTCTCTCACAAAGGTTTCTTCGAATATGTACATGAGTCATGTATTTTTATTTTGTAACTCTAGGAAGAGACGGAAGCGTATCCTTGTTTACATAAAATTAAATGAATATACTAACAAGCCATGTTTACGTTTACATATGATTCAATCTACAAGCAGCAGACTAGATTATCATACAAATAGCTTTGTTTTCCGATGCAAACTCACATAATATATAGTTTTTTAGAATTATTTTCTGTAATAAAAATTAAGATTAGCTTTTAAAGGCTGTAGCACACCGTCTGCGTACGTGTAGACATCGTCGTGCACATCGTCGTACCATGACGTTGTAATGTATGGAACTCTATGAGATATGGCACACCGCTTGCGTGCACGTCACGAGAGCGAGTACATACAAAGTACCGCGCGTGTCTACGTTACGTGCTGCAAACGCATCCGGATGCCGCGCCGTAGCCAGCGTGAGATACAAGGGGTGGAGGTTTGATTCCCGCTGCGGGCCAAATGTTTGCATGATCTACTAATATTTGTTGCGGGTCATAGCTGTTATGGTACATGGTACTCCGTAGTTCCTCATACCCACGACAATTGGAATCCTATTGTGGGATCAGGACTACGTATGTGACAGTTGGGTGTTATGTTATGTTAATTTACCTTTGACTTTTTTAAGGACATTCTGCCCTGGACGGTTTTTAAAGCTAGCCTAGTCTACCAAGGCCTTAACACTTTCAACATTATTGTATTATAAATCGTTGCGTGATTGACTGATGCACAGCCAAAACCGTAAGTCCTAAAGACTTGAAATTAAGAAAGTATCGTCTTGTAGGTACACACTAAAGGAATTTTTGCAGTTGGTATGAAAAAAACTCACTGCGAATAAAGATTCTGGCGTTTCTCTGGCTAAATAATAGGCCAATTTAGTAATTAAAGTTTTCATATCTTGTTTCGTGTGCGATTTCGTCATTCAAATGATATATTATGTCAATTTTCACCGTACGAAAAGTTGATCTATCTTGAACATTTTCTATTGACACAATAAAAGTAAGGCCCCCACCTCACATTACTCGAGCAATGAAGAATGGCACTGAAGGCCCACTCTCCACCACTTACGGCCCAATAAACTGGCGTACACTGTAATTGCCGTAATATTATTACGGGCATTAAGTTTTTAAACGAAAATTATGATTTAGTCGTACTTTGTTCTGGTGTTTCGTCGTATAATGGACCTTTTATGCGACATGTTTACTGTTTATTCTGGCTTTGAATAAATTTATATATCGTCCACATCATCATCGTCATCACCAGCCCGTTTACGTCCACTACTGGACGAGGCCTCCCACATAAAATACAATGGGGGGGAATTGCCATAATCACCATGCTTCCTTGCAGGCGGATTGGTGATCACAGTTAGCTGTGGAGTGCTCAGTAGTTGCTGCTGCCCACCCACTGATGATTTTACTGACTGACCTTTAGTCAGTTTTTACGACAACCATGAGAGGAGATGGAGAGGTCTATTCCTAGGCCCCTTACACCACGGCGGAAATTGCTATATAAGGAGTTTTATTCAGCTGTGAATAAATATCCAAAATGAGGAGATCCGTAGAAAAACCAAGATTACTGTTATATCTCTCAGAATAAGCAAGTTGAAGTGGCAATGGGCAGGTCATATAACTCGCAGACCTGACAACCATTGGGGAATAATGGTTCTTGAGTAGCGACCACAAACCGGATGACGCAGTGCAGGGAGACTCGATGGGCCAAATAAATCATAGGTAAATGTGGAGACTGGTAATGGAAGTTGGTGGTTGGAGGTGGCTCAAGACCATTCGTCGTAGCATTCTATGACAGAGGCCTATGTTCAGTAGTGGACTTCTTCAGGCTGATGATGATGATCAATAATTATTAAGGTAGCAGTCGGTTCTTGACGAACGCGACGCGTGACCGCGACCGGCGACCGCGAATGTGTCGCTCGATGCACTGCTTAGTATGGATTTATATGGAGTACATTTGTTTCTTGGCGACCGCGGTCGCCGGTCGCGGTCATGCGTCGCGGTCACCAATAACCAAATGTTACCTTTAGTCGATATGAGCCGAAGCGACCAGAAAGAAACATGTTTTTGTTCAACTCTCGGAAGCACCTGCTTTACATCCTTGAATGAAGACTTAAGGGACAATGTTACCTATGTTACGTTATATGAAAATATTACTACAGTTCAATCAATTGAGGGGTTCCCTGTTCACCAACATTTAAAACATGGTTAAACCTAAGGCCAAAGTTCACTGATACATAAAAGGGTTGTTATGGTAACCAACGGTAGCGTAATTGTTGCTTTATAAAATCCTTGTAAAGCCAGCTATCCAATAAGCAGAGATGCGGACATTTTGAACCGTCATTTGTCTCTCTCACGTCCGTAGTCACATAAAACCCGTAATGAATCTCTCACCGATGCATTTTAATGGCTGCTCTCAGTGTTTGGAGGGCTGCAATCAAATTGGAATTCATTGTTTGATCTCGGCGTCATACTTACAGAGCTATAATATTGGTAAGGGTAAATCGATTGTTTGATTGGCACTGCGGCGTCAGTTCTATTAAATTATTCGGTGACTGCGGTATAATCAGAATCAGACGCTATTGTTGATTATTAAGGCAACATATAGGATACATATTAGATTATTTTATATTGAGACGACAATCAGGAAATAATGTCCTACGATAAATAAAAGAGTTCCATCGACCAAAAATTTTAAGAACTGCTGGGCTAGTGGTTAGTATGGTTGCCTAAAGTGTGTCACACACGTAGCAGACGCGGTAAGATATCTGTCCATATAGCTCTCTATACTAAACTCAAGGAGCAACACACACGTAGCAGATCATTTATATTTTACCGTCAAGCAGGCACCGACATATATCAAAAGATGAACAGATGATATATGTGTATACAAATTGAAATACAATACCTACAGTTTGAAGGTTTCCGCGTGAATTAATCATTTTCGTATATTATCGTATCTGCTACGTGTGTACACCTTCAGATACGATATGTTTTTATACGCAAATAAAATATTACCGAACCCTCTCTACGCGAGTCCGACTCGCACATGAATGGTTTTTGTTTTATTTTGGTGGAACGGTCAAAAAGTTGAAATTCCCACAAAGTAAGCTGTCTCGGCTCACCCGTGGCTTCTCATTATATTAAAATGAATGAGATACACAGCAAATTAATATTAGCCTTCAGCCAATTTGTTACTTTACCGCAATTTTAAGGCTAACCAGTGAACGTTATGTTTGTCGCAAGAAACTAAGCACTTGACGCCATAACAGCAATGTCTGGAAAATTTCACTCATAGCCTGATGGTGTACAGTACAAGGTGGACGATAGAAGTTGCTCGACGCAAGTTAGTAGATTTTATTAATTTAACAGTAAATTGAAAGGACAAATATCTAGGTATTTTTATAACCGTCCAGCCAGGTTGATTGGGTTCTCGTAAAATTTGATTCAATAAACAATAATTAAGGACTCACTGCAATTTACTCAATTTACTCAATTTATTTAATGTAATTTTGTATATTTTTTTAAAAGGCGACTCTGTCTGTTTGCAGCCTAAACTCAATTTCAACTAGATAGATTCAAATGTGGATTTTAAGCTCGTGAAGGGTATTTATCCAGGCAGGTTTGAGTTTACGTTCTAGAGTGATATTATTTATTAAATAAATCAGAGGGCAAAACCAATTAACACCAATTAGCACGTCGACAGAGTGTTTTTTTTCTAGCCAGTGTTGTGCTTTGGTGGATCCGGCCTAAGAATATACCCCTCCTTCTCTTTCCGTGGATTTCGTAAAATTCGATTAAGGGATTACATCAGGTGATGGGCAGCAGCATCCATCAGAGTACTTAACACTAATACTGCGATCACCAATCTGCCTGGTAAGCGTGGTAATTATGGCAAATCCCCCCATTGTTTTCAATGGTGGAGGCTTCGTCCGGCAGTGGACGTACACAGGCTTTTAAACAAGAAGAAAGAGTATGCTAATATTCTCAACGTCATGCACGTTCTTTAAATTTAAAAGTAAAATTAAACGAATAAAAAAGTGATATCATATTTTTTTCAATGACCCTGCACCTCTGATCCTCTCCCATTCAGGCTAGAAAAAAAAAACAACCTGTATTTGTATCATTCTGTGTTACAACCCCACGTTTCCCGAGGTCAGTGCTTGGATTGATTACCAATGAAATTCTTAGAGCTTGTCCTGATGAAGCGTTTTACGCGCGATTCAACTCGCGCGTTTGTGAAATACTAGACCTTCATACATTCCGTCCACATACAATCGCGCGTTTTGCCGCTCGTGCGAGCGCAAAACGCCGCGCGTAAATCGCCTCTTCTGGACAAGCTCTTGGTGTCTATAATACGACATTCGTGTAAGTTTCCACGCGGGCCGAGCCACAGGAAAATTCTTGTAGATAATAAACGGTTATAGACTATAGAGCGACGCGATGACATAAAATCTTGCGGGGAAATGGCAGACGACATTCTCTTTACTCGCGAGTTTGCATAATGAAATACTTGTGGAAATAATATTATAACTTGACTAGCCGGAGTTAAGCAGGCAATTTGTATTTTGCTTAGTTTTCATTTTAGAAACAAAGTTTAAAAGGTAAATCGGGTCTTGATTGGACCTGCTGATACGTAGGTTAATAAAGTTGCCAAACCAATTAGCGTAAAAATCTACACATTCAATCTATTCCATTTGTTTAAACATGATTTAAATTTCACGTGAAACTTTAAAGGTCAAATGGATGTTTGCCTAATTATGAAAAATACATGGTAGATAAAATAGTGGAAAAGGGCAACTGGTGATATTGATAATGTTTTTTGCTGTGTCTTAAATGTAACATGCTATACACGGTGTTAAGCAGATGGTTGTCCAAGTGAAATAGGCGGCAAGGGAAGGTCATTGCCGACTTGTGCAGTCCCAATAACCTGGGCCTACGCACTTAACGGTGTTTTTTTTTTATTTTTGGTAATAACTCCTAAATGAATACTTTAAACTGACATAAAAAAAGTCGTTATAACCGCTAAAACAATATTTTGTTTTTATGTTAACTGTTGTTATGTTCTAGTCAAATTATTACTTGGTCCAGATATCAACTAAAAAAAAAACTACAAGCTATCGAAGTTTCTAAAAGAATTAATGCAAAATAAAAACTTCAACTTTGCATTACCTTAAAAAACCAAGTAATTTAAATCTTTAAACTCTCTAAAAACTTCTCCTATTTATGTTATTTCAATAGTATGCTATATGCATTACAAACCTGTAATTATGTTAAAGTAATTCACAAATTTAACCCACCTGGACGAAAACAATAAAATAATGTATTTGTGGTAATGACACTTAAAGTACATCTCCTATCTCTTTCATTCATCGGGTACGCAACTAAACACGATCCTATGTACCTGTACAACTTCTTTGGTAACTACGAGTTATTTATCCATTTTAAAAATATAGATGGGCAAAAGTAACCCTGTAAAAAAAAAGAAAAAAAAGGGGTCCTGTTGATGTATGGAACCCTGAAAGTACCTACTTGGAAAGATTCGTGAATTTTCTACACAGCATCAATTAAATTTTTATTTACCAATCCAGTTTTAAATGTACAATTAACAAGATTTTGTGAACAAAGAACTTAATGTACAAGGAAATAATTGTGTAGGTATCAGTGTCAATCTGCGTGTGAATTTCTGCCAATTTTCGCGGTAAAAACGTCCCGTTCGTTGCCTTTTCTCGGTTTAACGGAATTCGCAGCTCGCCTTATAATCCCCATAGTGAAGCCGAGCCGTGTCCAGTGACGTCAGATGGCGATTAACTTGATTTATATCGCAGTAACTCTTCAGAATTAAGGAGAGAAGTGATGGTAGGCTTAAATTATGGTGTAAAGTTACCGAACTTAGGAAGAACGTTCCTAAATGCGATCATAACCGTTATGTTTGTAGTATTGGAAATATAGTTTTACGATCACCAATGTATATAGAGTTTGGTCTTTAATATTTTAACGAGTTGGGTAAAGTAGTATTTGTGAACATTAATTTTTCACCTGAAATCTACTGATGTAATTAATTCAATAAATTATTCTTATTTTAATAGAAGTAAAATAGTAACCAAATCGTTTTTTTAACCGACTTCAAAAAAAGAAGGAGGTTCTCAATTGGACCAGTACGTTTTTTTTTTTTTGTATGTATGTTACGCGATTACTCCGTCAATTTTGCATTGATTTTGATGATCCTTTTTTTTTTGGTAGGTTATTTTTCAGAGGTGGTCCCATATAAATTTTATCGAAATTGATTTAGCACTTTTTGAAAAATTTGGTTTTTTGTGGTTTCCATAGAAAAAACCTAATATTTTACTGTGCCATTCTTGGTTCTGTCAGCGCTAGATGATACTGCTAGACGTCGACAGATGGCGTTATAGAAATACTTAAATACCTACCCGTCGATAGATAGCGTTTATTCAAATATGAATTACCTACATTATAGGCACAGGCTTGAAGTCGGTTTATGTTTTTTCCAAAAATTAATTATTGTGTTAAATGTTTTTTTTTATTACTAAATTTTGGAACTGCAATGTGGCCCACCTGATGTTAAGCGGTAACCCAAGCCTATTATGAATGACTAAGGGATTACACAAGGGGATAGACAGCAGCATCTACTTCAGTACTCGGCAGGAATACTCCGATCACCAACCCAACTGCCAAGCGTGGTGATTATGGCTATTCCCCCCATTTTTTTTATCGGGGAAGCCTCGACCTTCAGTGGACGTCTGACAGCTGCTGATAGTGATGATTACTATTGACAAAGAAACATATCCTTTGAACACTTTGTAATATCTGTACCTCATCAATGCATGTTATCAATATAAGTATTTGTTATTTTTGTAAATTTCACTTTGTTTGATGTTATAGCTCAACTTGTGTTTGTTTTGAATAAACTGTATCTTATCTTAGATTATCTTATCTTATCTTACCTTATCATATCTTATATTATATTATCTTATTTTATTTTATACACCTAAGCTTTAACATGGTACAATCAAAAAAATTAAGCAAGTGTCTACCCAAGAGTTGCAAGTATGACGTGTTTGTCATACCCGGTGGCCAGCTTAAAACTCGACCAATCCGACAATGCTCCAAAACTTATTTTCTTTTACGGTACAGTGTACTGAAACCAGTATCTCATCGTCATAGAAACGCCCAGTTTCTTTTGTATTAACACTCGTCACAGGATCTATTAGTAATTCGAAAACTGCCTTAAAATTTATAGGATCTATTACCATCAAAGTTCTCAAGGTATAACCACAGGGTAGCTTTAGTATCTAATCGCTTAATTTACAATAGGATTAGGAACAGGAGTAATTTAAGTTTATATAAGACGATTCAAAATGATCCTTGTGATTTCAATGAATAAAAAATATTTTGAGTTTGATTTGACTACTTACACAGAAATAAGTATACAGTGTTGCTTACACAGGTACGAGAACCTTACATCTATCATCATCCATATAAATTTTCAGTGTCCATTTTACAACTTAGATTAACCTAATACACTTTTACATTTACGAGTTTCAATACGAAATAGTCATTAGCGAATGACCTTTGACATTGTAAGGTCTGAAACACCCCAGCGCTTTTACTACGGCCGTTAAAAAAGTGGTTTCAATTGAACAAATGACCAGCCATACTATACCTTATGCATAATAAATATATCAGTATATATGTATGTATTTACACATCAACGTATAAATATAAATTGTATGCAGTCCATTCCGTCCAATGGTTGTCTGGTAGAAGTTGCTACAAAGCGATAAGACCGCCCATTATGTAACATAGTTATTTTAAGTTATTGTTTGTGATATTTCTTTTTGTTTTTTTTGTATATTATGGTGTGCAATAGGAAAAACAAGGGCACGCACGCAAACAATTTGCACGGGCAAAGGAGGCCTTTACCCGTGAGGGGTCCTAGTTATAATCTTCTAAATATAGTATAAAGGAAAAAATTTAAAACATGTATCTAACTATGGAATAAATAGGCTTTTTTAATTTATTTTTATTTATGGTGTGAAATAAAGTATTTTCTAACTATCTATGTCAAAGTCAAAGTCAAAAAGAACTTTATTCATTGAAATCACAAGGATCATTTTGAATCGTCTTATATAAAATTAAATTACTCCTGTTCCAACGCGACCAAGCCTAGAAGAATCAGGCAACAAACTCGGCTTGGCTTACATAAATGGTCCGTCTTACCACTAGGTGAGAAGCGCCTGTGTGGTGCCTCGGAGCAAGGAGTTGCTGATACATAGTAAATGAGAACAAAAACCTTAGGAAGGTAGTCAAAAGTAAATAAACATCAGCAAAAATGTGCAAGACAGCACACGCTACGCTTGTTATACTTATAAATAATAATCTAATACAAACATGTAAATAGGTAAGTACAGATATTGCAAATTTCCATTTTAGCAGTCGAGGGGCAGAGCGACATCAGGCCACGCGGCTTTATCATTAATATAATCATCAACAGTGTAATACGCTTTCTTAATTAGATTAATCTTTATGTAGGATTTAAATCTTCGAATAGGAAGTTTAAATGCACCTTCTGGAAGTTTGTTTTAGTATGCATTCGACGAATCAAAATACGAATGGCCTCATGGTTGTCGATATTTCAGTTTCACGAATTTGTTACCTCCAAATTGTAGGTGAGCCTAAATCAAATACTTACTCTGATTTATTGTTTCCTGGAAAGCATGTCAAAGTAAAAGATAAAAGCGCGGCTGCCGAGTAATGGGATCAAGTACGTATCTTGGAAAAACCTTAGTCATCTCAAGAATAAAGGCAAAGTTGTGGTTCTTAGTACTTCTATTCAATTCTACTTTGTTTCCGTTATACGGTTCGAGGTCTTAATGAAAATGATAAAAATATTCCATGGTTCGCTTTCCCTTATTGTTGAGAGTTTTATTGTTACGGTACGTACTTTCATAATATTACAATGTACTCAATATTGCTGAATACGTTTGTGTAGGAACCGTTTTACAGCTTTATATTAAACTTTATTTCAAATGTTATTCGTAATTCTGTAAGGGGAATGTTTGTATTCATTCGTGAACAAATAAGTTACTTGGAACAATGATACAATTATTTATCTTATTCCGTTTTCAAGAATTGTTTCAATGTTTCAATGTTGGGGGCATTAACCTGTCAACTTATATAATACTTATATGTTCTGTGTGCTTTAGCGTGTCCGGCCTAAGAACCCCCCTAATAGACCCCTCCGTCTCCTCTCATGGATGTTGTAAAAGCCTTACTAAGGCATTACACCAGGAGATGGGCAGTAGCATCTACCTGAGTACTTATTGAACGAGCGAAGCGAGTTCTCTGAGTCAAGTTGGAAGAATCGGCGTTTGTATGTATGTGTGTATGTATGTATGTATGTATGTTTGTCCGATGAAAACTTCCAAACCGTTAATCCGATCTTCATGAAATTTGGTATGGGGGTAGATAGTATTGGTACAATTTGTAGGTAAGGTTATGAGCTATATCGATCAGGGGGTTGCTGAGACATTGGGGTCCAAGAGGGGGTAAAAAAAGTAAAAGTGAGACAGTCAGATCAAGTGGGGTGTCTAATGAAAGCGCTTTGGTTGGACATTTGAAAACTGTTTTTAATAATTATTTAGCCTTAGTAGTTTTCGAGATATTAGGGAAAATAAAAAACGTAAAAACCCAAAATTCTAGGGTACTTCCAGCAATCCCACAATGCTGAAATTTGGTATGCTTGTGGCTTTTGTGTCACAACTACAGGGAAAAGTCTGAAATTGAAGAATTTAGAAACATGTACTCTATAAAACAGAAACCAATATAACATCCATTGTTGACCTCCCATTTCTAAGAATTTGAATGACGTTGGAGTTCTATGGATTTCATCAAAAGGACGTTATCAATTAATTCGTCAGGTACTTGATATAGGTACTAACAGGTATGTAGTATAACTACGCCCCGTTGCTTAGCCCTATTTAAAGGTTATTTCGATGATGTGTAGGAAATTAGAGTAGTTACTGGTAGATCCTGTACTGTACTAGACCTCGAGGGGAAAATTTTCAAAAATAATAATAGAAAATATGGAAATTACTTAGTTAAGTAGTCGGGCTGATAAAGGTGTTATCGCGAGGTCTCAGTTCGGGGCGAACCACTAGTTTAATACCAGACTGCAATCACCAATCCACCTGCCAAGAATGACAATTTTGGCAAATCCTCCCATTGTATTCAATGGGGGAGGCCTTTTCCAACAGTGGACAATAACAAGCTGGCGAGGATGAAGATGGAGATATTTTGTAAAAATGTTTTATGACTTCTCAGTTACATTAAAGGTCAAAACACACCGGATGCGTACAGCACGTAACGTAGACACGAGCAACTTTACGCCGCGAGAGACGCGCGTGGACGTCATTCAAGCGGTGAGCCATGTATCATACAGTTCCATACATTACAACGTAATGGTACGTCGATGTGCACGTCCACATCTACGCATACGCAGCCAGTGTGTTGTAGCCTTAAAGACTCAACCGTAGAATTGACAAGCGTTGGGGAATAAAATAATTCTCGAATGATTACCACGAACCGGACAATGCAGCCACTGACGACCACCTACACGATGGCCATGACATAATTAAGGTCGCAGAAAGTTCATGGCATTTTATGGAAGAGGCTTTTGTCAATGAGTTGACGTTAACCAGCTGAAATTATGGTAACGATTAAAGTCAACTTTATGTCTTGATACTACAACTGACTCTAGAACAGCATATCAGATCAGAGAGAAGAGAGAGCCATGTTTTCTTAGAACATCTCTAAACGTAGTTACTAGTTACGTAAGTTACTTGCCACAGCTTAATTTGTTACTCTGGTTACCTACATTGAATAATGCAGTGTTACCAGGATAAGATGAAAAGTTTCCTTGCTTACCGCGAAAATCCATTTCCAAGTTAAATAACAGATCTTTTTTCACGTTTTTTGCTCATTGGATCTCGCAAACACTCTGGTTTTTTGCTCCATATTTTAAGAGATTATCGTGAAAGTTCATTTTGGAACTTTGCTTTAATTAGAATCGTGGAACAGAAGTTCAAAGGAGTTCTCATTATTATGATGAACATGGAAATTGGTAGGTGAGGCAGGATAATTATAATACCGTATTATATTAGTAAGGAGATACTTATTAGACGCACATATTAAAGGAAATAGTTACCTTAATTAACCTTAAATTTTAGTATCATCATTTAAAGCTGCAACATATCTTCACTTGTTATTATGTAGTTAGAAAGAAATAATAAACAAAAACGCTACGCGACTGCAACTTAATTTTAACCCTATTCCACCAGAACCATTTCGCTATTCTTTCTAACAATAAATAATAGAGATTCTAGATGTTTTCTGCCTTGAAACGTGGAGTGTCTGGCTTAAGAATCTCTTCATCTTCTCCCGTTGATGTTATAAAAAACGACTAAGGGATTACACAAGGGGATGGGCAGTAGCATCTACCTGCATATTCAACACATATAAAAATAAATTCTGCATCAACAACTCGCCTGTCAAGCATGGTGCTAACAGTGGATGTCTAACGGCTGATTTTTATTTATTTATTTTATTTTATTACATTATATTTAATTATTATTATGATTGGTTTTAGGTGGGAATTAGATTGTTCTCCATTCTTGAAGGTTGCGTTTTCCAGAGCTAGCAAATATATTTTCCACAATCATCTTCCAGTGACGACTTGTGTTTTGATCATTTATCATCCTAAATATGGGCATTGAAACGGTGACAGTAGTATCAAGTTTCATAATAAGTTTGATAACAGAAAACATTACTTTAACAAAAAAACATTCTCCGAAAAAGAAATTTCATATTTTTCCCGTATCAAAAGCTTTTGATTAATAATCCTAGCTTGAGAAGACAGCAGTATTTTTCTCACCATAAGTTACAATTCATTCGTCTATGTTAGCGTGGGTGCGCCATCAAATTCAATTATTTTCACTAAATCTTTTTGAAAACAATATCGTTGAAAGTATTTTTGTGGGTAATTTAATGGATAAAGTGCTCGACCGCCTTTCTTAGTGAGATTTATTAAGGTAACAGTAATTTAAATCGTAGTACCTATATAGTAATTACGTTTACTTGTATTTAAAGAAAGTACATATAAAATTTAAAAAATGAAACAATAGTTATCTAAAGGCCGTTTCTAACAATCTAAAGATAGCTCAACTGATCTAAATCACTAATAGATAGAAGAGTTCATGTCAAATGATTAGTATTATTATAATTTCTACAAATGAGTTTGGAAATAATGCTTTTCTTGCATTTGAATTACTGCTAATAACATGCTGTTGTGATCTGCGTGTCTGATTAGAACTATTTGAAAGAGACGAATCGAATCAGATATGGCGTGTTATCATGTAACAAAAAACAAGAAATGATTTAATATAATTATTTTGATAAAGGTATCACGAATTTTTGTGAGTATCCATGGAAATCATTATCCTTCAGTTCACTACCAGTTTTCTATTATAAGTAAGTAGGGTGGGTAGGGGCATCTAGCCAATACTGAACGCCCTTTCACCGCTTTTACTTGGCACTTGACACAAACTTGACGTTTAAAAACGGTCTTTGTGGTTACGGATTATGGAATAATTTGTTTTGACGTAATGGAATAGTGGGGCGTTTAGTTTAAGATTAGACGCACTCTATATACCATCTGAAAGCGACCCTTGTTTTCAAACATGATTACATCTATTTGTAAGGTAAAATGACTGTAATAACACAACTTTGACGCAGTTACACCAACATTTATTGAGAAGTTAATGGTTCTAAGTAGGTATAATACTACTAAATGCTTTGGGTTGTATTTTATGGACCATGGAATGACGTAGTGACGCGCGTTCCTATGGTACGTCAAATATCAGTAATTCTAGTTATCAGCACGTGCATAGCTCTTACCGGTAGAATCCAGCGCGTAGTCGACTTATGTTGACTTGCCAGGAGCGTAGGCGCATCGAACTACTTTTTAACCGCCTTCAGAAAAAGGAGGAGGTTCTCAATTCGGTTGTATTTTTTTTATTCAAAATAATAATGCATTCCTCAACTTTCTCACACTGAAATTTACGAAATTCAGTATCCACGTTATGCTTCACGAAATTTTCCGCACAGTGCATTTGTCGCTCACTTCTCTTCACAGTAATGAAGGAAGCGCGACTATCAAAATAGATTGTTACACTGTTTTTCACACCCAAGATTACTTGACTAGAGACTTGGAGAAATTAATACAGATTTTGCAGCTCTTACTATGTTAAAGAAGTTTAATTAACATTATGAATTTAATCCAACTTCGTTTTTACATTCGTTTTACCATTTGGATTAGAAACGTTGCTCTGTCACGTTTTCTGAGAATTCAAGAATTTTTTATCAAAGAAACTGAAAGAGCGTTGCGGAAAGTTTTCATTACAGAAATGTTTATAGGCAAATTAAAATACTTTACCCAAATTAAAAAGGTCAAGGCTACTCTGAAAAATATAAAAAAAATAATATTTGTCATCGTCATCATCAGCCTGCAGAAGTCCACTGCTGGTATCCCCCATAGTACACCACAGCAAACGCTCTTGAGCCACTTCCATCCACCGACTTCCTTTGACTTTTAAAATGTTGTTGGTCCGTCTATACTTTCCTTTATTGCGATGTACAGTTCATGGTCACCACTCATAACATATACATAACGCAACTAACATAACACCCAACAGTCACATAATATATACGTAGTTATGATCCCACACTAAAATTCTCTGTGTCGTGGGGTATCAGGAACTACGAGTACGATGGTACCATAACACCCAGACCCAGAACAAATATTTGCATATCAAACAAACATTTGTCCCACAGCGGGAATCGAACCCGCATCTCTTGCGTGGCGCCTGTCGCGCCACTGAAGTCATCCTCTTTGTAATTGATTTTGAAAAACGTAATTCGTAATTACGGATTTCGCAAAAGTAAAAACGAAATGAAAACACTGTAATGAGCTAATCCATATGTTTCATTTACATAGATAAAATAAAATAAAATAGCCTTTATTCCTACTAAATTAAAACTAAAATTTAAATATATACTTCATTAGGTTCTAACAATTATTTATAGGGTTCTATATTTTCTTTAACCTAATTTTCATTATTTAATTAACATCTAATTTATCTTATTTATAGTAGTCGCCTCACTGGCGTAGGCCTCCCCTGAATCCCTCCACATATCCTTCTCCCGAGCCTTCATCAACCAGTTCGTTCGTTTACATAAGTGTTAAAAAAAGTGACAGAATTAGCAGATGACTCACTTGATGACCTTTACTTAAAAGTGCAATACCATGGCATTAAAAAATTTGAATCGTTATCTTTCCTATTACAATCCTTGTTCCTGGCTGTTCTACACAAAAGAATACACATTCTAAGGCTTTGCGCAAACATACAAGTACAACACATTTAGCATATTTACGACGCAGTGTGTATTGTTAGAATTTCCACCAAGTTTCCATTACTGTACGGGAATCGTCGTTTTCACAATAACTCGCTTTTCCAACAAAACAATGCAAGATGTGAATGTTCGCACTGTTACGCTTTAGAGTAAACATTCCGACCCGATCTTACAAAATAATTGAATTATTTTTGATCGCTGTGCCAATATCACGAACATTAATAACGGCTCCATATTTAACCATGAACCTAGAAACCTTCGTCAATGTATGCAGTTTATACTGGCTAACTTTACGTTACGGTGGCCGAGTCAAAAGGTGAGGTTTTTATTTTTTTAAACAAGTAAAGACCTTCCATTATAACATACCATACAAAAAATAACACCCAACAATCGTATACCCACACTACATCCCACACCATAGGATTCATAGGTTGATGCAAACGTTTGTACCGCATTTTTTTTTACTAAAATAACTTTCGTGAATTATATCATTCATTTTGTAAAACGGGAAATTTTCACGTTACGATTATGTTGGTGGAAGCACCAACAGGTTTCGACCCTAATCGAGGGTGTTCATCAAGGTGGGTATAGGATCCGCGCTGCACTCCCGCCGCGTTCCTCCTCGAACTGCGTCTCTGAGTTCGCTCCTCTCGGCTCGGTTTGTCCCGCATCTTTGACTACGACCTCTCCAAGTGGTAAGTGACGATGCGGCCGGCGAAGGAGCACGAATGTCTAAAAGGTCTATTCAATCTTTAATTTCTTTTCTAGTAAGCCTTGAAGAGGTCCAGATTAAAAATTTTAGGAAAGACAGACGACGGTAAGTTTTCATTCAGCAGTTGTATCAGTGATTACACAGTAGTCACATACCATCAAAATTACTTCTCTATTCAAAGACTCTAACAACAATCCCCTTTATCCATATCAGTGCCCCTATAAAAAAGTATACTCTAGCCGTTTGTGAGATTCATTGATACGAGGTTACATCTTTTATAGAGAAGTCCTCTAGGAAAATACAAAGTTGTGACGTAATTTTGAGATTGATATTTTTATATACATTTTATCAGCTACACGTACCATTTACACCTCCCGTCCCGCATCATCCAAAACCCCTATAATACATATTATCTTCTGCATTGAGTATTGTACCTGTAGAGTTGTATCCAAACAAAAATCGTATCGGACGCTATTTTAAATTCGTAAATCAGTAGAATATATGTAAATTGAAATGGCACCGACTTCCTGTAGATTATCATGACAAACGAGATACACGCGTACGATGACGCGGTAGTATCACTCCCTATTTGCATAATTTGTGCTAATATATGACGGCACTCAATGAGAACGAGTGGTTCCAATAAAATTGTTTTCTTCAACACATGTGCCATATTTTTGTTTGCAAATTTTCTTAAGTACCATTCATTATGTATACGCACCGATGTAGCTTACTTAAAGCTGTTTTTCTTGATACTTACTCTACTGGAGTTTCACTATCATACGGACAACTTCATAATACATATCAATTTGTTGTACTTGTGATAATTATTGCTAAGATGTTCGCCGTCGTCCACATTTATTAAATAGATCCTGTCTATCCAAAGGTTGTCTGGTATAGATGCCATAGATGGATCTTAAGCGATAATATCGCCCATTCTCTAGGGCCATTCCCCCTCAGGGAATTCCCTAGTTATTCTCTAGGGCTCCTACAGAAGCGATCGAAAAACATTTCCAATGCACAAACTATACAAGTCATCATCATCAACCTGGAGAAGTCCACTGCTGGACATAGGCCTCCCCCTTAGAATTCCACAACAAACTGTCTTGAGCCGCTTCCACGTACACTAAACGTAAACTACACGTACACACCAATAAAAGTAGCTAAGCCGAATTTATCAGCGGATTAAAAACTTGTAAAACAAAAATGTCACCATCCCTTTTATGGTCGGAGTGTTTCTCTCTTTCAGGGAGGAAAATTTAATCTTTTTAGAGACGCAACCAAATATCAAATCCTCTCGACTATGACTTATAGGCAGAATATCCTGGAGCAAAATACCTGCAAAATTCGTGTATACTTTTTATTCCGCACGTGCAATACCTGATAGGTTTGTTATTGAAACATAATCTCATTTCCTTTTCGACTGGAAATATATTTTGGTTGGGGCAATCCGGCAGCGGATACACCGTGGTGAATACTGAACACTTGTAGTGATTTTTGACACAGTTTCGGCCTAGTTTTGCTTTCAGGGTAGTCGGAGAATTTAATTTTAAGCTATGTTTAAATGTTATAGTATGAAACGACTACCGCTGTGGTGTGTAACTTAAGAATATACCTCTCCATCTCCTCCCGTGGATCTCGTAAAAGCAGACTAAGAGATTACACCAAAAGAAAGCCGCAGCATTTACCTGATTTATCAACACTGCGATAACCAATCCAATCCTAGCGTGGTAATTGTGGCAATGCTACCCATTTATTTTATTGAGACCTCGTCCAGTATTAAACGTCTAAGGTTGCTGATGATAATGATGATGTTATTGAATGTACAGTGAAAAATTTAGTATTCAGAGGCCCTAAAAATATGACAGGCAGTAGAGCAGAGTTTTGACTCTCCAAATCTTCCATTTATGACCCAGCCAATACTTTTCTTGGTTCTGAAATTACCTAAGCGCTAGGCTTTTTTGGCTTAGACAAAACAAATTATTTTCCTTTACTTTTAACTTGCCTGGAAATGCTTTGATAATGATAATAGGTAATAAAAATAATTTATTTTGTTATTATAGTACTAGATAGTCTGGGGTTATGTCAAAAATGATAAGACCTTGGACTATCTCTGGGTTTTCTCAAACCAGGCAACCCCCTAGTTTAGCAATAGTCAAAAAATTTACAATTGATTGCTTTTTGGAGGTTATAATTTCAACATGTCGATTGTGATGTGACACTTTCTGTCAGTTTGACACTTTTGGAAATTTGTGTTAGTAGCGCGAGAACTGATTTCGGAAAACAAACCATCTGATTTCGTATTAAAAACCTAAACTGGTAAGCCTGGTCTAAAACTCTGGTTTAATTCATCTTTCGTAATCGAGACCGTGAGTTTAAAGTCACAATTCACAATCAGCAATTACAATAATTGAGTCCTAGAACTGCCTGTCTGGTCCGTGAGGGTTTTTTAGGATTTTAACAATGATTTCCTAAAATATTTATAAAATGGAAAAGCTTTGCATGTGAGAGGCATAAATAAGACCTACTATACCTATATTATATGTAAAGTTGCGATCCACATACAGGGCTTGAATCCATTCGGGTTTGACCTCTTTGAATCAATGATGAATCCAATTTGGTCCAACCTTTACGCGTTGCCTCATTTGGTCACAGGTAGGCACAGATTTTACGTAAAACATGAAACGGCGGCCAGTTTGCAGGCTAAATTAAGCTGGAGTTTTTGCCGCGTTTCGCGGTACTTATATTTATTTTGAATAAAAAATAACACACAATTAACACCAGAAACTAAATTTACATGATCGTCCTCACCGTGTTTAAAGAGATATTTACATACGATTGTACTTCAACTCACAACAACAACTTTAGCACAAACTATTCAGCACTCCAGATTCGATTCCTATCTTAATATATTTTTTGTTAATTTCACACTAATTGAAACTATGACCAAAACTCGCTAAAATTTAACTACGTGTGTGTGAAAATAGCTACGTAAACGTCACAATTGCATTGAAGTCCCTACGTTAAAGACCATTTATCTTAGTATTGCATGGAAGCCCCTACGTTAAAGAGCATTTAACTTAGAATTGCATTGAAGTGCCTACGTTAAAGACCATTTAGCTTAGTATTGCATGGAAGCCCCTACGTTAAAGAGCATTTAACTTAGAATTGTATTGAAGTGCCTACGTTAAAGACCATTTATCTTAGTATTGCATGGAAGCCCCTACGTTAAAGAGCATTTAACTTAGAATTGCACTGAAGTCCCTACGTTAAAGACCATTTATCTTAGTATTGCATGGAAGCCCCTACGTTAAAGAGCATTTAACTTAGAATTGCACTGAAGTCCCTACGTTAAAGACCATTTATCTTAGTATTGCATGGAAGCCCCTACGTTAAAGAGCATTTAACTTAGAATTGCATTGAAGTGCCTACGTTAAAGACCATTTATCTTAGTATTGCATGGAAGCCCCTACGTTAAAGAGCATTTAACTTAGAATTGCACTGAAGTCCCTACGTTAAAGACCATTTATCTTAGTATTGCATGGAAGCCCCTACGTTAAAGAGCATTTAACTTAGAATTGCACTGAAGTCCCTACGTTAAAGACCATTTATCTTAGTATTGCATGGAAGCCCCTACGTTAAAGAGCATTTAACTTAGAATTGCATTGAAGTCCCTACGTTAAAGACCATTTATCTTAGTATTGCATGGAAGCCTTTACGTTAAAGAGCATTTAACTTAGAATTGCATTGAAGTGCCTACGTTAAAGACCATTTATCTTAGTATTGCATGGAAGCCCCTACGTTAAAGAGCATTTAACTTAGAATTGCATTGAAGTCCCTACGTTAAAGACCATTTATCTTAGTATTGCATGGAAGCCCCTACGTTAAAGAGCATTTAACTTAGAATTGCATTGAAGTGCCTACGTTAAAGACCATTTATCTTAGTATTGCATGGAAGCCCCTACGTTAAAGATCATTTAACTTAGAATTGCATTGAAGTGCCTACGTTAAAGACCATTTATCTTAGTATTGCATGGAGCCCCTACGTTAAAGAGCATTTAACTTAGAATTGCATTGAAGTGCCTACGTTAAAGACCATTTAGCTTAGTATTGCATTGAAGTACCTACATTACAGACCATTTCACTTAGTCCAATTTATAGAAGTTATACTTAATGTGAATGTCTTTATTACAGTAAGACAATTAGCATATGCTTCCGGAAGCTATTCCGGAATAGTCGGGTTCCGGGGTCCCCATTAATAGCAGTGCAATCACCTAATGACTCAGTTCCTCGTAGAAGTAATGGCTATTTAAAAGTTCCGGCTAGCAATTAGTAAGACCTGGGGAGTCTAGATTCCCAAAATCAACGTCAATTTTCATCAAAAATATAACATTTTACTAAAGGAGTAGATTATGTATTTTTTACTGTTTACTTAAGAGATTGGAGTTCTTCTTGGAGCAACTGATGATAACTAAATATTCATTTACAAACACATAAATAGGAATTATTATTTATTTATGCAATTAGAACAGTCTAGGCTAATTAACCCATACAATTTTTACACCTTCTTAAGTATCATCTCCATGTGTATCTCCAATAATGTCTAAATATTAACCTTACATGGGTTACGCCGTGGTGTGTCCAGCCTATGCATAGACTACTCCCTCTTCTCCCGTGGATGTAATAAAAACTAACTAAGAGATTACACCAGGGGATAAGAAGTAGCATCCACATGAATAAACGCCAATACTGAGATCACCAATCAACTGGCTAGCGTGGTGATTAAGGCAAATCCCCCACTTAGATAACATGGAGGCCTTGTCCAGCAGTGGACGTCTTCAGACACTATAGGCTGATGATAATGATGTATTACTTACCTATAATAATTATAATAACCGTATTGAAAGATGCAAGCATCTCACGACACAGGGTATCCTAGTGTGGGAACTTGTGTTCATTCCTAGTACCTAACCACTTAAACCTAACTTATTTTTCTAGTAATAATTACCTACTTACATAATGTTAGCAAAATTTATCTAATGTAACTCGTATGTATTTTGTTTTTTTTTTTGTAAATAAATAAATAATAAAATAATTTATGAAGATTAATATCACTTCTAAATAATATCTTATTTTTGTTTGCACAATTTTTTTTATTTACATTTTGATAGAATATGTCCTCACAAAATAATTCCACTGTTTATCTTCCATTTTGTCACCGCGCATCAAATCACCGAAGAGGAAAATAAGGAAAAGCTGACGCGTCGGCCAGAATAAGATTTTGTTTAGTGTTGTAATGAGTCACCCTATAAATATAAGTAGAAATAACAATAAAATAAAACGCTTTCGGTTTTCATAAAGAGCCACCGAATCGTTGGCTTTTATGCGAGGGTCAGTCATTAACTTAATGTAATTATATAGGTGCCTACGTGTACTTAAATCTATTAATATAGCGTATAGGATACCAGGAACCGCTCAGAGCCTTTTAACTCTGCTTAATAAGCTATTAAGCTTTTAATTTGTAAAAGTTCAAACATATTTATCAAAGTTGGTATGTATTAGCTGGTAAATTGTATTTTAATGTAATACTGCTGTGTAGGTCGAGGTATGTCTGGCCTAAGAATGTACTCCTTCTTCTCCTCTTGTGAATGTAGAAGCAGCGAATGGACAGCAGCATCTACCTGAGTACTCAGGTATCATCCTACTGTTGACGTAAACAGGCTGGTGATGTTGATGATGAATTACAATTTACCTGGTTTTGCGATTCATTCCCACTAGTTCCTTTTGGCAGTCCCTTTAAAGGTACTAATGGGACTTTTTTTTCCCACTAGTTCCTTTGAAATAATCAAAGGAACTAGTGGGAAAAAAGTCCCATTAGTTCCTTTAACCCATGCTGGGCATGGGGATAGAAAAGTGGGTTTGCGCTGCACGTAGCATAGGCTACATTTTACTACGGTAGGTACAACCTTTATTGACTGGTGAATCGCTCCAAACTGAGACCTCGCGATGACACCTTTATCAGCCCGACTACTTAAGTGGGGAAGAAAGGGTTTTGTATTTAACGGCTATGTAAGTATGTTTGTATGGATGATCCACCAGACATCTAAAACCACCGAGTCAATTTCTCTAACATGAGACCTAGAGTAGACCTGTATAACAAAGTTTTTTTTATACAACTGGTAACAACAACAAGATGACGGTAATCTGATGGTAAGTGATCAACGCCGCCTAGACCACCTTCCGTCGCACTAAAACTGTCGCACAACTTAGTGGGATTGTAAATACATAACATAACGTCCAACAGTCATACATATTCTTAATTCCACACTAGGATTCCCTGTGTCATGGGTATCAGGAACTACGAGTACCATAGTACCATAACATCCAAACCCAGAACAAACATTTGCAGATCATACAAAAATTTGTCCCGCAGCAGGAATCGAACCCGCAACCTCACGCATCTAAGCCGGCTACTAGCTCGCCGCGCCTCTGAGGACAACAAAACAACAAACAAACACACTAACTACCTCTTAGGTCAAATACATTTACCGACTCATGTCATCGCGAGTAATTAAAAAACTTTACAGAGATTGAAGTCTATTCAAAAGTAGAATCGAACGCTACCTGGGGGTCTAAAGTTTAACATTTTGACATCAATGGTTTGATTGCAGTAAAGCGTGGTGGCCCGACAAATAGCTTAGAGCTCGCAGAGCAGTGATTACTAGAAATGGACTATATTATTAACAAAAGTTCGCCTCCACTTCACCTGTCACTTGTCAATTAAACTGACGTGCAATGAAATAGGGTCACTTAAAAAAACCATAATACCTATTTATTTTTTATTTAATCATCATCATCATCAGCCTGTAGAAGTCCATTGCTAGACATAGGCCTCCCCCTTAGAATGCCACGACGAATGGTCTTGAGCCGCCTCCATCCACCGACTTACTGCGACGTGTATAATGTCTTTAGTTTATTGAGTGGAGGGCCTTCCTCTACCGCGTCGTCCGGTTTGTGGTCGCCATTCGAGAACCTTTATTCCCCAACGGTTATCAGTTCTTCGAGCTATATGCCCTGTCGATTGCCACTTCAACTTACTAATTGTTTTTTTTTTATTTAATAAACGTTAATTTGTTAGACAATAAGGGGGCTGCATCAGTGTCGGCATCAGTTCAGTATCGAGTCCAAGAGCATTGCATACAG
Organism: Epirrita christyi; assembly: GCA_951392215.1. NCBI lineage: Eukaryota > Metazoa > Arthropoda > Insecta > Lepidoptera > Geometridae > Epirrita > Epirrita christyi. The sequence goes on along the minus strand of OX595849.1, from coordinate 5,627,858 downwards.
GTAGTGTGACATCATATTCATGTCTTCATCATCTGGCTTGGTGCCAACTACCAACAAAGGACTGATAATATGGAGATGTAGACCTGAGTGGAGTCTGTGGCTATTCTTATTTTTTACAATAAATATTGCATTTATAGTCGTATGAAATGTAAATAGGACTTTTTATCAATTCGATATCTTGCTTAGTTTTTTTTTTAACATATATATACCTGATCCCACACTAAGATTCCCTGTGTGGAGGATACCACAACACCCAGACCCATAACAAATATTAACAGATCATACAAATATTTATCCCGCAGCGGGAATGGAACCCGCACGTCTTGCATTGTTGTCTTGTCCGGCTACTCGCCCACTGTCCACAGAGTTTGGTTGGCTTTATGGTTTTTCTAAGTGACCCTATTTCGCTGCACGCCAGTGTATTTTGTTTTTTTTTTCGAGTACAGTATTTATGAAGCAAAAATCAAGCTGGTTTAAAGTTACAAAATAGAAAGAAAAAGAGTAAAATACTAATTCTATGTTATTAAGGACAGTGTGCAAATTCTCCTCTCCGTAATCAAGTTAGTAAAGTTTACGACTTTCACGCCGTCTAATGAACGGCGCAAGTCGCGGCGACTCGCGACGTGTCTCGGATTACACATTCAACGAACGACGGGTTTAATTGCTGTTTATTTACTAGCTGCCAAGGGATCGCGTGTTAACTAAAAAAATCACCTACTTTGTTTGCGAAAACTCTTTTTATACACTTCTAAAACAATGAAAGGATGGAGAAGCTGAAAGAGGCAATGGAGAAGCAGCAGGAAATTATGGCTTCTCTTCAAAAAAATCAAAACACTTCTCAAGTTTGTGTTCAATCGGTTATTAGAAAATACACACAACTTATTTGTCGACAAATCTAGACAAAGCCTATATACTACATCCTACTAATATTATAAACGCGAAAGTTTGTGAGTATGGATGGACTACTTTTCATCATCATCATCATTATCAATTTTCATCATTATTCACGCGGGTGAAACCGCGGGGCGCAACTAGTAGTAAATAAAAACCGGAAATATTTCATATCTCAAAAAATCTTATTAAAACTATTATTTTTATCAGTATTCAAGTATCTAAATCAATTAAAATTATCGTTGAAAGTGTTTATTAAGTTTTACTACCATAGATTTACTCAGATTTTTCCACACCGCAGTTGAAAAGTTTTGAACCGCATATATAACTATTGACATGCAAAAAAAATACTTTGAAACCTATATAATTTTTGAAGACTTAAGAAGTGCTTGTTTTTTCCTAGTAAGTACAAGGAGAACTGCAAATAAAGCGCTCTATCGACCGGGAGGGCAATATGATCAGGCAATAACAAAGCCAGGCTATAAGACCCCCAGTGTACTCTGATTTCTTCCTCATTCGTATAATTTGCAGGAAAAACGGGGTTCAGCTTGTATTAGCTACTTCACCATTGCCCGAGGCATTCTAATACAGGTATCTTGGAAGAAATCTATAGTATTAATACACAACGTGTGTTTGTTTGTTTGCTAAACAACAATGTACGTTTCTTTTAAATTGAATTAGCTTTAATAATAATTTATTTGTAGGTTTACACCCGATATCACAACAAATTTAATTGCTCAAGAGGATTCTTTACGAAAAATAACCTTTGGTCCATTTTCATAACTGTTTTTCATAACTAGCTACGAAAAAGGCAATTTCCTTCACTGTTTCATAACTAGTTATTAAAATGGTCCTTTTGTTCTCTTTTTATAACTGTTTTTCATAACTAGCTACGAAAAAGGCAATTTCCTTCACTGTTCCATAGCTAGTTATTAAAATGGACCATTTGTTCCCTTTTAATAACTGTTTTCATAACTAGCTACAAAAAAGGTAATTTCCTTCACTGTTTCATAACTAGTTATTAAGATGGACCTTTTGTTCCCGTTTAATCGCTCCATGCATGTGCTACCCGTTTAGCGGGTCCGAAAAATAATTTATTTCGGTGTTCCAGTCAACAGGACCACGGAAGAAATATCTCTCGTAAGTCTACTTGCCAACAAACGTTAAAAGTGACATTAAATGTCAAAATTTAATGCTTTATATTCATGTATCGTGTAGTTTCCATACCAAACAGATAGATGATAGCTAACGTCAAAGTGACAATTTATGTCAGATAAAGACATCTACTTGTCACCAAACGTCAAATGTCAGAATTTAGAAAATGCCCTACTATAGTCATGTAAGCTTGTCAAAAATAAAAGGTGGTGATTATATGGTAAAAACGTCAGAAGAAATATCAAAATTGACAGCTAATGTCATAAATAGGTAAACGTCAAAAGTAAATAGCAATTTTTGGCTGTCAATTTTGACATAATTATGACCTTAACTTTAGAGTTGTGACAACTTAGACACAGCGAGCCATAAAATAAGTGAAATACCTTACAGTTATTCACACAAAATGATTGGTCCAGTTAACTGCGCCAGCGAAGATATTTTAACGGTGGTCCAGTGATCATGTCAACTGGACCACGGAATGAAAGAATCTTCGGTGGTACAGTTAACTGGAACACCGAAAAAAAGATTTCGGTAGTCCCGTCAACGGGACCCGCTAAACGGGGACCACGGGCAAGGAGAGATTAAAAGGGAACAAAAAGTCCATTTTAATAACTAGTTATGAAACAGTAAAGGAAATTGCCTCTTTCGTAGCTAGTTATGAAAACAGTTATTAAAAGGGAACATAAGGTCCATTTTAATAACTAGTTATGAAACAGTGAAGGAAATTGCCTTTGTCGTAGCTAGTTATGAAAAACAGTTATTAAAAGGGAACAAAAGGTCCATTTTAATAACTAGTTATGAAACAGTGAAGGAAATTGCCTTTTTCGTAGCTAGTTATGAAAAACAGTTATGAAAATGGACCAAAGGAAAAATAATGAAAGATAGAATTTTCAGAAGATTTGTATTTATATTTTGTCAGAAGTTTATTTAGGAGTCTTGCGTATGTCTTGCTTACTTAAGTGTTAGAATTAGTAGAGCTCTTTTTAGAGTTGGTCCAGGAAGGTACTAACAATACCTTTTTCTGCCGCCATGCAGTAGTGCTCTCATTGCTGTGTTCCGGTATAATGTGCCGGTGACATTAAATGCACATGGGACTTTTCATATTTATGTCCCAGAATGATGGACGCAGTGCAATTCCAATTAGAGCTCATCCTTGATGAACGTGACCTAAGAGGTATTGCATTTGTAATGGGCTGGGTTTACCGCTTAATACTAGGTGGGCCAAAAGACAATTCCTACATTTATTTATAAAAAAAAGTGCTACATGTACTTATTTTATTATTCATTATGTATTTTACATGTATACATAAATACTTCTAATCTACAGCAGATATTGATAGAGCCATTGGTAATGCTTTCGATGGAAACTACACTGGTAGTCTACCATGCAGTCAACTGACTGACTTTCCTTACGAAAAATTACATCCTTCGCGAATGATAGATAGATTATAATATTTATTATACAACATTATTATAAAGAAGAGTGGCACAATGGGTAGTTGTATCACTTAAGAGCGATCTCTTTCAGACAACCATTTGGATGGACAAAATGAATGATGTTTATCGCATTCTTCTAAATTAGGCTAAAGTATTCTTACAGTACGATGTCCTTTAAATCAATTTCTTTTTTGCAGTTGTTGATGAAAATGACTGCTCTCGTAGTGGAGTCTGGAAAGAGTTGCAGCTTGTTGTGGTCTAGACCAAGACCATGGAGCGTTGCATGTCCCACTTCCGATGGAAGTAAGCACTTTGGTGTTATTAGTACTATCTGAGAGAATATTATTACCAAATTTAGTAGTGAGCTTATAGTAAATAGGTTAATTAATTGATACAAGCGTGACTTTGCGGAAATCCATTCTACAATATTGAATAGACGAACAAATATATAGTAACAATTCCGCTCCTCTCCAACGAAAACTCTGAAAGAATTCGACACGTGTTTCGCGTCTCAAACACGATCTCTCTCTGAGGATGCTTCGTTGAGAGGCGAAACACGTGTCGAATTTTTTCAGAGTTTTCGTTGGAGAGGAGCGGAATTGTTACTATATATTTGTCCGTCTATGCAATATTGTAAATAGGTTGTAATGCTTATAGAGTACCTAGTTTTTTTCAGCTGAATCTAAAAGCAGTCTACAAAAAATACAGTATTATTCATACAGTCAGGCAAAGGCTCGCAGCTCGCAGAAAGAACAACTGCTGGGGAATAAAGGTTCTCATGTTGCGACCACTACCAGACAACATAACATAACCCCAACAGTCACATACGTAGTCTTGATCCCACACTAAAAACCCTCGAAAAACTAGAAACCTCTTTCATCTCAGCTGGCTACACGCCCGCTGTGAAACAGAGGTTTTTTTTTTTTTTAAGGTTCTTGTCCCTAAGAATTATTTTATAGAAGAGAAACGTTTTCTTTGTTCTCTCAAAAAACATTCAAATTTGGAAGCTTAAATATTTCCTAAATTACAAAAATGGCTTACCCGTCTCCCAGTTGCCTTTGTAAAAAAGTTTAAGCAACAACTTTCCAAAACATCCGAATAAGTATAGAAAAGGTATGTGAAGTTCCACTTCTTCGCTGCCTCTACAGGATCATATTCTCTGAATACCAAGCAGGATCGCTGCTCAACGTAATCCTGGCCACTTCTTACTAAGCTCACCAACTTGTTTGGACCTGAATCGAAATTAAAACCGTAATTACCACCTGACGCATCATTTGTCGCAGAAGTTCATTGCTGGACGAGGCCTCCATTATCACCACGCTTGGCAGGTAGATTGGTGATATTGATGTTGGATGCAGGTGGATGCTGTTACCCATCGTCTAGTTTAATCAATCGGTTTTTACGGCATCTACAGGTGGAGACGTAGTGGTCTTTTAGAGCAGATATACATACTACGGCAAACATTACCTAACATTGATCATGAAGCTTTTATTATATAATAATAATAAGTATATTGCGGCAAAGAAAATAAAAATACTACTACTAAATAATATACTACTCTTGTTATTTCAGCTTCTTGGCAGCAATGTAATTCTTTCTGATTTTTAAGGTTCGAGACAAAAAAAACAGGAGCTTAGGAAATGCATTTCAGATAATTAACCTACCTGTTAAATATCATATCAAAAAGAAAAGGTTACATTTTCAGTTTTTTTTAGGGACAAAATTCTACAAAAGGTTAGTAAGGAAATATTTCATCTGTAGGCCATACGCTGATGGGCTGCTTATTATAGTTTCCAGTAAGAGAAATATTATTTGAAAAACATTACCTTCATGTAAAAAGCTATTTAAAAAAATACACAAATAAAAAAAAAGTTATAAAAGGAAATACAAAGATGTTTAGATGTTTTCACACCAAACCGACTGGCCTAATTTTGATTAAATTTGACAACCTGAAAAAAACATAGATTACTTTTAATTTAGAAATTCAGTTCCCTTGGGAGATTTAACGCGAGTGAAAATGCAGGCGACTGCTAGTTATATTGTTTCATTAAAATTTTAATCTTAGCTTTAATCTATATAAAAATATTATACATATTGCAAAGCCCTTCTGCATTAAAACACGACAAACATCAGGACCCCAATTCTAATAAACAAATTGTGTTTGAATTGTTAATGAATTATCTCAAAAATTACACTTTTTACACTTTTGGTATTCTACTAACTTCAATGGTTTTTTAATTGGATTATATTACGACCATTCAGAAACAATCGTTTCAATTCAGTACAACAATTCAGTAAAATCACAAATTTAGCAGACTACCATTTCTAATGACAATCGTAATTTAATGGTAATCTAAGAATGGTTTTTCCATTAAAAATAGTAGAATCGGCCGCCAGAACATCATGATAATTCATTTCACTTTTAAGCGTAGGTTATTTATAAAAAACTTACTTGTTGAAAAATAATCAAATACGAATGGAATGACACCATTATTCCACTCGCAAGGCCAATTTAGAGGTAGCTCATTCTCTGTAACTAAAATAAATAAACTTCAGTGTAATTACGATCGGAACGCTACAAATATTTTCGCAAATTGCTTTACGCGAACCATTGTTCCCATCGCAAGATTTTGATTCTGAAATAATTATGTTTAAATTGCAAAGTAAAACAGATAAATTTATGATCCAATTTCCGTAGCGGCAATATTTGGACTTTACGTTTAAACTCGACATTCTGATATCGCAAATTTTATCGATCTTATTTATTTTTACAATAAAATGCGCCGTTCTATCGTTCGTATGCTCGTTTTAACAGCCAACGTTTGATTAAATGGTGTATATAGCCTCAGCCAATAAAAATGCAACGTGCAGTTTTGAAATACGTTTTTTAAATAAGCAAAGTATTAATCCACTCATGTTCTGATCTAATATTGATCTCATAAATGTCGCAAATTCGCCAATGTGGCATTGTGGAACTATCTTGTAATGTGCCTGAAACTTGGACGAAGCTAAGGCACAGGCCAGACAGAAGGGACGTAAGACGAGGATGCGTTGCGACCAGAGCAGAGGTAATAGCGTTACGCCTGCGCCCCGTCTTTTCTGTTTATTTTGCGCCGCGACGCTTCTATGCATTTTGTATGAAAAGGACGCGGAAGAGACATTTGTCTGCACCCCGTTCTCGTCTTACGTCTCTTCTGTCTGGCCTGCGCCTAAGACGGCATAAAACGAATTATCCATCCCTTTTATATTCCTATCCTTATTTTAACGTCAAAATTATTAAGCTGGAAAGTGTGAAGTGAAATTGTTATTATGAGGGGAGCAGAATACCAATTATTAGACAATTCACAATTCAGTCTCGATTCGTTCAACTTTAAGTGTGGATGTAAAATAATTAAGTCAGAGTCAGATCGTGCCTAAAGTGATGTCAGAGGCCCAATTCTCTAATTTTAAAACATTCCAGTCACAATATAATCTCGTGTCAGTCGCACTGTCTCGTATAGTAACTATTACTTAATCTTGGCGTATACATGCGAAGATTAAGTAATAGTTACTATATAGGTGACAGTTGACAGTGCAACTGAGACGAGATTATACTGCGAATTGAATGTTTTTAAATTAGAGAATTGGGCCTCTGGTCACAGTGCGTAAAAATTACAGCCATCAAAGTAGTTTACCCGCTTTAGATTTTTTTTTTTTATGGTTACGTAATACTATTACTAAATCGTAATCGTAATCGTAATCGTAATCGTAATCGTAATCGTAATCGTAATGCATGTTGCTATTGGTTTAATCGATTTGAATGCTGTTTCCATTCGAAATGACAAATTTACGTATTTTGCTTACAATAATAACTTAGATTTGGACTGCGTAATTTAGGTAATCACATAAATGTTATTTCAAATAGAAACAATATTGAAATTGATTGAAATCATTAGCAACAAAATTACGTAATCACCCGCCAGGAACATCATCGGCACATAAAAAACATTTTTAAAATTTTAAAAACATTTTACATTATAAAAATTAATTTATGTGGTATAAAGTAATTTTAAGACCATTTAAAAGTGTCCTCTTTTTTTTAAAACAACTAAAAAACAAAAGTCTTAAGTAATACCCATGGGTCATTAACATTAACGATAACATACCTACTAGGTACTCATTTTCGAGCTGATTAAAATAATGTTTTGTTCAAAGATCTATTGTCTATTGATTAAGGGGTCTAAAGAAAGTATTATTCAGTCTATTTCATAGAGTAAAAACAATACAGCCGAAAGGGTCAGGTCATGGTATTTACTCAATAGGTTAAAAATCCTACTTGCACGGTAGACAAACGCATTCTTGCAACAGTTAGTAGATACTGAGGAAAGACAAAATAATTGGCGTTTTCTAGATGTTTGTGTTGGGGCATAAAATTAGATCAAATTTAGAAGTGGCGAACAATCAATGGCTGAACTTATAATTCGCGATACATAAACAATATCCGAAAATTCATTTCTCAGATAAAAGAGAAAATAAATTTGTACGTGAGTAAAACACGGGAGATTTGTATTTGTTTTGTCTAAAAATAAATAAAAACAGATATAACATTCATAAAATTGTCATAATCCTCTTACAATAAATAAATAATAAATAAATGCTGGACATTTCACACAACATTATCTAGCCCCAATCTAAGCCGAGCTTGTGTTATGGGTACTAGATAACTGATATACTTAATACAACAACATTACATAGATAGATATTTTTTATTATACATAGAAAAATACCCAGAACACCCTGAACAAATATCTGCAGATAGTACAAATATTTGTTCCGAGGCGGGAATCAAACCCGCAACCTCCTGCGTCGCAGGCGAACCTTCGCCCGCCGCGCCACAGAGGTCGTCAAAAACAATGGAACTTATAAAGGGTATAACAGAGTCTGATCTTGTAAAGCCATTGTAAATACTTTGCAAGAGGATTTTAATTTCCGTGAATTCCACAAAGAATATCTGTGGAAAAATACTTTTAACAATATGTACAAAGAACTTCATAATTAGCATGTAAACAAAATATTTTGCTTTATTAACAAAGTTGTCCGCCTTCTTTGAGCGTATAAGCTAACATAGACATAGTAGAGTCAAAACTCAGTATCCCAACTAACACTACGAACGATTTTTTATATGACAAATAAGCAGTCGTCGTCGCCTATGAGCAACAGAAACCCTAGTCTGGGTTTTACAGTAACTATGTTGATAACGCCGATCGTTCGTGCAATCTATGCCATTTGTCAACCTCCGTAACGCGGTGGGCACGTAGCCGGCAGAGACGCAAGAGTTCGGGCGGGTTTGATTCTCGCTGACATTTGTATGATAAATAAATAAATAAATAATAATAATAACGATCTGCATATATTTGATCAGGCAGGGCTATTCTCTATCTCGCAACATGTTTGCAATAGGCGTAAATTGTACAATCAAGGCTGTCAAACATCTACTTACTTAAAAAATAAATTAATGATTTTCAATAAACAAAATAAGAGTAGTAGAATTTAGGTGCATTTAAACTACTACATTTTACTTTCACCACAAGAGTAAAATGAGCGCGTGTCATATATTCATAGTGAGTTAGCTTCTAGCGCTCTTGGTCAGAAGTCTCCCCCATAAAATATATGCCACTTGGAATGGTCTTCAGCCACTTCCATCCACCTACTGCACTGCTAGTTAAGTAGTTAATAAATAAATAAAAGCTGGATATTTCACACAACATTATCTAGCCCCAAGCTAAGCAGAGCTTGTGTTATGGCAACTAGATAACTAATATACTTAATACAATACATTACATAGATAGATATTTTTTTTATTATACATAAAAATACCCAAAACACCCTGAACAATTATCGGCAGATCGTACAAATATTTGTTCAGAGGCGGGAATCGAACCCACAACCTCTGGCGTCACAGGCGAACCATCGTCCGCCGCGCCACAGAGGTCGTCAGGAGGAGGAGGATTTGACTTGTGGAGGTTGTGTTACTGTACTTTTATTGTAGAATAAACCTTGTCAGCTTCGTGGGTTCTTTCCGCAATGCTAATGAATAATTTCTTGTGCCGAAAGAGTTTCCTGCTTTGAACCGAGTGGCCGTATAATTTAACTTAGGCCCCTGCAGCCCGACTTTAGATGAACTTAATACTTACCTACTTTTAATTACCTTACAAATTGGAAATAACGTTTTACTGGAGTTTTGCTACTCTGTTTTTATTTTAAATGTACAAGTTTTAAAACTAATGCTGGGGGGACCTTGCCCAAAAGTAGACATCTATCCTACCTAAATATAACATAACGCCCAACAGTCACATACGTAGTCTTGATCCCACACTAGGATTCCCTGTGTCGTGAGTATCAGGTACTACGAGTACCATGGTACCATAACAACCCAGACTCGGAACAAATATACATACATTTGCAGAAAATAAATATATATTTTCAGATGAAACAAACATTTGTCTCGCATCGTGAATTGAACCCACAACCTCTTGCATCTGCGTCGGCTACTCGCCCACCGCGCAACAGAGGTCTTCAAAAAAGTCTAAAGTGGGCTGATGATGTAGTTAGAAAATTAAACTAAACATTTTTTTGAATTATTTATTCATTATTATTCCAAGATCACCGACATAGCTCTCAGAATTGTTAAGTTGAAGTGGCAATGGGCAGGCCATATAGCTCGCAGCACTGTTAGCCGTTGAGTCATAAAGGGTCTGGAGTAGCGACCACAAACCGGATGATGCAGTAGAGGAAGGCCCTCCTCTAGATGGACTATAAAGGACATTATAAACGTCGCAGGATATCGGTGGATGGAGGCGGCTCAAAATAGTTCGTCGTGGCATTCTAGGGGGAGGCCTATGCCCAGCAGTGGACTTCTACAGAGTTATGTCGGGGATGATGATGATGATGACACATATAAACACTAGAAAATATTAAATATTTAAAAACCAAAAATTGCACAAATTTTGGCTTCTCTCATAGTTTACAGAAAATCTAAATAAAAATCCAAAGTATTTAATTTCCCACGGGAAATAAAAAATATCCGAACGTATAAAATGTAATCACACATTTAATACTAATAAATTGAATTGGTCTAATGGTTCCTTTGGTTGTGTACTTGTACGAAACTCATGAGTGAGTTAGACTCGTGTGTAGAACACGAGTCTAACTCACTCATGACCGGTTTTTAAACTGTCAAATCAGAATCTTTCTTTAAAAATCTCGTAAGACAACTTACACTATAACATTTCCCTAAGTATTGAGCAGTAAAGCACTCCTCTGCTCGTACATCAAACTAGTGTTTTACAACTTTCGACAAAGAAGTTTCTTGAAATTCGATTAAAGGGTACCGCAGGACTTTTGCTCCGGAGTTATTTGAGAAAAGTGGTAGCTATTTCGAAGTTTTACCAACTTGCATTGCCGCCCTATGTAATAAAAGCGAAGACGGGTTTCGGTAGAGTTTGTAAGATCATGTAAATTGATGCATCTTCTTCATTTTATTGAACCTTTTACAGACTTTTATATTGGAGGATTTTCGTCGAAGGGGGACCCGCAACCTTTCACATCTCAGCCGGCTACTCGCGAACTGCGCCACAGAGGTTGTTAATACAAACAATTCAACAACAAACAATAAGCAAGACGCAAATCATACCTAAATAACTTTTCATTTAAAAAACCGGCTTCCGCCATTGTATTCGACAAAATATTTGGATGAAAAAAAAATGATGAAAGAACCATAGTGGTGAAAGGATTATGATACTTTTTGAATGCAAATGCTTGGTTTGTTGCTGGAAATATCAAAATCGCCATATGTGTGCCTACAATATTTGAGGAGTTCCCTCAATTCCTCATGGATCCCATCATCAGAACTGGATTCTGAAAAAAATGGGACCAATCTGGAAGTATATATATTCAAATAAAAAAAGAATTTTCCAAATCGGTTCATAAACGCCGGAGATATGAGGTAACAAACATAAAAAAAATAAAAAAATACACCTGAATTGAGAACCTCCTCCTTTTTTGGGAAGTCGGTTAATAAACAAGACTACGACTTACCTCTGAATTGGACCGGATACAAATCCCGTCTTGTTCTCAAATCTAAGTAGCAGGTCTACTCTTGTTCTATACATCCGCAGTTGCGGCTCCGAACGAAGAACGACCGCAAAACGTAACTTGTAGTTACTTTTGTTTACTTACAGATCGGCCGCTTTCGTGCGGCGACCAGAGACGAGAGAGAGAGAGAGAGAGAGGGTGCGCGACGCTCGAGCTGTCAAACTACGACCTTCGTGCCGAAGTTTCGGTTTTTGCTTGATTAGAGTACCGATCGCACGAAACGAAACACGAAATTTCGTACTTCTGTGTATTAGAGTAGACCTCCAGAACGATGCGATTATTCCGTTGTTTGGTAACGAATTGCAGTTTAGAAAGCTGTTAAATTGTTAGCATCTGGATGGGGAAAGAAAGTTAACACAAGTAATTTATCTACCTTAAAATTGGTATAGTTCCAATGAAATCCAGATTTAAATCCTATTTCAGTTACAAAACCATTAATCCTAGGAACATTGAAATGACAAGCAACTAACTAAATGCAATTAATTAATGTCAATTAGTTACCTACCCCAAACTGCAATAAAGCCTCTCTTTGATCAAGTTGAAATACTGTTTCGTAGACCAAAACTACTTAAGTTAAACTCCTTTTAAAGTAATGCTTATATCAATTTTTAAGTGAAACCTCAAAGAAATACCATTTGAATACCGTATTGGTTCAAGCCACGTACGTAAAATAACAGTAAGAAATAATACCACGATGATTAGGAGTCCCATTCGAGGCGCGAATGCAGCGGGCGCGAAGCCAGCTCCGGGCGCATTACTTTATTATTTCACACAAGAATCTAGAAATGAAGCGATAAGATTTTCTGAAAAATCAGTAAATTAAAACATAAAAGATAAAGATATAATTTTATTTGTTTTGAATGTGGTAATTTTACATTGGTGGTCATAATTCACACGTCCAACATCACTCTCAGCATCACATCAACTCAGTAATACATTATGACATACAAGTAATTTCGTTAATATGTCATAGTGAACTGTTTCACAAAAAATTGTCTGGACAAACATTCAAAAGTGCACTGGCAAGGACTAAGATATACACGCATCAGCTCCGAGAGTTGCCTGTGTATTTATTATAAATAATAAATAAATTATAGGTAGTAAAAAACAGCCACTATTCATTTTTATGAAGTTACCAAAGACTATTTTTTGGTCGTTTTGTATGAATACGAACTGTTACTATTCTAACATTATTATATTAGTACCGCTTCTACTACGTATTCAGCCCATTTTATTCAAAGGTTGTCTGGTAGAGATCGCTACTTAGTGACAAGACCACCCATTGTTTAAAATATTCAGGTTTTTTGGTACTTGTTGAATTGTTATGTTTATGGTGTGCAATAAAGTATTTTCTATCTATCTAACTAATTCTAAACTGTTCGTCTTGTCTCGTGTCACTATTTTATTTCTTGGTCATTCATACGTTACATGGTTTGTAGCTTTTGTCACATAAGAATGACAGTTTTAAAAAAAAACACATTCCTATTAAACTACCCCAAACCCCCTAACATAACAATGAAATAATGTATTCCACAAAATATCAATGTTTCTTCCTAGATCTTAGCTACATTCAGAAATTTGCGCCTCTGTATTCTGACAATTTCCGAACAACTGTCTCACATATTTTGGTTACAATGCCTCGGTGGCATCCCGCTTTTCACTAAGCTCTATTGTTTGGAAAATTCAAGAACTTAATCTTTCGTGCATTTTATGTAGGTGAGGTCTTATCCGTGATCTTTATGCTAACAAATTCATAGAATAACTGATTTACTTAACTTTAACCCGAGTACATTGCGAACGGAGCTTTGCTTATCTACTAAATCATTGGCTCTATTACTTTTATGCATAAGAAAATTGTAGTTACCTTAAACAGTTATCATGAGTAGGTAATAACTAATCTAATTAATATGTCAACCTTAGTGGTAGATTTAGATATAGACCAGCGTTAATCATAATTAAAATGAAACGTATGATTTAGTGTTATAATTAACGCTGTTATATTAGTGTCGGTCCAACAAGACTGCAGTGGCTGGAAACCCGCATGAATGCACCGGGATCTCAATCACATAACATAACACCCAACAGTCACATACGTAGTTACATCCCACACTAGGATTTCCTGTGTCGTGGGTATCAGGAACTACGAGTAGCATGGTACCATAACAACAAAACCCGGAACAAATATTTGCAGATCATACAAACATTTGTCCCGCAGCGGGAATTGAACCCGCGACCTCTTGCATCTCAGTCGGCTACTCGCCCGCCACGCCACGGGTCACTTGATAATAATTACACTAACTCAACTAAGCCAAATCACTAACGTCTGGTAGTGATTTGGTTCAGTTGAGCTACCTTTAGATAGTTTGCAACGATCTTTAGACAGCACAACTGATTCATTTGCATTATTCTAATTTTAAATATACTAGTATTAGTTGTATTATTCTTTCTGTAAACAAAGCTTTTTTTTTATGCTACTTGTCAGTCAGGCAAGCTTATGGCCCACCAGATGGAAAGCAGTTACCGTAGCCTATGAACGCCTGTAACACCAGAAGCATCACACGCGCGCTGCCGACCCTGAGACATAAATATGAAAAGTCTCATGTGCCTGTAATTTCACCGGCACCCGTACCCTTCAAACCGAAACACAGCAATGCGAACACTACTGCTTGGCGGCAGAAATAGGTACGGTGGTATTACTTCCCCGGACGAACTCTTTCACAAGAAGTTCTACTACTAACGTTATCTTTCTGTAGAAAATTTTGGTATTTTAATTGAGAAAGTTTAATAAATACGGATGTAAACATTTAAACATTCGGAGTGGCAAAAGTAACATTACAACTGATAGGTGGTACTACACAACTTTAGCAAAATCATCATTGTAGCATTAAAACTTAATTGCTTAGCATACCTATCAGAAGCACCTGAGAAACCTATGACCTAGTCATAGAAATACCATCAAAGTTTGAAATTTACTAGCTGAAAAGCATGAAACGCTCTTAATAGCCAACTAAGCAGAGAGTCAAGTAATAAGTCAACAAAAATCTAGTATAATATCTCGAGTCAGGGCGCCGTTTTAAAGCTTAACAAAGTGAGTTGAAACTTAATTCTAAATCGTTTTAAACCTGAAATCTTATCCCTTCGAGCTAGTGCGATTAAGTGAACAGAAGACCTCTCTCGTATAACCTCTTCCCAGGCTTGTAGCCAGAGGGGGATGTAGTACCCTCAACACAATCGCAATGTATTTCATCTAATTTGATAGAACAAAAAAGATTACATAATTTTACTGTTATACCACTGTGGTTATACTACAAATTGCGGTAGAAAATGTAATAAGGAAATCAAATCAAACAAAAAGAAGTCCTCAATTCGACTGTTCATTACGTTAAGCGATACCACCGCTGACTGTGACCTGTTTTTAATATTTTTTGATTGAAACGGGATTTACTTCAATGTGGTCGTATATAAATATGATCAATGATCTGTTCTGACTTTTTTGTTAGCTCTTTGAAGGTGGTTCTTTTTTGTTTTAGAAAATTCGATGTCGCGTCTGTAGAAGATTCATGTGATGCTGATAAACTGCTGTAAACAAATAGTAGAAAGGGAAAACACATTTATTTTCCCCAAAGAACGTAGCACAAAAGTAAACAAGAACATGAAACAAATTACCATTAGAAAGGATATTATAAGTAGTACCAACTATTTTTTAAATAAGTTACTTTGCCTATGTAAGCATCAGTATCCGTTGTGTGGGTCAAAAAGGTCCCGGTCTCAGCCAAAGCTGCACCAGAAATCTAGTAGTTCTCGTAATTATTTGACATTTCATTCACAATTTAATCTCATCTCAGTCATCTTTCAATTACCTAATCATCATATTCTGTCGCTCAGAAAGGCGTTCGATAAAGCGAAAAAATGACGATCATTTATTCATAATAATTTTTTGTCTATCCGAATTATTAAAATATGAAAGTACATACGTGTTTCATTACCTTCTACCCCTGTCCACTATAGTCCTGGCTACCTCCTCGCCTCTCCCCATTAGGACAACCTCTTGCATCGTTTGGAGTACACTCGATTTCTGACAAACTCGGATTTTTACGCGCTTGTGACTACACAGAGAGCTCTCATGTCTTATGTTCAGTTCCTCAATGGTTTTCGTGTTTTCGGAAATATAATGGGCTTGTATGAATTTGCGAGCTCATTATAGGAACAGCCGTGTAATGAGTGAAAGCTCTGGTTTATGTTTCTCTTGATCTTTAATAATGTAGGTTTTCCTTACTGCTATTTGTTTTGTATGGAAAATCAAAAGTGCATCAGCTTTGTATGGGAAGGCATCCTTAACCAGTAGCACTGTGTTGTTGAGGTAACCCAAAGCTTACAAAGACAAAGTCAAAAGACAAAGTCAAAGTCAAAAGACAACATCAAAGTCAAAAGAAAAAGTTAAAAACAAAGTTAAAAGCCAAAGTTAAAAGCCAAAGTCAAAAGACAAAGTTAAAAGCCAAAGTCAAAGGACAAAGTTAAAGGACAAAGTCAAAAGACAAAGTCAGAAGACAAAGTCAAGACAAAGTCAGAATACAAAGTTAAGAGACAAATCCAAATTCAAAAGTATTTTATTCATTGAAATAAATAAATAAATAACACCCAACAGTCACATACATAGTCCTGAGTCCTGACCCTACACTAAAACCCCCTAGTATGTCGTGGGTATCCAACACCCAGGCCCGGAACAAATATTTGCAGATCATGCAAACATTTGTTCCGCAGTGGAAATCGAACGCGCAACCTCTTGCTTCTCAGCCGGCTAATAGTCCGCTGAGCCAAGGAGGTCGTCAACAAGGATCACAAAGATAATTTTGAATCGTCTTGTCTTTAGTGTGTATTTCTCAATCTGTATATTCTTTCCTTCTGTTCAAGTTTTTGTCCTGCTAACGAGACGTCGAGACATGCCTAGGGAATGGTGTGATAATTTAATTGACGAGAACTGTAAAAGAAAATAGGGAGTTTTCTCTTCTATGCGACAGGGTCTGGTATAATTGGGTTTTTGTTCTTCATTTGTTATTCAGGGAGAAAAGCACGTGCGGGTACGTTAATACAGTCAGGTTGTACCTAACTTTTTAACCGACTTCCCAAAAAAGGAGGAGGTTCTCAATTCGGCAGTTTTTTTTTTTTTTTATGTTTGTTACCGCATATCTCTGGCGTTTATGAACCGATTTGGAAAATTCTTTTAATAGATATACTTCCAGAGATTGGTCCCATTTTTTTCAAAACCCAGTTCTGATGATGGAATCCATGAGGAATTGAGGGAACTCCTTAAATATTGTAGGCATACATATGGCGATTTTGACATTTTCAGCAACAAACCACGCATTTGCATTCAAAAAGTATCATAATCCTTTCACCACTATGGTTCTTTCATCATTTTTTTTGACCCAAATATTTTAGTCGAATACAATGGCGGAAGTCGGTTTTTTAAATGAAAAGTTATTAATTTTCAATGACAAAATGTTCAATTGTTGTTGAATAGCTTTACCTATGTAAGAATCTAAAATTAGTTTCCCTTTGTACTCGAATTTGTCAACGATCCAAGTGCCATCATCATCATCATTATCATCATCATCATCAGCAGCCTTTAGACGTCCACTGCTGGACGTAGCATAAAATACAATGGTTGGAATTGCCATAATCACAATGCTTGGCAGGTGGATTGGTGATCGCAGTATTTGGATGCTTCTGCCCATTGCCTGGTGTAACCCCTTAGTCAGTTTTTCCGACATCCACGGGAAGAGATGGAGGGATCTATTCTTAGGCCGGACACTCCACGCCATAAGTGCCATAGTAAACTGAAGTCGTCTTCACAAGCAAGCAATTTATTATAATTAAATATAATAATAATATAATTATATAATAAATAATAATTTAGGTTAAATAGCTTTTGTATTGTTTTGCCGTATGACATTTTACATCAGAGAGAACAAAACAAAAGCTATATTTTAACTAAAATAGGTTTATTTATTTAGTTAGGTCTACCAACAATTGGTACATGGAATGGAGTTACATTCTTATGCTAAAAACCTTAAGCTACATGCACAACCTCTTACAGGTAAACACAACATGTAAAATAATAATGTTAAGGTGCGGTAACATAGCACAGTAGAGATTTGCTAACCAAAAGGGAAAACCCTGCCAACTAGGAAACTTAAATTAACGAAGAAAGTGCAACATAACAACTAATTGTTGTAACTAATTAAAAAAATGATTATGAATAAGGTCCTTAGTATTTCAGTTAATAATGCAGATGTTTGTAAATAAACACATTTGCTGCAGTTTGTTGTGTAAACGTTGAGTTAGTTTACTTGCCGCTTATTACATATGAACTTAATACAAGTTATTATTTTGGAAGAGGTTTTCCAAGTGTAATTAAGGGAGCGAATTAATGGTAAGTCAGTTTATTACTACAGCGTAAAGTTATCTGAAACTAGTTGCGCCCCGCGGTTTCACCCACGTGAATAATGATGAAAATTGATGATGATGATGAAAAGTAGCCTATGTGTTAATCCAGGGCGTAAAGTATCTCCATTCCAAATTTCACTCAAATCCATTCAGTAGTTTTTACGTGAAAGAGTAACAAACATCCATACTCACAAACTTTCGCGTTTATAATATTAGTATAGTAAGTATTGGCAGCATAGTAATATAAGTGTTTGCGTTAGATAAAAAAACTCAGCACCATTCGTTTGTTCGTTGTGTCAGCCTGCATTAGATCAATAAAAAATAAGTGGAAAGTGGTGGCGCAAAGAAAAAAAAAAATGCTGGACATTTCACACAACGTTATCTAGCCCCAAGCTAAGCAGAGCTTATGTTATGGGTACCTACTAGATAATTGATATACTTAATACAAATACATGAAATAGATAGATATTTTTTATTATACATAGAAAAATACCCAGAACACCCTGAACAAATATCTGAAGATCGTACAATATATATTATAGTATATTTGTCCCGAGGCGGGAATCGAGCCCGCAACCTCCTGCGTCGCAGGCGAACCTTCATCCGCCGCGCCACAGAGGTCTTCCTAAGGACGAGGAGGAAGGAGGTCTAATAACAACAAACTGAGGTGATAAAAACATTGTGATGAAATGATTATTTACAGAGATTTTCCATGTCTTCGAATTTTTAGTTCTAGGATACGCCGATTTCTTTGCAACATTTTCCCTCAACATTTTGAGAACAAGTTGTACGGCGTGTCGTGGTGTGTCCGGCCTTAGAAGAGACCCCTCCATCTCCTCAC
The DNA here is from genome assembly GCA_951392215.1 of Epirrita christyi. Lineage (NCBI taxonomy): Eukaryota > Metazoa > Arthropoda > Insecta > Lepidoptera > Geometridae > Epirrita > Epirrita christyi. The sequence goes on along the minus strand of OX595849.1, from coordinate 5,608,954 downwards.
GTGGATGTCGTAAAAGAAGACAATGGGATTACATCAGAGGATCTGCATCAGCATCCACCTGAGTACTTAACACTGATACTGCGATCACCAATCTACCTGCCAAGCGTGCCATTTCCCCTGTTGTATTTTATGGGGCAAGCATCGAATAGTAGGGGGCCGGCTAGCTAAAAAATTACAATGAGTAATGCGTACATACATTTTTGATTACTGAAATCCATTGGTACACTTTCGGGATTTGAATTCACGACTATTAATTGGAATAAGTATCTACAAATTTTACAGACGGCGGCTTCACAAGATCTAAAAAAGTAAGCTATTACATTTTTATACCAGAAATGTTCTTCCAACCAAGCGTAGCAATCTTATCATCATTTTAACCAAGTGATTTGGTTTCCGTGTATCCCATATGCTACTTTTACGTGTTCCCTATCGACAAGCATCAAGTCATGTAGCAAATTAAATTTTCAGGTTACATTATAGGGGCTTCTACCAACATAATTGGCATTTTCTAAAGTCATGAGAGCCATGAACTCGTACCAAAATAATTTTGTTCTCAAAGAAACATAATATCACGTTATTAAAACGAAAAGATCCAATTCTGATAAATTAAAACAAAGTTCACATTAATAGACAAACTGTAAATATGTACGCAAAAATACACTTTGAGATTATTTAAAACTGCCTTTGCAGTAAACCTTTACACATTGCACATTTTATCAAAATAATATAGTTACCTACTTGCATGGACCTACCTACTGCAAAATTGAGGAGTGTTTTCTTAGGCCTTAATTAAAAGAAGAAAGAGTAAGATTGTTGACATAGAGAATTTAATCACTATAATTGTTGACACAATTTGGTGAGAACCCGTCCAGGATTAGTTTTTGTTTAATCAAGGATTATTTCAAAGTTTCTAATAGGTACATATTTTTCAATAAGTGCCTAGCTAATGGCTGTATATAGACAAGTTCAAAGTCGCGCAGCGGGCTATGAATAGAAATATGCTAGAAGTTTCACTATGTGATAAAATCAGAAATTAGGAAATCCGTAGCAGAACTAAGATAACCAACATAGCTCTCAGAGTAAGCATGTTAAAGTGGCAATAGGCAGGTCATATAGCTCGCAGAACTGCCAACCGTTGGAGAATAAAAGTCAAGCGGCGACCACAAATCGGACTACGCAGTAGAGAAAGGCTTTCTTCTGGACTAAAAACATTAAATACGTCGCAAGTAGTCGGTGGATGGAGGCGGCTCAAGACTGTACGTCGTGGCATTCTAAGGGGGAGGTCTATGTACAGTAGTGGACTTATACAGGCTTATGATGATGATGATGATGATGTGTTTAAATTTATAAAGATAATAGCTTCGTCGTGCACGACACGTCATGAAATATTATACCCTAACTAAGCTTACTCTTAGTGCACCTACACTAAGCTGATGTTGTCACGGATTTCGTTTTGAAGGAACAAGCCCTTGTATTATGAGAACGCAAGTTTAATCTTTTTTCATGAACCACTAACATTATTTTAAAGAATAGTGTTCGTTACGATCTAAATGTGATCTCAGACAGATCACTCGAATGAATGTTCACTCGAATGAATGTTAACTCGAGTGAATGCTTCATTTTTCTTTCATTCCATGTTCACACGACTTATAGCTGGAATAACTTAGAAAAGAACATTCATCTCCTATTTTCATTCAAGATGTCGTCAAATGAAGTCGTGCGTCTTGAAATTGACCTGACATTCGTCTGCTACAGGACTCAAGACAAAATGCCCGAATGCGAGTGAACATTCACTCTGTGTTCCGATTGTTCATTTTTCGTTTATTCGGAATGCGAATAAAAATATCCAACATCGTTGGATCGGTTCATTAATGAATTCACACTATTGTTAGGCACTATTGTTTCATTTTGTGTTCATTTCAAGTGAAAAGTGCCGAATGAAAGAAAAAAATTAACGAAAAATGATCCGTCTGATATCACCTTTAGTTTTTGTGGTCTAATGCAAAATAATTGCTTGAAACGGTCGCTTTTGTTACACATTCTGTGAATATTGTATACATACCTACTGCCTCTCATTTGTGAAGGAATCTTACCTTGGTCATCATAATGATCATCAGCCTGGAGAAGTCTTTTATTGGGCATAGGCCTACCCCATAAAATGCGTTTACCATATTTGAGATGTTTGCCATAATCATCACGCTTAGCAGCCTGATTGGTGATCGAAGTATTGGTGTTAGTACTCGGGTGGATGCTGCTGCCCATCTCCTGGTCCTCACAGACCCCACTCAATGTACAGGTGATATTTTAAAGGCTACAGGAAGGCGGTGGTTGTAGGTCGATCAAGACCGTTTGTCGTGGCATTTTATGGAGGTCTTTATCCAGCAATGGTCGTCAGCCGGTAGAAATTATGATCGGAACCTGAATGTCAAATGTGACCCTCTGCCTATTACAACTGAAATACTTGATTGACGAAATATGAATGACGGGTGGTGGCACTCACGGGGTATTTCGTCAATCACGCTAATACCAAATTGAAAAGTTACCCATTAACCAGAACACAGAAATGCTATTTGTGTATTACAAACGGTAAAGCTGATTAGTTACCCCAATGACGTGCTGGTTACCCCCCAGAGTGTGTAATAAAGTATAAACGAAATGATTAATATTTTTCCGCACTTTTTTATCACACGTTGCGTAGCAAAAAGCTATATTTATGTGAAAGAATACAATTTAAAATAATATTAATATTTTATAATTATTATTTTAATATTTATTTATTTATATAATTTGAGGGGTATGCCTAAGTCCAGCAGTGGACTTTTACCTGCTGATGTGATGATGTTAACAGTTTTCCATTTTCATTTTATCGTCAGGTAAGCGTTCTCACACAAGACAGTGCATCTAGATTCACTACCGAAATTCCCATTATTTTGTATCTTTAGATAGTACGTACCTACCTATGTATCTTCTATTTATATCTGCAGATAAATTCTCAATTACCACATAACACCCAACAGTCACATAGTCTTGATCCCACACTAGAATTCCCTGTGTCGTCAGGAAGTACGAGTGCCATGATACATTGGTACCACAACACCTAACCCCAGAACCAATATCATGCAAACATTTACCCCGAAGCGTGAATCGAACCCGCACCTCTTACATCTCTGCTACTTTATTTGCCAGGTTACTATCTACCACTTTCTTTCAATATCTGTCGGTATCTGCAGATGTTTGGCTGTATTATTATTGTATAATGTATTATTTTACTGTCGTTTGTGTGTTTGTATGGGGCAGATTTTGGAAGATACCCGCAGATCATCTTATAGATCTTGTGTTCTGTGTGATAATGTCCGGCCTATAGTAATAATCATCACTAGCAGCAACCTTTGGACCAAGCCTATCCCATTATATGAAATGGTTAGATTGGCCGTTATCACCATAATAGCACGCTTGATAGGTGTAAACCCATGCATTTGCGAAACTTAAAGGCTTTGATGCATTTCAACTAGCTGCAAAACTTTGTGAAAGGTAGATTGAAAGGTAGGTAACTGTGGTGTAATTACTCTGCTCGATACTTTGTAAGTAAATACAGTCGCCTTCATAAGTAGCTGAGCAACTCGGGTTCCTAGCACATTCATCACCACCATCATGCTCTTACTGCACTGATCAGCTGATGTTTAAACTATCCTTTTACGGGCAGAGTTCTATAACATCGACTTGTAATAATTTTTTTGTTGCAGAAGTTATGTTACGCGTTGGGTGTAAGGACACTTTGAACATATTGGGTTTTGAGGATGCGTAGGCTTGAGTCAGTATATTCAACAAGCAACTACACGGCATATGGTGGTTCTACACGGATATTTGTATGAATACACTTAAAAGCGCCCTTAGCGAATAAGAACCTCAATTTTCGTGTAGTTACTTGTTACACGAGTGTATAGACACCTGAGTTGCATAGATACTTTTGAAAAGGACTGTATCTCGAGGTATAATGTTAACCTCATTAGATGAATCTGGATTAAATAGCAGCTTGCGGCGGATAAGCTACAGTTGGGTGCGTTCTCTTTCAAAGCCAGTATATGCGTGCCACGGCACAACGGTTTATTCATGCAAGGGATGCGTTCTCGTTTGTACGTGAACTTACAAACGAGAACGCATCCCTTGCATACTACTTTGTAGTAGGCACTAATTTACTAACTCGTTTTGCTAACTTATAAATGCACTTTTGAATGGAGAACGGTGGCGCAGTGACGAATTTGTTTGTACGGTTTACGCCCTCAGGTGGCGTTGTCTATTAGTAAAACAGTAGCTGAGACAAGTACCTATTTGACCCCACACAATACACATTGATGCCTACCTACTAGTTACCAACATAATTGATGGTTAAACAAACTTACCTTAAGTGAAGTTTGTCCATAATTATACGAGACGGTTACATCCTCAAGATTTTATCAGAACACCTTGTAGTTTCACTTCTCAATGTACTAGGCATCACATAAATTTAAGAGCTGTAGATCTAAATCAAAAAGAAAAAAGAAAACAATCACAACACTAGCTAGCTACATACGTCATCATATCTCCACCTTACTCGCCCGGCTAACGTCAAGCTCATTTATTCAGAGACACTTATTTCGTTATTGTTATCAGGGCATATCACTTGGGTTCGGGTGGGAATATAAATCTCTTCGGATGTAACCGTCTCGTATAATTATGGACAAACTTCACTTAAGGTAAGTTTGTTTAACCATCAATTATACTACGACGGTTACATCCTCAAGATTTTATCAGAACACCTTGTAGATGTTTAGCAATTTTAACGAAATAAGTGATTTGATGTATAAAAGGTAAATTGATGACCAAATGACCAAATGACCAAATGAAATGAATATTTTAATTGACATTTGTGTTTTAATAACCAAGCAAACAATCAAAATTAATTTGGTATTTACTTCTTATAGCACAGGTACAACTAGAATTACCTAGTGGAATCATAAATTCCTGTTATTGTCTGATTATATAATAATTTGGAGAATGTTAGTGAGCTTTCTGATCACACAGCAGTTCGATTTATAATATCGATTGAACCCCCATTATGCTTAGCAGCATGTCGTGTACCTACTGTACGCGGTAAAAACATTTGTATCAACGCCACCATCTTTCGATATCTACTTCCGGCTTATTGCCGAAGCACTGGCGTTGTGAATCGGTTTCTTAGTAGTAACTGGTAGTAAGAATCAATTTTTCTGTTAGAGGAAGGGCCGGAAAGGATTTGGTTGCTTCTATGTACAAAGGCAATGTCTTGGCAGGGCATATTTGTTCCTTGTTTAAACAAATATTATTATTTCGTATTGTATGTTGTTATATTCTGTGTATTGTAAAAAAACGGTATGATCAGATTAGGTGCCGATCGATTTGGAGCTAAGGTTTTTATTAAATCATTAATTATGATTTATATTCTGGAATCATTTACTTTAATATTAGATTAAAGAAAGTATTAATGATAGCGACTGCCTTCGTTGTACAATCGACAATACGAGGAGAGCTGCCTACCAACTTTTTAGTTAACATTTTCCAGGGACTGACTTTCATTCGGATAGAAGTTTGAAAGACGGTCGAGTACTAAGGTTAGGATTACACGTCGTTTCATATTTTAGGGAAACAAGACTTAGTTCTGTAAACTCCTTTCATAAATCGTAAGATTCTATCATCTTGGCTTATCTGTTTACCTAATGTCATTGCAAGCGCTGGACGGAATGTATTCAGCGTAGCTCCGGATTCATATTCGGTAACTAGAAAGTCAATGATACTTGGAATAACCTTCAAACAAGTTAATTTGGTGTGTTTTTCAAAATTGCCACCATTTTTTGTAGACACAATTATATTGAACTTTTAGCTACAGATGAAATAAACATTTTAATTGCACTTGCTTATAACGATTGTCTTGAGTACGCCTGCTCAATAACAGCGATGACACCAGGCTTTCAAAGGAGGTGCGGAGTTCTGAAAGGTGATGAGAACAATACAGGACTCGGCGTCATGTAGACTAGCCCAGGCTTTTATATAAATCTACGACCAATGGATAACATGGCTGGCTTGACCAATAAGGTACAAACATTATTCAAGTAGCCCCATCGTTAATAAACTTTTGTAAATACATATTTTAAAAGTAGCTAATAAGGAGTGAATGCATAAATATGAAATTGACGTCAGTCGAGGGTGAACGCATCAATTCGAATGCGGAATGATTTCGCTTCCATGATACATACTTATGACAATTAGCGTTCAGTCTTATTAGACTGAACGCTATTGCGCACAAGTCGATTTGAGGGTTTTCACAAAATTTTAACAACCTTGTCAAAGCTTGATTGGGAAAGGCTCCGTTCCGTATTAACGTTGAAAAAGTCTGGACTCTTGATCAGCTTCCATATTGTCCTTAGACTTGACATACGAAGCGAAAAAAAAAATGTAAGACTACGTTTCTCACATCGCCAGATTTTTCTGGTTGTATCATTTAAATGCGTACAGTGGACGCCTCCATACCTATTTATATAGGGTATAGCAGTCGTGTTATCGATACGTAGAAAAAACTTCTTAATCGTACGCATTTTTGGCAAAAGATTTTAACCCTATAAAAGCAGCTTTAGGTTCTAAAAGGTTGATATGAGTTTCTGCCTCAGCATGGCCCCAGAAAACCGTTAGCTCTTTCTCCGTTACAAAATATGCCCTAGCCAGTTAATGACGCATCCAAAAATATTTCAATAACGTACCTACCTACCGTTACGTATAGGATTATTTGAAATCAAAAAAATATTTTTCCCCCAGGACAAGTCTGGCTTTAGGTAAGGCGATATGGTCATTTCGCTGTCATGATTTTGTCGAAAGAATTTCGCAAGGCCAGAAATTTCTCTTTTTCAAGCCTTTTTGTGTATATACCCATCAACAAAAAGACCGCAAGGCAAGCTAAACAAAGTAAACAGAAGTATTTAGCAAAATCTCGGTATAGTTAATGACTGTATTCTATGAATATGGTTTATTTAACTTAATTTTTTATTTAACGTTCCTTAGTAGGTAAATTCAAGCTCATGTTACTTGAATCTAATTCAAACCCTAAAAACGTTAAAATTTGGCTAGGGTTACCTTTATTTTCGTTCATAACGAAATCAAATTTTGTATGTGAGCTTACAGTTTTCGTGACGCTGCTATAGCAGTTGTTATAAGTGCTATTTGTGCATAAAATACTATGTAAATAGATTACTAAAAGCAAGCCTTTAAAGATAAGAATTACTTAATTAATTAATTAATTAATCACACGGTTTGAGTAGTTTTACCAACAGAACCGAAAAAAAAAATTCTTACTAGCCTCATGAATGGGAACTAATATGCTTTCTTTATGTCTATTGATGTTGTGGCGAGCTCCTCCTCCGTACCTGTGAACAGAACTAAAAGATTATTACAAATATAACATCACAATATAAATAAATAAATACCTAAACTTACCTCAAGATACGGGGCGAATAACTCGCCGCACTAGTCCTGGGTTCGACTCTGCCTTGAGTACAGCTCTGTGCATCAACCTCGGACGAACGAGAGCCGGCCGGCCAACCGTCGCTTGCGGCGGCCCGGCCCATCAGTGAGAAACTTGTACTCGAACTGAGCGCACGTCCGTTTGCGCCGCGCGCGACTCGCTCCCGACCGCGATCTTTGTAATAATAATAACTAGACTAGTGGAATACAAATAAATCGACTTAAAACTTTCATGTGTATGTGAATTACCAACCTCGTTATCATCTGTGCTGTGCAACCAATATAAATCATATACCCACACGAAGCCAACCCCCACAATTGGTGACCCCGCTGAAACTTTTAAACATGTCGACGGATGAAAACCGCGTATCAGACGCGAAACCTGTGGAGTTATTCCGTGTGGGAATACGGGTGCCCCCATTTTGGCCGGACGAACCCGAAATCTGGTTTGCCCAAGTTGAGGGCCAGTTTGCGATTTCGAACATCACTTCCGACACCACCAAGTTCAACTACGTCATTGGACAGCTGGATCATCAGTTCTCAAAAGAAGTGAAGGACATCATCGTAGCCCCTCCTGCAACAGATAAATACGAAAAGTTAAAGGCCGAGTTGATAAAAAGGTTAAGTGCATCACACGAAAAGAAGGTAAAACAGCTGTTAATGCACGAGGAGTTGGGCGATCGAAGACCCTCGCAGTTCCTTCGCCACCTTCAAAGCCTAGCTGGACCCAGTGTGCCCGAAGATTTTTTGCAGACCATATGGACTAGCCGTCTTCCGCGGAACATACAGACTGTGATCGCCGCCCAGCCCACCACGTCATTGGAGGTACTTGCTGAACTGGCAGACAAAATTCAAGATGTTGCCACACCAACACCTCAAGTTGCATCAGCTCAGTCATCGGTACCCGGATCGAGTATGGACGCCATGGCACGAGAAATCGCCGAGTTACGTAAGCAAATGCATAACCTTACTTCTCAACTCAACTCACAAAATCGCAGACCTCGCTCTACTCAGAGACGTGACCGTAGCCGATCAATGACCAGGTCAGCATCTAACTATAGAAAATTCCCCGAATGTTGGTACCATTCTAGACATGGAAGTAACGCAAGGATGTGCATCAAGCCATGCGACTTTGGTGTAGAAAATTCCAGGGCCGGCTTCCAGGCAGAAAATTCCAGGGGTGCATTTGAGGCGGAAAACTCCAGGGGCAGTCAGTAATGGCGACGGATGATTGCCCCCCCACGTCTGGTCGCCTGTTTGTGACGGATCGTCGATCCAAGATACCGTTCCTAGTTGATACAGGTAGCGACGTATGTGTCTATCCACGATCTGCCCTTCCACAGCGACGTTCAAAATCGGATTTTCTACTATCCGCCGCTAACGGTACGCCCATCAATACGTACGGATACGCTAATCTAGATCTAGACCTCGGACTACGACGTGACTTTCCCTGGCGCTTCATCGTTGGAGATGTAACCAGAGCCATCATCGGAGCCGATTTCCTGAAGTACTACGGACTCATCGTAGATATTCGTAACCAGCGTCTAGGTATTCTGGATAGTAACACGACACTTTTCACCATCGGTACACCTGTCAACTCATCGACCACGATATCATCTATCAAGATACCCCTCGGTGAGTCCAGATACCATGAGATACTTCGTGAATTTCCAGAAATTACTCACCCATCCGGACGTCAACATGAGGCAAAACACAACACCGTTCATTATATTAGAACAACGCCAGGCCCACCAGTATCTTCTTCCCCCCGACGACTTGCACCAGATAAGCTTAAAATAGCCAAAAAGGAATTTGAGTCAATGTTAAAAACTGGAATAGCCAGACCTTCGGAAAGCCCTTGGGCCTCTCCACTTCATCTAGCCCCAAAGAAGGAAAACGAGTGGAGACCATGTGGGGACTATCGCATGTTGAACGCCAGAACAATACCCGATAAATATCCGATACGTCATGTGCATGATTTCACTCAAAGTATAGCAGGTTGCAAGGTATTTTCGACAATCGATCTTGTGAAGGCATTTAACCAAATACCAAATTCTCTGAGGACGTCCAGAAGAGTGCCATAACTACTCCTTTTGGCCTCTACGAGTTTCCCTTCATGACGTTTGGCCTTCGTAACGCGTGCCAGACCTTCCAACGTTTTGTCGATGAGATGACCCGTGGACTCGACTTCGTCTATCCTTATGTAGATGATTTTTTATGTTTTTCAAAATCTGAGCAAGAACACGAAGACCATCTCCGTCAGCTGTTTGATAGAATGAGAGACTATGGAGTTGTCGTCAACACTGCTAAATGCCATTTCGGATTACCTGAAGTCACGTTCCTAGGCTACTCAATATCAGCCGAAGGAGTCAAGCCCCTCGATTCCATAGTAGAAGCTATCAAGTCATTTCCAGTACCGAAGACCGTACGAGAGCTACGAAGATTCTTAGGAATGATCAACTTCTACAGAAGATTCATACCAGGTGCTGCTGAATTTCAAACGCCACTAAATGCTCTTTTGATGGGTTCTGTTAAAGGTTCACACCCTGTGCACTTGTCTGGTGACACAATGAGAGCTTTTCAAGACTGCAAAGAGAGCCTCTGTCGTGCCACACTTCTTTTTGGGGGGGGGTTTGTGTCTATGCTTTAATAGTTGCACTGCCTAGCTTGCACTTTTTGCTTTTCTGGTGTCTCTAGTTTAGCTGCTTGCATAGTATAGATAAAAGCCTGCCTTACTTGCCTCCTCAAGTCAAGTAAGGTGCGAATGGTCTTGGGGGAGAGTACAACAGTTGCCGTGATCCCCAAGGCAAGCCTGGTGGGCAAGCCTTCTCGTGGTTGCCCCCTGTTATTGGTCTAGTTCCATAAGAAATAGACGTAACTAAAACCACCAGACGACACACTGCCGGGATGCGGAGGTCAGGTCCCGGCGGGTTCATCATCGACAGTCAGATGGTGGATAGTAATGATCTCCCGCGTGTTTGTGCCGTGCGCGGGGACCCGTACCGGAGGATGAAGGAGTCCTGGTGATTGAGAACGTAGCGAGCCGGTGGTTGTGCCCGCTACCTTCAACACATCTCTTTGGTCTGGATTTCTCTTCACACGGGCGGTCTTGGGTTAGCCACTCCAGATCAATCGGCTGTGTCTCCCCGTCTGAGGGTCGTCGGCTAGGGCCCCTAACTGCAGGAGGGCAGACGGCGAGGCGCGGGACCCGGCGGTGAGCGTGCGGCTTCCTCTTTGGCCGTAGGCAGCTCCGGTATCCTTCGCAGCGTTTAGTCTCGTCCATCTTTCAGGGTGTGGGTCCTAAATCCATGAAGTAACTCTGGCGATCGCGCGCAGAGCGCGTGACGTCCCCGACTGAGGACTCCGTGGCGGGTGGAGAACTTCATGGATGACCTTACTACCTTTTTTCGACATGGATTGCAAAAGAAATAATAGCAAACCTACCGAGGCTGCAAAAGCAGTCAAAACAAGGCATCATGCTGCGTCCCCGGATGCGCAAATGCCTTCAACTTCAAGGGCTGCTGCGTCTGTAGATGCGCAAGTTCCCTCTACTTCTCGGGCTGCTGCGTCTTTAGATGCGCAAACACTTTACCCGTTACCACACACCCCATCGACCGTATCGACTGGCGCGCCTCTCGGGGCTTCGTCAAAGGATACCGTCATCGAACTGTCGGCTCTGAAGGATGCCATTTCTGAGCAACCCGTAGAGCCAACTTGGACCTTGGTTTCTCCCAGGAGAAAACAAAATAAAAAGGGCAAGAAGCCCCAGCAGGCCAAAGCGGGCACCCAGGCTCGGGTGCAGGCAAGGCGGACGGTTGCTGACGGGGGACGGCAGCTCCATTCCGGTGCTGCGTCCCTGATCCAAGTAGGCCAGACTACTAGTCAGGCTGAACAGGTCCGTGCGCAGGCAACGCCTGAGGCAACGCCAGCGACTAGCGTTGGCAACCAACCGCGACGCCGATCGAAGCCGAGGGGCAAGCGCGCAGGCAAGCTGGTGGCTAAAGCCCGACACCACACCACCGCGGCAGACCCTAATGTGCCAAAACCAAGCGCCAAACGTTCCCGGCCTGATGACACGACCACGCCTACTGGCGACAGTAAACGCGTGAAGCCGGGAACCAGTCAGCGTAAGGGGTCCGCCAGCTACGCAGCGTCGTTTAGGGCAAACGAGCTGTGTGTGGCGGTCATGACCGATCCATACCATGACCTGACGGCGGAACAAGCCACCGGAATCCGCACTACGCTAGAGATGAAGTTCGAGGATGAGCTCCTTGAGCCATCAACTACGACCCAAACAGCGAAGGTGCATTTCCGTGGCAAAGCCCACTTTAGCGAGGGCGTCCTCAAACTGTGATGCGAGGATGACTATGCGCTGGGTTGGCTCCGCCGTACGGTCAACAACACTGCATCGCCAATCGCCGGAACGAAGCTTGTGGTCAGACCACAAGCTGAAATCCAGCGAAGAATTCTGTGTGGGTTGTTTATCCCAGAGCCGAACAGGGAGATAGACAAGCTGCGCAAACTATTGGCCTTGCACAACCCGACTGTCAATGTCAACTCTTGGTCCTTAGTCAAGGCGGAAAGACAAACGGACAGGGAGGTACCTGGTGTCCACCTGCTCCTACGTGTTCCGGAGTCTGACGTTGATAGGATTAAACAGAAAGAGCGACGTCTTTACTGGCTGTTCGGCAACATTTATCTCCGGATCCTGGAGGGGGAATCCGGAAACGCCACGGACAACGCTCCAACCGACCCTGCTTCTCAACCGCCTGAGAAGCCTCAAACTGAACAACCTGAGTGTCAACAACGTTTACGCACGATGGATGTTGAGGTCGCCCCTCCATCGACCTCAAACCTAAACGAGGAGTACTTTCTGGACGGAGAGGGGAGTGAGGCTAGCGACAGCTGCCTTAACTCCTCTCCGATCAGAAAGTACTAAACCTTTACCTGTTCCCATCCTCCAAACCAACCTCCAGCACAGCCTCATTGCGACGGCTTCCTTGCGCAGAGCGCTGGAGGAAAACACCGAGACCATAGCTCTGATCCAGGAGCCGTGGATCAGAAAGGGCAGGATCTGTGGTCTGAGCAGTCTCGGAGGCAAACTTCTCCTCAACACCACCGTAAGCAACCCTAGAACATGCATTTATACTTCTAGACATTTGCGAACACTATTGATTACCGAATTCTGTTCCAGAGACCTGACAGCTGTTAGGATCCTCGCAGTAACTAACCAACTATCCCGTGACATAGTCCTAGCGTCCGTCTACCTGCCAGGCGACGAGGACATACCTTCGCCGGAGTTGCTGTCACTGGTGGAGTACTGCGAGAGGGAGAAGCTGGAGCTTGTCGTCGGCATGGACTCCAACGCGCACCACACACTGTGGAGCAGCGATAAGTCCAATGCCCGAGGAGAAGAACTGGTAAACTATATCTTTTCCACTAATCTTACTCTCCTTAACAAGGGCTCGGAGCCGACGTTTGTCTGCTCCCGAGCCCAAACTATTATTGATCTTACACTGTCGACAGACGAGGTGTCGCGATCTATCTCTGACTGGCGCGTGTCCGATGAGGCGTCGTGCTCGGACCACAGGTGGATACGCTTCAACCTCAGCATGACCCTACCAGTACCGCAACCTAGACGTGTTCCGCGTAAGACAGATAGGTCTAAATTTGTAAAAATAGTCCGTTCAGCTCTTGCAACCGTGACCGCACCCCCCAACAACGTAGAAGTCGAGGACATCGAAAAATACGTAAATAACCTTACTTGTATTCTGACTAACAGCTATGAACAATCCTGCCCTCTCGTGACGCCCAAAGTTGGGGCTAGACGACACTGGTGGAGTCCTGAACTGCAGAGGCTACGTCGTAGAGCAAGGAAACTGTTCAACCGAGCAATAAACACCCGGCAACTCGTGAATTGGGGAAACTACCAAACTACAAAAGCAACCTACAAGAAGCGCTTGCGTCTCATGAAACTGGAATGTTGGAAACGCTTCTGTACAAACATCGAAAGCACCAGTCAGGCAGCCAGAATAAAAGGCATACTTTCACGCGAACCTGAGCGTACACTAGGATGTCTTAAAAAACCTGACAACACGTATACCAAATCAGATGTTGAAAACACTGAACTACTGCTTGAGACACACTTCCCTGGATATCAAATAGCTGACACCCACGACTGGGAAGTGTATGCCGAACGAGCATCCAGTAGTCAAGATTGGACCGTAGCCCAAGACCTAATCAATCGTGACAAGGTGATATGGGCCATAAACAGCTTCCTTCCCTTCAAATCAGCTGGGCTTGACGGGATATTCCCGGGTCTGTTAAGATGGAGCGGCGATCTGCTAGCCGACTATCTTGTTAATATCTTTAGAGCCTGTGTCGCCCATCGCTACGTACCTCGGAAATGGAGGGAAGTGAAGGTAGTATTTATACCAAAACCAGGTAGGAGCGACTACACTTTGGCAAAATCTTTCCGGCCTATAAGTCTTACATCGTTCCTCCTTAAAACTCTTGAAAAACTATGCGACCAGGAAATAAGAGGAAACGCTCTCTTGCACAAGCCCCTACATCCACAACAACACGCCTATAGCAAAGGCAAATCCACAGAATCCGCACTTCACAGCGTAGTATCACGTATTGGAGATGGACTAACCACAAAACAACCAACTCTGGGCGCCTTTATAGATATCGAAGGAGCGTTTGACAAAACCTCATTCACTAGCATACACCAAGCATTGGAGGAGTATGGCGTTGCTCCAACGCTAGCAGAGTGGATAGACAATATGCTGAAATACAGAGCTATACAGTTCACAGTCAACACAACCACCAGAGGCATAGTGGCCAGAGGCTGCCCACAGGGTGGTGTTCTCTCGCCACTTTTATGGAATATAGTCGTAGACGAACTCATCCGGAAACTGAATGGCCGCGGGCTATTCACGGTGGGATACGCAGATGACCTTGCTATTCTCGCGACCGGATGCTTCGAGAATATCCTATGCGACCTCATTAGCTCTGCCTTTAGAACAATCGAAACCTGGTGTACAAGCCATGGTTTATCAGTGAACCCTACAAAAACTGAACTCATTATGTTCACACACAAGAGAAACTTAGGAAATCTGAGACTCCCGAAGCTATTCAACACTGAAATAAGATTAACCAACGAAGTCAAGTATCTAGGGGTCATACTGGATAATAAGCTGCTATGGAATAAGCACCTTGACCATAAACTGCAACGAGCATGTGCAACTTTCTTTCAATGTAGCAGGATGCTCGGGAAAACTTGGGGGCTTTCTCCAAAAATAACATTGTGGCTATACACAGCCGTAATCAGGCCGACACTTACATACGGAGCAATTGTATGGTGGACCAGAACTGAACTAAGCACCGTAATTACTAAGCTGCAGCGATTTCAGAGACTCGCATGCTCTGCAATCACGGGCTGCATGAGAACAACACCGACAGCCGCCCTTGAGACCATTCTGGGCCTACCCCCGCTCGACTTCTTTATACAGCAGGAAGCAACCATGGCCGCTATCAGACTCAAACACCTAGGATTGTGGGGAAATACTAGGAGTCTGCACGCATCCATTCTAAACCGAGCGATAACTTACGAACCGCTGCTAGCCGCCCCGTGTGATAAGATCCCTAAACAACACATATTTCAAAAACACTACCACATACAACTATACGAGGACCAAAGAGATCAATCAGGAATCAGCGAGGTCCGTGTCTACACTGATGGCTCAAAAACTATACAGGGAACAGGCGCTGGAATACACTCGCTGGATCTCAACATTAACATATCATTGACACTAGGCACACACAGTTCCATTTTCCAATGTGAATGTGTGGCCATCACCGAAGCTGCCACCGCAATGAACAGGAGAGGGATCACAGACTACAATGTAAGGATCCTCTCCGACAGCTCAGCAACACTCAGAGCTCTGGAGAGCCATAGCTGCAACTCCAAGCTCGTTTACGAATGTCACCAGGCCTTGGAGAGAATCGCCATAGGAAACAAGGTGACTCTACAATGGATAAAGGGACATAGCGGATCACTGGGTAATGACGCCGCAGATGAGCTCGCTAGAAGAGGGTCGGGAACAACCACAGAGGGCCCATCTCCATTCCTTCCTCTACCCTTTTCTCAGCTACGCACTTGGATGCGGCTTCGCACCCTAAACCAACACAACGAACGTTGGGCACGGACCACGGACTGCAGACAGTCAAGAGCAGCCCTTCCGGCTGTCTCACCACGACTCACGCGTCGTCTACTCAACCTTTCAAGACCAGACCTTCGTACCATCGTGGGGACACTCACTGGCCACTGTCTCCTGAACAAACACCTCTATAACATCGGAGCCACAGACAGTCCACTCTGCAGAGGGTGTCTGAGCGAAGAAGAATCGGCTGCCCACGTAGTCCTGGAATGCGTGGGAGTAGCAGCTCAACGTGAACAAATCCTCAACAACCCGAGGTCACTCCGCGAAGCCTGCGAAGACCCCAGGAAGCTTCTGTGCTTCTGGACGGAGTTAGGCTGGCTAACTATCTAGCCAGTTAACCCTCACGCATAATGGACCATACATAGAGTTCGAATGCGGAAAAGGGAGTTCTTTAACATTAACATTAACATTAGCCACACTTCTTGCGCATCCTGATTGCCAATCCAAGCTCGCTCTTGTAACCAACGCATCAGATACTGCGATAGGAGCGGCTTTACAACAGCTGAAGGATGATGCATGGCAACCACTTGCATTCTTTTCCCGCAAGCTTTCTCCAACTCAGAAGAAATATTCTCCATATGACAGAGAGTTGTTAGCTATTTATGAAGCTGTCAAATATTTTAGACACATGCTGGAGGCCAAAGATTTCACCATCTATACTGACCATAAACCCTTGTGTTACGCTTACCACACACGCAAAGATAAGTGTTCACCCAGACAATTCCGCCATCTTGATCTGATTTCCCAATTTACAACGGACGTCAAGCACATATCTGGCAAGAACAATGTGGTCGCAGACACGCTTTCACGAGTGGAAGAAGTAGAGTTCTCGATTGACTTCGCCAGGCTAGCCAAATCCCAAGATTCAGATCCAGAATTAAAACTACTGTTGGAAAGTGGAACATCGCTTCGCCTAGAAAAAGTCAAGATCCCTGGAAATCGAACTATACTGCGATGTCAGCACACAGACACCAAGGCCTTACGTCACACCTGTCATGCGAAAACAAGTCTTTGAAAGCCTGCATGGACTTAGTCATCCTGGTGCCAATGCGACTATAAAATTAGTAACAGAGCGGTACATATGGCCTGGAATCAAAAAGGACTGCAGAACATGGACTCGTTCCTGCTTGGCTTGCCAGCGGTCGAAAATAAACAGACACGTTTCTGCACCATTAGGAACTTACCATCTTCCTAAGGCAAGATTCATGGACGTACATATTGATCTCATCGGACCACTACCCATATGCAGTGGTAATCGCTACTGTCTCACCGCAATCGATCGGTTTACCAGATGGCCTGAGGTGATGCCCATACCTGATGCGACAGCTGAAACCGTAGCGAAAGCCCTACTTACTGGATGGATAGCAAGATTCGGATGTCCTACCACCATAGTAACGGACCGTGGTCGTCAATTTGAGTCTGCACTATTTCAATATCTCTCGAAATCAACCGGATTCAAGCACAAAAAGACTACTGCATACCATCCTGCATGTAACGGCGCCATTGAGAGATTCCACCGACATTTGAAGACTTCAATTACTTGTCATGGTACTGAAAATTGGATAGAAGCACTACCGTTTGTCCTGCTCGGGATAAGGAGTGCATACAAAGACGATCTCAATGCCAGCCCAGCTGAACTAGTTTATGGTGAGCCACTTCGCTTGCCAGGTGAATTCTTCGTTCCAAGCACAGCTGGAACAACCGATGTCTCAGACTATACTGCACGCCTTCGTCTTTTCGCGAACAACCTGAAGCCAGTTCCTGCATCGAGACACAACCGTCAGTCCATCTTCGTGTACAAAGACCTAGCTACTACTAGCCATGTGTTCTTGAGGGAAGACGCGCTGCGAGCATCCTTACAACCAGCATACACTGGCCCACATCCTGTCATAGAAAGGAATGACAAAGTATTCAAACTACAGATAAAAGGCAAACCTGTGACAGTATCTGCCAATCGCCTGAAGCCCGCCTATATTCTTCCAGAAAGAAGATCAGTCCGATTTCCTGAACACTATCGAGACTTTGAAACTTAATCGCCCTAGACGGTCTCTGGAAGGGGGTGATGTGGCGAGCTCCTCCTCCGTACCTGTGAACAGAACTAAAAGATTATTACAAATATAACATCACAATATAAATAAATAAATACCTAAACTTACCTCAAGATACGGGGCGAATAACTCGCCGCACTAGTCCTGGGTTCGACTCTGCCTTGAGTACAGCTCTGTGCATCAACCTCGGACGAACGAGAGCCGGCCGGCCAACCGTCGCTTGCGGCGGCCCGGCCCATCAGTGAGAAACTTGTACTCGAACTGAGCGCACGTCCGTTTGCGCCGCGCGCGACTCGCTCCCGACCGCGATCTTTGTAATAATAATAACTAGACTAGTGGAATACAAATAAATCGACTTAAAACTTTCATGTGTATGTGAATTACCAACCTCGTAATCATCTGTGCTGTGCAACCAATATAAATCATATACCCACACGAAGCCAACACCCACAATGTCATAAAGCAGTATTTACTAATTAATTTAGTGGCAGAGCCAATTTCTTCCATTTTAAAATGTTGAGTGTCGAAAAACTTATTCAACATTATCAATAAATGTAAACGTGCCAACAACTTTTAGGAAAAAGAAAAGTCTAGATCATCAATTTATTGACATGGCATAGGTACTCTTACATTCTATATGACAGATCCAGAGGCCTGTAATTTTAATAAGGCTGAACTCAACCCAATTTTTCTAGCTAATAGGCGTAGCTCAGTACGGCTAACTTTGGATATGCAGGCTCGAGATTTTAAAATGGGATTTTTAAATCCATTCACGTAACTTAGTATACAACTGGGTCCACAGTAGGTAATATATTTACAGTTATGAATAAAGCGACGCATCTACCTGCATTAAATATTGGGACTTTCTGGTCCAAGTCCATTTTGGACGCAGGCGAGGCTCAGTTCACGGCAGGTGGTGGTTTTCACCCCTGGTGGGATAAGTATCCTTGCTGGTATATGAGTACCCAACCTTGTTGAGACGGGTACCTCGTCTTCGACTCACCCGGTCTGAAAGTTCTGGGTCCTCCAGTTTCTCTGCTGCCTCAATGCAGAAGGTATGCTTGCGTTACGACATATAATTTGAAGGCCGGGTTTTTCGGCTGTTTTTGAGGCCTTAATTTTTTCAATAATGTTGTTTACAAAAATAAATTAATCTCTTTTAACGTTGGCCACCGCCGTATTGAACTTCTTGTCAAGAGACAACATAACTAGTTTTCTTCTAGTTTTAGTATTTTCATATAATGAAAATCTAGAAATATCAGACTCACTTCTGATAACTTCCTTAGAATTTTTACTTTGCCGAGCTCCTCGTAATCTCGACTCGTAAGACTCGTAGTCTCACAGTAATCTGGCCAGGGTGGTGAAGCATCAAATTACTGACACTAGCTGATTTCAAGACTTCTCCATCAGTTTGTCGCGGTTACTTATGGTTTCATATAGGACCGTAAAAATCTCTAAATAAAGCTATGGTGCTTTCGCCAGACAAAAGTTTTACGGTAACAAAGTCTTTTTATTATTAGTTCCTTGGTTTCCTTGGTCATGCCTTCCACCAATATCCTACCCCATCGTTTGGCAAATTTCTCTTTGACGGCCGACCCCAAGACCCTTCTTCTCTATTGGGTCTCCAATCGCTTTCAGTATGTCCGCGGGTAAGACTTCTTGTGGCGGCAGCGTCGCGCTCACACTAGGTTTCCTCGGTTTCAGGTAAGCCCGCGGTAGGCGCAGCATTTTTCGCATCTCGAAAAGTACTACTATGTATGTACCCCTATGTGGGATCGTACTCTATCATCACAATCTGATAAATCTGACTGCGTCGATATGAGTCTGGTTTCCTGTGTTGGAGTCCGGTACCTTATAGTAACGCTCGTACTCTGAAAGTTGCAAGGTACTTGGAAAGGAAACCAGAGTACACAAACTGCAGTCTGCAGTTGTTATGTATTTTAACGTCATTGGTCGTCATCACGTGACGACACGAGACTAAGCGTTATCAGCCGTGATCACGTCACGGAGTATAACTCAGATATCATAATAATGTAGGCGCGGCACGGAAGTGGCGGCTCAAGAACTTCTCGAGTCTTCATTGTTTCGAATCCCTATTTACCTAGCTAAATCGTAGAATGATTGCTATCAGTAGCTAGTTCTTCAAGAGAAACGAGATGGCAAAATAAGAAAATGAGATAAAGTAAAATGAGGGTAGTCACAAAAAATACTGACTGTGAATACCGAACTGAACATTAATTCATAATGATATGCGACAACAATGTTTTTGTTGCAAATATCTTTGATAAAAGTAAATTATATTTGCGTCTATGATTTTCATTATTCAGTAGGCTGGTTACACACCTGCACGATTTACGGTGAACGATTTATAGAACAAAGAAAAAACACATGACTAACCTTCATATTCCGTAGACGGTGATGAATCTCGTAAACACCTTTCTAGGCGCCTTATCTTCTGCCTTAATTTCGAGTAATCACCACGTTTTCGTTTACCCATATTCTACGAACTTTAACTTTCTACAAACAGGCTTTAACCTAATTTCCGATGTTGCTATGCCCGCACATAAAAAAGGAATGAGCTTGACGTTAGCCGGGCGAGTAAGGTGGAGATATGATGACGTATGTAGCTAGCTAGTGTTGTGATTGTTTTCTTTTTTCTTTTTGATTTAGATCTACAGCTCTTAAATTTATGTGATGCCTAGTACATTGAGAAGTGAAACTACAAGGTGTTCTGATAAAATCTTGAGGATGTAACCGTCGTAGTATAATTTATTTTTTATAACATTAATTGACATAACAAATTATCTTATGACAAGGCATACCTTGCCTTGTTATTCTATATCTATGTCTTGTTGCAAAATAAACTTTCTATCATATTCTAATTTGTTTCATGTGATTATTTTTGTGTTGTATTCATTAGGGAAAAATATTTTTTTTTTTCTAAAACAAGTCAATTAATTGTATATACGAGAACGCACCCTGATGCAATTTTAACCTAGAATTGCTAATTACACCTTAACAAAGTTGTATTTTGTACAGAACTTGCTTTCAGTAATCTATCTTCGATCAGAGAATTTGAATTAATAAGCTGCAAGCAAAATAACATTAGCAAGTTTAAGAGGCAATATAGGCTCCATCGCAAAACGACAAACGCTGGGGAACAAAGGTTCTTGAGAGGTGACCACGAACTGGATGACGGAATTAGTTGGATGAACAAGACCACCGACTATTGCTGATGTTGAAGTGAACGAAGTGGAACAATTTACGTGTGACATGTGTGTCAGTATCGTAGTGAGTGGAAATCCATAAATGACTTTATGTTCTTAAGAGTGTATCTAGAGCTCTTGAGACATACAAACGAACGAAGTTTGTTCCTACCTTGGATATTATTTAATCGAACTCCATGAAATTGAATTAAGAATGATGATCCTGTTAACATGATCAATACAATAATATCTAGACTCGTGGTTTGTTTGTTTCCTATAAAGTTATACGATTTTCAAATCACACCTTAAATATTTATATGTACCCATGCTTGGTTGATTCTATACAATTTTATGGACGACCTCCGTGTCGCAGAGGGCGAGTATATAGCAGGCTGAGACGCAAGAGGTTGCGGGTTCAATTCCCGCTGCAGAACAAATGTTTGCATGATCTGCAAATATTTATTCTGTGTATGAGTGAGGTGGTACCATGGTACTCGCAGTTCCTGATACCCACGACACGAGTCCTAGTGTAGGATCAGGACTATGTATGTGAATGTTGGGTGTATAGTAAACTGGCAAATCACAGTTATAGATATTTGTCTCGATTGTGTCTACAAAATTGAATTAGTTTGAATTAGTTATACAAATAAGAAGCAAACTTCGTTTTGTATGGAGCGGGCAAGCAACAGTTCTCAATGTAATTATTATTGCCCAGACAAGCCCAGACTGCAATATCATCTCAGAAACATTGTATTAACGTCGTCTGGCCAAAACCACATTTTTTTATTTCATTTAGCCCATATTAAAACCTCAAACTAAATTAAAACGTGAAACTCGTCCAGTCACGCCCTTGTAAAGTGAAAAAGATAAATGATGGCGAAATGCTCGTTTTGCGTATCACAAAAATAAATTAACCACGAGTATCAGAATACTTATCTAAACTTTCTAGAAATGATTCAACAATTGTGACAAATGTTTGTTGCTGATCTTCAAATATTTGTGCCAGGTCTGGGTGTGATGCCATGATAATAGTAGTGTATGGTACACTAGCGACCCGTTTACGACTTTGTCCGCGTAGTCCTGTTGATTCAGTCCATAAGTGGTAAATAAATTATAGCCTATATCCTCTTCAAATGTTTGAGCAATAATATTGTCAAGTTTCATCAAAATTCACTCAATAGTTTTTTTTTGTGAAAGAGCAACAAACAAACATCCATCCATCCATCCAAACAAAGTTTCGTATTTATAATATTAGTGAGATGAGATATAATATAGATAATCCTAGTGTGGGATCAGTAGCCTTACAATGAGGTCTTATAGCAATTCAGTTCAAAAACTATTCAGTACAAAATATCGGTTTGTCGTTGACATTCGTCATCATTGAATAACTTTAATCGCAGAAGTCTATAGACCTTCTGCTATTGTGCCTTTAAATATAGCTGCGGACATCACGGAACCGATATTTTGTACTGAATAGTTTTTGAATTGAATCGCTATAAGAGCTCATTGTAAGGCCTCAGGACAACAACAGAACAATTTCTAACAAAATACCTCCTATAAGCCAGAGAGAAGATATGTCATGGCGAACATCTTTAGATTTTAAAATTTTTGAAGTTTTTCAGTCATGAAAATGCCTCTTAAACTTTCCACCAGAAATGTACGATAATACTACTACTACTTTTAATGCTAGAATAATGCAAGTGAAGCCGTGGGCTAGGCTTAGTAGTAAGCCTTGTAGTATAATTGATAAAAGCCATATAAATTAAAACCTTGTTCTTTCGTCCAAACAATAAAAATCTCTCTACAAGTCTCTACAAATAAAGCACCCTTCCTAGTCCCTCGACTCTACATAGTACATTGTAATAACACTGTAAAACGTACAAAGTTAGTCAAAGTAAATTGAAAGCAGTCATGAAGTTAGTTCATAACATTTAACCCGAGAACGACACTAAGCATTCACTGCTAGAAGTCATTTATCACATGCATCTGTGGCTCAAGAAAAAGTTCCATTTCTTCACTAACTCAATGATATTGCGATTTTTCTTACCCTCGCCTGACATTTTCCCTTTAATGGTCACGAATGGGTTTTTTCGCTTGCTAGCTTTTGCACCAGACTTTGTTCGCATTTAATAAAACTTGCCTATTTTAATGGGATTCCATAACCTTATCACATTTTGTAAACGCTTGTAATGGCATAACATATTGTCCAATAATTTGCCGTTAAATTTTTTACAGGAAATGTTTGGGTATTATTGCTGTCATCACCAGAAAAGCTTTTAGCTTCAGTAGAGCATCGACATTAATTGAAAACATAGTTTGCTAATAATTATGGCATAAATTTTAGGTTCTTTTAAATGTATATGGCATATATTATTATTTTTAACCGACTTCCCAAAAAAGGAGGAGGTTATCAATTCGGTTGTATTTTTTTTTTCTATTTTTTTTTAAAATGATTGTTACTGCATATCTCCGGCGTTTATGGACCGATTTGGAAAATTCTTTTTTTATTTGAATAGATATACTTCCAAATTGGTCCCATTTTTTTCAGAATCCAGTTCTGATGATGGGATCCATGAGGAATTGAGGGAACTCATCAAATATTGTAGGCATACATATGGCGATTTTGATATTTTCAGCAACCAAGCATTTGCATTCAGAATTTATCATAATCCTTTCAACACTATGGTTCTTTCATCATTTTTTTTCATCCAAATATTTAGTAGAATACAATGGCGGAAGTCGGTTTTTTAAATGAAAAGTTATCTCCTCACTAGTCGCTGAAATGTATTGGAAGCTGCATTTTAAACTTGGTGAATCTTAGATTGAAATAACCATTGGTTAATTTTCCATATCACGGGTATTGGAATTCTCACAATTAGGGGATTTAGGGATTGGATTGGTTTTTGGATTTGACTTTTTTTGTTAAAAGTTCTTGTTAAATTATTCGTAGTTTTATTATTACCTTTTTTTTAAATGACCACATAACCAAAAATCAAAAGGGTTGTATTACACTTAAATAAAATATAAGGTCAAAGCATCACATGCATTATTGGTCAGGGGCTGCGTCAATGACTTTTGCATAAATAAATGACTGGCCACGGACCCTTTTCAACCCCAGTCCAAACAAATAGAACAATTATCCATCCCTTTTGCGACGGCACAGAGTCGTAGCCAGAGTTATAATTAAATCTACTTCTTTTAAGGGTCCCGTAGTTCAACAGCAGAAAAAGCAAGAATCATCGGCGTTTCATCCATGCAGAATCCTCTAAAATCTACTGAATGATCATATTTAAATTTGATTTATCATAAAAATCATCAATTTGCGTTTGGTTTTGGGGTAATCTCTGATTTCTGAACTGAATAAACTGAAAAAAAAAACTCATTAGTATAGTCACCTAATGAAACGAGAAAATAAATTTCACTATTTCAGTGAACTTAACTGGCCAACTGAACTTGTGGGAATATAAGTAAAAAATGCCACCCTTATAGGATCACCTGTCTTTTTATCCGTCGATTTTAAGTCAAAGTTAGCTCATATTTAATATTTTTTTATTCAGAAATGATTTCATAACATAATAAAAATTAAAATAATAAATATTGGCAATAATTTGTATAATAGTATTTATTTTTTGCAGGTCTTTTAGTGCAGCAGTTAATTGCTAACAGGGCTTTGAAATGATACATAAATACTGATTGATCTGATGTAGCACCTGGCCTCCACAATTTTACTTCCAAGACTTTTTTCTTAGTGCGACTAAGAAAAAAACCTCTGTTAATAATTCCCGCACTTTTTCGCAAGTATACACTTTGTACACATTTTATACACTGTATTTTTTAAAATTTTGAAATGATCAACTGAACTTAAATTGCTCTCGATGTAGGAGTAAAAAATCTGTTTCGTTGATTTGTAAACACTACTTCTTTCTTCTTTGTTCTGCTCGCTCTGCTTTTTTGTAGCCCCATGGTCAGCCTCTAGCTACGACTCTGGTGTGGGTATTAATTATTCATACAAAAAGGTAAGTTTGGCCATCGGCAACACACGTTTGCACCAAACCAATCCAAACATGCAAACGACAATCGTCCATGCGAACAGTTAGCGAATTTGCAAAACGCTAACTAAAGTATAGATGACATAAGCGATCAAATTAAAAGCGAAACAAATGCCGAGCCGTAAAATATCAAAGCTTTTTTGATAGTTAAAGTTAGTTACTTTTTTTGTGACTATGGGATTACACCAGGGTATAGGCAGCAGTATTCACCTGAGAACTTAACATCTGCGATCAGGCAGATTGGTGATCAAGCAAGATTATGGCAAAGGCCCATATTACACGCTATGGGTTCTACCCTATCATGCTATGGGGAGGCCTCATCTAGCAGTGGATGTCTACTGGCTAATGACTACTATTTTTTGGCAAAATCACTTGCGTTCGCTTGTATACGTAGTTGTCTACGTAAGCAGAGAGCTTTTGGTCCAACCAACATACAATCTCTAGGAATAATAAAGCTGAATTTTGTAAAAATAAATTGTTGAGTATACAGTAGGCAGTGGCCGAGATATTTTAGTAGCAAAGCTTTTAAAAGTTCATTCTTAAATATCAGTAAAGGGTTTTGTGAATGTGTTTTTTTAATAAACTTAGATTTTTTAATAAATCTGAGTCATATATAAGTAAAAAAGATAATATGATATATAATATTTATGCAAGTAAAACAGATTTAAAATGAATTAAGTAGATGCCGTGTTGTGTCCAGCCTGAGTATAGAACCCTCCGTTTTTTCCCGTAGATGTATTCAAAACCTTACTAAGGGATTACACCATAGGATGGGCAGCAGCATCCACCTGAGAACTTAACACCATACAGCGATCACCAATCCGCCTGCCAAGCGTGGTGATTATGACTAATCCGGAGGCCTCGTCCAGTAGTGGACGTAAATGAAGTGGATGTTTTTAAACATAATTAGAGGATAATGTATGATACTAAATAGTTCGTGATATGTGCTGATAAATAGAAAAGCCCAATTTTAGCTTCATATCATCGTTACTTTGTCTCCTTATTTTTGTTAGAACAAACTTCACTGCCTCTTCCAGCAGTGGACGTAAATAGGTTGGTGATGATGATAGTTGCAAGAGTAGAGAGAAAAAGTTCGTTAATGTGATAGAGATAGATGCAAAAACTTTTGGCCAGCGGTCACTCTGAATTCGCAATCGTCCGTCGTCACGTATGTCCTGAGTGTTATTTGATTATTCATCGTTTGCGAATTGAACTTGACCAAACTTTGGTATCTCTACGTGCTCTAGCGGACATATTGCCAATTCTTATGATGCAATCTGGAAAACTGAATCAAAATCTATAGTCTAATCTATAATATTGTTTGTTTTTTGCGCAAATAATAATTTTCTATTTCTTTTTCAATATAATATATCAATCCAAATATACAGACAGTCCACAGTCATTGTCCACATAAGAATAATTGTATTACTTATGGTTGTACCATAATTGTATAATATTCTTAAGGTTATGTATATCCAATACGTATGCTCTATTATAAAGAAAATTTTGTATTGTGTAGCAATTTTTCACTGCCTCCCAATAAGTTAAAAGTAGTTGGATAAAAAGGTCACAAAGTCAAGGTTATAAACGTTGCAGGACGTCGGTGGATGGAGGCAGCTCAAGACGTTAGTCGTGGCATTCCTGGGGATAGGCCTAAGTCCAGCAGTGGACTTTGACAGGGTGCTGATGATGTTGAAGATGAGTTGGATGAAATCTATTTTTTAAGTTAGCACATGCTTTATTTTTAAAGTTTTAGTATTGTTTAGTGTTAAATATATTAGTTTCTTCATTAACATTTAACTAACTATAGATATTTTTTGTCAAATAACTGAAGTGGGGCTTGAGGGACAAAGTTAGCTGGATGCCCCCAGGAAGTAGACAAATATAGTAACACCTTGGCTTCCTGAAGATGGAAACGTAGGGGTCAGCTGCGAAAGTGCTGATGGCTGTGATACCCTCGATGCTTTTGAGGAGTGGTTGGATACCTACCGCCATAGACGGACGGATAGAAGGAATGGGGAGAGACTTTTGGCAAGCAGTGATACAGAATAGGTTAAAAAACTGATTCAGTGTTGTTTCTAGGCTAACAAATTGTCATAAGTACCTACTGAAGTAAATATCAGATACCTAAATACACTGCCTACGCGTGTTTTATTTTTCTTCTTTACTTCTCTTAGAAACAATTTTATCCTCATCTTTTGTAAATGAGACTTATAAATTAGAATAATAAATTGAGAGCCACTGCCACAATTACTGGGTAACGTGGAGCTATACGAAGCACGATAGCCACACGATGATGGACGTTTTCATACAATATTATCAACATCTTCAGATAGATGTGTTTGTGGATGTGTGACGATAAGCGAATGTGCCTCAGTTTTTGTGGAAACATCCAGTATATGTTTATGTTAATAGCTATACTGTTTCTTGTTCTATCCTCTATTGTTCTTTCCTAAAGTATTGTTTGGTATAGAAGTAGCTAAATGTTTATGTTTAAGGCCTTAGTCTAACAGTGCAAAACAGAAGCATTGCGTGCGCGCAGTGTTGCACACAGTCGTTTTGCCCTGGCGTTAATTATACAAGACAGCATGATGATGCATGAAGTTCCAATTTAATATTGACTTCAATTTTTATCCCGTCTTAACTTTCTCTTATTTTTACATAAATACGTTAAGGTATACAAAAACATGTTTATATTGTTTTATGAGTAAAACAATATAATTATTAGATGAAAACACGGATTTTTGACGATATTGTGATATCTTACAGAAGAAAAGACAATGGTAGATTGTTTTGAAAAACTAATCAGTTGATTTTGAAGACGAGCATGTTTAACTATTTGATTAGCAACACACATTTCACCATTTATTATTTATTGCTACATAGTACCTAAGGACACAACCAAAGCTCTGTATGGTATTTTTTGGGCATGGGAAAGCTGTATTTTAAACTAACATAATCCAGCCTTAAAAAGCTCGGTGGCTATTACTTAACATTACTTAATTTAAGATAAAAACATTTGTAGTTATTCCATAACTTTGCTTTAAAAAAACTCAGTCGAAAAAAAGTCTGGTAACTATTTCGCGATTTATTTTAGAATGTTTTACTAGATTGTAATGCTAAAGTAGTATGGACAAATTTAATTGAAATCATCTGTCATCCTAACTCACGCGTAGGCTATACCAGCTACTTATCTCCAGATGGTGGAAGAAAGGCTGACTAATAAAATACCTAGCTCTATTTTAACGTTATAAAAATTCAAAGGAGGAAAAGCTTTTAGACAAATTCGATGTGAAAAAGTAAGTATTAAACAAAATGTTATCATTCCAAAGAAATACAAACACGGTGTGAATATGATTGGAAAGACAAATCAAACCGTTTTTACAAAGAGAGCTTGGCTCATAGCTCTAGGTATCATCAACAATAAAAATAAGTTATTAAATTAAACGTAGGCATTTGTAATTGGAAGAGCCGAAACCGACCCATGGAGTTAATTTAAATCTCCGTAATAACAACAAAAGATTGATGTTACAATAAGGTTTTACAACACCGTTAATTTGCAAAGATTAGTAAGAGTGTAAAATTAAATAAAGGTTAGAACGCAAATTGGCGTGAAATTCAATAACCGAAATTTTGCGAGAATCAGGAACACACATGTTTTAAATGATCATAAATATCATTAGTTTAGCTACAAATGTTAATGTTATCAAATAATAATTTGTATAGTGTTGTTTTGGTTCATTGACATTCGTAGCTAAACTAATGATATTTATGAGACACTATCAATTAAAACTTATGTGTCTCTTATGTGTCTAACTTATGTGGTCTCTTGATTCCTGCAAAATCAGTGTTTGCTATCTTAAGAAGTGTTGATTAGCTGTAATGAGCATAAAACCCAATAAAATTTTAATTTGGCGCCACTTTGCTAATGTTCTACCTTTAAGTTAAATATTTTAAGAAACTAGGCGTTGTTTTATTATTTATTTTCAATTTTTATCTTGGTGATTGTTATTTTGAGGGTTCTTGCCAGTCACATTGAATCCTATCACCACCTTGCTTCTTTCTACCAACGCGTCAGATTCAACTCTTTTCAGTGCCTTATCAGTGTATCAAAAAAAAACCTCTTGAGGCGCACTGAAATACCACGAAGCAGTAGTGCCACCATTCCTTAGGAAGTATGGCTCAAGGACGCATTTGTAACTTTTTAATAACGTCTTTTGTTGAGCCGTGTTGACCGTGTAGGAGGTACCTGGAATTTTGATTTTTTACTTTTTCCTTTATTTGTGTCACAAAACCTACAAGCATTACAAACTTTTGAATTGTGAGGTCACTGTACCCTAGAAAGTAAGTAAGAAGCTTGATTTCACTTTAAACTTTTGTATTTGGTATAAATTTTAAGTTGATACGTTTAGCCGGTATATTCCCATTACATCAAATACCACCCCGTCGCGAATAAAAATCTATTGTTATGCGATGTTAATGGTTATTCTAATTATTCCCACCCCGTCGCGAAATGCAAAAGTATGCCGGCTGAGATGCGAGATGTTGCGGATACGAATAAAGGTTATAGAGTGGCAACCACAAACCGGACGACGCGGTAGAAAGCAAGCGAAGAGTCAGGCCGTAGGGTTCCTGATAAAAAGGGTCTTGATAGACAGACATACAGAGAGACGGACAAAAAAGAGATCAAATCACCCTTATTTTCTCCCCGTTTCTTCCTGTTGCGGTATGGAACCCTCGTCTATATCTACAGAATCTTACTGTGTTTTGTTGTTGAGAAACGAAAGGAGGATTACCGGAAATATCTTTTGAATTTTATTGAGGAGAAGGATAATAAGCATTGTGATACAAAAATAGATAAATTTAACATTCTTATCACGTTTTGACTTCTACCTTCCTCTATCAAAGCCAAAGAGTTCGGTTCATTTTTAACCGACTTCAAAAAAGGAGGAGGTTATCAATTCGGTTGTATTTTTTCATTTATTATACTGGAGCTAATACTGTTCTATTTTTTAATCTCTTTCTATGATCCGATAATTTTCTTTAGTACAAAGGTTTGGTCAACCAACACACGAAACCATTACGTGTGTGATTGGAGATTATATTTCCCTACGAAAGTAAAAATATAAGATACATAAACACACTCCTATTGCTCCAGAGCAAAAAACAGAGGCAGAGCAGAGTCTGAGGTAGGGCCTTAAATTGGCCTCTTAACACCGTAAGTTGTACAGTGGCAGGAATAAAGACACGACTAGGAGAGAGCTCATTCCGCTATTGCTTTCCCACGATAAACGCTTTTTTCCAGTTACAAATTTCTTAATTATTAATTGTAGAAAATCTCCATTATACACTTTGTATCATAATATACATTATACATAATATACATACGCCCGAGGGCAGAGCAGTATTCTACACGTCACGGCGAATAACTTTAGTTCTATCCTATTACAGCTGTTTATTTTACCTCTATGCGTGAACTCTGAATTCTGTAATAGAGCAGCCCCATGTTTGTATTGGGTACATTTTAGGAGGAAAGTTAACGAGGTATTTTATGAATTAAAAACCTTGAAATTTATATAATCATTGAATTAAAGTTGTTCGTCATGACGTGTGGAATATCCTCCCCTTGGACTTATAGGGGTATTAAGATACATAACATACATAACACAACACCCAACAGTCACATACGTTAGTCCTGATCCCACACTAGGATTCCATGTGTCGTGGGTATCAGGAACTACAACTACTAGTACCATGGTAGCATTACACCCAGACCCGAAACAAACATTTGTAGACCATACAAATATTTGTATTGCGCCACAGAAGTCGCCACACACACTCACACCCACACACACACACACACACGCAGAATAAACATTGTATATGCGAAGCAAGTGTAGCTAATACAGTTTTGTTAAACACGCAGATGTTTTTCTTGCCCAGCTTTCCGCCTTCTAATAATATTAAACATTAATAATCTTATAACTTTAAACTATTGCTGTCAACAGCACTTAGCGACGGGACCGGGAATGATAATAAATGTAAATCCGCTGCCAAAAGTCTCCTGCCATAGAGCGAGCATAAGTTACTGTACAGATAACAACACACTACACAATACACTTAATTATCATCATCTAGAACTCTACTGCTTGACATTGGTCTCTCCCATTTAATATCACGCCAAACTATCGCAAGCTGCCTCCATCCACCAACTTCCTAATACTTTTATAATGTCTTTGGTCCATCGAAAGGAACTCAATCATCATCATCAGCCTTTATACGTCCACTTTGTACGACGAGGCCTGCCCCATTGAATACAATGGAGGGGTTTTGCTATAACCACCACGCCTGGCAGGCGGATTGGTGATCGTAGTACCTATTGGTTCTCAGGGGGATGTTGCTGCCCATCCCCTGGTGTAATCTCTTCATCGGTTTTTACGACATCAACGGGAGGAGACGGAGGGGTCTTTTCTTAGGCAGGACACACCACAGCCTCTCAATATAGAGGTAAAAATCAATTTAAAGTCCTGTTTCTTGCGACTTATGGAGAGACGTATAGAAATAAATTAATCTATTTTTAATTATATTTTACTTGTTACATATTTTGGTACTCCTATTTACAAAGTGTGATCTTTTTAGCATATCAGGGACCACGCTATATCTGACTGTACATACATACTTACTTGTATATTCCACGAAATACCTGATAAAATCTCAGCTTTGTTCTCGTCTCAAATAATGTATTTGGGACTTGGATAAATGTAAACAATCCGTGATTTGAATAAGCCCCGCAAAACTATCACAATTTCAAATTGCGGTATGTTTGTACATTTACGTAGAATGATTGGAATTGAGTACAGTGGGATAATGAAAACGTTTGTCACCTTTAGGGTCTGTTTTTGATTGTTATTTTGAACTACCATAATGCGTCATCACAAAAATTTACACTTTAGATGCCATGGCAACTCAATCAACTGATTCAAGGTTTGCAATTTTGATCTTTGCTAATAAACTGTTAAGTTATGGTTTTCCATACAGCAGTATGATCAGTAGGATAGTCAAAATAATGGAAATTTCTTTGAAAACTGACGAACGTTTTTGTTCTGTACATAGTTGTTATTTAATAGGTATTAGATTTAAAATTTTAAAAATCTACAAGTAATAAAATTCTACAAATGAAACAGTTGAGCTATTCAATTAAGTTTGTTCTACCAGGTATAAGAAGGCAGAGTAACGATGATATGAAGCTAATTAGACTTTTCCTCTTATCGGCACATAGGTATCACGAATTATTTGGCATCATAAAATATAGTATTTTTTGGTATTTATAGCGTGTTACCTTATTAAAACTAGAGATAGTTCGAGGTTTTTTCAATCATAATCATTATTAGCCAGTAGAAGTCCATTGCTGGATATAGGACCCCCATAGAATGCCAAGACAAACGCCCTTGAGCCGCCTTCGTCCACCGACTTCCTGCTACTTTTATAATGTATTTAGTCCATCAAGCTTTCCTCTACTGCGTCGTCCATTTTTCAGTCAATCTTGGGTTATATTAGTTTTTTTTAATCAGAGGCCCAATTCACTAACTATAAAATAGTTAAAATAGAGTTCGGATCATGTTTCGATCTTGTGAAATGGTATTCTCTAAACATAAAATACAATACTGTAATGTGATTATATCTAAATGTGACCGAAACTTGAACGATTCAAAGATTTTTCGTTAATTTTAGCATAAGTAGATGGAGTCTCTCTTTACTCTTTCCAATTATATATATAACTATCCTACTCTAATGGTGGTCACCATGAATTGAATGTAGACTAAATTTTTATTTATGAGGGACTAGAAATTCCAGTCAATTTACAATTCAGTCTCGATTCGGTCAACTTTCAGTGTAGTTTTAAAATAACTTAGAGAATTGGACCTCAGAGCCTTAACCTGTATAAACCAAGGATAACCAGGGACCTTTTGAAATTAGAACATATATATAAGTTTGGATATCAGGCAACCATGAACTAATAGTAGCATATATATCTCAATTAAAACCGCCTTGTACGAACTGACTAAGCAATACGCGACTGTAATTTCATTGTGTTACCGTAATCCAATAATTAGGTAGGTAATTCCCCGCTACTACCGAGAGGAATCCTGTGTAAATTAATTTCCTATTGGCCTTTGTGGAGTTTTATATTTTCTTCAATGTGGGTAAGGCTACGTAGGTCCATTGTGGTGCGGTGAGTGATTTTCTATGTGCTTCATTTTCCATTGTACTACAGCATATTTCTATATATATTTAGGCTGCGTGCACCTACTGCTGGGTATGACCTACTCTCTAATACGCCAGTCTTTTTGGTGCTGTGCTATTTTCATCCATTCTTGTCCAACTTCCTTAACGATATCATCTGACCCCACGGACGGCTGATTTGCCTCTGGCCACTAAGCATCTATTCTGTAATAGCTGTGGTTCATCTTCTTTTGGTAAGACTTGTGATCGTGGCCCAAGCACGGATATCTATAGCAAGTCGCTTGCGAGACGATAGTAAATGTCAAATAACCAATCAAATTACAATGATTTCAAGCTAACCAGATGTCATTGGCCAAAATTAACATTTGCAGTTGTCTCGCTAGCGTCTTGGTTACATTAATTAGCCTGTGATGGCTAGCATGTAACGTACGAATTTCGCACAGCGCGTCGTAATTATCTCGATATTGGGTATGAGGAGGGATACCTATACCGAGCATGGCGCGCTCCATTGTCCTTTGTGCTACTCTTATCTTGTGCATGAATTCCTTTGTGAGTGGCCACGTTTCGGTTCCATATTTAAGTATGGGCAAAACACATTTTTTACTCACAATTAATATCATAGGTACAGAAAAAAATTAGGTAAAATTTAGTTTACTTTTAATAGTTTGTTTCAGTGATATTTCAAGCCGTGCTATATTTTCTGGTGTTCGTCATTATCAAACACAACATACCCATACAACCTCACCTGCTGGTTGATGATATTTTATGAGTGATTGATGAAGAGTTATTTATTAGATTTTTTTATGCCTTTACCATAATTTTCCCATACATCATGCTGGTTTCAGAGAGATAATATCTACGTTAATTATGAGAGCACATTTCTCTATATTATACATGATAAATGAATTAACATTTAAATTGTTTTGTCCTAAAATTTGCATCACAAAGAGTCGCGTAAAGCTATACCTACGTTACCATGAAGTTGACAGGACTATAAATAAGCCAAGACGAGGGTTTCACACTTGCGGAATATTATCTTGTTGATTTATTTTTCTCATTTCATAGATACTGATGACTTATGTTAAGCTGTTAAGAGGAGTGTAGCTTGGTGAAAAATTACCCCAGATATCCTAAAAGTTGTGAACGTTCATATTTAAATCTCGTAGCTGTAGCTGCTACGGCGTAGAGCCTTGCCAATGATTCTATGTTGTCCTGCCAATTTTTATGACTGATATCTGAGGCCCAATTCTCTAACTTAAAAGTCGATTATATTACAATATAATCTCGTGTCGTGCCAGCAGTGCAAGTACGTAGAACTCGATTCGATATATTTGATATTAAAATTCGACAAAACGGGACTATTACCTCTGCATAGTTCTGTTTTGTCAATAATTTATGAAATCAGTGCTTTTGCTCCATACCAAAATAGCATTCTGTACCTACTTAAAACAAGTGCAGTGGAGACGATACACAGTCTTGCATGAGCGAGTGCTGTTCGAAAGCACTTTTTTTTCCTAAATAATTTGTTTTTTACACAGTAAAGATATGTAATGCGTGATGCACAGTAAGTACATTTACTTGCGACTGTTACTGTGCATAGTCTGGAACAGACTTTCTTGCATGCCCTGTGTACATAGGCGTCAAGTTTGTCTCATTAAACCAACCCATTAGCGAGTGGTTAAACGGCTGTTTAGCCTAACCAATGTTTTTTTACAGATGTTTTCTAACATTAACTATCATTTGACCGATGAATACGGTAACTTACCGTTTATGTTTTTGGGAAATTAGGCTTAGAATAGCAATGCATAATTTTCTGCGTTATTGTTCTGAGCCAATTACCTAGTGTTATGTAGTTAGGTAAGTGCTCATGTCAGGTATCTCAATTAACTACCTAATTATTACTTAGTACGTGCATAACCAAATATGTTATTAATATAAATAATTAATATGCAAATATACGTGTTTAATGGTTAATGTTATGATAATGGGACAACACTTTGAGAATCAATAAGAAGTTTTTTTTTTTTTTTTTTTTTTCTATGTTCATCTGCAATCAGTCTTCAGACTATGAGCAGGTATGATGTGGGTAGTCGGGATTGCGAGAGAAGTGGTCCAGCGACCGCTTCTACTCTTCTGTGCATCATGTTCTGGTGAGTTCCAGGACATCTTTTCTTTTCAGTCGCCTCTTATATGAGGGCTTAGTGAGTCGCTGTGCCAGTTGATTGGGGTGGTTTCTCAGTTTTTCCTGGTAGGCTTGAGCACTAGTTTTGATTTCTTCATATACCATGTTGACATTGAGGATTTCATGCAACTCTGTGTTCCTTATGAACCAGGGTGCATTGGAGATATTTTGAAGAAGGCCATTTTGGAAGCGCTGGATGAAATTTATGTTGGAGGTACAGGCTGATCCCCACAGTTGAATGCCAAATCACTACAAAATTTTGACACTAATAAATTTCAAGACATACAAGACCCTGATATATTATGCAATAAATTAATAGAATTAATAACTTCATGCTTACGAGAGCACACGATATTTATGAAAATATCGAACAGTAAAAAAATCATCAAGCCATGGATTACACCAGGAATCTTGAGATGCATAAAAAATAGAAACAAACTACAAAAGCAAGTACAAAACGATGACACAAACGATGTTTTAAAAATTACTTACAGACGATATCGAAACTACGTAAATAACCTGATTAAAAAACTAAAAAAACAATATGAAAGAGATCTACTTGAGAAAGCAAAATCAAACAATAAATCACTATGGAATTGCATCAAAAATATTACCTACCTAAATAGGAAAAAAACAAATAACAATGAACTTATTAACCTAAAACAAAATGCTTATCAATCTGCAGACTACGTGAACAAACATTTCATTTGTACTGGCAGAACATTAGCCGAAAAAATAACACCGTATAATATAAATATAAGAAATAAATATTTTAGTTCACTCACAACACAAATTAACTCAATAGGAATCATCGATCCCGAATCATCTGAGATTGACTCAATTATCTTAAAACTCAAATCAGAGTCCGCGGCAGGCTGGGACGAAATTCCAACCAAATTTATAAAAATTGCTAAGAAAGAATTGGTTCCGATTATTACTCGACTTTGTACCCTATGCCTTCAGCAGGGAATTTTTCCTAGGGACTTAAAGCGCTCAATTATTCATCCGATATACAAAAATGGGAATAGAGACGATATAAATAACTATAGACCAATTTCAGTCCTCCCAGTATTATCAAAAGTAATAGAAAAAGTAATCAATATCCGTCTAAAACAATTCTTCAATACCTTTAATGTTATCTCAAAATCTCAATACGGTTTTCAGGAGGGTATCAGCACTGAAGACGCCATCATGGATCTGACAAAAAGTATATCAAAACATCTTGATAACAAAGAAAAAACCCTTTGTATCTTCCTTGATTTAAAAAAAGCGTTTGATACTGTTTCGATCCCAATTCTTATTAGAAAACTTGAAACACTTGGTATTAGGGGCACTTTTTTAAAACTTCTAACAAATTATCTTCAAAACCGGTCCCAAACGGTTAAACTTGATAATATCTTTAGTTCAAACGAAGAAACTTCCAACTATGGAGTGCCACAGGGGAGCGTTCTGGGACCAACCTTATTCCTTGCCTACATTAACGACCTCACAAACATCAAATTAGCAAACGGAAAAGTATTCTCATATGCCGATGACACTGCCATACTTTTCCACGGCAAATCTTGGTCTGAAGCTTTCAAACTAGCAGAAACAGGACTTGACCAGGTTATACAATGGCTAAATCTTAACTTACTATCCCTAAATACTACTAAAACAAATTACATTGCCTTTTCTATTCAAGACTCTACACAGCCGAACCCTAACCTAACAATAACAGCCCACTACTGTAGCAGTAACGACAATAGTGCACATACCTGCAATTGCCCAAAACTTGAAAGACTAAGTTCTACGAAGTATCTGGGGGTTATGTTGGACAGAAACCTCTCTTGGCACTCACAAATCAATTTAGTTTCAAATCGCGCTCGAAAATTAATTTGGATTTTTAAATACCTACGGGATATCACTGATAAGCAACTCATAACCTACATCTATACTACTCTTGTCCAATCTATTCTTCTATACTGTATACCTATCTGGGGTGGAACATATAAGACAAAATTTATAAGCATTGAACGCGCGCAAAGAGTAATTTTAAAAGTTATGCTTCACAAGAAAAAAAGATATAGCACCAACAAACTGTATAGTGATGCCAATGTTTTGACTGTCCGACAGTTGTATATACTACAATGCATATTAAAAACCCACAAAAGCATAATTATAGATCCAAATAAATTAAAAAAACGTAAACAACACTCAGTAATCACAAAGTTGGTATCTAAAACGGTTGCAGTCTCGAAACAGTACTCTTTTCAATCAATAAAACTGTACAACAAAATTAACAAATTACTAAACATATACACGTGTTCCTACTATCAATGTAAAACAAAAGTAGCTATTTGGCTAAAATCATTAAACTATCAGCAAACTGAGGATCTTTTGAAATAAAGCCAGAGTTGAAATTTACAAAATAGGTACACTTATTCACAAATGGCTCCTAGATTTTTAACTGATATGCCAAAATTTCTTTTTAAATTTTTACTGCCTGTTTTATTATAATAGGTATATTTATATATAATATATTTTTGTTGCATGTCTATCTATCTCCCTAGTTTTAAATTTATCATTACTTAGTTAAATATACATGGTAATATCTATTAGGATTACAAGTTTAAAAAATGTTTGAACCACGGAAAAGAGGGGACTCTTCTAATACAGGTTTTTCTAACTTAAAAGAAGAGATCCCAACCCATGTAACCACACCTTGTAATTTTTAAATAAACAATTTAAATTTTGAATTTGAATTTGAATAAGTCCAAACTGGCTTCAGGACAGTATTGTAGATGAGCAGCTTGTTGTCGACTGACAGTTTTGAGTTTCTCCCAAGGAGCCAGTACAGACCTCTGTATTTCAAGCTGAGTTGGTCTCTTTTTGTTTGAAGGTGTTTCTTCCATGTCAGGCGGCGGTCCAGGTGCATGCCTAGGTACTTCACAGTGTCACTATGCGGTAGCGGGTGGTTTCCCAGATTGACCGGAGAACAATCCCCTCTTCTCAGTGAAAATGTTACATGGACTGACTTTGAGGCACTTGCCTTCATCCTCCATTTTTTCAGCCAGTCATCTACTTTGTTCAGGCTGTTTTGCAGGAGTTCTGATGCTTTGTGTGGGTTTTTACTATTTGCTAGAATCGCTGTATCATCCGCATAAGTGGCAATGGTAACATTTGGTGTTTCAGGAAGATCAGCTGTGAAAATTGTGTAGAGAACGGGTCCCAAAACTGAGCCTTGTGGAACACCTGCAGTTATATTGTAGAAGCCAGATGTCTCCTCACCATCTTTGATTTGAAAAATGCGATCTTTCAGGTATGAGTTTAGGAGGGTGTAGTATGTGTGTGGCAGAAATGTTTTTATTTTGCACAGAAGGCCCTCATGCCAGACTCGGTCAAAAGCTTGCTGTATATCCAGGAAGGCAGAGGAGCAGTATTCCTTATTTTCCAGAGCACTACGAATAGTGTCATAGACTCTGTGGACTTGTTCTGTTGTTCCATGTCTTTGTCGAAACCCAAATTGATGTTCAGGGATGATTTTTCTGTCTGCTAAGGCTGGGGACATTCTTTTAAGTAGTACTCTCTCAAATAGCTTAGATATTACAGGCAGAAGACTTATTGGTCGGTATGAGCTAACTTCATTTGCTTGTTTACCTTCTTTGTACACCATTATTATCTGTGACACTTTCCACAATAATGGAAAGTGTTGCACCCTGAGTATTCCATTAAACAATGTTGTCAGATATATGATGCCCTTCTGTGGGAGTTGTTGCAAAACCTCTTTTGTGATTAAGTCAAACCCAGGTGCCTTTTTACCATCCAGTCGTTTTATTTCAAATACAATTTCCTTTGGTGTTACTGGCCTTATTGGCAAGTCTAACTGGAAGTCCTGGTCTAGTGTAGCCACAGTGTCTACTGGAGGAGCAATGGGATCAGCCTCATTTGGAGTGAATACATTTTTAAGATGGTCTGCAAATGCTTCAGCCCTTTCATGACTTGACCGGGCCCATTGATTGTTAGGTAGTTTTATGGGTGGATTAACCTTCTGCGGTTTATTAACATTATTCTTAATTTCTTTCCATAGTGAGTAGTTTGTTGCTTTGGTGGCAGTAAGCGATTCCAAGTGATTTTGCATACTTTCATCCCCTGCATCCTTTATCATGGTTTTTAACTCACACATGGCTTTGTTTAAGGCTGTTTTGTCAGAGGGGCACCTACTGGTGTGCCACACACGACGCAGTCTTCTTTTTTCCTGTATCTTTTTTCGGATTTCCCACGGCACATTTTTCCGTTTCATTCCATATTCTGATTTTTGAGGGGTGCATCTCCAGCAGGCTGACTGTATAGTATTTGTAAACTGCATAGTAGCATTATCAACATCACCAGGAGTTTTCAGGGCGACTTTAAGTGTCAGCGTTTCATCCACTATATCACAGAATGAATCCCAATCTGTTTGTCTATTGTAGAAAGGTGCTCCTTTGTCCCGCAGTTGGACCCTGGTACTCATTTTAAGTATAACAGGGGTATGGTTAGAAGATCCATACAAGCAAGTTACTGCATTGAATGAGTATTTGGATAATCCCTTGCATATAAAGAAGTCTATGACATCATCAGGCCTGTAGTATTGTATGGATCTGAGTGTTGGGCTACCAAGGAGAGGGATGAAAGAAGAGTGCATGCCACGGAGATGCGAATGTTGAGATGGATGTGTGGAGTGACAAGAATGGATAAGATAAGAAATGAGTATATCAGAGGAAGTTTAAAAGTAGCGCCAGTGACAGAAAAGATGAGGAGTAATAGGTTAGCGTGGTATGGGCATGTTATGCGGAGGGAAGAATGCCATGTTACAAGAAAAGTGATGAATATGAATGTGGATGGATACACGAGTAGAGGAAGGCCTAAAAAGAGATGGATGGACTGTGTGAAAGATGACATGTTTAGGAATGGTGTGAGTACTGATATGACGGAAGATAGGGAAGAATGGAAGCAAAGAACATGTTGTGCCGACCCCACCTAAGTGGGATAAGGGCAGGGAGATGATATAAAGAAGTCTATGACATCAGGTAACTTGTATGACTCAGTTGGCCAGTGTGTGGGTTCAGTTGGAGAGAGAGAAATAAGGCTGTTATCATCCATGCTGCTTTTTAGTACTCTTCCTCTAGTCGTTATTAGTCTGGAGCCCCAGTGTACATGCTTGGCGTTCCAGTCACCACCAGATATGAATCGTTTCTCGAGTGTTTTTAAGTATTCATCTATAAGACCCTGGGTAAATTTATGTTTAGGCGGACAGTAAACTGCAGAGATGTTGAAGCTACCATTTTTGTCTTCCACCGTTATTGTGGCAGCTTGAATTTCTTCTGTTTGGAATTTACAGAGGTAGTGGTGTTTGATTGAAGATTTAATGATGACTGCCGCACCTCCATGCCCTGTGCCATCAGGATGATTAGTGCTGTATATATTAAAGTTATGTATTTTTATGAGGTGTTTATTAGTGAGGTGGGTTTCTGATATAAGTAAAATGTCCAAATCATGCATGTCTATGAGCATTTCCACCTCTTGTTTGTTGGGGGCTAGGCCATTGATGTTCCAGGTTGCTAGCTTAAGAGTTCTTACTTGAAAGACTTTCCTACTAGAGTCACTATAAGACTCATCAGCGAGCTTATTTGCTGAAGTAGAAAATCAATCTTTTCAGATTGTTTTATGAGTAGATCTTGAAAGATCTGGGTTGGCTCCATACCACTAGAGGGCAATGGATGTGGTATGGATGGTTGCCTAGAAGCTTGAGCATAAGTAGCTTTTTTGGTGTTGACATCTTTAGAGTTTGTAATCCAAGGAACATGTCCCGGAGGTTTGTCAGTAGTTTTCATAGCCATCTGTTTTTGTGGTTGGTGCTGCTGTGGCATTTTTCCTTGGTGCGAGTTTTCTTGTTGCTGTTCAATAACTTGTTGCGGCTCTGGATGTTTTACCAGTTGTTGTTGTGGCTTCAGTATTTGTTGTTGCTGTTGTTGTTGCTGTTGTTGTTGCTGCTGTTGGTGTGGTGGTTCTGGTTGCTCAGATGTCCCTACTCGACCTTCTTTTGGTTGATATAGATGTTTTTGCTGTCCGCTGGATGTAATGGCATGGTTGACAAACATCCTTTGATGTGGTTTTTTCTGTTTAGGATTTCCTTGTAAACTTCACACCCTTTGTAGTTAGCAGGGTGGCTACCTGAGCAGAGGGCGCATGTTGCTGGGGTGTTGCGATCTGTTTTTGGGCACTCAGATGTTTTATGTGACTCTGCACATTTAACGCAGCGGTATGGTCTTAGGCAGTTATTTTTAGTATGTCCATATTGTTGACATCGAATACACTGTACAATGCTGGTGCGCTTTTTGGAGTCCTCAATGGTGACAGCTGTGTTATAAATATAGTGTAAATTCTTTACCTCTCTATTATTGGGTCCTAGATTTACAAAAAATGTTGATGAAGGCCTTTTTTCTGGGCCTACTCTGGCATTGATTATTTCACCTCTGACCTTATTGCCGGTTTTCTCAATATCTTGCACAATTTCACAGTGTGGGGTTGAATGATGCAAATTCTTTATTACAATACGCACACATTTTTCTTCTTTCAATGTGAATGTGTGGCCAATTAGTTGCTTTTCCCTGACAAGAGACATGAGATTTTTGTAGATTTCCGCTGATTTACAGCTAACCCTCAATTGGTCCTTGGTCATAATTTTGATTGTGTATTCGTGTTTGCTAAGTGTGGTTTCTATTGCTTCTTGCAATTTGCTGATGTCTTGTATGCCATAAAGAATTGCGAGTGCTGTTCGAAAGCACTTTTTTTTCCTAAATAATTTGTTTTTTACACAGTAA
Source organism: Epirrita christyi (assembly GCA_951392215.1). Classification (NCBI taxonomy): domain Eukaryota; kingdom Metazoa; phylum Arthropoda; class Insecta; order Lepidoptera; family Geometridae; genus Epirrita; species Epirrita christyi. Next base: position 5,566,634 of record OX595849.1, on the reverse strand, counting down.
AGATATGTAATGCGTGATGCACAGTAAGTACATTTACTTGCGACTGTTACTGTGCATAGTCTGGAACAGACTTTCTTGCATGCCCTGTGTACATAGGCGTCAAGTTTGTCTCATTAAACCAACCCATTAGCGAGTGGTTAAACGGCTGTTTAGCCTAACCAATGTTTTTTTACAGATGTTTTCTAACATTAACTATCATTTGACCGATGAATACGGTAACTTACCGTTTATGTTTTTGGGAAATTAGGCTTAGAATAGCAATGCATCATTTTCTGCGTTATTGTTCTAAGCCAATTACCTAGTGTTATGTAGTTAGGTAAGTGCTCATGTCAGGTATCTCAATTAACTACCTAATTATTACTTAGTACGTGCATAACCAAATATGTTATTAATATAAATAATTAATATGCAAATATACGTGTTTAATGGTTAATGTTATGATAATGGGACAACACTTTGAGAATCAATAAGAAGTTATGTGCGATTGATTGGTTGATTGATAGAGGTATATAAATGAGTTATATGCATATTGTTTTACAGCTTTTTCACTCTCGTTAGTGAAGAGCCTATTCAGCAATGGAAATATCCTAGGCTGACTATGATGATGAAGAATGAAGTTAAGAAAACACTGCACAAATTATAAATCATTCGTTTATTTATTACTAGATATTTACATTTTCTTTTGTGATCGTTCAACTTATCTTTCTAAAATAATAACTAAGTAATTTATGCAACATGTACAACATTTTTCCTAAAACTAAATAACGCTTATGATAATAATAATTATGATATACACGAATTTAATAAATTCAAATTTCGGGTAATAAAATAAATTGAATGTAATACGAAACTTTTATGACTACAATAAGTAAAGAACTATCTTTTCTGTAGCTTTTCTTTATCTACATTTAATATTTTCAAGACGGGGACAACCTTTAGCAATAAAGATTGCGAATAAGAAGAGACCTTTACTTATTGTGTGTCATAAAAATTGCCTAACAATTATTAATGCTTGAAAAATTATTTATGTATGTTGACAATAGTGTCTCGTTAACATGTAATTTTTGTGTGTTTTTTTATATATATAAAAAACAAACCAACATAGCGGTCCACGATGTAAAGTGGTCATCGTCGCTTATCACCGACATCACTGACACTGGCATCACTGCGGTTGTAGAGGTGTGAAAGTTTTAACGTTTTTCTAGAAGTGGCCTTATGTTGCTCTGATGTTAAGCGATTTTATGGATTCCATGGATATAATTCGAGCAACGAACTTATATTATCTCGATTATTAAAGAAAGTGGATTTAATTCTTAAGCAAATTAGAATCACAAAGGCCAATTGGCCTTTAGTTGGTGATAAAATTTAACCTTCCAAAAGTTACTTGTTAACAGGACGCTACTGTTAGTAGTTTTAGTGTTTTTTGTAATACTTTAATAAAGTAATACCAATGGATTCTAAATGAATTTAATGAGTGGTGGGTATTTTTAATAAGCCAGCAGTCTATTCATGCACTATGACTCAACTTTTTTTAAATCATATTTAGTTTTGTACATTCTTTAAAATTAAAACACTGCACAAAATACTTTTTTGATACAACACAAGAAAATTATAAATGATATGGTCGATGGGGAGCTAATAAATTGATAATTACCATGCCTATTGAAACTTCGTTTTTAATTTATATGATAGTGTTATGATTACTTACAATACTTATATATTATTTACAAGTTTATTCTTATTCTTTTTACATAGTTTTGTATGATATGCTTTATTATTGTTAAATTTTAAATATTTTTTATTAAAACGTGGATATTTTTATGAATTACTCTTTTGAATTTAGGCCAGCTGATCACTTATATTACATTATTTCAAAAACAGATAAATAATTTTATATGATTTGATATTAAAAAACAATATAATATAACAAGCAAATATAAAATTCCAAAAAGTTGATCACATGCATAATTAACAATATCTAAACAAAACAAAATCATAAACATACCGTCGTTATACAATAATATTTATTCATAAAACAATTAATTTATCCCCTAATAATACGCAAAACGATTTGTTCGCAATATAATTTAACTTCACTATTACAAACATATCGTGATAATAAATCACAATTTTTTTACATTTTACATAATATTCCGAAAATAACCATAATGCGATTAAAACAAAATAAGTACAAAGCATTTTTTGACCAAATTAAAAGTTATTAATCAAGTTCAATAAATTCGATTGAATGATTCTAAAGACGATTTTATTCGTCTGGACACATTTTTTTTAAATTGACACTGTTTTTGCTGATTACAGAACTTATCACCTCGCACTTCGAGTAAAAAGTTTATAATAGGTTGTTTTAATATCTAAAGTGAATGAAGATAAACTACTAAGAATAAAGTTTTTGACGTATGACAACATTGATAAGAGCGCAAGAGTGGGCAGAGGCAAGGCTTGGTGGGCACCGGAGCCAGTGGATTCCGCAGTAGGGAGCCAGTTATTGTCAAGAACAGATTGCTCGATCACGTTTTGCATTGTGTCTGAGGAGTAAAAATTTAATTATTTCATTATTAATTATTTACCTTATTAGCACAGTCTAGTGCTATCGTTACGCAAAAATGCAATGTCTTCAAAAGATATTCGTAATTTACGTTTATTTAGAGCCGAGTATGTAATTATAAATATAAATTGAGCCATGGTAGTCTCAGCCTAAGAATAGGACAGATCCAACTCCTGTGAATGTCGGAGAAGGCGACTAAGGGATTACGCCGGGGATGGCAACATCCACCTGAGTACTTAACATCAAACTGCGATCACCAATCTGCCTGCCAAGCGTTGTGATTCTGGCAAAGCCCCTCTCTATGCATGCAATGGGAAAGCCCCTCAAGCACGGTCAAGGGCTTAAGCCTCAAGGGGCTTCATCCACCAGTGGATGTCTACTGGGCTAAAGAAGATGGAAATAATACTAACCTTGTCCATACGTCGAGACGTCTGGTGTATAAAACTTTTGCTCAGCTGGTTGCAGTGGGACCACAAATCCTGTTGAAACAAAAAGCTCATTAACATAACTAGTGAACGTTTTAAGAAGTTAAATTAAAATTGAAACTAACTAGACTATTAGAGGTAGGCCTTTTATAGCTATGATGAATTCATAGCTATACCATGTATTATATATTTATACCTTACCTAATTAAATTATTATTATTATTTTTATGTGATGATTATTATAATATTAATAATGTTAATTTGTATACCTATTGTTTGTATAATATTTTAGCTTAATTATAATATAATCGTAAATTGTAAATCGTACCTACCATATTGACGTATAATGAATTTTATGAACAAATAACTATTAATGACTATTAGGTATTATAGGTATAAATTGAAAATACGGCTAAATACCACTGACGAAAAACAATGGTAATTAGCCGTATTTTCAGTTTAAAATGATTCTCAACCGCAAATGTTTCAATTCTATAATATAGGCTTAACATAAACAGATGGTGATGGAAATGGTTAACTTACGCGGTGGTGGTTCTGTAGTTGTGGGCGCTGGAGTACTAGTTGTAGTTGTTGTAGTAGTGGTTGTTGTTGTAGTCGTTGTTGTAGTAGTTATTTTGATTTCTGTAGCAAGAAACAAAATATTTGGTTACATCCAATGAGAACACATTGATTGTGCAAAGGGAAAATTGTAGTAGATAGATTGATTTAGCTATACTTGCAATTAAAATTCAATGAATCTGGAAAATGACGTAGTTTTTGCAATAAAACGGAGCGTGACACAAAACAAAGTTATATAGTTACGCACACAGTTCATAATTTTGAACAATTTAAGAAATTATTCAGTGCATCTAATTTAATATTATTTCAAAATTGGCTCTAAAGGTGCAACTTCACTTGGTGTATATTCGCAAATGTTTGCGTTATTTATCCAAAACAAAATCAACCATGACTCTATCCATACACAAGTTTGTTTGCCTTGGCAAAATAATGCAAAATTTACGCAAATACGATAAGTAAAGTGCCACCATAACCACAAGAAACAAAAATCTGTCACAGAAAAGATAATCATAAATTTGACAGCTGAGGCCTTACCATGAGCTCTGATAGTTCATATTCAGTACAAAATATCGGTTCGTCGTTGACATCCCCATCATTCAACGATCTTATAATACACTCAATTAAAGATCGTTGCCATCATTGAATAACTTTAATCGCAGAAGTCCTTGAGTCTGTTACTGTGCCTTTAAATATAGCTGCGGACATCACGGAACCGATATTTTGTACTGAATAGTTTTTGAACTGAATCGCTATAAGAGCTTATGGTAAGGCCTTTGTAATCAAACTTGACATCGAGAAAATGGCTTACGAGAGAGAATACAAGCAATTCTATATAAGTCACAAGAGGCAACATGAACACAAAGGAAATTAGTCCCATTTATCCAACATCTCTCAAGGGTCACCTCCCGTACAGACGTAACCTTCCGTCTACGTTAGTGTTAGTAGCCACACATGTTAATAGTGTTCTGTAATTAGTATCTGACACAGTACCAGCCATTCCAATCCTATATAGACTGAGATATATAGTATTGGCAGCGTACTTTCATCGATTCAAGAGATTTTTCTTGGTGACCCTGCATTAGATCTGTGTTCAGGTTGAGATATGGTTGCCCTAAAAAGGTCTTTGTGACCGATAATGAAAGAACAAGTGTAGTGAAAGGGTTTAGTGGGCTCTTTTCATATAATAATGCTAGTTATTTTTTTACAAGCTTTTATTTAACTTGCAATGTTTGTATAGGTCAAATCTTGAAACGGAATATTGAACCAGTTCCACCTAACCGATTGAGCTGAAATTTTTCATACCTGTCAAATTCAGATGACATTATAATATTATGGCAACGACGATCTTATCTGATGATGGAGGTGGAAGGTGGGCAATGGAACTCCTCGATGATTAATAGTAGTCTGGCAGTATTTGGGCTCATTTTGATCAGAGGGCCTATTACGAGTTTTTTTTTATGCTACTTGGCAAGCAGACAAGCATACGGCCCACCTGATGGAAAGCAGTAACCGTAGCCTATGGACACCTGCAATACCAAAGGCATCACAAGCGCGCTGCCGACCCTGAGATATAAAGATGAAAAGTCTCCTGTAATGTGCCTGTAATTTCACCGGCACCCGTACCCTTCAAACCGAAACACAGCAATGCGAACACTACTGCTTGGCGGCAGAAATAGGTACGGTGGTAGTACTTCCCCGGAAGAACTCTTTCACAAGAAGTTCTACTACTAACCAACATTGCACCATTGGGTTTGCATTGCTACAATCACTTTGCGAGTCGTGAGTATTCAACGTGACTTACATAGTAACTATTAAGTATTCTGTGCCACGCAGTCGGTAAAAACAGCAAAGATTCATAAATAGTTACTACGACTACTATTAGATTTTCGTCTTGCGGTATCTGTGACAAGAAGATATGTCGTAGTTTCCAGAACAATGCCCATCCGAGTTGGATTCGTCGGTTAACCTCATTGTCGAAGTTGGACCTTCCTAGTTGAATCCAAAATAAATTACGAAATTTATTCTAAGGTGAATGAAGCCAGTAGTGTTTGAGTGGAGACAGAATAGGCGTATCAAAAAAATAAACTAACTGTATGGTAGATTATATTTTCACAATACAACCCAAATAGTTATCTTAGTTTATTTTTAGTAGAGCAAATACAAATACAAATGTTTTATTCAGTAATAAAGTACTTAATTTTAACTAGTGGTTGAAAACACATTTTAAGCAGGTAAAAAATTTCAGACCTAACATTTCTTTAAAACATTTAAAAAATATATATGAGAAGAAAAATAAATTTAGGGTAACGTATAATGACGAGAAAGTGTTGATAACAGTACAACATTGGTAATTGAGCACTGTCACACCCTGATCTTCCACGCCTGTTCTCTTTTCGCAGACTTTACCAATAGCTTGGCAAAAGAAGGAAACTGGTTGCATACTTTCCACAACAGTAACTTGTAGAACCATTGTACATTTACAGTGATAGGAGGCTTTCAAGGGTCAACTCACCGTACAACCGTAGCGTTCCTTCCGCCTTGCCCATAGTGTTTGTAGCCACACATGTGTAAGTGCCGGCGTCTTCAGAGCTGAACTCCGTTATGACTAGGAAGGTCCGCATTTGGTACGGAGATATGCGCTCCTCTGAGATTTCATGTTTACCTCTGAAAAGGATTATTGAATTACTAACAGTATGAAACTCGTGAATTAATTAATGAGATCTTGTTTTATAATAGGTATAATATAAATAATAAACGTGGCAGGAAGTTGGTGGATGGAGGCGGTTCAAGACCGTTCGTCGTGGCATTCTAAAGGGGAGGCCTATGTCCAACAGTGGTCTTCTACAGGCTGATGATGATTATGATCTTGTTTTATTCAGGTAGAATCAAGGTTTAGGTGTTAAAATCGTGATAGCGGGGAACATAACATAACACCCAACTGTCACATACTAGTCCTGATTCCACACTAAGATTCCCGGTGTTTTGGGTGTCAAGAAACTACGAGTACCATGGTACCACAACACCCAAACCCAAAACAAATATTTGGAGATCATGAATTTGGATCCCGCAGCGGGAATTGAACCCGCACCTTATACGTCTCAGCTAGCTACTGACTCCACGCCACGGAGGTCATGAAATAAATTAATTTTATTATGAAACTGCGGCTGTGTATGTGACTGTTGGGTATAATGTTATGTTCACCGCTAAACAAGAATAAAGATGGTGATGATGGAGTAAGGACATCATAAACGTCGCGGGAAGTCGGTGGATGGAAGAGGCCTCCATCCACTGACATAGATACTATGATATAGATTTATATTAAATGTATTGATATATAACCATAGTCATGTTATGGCAACATATCATAACTTTGCGTAGGTATACGTCATCTATTGCCGTAGTTTATTTATTTCATTTATTATTCAATCAACAAGGATCACTGGGTTAGTAAAATACACCTTGCCTGCCTATTCTATGGTTAGTAAGAATATTTACAATTATTTAAATATGTCATCATCATCACCAGCCTGTGGAAGTCCACCGCTAGACATACCCAACCATTTGATCAAAATAAAAATCAACACAGGTACTTAATTACATTAAAAATATCAATACACGGCATGTCATTATTAAAATTACTTATAAATGTCATATTTGAAGTGATTGTCATTGGTGACGGTATGCATCATAGTGCAGTGGTACATGTAGACACAGGCAGGCCTATTTGTAAATATAGTTTGTTTGTTTAGTGCGTTTAATAGATCCGTCTCGACACTTAGTAATAATCATCAGCAGCCTTCAGACGTCCCACTACTGGACGAAGCCTCCTCCATTAAATTTTCATAATCACCACGCTTGGGAGGTGGATTGGTGATCGCAGAATGTATGTTGAGTACTTAGGCAGATGTAGGCTACTGCCCGTCCCCCGGTGTAATCCCTTAGTCGGTTTTTACGGGAGGAGATGGAAAGGTCTATTTTTAGGCCACACACACCGCTTACTAACAACCACTTAAGTAATAATGAAAAATCGTACAAAATTACAGTTAAGTACAGTAAAATTGTTCCAGTAAACCGTCGATTACATTGGAGCATTAGTGGCAATAATCGACATTTCCCTCCAAAACTTTATAATTACAACTCCCCATCGACGGTTGCGATTCAACTCGGAATAAAATTAATAGAGTGATCATCCAAATCGGTACCGCGGTTAAACGAATTTGATGCCTCATAAACTTGAAAATGGTCCTAAGATTAGTAGGCCATACTTACACCAAAAGTTTACCTAATCTTGAATAAGCCAACCTTGATTTTTCATAAGAGTTCACGTTATTATTCTAAAATATCTTGCACTCAACTTCGTCCGCCCTTAGATAGTAGGTAATAGTCAGAAAGAATAACCCCATTAATATTTATTTTATTCATAATTATTTTTTAAACCTATTTAAGTTAAAATTTCTTTTGTTTTGTTCTCTCCGATGTAAAATGATATACGCCACTAAGTAGGTTATTTAATAGTAAAAAAAACCTAGCATCCTACCTAGTGGACAAATAAAATCACTTATTATTAGAACCAAGTTTGGAAAGGACCACGGGATTGTCTCACAAACTTGAACTTATCTTTTAGCGGTTGTTTTCAAAAAACCCTGAAATATGTGTTTTGCCATCGATTTTTAAGAGTATTTAAACCGAGTTTGGAGTTCTTCCACACATTAAGATTCTCCCATGCAAACAAAGTCATTCAAATTCAAAGTCAGTCTCTTAAAAATCGTGCTTGCGTGGTGTGAGAACAGACAGATAGACAGACAAGAATTCTATGTTTCCATGTTACAGACTTTTTGACCATTACAGTTTAATTATAGTATAGATAGATATAAATAGAAGATTGAGCTATTTGGTGCAAGTGGGGCCATTAAATATCAGTCATAAAACAAAAGCTGGTGGATTATTGGAATACGTTTTGGTGATTTTATCGCGTTTCCGCCACGTTATATAGTTGGAAATGTAATTTGTTTTAATGTCATTTTCGTTCCCGTTTAATCATGTTGAACAAATGATTATGATGCGAAGTAATCGGACGACTAAAATCATCTGGTTTGTTTTATAAATACGAGATAAATAAACGAATCTCAGCTTATACTGGCTCTGTGCCCTACCACACCGTGCCTATTCAATCCAAAAACTATACAGTACTAAATGTCTTGTATACAGGGTGTGGCAATTATGTGACTCTCATAGAAAACCTATCTTTTAATTTGTATAATAGTTAATTAGAGAAATTAAGCAAACTTTATGTACAGACACCAAAATCAAATAGTTTAAAAAAAGAAGAACATGGTAAGAATCCCACTCTGCTGAACATAGGCCTACTATAGTGAATGCCCCGACAACCCGCCTTGAGCCGCCTTTATCCACTGACTTCCCGCAACTGCCACAAAGTCATCGGACCATCAAGTCGGCCTTCCTACGCTGCGTCTTCCGGTTCGTGGTCACCACTCGAGAACTTTTATTACCCAGCGATTGTTAGTTCTGTGTTGTTTGTTGTGTTCTGTTGTGTTGTTGCGTGTGTGTTTTAGTGTGTTCTGTGTTTAGTTGTGTGTTCTGTGTTCTGTGGCCTGACCATTGCCACTTCAACTTACTCTTATTCTTGTTTGTACCTACTCCTATGTCGGTGGCATTGATTTTTTCACGGATTTTACCACGAAGTGGAACTCCGAGCATAGCTCTCTCCATAGCCCGTTGCTCAACTGACGTCTAAGAAATTACAAATCTCAAAATATGAACAAATTATGCGCATGTTACACGTCTTCAAATTTGTATTTCTAGACGCCGGGTACCTCACGGGTACATAATTCGTTTAAGTTTTTTTCTTTTTTTTTCTTTTGTGCTTAACATATAACTTACCCTGAGAGAATCATTTCATCACCACTCTTCAGCCAATAGTTGATGGCCAGTGGATAAGCTTCCACGAAGCATTCTAGTTTGAACTGTCCACCGGTGGGCACACCCTGCACTTTTGTAGAAACTATTATTGTAGGCGCAACTGTTGACAAACAAAAAAAAATTATAAAGTATGTCACACACGTAGCAGATCCGGTAAGATAGATATCTGTATCTGAGCGCGTATCTGTCCATATCGCTCTCTATACTAAACTCAAGGAGCAACAACGTAGCAGATCACTTATATTTTACCGTCAAGCATCACCGACATATATCAAAAGATGGACAGATGTATCTGTGTATACAAATTGAAATACAATACAGTTTGAAGGTTTCCGCTGTATAATTTTGGTATATTATCGTATCTGCTACGTGTGTGATACCTTCAGATGCGATAAGTTTTTATAAGCATATAAAATATTACCGCATCTGCAACGTGTGTGATGGCCTCACCAACAAATAACAGGTACCAATGCTTTTTGACAGGTGTATTCTTAGATTATCTGTCCCCTTCGCCAATGGTTAGATTTAACAAGACATTTACTAACTAATAGAGTATGGTGAAATTACTTAACTCTTAATATTACTAGTCACAGACAGTAGACAGAAAAATGTTTTTTTTTTTGCAAAATATGTTAAAACCTACTCTATAATGTGCCATATCATGGGCTGGTAGTAAAGAAGGCAGCGATACTAAAATACCAGATTGTGTGAAAGATATCACACGAGAAAGAAAAATACGATGGAAGGAAATAAAATCGTTCTGACCGAGAACAAGCGGTAACAAATCAAAGACAAATGTGACACCAATCAATTTGCACTGAGGCCGTATAGACTCACCCTCTATTCAAGGGGAAGCCTGACTCAGCTATGTGATCATGTAAGGGTGGGAACAAGCTTGGAGTAGATTGCAAGGCTTTCTGGAAGCTTCATTTGTCGATCAACGTCTTGTCTTGTTCGATCTTTTTCTTGATGCATTTATTTCCAACTGTAGGTCAATTTATCATGTACCTACTCAACTTTATTAAAAATTGTTAAAAGTATTTGATGGCTTAAAAATATACCAAAGTTTTTAACTTTTAAAGGTCCATAATTAGAAAATAAATAAGCTTACTTAACAAGTGAAACTGTAACACGTATAATTTTATATTATTATTACCTTTTAGTATGTACATATATGTTAATTAGTGTGGGATAAATCTTGAAACTGAATTTTGAACCAGTTCAACCGATTGTGCTGAAATTTTTCATACCAACAAGACCAGATGACAATTTTTTTATTTTTTTATTTGGCTTAAACATACAATAATACATAATTCATAGCGTTGGTGGTAATAGAAGAATGTGAAGATGGCGTAGAGTGATCAAAGTGAGTGACCATGCTTTTGAAAAAAAGAAACATTGAATGTACTTACAATTTACACTAAGCATTATCCTCTTGCTTACTGAAGGTGGGACATCATTTGAGGCGATGCAGAGGTAGGCTCCCATCTGGCGACGTTCCACCTTCGTTAGGTTTAGCATTTGCCCCATGTACATGTCAACTGCAAAAAAAAATACATGGTTTAGTCTTGTTACAGTTTATTATAACGCTAGTGAAAACTACTCCTGAGGGCCTAGCCAAGTGGCATTAGTTTCGGAGCGATTCCATTTCTACAGTCGTAATTCAATACAAATGACCACGTGACATATCGATAGCTAACGTCAATCCCATACATTTTGGACTTTTCTACTGGCGTCATCGCTATTAGAATGTTACTTTGTCTACGGCCTCTGTTCCAACGTAACCTAACCTAAAATAATCAGGGCAACAAACACGGCTTGGTTTTCTTTTGTTTGATGATCCTTCTTATTACCATGTACAGACCGTAAGATGTAATAGCAGATGTACGCGCAGATGCCTGCAATAATGCCACTATTGCAGGCAAGAGACAACTTACGGTGAACGGTCTGTATAATCCTATATAGAGCCTACAACACTAAACCTAGTTCGATAAGACTCCCAGATGATATATATATAATTAGCCACGTAGTTAATGGGGGAACAGGTAATGGCGATGCTACAATGAAAAAACCCTGGCGTAGCTATAAAGAAAGAAAAATCAAAATTATTATAAAATCTGGTTTCTAGTATGATAAGATTCCCAAGTTTTGTTTGTTCCTCGAAACAGGAGAGGGATAGGACCATACGATAATGCAGTGCTGCAAGCCCCTGATTGGACTAATCAGTGGCATCAGCAGCATGATAAACGACGCCGCGTATCTAGGTATCTAGTATGATCGATCTCCTTAAAAAGGAGTAGGAAGTGCCTTTGTAGTGTTTCGAGAACAAGGAGAAGCTGATTCATAGAAAAAGAGAACTAAAAAACCTTAGCTTAGGCAGTTAAAGTAAATACATGTGTGTATAATGTATGTGTGTACTTTATAAACACACTAGTTGCACCCCGCGGCTTCACCCGCGTGAATAATGATGAAAATTGATGATGATGATGATGAAAAGTAGCCTATGTGTTAATCCAGGGCGTAAAGTATCTCCATTCCAAATTTCACTCAAATCCATTCAGTTGTTTTTACGTGAAAGAGTAACAAACATCCATCCATAATCACAAACTTTCGCGTTTATAATATTAGTAGGATAATAACGCAAACACGGGAATAATTATTAGAGTAAAAAGGGTTAATACTCTTAAATTTAATTATGAATTGATTTTCTAACATTTTAACAAACTTTTCCTTCACAGGATTTACGCCAAAGTTTTTGCAATCTGTATCGTGTTGCAAACTCATCTCGATTCAAACTCCGTGCGATATCCATTGCGGTGTTAAACAAAAACAACAAACAGAAGTTGGCAGCGCTAAGAATTACGCACGAGAGAAACACGCGAGCTGACGAAGAGAAATTAAAGGAGGTTCGGTAACCTTGTTAGGTTAGGTGATGCGTTTCAGCTTGGAGAGAGTTTACGATGAATCAATAAAGACCTCTCAAGACACCCTTGGCGTGTTGCCAAAGATTACATACGGCACTGGAACGTGGTCACTAACTATTGGCTTACTAACTGTTTACCTAAAGATGTGGAAGAGCGAAAATGCCTATCACAAGTATTTCTTAAATACTTAAAAGGTGTATACAACAAGTTAATATTAAGTATCTTGTATTACTGAATATATGAATACGTTGAATTATGGGGTGCTGGAGGTGCCTGCTGAGAATTTCCTGGACAGCGCGCCGTACCAATGTATCGATTTTACAAGAACTTAAGATTAAAGAAAGATTATCGTCGACTGTTCAAATACGAATTTTAAAGTTCTTTGGTCATGTAACACGCAATGAAGGCTCAATAGAGCGTCTTGTAGTGCAAGGCAGGATGGAGGGTAAGAGACCACGGGATCGCTCTCCCACACGGTGGTCAGACCTTATAAAGTCCATCACACAAACTACCATGACCGGATGTTCTCGCAATGCTGCTAATAGAGCCGAGTGGAGACGCATCGCAAGAGCCGCCACTCAAGCAAGACCTGCTTAACCACGACCACTGTGTCAAGAGTGAGACGACTAAGAAGAAGAAGAGAGATTACTGAATAAGACATTTGTATTTGTATTCTGTATTTGAATTCATACGTAAGCTCAATGTTGCACAGCAGGCTATGGAAAGAGCTACGCTCGGAGTTTCACGATGTAATAGAATTCGATAAAAAGAAATCCGTAGACAAATCAAGATCACCGACATAGCTTTTTTTTTTTTTTTATAAAGTTGAGGAGCAAAGATCTTCTTGATGAACATTTTAAAGGTCACAGGAAGATGGTGGATGGAGGCGGCTCAATACCGTTCTTCGTGGCATTCTATGGGGAAGAGTGGACTTCTGGACTTCTGCAGGCTGATGATAGTGATTAATATTTTAATATTTATGTCCGAGGCGATTCAAGGAGTGGATTCGAGGCCCGCTAGCTGGTTCTTAAATTTTGGGTCACATTTAAATTTAATAATTTCCATAACTGCTGGGTACCTGAATAATGAGCGAATTAAAAGAATAAAGATAACGTATAAAAGGGAGTCAGTTTACTTGTGTTTAAGCAGTGAGTGATTTCACGAAAGTAAAAAGAAGTTATTACTGGTAATTTTAATGGGAATAGCGCAGGACCGAAAAGTGTGGTAGATAGATTATAACTTTATTGTACACCATAATTAAAAAAAAACAGAAGTTCAATGGGCGGTCTTATTGGTTATCGATCTCTTCCAGACAACCTTTGGATAGACAAGATCTATTTAACAAAATATATAGGACAGGGGCGTACATCTTAGTAATAGCCACAATCGCAAGTAAAATAGAACAAATTTATATTTATAATAATTATTATAAATATAATATCCTACCATTATAATATAATACACACAACTACCTACCTACCTAGATAATTATTATTTATATAAACACATAACGATACATCATAATTCATGGCGTTGGTGATTATATAGAAGAATGTCAAGATAGCGAAAAGAGCGATGACAGATAATGTAGAGTGACCATGCTTTTGAAAATAGGGAGGGATTTTGTATGTCGGATTGAAACAGGTAATGCATTCCGAAGTTTGTGGTGTAATACATGGAATGGCTGCACCCAACAGTGAGTGCCAAAAAGCTTGATAGAGATAGAGAGAGATAGATAAATAAACATTTATTCTACCCACCTGATAACACCTTTTACTAAAATAACTTATATGTTGGTGGAAGCACCATATCGGTACGTGAAAATTTCCCGTTTTACAAAATGACTGATAACACCTATAGTGTGGCCCACCTGCAATACCTCTTAGGTCACGCTCACTAAGGACGCGCTCTACTTGGCATGCGCCCTTCATCCTGAAACATAAAGATGAAAAGTCTCATGTGCCTGTAATTTCACCGGCATCCATACCCTTCAAAACGGAACGCAGCAATGCTCGCATTGCTGTGTTAAAGGCTATGGATGCCGGTGAAATTACAGGCACATAAGATTTTTCATCTCTATGTACAAATAATAAAAATAAAAATAAATCTGTGGAATTCTAGAAATAGCAAGAACCTTTTGGCTTTTTGGGATAAAAATCTCACTGAAATTGTCCAGAAGGTGCGCTATGATGGACGAGCCTCTACGTGCCACTCCGTAGGCACCGTAAATCGAAGCTGTCACAACCATTTATAAAAACCCACACAGACCCGGCTTCCCCAATTTCGTCCTCTGTTACAAACAATTATTTTATGAATATTCATATTTCAGTCTAGAGGAATAGGCGTGGCGCACCTATTCATTCTGACGCTTCGTTGGAAATTAGCAACTTGTGCCGATTATGACTTGAATAGATAAACCATTACTAATTTTAATTTTATAATGGTGCCCGATGTGAAAATTATTACAGTTTACCCAAGCAGCAAATGTATTTAAAATATTTTCTGTTTTGACAATTGATTCCATATTTTACAAACTAGCGTATCTAGAACAATTTATAAAGATAAAATTAAATGTTAATCATCATCATCATTTATCCTGTAGATGTTCACTGCTAGATATATAGGTGTTGCGACGAACAGTCTTGAGCAACTTCCATCCACAGACTTCCTGCTACCATTAGGTATTATGTATTCGAGTCTATCGAAAGCCTTTCCTCTACTGCGTCGTCTGGTTCGTGGTCGCCACTCGAGAAACTTCCCAACGATTGTCAGTTCTGCAAACTATATGGCCTACCCATTGCCACTTCAACATCAAACGTATTTTTTTATTATCTTTGTTAGTTGATTTGTCTTTTTGTAAAATTAATATCAAAATCAAAGTCAAAAGTATTTTATTCATTATTTTTGTCAGTTGATTGTTTTTTTGTAAAAGTATTTTCAAAGTCAAAGTCAAAGGTATTGATCCAACGCGACAAAACCTATAAGTAGAATCAGAGCAACAACCACGGCTTGGCTTTTATTAATGATCCTTCTGAACCACTAGGTGGGAAGCACCTGTGTGGTACCTCGAGACGAAAGAGAAGCTGTTTTATTGAAAAAGAGAACTTAAGTACCTTAGCTTAGGTATCACATTGGTCTTTCAGATTGTACATCACCATTTGCAAGTTCATAAGTAAGTTATTTATACTTTTTACCTTTTTTAAGCTCTCCAACCTCGTTCCTTAGCTGGATGTTAGTGCCATCTTCTCTCCTCCAGAGGATCCGCGGGCGAGGCCGGCCCTCTGCTTTGCAGGACAAGCTCGAGTCGTGGCCTTCTTGCGACACGAGGTCGCTGCTGGTTCCTTCGTCCACTATGTTTGGAGGCACTGGGGACAAGAAAGTAATGCTAAAGTTGACTATGTTAATACTGTTTTTGCTCTCGTAGGAAGATAGCAATCTAAATTTATCTTCCAAAAGATTTGACCACATTTGTTCCTACCAAATAAACTAAAAAAAAAAAAATTTTTATTTGAATAAAAACTGTTAAAATAGTTACAAATAGTTGGAACTTCTCTAATATTTACTCTAACAGATTAATAGAATAAATTTAAATCAATTGTATATTTATAAGTTGGTATAAATGGAGAATTTTGATAGGAAACGACCCGAAAACAGGTAATTTATATACCAGTCCGCGTATTTATACGCTCACATTTTGCAGAGAAAATAATACCTACTTCATTCGTTCCCTTTTATTAATTCTGGGTTTTCACAATACAAAAGATTGTGGCTCTTGAATGAATGAAAATACAAAATCGGGTTAACTTTTGAGAGCGTACTTTATAAAAAGAATTGCCAATGTAAATAATTCCCTGTTATATTTCAAGCATGTAAAATTTTAACTCAACATTATAGTAAGCCCACTGTGTAAATTTTGTAATTCCAGGAATTAATCCTCGAATAACCCCAAAACGTAATGAAAATGATATGTTTTAACATAGCGAGAGCATTGGCCTATAATAGTAGATTATGCACTAAGGGAATAAAGCAGTGTCTTATGTCGCGGGCGGCATATTGAACCCTGAGCGTAACGAGGGACTCTAATGTTAACTCCCGAGTGTAGCGAGTTATATAGAGTCCTGAGTGAAGCGAGGGGTTCAAGCTGCCCAAGACGAAGACAGGCTTTATTCCAGAGGAGCATACTCTATTTTTCACACCTACTGCGAGACAATAAAAAGCCAGGGCTCCATAAAATAAGTGTCGTCTGTTTTGATAAACTCTGGAGTAGAATCGTCATCGCTCGACATTTTTTGTTAACACTAATATTGTTACCGACATATGTTACATTATTACAAAAATATTGCAATCAAATTCACTGAAAATCACAGCACCAAACACCAAACATCTTCTTTTTCTTTTGTTTCACATTCTTTATTATTATATTGTTTCGCCTATTTCTTTTTTTTTCGAGTTCGAGTTTCGAGTTTCGAGTTCTGCTATAGTGGCCAGTTCGATTTTCGAACAAACCTCTTTACAATGCCATTTGGGCATTTTTTTACTCAGAGTTTTCCACGGTTTTCCACACGAATTTGACGTTCCAAATTCAAATCACTTTATTCCCTAGGGAGTTTCATACAACTTTATATCCCTAGAGTGACAATGCTTTACTTTACGTTGAGGTTGCATGATATTTAATTGGACATTGTCGAGCAGGTGGTGTGAAAAACAATATAATGGCTTTCATTCGTAAGTGTACAATGAAGTTTCAAAGCACATTATATTGTGTTAAAATAAACCCAACAAACAAAACTCCTTACCTTTCCCTTAAATCTGACACAACATATCTTTCATCAAAACACCCCGACGCATAACATGTCATGGCCACACACCATTATGCTTACAATTCACCTCCAAGTAGGACTACCAAATGAGACGTCAGATAAGCTAGGAAATATGATATTTTCCGGAAAACAGCTGGTTATGTAACTTCTACTACTACTACTATTTTGTGTCAGCGGGTCTTTCTTGGTCACCCAACGATAGATAAGTTAGGAATCAAATTAAGGTATATATATATAATAGTCAAGCATATAGGTAGGGCGAAGTAAGGGAAATATAATTTTCGGGAATAGAATAAAATACAAAAAGCTTTATTGTACAACTTAAGACACCTTGTTCTAGTTTATAAGCAACATCTTGCTACCTGTAAAATTACAAAGAATTTGTACTATTCAATTTGAAATAAAATTATCTTTATCTTTTTATCTAAAGATACTATCCATACCTTATACCTATACCCTCTGTATAGATAGGGTTGTATAGGTATAGTACAGCCTTTGAAAAAGACCTAGTGACCTATGGTGACTAGGCCACTATACCCGACTGACTATACGTTATCAAACTGGGTACGGCTGTATTGTGGACACGGCCGTTTTACGTGTTTTTACGGTGTTACGGGGTTTTACGTGAATACGGAACTAGGTTATGCAGCAAAACGACCTCAAAATAGCGGCGCTCCTCCCTCCGCCGCGTAAGAAACGTCACAGTCCTCACTCAACGTAACGAATTCTTTGATCTTTTCGCTACCGAGTGGTGTAATTAAATTTTGGCTGTAGATGATAGACTAGTAGCTGCAATAGCAAACTGTATCCCACGATTTTGATACCATCAGTTTTCTGGAATGCCACCCACTATAGAAGCAAATTTAATGACGAAGGTATTTACGTCAAAAGACCTCTTCGCGTCTTCGCGAAGAACGAACGATTTGAATGAATATTTTAGTCAGCAAAGATTCCAAAGTCAGGCATTTGGATAAGTTGTTTTGCAAAAGCCAGAGTGTGACAACTCTCAAACTACAATGATAAAATGAAATAACATTTAACGTAAATCAGGCAAGTTTCGGGCAATATCTACCTCACGGAGGAAATGTGCCGACTGTAAATCACAAACGAAGGCCGAGAACAAAACACTCAATGCAGTAATGGTACGTGATGGCACGTAGCCATTACCAGATGTAGAGGGCACAACGGAGGAATGAATCAGATGAGATTCTAGTTCAATTTCATTCAGCATAAGCAGGTTACTGACCTTAAACGGTATGAACATAAAGAGGGTTTACGAATTTAAATACCTCAGGCATTTCCTTAACGACAACCTTAGAGACAGTGTATTAGACATTGAGAAGGAGCATAGGATATTGGCGGTCAGGGGTAATATGTTGTCCCGTAGATTTGTTTGCTGTACTGCCGAGGTGGAAATAATGCCCCTCAAGGCGATCTGTCAGCGTTTCTACATGGGCAACCTAAGGAAAAATTAAACCAAAAAATTACTAAGTATCCTGCGTAATAGCATAATAATACTTTTAGGATGCTAATGAGGCTTCTGAGCTTTTGTAGTGCCTGAGATATTCGCTCAATACACTATTTATTACAGAATTCTCTTCCATCACAATGTGTAACAAATGATTTCATTTAGGTGCCTAAATTTGTTTTTTATTCCATTTACTTAAAATGTTCGCTATATGTTGCCTATAATATTTGAGGTGGGCCTGCAATTCCTCATGGGTTCGATCATCAGAACTGGATTTTGAAAATGGAAAGAAATAGGACAAATCTGGAAATCCTATCAAATAAAAAAATAATTTTCCGAATTGGTTTATAAACGACGAAGTTATTCAATATAAAATAGACGAACAAATATATAGGAACAATTCCGCTCCTCTCCAACGAAAACTCTGAAAAATTCAACACGTGTTTCGCCTCTCAACCAAGCATCAACAAAGACACACTACTGCAAAAACTCCGCAGCCATGTTGCCTCGGCGAACAGAAAAACTTCTTTCAGAGTTTTCGTTGGAGAGGAGCGGAATTGTTACTATATACATATTTGTTCGTCTATTTTATATTGTAGAATGGATTTCCGCAAAGTCACGCTTGAATCAATTAATTGACGAAGTTATAGTTATAAGTTATAATTGTATATAGTGCTAGTTATATATAAGTTATATAGGTAACTAACATAAAAAACAACCGAATTGAGAACCTCCTCCTTTTTATGAAGTCGGCTGAAAATGGATTTAATTGCTGTCTGACATCAATCTACCTGATTATAAATATATCTCTCTTCCTTGTGACACCACGTTACGCTGAGGCACTAAGTCATAATTATTAAGTATGGCCATAAAGATGTATATCAGGCAAACTCTGGCCTATTAAATGTTTGCACTCATCCGGATTCTCAGATATCTCAGTCATCTCAAAAGCCGGATCTAGTAGTTCGTTAGTTTTCCTGAACATGCAGACAAGCTTGGGGTTATTAAAATATCATGCTATCTCTGCGTGCGCTTGTTCATCGTCATGCCTACTGTTCATATCTTTAAACATAAGAGCTATAGTTTGCTTAGAATACTCAGAAGGCACACTTTGTTCTGTGTTCTGTCGGAATCCAGAATATTTTAATTGAAGGAAACAGATTAGTGGAACGTGCTGGATTAAAAAACCTTTAATCGTGTAATGGGTTTACATTTAAATCTTACTTTATAATAGCCCTCATTTTAATTACTTAATCACAGATTAAAAAGTAGTTTGATACTTTTCCAATAGACCTTACCAAAGTGGACGGGACCTTGATTTGTATTTAACCGAGTGTAAAAGATTCAAAAGTCAGCCTTATTAAGTGTTTGATGATAATTCTAAAGCCGAACTGTGTTTTAGGGTGAATGGTTTAAATTTATCACCATGTCTGTAGAAATCCACTGCTGGACATAAGTATCCCCCTAGGACAGGTAAATGCTACGATGAATAGTCTTGAGCTGTCTCCATCCACCGACTCGTTTGCTACACTCCCGCCGCATCACAGAGGTCGTCAAGATAAACCCGTGAAAGATGATGAATGTCTTGACTTGAATGATGACGAACTATTACTATAATTTTCAGTAAGCTATCTGTAATCTCTGGGTTCCACGTGCTTCAGGGAGTGTCGGAACCCCAAAAAGCCCACGGGACCATTCAAGACATCAACTATTACGAAATCTTCCACGAAACACTGACGCTCCTAGATTTAAAGCTATGCCTTCTATTTTGAAACATTATTTTTGTACCTACATATTTTGTTTCTTGAAGAATGGGCATGGAAATAATAAGTACTACGTACAACTAGTACTTAGTACTTCCATGAGGATGAGATACAGACATCAACATCAATATGGCATAATTTTTGAACTCCATAAGAATAGCAGATTGTTTCACAAGGGTCCATTAATAGAATATTTACGACAGTGGTGGATTATTGTATCAAGTGCGAAGACAATTCTAAAAGAATCATGAGCTTAGCTAGCGATTCAAGCTATGCCGCCTCGATGGAAATAACTTTGGTGCCGAGTAAAATGCTCATATTAAATATTTTCAATTCTACTACATACTATTGCTATGTACATGCGGACGAAATTGCGAGCGGGCCGCTAGTAATTTATAAGTAATAGAAGTTCCACGCGGGCGGAGCCTCGAGCAAATGCTAGTAGATTATAAATTTCATAATCGATTCCAATGAACCTAAGGTTAATACGCTCGGCTTATCGCCAAGTAGGTCGACAATTGGTTGGCGCTGAGTTGGTTATAATACTCTACTAACTAAATTTATCTAAATTATCGATCTTCGCTTTTATTCTTGCACATTGTGGATCATTTGTATGAGTCGATGTTTAATACATATCACTAGCGATCCGCTCGCGACTTCTTCTGCGTGGTCCCGGGGTGGTCCAGTCAATAAGTAGTTACTAAATTGTAGCTTATTCTGATGACATAAGTAATTATATTATTAAGTTTTATCAATATCCATTCAGTAGTTTTTGCGTGAAAGAGTAACAAACATCCATCCATCCAAACAAACTTTCGCATTTATAATTTTAGTGAGATTATAATGAGATTACGATGAGATGAGATGTATCACAATGATTATTCGGTCAAGATGCTATGTAAAATTTGGATTTACTTAATTTTATGTGTTAATTAATTCAGTCTGCGTTCTCTATAGAAAAGGAAAGAAAAATACAAATATTATGTGAATTAATAAAAAGACAACACAGTCAAAAACTAGACTGTGCCTAAACATTCTATGCTTCCGATTAATTAAGAGCTGTGAAATCAGGATTTCTTGTCTCTAGACTCGATAATCATAAGAGTGTGTCGGGCTGTTACCAACCCTATATAGGTTGGATACGGTTGTAATGGGTTTCCAAAACCTATTATATCCCTTCCCCTTTGGTCGAGACGTTTTCCTCATGACTCATGATTATGGCTATCTGAAGATAGATGGAACAAATAAATAGGGTTAATTGGCATATTTATGTACCTTATATTCCAGAGGTCCATTATTTACTGAGACGTTAACAGGAGAAGACGAATGGATAGTAAAATTTTCCGCCGAGAGAAGAAATTCTGCGAGTTTTCCTGCCGTCTTCCTCGTTTTAAGACTTCGAATTACGCCATCTTGTAAATTTTATCGACTCTATGAAGTTTGCGAATGCATTTAGATGAGTGCGGGTAAAAATTTATCACCAGTCCAGTTATTTAATTTTCTTAATAACAAGAATCTTCTTCATCAGCTGTGAGACATCCACTGATGGACGCGGCCTCCAAAAAAGGGGGGATTTGCGATAATCACCACGCTTGACAGGTGGTTAAGTACTCAGATGTATGCTGCTGCCCATACCTTGGCGTAATTCTTTAGTCAAAGTCAAAGTCAAAAAGAACTTTATTCATTGAAATCACAAGGATCATTTTGAATCGTCTTATATAAAATTAAATTAAATTAGTCCGAGTCCTATTATTAGACCGATACCACCACGGCTAAAGCAAGAAAACTAACTAGTATAGAAACTAGAATAATGCAGTGTATACCCGTGGTCGCAGTGAGTCGACCCATTAACGGGTCCAAAAGTAATTTTAATTACCCGGTTCCATGGATTACAATTTGATGAATATTTCGAATCCTGACTAAAATTAATTAACAACCATGAACCTACCTACATCGATTTTAATACGGGCGAATGCCAAGCAAATCCATAATAACAGCATTTTAGTTACTTATCTACGTCAAAAGAACTTACATACATACATAGAGAGGAATCTCTTTCCTCACGTTGACATAATTAGAAGTAGTTTTATAGTGACCTATAGGGTTCTGTTTTAGACTTGTATCATCATCATTCAATGTTGAACAAAATTGAGCGCTTATGTTATTTTCTTATTTGTTTTCTTTATAAGTATGTTTATGTTTATGGTAGGTTATAATAATTATATATATTTATATATATATTTTTTAATATGTATCTAGTTATTTTAAGTAGGTAAGTAATTAATTATGTTATCCTTATAATCTCGTTATGTATTATTTCCCTATAGCACTACCACCCACTCTATATTACACAAAGGTTAGCTGGAAGAAAATGCTAATTAGCATTAAGTTCGCCTATGTACTTGCTTTTTTTTTGTCTTGTGCAATAAAGTATTTTCTATCTATCTATCTATCTATCAAGGCTTCCCCCATAAAATACAATGGATCCCTTAACCGGCTTTTACAAAATCCACGGGAGGTAACAGAGGTATATTTTTAGGCTACACACAACAAGCCATAAATTTGTATACTGATCATTATAAAATTGAAAAATGTGTTATAGTTAAAGTTAGCACACTTTCAAATTTATTTAATGACCTTCCTAATTTTAATACCAGGGATCAAAACATTTATGAGTAAAAGAGTTTTCGCAAATTAAGTGGTTTCAACAAATTTTAAATGGGTTCATTAATAAATCCTGCTTCAAGATCAGCCAAGATTTTTCTTGGCATAAATTAATATAAAGAACATTTTCTTTTGATCCGTTGCCGGAAGAATAAAGCAATTTATTAACTATATAAAGTTAAAAATACCACAAGAAGTAAACGTGTCGCCGACCTGTCACGAAAAATGCTTTGAAAACTTTTCCACCTTTCGAGTCACGTATTTTTACCATTTTATAAAAGAACTTGAAATATTCAGTGAGTGTCTAGTCGCAAAGATTGTTTACTTGTAGAGACAATATAGTTATTGTGTTTGTTACCAAAGTAAATGGAATCACTTTAAATTATCGTCACGTAGGCCACAGTGGCAAGTTTTTAGTTACAAATTGAATTGTTTGTTAAGAATAAGACATTGGATAATCAAGTTTTGAAAACTTAGGCAGTCTAGATATCTTGTTGCTGGTAAACAAAATTCAAGAACTTAATTTAATAAGCCTTTGCAGAAGTCTATGTTACTAAAATACCATTATTTTAAACCATTATACTATACTCTGATTTTTAATCTTAGACAATTTTTGTAAACAAAGAAAAATGTCACTGTGTGTGTATATTATGTGTATATGATACTTAAACACACAGTGGCATATTTTGTCATTTCTTTGCTTACAAAAATTGTCTAAAATTAAAAATCAGAGTATACTCATATTACTCTTTTGAAACCGTTGTAGTCTCGACCAAAGATAGGAGTCCTCCACCTCCTCCTTTGGATATCGTAAAAGGCGACTAAGGGTTTACGACAGGAGATGGGAAGCAGCATCCACTTGAGTAATACTGCGATCACCAATCCGCCTACCAGGCGTGGTGATAATGGAAAATCCCTTCTCTATATTAAACTACTCTTGATTAATATAGATTATTAAAGTAAGAATACTGACGGAATATGTTTGGAATTAGTCGCCTTATATGAAGAGCAACGGTGCTCTGCCTTCATATAGTGCAAACCAAACTGGCTTGCAATTAAATGGTCACTTAGAAAAATCACATTACCGCCCTAAATATTTTTTTGTTTATAATTTTTTAATTAAATAAACGTTAAGTATTTTTGTATAAAAGTTATTAAACTTATCTAAATCTAATCTAAGATTAAATACGGCATGTATTTAATCTATTTTAATATAATTTTTATTTCAATTTAATATCTTGCATAGTTTTGGAGGTATTGCAATTTTTCTAAGTGACCCTATTTAATTGCACACCAGTTTAGTACGGAGGGTCACTTGACTATTATATTATCGTTATTAAACAAACTTATTACCTCTCTACAAAAATGGGGCACTTTTTTACAAGCTAATATGGTTTTTATAGCTTTTTATGTTTGTTCCTA
Source organism: Epirrita christyi (assembly GCA_951392215.1). NCBI lineage: Eukaryota > Metazoa > Arthropoda > Insecta > Lepidoptera > Geometridae > Epirrita > Epirrita christyi. The sequence continues at coordinate 5,542,063 of OX595849.1, read as the reverse complement.
CTACTGTGTATTACTAAAACAAGCATTTTTAGTCAAAATTGCGTTGTTTTAGTGTTGTTCCGTTGTTTTAGTAAGTTTGTTAACATTTTACCCGAATAAATCTTATCTTATCTTGTACCGTAAAGTCTATAATCAGTGTGTGTTGCCAGCGATGACTTATGGCAACACGCACTGATTATAGACCTTCGTTTTAGGGTTATGTCACTAACTATTGGTCTTAAAAACAAAAATTCGCACAGCGGGCTATAGAGAGACCTATGTTTAGAGTTTACTCCGTGATAAAATCCCAAATTGGAAGATTCGTAGAAGAACCAAGTCTAAGTAGTAATGGGCAGGCTATACATAGCTCACAGAAACAACAGCCAACAATAAAGGTTCTTGAATGGCGAGCACTAACTGGAAGATGGTGTAGGACCCTCCCCCTTCGCCCCCTCGATGGTCCGATATTATTGTAATGGACGCCATGAAGTCGATAGATGGAGGAGGACCAATAGCGTTCATCCCGGCATTCTATGGGGGAGGCATTAGTCCAGCAATGGATGCCTACCAGCTGATGGTAGTAAAATCAACCTACCTGCTTCAAAATAATGCAAAACTAGCTTACCTAATACGTCTACACAGCCAATCTGTTTTTTCATAGTGCTAGTATTGATCTGGCACATATAACATCCTCGGTCTTCCACCTTCAGTGGTCGGATGTGCAGCTGCCAAGACCGGGGCGAGTCGTTGGAGACCGCGTACCGGGAACTGTGGGTGACCAGCCGCGTGTGAAGGGTTAAGATGGTCTGATCGTCTGCTCTGATCCACGCCACCTGCAAAATGTTAAATTATAAAACAATTTGAATAGAAAATTTCAACGCAACAATTGATTTGTGCGATGATTTGAAATTCTTTACTTGTAGAGATCAAACTTGTCTCACAAATAGTTTGATTAAATAGCCTAATTTTTTAAAAATAAAACTTATCTTCAGTTGATTGAAAATTAAATAACTTTGAATTTCAAATTCAAATTAAAAAACAAAAGAAGTTTACCTATTTAAAAACAGTTCGATATTTGAAAACGTTTTGCTTTTATTTCGAACAATGCTAATAATGGCTTCAAAGGAACAAAGATTATAAAGGAATAAAGAAATAGTTTCTCGTAGTTGGTGCAAAAGATGGTATATTGAAGCAGCCATGTTTTAATTCGTTTTTAAATTCAGTTAGACATAATACCACTGTTAGCAACAAAGCAACTGCAGTAAAACTGCATAGACCACTAAGTTTAATTTTAAACTCTGAGACGGTAAACTGAACCAACAGAGTTTTTTAATTAGCAACTTATAAATTACACTGAAAAACAAAGTTATTGTTTAACTCATAAATATTGCATATACAGGGTGATTCAGTAACTATGGATTAAACGAATCAAAATCGTGGTGGTTTTCGCTTAGGGTTTCCAGTAAACCATGAGAGATTCCGTATTTTTTTCAAAACTTTTGGCTAACTAATTTCGGGGAATGATCGATTTTCGAATATTTTCTTGTAATTTTTCTTTTATCTTTTAAATTAATTAAATGATATTATGTAAAAAAAAGTAATTAGTAAATTGTTTTATTAATTCAAAATTATAAAAAAAACATAATTTCTCCTATAATTAAAACGTCACTTTTCAAAAACTATTTTTTTTAATTTTCGCGTTTGACCCTTGAATTATCCCCTAAAATCAGAAGTCCTTATTTACGCTATAAATCCGCGATGGGCTCACCTAATTCTGTGTATATGCTAAATTTCAACTTTTTCGTCTTGTAGATTCAGTGAAAATAATCTGTGACTGACTGACTAACAGACAGACAGACAGACAGACACGCGAGTGATCACAGAGAGTTACCTAAAACTGATTCTAAAAAGATGAGTTTCATTGACTCAATACAGCGTGATATTAGAAGGTGCCATAAGGCCTTTTACCATTTTTATGTTTTTTTTCATGTTCAATAAATATATCAATGTAAAAATACTATAGGTACAGTCAACATAGAAAGAGATTTAAATAGGTAGGTACACTTTTGTTATACTAATCTCATAAATGTCGAACTCAATTTTACGTAAAAAATAATAAAAAGAAATAAAAACGTTATACAAAGCCATTTCGCAGAATCTTGCTCTAATGATAATATCGTAAAAGAAAAAGTAAATTCGAGAGATCCGAAATCAAGTGAAATTACGTTTAATCCAAAGCGTACTGAATAAGACGTTCCAACAAAAAAGTGAGTTATTGCCGTCCTTTTGCACTCAAGCTTACTTTAATTCAATATGGGATACGAGACTGAGTGAAGATTATTTCGAATGTCTAAAGCCTCTAAATTCACAGATTCAGAAAGAAACGTCGTGTTCACTGCGTTTGAACATGCATCAACGCGTACAGCCCGCACGGTTTTAGTTATGATAGAGCTGTAAGCATTCCTTTATGAAAAAGCATTAAATTTGTTGCACAACTGAGAAAATATTCAAGCACTCTGTCTAATAGGCTAGTTGCCCAGGTGTAACTACAGTGCACGCTGCATATCTCTGTGATACCATCATGGTATTATTTCTAGAACTGATGTGGAGAAGAGAACCCAACCTATGCTTACTATCATTGCAAACATATTTTTTATACCGGTTAGCTATGTTAGCAACAAAAGTACTTACAGTAAACACTGTTTTGAGACAATCATCATCATCGAAGTCAAAGGAAAAAGTATTTTGTTCATTGAAATCACAAGGATCATTTTGAAACGTCTTATAAACTCTTATTCCAACGCGACCAACCCTAGAAAAATCAGGGCAACAAACACAACTTGTCTATCAAGTTCTGTACTCACTCCTAGTATATGACCCTAATCTAGCACTGGAAAGGCGTAGAAGAGGAAACGTTTGTTTTGCTCTCAAGTTCCGTACTAAACTAGCAAATAAATTCTTCTGATTTCTTGCTCCATACATGTACAATAAACTGAATAAAATCTTAACTATATATCCTCTCACAAAACCTAAATGTAAAAAAACTGTTAGCGAATGGCTTAAAACTTTAACCTATGATGAAACAGAAAACCTTCTGAACCCCATTAAATATTTAAATAATCATTATAACTGCTTTTTACTTCCTAATGACAAATACACCCATAAAATGCACACCGCTTCAGTACACTCATTACACACACACACAAACACACACACACACACAAACACACCTACACACACTCACACACACACCTCACTTCCGTATCACATCAAAATATGGGACTTCTCCCAACATATCTTAAAATAAGACTCGCTCGCATTTAACACTTACTCAAATATATACTATCATTTCATGCACATATTATAGCATATAACTATGTACCTATATAATTATTTTAGATTAAACTTGCTCGTATTAAATTGTTTGTATAAGAGTAAATCAGCGGAGTGGGGCACTGGTGTCCTGTAGCACAGGTTTACCTAAACCTATTTCAGGCACCAGTCTCTCATAAAAACCTCAAGTATAATCTCCCTAGCACTAAAATAATTTTTAAGGTATTTTCTTCTATTGTATTTTATTCTATTTTACTAGTTTGTAACCTATTTTGAGAGAAAATAAATCTTTATTATTATTATTATTATTATATATGTTTGCTGATCCTTATTACCACTAGGCGGGACGTGCCGGTGTGGTTGTTACGCTTTTATTACGCACTAGCGTAGAAAATGAGAACATAAACGCCTTAGGCAGTCAAAAGTAAAATATAAAGAGAATCAGTAAAAGTTCAATGTGTCTTACATTCACACGCTACGCTTGTTAAGCTTATTAAATTATGAATAAATTGATTCCAACTTTTTTACCCCTTAAATAGGATGCTGATGCTTGTAGGGAAAAGAGGCTAAAACTCTAAAAGGGATGAATTTGAAATAATTTACCTACGGATTGGAATTCGGAACCCTCACGAGTGCTAGTCTAGCACATGTCCATTTTTTTCTCATTAGAACCAGTTTCAAGGAGAATGAATCTACATCTCTAGATCCATGATGGATCTAGCCAATGGATCTACTGAGATTGATCGTACTTTTCGGAACACTTAATATACATAAAACTAAACGCAATATGCACGCATTGAGGTATTATCTGCACGCAGTAACACGCGTTTTAAATGACGCACTGAAAGCCGAGGAGTGCACTTAGCTGGTTTTGATGTTATAGAATTTTTTGTGATGATTTTTTGTTTGAGTGCTCCTAACGGGCCCTTTGTAATGTTCGAGTTTGTGACATTGTAAAACTGACTTCGTATTTGAAAGTCATCGTAGCATGGTCTCTTTAGAACTTATCGAACAATGATCCAACATCTGGCTTCCAATCAAACTATTGTTTGATGTCGACCGCTGTTGTATAAATTATTATCCACTTGTAACTAAAGTTTTCTCAAGTGAATTTGGTGTGTGCGTTGGTCTGATGGAAAGTTTTCTGGTATACAGTTGTTAGTGTGCGTCGTTCTAAGGAAAGTTTTCCGATGTTTGGTTGTGTGCGTTGATCTAAACGAAAGGTTCATTTATACAAAGTTACGCTACGCCCGTTCCCTGGAGTACTGAATGTTGTCGTTTAGCATCGATTCATGAATAACTTTGTAATAGAATGGTAGGTTGTTAGTTTTTGCATAATACAGTAAAGAAAATTGAGAATTTAGAAAATAATTAAGAAGATTCTCTTGACTTGACTTTGTAATCATCATCAACATATAAAAGTCCATTGCTGGGCATATACCTCCATGGATTCCTACATGGAATGCCATGACGAACGCCTTGAGCCACCTCCATCCACCAATCTGCGACCTTTAAAATGTCATTGGTTCATTGAGAGAAGGCTTACTACCCTTTATTATCGAGTTACCTTAAACACGTGATGCCAATGAGGGCATTATACCTAGGTACCTACAGGGGTGCAATTTTTGAAAGTCATTGCGCGACTAAACGTCAGTAAAATTTCCGTTTATTCCACGATTTCCAAAATTCTATACATCTGAAACTCATTCATGACTAAAATAATGATACCTATGATATCAATACAAGTGCCACCTCCAGTACATCTCCTGAAACACGGTGATTTGCGGCCTTTTTAAGGATATTTAGTACTCACAAACAAAACACAAAAATCGTGCCTCAGGTCGTAATATCGATTGGTGGCTTCAACCTATACCGGCGCTGATATTGACTAGGTATTTTATACTTTAATATTGCGATAATACCGACCCGAAACTGTAACATCACACTTGTGTAAAGAGCCTTAGTAATTTGCCTGAATTAAAACGTTCATAAAAATGCAAAAAATAAATCTAATATATTTTATAACAAGAAAATCAACAAAAAAAATGTTAATATATCTTTAACCGGAAAATGAACATGTTAATAACATTGATTGATTGTATTTCCGGCAAGAGATAAGCAATTTTGTCTGTTATCCTCTTGATAAACGGTACTTACGCCGATGTTCTTTCGACAGGTTGCAAGACATTTACGTTTACTGCTGTTTGCTCATCTAGAATACTAACTCCAATTGTATCTATTGACTTCTGGAACTTGTCTCAAATGTCTGAATTCCTCCGTGACAAGTGAGTCACAGTGATAGTGCCCGGTTTATAAGTGACCTAGGCTAGGTACCATCGACAAATCGGATGAGTGATTATGTGTGTGATGTATGTGAATGTGTTACCTATCAGTATTTGTGGCTTCCGATACACAGTATGGATCAAATTTCCGTTAGCCTTACGAAAAATATGAACGTCCAAGAACAGTAAACTTTTCTCCCATTCTTCTTCGACTGTCTACTGAATTTTCCCTTGTACCAAGTTTAGGTACGTGGAAAAGCCCGCCAAGTCATTTAATATCTAGGTCATCTACCTAATATCTAGGTTTTTATTGGACATTATTCAGAGTTCTATCATCTACTACTACTAATGAACAAATTAGCCGCTGCTGGAGCTATTCCCCTCATACCATAGAATACGTAATAATCACAGGATCATACGGTCCCACATGTGGACGGGGTGTCAATAGGGAAAACTCATTGACAATCCGTCCACATGTAGGTAAAACTCACCCTGCGATGAAAAAAAAAACCGGTAAAAAATCAATGTTAGCATCATCATTATCAACACCAGCCTTTAGACGTCCACGATGCCTCAATCACCACGCTTGGCAGGCGGATTGGTGATCGTAAGTATTCATATTGAGTACTCAGGTGGATGCTCCTTCCCATTCTCTGGTGTAATCCCTTCGTCAGCATTTACGACATCTACGGGAGGAGATGGAGGGGTCTATTCTAAGGCCGGACACACCACGGTACAGGGGTTCGTCCTTACCACTTACGAAAGTTTTTATCAAATAATATTCTCCATTTTTATTTCATCGATGGAAAGTGCCTACGGGTAAGCAAGCATTACGTAAATTTGAAATCGAGCCTGTGATTTCTCTGCATGATAAATGAGTATGTAATCAGCTTACGGGATTTTTAAAGAATTAATATTGATGGTGCTTTGCTCTCGATTGAAAGGCCGATGGTCGTTGAAAATCAAGTAGGATTCAATCGATGGTGATCTCTTTTTAAATGCAGATTAATAATAATAATTCAATTTATTTATTCAGATAATTTTGCAATCCATTGTATTAGTTGGTTTATCTTAACTAGGGGTTAGTATTTAAAATTAATTAATGATTTTGTCCTTTGGACCAATTTATAAATTAGTAGTTGCGCCCCGCGGTTTCACCCGCGTGAATAATGATGAAAATTGATGATGATGATGAAAAGTAGCCTATGTGTTAATCCAGGGCGTAAAGTATCTCCATTCCAAATTTCACTCAAATCCATTCAGTAGTTTTTACGTGAAAGAGTAACAAACATCCATCCATACTCACAAACTTTCGCGTTTATAATATTAGTAGGAAGTAGGATAGGACAGTCAAATTTTTCAGCTATCACGCTTAAGATGCTGTTGCCACTCCCGCGGGTTCTGCTGAGTAGTGAGGCTGATTTCTTCCTCCAGATAGCATCAAAGGTGTCGGTGCGTGCCTGAGCGAACATGACCGAGGCACTGCAGAATCGCGGCAGTCGCAACAGCAACCTAAACGCGTTGTTATATTGGACCCGCAAAGTAAAAAAGCCAAAAAATTAATTTTGTGATAATGCTAGAACTATTTTAATGAACTATGTTTAGTTCGTGATGTCACTCTGGTATATCTGAAAATCAGTGACCTTAATGAACCAGTGATCTTATCTAGGTCCTACTTGTAGGTCCGGTGCTGTATTCTGAGACAGGGACCTTATTTGACCTCACACAACACGCATGACGCTTAGTAGTATTTATTTTTACTCATTTTTGTTTATATTCTCTTTTGTTTTTTGTTACTAATCTTGTTTTTAAATACCATGTAATTTTTACCTTGTGTTTTTTTGGGGACAAATAAATGTATTTTCTTTCTTTCTTCTTTTCAACACAGGTAATCCTAGTGTGGGGTCAGGACTATTGTATGTGATTTTTGGGTGTTATGTTATGTTACACCCAACGATAATTTGCATAAAAGTCGTAGCTTCTACAGAAAAAAAGCTGGCTGCGAAATAAACTGCGACTTCTTCACATACAATTTTAATCTCATTTTAAAAATTACATGATAGCGGCATTTCCCTAAGGTCGGTGTTCAGCCACGGATCGGTGAATCCGCATACCTACCTACTCTTAATATGAAGCGTGATCAGCTTTTTCTATTCAAAGAGATCGTCTGCGCTTGCAATTTCGCTCTTATGAACACTGCCGGCTCGCCAAGCTCGTCATGTTTTAAATCCCTTTGTATGTGCGTTTAAGTGTGGATAGAACAGTAATTTAGTTACAACGGCACTTTTCTCAAAACTGAATTACGTTAATACGGATTATGAACCTACGCTAGTCAGCATGGGGTCAACCATGAAGTCTGAAGTGGAAAATAATCTCTTCACAATTATAGTTTTTGGTTTACTAAGCGAACAAAATTAAGAGCGTTTTATCAGAAGCTTAGAGTAAAACTCAAGTAACCACTTTACCTACACCCAGTAAACAAAAGTGAAATATACTTTGAAGAGGCAAGCAGTCAACACAACCCAGCAATAGATTGGCGGTTTCCAAACCCTTCAGGCTCTTGAGCTTTGCAAGGATTCTGAAGACTTAAATATAGCCCCAGAATCCTACCGTTAGCTTTTATAGACCGGGGAATATCTGGTAAATAAATCTTTATAAGGTCTTTTGAACGCATGTTAATAACAAAAATGTTGTCTGTTGCTAAAATGTATTAGATTAGATTGTATTGTATTAGATTAATTATTGTATCATTCAATCACTTGTTGAGGTTCGGGTGACGTCGGTATGCATAAAATTATTTCGTTCGTATGCCCGTCTTTCCAGTTCGTTGGTAAGTCTGTCCTCGGTTTGAAAAAACTGTAATCCATTATACAAGCACGCTGGCATCCATTTTTATACATTTTGCTTATCCTTGTATTTCCTGTGTCATGGAAATCAGGAACCACGAGTACCATGGTACCACAACACCCAGATCCGTAACAAATATTTGCAGATCATGCAATGTTTTGTCATGCAGTGGGAATCGAACCCGCACCTCATTGCGTATCAGCTGGCTACCTGCCCCCATAAAATGCAATGGGGAGAATTTTCCATAATCAACACGCATGGCAGGCGGATTTTTGATCGCAGAATTGATGTTGAGTACTCAGGTGGATGCTGCTGCCCATCCCCTGGTGAAATCTCTAAGTCGTCTATAGGTCGTATCTTTAGGTTAAGATACACCTAAAGATAACGACCTATAGCCGGTCAGATCATCAAAGCACTATTATTATATTTGCTTAAATAAGTGTAATTTATACCTAGTTTAGCACTTTTTAGGCTAAGGTATATTTGCAATTAAAAAGAAAAGTTATTTTAGAAAAAATATTGCTATCCTCTTGTTACTACAAAGAGTATCCATCAACGATCGATGTAGATAAGAAAACCAAACAAATTACATCAGTTAAATCCTGACAAAAGCTGATAAGTATTCCATAAATATGTATAGACAGCGGTGTCGCGTCAATTCGCGACGCGATGTTTTGTGAAAGACTTATGAATTATTACAGGATTCACGACGGAGAGAGAAGTAGGAAGATCGTAATGAGATAACGCCTCGGAGAGATGCAAATGAATTTGACGGATGGATGGGCGCGGGATGGTCGGACCCGAGAGCCGAACAAATTGAAGTAAACGACAAAATTTCCTCCTTCATTTGCGAAAATACATCTGATTTTTTACAGCGCTTTTATTGTTATAACTGAGTACTCTTTTCAAGGCAGTTTCAGAAACGTTTTGTTATTTTATGCCTAGAATAGAAAAGGAATGGAGAGGAAGTTTTTGATTTATTTTCTGACATGGGTGTTTGTAACTAGGTTACGTTTTGCACGGTCTTGGGTTTCACGATTCTACTTTTTGATTGTTGAAAATATCTAATAACATAACTTTGATATTTTCGTATTAAATTTTATTAAATCTCAGGATTGAAAACACCTCATGATTTACTGCGTTAGTATCGTTACTGAAAATAATAGTCACTTCAAATAATTTTGAAACCCGCCGTACTCTTAATTAATGCTACTTAATTTTTGTAAAACTTTTACTCAAATAGCCAAAAAAAAAAAAAAAAAATTAAAATACAGCTCGAAAATCATGGTAAATATCCCGTTTTTGTAATTATAAAGTGTTAATCGATCTATCAATCAAATTTGATTAATATTTCACAATATTCGTTACTTTTAGTACTTAATATAACTAAAATAAATTTAGTTCCTCTAGCGGCTCATCCATCTAACTTCTCTTAATTAAAATGTTTCTAGGTCGATTGCTCGGATAATCGCTTGACTTGAGAAGAGATGTCTGATGTTTTAATCACAACCACGTGATTAAAATGATTTCCGTATATTCTGGGTTAAAAAACGTGGTTGCTCTCGTGTTGTTGTTGTGTTGTGATGTTGTTGTGTGTTGTTATCCCTGTTTCCACTATCGGCAACAATACAAAATAAGTGTCGCTGTGTCGAGCAGGTTAACAATTTCGTTGGTCAATCAGTTATTTTTTTTATCATGTTTCTTTATTTTATTGAAGTTAATAGCTTTATACCTATTAACTAAGGGATTACACCAGAGGATGGGCAGCAGCATCCACATGAGTACTCAACACCGAATTGTGAATCTGTGATTTGATCTTTATGTCTCAGGGTCGGCAGCGCGCGTGTTATGCCTCTGGGTGTTTCAGGCGTCTATAGGCTACGGTAACTACTTTCCATCAGCCGTATGCTTCTAAGCTTGCCTAGAAGTATTAAAAATCTATCAAATTAAGTGTTTTTTTGGTTCAGGGATATCCATAGTACCATTTCTGTCATTAACAGTAACTGTAGATCGGAACGTGATTTATTTTGACTAAATTTTGTTTCGAGAATTGGGCTTCAGGTAAAAATCAAATCTACGATTGGCACTTTGCTTTATGCGCAGCCTTAAAGAAAAACCATTCAATTTCAAGAGTTTGTGGTATTGAATGAAGCAGTGACATCGGAAAAACATGGAAACCGAAAATAATAGATCGCTTTGGGAGATTAAAAAAAATAAGGAAGTAAAGAAACGCAAAGAATTTGTTGGGAATTTCTTTTGAAGTATAACTTTTTCGGTTTTCCTTGTATTTGTGTGATCAATCCAATATTTAGATATTGCGGTTGGAAAATGGTTGCCCCGGGAGGTTACCACACTTCAGGCGTATAATTTGACAGATCTATGGTTTTTTAAATATACAAAAATGAAGAAATATTTATATTCTCACTATAATAATGACGGGGAAACTAGCACTACAATAAGTTCCGAGTTTTCAGCAATTCAGCAACGTAACTTTTTAATTGAAAAATGTATGTTTTAACATATTTTTTTGCGAATATTTTATGGAGTCATAATTATTATGTTTGGTATGTTTTGGTTTTTACAATTTTAAATGGTATAAAATTGAATGTAATTGCTTTGAGAAGAGCACTTGTTATGTTTTTTATAATAATTAGAAAAGTATCTAGGCAAAGGCAATTTTTTTAACAAAACTTTTAGTTTTTTTTAGTTGACGAAACTGGCGTGGTCCACCTGATGTTAAGTGTAACTCCATACCATTACAAATGCCTCTTAGGTCACCCTATGCACTACCTCTTAGATCATCCTATGCGCTACTTGGCATTGCACTGCGCCCGTCATCTTGCCTACTGCTTCAGTTTTTCTTGGGTATCGTAATTTCACACTTTGAAGTTGTTTATGTTTATAACAGTATGCATACGTACTCAAAATTAATGTTTGGGAGACCGGGTCTCTACAAAGGGTAAATACGCGGCACATAATGTTAGCAGTTTAACCTTATTTCCTCGGAGATTATGGCCATAATACCTGATGGGAAACGGCAATGAACTGAACCTTGTTGGAACTTATTAACTCAATGATCAAGTTTTAAACAGGATAATCAAAATCGGTCTAAGTTTAAATTAATTATAGTATCTACTTACCTTGCCCTACCTTGTGCTACCTTAGGTCTCCTGCTAGCAGATATCCTACACTTATTATATTTAATATTAATTACCACTCTATGCTCAGGGCTAGGGTGTTTATGGCTGTGGATGTATGGGATCCTAAGGAACTAGGATACTACTAGGACTAGTAAACTACAACTTAGGGTTCAGGCTGTATGATCACTACTTACTGTAGAGATATTGCATTTGCAGTTAGGATTCAAAGGATAAACCTTGCTAACTGTACACTAACATGGTACAATATTGAATAGACCGAGCAAATATATAGTAACAATTAACTAACATGGTAACTCCCCCGGCCCATCTTAGCATACGCAAATGTTATCAGAAATATGAAAATGGACCAGTTACTAAGCTGATTACCGACAAACCTTAATGACATCTCTTTTTCAGACTGCTTACTTGGGTCATGAATTAGGTTGAACATTGCAGAACTTCTCAAAATAACCCCAGTATTAAAAGCCCTAAAATAAAAGGAGGCAGTATTGTTTCGCAAGTCAGGCTGGGGCATAAAATAGGAAGCACTAGCGAACAGAAGCGCAATCAAATTATTAAAAGTTCAATTAGTAAAGTATCAAGTCAATACATTATGATGGTCACAGAAAGCCTGATGACAGAGGCGGATTTGATAGACATTTATTTATTTGCCATATTGACATTTATTTATTTGCCAACATTTTGGAACGCTTTATAGATAGATTAGACTGGTCGTGCTTGGGTTCGTTTTGATCCTTAACTCCCACTTCATAATTTTGCTATCTAATCATACAGCGCCGATTCTGTACTGCTTGCTCCCAGTTCATCATTCTTCCCACTTCATCATTTTTCCATTTAATCATACGATGCCGATTCTGTATTGGTTATTCCCAGTTCGTCATTCTTTCCACTTAATTGAATCATCAAAATCATCATCCTCACTTGAAAGTACATTTCAAGTTTTTTTTTTAATAAGATCGCTCACTCTCGCACTATATCTTGCGTCTGTTAGTAACTGATTAGTTTCTGCCTTTCACGGAGTCAAGCTAGGTGGATAGACTTTGTATTTTTATAAGGTTTTTCTCTTCTAAAATTACATTGTACCTACACAGTCAATCGCGCCGCTCTTCTTGTCTCCTTAAAGTTACTAGTGCGGAAGTTTCACATCTGTTAGGGTCTATAGCTAGGGTAAGTCCTTCTAAATGTCATTACCGGTTGATCGATCGCTTCCAAAGGAAAGAAGCTCGTTTGTCACGAAGAAGGACACTAAATGGGTTCTCGATTTGAAGGTTGTTTACCGGCCACTCCACAAAAACACATGAATGGAATATTTGAACGGTAAAATAAATATATTTCTAAGTGTTTTGGATTGAAGATCATTCGTATCCTTCCAACTTCCGTCGCTTTCTTTCTTCATCAAGCAAAAAGTTATGTACAAAGGTCAGTTAAGTTTATTGCTTAAGTTTTTATGGGAATATGCTAGCAAACTTGCTTTCAACACAATTTTAAGAAAGTCTTAATGATATCTATCATGTGATCGTTTTGCTAAAACAATAAAACTATTTTTAACCGACTTCTAAAAGAGGAGGAGGTTCTCAATTCAGTTGTATTTTTTTTAGAGGAAAATCTTTCTTTAATAGATAGTTTTATATTACGGCTATGTGCCAAAGTTGTACAAGAGTCCTGAGCATCCTGTCTCTAATATCATCATCATCATCAGCCTTTAGAAGTCCACCGCTGGACATAGGCTCACCTAGGTGCCACGACGACCAGTCTTGAGCCACCTTCATCCACCAACTTCCTGCGACGTTTATAATATCTTCAATATACAAAGTTATAAAATCTTCTCATTCAGCACTATGAATCAGCTCTTCAGTAGTAAGAAGTATCATCAAAAAAAACCCAGCCGTGTTTGTTGCCACGATTCATCTAGGTTTGGTCGAACAGAGTAATTTTAGTCTAAAAGACTATTCAAATTGAACAATGAATAAATACTTTTTTACCTCACAAGCTCGGAAAGGTTTTGTTTATCATTCGATATCTGCGAGCAAAAGGTTTTTATAATTCGAACCCTTTCAAAATAGAAAGGGTTCCAATTTTAATCCTTCGCTTTCCCGTGTTTCAATACAAGTATTCGCGTATTAGTAAGAGCACGTGGTAGTGAAATTAAATATGAGTGTATTGCGTGTCTTTTCAAATATTGTCCACAAACATTCTAGAGAAACTGCTATCGTTTTACTAGAACATGACTTGGATGTGATTTCGACAACTTGACAAATGGCAAAATTGAGGAATGTTTTCCTCAGAGGCCATTAAATAAAAGAAGAAGAAGTATTCGCGCCAAATAACAAGTTTGCAGCCTTGCATAACATAGTTGACTTTGTCATACTTATTGTGTACAAAGTGTAATCAGCATCAATTTTATCTATGATACAGCTCAGTTGGTCTATTCTATAGCATCATTTTGTTTCATAGTTCAACAACTGGATCAAATTGATCTGTCATCCGAAGGTTCCCATAAATAATAATTTCTCTACCATCCGCCTTACGTCCAAAAAGCTCATCATCCTAGTTGATAACAATATTGTACTTCCGAGCAAATTTAATTTCACAAGTTGCAAACTATCTTCAACGCTTAAGTTTTCAAGTGAGCATATTTCATTAAAGTTTTAAGAGAGTAACGTCTTTAACGTCTTCAAGTATAATCGTAGTGACCTCAAAGTTGAGTTTGCTGAACAAGCTCCGGTTGGCAAGTGGTACCAGATAACAGACCTGATTCTCGCTCTTAAGAAGGGTAAACTTGTCTAAGCTCTTCGAAGGTACCTTATTATCTCGGAGACGGAATATAAAACACGCTAGTTGAAGTTTAGCTATGTGCTTAGGCACGGTTTGGCTACCGTTTGTTTTGCGCTTAGTTAGACGAAGCTGATGCCACTATGACTTATTCAGTGACACTAGCTAGCTTAAGCCGTCGTGGTACAGCCAGATAGTTCGAGTAGTGCAAAGCATTAGCTTAAAGTGTTTGCATCATTTTCATTCATTATTTAAGCTCGCGTTAACAACTTTCAAGCGGATTAATGAATGAACAATTTTATGTTTCCGCATTGGTCGTTCCATAATTTGCTTACCGTTTTACTAAACGGTAACACATTGCTGAAAGCAGATAGTAAGCAGCACACTGATTGAAGTTAGCCGTTTAGCTGTGCAGTAGATTTTTAGGGTTCCTACATCAACAGAAAAAACAGGGGTAAAGTCAGTCATAAATAGTTTCTGTATATTGAACCTATTTATGACTGAAATTATACCTATGATATCAATACAAGTGAAATTTGTACGAATTATAAAGGTCTGAGCTTATAGTGCTGCACGCAGAAATCAAGCTTTTAACTCAATGTGAGCCGTGGTAGTCTCGGCCTAAGAATAAGGCTCTTCTGACTCCTCCAGTGGATATCGTAAAAGGCGACTAAGAGATTACGCCAGGGGATGGGCAGCAGCATCCACCTGAGTACTTAACACCAAACTGCGATCACCAGTTACCTTTTTCTTTTTACCTGAATAAACTAGTGGTTCGCCCCGAATTGAGACCTCGCGATAACACCTTTATCAACCCGACTACTTAAGTAAGTAATTTCCATATATTCCATTTTTTAAAATATTTTCACCTTGAGGTAATTTCCCACACATCATCGAAATAACCTTTAAATAGGACTAAGCAACGAGGCGTACATACTACATACCAGTATATCAAGTACCTGACGAATTAATTGATAACGTCCTTTTGACGCAAACCATAGAACTCCAACGTCATTCATATTCCTAGAAATGGGAGGTCAAAAACGGATGTTATATTGGTTTTTGTTTTATAGAGTACAAGTTTCTAAATTCTTGAATTTCAGACTTTTCCCTGTCTTTGTGTCATAAAAGCTACAATTGTACCAAATTTCAGCATTGTGGGATTGCTGGAAGTACCTTAGAATTTTTGAATTTTACGTTTTCGTTTTTCCCTAATATCTCAAAAACTGCGTTGTCTAAATACTTACTAAAAACTGTTTTGATATGTCCAACTAAAGCGCTTTCATTAGACAACCCACTTGATCTGACTGTCTCACTTTATTATTTTTTACCCCCTCTTGGACCCCAATATCTCAGCAACCCCCTGATCGATATAGCTCATAACCTTACCTACAAATTGTACTAATACTATCTACCCCCATACCAAATTTCATGAAGATCGGATTAACGGTTGGAAAGTTTTCATCGGACAAACATACATACATACATACAAATGCCGATTCTTCCAACTTGACTC
The DNA here is from genome assembly GCA_951392215.1 of Epirrita christyi. Taxonomy (NCBI): domain Eukaryota; kingdom Metazoa; phylum Arthropoda; class Insecta; order Lepidoptera; family Geometridae; genus Epirrita; species Epirrita christyi. The sequence goes on along the minus strand of OX595849.1, from coordinate 5,526,173 downwards.
CGAGAACTCGCTTCGCTCGTTCAATAAATAAATACCAATCCACCTGCAGAAAGGTTCTTTCCATCACCACATACCTCAGCCAAGGTGACCAAAATAAAACCAGTGACACGAAGTAGATCTAGAACATCTAGCGATGGCCTTAAAATTAATTCAATTTTGTACAAGTTTTGTTAATAAATCTCTCCTTAGAATAACAGTAGAATTACTAAGTTCAGTTTCTAGGTAACAAATACCTCCAAGTTCAGCTAAATGTTAGTTTGAAGTTAACAAAGTTTGTTTTGAGGTATTAACTAGTTAGCGATCGGACATTGAGATTAGACCGTGGCTAGGCTCTGCAGTGGGCACCCAGATAGATATTTGCAGCTTCTGGTCATGAAGAGGTATATTTTAAGATACCGAGTAGGCTTTTAATAACTGAAACTTAGAATAAAATTGAATAATATAATATTTAATATAAAATAACATAGTCCTGGCTTCCCCGCTTTCCGAGGAAGCTGAGATGCTCGTTAAACTTTATTTAAGTGTAGTTTAAGATATTGCATATTTCCTGAACGGGATTGACATGGTCAATGTGTGACAAAACTACTTATAAATAATAAAAATAACTTTTCATTCAAAAAACCGACTTCCGCCATTGTATACGACTAAAAAATTTTGGATGATTTTTTTTTATGAAAGAACCATTGTGGTGAAAGGATTATGATACTTTCTGAATGCAAATGCTTGGCTCATGGATCCCATCATCAGAACTGGATTCTGAAAAAATGGGACCAATCTGGAAGTATATCTATTCAAATAAAAAAATAATTTTCCAAATCGGTTCATAAACGAAAAAAAATACAACCGAATTGAGAACCTCCTCCTTTTTGTGAAGTCGGTTAATAAAAACATGACGTACCATCATAGCAACCCAACAGTCAGATACGTATATAGTCCTGGCCCCACACTAGGATTCCCTGTGTCGTACCATGGTACTAACAACACCCAGACCGGGAACAAAAATTTGCAGATCTTACAAACATTTGTCCCGCCGCGGGAATCGAACCCGCAACCTCTCGCATCTCAGCTGCTCGATGACGGAACTGCTGAGATGCAAGAGATTGCGGGTTCAATTCCCGCTGCAGAACAAGTGTTTGTATAATCTACAAATATTTGTTCCGGGTCTGGGTGTTATGGTACCATGGTGCTAGTAGTTCCCACACACAAGGAATCCTAGTGCGGGATCAGGACTACGTATGTGACTGTTGGGTGTTATGTTATGTTATCGCTAAAAAGATATCTCTTCTTCTGATGATGATGATGATATATTATACAAGGGTATCAAATATTTAGCTAACAAAAGGCTGCCACAGCTTTCAAAACACAGCCTGTCCCTAAAAGCAAACACATGTTATCCGTGTACCTACGCGAGACAATAACTTCACCGCAGCCATTCAGGAGTATTGAAAAATGCGCCATTGTCCTTTAGTACATTTTTATATTAATAAAATCAAAATCTTTTTTATCTAATAGAACCTTGTATCGTGATAATAATGTATATTTCCGCCATCTACCTATAGTACGTATATTTAGCAATAGAGTTAGAATTAGAAAGTTGAACTGGTAATTGGCAGAACTGACAACCGACAAAGGTTTTCGTTTGGCAAACCGGGAACGCAGTGTATGACAGCCGGTGAACAACACTCGTTCCCACCACACTCGCTGGCTCGACAGTATTGTAAAAGTCGCGTGAATTAAGGCGGCTCAAACCCATCCAGGTAATGATGGTTATAATTGACAAGTTTTGTCCTTTACACCGGAACACAGCTGTTTGGTAACAGCAAAATGGAAGCTAATGGTAGGTACGTTTATTTCTGGCAAAAACGCTAATGAGAGGTAAAAGGTATTAAGTAAAAGAGGTAATAAAAAGGATAAATAAAAAGGTAGTAAGTAAATGGTCATTGCTTTTAGTTGAGATACTATATTGTTTAATGGAACGCAGCATTACGTCAAATCAAAATGCTTCTTATTACATAATTACATGATGTAATAAATGATTTGTCAAAATTTACTGTATCTTCAACGATTATTTAAAAACCAATAAATGAATGATGTAAATAATGAATTGATACCAAGCCAGGATAACTTCAATTCTATGATTAATTAAATTAAAATTTTTCATGATTTTTCACCTAGCCACAAGCATTTTGCATACCTTATAGTCTCCTATATCAGACACAGAGCAGGTCAGCACAGCTTCTCTGCCCAGAGCCACGGTGACATTGTCAATGGGCCCCAGAAAGTCTGGTTCTGCGTCCCGAAGCGACGCGGTGGGCCCCACCCGGCTGAGAGGCGACGTGGTTTGATGCCGCATACTGTTCTTTACGACTGCGAAAGAAAATTAGTTTGAGAACTTGTTTGTGACTCTTCACACGTTGACAGTCTCGACGAAAAAGGCTCGAGGGAGTTATAATAGAGTGAGTAAAAGTTATATTTTGACGAGACTTTTAACTAAGTTCAGTAATTAAAATAATTTGAGTGAAGTTGATAACTACCGTTATCGTTATCGGGGAATAAAGATTCTCGAGAGGCGAACACAAACCGGACGACGCGGTAGAGGACAGCCCTCCACTCGATGGACTAAAGAAAATATAATATTATAAACGTCGCAGGAAGTCGGTGAGTGGAGGCGGCTCAAGACCATTCGTCGTGGCATTCTAAGGGGGAGGCATATGTCCAGCAGTAGTCTTGTACAGGCTGATAATGATGATGATGATGATGATGGTAATAATATAATCAACCAGTTCATCATTAGCATCAACCTGTAGAAGTCCACTGGACAAAAACTTCCCCCATAGAATGCCATGACGAACGGTCTTGTCTCTAGATACCACAAATCACAAAAAACATGATTTTTTAAATTCTACTAAAAAAAATCCTGTGCTAGCGAAGCATTTAAAGTAGTAATTTATGTCACATTGTTGACCCCAGTCAAGTAAGAGCGGTTCCAACCATTGCCCATTCATATTAGAGCTGTGTCTGCCACTGTCCCCGCTGTTCAGGGCTGTAACCAGGGGTAATATAAGAGTCAGAACTATAAGCTTACGAGATCTTAAACTAACGTCCATGGGTATTTGAAATACAAACAAGTTCCACTAAAGAAGTCCAAAGATTCCATCCCCCTAAATTGAAAAGCATGAATCTACAACAGGAAAAATGATCCTGGCTTCAGGCCTGCGTTCTCCTATTTCATAACTTGGAATGTGATTTTGGACGCACGATTAAGCGAAAGATATGTAAATCGCGGTTAGAAAAATAAAATTCTGCCTCTCCAAGCGAATTTGGTAAGTTTTCGAGCGTAACAAACATCACTTCTAGTTGGCACAGTAAAATGTTGGTTTTGTATTACACGACTGTTTTGTGAATGGCCTTTGTTTGAACAGTTTTGGGGTGGCCAAAGAGGTATTTTATATCCTGGCCGTATGTGGCTGGCGTAAAATGTTTTTCTGTAGTTTGGCCAATAAATATTAGATTTTATTTTATTTTGATCTTTGCTTTGAAGAGGCAAGCAGATTCGGCAAGCATGATTGTAAAAGATAACCTTTATTGAGTATGTCTAATTCGTAGAAGCTGGTTGCAAAAAGACCCCTTGTTACAAGCTAATGATACTTATTCAAATAAATAATGGTTCTAATTAAAATGTGGCCCAATTTGGTCCAGCAAAACTCGACATCTTCGGCTCTAATCGGCAATGCCTTGACCAATTCGGCCATGGAACGAGCTTACGTTGACAACAAAATTTGTGGGCCCGCTAAGCGCTAATGGATGCTATCTACAGGTTTTATTCAGAAACTTTCTAGCTCAATGTCTAAAATTTTATTCGAACGATTGACAAGAGATGACACCAATGCTTTTCCCTAAATTTTGGAATTTAAATTTATTGTTCTCCATAAAAACAGATTGAACATTTCTGTGTACATAAATGTGGCTTACTCTTTGTTGGCAACCAACCTTTGCACTTACCACGCCAGCCTCCTTTAAGAGCTTCAGAGAGGCTGGCTGGTGAAGAATTATGAATATTTACCTATTAAGTTCTTTTTTTACTTTTGGAATGTCAGTCTTGTATAAACCTTTGAAAGAATGGTTGTCTTTTTCTGAAATAGGCCCTTGCTTTAGGTTCGCAACACTTTTGAAATATTAACAAACTTTGAGTCTATTTAACATTTTATTTACCTTAACAGCTGTTAACATAATAACTCGAATTAACTTCAATGTAAACGACGAAAATAAACTTTGACAAAGTAGCCTCCGCCTTAATTTATTTTACGCGGAAGCACTGAATCAAAAATATCCTACCTGTGGTCGTGGTACTTAACAGAATTGTTTTATTAAGTCTCTCTAAAATATTACCTACTTAAAAATATCACGCTTAACAACACAGAGGGTGAAAAAGGTTAAAAGGAAATTTACTCGAATATTGTTGGTAATATCATTTTTGCCCCGGAGCTAAGGTTTCACGGCATTCCGTTTATTTACTGCATAAACATCTTATAAGATCGCTCGCTTATTTCAGATATGCTTTAGGAAAAACTTTTTGTTTTTTAGGGTTTGTTTCTGAATAATAAGTGCTCGTAAAGGGTCTACGCGTAACCATCTATGAGTAAGATCAAAATGATACAATTTTACATTACTTTCTATGTACTTTAATACTACTCATTTACGTAATTACATCAAATCTTTTACCATAGTCGATTCGTGAGTCATTTTCAATAATAATATATTTAAACTAGGGACTTGGACAATTTTCGTTGGTATAAGATTTGTCGGCTGCTGACTTATTAAGGAGTGTGTTATTACTGAAAAAAGTGTTAGCTGAGTTAATCGTGGTGGCGATGAGCTCACCATTTGTCACGTCTATATTCCTACTGTGCAACTCACGGTGTAAAGATAGGCCCTTTTAGGCTCTGAATATCTTTTCGGGAAACAGCGTCTGTTAGAGATTTGTATCAGTTGAGCTATCTTTTGATCGTTCGCAACGGTTTTTATAAAACTCAACTGTTTCATTTGTATTTATAAATTTTCTTATATACTTGTATAAGTTGTATAATTCTTTCAGTACATAATATTTTGTATATTAATAAAAATATGCGAAAACAATTCAATCTCACAATAATATATAATATATAATCAATGCAATCTCCCCTGATATTTTTTCGCAAAAATAAGAGCGTTTTCACACTATCCGATCCGATATTGTTATCGGACGTCATTTCCATACATTTTATTGGCTACCGATATTAGACACCAATAACATTTATGGAAATGTGGTTCAAAAACGATATATCTGAAGGTATGAACATGCGTCACCGTTTCTAGAACCGTCTATAGTACAACTGTATGTAGAGTTACAAATTCGTTGGCTCAAAAACAAAAACTGAATCAATTCATCGAGTTTGTATTGATGCTGTAGTGAAACTGCATCGCTGCTACTATTACTTCTTCTAGTCACCGGTTATTTCTTGGTCACCCTGCGTAAGATCAGAGACCAGCTCCCTGGGACCAGGGAATATTATTTTGGAACGAACTGATAATCGCTTTTACTTACGATTTCGCTATAATATTGCGCCGCGTGTTTTAGTGCATTTTTTTCAAGAGCTTAAATATTCAAAGCATAAAGTGCAATGAGATGTAAAATTGTTATAAAAAGCGATTTTCAGTTCAGTACTCAATACCCCTACGGCTTGAGCTATGGTGGCCCTAAACAGGGCTTAGAATAGATTAGAATAGAAAAGGAATAAACAGGGCTTATTGATCAATGGACAATTTTGTTGTTACTAAAAGTCGCCATGTGTAAAGGTGTAGTTTAAATAAGGAAAACTAACTCCATACTCAACTAACAAGCTTTACCTTCACATTTCTCTATAAATTGTTGACCCTTTTTATCGTCATCGATCGAGACCATTCCGTGTGAGGCAAAGTGCGTGGGCCCAGTTTGGTAGAATCTAATCTTACCTCTGATTGCTGAACGTTTCTCACAATTTTTACGATGCCATTACCTCAGCAGAAACAATAGTACTATGGTACAGAAGTTTCACTCCAACGTCACAGGTCCAGATAAATAGAACGTACTTCACAGTGACTAACTCTAAGCCTTACTTTGAAATCGTCCCGTCACTGTCACACAAATGTTAAAACACGCGTATTACACAGAGACGGACGATTTCAAAGTAAGACTTAGACTTATAGTCACGGTGAAGTACGTTCTATTTATCTGGACCTTACTGTCATCCTATCAGCTGTCAATCCTCTACCTCCATCATTATCATGTAACAATTGAAGTATCCTAATCCTACTAATATTATAAACGCGAAAGTTTGTGAGTATGGATGGATGTTTGTTACTCTTTCACGTAAAAACTACTGAATGGATTTGAGTGAAATTTGGAATGGAGATACTTTACGCCCTGGATTAACACATAGGCTACTTTTCATCATCATCATCATTTTTGTGAGTGTGGATGGATGTTTGTTACTCTTTCACGTAAAAACTACGGAATGGATTTGAGTGAAATTTGGAATGGAGATACTTTACGCCCTGGATTAACACATAGGCTACTTTTCATCATCATCATCATCATCAAACGCGAAAGTTTGTGAGTATGGATGGATGTTTGTTACTCTTTCACGTAAAAACTACTAAATGGATTTGAGTGAAATTCGGAATGGAGATACTTTACGCCCTGGATTAACACATAGGCTACTTTTCATCATCATCATCATCAATTTTCATCATTATTCACGCGGGTGAAACCGCGGGGTGCAACAAGTAGGTCATAACTGTATTAATTATTCAAAATGGTAGCTACAGCTACTTTAAGCTCAAACCTAATTTTTCAGAGTTTGAATTACACGCATCCAATCTATCTCATCATATGCCGTGGTGTATCCGGCCTAAAATAGACCTCTCCATCTCCTCTTAGATGTTGTAAAAGCCGACTAAGGGATTGCACTAGGGGATGGGGACCATCCACCAGAGTACTCTACACGAATATTGCGATCACCAATCCAATCTGTCAAGCGTGGTGATTATCCATTCCTCCCCATTGTATGTTCTTTTATGGGAGAGGCCTCGTCCAACTTTGGACGTCTAAGGCTCATCATGATGATGAATCTGCTTTATAGCTCGCAGAATCAACAACTGCTGAGGAATAAAGGTTCTCGAGTGGTGACAATAACCCGGACGACGTATTGTATGACGGCCTGGTTGGACCGATGGCATTAAGACGGTTAAGGAAGAAAGTAGATTGAAGCAACTTAATACCCTTCGTCGTGATATTTTATGGGTGAAGCCTACGGCATGATGATTATGATGATGAATCCAAATTGAATCTAAAGACAGAGTGATAAAGCTCATTTTACATTGGAGCCAATTTAGAGTGACAGTACAGGCCTGCCATTACGACCGGCCCTGGAATGTGCCAACTAAATCCGACGGAACTCATCGAATTAAGGGTTTTGTTCGATTTATTAGGGTACAGGTAATTTTTGGGTTGACGCTTTTGAGCTGTTACGTATTCGATACGTAAATCAGATAAAATAAATGGGATAAGATTTTCTGTTTACGATACCTACATTAAGTAATGGTTCATTGAAGAGTAACGAGCAGCAACCTACCCAGGGTACCTACCAATAGAAAATTGAACGTTCCGCTTCACCGGCACCTTTTACTACTTTACAAAGAGGTTCATTATCATATATACGAAAACATTTTGATAGCTACATGCATACTTTACGAGGTCAAGAAAGAAAGAAAGGAAGATATTATATCCTTTCATAACTTTGGAAACTATCATGGTTATTAACATAATTATCACTAGAAACGGGATATTTACAACTTCAGTTTACCCGTGATCATGGCGCATGAAAATGTGCCGAAATATCGGGAATCAATAAAGCTCAAAAATTATGGTAAATATCCCGTTTCTAGTGATAATTATATATAAAGTATATTGAAAGCAACCTAATTCAAATCCATTTTTGACGTGTTAACGTCTTATAAATCGATGGAGCCGGCTGCACGCTCGAAAAAACATGACTAATGCGTCGTTACCTCGTCATACGTCGTTACCTCGTCATGCGTCACCTCGCAAAACGCATGCGCATGCGCGTAGCGCGTAGCGCATGCGCTATATATGCTATATATATGTATATATATGCGCATGCGCTATATATGCTATATATATATATATATGCGCATGCGCTATATATGCTATATATATAAAGAAGCACAATAACGACGTTGACACGTTGAACTATCGTCAGTAAACCGACTTTACAGACAACCGTTTTTTTTAAAACATATTTACATAGACCTACGAAGGTGTAGGCAGAGTCAAAGTAAGCCTCGTTTCACTGTGGGTCACACAATCATGAGAATATTGATACATGGCCATTGCATCAGGTTTTTTTCCCACTTTCATCCAGGAATAACATGCCTAATTAAGCCAGGAGCCAGAACAAATCCTATCTTTTCAACAGCCTTTAGACGTTCACTGCTTAACGAAGCCTTTCGCCATAGAATGCAATGAGGAGATTAGCCATAATCACCACGCTTGGCAGGCGGATTGGTGATCGCAGTTTGCTGTTAAGTACTCAGGTGGATGCTGCTGCCCATCCCCTGGTGTAATCCCTTAGTAAGGCTTTTACTACATCCACGGGAAAAGAAGGGGTCTGTTCTGAGGCCAGACACACCACGGCACAAAAACAATCTTATACCCATTGACATAATTATTTAATATTATATCAATGCTTATATACCAACAAAAATTTCCCAATAAGTTTAACATGATAACAAATTTTTTTTAAATAAAATTTATAAATAGAACTATTCTCTATTTCCCAACAAAAAATAATAAAATTAAGATGCCCACACGCTATCCTCACTACCAGTGGTTATAAAATCTATCAGCAGACCGTTTAACCTACTTCAATTGAGACATTCCAAAACACCGAGAAAATATTTAACGGCGCCGCAATGAATAGCTGCGGTCTCGAGTTCCTTCCAAACATGACCATCAATCAACGGATAAGCCTTCACACTAAGTACTGGGAACACAGAATAAATAGTAGTAATAGGACACACTACGGATTGAACGATAAATAAAGCCACAGCTATTTCAAAGCCATGTTACCTAGTAGTAGAACTTCTTGTAAAAGAGTTCGTCCGGGGAAGTACTGCCACCGTAACTATTTCTGTCGCCAAGCAGTAGTGCTCGCATTGCTGTGTTTCGGTTTGAAGCGTACCCTTCAAACCGCCGCATGGGACTTTTCATCTTTGTGTCTCAGATTCGGCAGCAAGCGTTTAATGCCTCTGATGTTCCAGGTGTCCATAGGCAGCGGTAACTACTTCCCATCAGATGTTCCGTATGCTTGTATGATCGCAAAGAAGTATCATTAAAAAAAATAAGCGGAAAATGTGCGGCTCCGGCGCCGCTTGCCACAACACCTACAGCTCCATGGATGTTCCAATAATACAGGTAGTGCATGTTTGGTATCTATCAAATGATAGTCAAGGTTTTGATGAGTACATTCTACATTTATATACTAAACCTAGCGTGTCACACAGACCGTGGGATGGATCAACACATGCTCCTGCATGTAAGGGTGCTCCATAGTAATGGCAATGCAGTGAGAGTTTTAGTAAGTGTTATTGTGTAAAGGCCCGCATTATCCAACGTTTTGTGTGGCACGCTTTTTAATAATAAATAAAATATTATATGCATTCACACTAATATGGTCAAATGATTCAAACACTCAATAGTGAGTGCTCAATGTGACACTTTAAAGGGACATCAGAATAAAGTCAAGGAGTAGAACCATGCTGTTATGATGTGACGCACCGCTCTTCCAGAAGATAGCGCTATTGCCACAGAAATCATAAAGAGTTCTAAATCACACAAGCGAAATAATCCTGGAGATAGACCATTAGAATACCTCCTAAGAACATCTGTTGGTACGACACCGGACATGTGGATAGTCCGTTGGAAGATCTTCCCTTTTAAGTAGAGGACACATTACCAACCATTGTCCTCCAATAATGCACCTTAAGGTGTGCAACCCTTTTGGTTCATTATAGCTGTCGTCACCTTCAAAGCGCCACTTCAACACTATACACAACGAGGTAGTTACCAGCGAATAGCAGGTAATATTGCCAAGCTCTCCGGTTAAATTAGATCTACCATTCAGCTTTGTCATCCAAGAAACCAATCACGCTGCTAATAGAAACTGTATTGAGTGTATAATCTATTGCACCTACGTCTATATACTTTAGTAGTGTATAAGTACTTTTAGATTAGTCTTGTATGTAAAGCCATGTAATATAATGTAATGGCATGTATGTATGACATACATTTTTCCAAAAAAACTTAGATGGCTACTGAAGTAATATGAAGGAGCCTGACAAGATGCGGTCCATTTTAAATTTTCAACACCTAGAAAACTTGTCTGATTGACAGCAACACATTATTTAGGACAGAGTAAACATTATACATTCACAGCATTTTATAATACTCGTAATTAATTCAAAAACGTAACTCAACGACCACCAACCAAAGACCCAAGACTTGATTAAAAATCAACATGACATCCGAAATTATGTCAACCCTCACAAATTGAACGGACTCATAATTAAGTAGGTACAGAGAAGGTAAACGGTCCCCGGAGAAGGCAAGCCAATGGCCCATTATTCGATAAACGGGCCATCTATCACGAAAGCTTTCTGTAATCAACCTACACTTTATAACTCGAGTGGTCTGACCGAAAAATGCCAAGTTTCTCATCAAGAGTCTTACAAGAAGCTGATCTGCCAAATCTTAAAAGCAGTTAAAGCTTGTTTTTTCATCAGACTGTAAGATTTAAGGATGAATCATGTTATAGCTTAATCAAATGCTTTCGCGTGCAGACCCCCAAGCTGACTCAGCTTCAATGCAAAAACACTCTTCCGACGCACGGTTATGGCATGGTATAGCATGAAACCTCTCATTAGTGCCAGTGGTATTCGGTTGAACAGCTTACTCACCACGGATTATCCTACACCAGGCCGCTGGCAAAGAACATGTTCCAAAATGGCCTATATCGATGTACACCAGACAGAGAATGGCGAAAAAATCAGTGATTATCGTAAAAATACTCTTACTCTAATTTGAAGCATAATTTACTGCACAGAAATGTTTAAAATTAGTTTTTTTTACAATGGTAACATATTTTCCTGAGCAGCCATGACAGGGAATGTCACGTTTATTGCTCTGTGGTTGCTTGCTTTATTCGTTCGTTGGGAGTAGTGTGTCTACATAGAATGCGTTGCCTATACGCTAGCTTTATTACGATCATCACATCAGTACAAGTTCTTCAATTCAACATTTCGATTCTACACGAAAATATTTTTCTTGCTCCTTTTGAGCCTTTGGAGACCTTTGGAGCCAAGACGCGAACGAAATGCAGTTCTGGTCAAAGTTTTCAACAGCTGTCGAAACATTTTACCACAGAGTAAATTGTATCCGCCCCGCCATATTGTTTTGTCTTGTGTTGCTCTCCGTGAGAAAGATATTTTAGGAATCTGCATTAAATGAAGCGAAATAATCAAAAAATGACAATGGGAAAAGGTTTTACATATATATAGCCACGTTTACACAAGTGTACACCAACAAGGGCTAGGCTTCATACATCTTGGAACAACACCTTTCCCGCCACGCTACCCTTATGATATCATTCGCTGGGCTCTTACCAGCGTCTACGTTCCAGCCGTTCTTAAGCCGAATGGTCTGCTAAGTGATGGATGGCATGACTCTTGTTGTTTTTTAGGCCTTTGGTGTGAGCGCTACGTGCGTTGATACCCTTGCTCTCATCAGTCCGGCCTCCGTATTCTCTAAACAATATCTGGCTCAACGTATTAGTATTGCCATAACATTCAGCGTGGCAATGCAGCCAGCGTCTTGGGGATGCTTCAATCTTGTAGTCATTTGGATCAGTTAAGTTATCTTTAGATCGTTTGCAACGGTCTTTAGAAAGCCCAACTATTTAATTTGTCTTTTTGAAATTTTGTACATACTTGTACTAGTTGTAATTTTCTTTCTGTATTTAACTGTCCTAGTTTATAAGACGATTCAAAATTTTCCTTGTCATTGTTGAATAAGAAACATTTGACTTTATTTTTTTTAATACAAAACAGGCCCTGTCTCGTACTAGCTAGACTGAGTTTTACACCGCTGCTTGCACTAACATTCGTGAGTATAGTTGCACGAATAGAGTACGTTTTGTATAGAATAGTTGTACGTAATAGTTGCAATAGAACGTTCAAATGGAACGTTGCGTAGCGTTGAAATAGAAGTGAAACAGCGCACCAAACAGACAGTTCACAAACTTTGTGCAATTACAAAACCTCTGTAACAGACTCAGCGTGAGTGTAATCAGTACCCAAAAAAATCAGACAGCCTGCCACGCCATGCAGCCTCCGGTTTGCATGGCGTGGCCGCGGAAACCGACCTTGTGTACCGAAGCGTGAAAATAAAATAAATTGATAGACATTTGTAAGGATTATATTTCAGTGCTCAATGAAAGTCTCAAATGATTTCGGTGCTTCGAACCGATTAACTTGCCTTTGAAAACTCGTTCAATCTACACTGAGCCTGAAAGCTTTTCAACTCACTAACCTAAATGCGAAAAAGGCATCCCATTCTACATAGACCTCATTCTATTTGCTATAAAGACCTCTATAGGTGGAATATCTCTTTCTAATTCAAACTGAGTGGCAAACATAGTCCATTTTGGTTAACAATTTTGTTATTATTCGGACGTAAATCGTGATCATTAAATGCAAATAGATTAAAAACCAAACGTACTTATGATTAAAATCCCTTGGGTTTGATCTACTTGGTAAAAGTACTGTCTGATAGTACTTTTTACGCGGGTTCGCTCGCATGACGATAGATCTCCATTGCAAATTACCCGTGGGCACAGTTAATAGTAATAGTAATCCACATAAATATACGAAAGTTTCCATAAAAACAAGGAAGGGAGTAAACAACTTTATGGGAACTACGGTGTAAATGTCAGTCATGTGAATTGGGATATAAATCACATAGATTCTCGGCTCACCGCGTTACGTGTTGGGAAAAATAATGATGGAAATCTAAGGGCTTTTATTATGAGGCATAAGAAGGAGCAGCTTTTCCGAATCTAGTGAATTTGGAAACTTGAAAAGAATAACGAATACTTTGTGAAAGCCTCGGTCAATGAATACGATTTCATTGTTAGTGTGTTAGTTTGATTACATTGTGAGAACTTAGATATTGTTGAAGCTAAACTAAATTGCTGCTGCATAGTTTGCATTGCTACTAAAGTTTGCCATGCAACGGTGTTATACCCTAAGACCGTATTATACGCAATCTCGTATGGTAATTTTAGTATATAGTTCACTCAGTTTTAAGATTGTAATCAAAATAGCCTTTAAAACGGTCAACAACTTATCTTGCAACTTGATATCACAACGAAATTACACAATTGAGCCCAAAAATTACCCACCATTCCCCAGCCATTACGGCATAACACGAAGCAACTCTACACTTGATACTCATGTTACCTACCAACTTCGACGTAATTTTCCGGGCAAACCAAATACATCCTATACAAATAACGACTATGCAATTACACCGAGTATTCGACATTTAGTTGATGAAGGCTTACAATGGTCACAGCCTTGGAAGAACAGTCAGAATTCTTACCCCAATTATACAGTAACAGTTACTGTGTTAAACTATAAAATCCATAATGTTGCCGAATCCGTGTTTGCAAGAACTCTGTCATGTGATGGCGGAGAATGTGTGTTGAGGACGGAATCTGACCCCTGAGATACAGTTTTACACTAGTTCGGGGGATGGTGCGCATCCAAACCATGCAACTCCGTTGTCAGTAGCATTGTTTTTGCTTGTAACTTCATTATGTTTAGTATATTAATAAAAAAAATATGCGGTTGTCTGGAAGAAATCGCTCTCTGCGATAATACTGCCGATTGTAGGACTTAAACTGTAGGTTTATATTAAGTGTATATCTTACATTGTGTCCTCAATAATGTTTTTTTAAATTTCAATGTTTCGGGGTTCATACGACAACGTTAGATAGCATAGAGACAACTACAACGCCACGCTTGGCAGGCGGATTGGTAATCGCAGTATTGGTGTTGAGTACTCAGGCGAATACATCCCTGAGGTGTGATCCTTTTTTTTGCTCTTACAATATCCACGGGAGGAGACGGACAGGTCTATTCTTAGTAGGCCACAGCATGCGTCGCTGCTCAAGAATTTTTATTCCCAAAAGGTAGTTGGTTCTGTGAGCTATATGGGGTGTTGGGTGGGGGGTGTATTGTTATGCCCTGCCCATGCAACCGTGACACCAGTAGACATAGGAAGACATGTGTGGTAGACAGAGAGACGGGTAACTTAATTTTTTATCTCAGGATTTTACAGTTATCTGGCTGCGCCCTCTTAGCTGCATACTGATGTTGTACGGTTCATCCATCTCGCTTTACTACTGATCGCGTGCGTTCATTACAGCAACTATGCCCCCGCAGCTGATATATGGCCCTCATTGTCGCGAACTAACAACAGTCCATTCTACTAACGACCGGCCTCCGACCCCGCACCGTCCGGTCCGGCCCACAAAGAAGCTTACTGCTACATAATGTGTTTCAGTTTTGCAATATAACAACGACATCAATAGTGCTGGAAAAATACATCCGAATAATGTTCAACCAAAACTAGACATCTGATTTTAATTTACACAGCACTTTACTTAAAGCAGTTCTGGAAGCAGTCACATTGCTGGAATTAATCATTTATTTTTTAATTAATTAATAAATCATCATTAACACATGAAGTGACAGTTTCAAAAGGCGTTGTAAACTTATAATTTCTCGTAAGAAGGTAGCGCGCTTCTAAACTAAATAAAACAATTAAAGCATTTTAATTAGCAGTGGCATTAGCATACATACGAGCTGACAAAAATAACACAGTCATAATTCATTATTTTTATGACGCTCACACAATTAACACCTTGCACAAACTAACAATAAAATCAGAAAATCCCTGGAACGCAATAAAGGCGCCTAAATTGCTCCCTAGGATTATGAAACAATACCGTCCCATAAATAACCTGTTTCATTATAGCATCGATAGAAATGGTAACAATAGCTAATAGCCCAGGGGAATGATAATAACCTGGGGCAAGCCCGGGGTCAGGGGAATGACATGATAATCAAATTCCCTGCACATCTGCGATGCAACAAAAGTGAATAGTATATTATAAAAAAAAATACGCACGGATGCCCATGATAAACGATACAGAAGGGCGCTAGATAGGACTGTAACAAGGAAACATACACTGGAAAAAAAACACAGCTTTCGAACATGGCTACAATTTACGGTTGTATAGGAGCGGTGTAGACACAAAAGATCGGGCCATGTGTCAAACAAACACAGCATTGGAGCCGTTCTAGGCACAGCACAACAAGCCGTGTGCAAAACAAAACCTGTAGGGTTTAGAACCACAAAATACTACGCTGCCTTTAGGTACTTTGTGCTAGAAACCATAGGATATTGAATCATGTATGCAATACATGTTTGCAAATAAATGTTTGTTTAGGTATAATCATCATCAGCTTGTAGAAGCCCACTGCTGGGCATAGACCTCCCCCTTAGAATATGACCAACGGTCTTGAGCCGCATCTATCCACCATGATAAGATGATATTTTTTTGACCTTATTTTACTCACACCTCTAAAACCCTGAAAAATATATTCATTGACATCAATATCAGTGTAGTAACAGTATACGGATTCCTCTCCCCCTCTGAGAAGGTAATAAAGTAATCAAGTCAGATAAACGACGCGCTAAGACGCGTGAGGCCTAGGAATGTGTTAGGTATAATGTCAGTTCTCTACCACTAAAATCTTGGCATAGAAAAAAGATACCAAATAAGTTAGTTTGTTGAAAAATGCTTTTTAAAACAATCTTTTATGAAATTAGTTATCGGAACCGTGAGCTAATCAAAATGATTCCAACAATCATCCAGAAGTTCCGTTGTACACCTTTCGTCTCCATCATCAAATCAGCTCCTTGTCACCATAATATTGTATTGTTATTGAAACTTTACAGGTATGCAAAATTTCAGCTCAGTCGGTTGGGTGGAACTGGTTTATTTGATTTTTCGTTTTTCGTTTCTTTTTAACACAAAGTTAAGTGATGCATTTAAAAATACTGTTATGTACAGTATTTTTTAACAATGTTTCTGTTAAAATAATGAGTTCTTAGGAGACTCAAAAAACATCTTATAAACTTGAATTATTTACGTGAGTAAAACAAAAATAAGTTAGATATTTCTTTCTCCTTTCTTTCTTTAACCTATACAAAAAACTGAAATAACTTTTTACCAGATACGTAGGTATTATATATTATACTATTTAGGAACGAATTTTCAAACTTACAGTCTAAACATTCTTCACAAAAATCACAAAGAAAAGTAAGTAACAAATATTGTGTCGAACTTTTTGACTTGAGAAAAAGTTACAACCTGAATAAAATTTCTAATATTTTGTGCCGCTTATGACTCAACTTTTGCTTTTCAGTGATCATTTAATAGTGACCTTTTACTTCATCATCATCATCGGCAGCCATTAGACTTCCACTGCTGGACGAGGCCTCCCCCATAGAATGCTATGGGGGGGGGGGTATCTTTTACTTGCGTTGGTATAAGTCAGTATAAGTCAGTATGTGGTAACACTCAATTGCAAAGATACTGCTAGAAATATAACTGAGAACACTTGCTTAGTAACACGCCTAAAAATATTTTCTGAAATACTAGTTTTTTTTATGGCAAAACACCGCTGAGGTAAGTATTGACACGTCAGTCACGGACATGTCCACGCCCGCGGCAGTATGCACGCCAGCATAGAAACTAGTTAGGTAGGTACTTCAGAAAACATGAATATATCTGAGGTCAGGTGGTCACAGTATATTTTTAGCATAACTCTATATTACATTTAATTTTGTATAAACCCTAAAAGGTTATTTTTAAATTAAATGTCACTAGGTCACCTAGGTTTCTATTCAACTATCACGCTTTAGAAATTTTATCAATCATGATCCTACAAATGATCTTCCGTAAGTATGATAACATTGTGACAATAAACCTTGATACATTATGGCCGCGACTGTCGATTAAAGTTATCCCTATTTATAACTTAACGCATTCTGGCAGCTATGCTTTTTAAAAAACGATAAAATCTTTCTAAAGCTGTGCAGCAACACTATTTTTAGTTTCCCTATTTAGGGAATTTACGACAATTTGGCTTAAAAATGGGAAATTTAAAAAACTCGTTAAGTTCATTTAGCCCCTGCTAACAGCAATATCCGCGTCTCTTAGTTGCCACATGTAAAAATACTCCAAAAATAGCCATTTGCAACAACAGCACTGCGAACACAATAATACAAGGGTGCTGTCGACTTTATATGGGTGCATTTTAAAATAGGGATGTGATTTTGCCTCTGCACAAGTATATCGATAAAATTTTGGGAAATAACCCTGCCTTATGGCGCGTATTTATGTATGTTGCACATACATACATACATAGATACGCCTAATTTGCCCTGAAGGAATAGGGGTAGAGGTAGGGGTAGGGGGAAGGGATGGAAGGGGTAGGGGCGTCTCTTAGTAATTAGGGTAAATTAACACAACATTTAAAAATACAAATGAAACTTTTGAGCTACCAAAAGGCGGTTGCAAACGACAAAAAAAAGTTTAAGCCATAAATCCAATTAGATCTTAAATGGATTTTATCTAAATTTATATTAATACAGTCTCAATGCCTTTTTTCACCGTGTCGTACTTTTTAATACACTACCACAAAGTAAGAAAAGCGGCGCGCCCGCTATACTTACTTTGTGGTATAAACTTTACCTTGCTCAGTACGGTAATGTATAAATCATTCACCATCAAAAACTCACCATTTATTCAAAGATTTGTGTAATCTGTACAATATACCTACTTATACCTATCTACCTCTGCACAGGCAGGTCCTATCGTAAAATTTCATAGCGTCATCGTAGCACTGAAAACCAACGCTGCAGTAGTCATAATATATATCTATGTAATGTATTGTATTTTAAGTATATCAGTTATCTAGTACCCATAACACAAGCTCTGCTTAGCTTAGGGCTAGATAATGTTGTGTGAAATGTCAAGCATTTATTTATGTATATATTATTATATTCGTAGGTACCAGTAAATTAAACTCGATAAAAGTGCAAGCTAATATCATATCACTATCACTACGGACTGTCGCGTGCTACCCGGGGGAGACGCGAAATGTGCAAACAATTAGAAGGAGCTCTTTTTTGTGCTCC
Organism: Epirrita christyi; assembly: GCA_951392215.1. Taxonomy (NCBI): domain Eukaryota; kingdom Metazoa; phylum Arthropoda; class Insecta; order Lepidoptera; family Geometridae; genus Epirrita; species Epirrita christyi. Next base: position 5,507,743 of record OX595849.1, on the reverse strand, counting down.
CAAGGGGTGGCCCACAATGGCACTTTATGTCAACGACAGCTCGCCTATATTTGAACGCCGCAGATTCTATCCTCCACACATCTGTTACTTTCACACCGTCGATAAATTACAGTTTAATCATCGAACACTCGAGATAACAGATTATTTGTATTACTTACTTGTTCATACAATAATGTAATAGGTTTTTTATAAAGGGTGACGGCCGTAAATCTACCTACTCGATAGATTCTCTTGATAACACTCCTTTGTAAACGTAGGAGCATGAAGTCCCATTTTTCTCTTAAATACATAAGCACTGGCAATCGGAAAACTCGGCGCGGGATCCACTCACTGCGTGAACCTATTCGATCTCATGCATTTAAATTCAGAATTAGTGAAAAGCCTTGCCCGCAGACCGACTTTTTGCCGAAGGTAAGCAAGCTCCTCGGATTTCTCTCTAATGCCGCTTTCATTGAAAACGTGATTGATTTAATAGACTTTTGTAAACGATAAATAAACATTTTCAAAGGTAAAAATCACCTTAATAAACTCGAAAATCCCGAATTAAAGTATCGCCTGGTTTGGCTGGAGTTTTTTTGTTATTTTGTTTTATTCTTTTTGTTTGAGGGCGGACTCGGGTAACAATCAGCACACCTTTCCGCTTCACAAAGGGCGCGGTGTGACAACATAAATAATCTATCCGAAGACAAGTCGACCCATCTCTGCAGGCAGAAAAATGTATCTAGGACATAAAAGGATGGGGGCTCGGTTCGTTACGTTTTGTCGGTCCCTAGGGCGCCACTCGCCGTGCGGCTAGTCGACTCTGCTTGAACATGAATGTTTTATACTTGTGTCACAATTCAGATTTGTATCCACTACTCGTGTCTGTTTACGGCCGACTGTTGTCCCACGTTGGGCGATAAAGGGGTGTGTTTATTGTTTTTCGTATTCCCATTTTAAGGTTCCGCGCACTTTGCTATGATAGTTACGATCTGAAATTCCGCTCGTTGCGTAACAAAGACTTTTCTGTAAATATGTACGTTCTCATTTCGTTGGACATAAAAGTTTTGGTATTATAATAAGAGTGAATTAATTCAAAGTGATTTTAGTGAGAGGCCCTAAATAAACTAGTAATCTGCAAAATCCTTTGCTAAATAAATCACTTTAATTAACGCTTATTTGGGTAATTTAGATACAGGTTTGGTTTCAGAAGACCCTAATGAAAGGTCACCTTAAATTTACCTCTACCTTACCTTCTTAAGTAGGCATTGAACATACCTACTCCTGAGTAATTTAATTAACTCTTTCATTCACACTGTTTTCGAAAATTTTAACAATTTTTTATTTCAGTTTGCTATATCTCAGAATTTGGATGAAAGGTTAATTAGTATGCATATTATTATTATATTAACAAATTATGTAAACAATAGTGAGAAAACTCTTTTTAGGGTTAAGCTCGCCCTTTTACATGTTCTTTCACTCTGTCTTGTCTTCATTATTATGTATATGTGTGTACAATTAAGAATAAAGGAATAGTGTCTTCGGAGATTGGTCAATAGTTAGTTACTGTTCTCTTGTTTTTATTCGCTCTTAATTTTGAGCCGTCATCGTAGTCTCAGCCAGAATGGGTCTCCTCCAACTCCTCTAATGGATGTCGTAAAAGGCGACTAAGGCGCCAGAGGAAGGGCATCAAAGCGTGGTGATTATAGCAAATTCCTCCATTGCGCGTTATGCATGCTATGGGGGGAGGCCCCTATAGCATTGGATATCTACCGGCTGAGGAAGAAGACAAAAATTGATAAAATATTTTTGTCAGAATTAAATTACAAATCTTATTTCAAGTTGGTATTTGATGAAGAAAAATCAACTCGGTGACTTAGTACTGAGTATTCCCACAGAATAAAGACAGATTACCGAGAATACATTCAGACCCGTTTCGTTCATCTCGTGGTATTTTCCCTTATTTTCGGCAGACACAAGTTTGTATGAATAACGCAGAACATTCTGCGGTCGTCAAACCTGCGACATTTGCGATATGGGGAAAACAGCGACCTTTTATTTTTCTGCCAACACGGTGGCTTGGCTCATAAAACAATGTTGGTAGTTATGTAACTGTTCAATAAAGCGAGGTTGCCATTACGGTATGTTCACATTGGCTCAGTTCTAAGTTAACTTGAAATACATTCTTGATACAATAGTGAACAAACGACTGACCGGTTCTATAACGAATATTTATTTACAGAAATACTGTCACAAATATATAGGTACAAAATGAATAAATACAAATGAAACAGTTGAGCTTTCTAAAGACTGTGAGGTAGGATTGCTTCGGTTTAAAGAAGTTTATTATCACTCATAAAAAACTTAACAGTTCACTTAAAAGGAGCTAAATTTAATTAAGTAAGTACATATATAAAAATGATATGGTTAGTAGTTTTATACTCGATTAGGTAACTATATTGTATAAAAGTAGGCAAGTAGCATTGACATATATTATTTAAATATATTAATGGCAAGTAGACAACGCCGAAGACGCTTCAACGTCGAAGCCGAATAATTTGATTATTGGTGCCTTATGCCGCGAATGCACATGCAAGTGGCACGCATTATTGAGATGATATTTATAATGACTTATAGTTAAAACTTCTAAGGTCAATCAGGTCAAATGTTGTGGGGGGAGGGGGGTTGGTGTGACGAGAGTGAGTAAGTCCAAATTTAGTTGAAATATAAAATGCACAATAATATGTAGACTGCCTAAAAAGGAGGACTGTACCTACAGATTCATTATAAAACAACGTTTTAGCGAGTACCGCGTACATCCGTGACTAGATTCTAGTAACTTGCCCCATCTAAACGGCCTTCATATTGGAGGAAGATTAGAGGTAAATATCGGCAAGAAAAATAATAATTGATTCTACCCATATTTCATATGTGGCAGTTTCGTGTAGCCAGGATAACAGAGATTCGTTGGTAAAAACAAAGGCTGAGATCTCATTATTTCATACACACTACTTATATAGTTTGACACTCATATTATTTTATGAGTTAAAAGTAATTTTTTTGTTCAATCGTGTGAAAAAAGTAAAATCAGTGGCAATTTTGCTCACTCAGAAACTTTGTAACAGAGTAGGTTTTTAATTTTCTCCCATTAGTGTGATTAGATATGGCCGTGATTGTCTCGGCCTAAGAATAGAACTCCTCCAATTTCTTATGAAGATGTTGTAAAAAAATACTAAGGGATTACGCCAGGGGATAGATAGCAGCATCCATCTGAGTAACTAACACCAATAATTCGATCACCAAGCGTAGTGATTATGGCAAATCCCACCGGCTGATGAAAAATAGGAAGAGAGATGAAAATTAATATTTTTAACTCGGATGTAAAACATCAATTACACCTTCCGGCTATGAGAGACTGCGCTCGCTCACGTGCAATTGAATGTTTACATCTATTGGTTAGCAATATTGTTATTCTTGTCCTATCAAACCACAAAATGGATTAGAATGGGGTATTCACTATTTAGCTTAGATAGATAGCTTGGTTTTTCGGCAAGGTTTTATGGTATATTTCATAATTTTTTCATTTGCTCGCGTTCCGCCCGCGCGAAATCTCTATTGGCTCGGCCCGCGTGAAACCTTTAATGAATTTTGTACTACTTAGTAGAATGCTTGGACAAAGACACAAGCGAGTATAATATATGATATTAATTTTAAATTTAGCAGCATGCATCATTAGTTTTTAAATCACTTTAGAGATAATAAAAACCGAATTGAGAACCTCCTCTTTCTTGTGAAATCGGTTAAAAAGAGCATTTACCTACAAAAAATCATAACTTGTTTCACGAAACTTTTGCAACCTTACAATTTTGTTCAAGAAGTACCAATCTTGTACTTGCGAACTTGCATTTTTCGCTTACCTACTATTTTTATTTTTACAAGAAATAGTTCCACCTCGTCTGAACGTTCGGTCTCATGTGAAAAGCTAAAATGTTTCTATTTAAAGGCGTTTCCAGACACAACACATCACAGCACATAAGAAAAATATTGTAGTGTACAATAGTGGCATCATCATCATCAGACGAACTACTACTAGACGAGTTACTGACGAATGTGAGTACTTTTGAAATGACAAAAGATAAATACATTTTATTATTATCAACAGCCTTAAACACCTTGGAAGACATCCTCTGATCTATCGTCAGTCATCAGCCTGTTATAATTCCATTGCTGGACACAAGCCTCCTCAAAGAAATGAGAAGGTTTGCCAAAAGCAACATCCCCGGCCGGTGTATTGGCAATCGCGATGTTGTCTTTCTCAGGTAGATGTTGCTGCTCAACCCCCGTTGTAATTACTTAGGCGATATCCACGGGAGGAGATGGAGTGGTTCTATTCTTTGGTCGGACCTCCACGGCTACCGGCTACCTTCAAGCTAAACGATACCAAAATATTTTTCCCGACGTTGTTGTCTGTGGTTGCGTGTGGTCGATAATGGTCACACGTTGCGAATGCCGTCATGGACTGTATAGAGTGATCAACTTGGATAATTTCAGAGTTTTCAGACAAACTTCGCCAAACCATTTTTTGTTGTTAAAAGTGATGTATCTGGCGAGGCCCTAAGAGGATTCTGTCTAAGAATCCGAGTAATTTCGTCTGAGAGCAGACGATTCTCGTGAAAGATATTATTCGTCCCGAAACTGCTTGAAACAACATCTCGTGAACTTTGTAGTCTGAACTTACTGTTTACAATATGCATTGCACTGGCATTTCATTCAAATTGAATCATGACTTTCCTACATAACTATGCACATATCAAAACTAAGCATAAATTGTGTTTTGTAGTCACCACTCGAGAACCTGTATTTTCTAAAGAGTTTTTATACTATGTACCAGGTCGTACCTATACCTACTCATGGTTTTTTCTAATGCTTGTCGTTTCTGCGAGCTATACCAGACATACCCATTGACACTTCAACTTGAGTTTCACTACGTGATAGATCCGAAATAAGGAAACCCTGTAGAAGAACCAAGATCAACTAAGTTGAAGTGGCAATGGGCAGGTCATATATCTCGCAGAACTGACAACCGTTGGGCAATAAAGGTTCTCGAGTGGCGACCACAAACCGGATGATGCAGTCGAGGAAGGCCCTCCTCTCGATGGACTAAAGACATTATAAAGGTCGCAGGAAGATGTTGGATGGAGGCGGTACAAGACCGTTACTCCTAGCAAGCAATAGCTTTTTGAAGATAGGAATAAATTATCTCTTCGAATTCTATATTCTATATTAAAATCACATGCAGGATAATGTATCTGCCTTCCTATCATCAAGATCACCCAAATCACCCATATCATCCAACTCACACACTCATACTCACACCCCCACACACATCCACATACACTCACACCCTCCACTCACACACACATCATATTTTATGGACTCAAATTTTAATCACTCAGTCAACAATCATATTTTATTTTAAATTAATTACTACAATTTTAGATCTTGAATTTGTTTTATTCTAAATTTTAATTTTAAATGGCAATCAATTGTTTTTTTTTTATAATATGTTTGTTTATTTATACTGTCTACTTGATTCACTAGTTTTGAACAATATTGTAAAGGGAGAGAGCGCTGGCTTCTGAGACACAGGTTTATTCCTACTTCAGAAGTCAGATGTTTCTCACTCAGAGTCCTTTTGTTAGAATTTTTTTGCTTGTTCCTTATATCAACCTATATGTATCTTTAACTCTAAGAACGCATTGTGCTAAACGTAAATAAATTAATAAACATATTGATATTATATTTTCCTAATCAATTAACTCACGGTTATGTGTGAATTACACTGAATGAACATGTATTATATTAGCTGGGTACTATTCCAATAAAAACGCCTTACCACCAAGTTTCTAGAGCGTTCAATTTACTTCTAAAGAGACTTACCGTACCTACCGTGTTCGCTAAACTTTGCACCAGACTGGAGGGATTTCATCGCACTAAAGCACTATCGACTCCCTTGAGCCATAAATCCAAGTCAATGTAACATAAAGTGGTGTGACACGTACGTACAAGTATAACATTGAATAAACGCGGATTTACCTTTCGTGCTCTCGACGACGCAGTCTATCCTCCAGAGAAGAACAGCCGCGTACAGTGTAAGCAACATCTTGCTGCCGCGAAAGCAGAATAACTCACATTTATGGGCCATACTCATATCTACCCGAATTGTCGGCAATGCCGTCTTTTATAAGCGGAACTGGCAACATCACAACACTTTGTTGTTCCAGATGGCTGCTTCCGACACTAAGCGATATGCGACATTATCACGCCAAATTTTTTATTGCGATTTTATTCTGTACAATGAATGCGGCGGCGATAATTCATTGACACGGCTGCTTGTTTTACCTGGAACAGAGATAATAATATTTTTTGAACAATCCTCGCCAACACTTTTCGGGACTTTGTTTCAAAAACAGCTGTTATCCGAAATTATACTTTTTGAGAATATTATTGAATCTATATATCTGTAATAATTAATGAATTACATAGTAGGAATATTAAAGTAAGTTAAGCCATCAGTTTTCTCATTAGAACTATAGGTAATGCTACCGCTACTAGTCTGAGAAAGGCCCTAGCAGTAGTCATCATCATCATCATCAGCCTGTGTAAGTCCAGCCCAATGGACATAGGTCTCTCCATAGAATGCCACGACAAAAGGTCTTGAGCCGCCATTATCTATTGACTTCCTGCTACTTTTAAATCTCTTTTTAATCTATCGAGAAAGGCAGAACGAGATAAATTATTTCAGTGGTATTATTATGGACTCTGTGCAAACGAATGGCATCGTTTCTGTTAAGTTTATTTCTGTCCACCCAAAGGTTGCCTGGGAGAAATTACTTTCAACGATAAGGCTGCCCATTGTACTGTGCTAACTATGTATATTCTTTTTTTTGTTATAATTTATTTTAGTGTATATAATAAAGTGCTCATCTATCATCTTTTATTAAATTTTGTTGTGAATAAATCATAATTCAGGTAGGTATTGTTATAACTGTGAGTTTGTATTTATAAACAGGCAAGTAAACAGAAGAAAAACGATTTTTAACCTACATTTAAAATCAATCTATAGATCAAAAACGAAGTTCAGGTAACCGACCGCCGGCGAACGTTACCTCGTTGGGTAGCAAAACTCATTGTCTGACCGTGGTAGACTCCAGCCCTTTGGTCATTCGTCTCATCTACCAGCCTCTTGGATAACTCCTTGAAAAGGATCCACGCATGGACCAGGTTTCTACCGTAAAAGACGAAAAATTATTGTCAGTTGTTGACACGATAAATAACGTTAATATTATATTTTTTATTTCAATGAGAGATCATTTAAGTAATTGAAATGCACTACGTATAAGTCATGCATGAATAAGTAGGTATACCTCGAAAACGATAAGTAACAACAATTCCCAAGAAAGGCAAAGGCTTAAGATTTTATAGGCAACTTATTGCCTCTATAAAAACATTTTCTTTTACTTGTTCGTTGATCCGTGGTCTCAGGAATCTCGGCTTTCAGCCGTCATTTATGGTGGAATCCCATTACGGGAATGGCACTCCACTTGCGTGAACAATTTCATTTTATTCTTACTGCAACCATGTTTTGGATGCCTATTTCCTGGAGATGACATTAGGCCAATTACTTAGAGAGTTTGTGCAAAATAATCTTATGAAGCTATGTTAGCTAAGTGGGAGCCACCCCTCTTCTGATACTGAGGCCGTAACTCCAGTCAGAAGTCGCGTGTATATACGCTTTTTCAAATTGAAATACAGACGAGTGCGAGTGGGAAGAAATGTCCCATTAGTTCCTTTTAAGGAACTGCCAAAAGGAACTACTGGGAATAAATCAAAAAAAAATAAAAACAAAGAGGTCTGTGTTTTAGCAGGGAATGTGTTAACTACCTAAAAAGACACTTCTCTTTTGCTATGGAATAACGAGGACTTAACGAACAGTTAGAAATCTAATTGAAATATCTTGAATCATCATCTTTTTATTCAAAGGATTCGTTTAGATTATAATTTTCATCCTTATTCCTTCTAGAAGTAGGGCATATAATTCAATGATTGAATGCCTGGATACTGGTATCTAGTCGACTGCGGTCGTAAGTGGCAATCGTTCGCTGTCTCGTTGTGAATAGAAGGAATGAAACATAGCGATGTTATGGCAAAAATATACTGTCTTTCGAGAATAGAGGCCTTTGCTGATTGTAAGAGGACAAGTGATTAAGATCTTGACTCCAAATTGCAGCGCCCTAACGGGGTGCATGTACTACCCTGACTCACAATAGAAATAAGACCTATTACTAACAATATTGTACGTACATTTGAGCAATAAATAAATACAAATACAACATAGGCAACTATCTAATTTTACTATCATCATCAAACGAGTAGTGTGACGACCCCTAAAATGTGTAAGGAACACATACCAGACTCACACGCACCTCTATATCTTCCGATCTCGATTCAAATAGAAGAAAAGGATATTTGTGTCATCACATCGTTTTAATCCTAACAAAACAAATATGATGGATGCACATGTTCTGAGAATAAATATTTATACCCACTAATGGTTTTGTGTGATGAATTTGTAAAAGGAGCAGAATTTCACGTTTGAAATTTTTAAGCTAGCTGTTTATTATTGTTTTTTCGTAAAGAAAAATACCTACTAAGTAGTCCTATATCACTAATATATTCTTCTATGGGTGATCCTGTATTTAATACTGGCCGGAAAAAAGAGCCGATTATTGGAGAAAGAACTTGTGTAGAAAATTATCTTGCAACTGTTATTTCTTATATTTTATTATATAAATATGTATTGTAACTATCTATTTAAGAACGATCTATAGTAATACCATATTCTAAGCATTTTAAAATCACCTAGCTCTACCAGATAATTATATTAATTAGATAATCACACTATCTAATTATTGAACGAACTATAGTATTTTAAAATCACCTATAGATAATTGCTCTTTCAGATAATTATATTGTACCGTATACATAGCAATGTTACGTAGTAGTTGTTTTTATTTTGACAACCTGACAGGTGATTATGAGTTCCCGTTATATCCTTTAAAACACAATAGTGATATCTAGTAATAGTGATCAATAAGAGTGAGTAGATTTTCATTTAAAACTACTTGAAACTGGCAAATGTACAAGCCATGCGACGCCAGATACTAAATAGTAGATTGATTATGCACTAAGGGAATAAAGCAGTGTCTTATGTCGCGGGCGGCATATTGAACCCTGAGCGTAACGAGGGACTCTAAAGTTAACTCCCGAGTGTAGCGAGGGAGTTATATAGAGTCCTGAGTGAAGCGAGGGGTTCAAGCTGCCCAAGACGAAGGCAGGCTTTATTCCAGAGGAGCATACTCTACTTTTCACACCTACTGCGAGACAATAAAAAGCCAGGGCTCCATAAAATAAGTATCGTCTGTTTTGATGAACTCTGGAGTAGAATCATTATCGCTCGACATTTTTTGTTAACACTAATATTGCCATATATGTATAATATGACATATACTATAATTACTTGAATATTGCAATAAATTTCACTGAAAGTTTCACATTCTTTAAAACCGCGCTTATTTCTTTTTTTTTTGAGTTCTGCTTTTGGTGGCCAGTTCTATTTTTTAACAAACCTCTTTACAATGCTATGCGGCCATTTTTTTACTTAGAGTTTTCCACGAGTTTCCACACGAATTTGACGTTCCAAATTCAAATCACTTTATTCCCTAGGGAGTTTCATACAACTTTATATCCCTAGAGAGATAATGCGTTGCTTTACGTTGAGGTAGCATGATAATGTAATTGGACATTGTCGAGCAGGTGGTGTGAAAAAATATTTTCAGTGCTGAGCTGACGTACAAATGTCACACAACACACCACTATTGTGTTTCGGTGTAGCTTAACATTAAGGAAATAAAACGAGACGCTGCGTTCCCAAGGGAGTTATTCTGGTGCTGGCTGGATATTCTTAGATAATTAACTCTTTATGTCTAGGGACATCTGTTTACAGCGAGCTACTAAATTGAAGCCGGCTGCATGGTTCAGATACTTTTGTGATGGATAAAGGTATGTGAAACAAGACATCGTTTGAAAATAGTTGCTACATTGAAATAGATAGATAGATTTAACTTTTTATTGCGCAAAACAACAGTTCTAACACAAAGAACAACTTGACGAAATAACAAAAACAAAAGAAATGCACATCAATGAACTTCCTTGAGTTCTCTTGTTTGGTTTTTTAACTCCAGCATCCAAGCATTTATAATAATACAAGTGGTCGTCCGCTGTTTCATCCGAGTTTTTCTGCGAGAAAACTGAGTTTTGGGATAAAAGTATTCTCTATTTTAATCCAGCCTTGACATGGTCATAATTTGTGATGGAGATGTACCAGAGCCGGATTCAGGGGACGATTCGACTGTCCTTCCAGAGCTTGGAAACCAATTAGAGCAACTGACTTCAAGTCATACACTCTCCAGGTTCAGTCGAAGTACATGGATGAGAGGTTTGATCCCGATTCCTGGCCAGCTGGCTAGCGTAGGTAAACAACGACGCTATAGGGAAGCGGTATTGAAACAAAATTACTCAAATTATGTAAAGTGATAGGTTTTAAGTATAAAACATGTATTTTATTCTATAAGGTGTATATTGCTATGTGCTTATTGTTTAAGTATAATAATTAATGCACATTTCCCATGTAGCCTGAAATATATATTATTATTTAATATATCTGTGAGAGAACAATTTAGGGCCAAATAAATCTGACTCCATTCATCTGTTTGAGAGCCTTTACACGATAGAAGAAGATCAATTTAATTTGGACTAAAAAGCGAGCCATTAGAGATGTTAATTAGTATCGGAGGGGCATCCCCTCGCTATTAAATATTACAAAACTTGATTCCCGAGGATAATAATTGACTCCTGTTCCTTCACCAACCGTTTTAAAATACTCGTTTATTTACAAGGCTGTTTTAGGTTCCGTATCTAAAAGGTAAGAAGATCTCTTTAGTGAAAGTTTGGCGTCTTTCAATGTCTATTTCGACAGCAGAGCTTATCATCATCACCAGCTTGTTTACTTCCACTGCTGGATGAGGCCTACCTCATTGAATACAATGGCGGGATTTGCCATAATCACCATGCATAGCAGGCGGATTGGTGATCGTAGTTTGGTGTAAAGTGTGGATGCTGCCCATCCCTTGGAGTAATCCCTTTTAAGCTTTTACTACATCCACTGGAGGAGACGGAGGGGTCTATTCTTAGGGACCACGGGCCGAAACGGCACGGAACAACTATATTATAGCATAGTTGATCAATACGGAGCAGAGAGAAACTTGAATGTAATGTAAATTTATTTTGATCGTTATAGTTACAAGTTTATACATGTAACTCAGCAATAAAATATACTTTGACTTTGATTATTCTGATCACGACCGTAATTTTTGTTTGATTGAATAAGAAAATTTTCAGGACATTTCGTCGTAAAATATATTTTGTACAAAAACATAACTAATGAAATGATGGACTGACAGATGGCCTTTACTGTCGATGTTAGTAATTTGATTTGATGTAAAAACGTCTATAAATTCAGTTCGATTTGGAAACAATTTGATTCAACGTTATTATCACGATTTTCTTGAAGCGATAAATTTGTGATTAATAGGAAATTACCGACTAAATTCATAAAGGTTTTTAAGATTCTAGTAAGTTAACAATTGAAGTAACAGCATAGCAGCTGTGTGCTTAAAATATATTTAACAGGCGGTCTACCGCGTGAACGCGTGAAGCTAGGACGGCAGGTGTCCATGGAAAGCCCTTTATTATTTCTAATAAGACTTTGAAAATAACCAAAGTGATATTGGCTTTAGCAACAAAAATCTAAATTAAATGCCTGCAAAGATGCAAAGAAATCGGAGAACAACGTTTCACGTGAAATCAGGGTAAATTGCACAAAATGCCAAAGTTTAGTAAATCTTATGTATAAGAACGGCAAAGCATCGGCAAAGCGGTACAATTTGACAAATTGTCTAATAATTATAAATATGTCAACATATTATGAATATTTCGCTTCTGACAGGCAGAAGTTTTAATAAAATTATTTTTAAATATCAAATCGTTTTTTCAGCAAATTGACAAATTGACACCTGTCGCGGTAGTTTTATGACAATGGACCTGCTGGCCTAGACAAACGGTATTGGCTTCTAAGCGATTCTATTTCTACAGTCGTAATACAATACAAAAGACCACGTGACGTATCGATAGTTTACGTCAATCTCATACATTTTGGACTTTTCTACTAGCGTCATCGCTATTAGAATGTTACTTTGTCTAAGGTCTGGTCTAGTTGTTTTGAAATACTTGCTCCTAGCGATTACCAAAAGTTGGATCTCAATTTATTCATCAAAGTTTCCTCCGTTCAATTTAATATTGGTTTTGTTTACAAATAGAACAAACAATTTAAAAGGGTTCTACGACAAAGATATTCGGCTCTCTTTAATATTCCAGAGTTGGGCTTGACTACAAATCATGATATTTATATCAATGCTCCTTTGAGAGAAATGAGACCCTTTACCTGCTAAGAAAGGACCGTAATGCCTTTGGTCTGACTATTGCGAAACTAAGAAGGGTTAGGTAAGGATCTACTTAAGGTAAGCTTACCAACTCAAGTGTTTCATAATTTTCATCGTATAAGTAAGTACAGAAAGGTTATTCAAATAACCGTACTATATTGTTAAGTACCGGTATCCACCTGAGTACTTAACACCAAAATGCGACACCAAATCCACCTGCTAAGCATGGTGATTATGGTTAATCCCTGCATAGCATTCAATGGGGGACGCCTTGTCCAGCAGTGGACGTAAATAGGCCGGTGATTATGATGATGATATTAAGCATTCCATCATATTTTCTGGCTGATGATGATGATGCAATAGCATACACTGTCCATAGAGAACCTACGAATATCCGTTTCACAATGTGTTTAATCAATAACCATGTAACATTAAACCAAAACTGCATTGCGCTCGTCGAACAATTCAACCGCAAAACCAATGATAAAATATAGATTTTAATTTTTAAATGAGGTCACACGAGACATGTCGGTAATTGCACCAATTCCCAGACCTGGGCCTGGTGGTAATTGAATTTTAAATACATTTTCATTTTAATTGCTGCCATTGATTTTGGTAATAAGTTTGTATTGTCATCTTTCGCGTCATCTATGTACATTATAATCAACGTTGCTATGAAAGAGTTTGAGTAAAATTAGTTCAGGGAAGAACCACCATCATCATCCTATGATTTGACGATCTCTGTGGCGCGGCGGGTGAAGGTTCGGCTGCGACGCAGGAGGTTGTGGGTTCGATTCCCGCCTCGGAACAAATATTTGTACGATCTACAGATATTTGTTCAGGGTGTTCTGGGTATTTTCTATGTATAATAAAAAATATCTATCTATGTAATGTATTGTATTAAGTACTTATATCAGTTATCTAGTACCCATAACACAAGCTCTGCTTAGCTTGGGGCTAGATAATGTTGTGTGAACGATTTCCAGCATTATTTATTTATTTATGATAACATATAACGTTATCATCTGGAAGGCTGTTGTATCCCGTTTTATCGCGTCTTTTAAGCGATAAGACCGCCTATTGTACTTTTAATTATAATGTTAAGTTTTGTTTATTTTTTATTAACTTAAGGTGTACCTACAATTAATAATTTTCTATTCTATTATATTCTATTCTTCTTGTCTTCCGCGACCAATACATCGGTCTATCGCTCGGCGGGCCGCTCTACACTATGCTTTCTCAGCCTGTAGTCTAAGTATTGCAGCAACCATCTTATCTAACGATGGTTATGGTTAGTATCAACTATCATCTAAACAGTATGAACTACTATCAACTAATCAACTAATCTGAGGCCATATGGTAGGAAACATAAGTCCGTGTCAATTGCTTGTCAAAACTTAAACAACGGCCTCTATATGTATGCGTGCTCTATATCGAAATGATTAAGAAAACATAACACAACACCCAACAGTATAACATAGTCCTGATCCCATACTATGATTCTCTGTATCGTATCAGGAACTACAAGTACCATGACCCAGACCCGGAAAAAATATATGCAGAGATATAAACATTTGTCTCACGACGGGAATCAAATCCGCACCTCTTGCGTCACACCCAGCTACGCGCCCGCCACGCCACGGAGGTCGCAATGTTTAGTTACTACGTGATACACGGCTGATTTTCGTAATCATTATCGTTACGATGGTTGCTGTACAACCCAGACTAGACCCTCTGTTTTGTGGTCGCCACTCGAGAACATTGGTCACGGTTTTGCGAGCTATGTGCATGGAGAACAATTACTACTAATAAGGACTACGTAATGCTCGTTCGCCACAAACTGAGATCTCGCGAATACACGCGATGTAGACACCTCAAAATTTTCTGTAGGGGATGATAGAACGAGTTAGTATCATTTACCACCTACGAGCATAAAAGAACCATTTGAATTGAACTAACCAATGAAGCGTAAACACTACACACCGAATACAAAAAAAAACATTTCGGTATACACAACTTTCGAATTATAATAAAACCTGATAGTCCTTAGATTTTATTTTAACGTCACTTGTTAATATACGTTCAAATCATGCAACTGAATTTTAAACGTTCCACCCCCAACCGATTGAGCTGAGATTTCGCTTTGTCAAATTCTAATGATAATATAATATTATGGTGACAGCAAACTGATGTGATGATGGAGACGGAAGGTGGACAATGGAACTCGTTGATGGATAATAGTATAGTAATTCTGGATGTTTCTAATTTCATCATTAACAGACATGTAGAGAGCATTTCTCGATATCAAGAAATACTCACAATGTAGCAATATAAAGTCACGTTTGTGTCCCAAAAATCTAATAAACAACAAATCTTATACATTCATATAAAAATAAAACCGTTTTTATCTTCTCGACGGGGCAAATTGGATTTAGATTTTTATGTGGAACAAAAATATTTTGCTCTCCGAAATACGCTAATTCCGTTTTATTCTTTGTCCTGAATAGTTGGGTTTTTAAGCTCTAAGGATTATCTTTTGTTTTGAAAGATCATTGTTATTTCCTATTTAATCCATTAAAAAGAAACAAGAGATACATACATACAGAAACACACGCCTTCAAAACTACACTAGTTCTACACCAACAACACCGGTCTCAAACGAAGGCTCTTTTCTGAGCCACATAAAAGAACCAGTTAGAGGAGAAAATGTATGACTAAAGATTTACTTCTCTTCAAGCCTCCGTGAGAGAATTGAAAAGCAAACTTTTGAACGGCGTGGCTGTTTTCAATCGTTAGTCAAAGTACTCTTTACTTCACTACGCAACGGAGGATTCTAAGTTTATCAGTCTATAAACATTTTAAAAGTTGTCTGGAAGAACTCTCTTTCAGCGATAAGGCCATCCATTGTACTTCTAGTTTAGATAAATCGTATTATCTATTCCTGGTAAACAATAAAGTGTATATCTATGTTTGTATGTTTGTTTCTTTGTGTCACTCTAGATACGCGTATTCTAATTTGATTATTTTTGCACCAGTAGATTAATCTCAAGATTAATCTCAAAACTAAGGTAGCTAGACGACATAATTGCATTTAATGTTACATTGTTTTTTTTTATAAATGCCTGAACTAGCATTTGGTCAACCTAACGTTAAGCCCATTAAACCGTTAACGTTAAACCTTAGCCCAAAATGCTATACCTCTTGGGCCGCCTTAGCCGCGGCTTACGTGACAAATCCAATCCAATTTAAAAACTCAAAATTATATCATAAAACTATTCAATATATAAATAAAATTTCCAATAACGTACATAAAGTTAATAAATTCATGAAACTTGCAGTTTGGTTAAAATTTTCCAATAATCCAACTTTAGCGAGCTAAATTACCTGCAGCCTGTAAGCTTCCCGAAGCTTAGTATAACATAAATATATATAATATATAACATAAAGCTTAGTATAGCGAAGTATATCAAGCAAACTAGTGATAGGCGCTTACATATTTTACCTGTAGAGTTAAACAGACTGTACACTACGGTAGTAAGTGGTCTTAAATGCTGTGGTGTGTCCGGCCTATGCATAAACCTCTCCAATGTGGAACCATCCCGTGGGTGTCTAAAAACCGACTATAAGGCTATAACTTAACATAACACCCAGCAGTCACATGTGTGGTCATGATCCCTGACTGGGATTCCCTGTGTAGTGGGTGTCAAGAGCTGCGAGTGCCATGGTGCCATAGCACCCAGACCCGGAACAGGTAGTTGCGGATCATGCAAACATTTATCCCGCAGTGGAAGTTGAACCCGTGGCCTCTAGCTTTTCGGCCGGCTGCTCGCCCACCAAGCAACAGAGGCAGTCACTACTAATAACTACTAATTTCTTGTAGTATATTATAATACCCCTGTATGTGTTTACTTCTGCGGATACTTTTTCTTTTAATTGTATTTCCTTATGGTTTTCTTTTGCGTGTAGCACCTATATTATTTTTAGTGTTTAAACATTATATAAGTTAGCTTTAGGTTAACCTGTTTAAAGCAGAATGTATCATTGTAATAGTTAAATCGCATTAATTTTGTATCCTACTCCTACTAATATTATAAACGCGAAAGTTTGTGAGTATGGATGTTTGTTACTCTTTCACGTAAAAACTACTGAATGGATTTGAGTGAAATTTGGAATGGAGATACTTTACGCCCTGGATTAACACATAGGCTACTTTTCATCATCATCATCATCATCATCAATTTTCATCATTATTCACGAGGGTGAAACCGCGGGGCGCAACTAGTACTCAATACATTTATTGCTTTCGGCTAGATCGGAACATGATCTGGAACATTATTTTGACTATTTTAATTACGAGAGTTGACCTTCAGAAGGTAGGACTTATTCGAAAATACTTTTATTAATGCTACTACTAGTTGCGCCCCGCGGTTTCACCCGCGTGAATAATGATGAAAATTGATGTTATATGTTGATATGTTTATTTTTAACATACAAACACTTTGAAAGCATTACATTAGAAAGATAACTTTTGACGACCTCTGTGGCGCGGCGGGCGAAGGTTCGCCTGCGACGCAGGAGGTTGCGGGTTCGATTCCCGCCTTGGAACAAATATTTGTACAATCTGCAGATATTTGTTCAGGGTGTTCTGGGTATTTTTCTATGTATAATAATAAATATCTATCTATGTAATGTATTGTATTAAGTATACCTATCAGTTATCTAGTACCCATAACACAAGCTCTGCTTAGCTAGAGGCTAGATAATGTTGTGTGAAATGTCCAGCATTTATTTATTATTTTATTTATTATTATAACTAAATGACGCTTAATGGCTACAATCATTTATGATCTCAATACAAGTTAGTAGTTTTTTTTAATTCTTTTATTTGTCTGCTTTTGAACATAATGTTCATGACAGCCCGTATTAACCAAAAAAAATATACTTCTAAAATACATAACAACATTAAAAAAAACTAAGTACAATTGATAACAAAAAAAACTAATAAACTAATCTACAGAATGTACTAACCTATAAATAATTATGTGCTTCTTTAGAATTTGGAAAACTTTAAATACTCTAAAAAACTCCAATATTAACTACATATGTTAATCCCTTCTAGACAATTTTAATTTACCTGACTAAGTATACTTGTATGTTTATTCTACGGCTGATTCAACTAGGTATGTTATGGTGGCAATATTTGTCTAGAGTCTGTGAAGCAGTGGCCCATTGTCAACATAGAAGATCTTTACCAGTCTCTATACTTCATAAACGCATTCCAAATCTTATCTATTATTACCCAAAGGTATGCTCCCTCTTAATGTAACTAATTTCACATCGCATATCTCATCTCGGGCCCTTGCCAGACACTTGGAAGTTTCTCTTACCCAAGTTTCATACAGTAAATATGTTTACGAGTATTTAGGTATACGTTATCGCGCCGACATAATTGAAAAACTTCTGACAGGGGTTAAACCGTACCGCAAAATGTTTAGCCGGATGGCACTAAGGTATGTGAGTTATTTTTACTCAGTTAAAAAGTAACTTCAAGCTGGTCATTGACCTAAAGCAAGATTCGAACACAATCGTATGCAATCTCATCTCTCATAGAAGTTGGTAGACCACGGGTTTCTAAAACTAAAACTAGGCAAAAGCTTCCCTACCCTTTTTTATAATGTTCCTTCTAATTTTAATATTTGTTTTGTGTATATACTATAGATAGATATAAAATACTTAATTGCACACTATAATTGTATAAATAAAGAATCAATTTTACAAACCATAACTTTTCATTTAAAAAACCGCCTTCCGCCATTGTATTCGACTAAATATCTGGATGAAAAAACCATAGTGGTGAAAGGGTTATGATACTTTCTGAATGCAAATGCTTGGTTTGTTGCTGAAAATATCAAAATCGCTATATGTATGCCTACTATATTTGAGGAGTTCCCTCAATTCCTCATGGATCACCATCAGAACTGGATTCTTAAAAAAATGGGACCAATCTCGATCCTATTCAAATAAAAAAGAATTTTCCAAATCGGTTCATAATATAATACTATACTATACTACACCTACTTATGTGTTTCTGGAAGAAAGCGTTAGCTAAGTTGGTCATCGAAAGCAATGGCGGTAATGAGCTCGCCACTTGTCACGTCTATATTCCTACGATTGTGCAAACCACGGTGAAAAGAGCCCTTTGAGGTTTTGCCTATACCTTCGGGAATAAAAGCATAATGTGTTTATATGATGTACTAAACTTTTATTCAGTTGTTGGTTTTGAATGAATGACTTCTAATCTATTCTATTCTTATAACTCTTACACAGAAAATATTTACAAACAAGAAATAATGAAAGATATGTACAAAGGCGAGCTTAACCCTTTCACCCTTTCAAGATCGGAATGAATGGAAGAGTCAGTGTTGTCTTCTTTAGGATCTAATCGTTACATAATGTATATCCTCTATCATCAGTTTAGCTGGCAGATGTCAGTAACACAACGATACCTTTTGGGTTACCATGAGCTCTTATAGCTATTCAGTTCAAAAACTATTCAGTACAAAATATCGATTCTGTAATGTCTGCAGCTATATTTAAAGGCACAGCCGCAGAAGGTCTAAATACTTCTGCGATTAAAGTTATTCAATAATGGGGGATGTCAACGGGGAAACGATATTTTGTACTGAATAGTTTTTGATCTAAATGGCTATCGCCCCAGGAATTGATGATGCACCAGGAAGGTTTATAATATAGGTGCATAACACGCCCAACAGTCACATACGTAGTCTTGATCCCACATTAGGATTCCCTGTGTCGTGGGTATCAGGAACTACAAGTACCATGGTACCATAATGGAACTCCTAGATGGTTAGTAGTTGACTGGCAGTGGCATACGGTTTTTTTTTTAAAGGATCACTTTGTTGCCCTTCTGTCTGTCTGTCTGTCAAGACCCTTTTTCTCAGACACAGTCAAAGGTATCAACATGAAAAATTAAATATTATTAAATTATTATCAAATATAAAGGTCTGTGATGCAATATAAAGTCATATGGCAAAGAATTACTAATTTTTGTATGAAAAACGAGAAAGTGAAGAAATTTTTATAAAAGTATTTCCATATAATTACTTCACTTTCGTATTCCATCGAGCAATTCGTATTTTGTTAAGTATTGATAAGTTGTCAAACTTTTATCCCCGATTCGAGAAAAAAATTCTGAAGTAATCGGATCGTTTTTGAGAGTCTAACTTCTTGTGAATGCTCAATACAGTTTAATTGACTCAGTGAATCCTTTTAAACTAACTACAACAATTAAAAGAAAGTCTCATACAACGCCTGTAAGAACAGCCGGTGTATGAGGCTTTCTTTACAAAGTAAGTAAAGGAAGGAAGTAAGTAAACACAATCAGAGGCTCTTTTAAGAGCCACATAGATACCTCAGTCATGGGACCAAGAAAAAACCAGTGAGATGAGAGCAGAAAAAAAATGTGTTCTACTGCAACTATTGCTCTGTCTATGTCTATGCTGTGGTATGTACCCGGCTTAAGGAGGGGTTCATTCTTTAACATTATATGGACCTCTCCCTTCGTCTTCACCCGTGTATATCATAAAAGCCCACTAAGGGATTACACTAGGAGATGAGCAGCAGCATCCAGCTGAGAACTTAACACCAATACTGCGATCACCAATCATGCCAAGCGTAGTGATTATGGCAAATCCCCCTTATTGTAATCGATGGGGGAGGCCTCGTCTAGTATTGGACATCAACCGGTTGATAACGATGATAATATACTGTAAGAATGAGCTTGTAGTACAGGTTATGATCTGGATTAAAAATAAAAAAGGGCATTTATTCACTAACACTAATACTTATCTTAGTTACAAAGGTATAAGTATAATATTGAAGATAAAGGTAGGTAGACAAGTTAGTGCAAGACAAAAGGACGAGGGCTAAGCCACACTGTTTTTCAGCCTCGCCTTAGAATACTGCTGTCGTCACAGCAGCCCTGACACTTGGAAGCTATCTGCTGTTCAGCAAAGGAAACAGCAAAACAACCACTGAGAACTCGTTATAAACTAGACCTTAACTATGAAACTAGGCACCCAAACAGGCTTATACTTAAATACAAAACGGTAAGTTGTAAGAATTTAGGTACCTAACTTAGGTATCTGTACTTATATTTAGATAATAAAGTGGTGTTGGTTCTATAGTAACAATTCTGATGTTATGGTAGGATAGCTTAACCCATATACTACTTTATATTTCGGTAACACACGAGGGAAGCCACGAGCGGATGGTAGTAAATAATAGCATACCTATTTACCAATTATGCATGCGTAGCGCAGTTTGAATGGCTTGATTAGGTATGTACTAATTGGTCCCACAGCCGCCCACAGACTCCCCAATTAAAATGATTCGTTACCTGTGGTCCCAACTTTAATCCACTGGTGCGTTCCACGAGTATTTTTTTTCCGTAGTCTCACTGCTCTAGATTGGGACCACGGGTAATTTCAATTAACCGTTGGCCCACTCAAAATATGATGGAATCATTAAAATCTCTTTGCATTTTCATGTTTATTATACATTTATCTACGTCGTTATGTAAGTATAATCTAGTTCTATATTCTATATCTTTGAGAGTAGGATAGGAACAAAGAAACATTACTTTGAATAATAGGTAAATATTCCAACATGGAAAAAATATGAAAAAAGTTCCGTTTTAAAAACTCACTAAGAAACTATTTAATGATTATTCAATTTAATAGACATCTCTGAGTTTGGTAAAGGAGTTGTAATTGTAGCATCAGCAGCAGGTAGAGGATTTTCTGCATGACCCTTGATTGAACGCTAACTTGATTTACCTTATATTATTTTCTATATTTTATATTCATTACAATAAATAGGAGTTAATTCAAGTTACATAAAACTGTTTTCTTTGATATTTATTCTACTAGAGTGTTTTTAATTAACCCAAATTATAACATTCTCTACGCGTTATCCATTTTATAGACAAAAATAATATCATAATTTCTTTTGAAGTTGCCTCTGATATTTTTGGCTAAACATTCATTTTACAACATCCGTCAATTTGTAAACATAATGTTACGAATGGTGGAACTGTTTCAAATATGTCTTCGTTTCCGCGTCTTATTTAGTAATAAAATGTAATCATTTGACAATAAAATGTACACAACATATTTTTTTAGGGCGCTCCTCGTACTCTACCTATTGTCCTGGGTGTTATGTTATAAGTAATAATTACTAGTTATTGTCAAAAACACATTGGCATTTCTAGGGTTAAAATTTATCTGCTCTTTATACCTCTAGTCACATTCAAAAACTAGTAGTTATGATTTATTGAATTCATAAGAATAATTTCGAAGCGTTTTAAAAACTTGACGATTTTAAGTCGATTCAGTTTTGACACAAAGTACCTACGTCAAGGCGGCGCGCGTGTTGATGATTATTTTAAGCTAGAAAATTATAGTGCCTATCGAACAAGGTGAAGTTCTGTATCTCTCTTAAAATAACAATACCAAAAGTTTATATAAAAAAAATATCTCGGCTTGACCCCTATATCACGAAAATAACGACGTGGTCGAAGATGTAGCACGCTTGTCTAGAAGATACCTACTTCTTTTCGACTTGAAAAACTCTTAGATTGTATATTTTTATTTTGCTGTTTTAATTTTTGTCCCATCATTATCATCACCATCCTGCTGGGCGATGTCTCCCCGATTGAATACAATAAGGGGGATTTGCCATAACCACCACGCATGGCAGGCGGATTGGTGATCGCAGTTTGGTGTAAAGTACTCAGGTGGATGCTACTGCCCATCCCCTGGTGTAATCCCTTAGTAAGACTTTTACTAGGGGTTAGTTAGTAGGGGTCTACTTTTAGGCCGGACAAATCACGGCACTTCCATTTTTGTCCCATACCATACTATTTTTCTAATTCCATGCCATATACGTAATACGTACCTATTCATTTAAAAAATTACCTTAAGTAAAATCTTAATTTTAAACAATAAATGTCAGCGTAAATTTAAACGTTACTAATAACAACTTATTGCTACATAAAACAACAAACTTGCTTGTAATGAAAAACAGTAAATAAACTTACTTCATCACTGTCCTCAAAGCTTGTACAAAACTTTATTACACTGTAAAACATCCAACACATCCACAAAACTACACTTTATTTGTTACAATTAATATTTTAACACCACTATTAGATAAGAAGAGTTTAAATTTCAAATTACGCGACGTAGTTCGCACAGATCGCGTCGCGATACGTCCCAGCATCCACGCGATCTGGATTCATCTAAAAAGTCAGAGTCCTGGAAGCTCATACTACCGTCTAACGTCAAAGTTGGACTCAAATCTTGCTCTACCACACAAAATAAGAGCTTATTCTCCGGTGTTAAGGTTGGAAGTAAAAGCTGGACTTATGTCGTTTTTTGCTCAGAGTGTTGGAAGATAGGGGAAGAGGTACAGATGCTGCGCGCATGCGATTCAGACGCACGCTCACAGCTCAAATCGGTATGGCTGTGTTAGTGAATGGAAGGGCAATGTTACATTGTTTGAATAGGTGGCGGACACTTGTGTTGTGGACATTGTAGCCGGGTGCGATAACCGCCGGCTTACAATCGTCCGTGATTAATACTTGGTATAAACCAACTATTTGCTGTAGCGACCTGAAAATATATGGGATATGCTTACTGCATTGTTATAACTGTATCGCTTTGTGAGTTTAGATATGGTTAAGACAGTTTCAATTTTAACAGAGCTCGATTGATTGCTTTCTATAATATTTTTTTTTAAATTTAAAGGTTCTTTATAACGTAATGCAGGTATCATAGTACAAATTCCAGTTTAGGTATCCTAGAACTTAACAAGAATATTTTGATGAAGCTACGTTTTTCAAGTACGACTTATTTAAACTTATAAAAATAAAAATTAATTGGAATTTCATAGCGGTAAATGGGTTAGTAGGTACCTAATATTAGATTTTATAATTAAGTACAAAAATATTATATTGCAAAGCGATACATTTGTGACAAGATTTAAATTATTTAACAAATATCGCTAGTACCGCTTTCGATCATCATCATCATCAGCCTTTAAACGTCCACTGTTGGACAAGGTAATAATGCAAAGCTTAAATGTCTTATAATGCAAAGCAATGCATTTTGTCATAATCACTACGCTTGGTACGCGTATTATCGCAGTATAGGTGCTGGGTATCCATCCCCTGGTGTAATAATTAATTCGGCTTTTACGACATCCAAGGGAAGAGATTGAGGTGTAAATTCTTAGACTGGACACACCACGGCACAAGACACACCACGGAAAATGCTATTGCATTTGTTTTCGAAACAACTGCTAATTCTCTCCGGACCATCTGACCACCATGAACTTGCCACCGGAAACCACCCCATTTTACCACTGGTGGTCAACTGAGAAAAACTTATTCCCAATTCACCATAAGTGATAAAATGGCACGATTTTAGTTCTAATTGACCACCGGTGTTGAGATGGTGTAAAATTTCACCACCAGGGGTGAAATGGGACTAATCTATAGTAAAAGTGTTAAACTGAAATTTGACAACCTATTAGTATACTTACTGTCGATTAGTCTAGAGACAGTGTTGTTTTTTTACAGCATGCTGAAAGTGAATGCCTATGTCTATAAGTGGACATCTACAGGCTGATGATGATGCTAAAAGTGCTGACAGCTGAACAGATAGCGTAGGTGTGTAAATTTTATAAAATCTTGAAAACCAACAACTTGAACCATCGATACAGTTACATAAACTACTCTGGCTAGAGGTTTATAATGTGCTCTACACTTTGCAACTTGATTTTTCTCAAACAGAGTTTTAGCACTATATTAATAAAAAAAACATATATTGCCCATTGTACTGCTAATTTTAATAAATCCTTTTATGTATTCCTGGTTTTCAATAAAGTGTTAATCTATCGATCTATCTATCGATCTATATTTTCTTTCATATATTTTAAAGAAAGCATAAATAACTATAAAAAAATCTCATAAGAACCTCTTTCATTGTAAATGACACATATGTATGAAAAACATAAGAGTGATCCTAAAAAGGTTCCGTTGGTATTGAGGAACGGAACCCTAAAAACACCACTGGCAAAAAATATGTTCACATATTTATTAAACATAAGTTGGTGTCATCAATTTACTAATTTATTTTACACGTAGCGAACGCTGAATCAAATTAAATATTTAAATACTCATGTTTATAAATATTCATGGCAAAAAAAACTATATTTCTTTTATTTTAGTAACTTTCCTACCGTTATGATCCTTTGACCCATGCAAGTAAAACATATCACCACTATATTCTAACTCTGCCATTAAATATCATTATACTTACTTTGTTAAATAAAAAATACACTGAAAAATACTTATACTTATTCATAATCAATTTTTATTCTATCATAGCTAAAATAGTTTTTGTCTTGTTTTGACGTATGTAATTTTACATAAGAGAGAACAAAACAAAAGCTATTTTAACTAAAATATGTTTAAAAAATTATTATGAATAAGGGGGTTACGTAAAACATACTATAGGTTCGTTTAGGATAACATAGCAAAACCAACATGCTCTAGATCCAAATTCTTCTTTTAATTGGGGCTTCTGTGGCTTTCGTTTCTTAAAATTTGCCATCTAGAACCAACAATTCAAATTGAAATGAATCAACAATTGAATTTGAATCAAACCAACAATTTTATTCAAAGATAAACGCATTATTTGGAGCCGTAACACTTCTTCTTCAGCCGGTAGACACCCACTGCTGGACGAGGCCTCCTTCATAAAATAAGGGGTATTACCTTAATAACCATGCTTGGCAGGTGGATTGGTAATCGCAGTATTAGTGTAGAGTACTCAAGAAGATGCTGTTGCCCATACCCTGGTGCAATCCCTTAGTCGTCTTTTACAACATCCACGGGAGGAAAAGGAGGGGCTATTCTAGGCAAGGCACACCACGAAATCAGCTATCATGGAATTCTTGGATTTATGCAGCACGTTCAGTTTACCGTTGTATTGGGATTGCCATGATTGTAATGCAAACTGAAACAGCATACGATTTGCAACTATAAATATCAAACAATCAGAATCGATAGCTTGTTGTCCATAGATATGTTGTTACAGATGCGATATGGAAAGCTTATACACAGATAGAGATGTTTTAACAAATGCAATATGGAAAGTTTAAGTTTATTTTTCTGTAATATTTGTATTTTTTTTAATGTAGTTATTTGTAGTGATCAATAAATATATCTATTCCGCAGTTTCTGCAATGGTTAAATAAGGTACTGATCGCCATGTTTTGTTAAAAAAATATGGGTTATTCCCGGTACTCCCTACATTTTTGTTTAGTAGCAATAAGCGAACTACCCATAAGTACGTCTTAATTCTAAGTCCTACGCAAAAGCCATAAATATCAGGCATCATCAGATTTGTAATAACTATACGAGCTCACAGTAGTAATAAAATTTGAAGCTGACTATTTATAGCTACTTTTTCATTTAAGTAGTTAATTAATACTTAGTTGAATGTCTTATTCTACATCTGTTCTGTTTGCTTGTTATTTTTTTTTTGTTTTTCATGTCTAATAAATTTATTTACACACCACCTGCTCGATAATGTACAAATCATGCAACCTCAACGTAAAGTAAAACATTGTCTCTCTAGGGATATAAAGTTGTATGAAACTCCCTAGGGATTAAAGTGGTTTGAATTTGGAACGTCAAATTCATGTGGAGACTCGTGGATAACTTTAAGTAAAAAAATGCCCATATGGCATTGTAAAGAGGTTTGTTCGAAAATCAAACTGGCCACCATAAGCAAAACTCAACTCTATACTCTACTCTATATAACTTAGAGTCCCTCTTTACGCTCAGTGTTCAATATGCCACCCGCGACATAAGACACTGCTTTATTCCCTTAGTGCATAATCTACTATTTATTTCTTTCTTCTTTAAAGTACATTGTATACTTATTAGTGCCGTTCTGTGGTGTGTGGTCTGCCTGGCCTAAGAATAGACCCCTCCTTCTCCTCCCATGGATGTTTATTATGAGTATACTTATCACCAACTGCGATCAACAATAATTTGCTTGCAAAGCGTGGTGATTATGGCAAATCTCCGCATTGTATTCAATATATAACATTATACATTACATAACACCACAGTCCCTTATTATGTAGTCCTGATCCCACACTAGGATTCCCTGTGTTGTAGCTAATAGGAACTACGAGTACCATGGTACCATAAATCCCAGATCCGGAACAAATATTTGCAGATCATACAAACATTTGTCCCGCAGCGGGAATCGAACCCGTAACCTCTCGCACCTCAGCCGGTTCCTCACCCACCGCGACACAGAGGTCGTCAATGAATGAGGTCGTAATGAGACCTCGTCCAGCAGTGGATGTATATAGACTGGAGATGATGATGATACTTATTGGCAGCTGGTAAATGTCAGATAGACCAGCAGCGCTAAGTGGAATCTCATAACACTTCCCATAAAGAGATATTTCGTCTGAAATATTGCATACGTATGAATCTTCCTCGTCAACACTCTTGCATTAGAGTTCTCCAAATATCAGCAAACATCTAAGTACAAATCAGTTAGCACATCTACAGAAATGTTTACGAAATAGTGAAAATACATATCGGTATTTGGGTCAATCAACTGATTTCATAGCATTAACATTTTGACGTATTCCATTACTTGAAACCTGCACATTTTCCAAGAGCACTTCCAACTCTCGATTGTGACTTTCAACCAATTATGCAAAACAGTCGAAGGGTCTCTTACAAGCTTTCATCACCCGCTAGCTCATTTGTTGTAGCGAACCGTACTCTGATTCGAGTGCGTCTGTTTACATATGTTAAAATATAGATAGATAGATAGATAGATAAACTCTTTATTGCACACCAAATAAAAAATACAAAAATAAAAGGAATCATAAAAAATAAAACGTACAATGGGCGGTCTTATCGCTAAAAGCGATCTCTTCCAGACAACCTTTTACTTTTAAATATACTATCTATTTCTATATATATCTATTTAGGAGAGGCCTATTCTAGTCCGGACACACCATAGCATACGTACCTACTTACCTTCTTCAATTAACTTAAGTCAAAATTGCATTTAAATCTAGACATACCAAAGTAAACAATCGTTCAAACTCGAAGAGATTTACACACAATCTTATACATAAACCTCGTTTAAGAAATGACTGTCAACCCCATTTTGCGCGATTCGTCCTCAGGTGGATTCAACGGCTTCGATTATCCGTTTACAAAAGTCCCAAGCTCAATTCTCACCAAACTTGTTTAATTAAAGTTTTCGCACTCTTTTTCCCTTTAGGCGGGGAAATAATCCCTTGTTTGGAACAGGGGTTATTGTCGAGTGGTCATGTTTAGATTCGTTAATACTTTTATTTATTTCAACGCACACTCGTGGAACTTACTCTTGTTTTCCATAGAATTACTTACTATTTTACTAAAACATTTTTCGTGAATTATATCATTCA
The DNA here is from genome assembly GCA_951392215.1 of Epirrita christyi. Classification (NCBI taxonomy): domain Eukaryota; kingdom Metazoa; phylum Arthropoda; class Insecta; order Lepidoptera; family Geometridae; genus Epirrita; species Epirrita christyi. The sequence continues at coordinate 5,479,568 of OX595849.1, read as the reverse complement.
TTTTATACAACAGGAAATTTTCACCTGCCGATATATTGGTGTACGCACCAATAGGTTTCGACCTTAATCGATGGTCTTCTTCAGGCTGAATGTGATCCGCGCTGCACTCTCTCCACGTCTCTCCTTGCACGGCGTCGCTAAGCTCACTCCTCTCGGCTCGTCTGGCGTAGGGGGAGTGCTTGTGTCCACGTCATCACGAGTTCTTCGGGGACGTCAGTTGGTTTGGATTGCGGTGCTTCTCCACCATAACCCTCTATGTTGGTGTATCCACCAACATATCGATACGTGAAAATTTCCCGTACAAAAATGAATGTGTTACTATATTATTTTTTAAGGACTTTGAAATAGTAAGTCAACATACATATGCGCTTATCTTCAATGCTTTCTGTATTATAATTTCCCTAGATAAGGTAATGGATAAACCATGTTGCACTGCACATTAGATTTAACTGACAAAATTGAATTCCCCGAAAACAGAGATCTGATTGATAAAAGTAATTGAAATAAAATTCGCTACCACTTTAAATAAAGAGATAAAATATTGATATCATCAAAACAAATACAAGTAGCAAGTGATTATTTAGTTACAAAATTAAATTCAAGGATCTTGCACCCAGTTGTACGTACCAGCTTGGTTGAGATGGTTTGACTACAGGTTCACAAAAACGTAATCTATTCTGCCACAAAATGTAATATTTAATTTTAATAAACTATAAACGCTTGGATTGAATAGTGTGAACTACGGTTAAATCAGTAGACAATAGTTTATAATATGTTAATATTTCAGATATCAGGTTACGTACAGAGTCCTATAGGGTGTTGTTTGTATTGCATGGCAATCTAACAATGTGCCATCTAACGGCATTCCATGATAGAGGCCTTTGTCCATGTGGATCATGATAATGATGATGAAGATGACATCAAATCAAAAAATATTTGTTAAGCTTAGCCGCTCCACTCCCTTTTATGTCTGCAACACGTTAGTCCAAGTTTTTGTAGGCACTCAGTATTTGCTTTCGGGATTCGAGTTGAAGTTCCAATATGGTGGAATGTATTCTTGCATTCGCATCCTCCTGGAACGTCCTGAAATAAGTTTAGATGCGATCCGATTGTAAACTTCATCATTGGGACTGTATTGAGAGTCCAGTTAGCTGAGGCTTTTTAAACTACAAAAACCGGTCAAGTGCAAGTCAGACTCGCGTGGAGCGGGTTCCGTACAAGTAAGCTAACAAAGTAACCACTAGCTAGACTATTTAGCTTATAAGCCAATGAACACAATTTTATGCACATTTTCTCATATACGAGTATTTTCCGTTTCCCGTAGGAATTTGAAGATTTAGGAGTTTCATTTAAATTTTACGATAAATGAAATGATTGTATGAGTAAAATTCCATATTGTTTTTTTTTTACATTTTTGGCTTAGTATTTTCGGAGATATACCGAATAATGGGGTAATAATTTTTTTAATACAGAGATCCGAAACTTTGAGGTGGTCATTTTTGTTAGTTTTGTGTCGTCGGGCCCATCTTCCAGATAAACCACTACACATAATAAAATTATAAGCAACAATTAGCTTTTTAATTTATTTATATAAATAACCTGAATTTATTTCAATCATAATACGAATCTAACCTTGGGGATAGCTGATTGTCAATGAATGGTATGGTAAACAGTACGAAGTTCAAGAGACTCTTCACATTCCATGTACTTCAATGTGCAGATTGTGCAGACTGTGCCAATCGCACTGAAAAGTGTTTGTGGCAGTACCGTCTTACCCCAATCACGGCACGATTTCTTGGCCCGTGGGTACCAGCTCGCTATACGCAAAAACGCCTCATTGTGAAGTGGATCGAGGCTCTTCACTGATATCATAGCCAAAGAGAAAGAGAGTCAAGCTTTGAGTACGTGGTCTGACGTAACTCATAAACATTATTTTCGTCAATCAGTATTTTTCCTCTGTAGTCCAATTTTTCTACGAACTAATTTAAGTACTATAACTATCTAATAACCAATTTTAACTTCTTCACTCTATATATTTTCGATTACAAGTTGTGATAAGGGATTGTCGTGTCAACGAACTTTGTGAGCGCCTCTGGTACACTGAACTAACTTAGTAGCCAGAGTCGTTCCTAGGCGCTGTCTGAGGGAGCAACTAAATTTCGTGTAGACTGGACTGTCCTCCCCATTCTAAGAACGATAGATAGATAGATGAGCTTTTATTACGTCAAACAACAGTTCTAATATACATAAATACATAACCTTAAAGAGTTATCAATTTACCAAAGAAATGCATAATGGGCGGTCTTATAGCTCATAGCAATTTCTTCCAGACAACGTTAGGATCATCATCAGACGTAAGACGTCCACTGCTGGACGATGATTTTGCCCCATAGAATGCTATAGGGGAAAATTGCCATAATCACCACGCTTGGCAGACGGATTGGTGATCACAGTATTGGTGGAATTTGAGTAGGTATTATGGTCCCCTTCATAGCATAGTGTCGATGAATTCGAATGATGATGTTCTGTTCTATTTATTAACAATTACTCTGTAAAACTCTTAAATTTACTAACCAAATGGATCTTATTGTTATCCGAAATAAAACTGTTTCATTTGATTTGATTTATACAGCAGAGTACTGGCTGATGATGTTATAAATAAACAGACTATAATAGATTAGTCAAGGAAACTGTGTAAGTCTTTAGATGAGAGAACAGACAAAAGAGGATAGGAGATAAATAAAAAGAGGTGTTAGTTCAGTATAAATAGCTTAATGCAGGTTGGAGAATGATAATTTCTGATTATCAGCATTATAATTTAATAAAACCTGTGTCAAGCAATGGTGATGGTAGAAAACAAACAGCATTTTTTTATTACAAGACAATCTGCAATAGAAAGAAATTCAGGCGCCTCCAGCCTCTCCCTGAATCCTTGGTACAAGCCAAATAATATTCTCTAAAATACTCCGCCTAACTTTAATATTGTTTGGCTCACTTTCTGAACTGGTTAACATATAAATAAGTACTGTCAATCAACAGAGTTTGTTTAGAGGTTTTGAAGCATACAGGCTGAAACGTTACCAAGACGCCTAGCTTGACGATTGCAAAATTACATTGAGGTAGCTTGAAATCTTGTTGAACGAGCGAAGCGAGTTCTCTGAGTCAAGTTGGAAGAATCGGCGTTTGTATGTATGTATGTATGTATGTATGTATGTATGTTTGTCCGATGAAAACTTCCAAACCGTTAATCCGATCTTCATGAAATTTGGTATGGGGGTAGATAGTATTGGTACAATTTGTAGGTAAGGTTATGAGCTATATCGATCAGGGGGTTGCTGAGATATTGGGGTCCAAGAGGGGGTAAAAAAAATAAAAGTGAGACAGTCAGATCAAGTGGGGTGTCTAATGAAAGCGCTTTGGTTGGACATTTCAAAACTGTTTTTAATAATTATTTAGCCTTAGTAGTTTTTGAGATATTAGGGAAAATAAAAAACGTAAAGACCCAATATTCTAGGGTACTTCCAGCAATCCCACAATGCTGAAATTTGGTATACTTGTGGCTTTTGTGTCACAACTACAGGGAAAAGTCTGAAATTGAAGAATTTAGAAACATGTACTCCATAAAACAAAAACCAATATAACATCCATTGTTGACCTCCCATTTCTAAGAATTTGAATGACGTTGGAGTTCTATGGTTTTCATCAAAAGGACGTTATCAATTAATTCGTCAGGTACTTGATATAGGTACTAACAGGTATGTAGTATAACTACGCCCCGTTGCTTAGCCCTATTCAAAGGTTATTTCGATTATGTGTAGGAAATTAGAGTAGTTACTGGTAGATCCTGTACTGTACTGGTAGACCTCGAGGGGAAAATTTTCAAAAATAATAAAAGAAAATATGGAAATTACTTAGTTAAGTAGTCGGGCTGATAAAGGTGTTATCGCGAGGTCTCAGTTCGGGGCGAACCACTAGTAATTTACTATCGTCTCGCTAGCGAACTCGTTTTCGTTACTAACGTAAGTCAGCCTGAGCTAGTAGCAAAGGCTAGTAGACTGAAAATTACACTTAAAAATAGTCTAGGTAAAAGTTGTAATTGCATTTTCGACTCATTATTATAATTTGTGGTGTGTACACCGTGGTGTGTCCGGTCTTAGAATAGACCCCACCATCTCCTCCCGTTGATGTCGTAAAAGCACCAGGGGATGGGCAGCAGCATCCACCTGAGTATGAGTATTTAGCACGAATACTGCTATCACCAATAAGCCAAGCGTGGTGATAGAGGCTTCGTCCAGCAGTGGAAGAAGCTAAAGGCTGTTGAGGAGGATTAGAATTTTACGGTGAAGTCACTATCACGCACGAAAACAGAAATTGCGAAATAATAAAAAGTTAACGCAGTATCTCATTGATACAAAATTGCTGCCATATTGTACAGTAAACAAACAAAGTCTTTTTCGACCTTATACCCAGTTGATAAAGGTCAAAATTCGCAAGCTTATTAGCTTTACTGTACCTTTGTAATAATATTTTACGTTTCATTTGGCATAAGGGAAAAATGAAGTGGTTAACGCACCATCAATGAAATTCGAACCGTTGTCCCTTTGTGTCTGTAATTGCTCATCCAAAAAATTGCCAATAACATGATGAAATATTGGTATAACAACCTACTTGTTAAAACCTTCTTCATAACATGACTAGCTCCTCTACTCCAGTCAGTCGTGTTATGTTATGTAATGGGGAATGGTCCACCCTTCTTTTACAACTGGTTTGGATGAAATATTGGTATAACAACCTACTTCAATAACAGTAGTTTGTTAGTAGTAGAACTTCTTGTGGATGAGTTCGTCCGGGGAAGTACTACCACCGTGCCTATTTCTGCCGCCAAGCAGTTGCTGTGTTTCGGTTTGAAGGGTACGGGTGCCGGTGAAATTACAGGCACATGAGATTTTTCATCTTTATGTCTCAGAGTAAGCAGTGCGCGTGTGGTGCCTCTGGTGTTGCAAGCGTCCATAGGCTAAGGTAACTACTTACCATCAGGTGGGCCGTAAACTTGTACGCTTGCCAAGTAGCATAAAAAAAATTAAAAAAATTACCTTACTGCCTCCTCTGCTCCAGTCAGTCGTGTTATGTTATGTAATGGAGAATGGTCCACCCATTTTTTTGCAACTTAGCTCATTTGACTTTTGTTCTATATGTATAGCTTCAGCATTCAGCATGATCAATATAAGCTCCACCGCTGAGCACAATGCCTCGTGCCCCTGCTTAGTCGCCCGCGCATCTCAAAGTGCTGAGTAGGCATGTTAAGTGGTACTATGTGGGCATCACAAGGAGCTAGCAGTGAAAAGGATCATCTATTTATAGGAATCAAACAAAAAGTAACCCAAATCTGCAGGGCGATTCTAAAACATCGGAAACGTTTCCGATCGGATTCGTTAGTTTTTCATTTCGATGTGGTACGTAACTAAAACAATTTTCATTCTTTTTCTCTAGTCAAACACAGTAAAAAACAATAAATATTGTATATTACTGTGTTTTACTAGAGAAAATTGTTATAAATTTGTTTTAGTTACTTACCACATCGAAATGAAAAACTAACGAATCCGATCGGAAACGTTTCCGACATTTTAGAATCGCCCTGCTGGCAACAGTTAGATCAGGCCACATACTTTCGGCCAGCGTAAAAACAACCCAAAAGAATAGCCAAGCTGTGTTGGTTGCGAGAAGTTGGACAATTTAAAATGATTTTTGTGATTTCAATGAATTTTTGCATATATTATTCGTACGCGCGTTTTCTCTTTGTGGAGTTTCATTACGTGATAGTATACGAAAATAAGAATTCCTTAGAAGAACTAAGATCTAAGACAGAACTCTCAGAATTAATTGCAATGGGTCGGTCACATAGCTTGCAAAACTGACAACTGTTGGAGAATAAAGGTTCTCAACCGGACGATGCAGTAGAGGAAGGCCCTCCTCTCGATGGAATAAGGACGCCACGACGAAAGGTCGCAGACCGTTTGTCGTGGCGTTCTAGGAAGGAGGCGGAGTGATGAACTTTCAATAATACTGTACCTATCGTTCAGTGAATCTATATATAAAATGCAGTGAAACAAACTATATAGTGTAGCGGGAATAACCCTTGAAAAGTACCACTTAACCTACACTCATAGACAAAGTCAAGTAAAATATTCTAGGTACCTACATAGCTCACCACCATCATCATCATCAGCCTGTAGAAGTCCACTGCTGGACATAGATCTCCCCCCTATAATGCCACGACGAACGGTCTTGAGCCGCCTCCATCCACCGACTGCTTTTAAATGTCTTTAGCTCATTGAGAGAACGGTCTTCCTCTACTGCGTCGTCCGTCTTTTTGTATATTAATTATAAATATATATTTTATTTTGGAACAACTAAAATATCCTTTTTTTTGTATGTCATATTTGAAATGTGTATTTATTATTTCGGCTTCTCAGAATTGTAAAGTGTAGCGGCACTGATTGAAATCATTTACATCGATCCGTTCCAATGATTTGTATCAGCCGCTGATAACTTTGAGTCCAATCAGCCTGCTATATATCTCAGTATGATCTAGGCCGGAAATATGCTGATAATCATTATTGGCTATGAGTAGTTCTTCAGTCAAGTAAATGGTCATTATTTAACAAGTGATGTATATTAATAACCTTACTAAGGAAAAACACCAGGGGATGGACAGCAGCATCTATCTGAGTACTTACCAAACTGAGATCACCAATCCCACCAAGCAATAAAATAATAATTGATATCATAATCAATTTGACCATGGCGAAACCCAATATGGGATGCCTCGTCCAGCAGTAGACGAGTGGTGCAGGAGTGGAGTGGTGGATTGGTAGATGATGGTCATGATGATCTTAAGCATTCTATCATATTTTCAGCACCAACAGGGACAAAACGTCCTGCTTAAAAAAATAAAAAAATTAAGTTGTAATAGTATTAAGTTTATTAAACAGTCGCGGGAAGTAGGATGATGGTGGTTCAAGACCATGCGTTGTGGCATTCTAAGGGGGAGTCCTATGTCCAGCAGTCGACTTCTATAGTATGATGATGATTGAATAGTAAAACTTCTTTGAATAGCAGTAGTTATCTTGCAGTGTGTAATAACTGCATAAAATAGTTAAGTTCTATAAGTTAAACTTAAAATTAAGAATTTTATGTAGAAGCTAATAAACTTTTTAATTTTGATAAGGAACGGGGATGGTTCGCTTTTACTTCAGAAGTTACGAGAATGTCACATCAAAATTGCACCAGCGGGCCAGTTAAAGTTCTTTGTTAGAAAAGTTTGAATTTGGCAAGCTTACATAATATATTTTGAGTTTGTAGTATATTCTGCAGCTAAGTATATATTTTGATGCAGACGTAACAAAAAAATTTAAAGTTTAAAAACCAAAACATCAGAGGCCAAATCCACGATTTTTATTCAAAAAAGCTTCCAACTAGAACCGTTTAATCGAACGACAAATAACAATGCCTTTTTTATAGAATCGCAGCTTTGGCCTTCCCCTACAACATTACCAATTACCAATCCATCTGATTATGGCTAATCCTCGATTACATTATATGGGGGAGGCCTCGTCTAGCAGTAGACGTCTAAAGGCTGTGGATTATGATGATATCTGTCATGATTTAAACTGTTTTCAAAATTAAAATATTCGACTTACAATGACGTGACACATTACATAATATAATCTCCCCCATCTATCCATCTTACCATCTGGGCCTAATTTATTAGCCTGATGAGTCGTAGCTTGAAAAAACTTTGAACAAATGTAATTCCATAATTACAAAGTGTACTCGAAACTTGTTCTATAAAACAAACATATCTAGCTATAATAGTGTTGCTTATATTAACTTTATGTGTAACCGAGGCTGAATGGTTCCCTTATCGGGTCGAATTTACATAATACCCATCTACATCCCAGCATAGAACAGGCTATAATACTAGCGTATAGAAGCGCAACTCCTTGAAAAACTGCCTAGAGGGCCTAGTCTAAAACCGTAATATGTAGGTACCTACACTTCGGATTTTTGTATAGAAACGTCGAAAAGCGCTCCTAGCGGGCATCTTGAGAACCTACAGTTCCCATACAATCATCCGTGTAGTATACACCACACACCCGTGTAGTTGCATATTATAATTTCTTGACGAGGCGAATATTTTAATTTTTAAGTACTTACTAAGTTTGCTCCTATTTTGGATTATTATTTAACCAAACACCATAACATTTTGTAGACATTAATATCTAGGCTCGTATTTTATTAATTTGTCATTCAATTATAAATTATACAAATCACATCGGCTCAGAGATTTGTATGGAAATCTTATAACACATTCTATTTTTAAACTGTACAATTTAATGGGAAACTGACAAATCATTATTCTTGAAAATGAGTATACAAAAATTCATGTACTTGAATTAATTAATATCCAAATTAGGAGCAAACTTCGGTTTGTATGGAACAAACTCAATTCGAAGAGCAATCTTGTCAAAAATTTCATTTTACGATGAGAATTTTGAAATTAGAACGTTTCACCGACATTGAGTTAGATTTATTAACATTTATTATTTTTTTACACAACTGGGAATGTGAAAAGAAAGCGTGACTGTCGCACTGGCTTATCTCCGTGTATAAAGAAGTATAAAAGGATATTAAAGGTAGGAGTTTCACTTCCATGGAGACTATGTGATTGTAACGCTTTTGATATTGCGGCAGATTATCGTGGTATAAACCGACGTCTTTGCCAGACTCAAAGAGATTATACGTGACAAAGAAACAACAGATATTGGTCAAACGGACACGACTGCGTGATCATCGTTAATTGAATGAGTTCGTAATTAAACTAACCTATTTTTATCTGAAAAAGCAAACGCAGGGTCAAGCTTTTAGCAGTCTGTGTATATATGAATATATATATTTATATATATAATTTCATATTTATTATAAATATATTATATTATTTATGTATGTATGTAAGTTTGTTCATCTGTTTCATAGCTCCGAAACTACTTTAAAAAACGTCAGATAAAAATAATGTAAGCGTAGTAAGTTTAGTATCACATGAAAGGGCTTGATGAGAACACTCAAAAAATGTATAAATAATAGTTTAAAAACTAAAAGCCGACTGCGCAAAAGCTGAAAAAAGGTATCAAAATGTTGTCTAAAGGCTAAATATCCACGATTCTATAGTAAAAGCAGTCAACTTAATTTTGATGTTTTCAGCTTTTGCGTAAAAGATAATCGCATGTCGCGTTTTAGATTTTAACTTTTTTTTTCACAAAGCAAACTAAAAAAGCATACCTACGAGACAAATTAAATAAAAGCTTGTTATTTGAAAACTTCTCCAAAAAGAAAATGTTAAAATTCCTAAGAATTGTGTATTTTAGTAGCAAAAATTATTTTACGCTATTTTCAGTTGCATAGTGTCTGTTCTAGCTTGCTCATAATCTCTGTGGGCCTAGCCAGGAGTGGCATCATCATTGTATTCATCGTAGAAACAGTTTTATCGCCGAGCGTTCTTCGGGTTCTGCCACTTCATTCATCATCATCTGATGATGTGACTTCTTCAGGTTTTGTGTGAAAGGTGTTCCCATAGTTCTATGCAAATAGTTAATTGTTTAATTATCACTTTATTGAAATATTCATAGAAAAGCAAATCAAATAATTTTTTAACAAATATGATATACCCAGATCATCATCATCATAATCATCAGCCTGCAGAAGTCCACTGCTGGACATAGGCCTTTTCCATAAAATGCCACGACGAACGGTCTTAAGTCTTAAGTTTTTTTTCCATTTTTTTCCATTTTTTTTTTCCATTTTTATAACTCTCACAATAAGCAAGTAATCTTAGATGCAATATGCGGAGACATTTTAATGGTCTATAGTTTAATTGTTAGTTTAGTTATTAGATTTTAAGTACTGTTTGTTTTCCAAAGAAAATAAAAATAAGTTATCTCCACACAATTACTTCCAGTGTACCGCGACATACCTCTGAGAATTAGCAAGTTGAAGTGGCTATGGGCAGGTCATATAGCTCGCAGAACTGGGATAAAAGTTCTCGGGTGGCGACCACAAACTGGAGGATGCATTAAAAAAAAATTTGCATAGGCCTACTTCTCGATGGACTATAAAACGGTGAATACATTTAATTTGAAATAATATAATTTTTATTCATGACTTTTCTTTTCCGCGTACATATTACTATCTCCAAAGACTTCTGCAGTAATGCAAATTTTTTTAAAGGATAAATTCTAATTCCTTTAATTTAGATCAAAGTAGATAATGATGTCATCCCCAATTGAAACCAAGTCAAGATTAAACATTACGACATCATTTGAAGTAGGTCGTTCTAAGTGGTGCTTGTAAAATTGATTGTTCCTGTTACTACAAGTATTGTAATAAATGCAGTCACTCCAGTATGATAAGAACTGTTCAGACATACACATTACTTACTTTTTAGTACAAAAAAGATTAATTCAAATCACCTTTCACAAAATGCTTGAACCTGTCACCATTTTACATTTTATCAAAAAGGATAAAATCGTACTCTCCTCTCTAGAAGTGCTACTTACGTTTTCGTCTTGGGGCACTTCGTTAAATGCTTTAAGGTTTTCATTAAATACTCCAAGACTTACGTACATCTCTTGGTAAACAGATATACCGAATATGTTTATAGTATAAATAATTGGGTTTGTACTTGATTCTTCTTTTTTTTCGTGTCACTGGTTCTTTCTTGGTCACCTTGGCTGAGTTGTGAAGTTGCTGAACAAATCGGATGATCCGAACCAAATTGTTTATAAAACTAGACCCGGTGCCAATTCGTAGAAGGGCTCTACAAACCTACGTCATTATGTGGCGGTTTTTGTTTTTTTTTATTTATACCCTTACATCAAACCCACACGGCTAGAGAAAAACTCGTGAAGTAAAATTTGTTGAGTTTTTCGTCCAATTTAGCCGTTTCTTGTCGAATCTACACACAATCGACCGATAGACGGTGTTTTGAAAGATTTGCAGTTTCACCTTGCTAATGGCTGTATGCTAAAGCCGAGTTTCAAACATGGCTGCCAGGCAGAATATATCATAAGGATTTTAATCAGATATATCTTAATTTAATTTATTATACTCACAAACAACATTGTTAATATCATGTGGGAACATTTTTACCCCTTTCCATTCTGTGGTGCGTCGAGCGAGTGTGGGCTGAGACTCAAGAGGTGCGGGTTCGATTACCGATGCAGGACAAATGTTCGCATGATCTTTAAATATTTGTTCCGAATCTGGGTGTTTTTGTACCATGTTACTCGTAGTTCCTTGGTTCCAACAACACAGGGAATCCTAGTGCGGGAGACTCTAGATGTGACTGATGTTGACCTATGTTATGTTACAGTAGTAGCAGCCAAAGTTGAATAGATTATTTGTATTTTAAGTAAGCACCTTTCCAGAACCATTTCAACGATATCAACCAACGCCTAGGTATATGAACCGCTTACCAAGCGTGGAGATTGTGTCAAATCCATTGCATACTATGGGGGAGGCACCGTCGAACAGAGGGCGTTAAAGGTAGCTTGATAACGTTAAAATGTATACGTATAGTATCAGGAAACATAATAGTCTGTTCTTTGTTAGAATCGAAGGTGATCCTTCAATTAGGTGGTCAAAGACCTATTCAAATTGTATCACCTTCGATTACTCTGAGTAATCTAAAAAGAAAGGCTTCCGATAAAAAAACCCAAACACTATTGCAAAAACAACCGGCTGTTATTAGTTTTCATACTTTTTTTAAATAAAACAAATTGACTCAGTTACTGAGCTATCAGGGTCAGTATTCTATTGTTTTAACTTTAATCGGCATTGTCGATGCATCAAAAAGAAATTCAAACTAATCAGTTATGAATCAATAAACTGTTATCAGGTTGATAATGATCAATGTAACGAGAATTTTGCGAAGGATCAATATAAAATAAGCGTCCGCAATGTGGAGTGTCAGTATCAGTGCAGCAGTTAAAGGTTTAGATTCCATCCAGAGCTGATAAACATGAAAGGTGAGTACATTTGACAAATAAATTCTATCAAGTGGAGAATAAACCCCTCCGATTCCTTACGTGGATGTCGTAAATGCCGACAACGGAATGGCACTAAGAGATGGGCAGGAGCATCCACCTGAGAAATCAACACCGATATTGCGTTCAATCCGCCTGACAAGCAATTCTCCCTATTCCAATTATTCCTATTCCCTATCCTTCTATGAGGGACCAGAGGGCGTCCAAAGATAGCTGATGTTGTTATGATGATGATGATGATAAATTTTTAAGTGGACAGGTACTATACTTTCTTTTATTTTTATTTCCAGGTACAGCAGTTCTACTTTTCTGCGCCTTGGCACTAGCCGCTGCCAAACCAAGGGAGCAGGTGGAACTCAACGCGGCGGGATGTCCCGTAGACTCTGAAATCACCAAATTCCTGTCACACGAAAACTGCCATCAGTTCTACCAATGTGTAGATGGATCCCCTGTTGTCCATATCTGCCCTGCTAATTTGCTATTCAACACGGAACTCAATATTTGTGACTGGCCTCTCAATGTTGACTGCGATGGTAGAATTATTCCTGAAGACAGACCTGAGACTGGCGGTAGTGACGAGGAAGAAAAGCCTGGCGGCCATGGACACAGTGACCCGAGTCAAGCGCCGGAAATCTGCGCAGCAGAAGACTCAGAGGGAGTGCTTGTTGCGCACGAAAACTGCAATGAATTCTACGTGTGCGAGGGCCGTCGCCCAGTAGCCATCCAATGCCCTGACAATCTCTTTTACAACCCTGAGAACGAGCAATGCGATTGGCCTCGGAACGTGGAGTGCGGTGAGAGAGTCATTCCAGCCCCAGCGATGGACGACGTCCAGGGAGAAAACCAAGTCATTGTTGTTCAACCAATTTTGATCCCAAGCGATGCCGTGACTGCCTGCGCTCAAGACGAATCCGAGGGAGTCCTGGTTGCTCACGAGAACTGCAACCGTTTTTACAAGTGCAGTGGAGGTAAGCCAGTAGCTCTAGACTGCCCTGCCGGTCTCGTCTACAACATCAATGCCCAGTACTGTGATTGGGCTTCTAACGTCGAGTGTGGTGAAAGGACCATAGCTGAAGATAAAGAGGTGCTTGAAAACAGCAATGAAAATGACGGTGCTTGGATGCCAGAACATGGACACAGCGATCCCAGCCAGGCTCCCGCAATCTGCGCCGCTGAGGGTTCCGACAGTGTGCTAGTCGCTCATGAGAACTGTAGCCAGTTCTACAAGTGCTACAGGGGAGTGCCCGTAGCTATAAACTGCCCTGCAAACCTCTTCTATCACCCAGAGCTCGAGATCTGTGACTGGCCCCAGAATGTTGACTGCGCAGGCAGGAACAAGATTACCGTCGTCAACCACTAAGAAACAAAGAGATTGTTTTGTAAAAATATATATAATTGTATCTTAATTTCACCAGCAAATGTACCTGGAAGCTTTAGTGTTATTTGTTAAAATAGTTTTCAAAATTTTTAAGTAATAAATTCATATCATTAAATTAAATTACACTTTTTGTTAATTTAAGAAATCAATTTCAATGCTTTAAATGTGAAAGTAAATTTCTATATTTGCAAAGCATATTATGATCCCGAACAGCTATCGTATAGCTGAAACCCACTCTGTAAATAATTTGTTTGAAGTTTAGTGACCTCTTCGTATCCTGGAAAGAATCTAGGCTAGATGATAAACATTATATTTCCAATATGTGAGTGCGATAGGTAGGTAGGGTTTCTTTATAGGCATCATTACTCAGGTGCCCGTATATGGCCACCTGAGCACCTCTGCAGAATCTTTTCTGCATTGCAGACCAAATGAGGAAGCCTAATTTATTTCTTCGCTTTGCCTTTTATGGTTCAAATCTTGCGAAACAATTTTGTCACAGTTTACGTTATACGCTAAAATTACGTACCTGTTAGTTCCGATGGCAATACAATATTATGTTTCGTAGCTTAATTCTTAGCGATTTACTGTTTACAATTTGTAGCAATTCTTTTTTTTGTTTAATGTAGATTTAGGCTGTCATCACCGCGATCCATGTGTTTAAACAGTAAAGCCGGAGTTTCATTAAGAAATTAGTGGCACGCATTTTAAACTCAGTTTCACGAAAGTAGTTTCGATATATGCGAAAGTAATTTCGTAAAATAATTAGTGTCGTGAAATCCACAGTATCGCAATAACCATGGCCCCATCAGCATCAAAGCTGTATTTTTATATTGTAGGTGTTTTGGGTCCCAGAGACACTCTTGTCGCTGATATTCATTAATAAATTGTATATTTTTATCTGTACTTCATCGGTGGTTTGCGATTTTTAACGCTTGCGCGCGCGATGATAAAAATACACACGTCCGCACAGCCCAGGCGCTTTCGCGACACCAGTTTCACGTCGCATCTACACTATGAAATTAGTTGCATGACACTAATTTTGCCAAAAAATCGCGCAGGGCACGAAACTGATTTGCATTCATGAAATTAATGCATGCATTACGAAAATATTAAATTACACGTGAAACTGTTGGTAAAACTAATGTCACGAAATTAATTTCGTGCCACTAATTTCGTAATGTAATTCCGGCTTTAATCACGTTGAGTCTCTTCCCGCCATTTTCGAAAAGAGACGTTGCCTACTTTTGTTTTTTTTTAATTTTCTAGAGTTTTTATAAATTATTTTGTGTAATTTTGGTGGTATTTTACCCAATGTAGCGTTTATAAAGTGCACAAGTGTAGTGAAATTAAATGGAAGTGTATTGCGTGACTTTTCAAATTGGTGGAATGGGAATTGTCCATCATAGTTTTAGTAAAACTGCCACTGCTTTACTAAAACATGACTTGACTGAGACTTGGAACGAGTGTAACGTTGCAAATTACAATTAATTTATTAATACTTGAATCTGGCAAATGCACAAGTCGTGCGACGCCAATTAAGAAGAATATTAAAAAAATCGCGTCTAATTAAGCTAACTTACATAATTGTCATCGAACTTCACTTGGCAAGTTCGTTTGTTTTCCAATAATTATGGTAATAACTAGCTGATGGGACACTCCACCTTTTTCAAAAAGAGATGTCTATTTTTATTTTATTTAAATTTTTTGTATTTTTTTACAAGCTTTTAACTTGCAAATTGCAATGTATGTATGTTTGTCCGGGTGGAATCTTGCAAATAAATTTTAAATCAGTTTTCTTTAACCGATTGAGCTAAAATTTATCATACCTGTCAAGTTTAGGTGACAATACAATATTATGGTAACGGCGAACTGATGTGATGATGGAGACGGAAGGTGGACAGTGGAACTCCTCGATGATTAGTAGTAGCCTGGCAGTGTTTGGGCTCATTTTGATCAGAATCCGATAAATAATTTAACAAAAGCTTGTTTTGAAGAACACATTTTTCAACAATAAACTTAGTTATATCGTGTAGTTTTGGTAACATTGCGTGACTTTTCAAAGGGGTGGAAATAATCCACTAAAGTTTCACGTCAATTGCTCACGATATCATTAGAAAAGTACTTGACCATAAGACAGGACCGAAAAAGCGAGGAAAATCCCATCTTTTATGGATGTCTATAATTAAGAAAGACTAGAGAGTAATTACATAGACCCAATGACAACCCAGGACAGACACCTCTGGAGACGTATGACTAGAGAGGCAACCCCAAAAAAAATTAGACAGGACCAGAAGAAGACAGTGAAATCTAACGTTTAGCTATGTCTAATAGTAATAATAATAGTAATAATCTTCGGCTTACGAATAGACCCCTCCGTCTCCTCCCGTGAATGGAAAAACCTTACTAAAGGATTACACCAGGCGACAGCAGAAGCATCCACCAGAGTCTGTAACACCAAACTTCGATCACCAATCTACCTACCTAAGCATGGTGGAAATTCTCCTTATTGTATTCAGTTGAAGAGGCCTTGTCCAGCAGTGGACTTAAACAGATTGGTGATGATAATGATGATAAGTAACATAAAATTCAAGACAATATTTTGCGAGGAGTAAATAATAATAAATTGGGCATATTGCGTGATAAAGGATAATTTGCTTGTCAGTACAAATGAGTTGGTTGCGCTGTCTTCCTCAGAACGGTCGGAGTGTTGTTCAATCAATACACAAAGAATGTAAGGGTTGATTTATTTGTTCGTTTCAACAAGTTCCATCACCAGCATGCAATTCTGAAATGTCGGTTGCCTGTTGTAAGGCTCATTGTTCCTAATATAGGTAGAAATAATATATCCTAAAGATAGTGGCGTAGATCATTTGGCGTGGTGGAGTACGTTTAGTATCATGGTACTCGTAGTTCCTGATACCCACGACATTGGGAATCTTAGTGTGGGATCAAGACTACATAATATGTGACAAAAAAATAACTGCCATGGTCTAACTAACATCACCTTTTCACGTCAATTTTATATTCCCCAATACCACGATTAATATTTACTTTGACATGATTGAGACAAATTAAAGGATAAATCGAAGACAGCTACTTCAAAAGGAATTCAGAATTGAGAAATATGACTTGAAGTGGGTGTGGGTGGATTCATTTACCACCTATTTTCACCTTGTCACATTAAACATACAAAAGTGGATTTGATTCAAAAGCACAGGGATGCCTCAAGAGTTTTTCAAAAGCTTTTACTTTTACCCTTTTATTAGAACGAAATATTATATTCATTCATATTAATTTATTTCAAACCATAGGGACTTTATGAACACTTGTTTACATCGTAGGTATATTAATAAGACACAGTTAAGAAAAAAAAACAATGCATTAACAATAAGGTAACATGATAATAAGGTAAAAATACATGTTTTATTTGCAGCTATATAGGGGCTTTATCAAAATATTAGACTATGTAAAAATAAAAATAATAATTAAAATTTCACTACAAAGGTACATAAATTTTATTATAATAAACAAATAAAAGCGGTTGTAAAAAGCCTTGTCAGATTAAACAGACAATACCAACAAAGAAAGTATTTCAACCTATACATAAAATTACTACCGATACTTACTAATATAAATTACTTACTTACTACATAAAAGCAATGAATAAATTAATATGAATATGAATATTATTTCCGGCCTTTGTATAAAAATTATATTTTTATGAGAACTCCTGACCGATTGCTTAATATTACACCACCCCACAACTTTGCTTTTACAATTATTAAATTTTGCCTTTTTGTACCAAAATTTACATACGCTATAAGATGTTGTCAACTGTGGAAATACAGTGAGCTGGTAACTTGAATAACATAGCAAATTATTTCTTATCGATGCTTTTAACATCGATTTGGACGGAGCGTGGTTCATCTAAGAGGCATACGTATTCGCAAAATTTCAATTGTAGCCCAGCCCTACCAGTGTTTTTGTCTTCTATCTAAAGCACTAGAGTCTGTTCAGCAAGAGAGCCGTCGTGGCCAAATTGTGAACTACATTATAGCAACCTTAATTAGGAGCTGGTTACTTTTTGTCGGCATTTTAAATCATAAACTAAATAAATAGCAGTTACAGTTGTAATAGGATCAAAACGGAATAGACGCACTATTATATTGCCCGCTAAACAAAAAAGGTAAGTAAGCACAGTAGCGCCCTCCAATCCCACGACGGGTCTCTCGCTGAACAGATTCCAGTAACATGGATCACAAAATTCTAACTCCTTCTCTTTCGGCTCTTTCGGCAAAACTCTTAAAATTTCATAGTTAGATGAGACTCGAAACGCTGGGCATAGCGCATGCCACCAATACTTCACTACATACTTAGTATACTTACCTTCTTATGCACCTACCAATTTATATTATTAATGAAATACATACCTACCTACTTACTTTCACAAGAGGCAGCGTAATACAATGTCATGTTGGCTATATAGATGGTAGACGTGACTTCTAATGGTTTATTGCCTTTGATTAAAGGTTAAGTTTATTGCAGTTGTAGTTTGCAAGGAATATAATAGGTAAGTAATGTTTAAAATCAGGCTAGTTCAGTCACTTAACTAAATTATACAAAAATTATACCATCTTTGACTGAAGCTTTCGTAATAAGTTTCAGGCGGATCAGAAGCCAAAATAATTATGTTTATTATTTAATTTGAATTTTTAACTTTTGACAACCCTGGTAATCCCGCCCTTTCAAGTTTTAAACTTAATTCAAGCGGCAATAGTTCAATTTGCTTACCACACTTCAGTCAAAAGGCACTTGTGGGTCTCTGTATACCAAAACTATCATGGATATTCCTCATTTTGAGGATCTTTTCAAGCAAATTAAACTAAACCTCTGGCTGATGGGATTACCATATGATGACTTTAAGTTCAAGTTTAGATATCCTTTCTTTTTCTTATGCTTATGCGTGATGATAATTGCAGAATTCATGTTCCTCGTTTCGAAGATATCTGCTGAGAACCTATTGGAATTAACTCAGTTAGCCCCCTGCACGTGCATTGGAATATTATCTGCTTTGAAATTTATGGCGATTGCAACGAAACGGCAGAAAATATTCCGTTTGTCCGAGAGTCTTAAACAGCTGTACATGGAAATAGAAAATGATAAAGAAAATTCAGCACTACTTCGATCAGAGCTTGTTTTCTTGAAGTATTTAACGAAATATTTCTTCATTCTGAACTGGATTCTCATCTCGGTTTATAATTTTTCTTCGCCTATCATGATTTTGAGTTATTATTTGAAGCACAAAGAGGTTCAGTACATTTTGCCGTACGCGGTGTTACTGCCATTTGAAGTTGACGGCTGGCTATCATGGAGCGCCGTATATTTCCATTCTATTATTTGTGGTAAGTACCCATCTACACTAGCAATAAATAATATTTGCCCATAGTACATCAAAGTACCTACTTACCTATAAAGATGCATGTATACCAAGTTTGATTTATCTCGCAGAAGGTTCTATTAATAACAAACGAATATCCATGCATGTTTAAGAAAAAAAAATATATATTTTCAGGTTTCATTTGCACGCTATATTTCACCACAACAGACGTTCTCTACTATGTCTTGACCAGCCAGATCTGTTGTAACTTCACCGTCATCAGCAACAAATTTAAGAGAATGAATGTCAACAACGCTATTATTCTGCAAGAAATCGTCAAAGATCATCAATACATTTTGAAGTTAGTAGATAATTGCATGATTAATGTAACACAACAAATAAAAGATCCCAAGACCTTGTTGTATGTAGGTCAATAGATATAACAAAAAATGAACGAAAGGTTATAAATAACTTTATAATACACCGATTCTACTTATGTTATAAATGCATTAATTTGAATTTTTGTTTGTTCAATCCCCGATCAATAAACGATTTTAATAAAGTTTACAAAGATGAATAATGACTTGAAAAGTAGCCTACGGTGTCATTAGACTTTTTGCCGGTACCACGCAAGCACAGCCGCGGGTGGATATTAGTAAGCACATTTTGAAAATTAAATTGAAAGTAAAGATTAATTAACTTTCTAGTGACAATACAACAATTGTTTAGTGACAATTTTCTATCTATACATTCCTACTCGATGTGAAAAATTGGATGGTCTTAACACAGGATCGTGATATCTTTGGTAAGGATGAATGGGTGCCTTTTCTCAGCAGTGGGACATCATCATTATTAGATACAAACAATTGACACGGACGGATGATGTAGTGTAACACGTATTTTGTATGGAGACACTGATAAGCATCCGTCGCATACACTTAATGAACCTCAGTTTCTATACAACAACTCGTGTTACACTACACCACACATCAGTGTCAATTGCTTGTTAAAACCTAGACATCTGCTGAAAAGGTGGCCTCAGTAAACGTTTAGATGTTTAGTGCTGGACACAGCCTCCCCCATAAAATGCAATGGGGGGATTTGCCGCAGTCATCAAACTTATTTTTGGACCAGGACTATGCTTCTACCGAAGCTTTATCAATTGCCTTGGTGTAATTTTTGTTCAAAAATCTAATTAATTTAGTATTAGTATATTTACATTATATGATTTCTTTTACCTAGTACTATATAAATTTAGATGCACATTTGTGTATATTTCAAATTTAATTTATTATAATTTTGTAATTTTATATTCATTTAGTTATTCTCATTTATTATGAAAATTCTAATAATTATGCATTTTTTCAACTTTGTCCGGTGGAAGGCATTAGTACGCCATATCACAGGTCTCCCTAGTTTGGGTACTAATGTTTTTCCAACCAGTACCTACTAGTGACTTTAAAATTGTAACTATTAATTATTAATTGTACTTTTTGTGATTTTTGTAATGTTTGTTGTTTTTTTAATATATTTCATTTCATTTCAACTTTGCAGGCGGATGGATGATCTTATTGGTGTAAGTACTCAGGTGGATACTGCTGTTTAACCTCCGCTGTAATACTTTAGTCGCAGTGACATTCACGGGAGGTGATACAGGGGTCTATTCTTAGGCTGAACAATGAACATACCATGGAGTAATAGACATGGATGGCTAGATATATAATAAAATGTTCTGTTCTAAGATATGATATACTACTGCTTTTTTTTCAGGCTAGCAGATGATCTTGAAGAAATTTTTACAGCACCAAATCTGTTTAATGTTTTAGTTGGATCTGTAGAGATATGTGCTCTTGGATTTAATTTAACGGTACTATCTTTATAATAAACTAACCTTTCGATGTGCTGAGCACAGAGTGCTTGTACCTTAAGCAGTCAATTAGCAGAGATTCGCAAAAACGGGAGAAAGCCTATGGCGAGCATTTTCGAAGCAACCTTCTTAGAAATTTAAACAATCTAATCACATTACGAGTATGTTTTAACAGACAGTCAGATGCTACCTTTTTAGGGTTCCGTTTTCCAACACAGAACGCTTATTTGTTCAGTCCGTATGTTCCAGCCTGTCAGACTGTCCTAAGTTCCACGTTTATAAGAATAAACATGCTTTGTAACACTTTCCTAAAATCTTTTCAGTCTCCAGCTAAGCAACATACCTAAGCATAATAAACTCAAACAAGATTTAATTTTGTTAATTCTTCTCTTCATCAGCCGGTAGACTTCCACTGCTGGATGCGGCCTCCCCCATAGCATGCATGGCTTGCAATTCATAGCATGCAATGGGGGTGCGATGGGTTATGTAATTTAAATTGATTTCAATGCCTAGAATTAATAATTAAGCGTTGTATAATTTATTTCAGACAGGAGATATGAAACAAATACCGGGATGTATTCTGTTTCTCGTTTCAGTTCTGCTGCAAATATTAATGATGAGCGTATTCGGCGAAAATATTATTCGAGAGGTAAAATAAACATGGGGAAACCTTTGAATTCTACAAGTTGTTCCAAAAAATGTATTATGTTACATAAACCTATAGATCGTGCTGAGCAGCATACTGTGTGGGTGTGGTTGGGTGTGTTTGTGTGTGTGTGTGTGTGTGTGTTTGTGTGTGTGTGTAATATATATGGGGTGTTATATTTATGCTTCAAAACACGAATTGTCGACATTAGAGTTGTCAAGCTACCTACCTGAATTTGAATTATGGTGAATTAACTGGGTTGGACATGTTTACCGCTTGTTAAGTACTTTTTGGGGAAAGATCACCACAGAGTGGATGCCACCCAGTGCTAGGCAGTATTGTGGAAAGTCCAGGATGAGCTCGACGAATACTTAAGATCTTGTTTGTGGTAGCGTTAAGTTAAGCAGTGGAAGTAGTGAAAAGGACCGAGGCTCTGCAGAGGGAAAACCACGGCTGAAAAAATAACAAAATGAAATAATGTATTACACTAATAATAGTACAAAACTGAAACACTTAAATTCAACTAAGAATTTTAGACATTCTAAATTATTGCAAAAAAAAACAGGTCTGTCTTGAACGACATTATCATATTTAAGTTCAGAAAACTGTGTCTATATAGCAAAAAAGACAGGGTTTTTTCCAAAATTGCCTAGTAATTAAAAAAAAACCGTCTTTGAGAGTCATCATCATTATCAACCTGTAGAAGTTCACTGCTGGACATAGGCATCCTCAATAGAATGACACGACAAACGGTCTTTAGCCACCACGAAGCACAAGGCTTTCATGCTACCTTTAAAAGACCTGCCAACACCTGTGTTGTCCGGTTCTTCGATCCGGTCTTTCGGAATACTTATATATTCAAAATTTAGGAACACTCTTTACATTTGCTCTCAAAACGCTTTGTACCTTTGACGAGATCTTTGAATGTTGTGTTTTGTAAAATCAGATTATAACCCCGTTACGTTTTTATTTCAGAGTATTAATATAGGAGAGGCAGCTTATTCGTCTGAATGGTATAAAATGGATAAAAAATCAAAGAAAACGATTCTGACAATATTGACGAGGTAAACAACTATTTCTTGGAGCTCGCTGTAAATACAGCTGAAAAGATTTTATAATGTTATCTTTTAAGGCAGCTATAAATGGACTAGGTGTAGAAAAGCTCTTTCTTAAAGAGTTCGTACCGGGGAGTACCTACTACTACCATATCTATTTTTGCAGCCAATTAGTAATGCTTACATTGCTGTTTCAGTTTGAAATTACAGGCACATGATAACTTTTATCTTTATCGAACGGATCAGTGCCATGCCACGTAAGCACGTCTTGTTACGACTATAATATTATTAGATAACCTCTGTGGCGCGGTGGGTGAAGGTTCGCCTGCGATGCAGGAGGTTGCGGGTTCGATTCCCACCTCGGAATAAATATTTGTACAATCTGCAGATATTTTTTCAGGGTGTTCTGGGTATTTTCTATGTATAACTAAAAAAATATCTATCTATGTAATGTATTGTATTAAGTAAATCAGTTATCTAGTACCCATAACACAAGCTCTGAGAGCTGATTCTAACTATTTTGCACACAATTGACATGGACGTCTGGTGTAGTGTAGTGTGGATTTTTGTATGGAGACACCGATGAGCGCCCCTAGCGTACACTCTGTGAACCTCATTTTCCATACAAAAATCCGTGTTACACTACACCAGTGCCTGCTGATTCTACGTTTTGACAATCAATTGGCACGGACGTCTCGTGCAGTGTAGTGTGGATTTTTGTCAATCAATTTTCAACAATCCGTGTTACACAACACCTGACGTCCGGGCCAATTGCGTGTCAAAACGTAGAATCAGGGTCCAGGGCCCAGCTCTCTGGCTTAGCTTGGGGCTAGAAAATGTTGTGTGAAATGTCCAGCGTTTATTATTTATTTATATTTATTTGTTAAACATGACCAAAGAGGTATTGCATTGTATTGCATTCTAGGGGCCAGACTTATGTCCAGCAGTGCACTTCGACAGGCTGATGATGATAATGATGATGGTGATTTTCTTACAGGTCTGCCAAACCTCAAAGGCTGACTGCATACAAGTTTTCTGTCATCAGTTATGGGAGCTTCAGCAAAGTACGTTTACATTTTTAAAGACTCAATGAACAAATTCTTTCATTCGAACAAAGTCTGGATTATTTTATAGACTTTTTTCTTTTTCAGATAATCAGTACATCGTGGTCCTATTTTACCATTTTGCGAACTGTCAACACTCCACCAACAGACAAAACATAATGCACTCCAACAATTACATATAGTATAGCAAAGCAGTAGTATATAATAGTCCTTTTCTTTAAAACGATAATAAAAGACTCTGCATGCGTTTTGAAATCATTTCTTCACTTCTTAATCAGCTGGTAGACTCCACTACTGGTTTCATCCTGGAATTAGAATAGAGGGGATTTGCCATAATCACCACGCTTGGCAGGCTAATTGCTGATCACAGTATTAGTGTTAAGTACTCAGCTTGATGCTGGATCCTCTGGCGTAATCCCTTTCCAACTTTTACGACATCCACGGGAGAAGTTCGAAGAGCGCTATTCTAAGGCCGAGTCCACCATGACCAGGAGTTAGTTACTTTACTGATAAAGATTTTGTAAATATCAAAATAAATAAGGCAGCACGAGGTTCTGCGTTAAGGTGCTACGAGCGTCGCGTAGCAAATCTCGTAGAATATGCTACGTAACTTTGTAGCAAAGCAAAAATAAATTCATTTTCATCAAAAAAAAAAAATAAGTTACTTTTATTTAAATTTTCAACAGGCAAAGTGTATTACAGTAGATTGCTAGTATAAAAATAATGAATACTTACATGTTGATTGATTGAGTTATCAATATCTGATTTGGAAGATTTGGGACGCTTCTGTGGTGCGGCGGGCGAGTAGCCGGCTTAGATGCAAGAGGTTGCGGGTTCGATTCCCGCTGCGGCACAAATGTTTGTATAATCTGCAAATATTTGTTCCGGGTCTGGGTGTTATGGTACCATGGTAGGTACTCCTAGTTCCTGATACCCACGACACAGGGAATCCCAGTGTGGGATCAAGACTACGTATGTGACTGTTGGGTGTTATGTTATGTTGGATGTTTGTTACTCTTTCACGTAAAAACTACTGAATGGATTTGAGTGAAATTTGGAATGGAGATACCTAATACCCTGGATTAATACATAGGCTACTTTTCATCATCATCATCATCATCAATTTTCATCATTATTCACGCGGGTAAAACCACGGGGCGCAACTAGTGTTTGATAATACGGTAACATGCCGATTTCCTATAATATGCCTCGTATGTATGCCTCGAAAATGTTGGTGGTATAGTGTTATTTTTACTAATAGATATCCAATGGCCCTTTGTATTCAATATTAATTTATCAGATAATATGCATTAGGGGGTAATCAGAAAAAGTGAACAAAAAACTTTATATGACTCATAATGAAATACAAATATAGGTACATACTTATCTATTTTATTTTGTTCATTTAAATCCAGATGATAATCTCAATTATAGAGTTCCTAGTCATTTACTTCGCTGGTACACGTTGGGAACGATATTGTCAATGTTGTAGACCACTGCGTCTATATTCGGGTGAGACGATTCAACTAGGAAGGTCAAACTTCGACAACGAGTACAAACAACGAATCCAAAATGGGAGGGGCAGCGTTCGGGAATCTACACCATATCTTTTCGGCACAGATACCGCAGAGCCTCAAGAAGAAAATATGTAATCAGTGCGTGTTGCCAGTGATGACTAACGGCGCTAAGACGTGGTCACCAACTATTATTAATATAAACTATAAACTGGCTCAAAGTCACGCAGAGGGCTTTGGAGATAGCTATGCTAGGAGTTTCACTACGTGATAGAATACGAAATGAGAAAATCTCTAGAAAAACAAATTCTCTCAGAAATAGCAAGTTGAAGTGGCAGTGGGCAGGTCATACAGGTCGCAGAACTGACAAACGTTGGCGAATAAAGGTTTTCGAGTGGCGACTACAAACCAGATGACGCAGTAGAGGAAGGCTCCCCTCTCAATTTACTAAAGACATTACAAAGGTCGCAGAAAGTCAGTGAATGTAGGCCGAGACCGTTCGTCATGGCATTTTAGGGGGAAGCCAGCAGTGGACTTCTACAGGTTAATTATGAGTCATCTTCTGCTGTGGTGTGTTTAGCCTAAGAATAGACCCCTCCGTCTCCTAACGTGGATGTAATAGAGAAGTCGTAAAAGCCGACTAAGAGATTATACCAGAGGCGATGACGCTAGTAGAAAAGTCCAAAATGTATGAGATTGACGTAAGCTATCGATATGTCACGTGGTCTTTTGTACCACGACTGTAGAAATAAAATCGCTCCGAAGCGAATACCGTTTGCCTAGGCCGGCAGGATAGGCAACAGTATCCACCGGAGTACTCAACACCAATATAGCGATCAACAATCCGCCTGCCAAGCGTGGTGATTAGGGCAAATCCTCCCATTGCATTCTATGGGGGAGGCCTCGTCCAGCAGTGGACGTTTACAGGCTGATGATGATGATGATGAGTAATTTATTTTAAGCTGTAATTATCTCATGCAAGTGCGCACATGTCACCTTTATATGTAATTGATTGTTTTTAATAATTGATATCTAAAAGACCTTTGTATTCAATCTATCACAAGTAATCGACTTATCAGAAAATTTGCATCAGGGGGTAATCAGAATATGCAAACACGCCTGCAAATCAAACAAAAGTACCTTTTTATCTATTTTATTTTGAAGTTCCTAGTTATTTAAGTTTTTATTGCATTTAATAACATGAACAATTATTTGTTAATGTACACAATTTTAATGCGTGACTGACTGCCTAACTGACTGAGTCACTGACTGACTGACTGACTCACTGACTAATGTTAAAGAACTCCCTTTTCCGCATTCGAACTCTATGGATGGTTCATTATGCGTGAGACTCACTGACTAACTATCAACGCATAGCCTAAACTATCAGTCCACAAAGGTAACATTCTAATAGCGATGACGCTAATAGAAAAATCCAAAATGTATGGGATTGATGTTAGCTATCGATATGTCACGTGGTCTTTTGTATTGAATTACGACTGTAGAAGTAGAATCGCTTCAAAGCGAATGCCGTTTGGCTAGGTCTGCTGGGGACTTAGTACGAGTTTTGATAGTTTTCGAAACTATATGAAGTTTCGTTTCCTTCCATACATTTACTGACAGCGTCCTCAGTTTTCTTCTCCTTTTTGCTATGGGCGCTGGAAATAACTGTATGGAAGATAACGAAACTTCATATAGTTTTGAAAACTATCAAAACTTGTACTAAGTCCCTCTGAAATTAGGAGGATACATTCCTTTTGTGTTCTTTGGTTGCACTTAGAAAAGGGCTAGTAGTAAAACTCCTTGTGAAAGAGTTCCTCCGGGAAGTACTAAATACCTACTATTTCTGCATCCAAGAATGCTCGTATTGCTGTGTTTTGGTTTGAAGAGTATTGGTGCCGGTGAAATAATAGACACAATATATGATACTTTTCTTTTAAATTTACACACAACTCATGAAAGAAACTTTTTGCTAGTTTTTTTTTTTGTTTTGTTTGCATTTGCAAATCCCCCCCAATATTCAATGGGGTATAGTATTCAATGGGGGAGGCCTCATCCAGTAGTGGACGTAAACAGGCTGGTGATGATGATGATGCATCGTTTAAATTAGTGATTTAGCATTAAATAGCGTTAATGAGTGAGCAAAATCTTAAACAACGATTTAAGCATTACTTCTAATTTAAATAGGGATTACATATACATAATACCTGAAACGTATACTTAAAACTCAACCTTTAGCAGCCGCAGCTTAGTACTTTATTCAAAAATACATTTGCTCCAAGCTATTCCTATTTTTTTATATTCGTTCAACATCTCAAGTATGGGCATGGAAGTTCAAGCGATATAAATAAAACATGGCACAAGTTCAGCTCATGCGCCATTCGTTGGGAAATTTGATTTTGAAAGTTTGTCTTTCACAAATCTCTGTTGGGTACATATTGGAATCAGGGAAACATAAAAGTTTTTTAATAAACTTTATAAGGAACAGCTAAGTAAAAGATACCAAGTGGCTAGGCAAGCGGAAGTGGTGGAAACTATCTCTGCCTTATCAATCTATCACATCTACTCAGATTGTGTCAAAGAAAGAACAGGAGTGGGCTGTGGCTTCTACTGCCCAAAAAACGGGAAAATCTAGATCACAGCCCCTAAAACAAATGATTACGGCGTTCCAGGCAGAAACTCTTGGACTCCTCCTGGCAGCTATTGAATTATCAACATCATTAGAGTCCACAGAAAG
The DNA here is from genome assembly GCA_951392215.1 of Epirrita christyi. NCBI lineage: Eukaryota > Metazoa > Arthropoda > Insecta > Lepidoptera > Geometridae > Epirrita > Epirrita christyi. The sequence goes on along the minus strand of OX595849.1, from coordinate 5,451,829 downwards.
CGCAGCAAATGCAAATCTACAAAAACAGCTCATTGATCTCCACAACAGATAGCGCAGCACTTACAAATGCACTCGGCAGACCTTCGTTGCAGAATGCAACAGGGCCCCAAAAACTAGCTAAAAAGCACATAGTTAAAATAAAATGGTCAAAAAGCCACGGCTCTTGCCCATTGAATGACAAGGCCAACTCCCTAGAAAAGAAAGAAGCTAAAATTACACTCCTAAAGACACCAATCCAACCCACCAACGATGGAAATTACAAACAGGCTGAAATTAAACTCGAAAACAGAACACCAGAAAATATGGAAACGTAGACCGGACTGTAAGCAAACAAAGCCATTGCTTTCAGCAAAACAAAAAGATAACAAATACATTGTTAAAGATGAAACGCGAAGACCTACGTATTATGGTGGGCATCGTCATCTGTGATCTCAACCACCACTGAAGACAGGGGCCACGGACAGTGGGCTGGTCACGGATGTATTCAGGATGTAGAGATAGTGGAGCATGTGACACAGCACATCCACAAACGAAGCCAGGGAAAAAACCGAACTCCAAAAACCTGTTTCACTTCATCCTTCATTCCTTAGCATCCAAAAGTCACATCTACTGTATCAATTTTGTCAAGGTTCCCCCTATCGTTAGTCGTGCGAATCATACATTGATCCACAATCACTTGGACAAATAACGCTTACTTGACACTTGACAACACATAAAAATTAATACGAAAAAGCTGAAAACAAGCTTCATATCGTTACAGAGGAAGGCCAAATTCAAAGTCCGAGGCTTTTCTAAATAACAATCATGGATTTGGCCTCCTATTAATTACATTAATTAACCAACCTCGTTTTGCTTTGCTGTTGTTGGGTGAAAATGGTTTATTACCGCTTTATATTATGGCTATTATGGCTTATGGGTTGTTAGTAGTAGAACTTCTTGTGAAAGAGTTCGTCCGGGGAAGTACTACCACCGTACCTATTTCTGCCGCCAAGCAGTAGTGTTCGCATTGCTGTGTTTCGGTTGAAGGGTACGGGTGCCGGTGAAATTACAGGCACATGAGACTTTTCATCTTTATGTCTCAGGGTCGAAAATATACGATACCTAAAACCTTCTTACATAACAACCAAATCATTGCAAATCTTGCGATATAAGTTGATAAAATACGCAATCTAAAAGTGATTGATAGTGTTGTTTGTTACTCATACAAACTTTTTTTTTTACACTTTGCTGCACTGGCTTGTTGCCTACCTGATGTTAAGCGATGACCCTATCCCATCACCTCAAATGCAATATATACCTCTTATGTTTTTTTATACAACGTGGTAGTGAAAGCCTCTTTGCTAATCACAGTCAAATCCACTGTATTCACCAGCTTAACTAATGTTGCTAGCGCGCGTGTGATGCCTCTGGTGTTACAAGCGTTCATAGGCTACGGTAACTGCTTTCCATCTGGTGGGCCGTAAGCTTGTCTGCTTGATAAGTAGCATAAAAAAAAAACAATGCTGATAATATGATATATTATCTTAGAATAAGGACTGAAGTACGTCCTTATTCTAAGTATATTATGATGAACATAGGCTCAAGAAAAATCTATTTTCAAATTTTTGACAGCTAATAGATGTACTAAGTAGGTACCATGGAAGTAATAAGTACTAGTTGTACGTAGTACTTATTACATCCATGGTAGGTACATCTCTTAATTTTGTGTTTCAAGGACAAAGAAAGCGTATTACACTCTTGATGACTATATTAATGATAAAGCCACGTGGCCTGATGTCGCTCTGCCCCTTGACTGCTAAAATGGAAATTTGCAATATCTGTACTTACCTATTTACATGTTTCTATTAGATAGTTTTTAGTTTATAAGACGATTCAAAATGATCCTTGTGATTTCAATGAATAAAGTTCTTTTGACTTTGACTTTGACAAACCCAGATAATACTAGAGGAACAGAGTTTTGGGATAAAAAGCATTCCATGTTTTAATCCAGGTTTTAATATACTACGTACCAAATATCATCAAAATTGGCCCAGCCTTTTGGCGTGAGAGCACGATACACGACAAAATATCACCGTCTTATAGTTTTAGTAATGTCGTTATGTTATATTCTAGATTTGTTAGCTGTTCGAATAGATAAGGACAAGACAAAATCTAATTTTGTTTTGATTAATTTGATAATTTTAAATGCATGTTGTACATTTGTTTACATTCTACCTACCTGTATGACAATGATAAGTGAGGCCCCCACGCATACAACACACATCGACATGTGTGTAGATTAAGTGATTAAGTGTACTATCAATTTTAATTATGATAAAACTCTCAAAAGATATGATTAAAAATAATATAAATATGCGAAAACATCGTGATTTAGACAGATCCTTAGAAGTGTAAAAACATGCAGGGACCTCTGATAATCCTACTCCTCGGAACCGGTAAGAAAACTATCAAAATCAGTCTTAAGTCTATAGTATTTTTTTCTAATTCAAATTGGTGGCAATCTGCACTGACATCCCGTATTAGGGCGTATTGTGCATCCTCATTATAGTTTTGTCTAGATTAATTTGAGCTATGCTATTCTCAAGCTAGTGGGGGTTCATTGAAGTTTATTTTTAATTTTTTAAAATGTAAAATTTCGGATACATTTGGATTAGATTTGGATACTATTCGCTCGATTTTAAAATTACATATTGAGTGCCCAAAAAAGCGTCAAAAACTGTGCAGGGCAAATGTGGTAAATTTCGCTCTCCCGTCATTCAGTTCTATTTATTCAAGGGGCTCTACTTATATCATGCTGTCATTTGATTAAAAATGAAAATAAATAAATGTATATATGCACATGTTTGATTTGGAACTTCGCTGACACCACACAGCTTCCACTTCAGAGGGCTTATTACAAGTTATACATTCCAACTATCGATTTGCGAGTTGTGAGTGGTCACGGTGACTTAAGTAATAACTATTTATAAACCAGTGCTGTTTCTATCGACGTTGCGTATCGATAGTGGCAATGCAAAATTTTTAATAAGCCCTCAGGATCTCCCTCAAAAAGGAAATAGTCTCTCACTAACCTGTAATCGAATTTCAAGATATGTCCAAAAATTTGTACATTTACAATTGAAACAATTACATCTGATTTATTTTTATAGCCTACTTGGCGTCAGCCGTTCCGGTTGAAACTCCTAGCGAGTACGACCTGAAACGCGAGTACCCTCGCTTCATCAAATTCCCCGATGGCGAAGGTGTTATGCATAATGTGGACCTTGAAGCTGAGCCTGACATGAAGCTGCTGGAAGAAATTAACAGGAACCCCGCAAACAACGCATATTATTTATTCACAAGGTCAGTAAAAAGTTAATTCCACCATCAACCTCAGTCTGGTAGAAGCCCACTGCTGGACATATGACATACTAGTATTTTTTCGCGGCACCACCCGCGTGGGACCTCTAAATTGACTCCACCCACGTGAAACCTCTATTATAAATTATAGCCTATATGTGATTCTGATGTATAAGCTATAATACTGTAAAGTTTCATCAAAATCCGTTCGGTAGTTTTTGCGTGAAAGAGTAACAAACATCCATCCATCCTCACAAACTTTTACATTTAGGATTGATGATGATGATGATGATGAAAAGTAGCTTATGTGTTAATCCAGGGCGTAAAGTATCTCCATTCCAAATTTCACTCAAATCCATTCAGTAGTTTTTACGTGAAAGAGTTACAAACATCCATCCATCCTCACAAACTTTCGCGTTTATAATATTAGTAGGATGATGATGAACGGTCTTGACTCGCCTCCATCTACAGACTTCCTACACAAATAAAATGAGCCGCAATCCAGGGTATAAAGGGAAAAGAGTGAATTGTACAAAACCGATCTAAAAACATTTCTTGAAGTCCATGCATACGATTGCAAAAAACTGCATTAAAACACACACAGTTACAGTTTTGAGCTGTTTTGGAGAAAAATTGAACAGACAACAGCCAGCTGCCTTACTCTTGAAAACAATTCCTATCAGTCGGTATTGGAATTGTGTTATTTGGTACTCTTGAATACCAACCTAGCGCCAAATTAATTTAATATTGCACGGATATTACATAAACTAATTTAAATTGGATTGATATTGTTAAATAGTTTTTAAAGTTTAAAAGTTTTTATAGATTGTTTTAACGGTTTTCGACACATGCAAACACTTATTGCTAAGCATAGAGCAGCTAACTTCATGGTACCGACATAATACTTGGCCAACACAAGCTCAATTTCAATTGAAATCCAATGTTAACAGAATTGAACAGAATCAAGAGTACCGTGATTTGTCAACATTGCGTTATCATTGGATTGAAATTGTCATTGGACAATAATTACTATTGGATTCAAGAGTAAAGGCCCCTGTACTTACTTCTACGAAAGTAATACGCCTGAGCAATCTTCGTTCGTGACTGTCTGTCGCATTTTCACTTAACTCAGGTACATCATCTTTTATCATCTTTTAATATTTCTGTTTCGAAAAGACGAAGATAGCCAAGGCGCATTACTTTCGTTATAATACTGTACTGCTGTGGTTTGTCTGGCCTAGGATAAACCCCTCTTTCTCCTCCCGTGGATGTTGTAAAAATCGACTAAGGGATTACACCAGAGTATGGACAACAGCATCTACCTGAGTATATTCTATACACCAATACTGCGATCAGCAATTTGCCTGCCAAGCGTGGTTATTATAACAAATCCCCTTATTGTATGAGGAAGGCCTCATCCAGCAGTAGAAGTCTACCGGCTTATGAAGACTGTACATCTACACACTCACACAAACAAACTCTTAGGCCAAAAACATTTTCCGGCGGGTAAAAATAATAACCTGTTTTCTTTTCGTACCCATAGGCGCAACAGCCTTCTATCTCAGACCTTGACAATGAACAATGCTGGTTCGATAACCTCCTCCAACTTCAACGCTAACGTCCCCACGGTCGTGATTGTTCACGGCTGGCTCAGCAACCGATACACCGACCCTAACCCCACCGTTCGTAAAGGTAAGAGAAAAACAAAATTGTGTATTGTTTTAATTAAATTGTATAATCTTTATTTTAGACATGGCCACATGGCATACATGGCCTATAGAAATGTACAATTAAATTATACCTGAAAAATAATATTTATATCAGTAAGTATACCTTAAGTGCGTTGATGTGTCCGGCCTAAGAATAGACCCCTCTATCTCCTTCCGTGGATGTCGTAATTCACCAAAGGATGCATAGCAGCATCCACCCGAGTACTTAACATGAATACTGCGATCACCTATCCACCTGCCAAGCGTGTTCATTATAGCAAATCCCCCATTATTTTATGGGGGAAGTCAAAAGGCTGCTGATTATTATGATTACCTGCCCTATGACCACATATTATACATCTAAAAACTATCTTTTCACACCGTTTGAGGGGTCGTTGTTTCATGTGACACATGTTTAACTGTATATTTTTTCACAGCTTACCTCGACAAGAGTGATGTCAACGTAATTGTCGTGGATTGGTCACGCCTTGCTCTATCTGACTACGCGACTGCTGCCCTTGGAGTCCCTGCTGTCGGCCGTGGTCTCGGCCAGTTCCTTAACTTCCTTCACTCTGTGACTGGTGCTCCTTTCAATACCATGCACTTGGTCGGCTTCAGTCTTGGCGCTCACTTGGTTGGAAATGCTGGTCGTGAACTCGGTGGAAGAGTAGCCCGTGTCAGTGGTAAATACTCGCGTTTTAAATTCTTTATTTAAAAATATTATTATTTCAACACATTTTATAATAGCGACCTTATTGCTAACAGTGATATTGTTGTGTGGATTAAAATTATTTTTTGTTTTTTTCCGTGTGGAGATTGTCAATAGATAACCATCTGTATTTTTGTCATTAAGCTTTGGATCCCGCTGGCCCTATGTGGAACTACAACACTAACCGTGTTCGCCCCAGTGACGGAGTCTACGTAGAAGCTATCCACACCGACGGTGGCTACACTCTTGGCGGTCTCGGCATTGGCTCAGCTGTTGCTGACGCTGACTTCTTCCCCAACGGTGGTATCTCCCAGCCTGGCTGCTTGACCAACCTTTGCAACCACAACCGTGCCTGGGAGCTGTTCGCTTCTACTGTCACCAACAACCACTTAGTAGGAATTGGATGCAGCAGCAATCTTCAGATTACATGGAACACTTGCCGTGGAAATGCTTTCAACATGGGCAATGATGATTTGAGGAAATTCGGGTACGTACCGTAAATATATTTAATTTAGGTACACATGAAAAATCTTTATGACAACAAATTTTTACCAAAGTATAGAATCTACCTCTGTAGACTCTGTAGTAGTCCGACGACCACTGCGGCGTGGCAGGCGAAGGTTTGCCTGCGACGCAGGAGGTTGCGGGTTCGATTTCCGCCTCGGAACAAATATTTGTACGATCTGCAGATATTTGTTCAGGGTGTTTTCTATGTATAATAAAAAATGTCTATCTATGTAATGTATTGTATTAAGTATATCAGTTATCTAGTACCCATAATACAAGCTCTGCTTAGCTTGGGGCTATTGTTGTGTGAAAATGTTCAGCATTTATTATTTATTATTATAACATCTAATTTTATTTATTTTTTCTTTACAGAACTGGAATGTACCGATTGGACACTGCCCGTAGATACCCATACTAAGCTACATATCCATTGTATTTAATTGATAACAAGGCTTTACGAATTTAATATGACTGAAATTTGGATTTCTATTACAAATATTTTGTAAGGACTTCAAGTTAAATTAATTATTTAATTACAAGCGAATGCTTTTGCAATATGTCTATTTATTTTCCCTTTATTTGATAAATCTACGTCTTTTGTTATCCCTTCATGCTGATAATCTCGATCATCATTCCTTCCAAGATGTGTGTAGTCAACAGTAAAGACACAAAGAACGTAAAGCGGCGGCGCGCCGCGTAAACTACAACACGTTAATATGTAGGTACCTACTTATATTCTTATTTCATATTAATCTCACTGCCTGAATACAATAGTAGATTATGCACTAAGGGAAAATCAAATCAAATCAAATCAAAATCAAAATCAAATCAATCATTTATTTGCAAGAATACTTATTTTAAAATGTCAGGTCTTATAACTAATTTAGTCACTGTATTCAGCCTGCACGCAGGAGTGCAAAATTGATTGTGAGTCATATTATTAAAAAAAAAAAAAAAAAAAGCAGAAAGAATAAAGCAGTGTCTTATGTCGCGGGCGACATATTGAACCCTGAGCGTAACGAGGGACTCTAAAGTTAACTCCCGAGTGTAGCGAGGGAGTTATATAGAGTCCTGAGTGAAGCGAGCTGCCCAAGACGAAGACAGGCTTTATTCCAGAGGAGCATACTCTACTTTTCACACTTTCTGCGAGACAATAAAAAGTCAGGGCTTGTTTTGATTTTTGCGCTAGTAGATTATCAATAATCTCTAGAGCGTCTGTTTTGATAAACTTTGGAGTAGAATCACTATCGTTTATAATTTTTTATCAACATGAATATTGCAATAAAATTTACTGAAAATCACAGCACCAAACACGCGCACAGCGTGTATACCATTCTTTATAAAACGCACCTTTTTAATTTTTTTTGAGTTCTGCTTTATGGTGGCCAGTTCGATTTTCGAACAAACCTCTTTACAATGCCATTTGGGCATTTATTTACTTAGAGTTTTCCACGAGTCTCCACACGAATTTGACGTTCCAAATTCAAATCACTGTAATCCCTAGGGAGTTTCATACAAATTTATATCCCTAGAGAGACAATATGCCTTACTTTACGTTGAGGTTGCATGATTTGTAATTGGACATTGTCGAGCAGGTGGTGTGAAAAAACTGATAAAACATAACATAGTCACATACGTAGTCAGCATGATTCCACACTAGTATTCCCTGTGTCGTGGGTGTCAGGAACTACGGGTACCATGGTACCACAACACACAGACCCGAAACAAATATTTGCAGATCATACAAACATTTGTCCTGTAGTGGGAATCGAACCCGCACCTCTTGCGTCTCAGCCGGCTACTCGCCCGCTGCGCCACAGAGGTCGTCAAATTGACATTTAATTGTGCTTATGACATAAATAAAAGAGTCCAGACAAACAGACATGCAATCTGCTAGATAGACTAATACCGTTCTAGACATAAAGCTAAAGAAAATGTCATTTAATCATATAGGCCTATTTATACGCATTAGGTACACCGATTTGAAACGGACAGGAAGCTTAACGTTTACTTGCAGCGCCCCTACCGAAAACGTGAAAAAAACTAAGGACGCTGTCAGAAAATGTATGAATGGAAACGAAACTTCAAATAGTTTCGAAAACTATCAAAACCCATACTAAGCCCCCAGATCGACGGATGGCGTAGGCTTAGTTATTACTTAGCACCTTTTGATTACGGAACCCTAGAAAAGGAGCCTATACTTCAATCCATGTTATAAATAATAAACCATCTTTACCAAATTTGATCGAAATTGGTTTAAAACTTACACATTTAATATATCATTACACCAAATAGTCACATACGTAATCCAGAGGCCTTACCATGAGCTCTTATAGCGATTCAGTTCAAAAACTATTCAGTTCAAAATATCGGTTCGCCGTTGACATTCGTCATCATTGAAAAACTTTAATCGCAGAACTCTCTAAACCTTCTGCTACTGTACCTTTATATATAGCTGCGGACATCACGGACCCGATATTTTGTACTGAATAGTTTTTGAATTGAATCGTTATAAGAGCTCCATGATACCACAACGCCCAGACCCGGAACAAGTATTTGCAGATCATGCAAATATTTGTCCGCAGCGGGAATTGAACCCGCACTTCTTGCGTCTCAGCCAGCTACTCGCCCACCGCGCCACGGAGGTCAACAATTTATAAGGTAAGCGCAGGATAATCTTAGAGCGTTAGAGGTGTGGTATTGGAGACGGGTGCTATAAATCCTCGGGGAGCCCGTTAGACCAATGTGTCAAGGAACTACAGATAACTACTAGGAATAGAGACACAGCTCACAATGACGTACGCACAATCACACACACAATCTTTCACGCAATACATTTTTGTTTAGATATCGTAAAATATCTCTAATCAATTTTGTTTTTAAAAACAAATTCTTCCTTCTCGCTTCATATACCTCAATGCTAAACGTCATGACCATGGATCACTTTTTGCTGGACGATATTCCACCAACGAGATCTGTTGCTTGCTTTGAGGAGTTTTGGGTCTAGAGTGGTGCCAGATGTCTGACCAACGTAATGGGTTTCGGCTTCTTGGTCTCTTTCTCTCGTAAGCAGATGGGGGTAGCCCATCTGCCTAGAGTGAATCCTTGAGTATTTTGGTCATATAGTACTGAAACGCAGTGACAAGCGAGATGGAGGAATTTGTTTTTAAATAACTTTTCATTTAAAAAACCGACTTTCACCATAGTATTCGTTTAAATATTTGGATGAAAAAAAATGATGAAAGAACCATAGTGGTGAAAGGATTATGATACTTTCTGAATGCAAATGCTTGGTTTGTTGCTGAAAATATCAAAATCGCCATATGTATACCTACAATATGAGGAATATGAGGAGTTCCCTCAATTCCTCATGGATTCCATCATCAGAACTGGATTCTGAAAAAAATGGAACCAACCTGGAAGCATATCTATTCAAATAAAAAAATTCCAAATCGGTTCATAACCGCCGGAGATATGAGGTAACAAACATAAAAAACCCGCATTGAGAACCTCCTCGTTTTTTGGGAAGTCGGTTAACAAATATATATAAGTAGAGATATTTTACGATAGCCAAACGGCTAGATTTGAAAACACGAATCTATTGCGTGAAAGATTGTGTGTGCGATTGTGCGTGCGTCATTGTGAGATGTTTTTCTATTGCCCTATTAGTACTTTGTATAAAAGTTGATGTTGCTGTGGATACATTTACTATCTCAATAATAAAATAAAATAAATTGTGAGGTATTTTATTTTATATTCAGGCATCATTCAGGCCACCAAAATCATTCAAAAAATCATTTCAATGAAGCGAATAAGGCTTTTCCTTACAATTAGGTTAATATACATTTACACACTTTTTACATAAGTTAAATATCTGACCACGTCAGTGAATTTAGAACGGGTATCTTCTTCTGGTATCCAAACGGTATCTGCCGGACCTGAAAAACGACAAGATATTAGAACGCAACACTCACGCACGTCATAATCTAGATTATTAAATTTTTGTTTGGAAACTTACCCCCACTTTCTCAAGATATCGTTGCCCATGTGGAGTTCTTCTCCTCGGCAGTTGTTGAAGGTAATCTGAAGGCTGCTGGTGCAAAGGTTTCCAATCAGATGATTGTACGACACGGTAGCAGCGAAGAGCTCCCAGGCACGGTTATGGTTGCAGATATTGGTGAGGCAAGCAGGCTGGGAGATGCCACCATTGGGGAAGAAGTCAGCGTTGGCGACAACAGTTCCGATGCCAAGACCACCGATGGTGTAACCACCGTCGGTGTGGATAGCCTCAACGTAGATGGCGTCGTTGGCGTTGAGACGGTCGCGGTTGTAGTTCCATAGAGGGCCAGCGGGATCCAAACCTGAAAAATTACATTTTAGAAGCTGTTTTTTTTTGCAATATTATTTAAGGAAGGAACCTCGTTGATAACCAGGCCTTGCTTTCCGAAGCTAATAGTTATATTGAATTCAAACTGCTGTTGTCAGAAGCCTGTAGGTTATTTTCGAAGAACTTGATCATAAACAGAAAGAATGTACAAAAAAGATGGGTAGCACTGTTGGACGTTGGATCTACCATGAAGCAAAGAGAGTCAGAATATATAGGCAGGGAGAACAACATCAACTCACCAGTAACACGAGCAACTCTTCCTCCCATCTCACGTCCCGCGTTGCCGACAAGATGGGCACCCAGACTGAACCCCACCAGATGCATGGAGTCGGGACGAGCGCCGGTCACGGAGCTGACAAACGTGAGGAACTGGCCAAGACCACGGCCAACAGCTGGGACTCCGTTTGCGGCGGTTATGTAATTGGATATAGCTAGGCGTCTCCAGTCGAGCACGATGACGTTCACGTCACTCTTGCCAAGGTAAGCTGAAAGAAAATGTAATATATTATGAAATGAAATTATTACATTATCAGCAAGACCAACTTTTAACCATGTCGCATAATTATTTAAATTATGTTGTCCCAAACCTATCAAATTCACAGTACCCTTTCTGATTTAATATTTTTTTAGAGCGCAATCACACGCTTGTAGCATTTAATATATGCGCCAGTTCTGTTACTAGTCTATGTGAAGCCGGGTGCAACAGTGATTTAAGCGAAAAATTCTGTGTTTTTGGAAGCAAAGAGTAGTAAAGAGCGAATAAGGTTAACCGGCGAGCGGTGGGCGGCGCGGTGGCGAGCAAGCCGCGAAAATTCTTTTTAGCGTTAAATAAGAAACTTACTAATTGTTTGGAGTTCACATAAGTAAAATATATAAAACAATAATTTAGGTATGATAAGCGCAGCAATCTTGCTTGGCACCGATCATGCGTTTCTCATATTAGAGCTTCAAATGCAAAGGTTCTTGATGATTTGGGTGTAGCATGATCGTAAATTAATCAAAATTCCCTGATTTTATGCCAATAAACTGTCCAGCAATTTTTGATTTTCAAAAATTCAGCGAAACGTTTTTTTATTCGTGAATAACCCATGGCTAGCTGCTAGTGTCCAATTAGGTATGTGCTTACCATCTCTGATGACAGGGTTGATGTTAGTGTTCTGGTTACTGAGCCAACCGTGCACAATCACCACTGTAGGCACGTTGGCGTTGAAGTTTGAGTTACGAATGGAGTTGGCATCGTTCATGACCAGGGTCTGTGCAGTGGAGGGATTACGCCTACAAATAAATATGAATGGATGAAAAATCGTCCGCTGACAAGAGTTAAATAGACTTCACTCAAACGTATTGTTAGCGTTTATGGTAGCGAAAAAAATCAATACGGTATGTTATTCTTCATCATAATTCCTATGGTACGTCAAAACCAAGATTCCAAAAAAACCCTCTAAAATTGTGGACTAATTTTTAAATACACTTCTACTGATATTATCTCTATTACTTATCAACGTACGTTGATAAAATTAATAAAATTACGGAATAATATTGTTCTAAAGACCCAAGTAAATTTATATTTTCAATTACTCAATATTTGTTTAAATATTCCTGATTTTTGCTCACTTTAAGTTTTGCGAACGCTATTCCGTCACTTTCTAGCTTACAATAGATAGTGACAGAATTTTGGATAGGTACAGTTCAAGTGTTGAAGAAGTGTTAATAAGCTGTAATGATCAAAAAACATAATAAAAATGTAGTTTTATATGTGTAGAGATTTATAGAGCTATCTCTATCTAAAGACTGTTGCAGCCGAACTAAAGATAGCTCAACTGGTCGAAATCGCTACCAGACGGAAGCGTTTTTAATTTAGTTTAAAGAAAGGTGCAACAGATTGAAATCTGCAGTTTAAGCAACTGTTTCTGGTTTCCTCAGGGCTGGTCATTTCAAAATTACCTGGTGTATAGAAGGTACAAGTTGTTAGCCGGGTTCCTGGTGACTTCGTTGAGAACGTCCATGTCAAGCTCTGCCTCGAGGTCCACGTCGTGCATGTTGCCGTCGCCATCGGGGAACTGGATGAAGCGAGGGTAGGGATCCCGCGTCATCGCTGATTGCTGCACCGGCACCGCTGATGCGATGTATGCTGGAAAAAGTCACCTAATAAGAAGCCTGACTCAGACTGACTGACTAAAGGGGCTGAATTTTCGAGGACTGAGGACTACTATACGGTGACCCGTCAGAAGTGGACGTTTATCACAGCTGATGAAGAAGAGACGGTGCTGGACAACTCATAAATTAAAATAAATACTCCCTCACTCGTACAACTTGAATAAGTTGAATCTGTAATTGTTTGTGTTAATATTTTTTTTAATTATTTTGCTATAGGTCTTATTTTAGTGCATGCAAATGAACTTAAGTGTACCTAAAACGTTTTTAAAAAATAAATACGTTAAATCTGTTTAAATTTAAATAATAAAGTTAGTTATTTAAATTTAACATTGAACAACAAACTGCGCTGATCTTCTTTTATAATTATATTTCATTGAGATGTAATAATTAACTGAAACGGTTAATGTTGTTTTTTTGTGTTAAAAAGGTGTTGGTTCTGTACCCCTTTTAAGTTTAAATCTGTATTTTATGATGTAGTTACATAAATTACTGTGATAAAAGTTACTGATATAATGAACCTGTAAGTATGTACTTAGATTTTTTTTAAGGCAAACATACTTATAACTCTAATTTTTAATCTTAGACAATTTTTGTAAACAATTGAATGTCAAGATATGCCACTGTGTGTTTAAGTGTTATGTATGTGTATCATATGTGTATATACACACATGATATACATACATCACACATAATATACAAACAGTGACATTACTTTGTTTACAAAAATTTACTTATATTAAAAATCAGAGTTATAGGTAAACAGTTACAAGAAAAAAACATAAAAACGGAAAATGTTGAAAAACGCTAACCGGTACTTAAAAGCAAATATACTGCAACTCCTTTCATCGTGGGACTGTGCACCGCTGAACACTGGAAACCAACACAAGGGTAAGCACTACAAGTCTCCTATTTATTGTAGGTTTATCTTTCTAGTTATTATCTTTATAATAGCATTTTCAAATCGTTCACGTCGCAGATTTACCTACGGTAAATCAATATTATTGTGATAAAAGACAGGCCATGATTGCCTCTGGTATTTGAAGTCAAAAGTATTTTATTAATTTGAATCACAAGGATTATTTTGAGTTTTCTAAACTAGGTGAATTTATTCCTGAATTTTGGTGGGTTATCTGTTTTAGTGTCCAGAGCACTGTGTACTGAGCCCACATTTCGAGTTGATATTAGAGGGTTACTAATAATTTAAGTGCTATTTTGTGGCATCGGTTCATTCTTGGTTACACTGCGATAAAGTTTTCATTCGGGACACAGCAACGAAAGAACCATTTTAATTGGACTAACAAACGGGCCGTAAACACTACATACCTAATAGTAGCTATATTTGTGAAGAGTTAATTGATAACCCTCCTTTTTGAAGTCAGTTAACATCAGAAAATAATCTAGCAAATGATCATGATTGACTGCAGGAAAACGATGTTATAGGCAATATTGTAATGTTGTATTGCTTATCGTTTCAACCCATAACTATTCATCCCATTAGTTATTTATATCGGTTCAACCCATTTTATTTTAATTTCTTTGCGGAATATCTGCTACTAGTAGACCTAAGGTATCAGATGGAGTTTCAGAACGTACCAATAGGTGGATAAGTGGTTTTCTCACGCCAGTCAAGCAGACTCATAGGGTTTGAAGAAGTCTTCGCCACGTGAGAGGTGTATGGGTAGGTAGGATACACAGAGTAGGAGGTAGGAGCACAGCAGTCAGAGAGTAGAAATGAGACCACCAATTGCTTGGTAACGTCTGATTTATTTATATAATTAACACATATTTATAATCAAAATAATCTAGGTCTACACACAACTATAGTTTACTAAGTGTTTGATATTTGTCACGATTACCGACATTGAAATTATAATGCTAGAAACCTCGTTAGCTTCGTATTTGGAGTGTGTACCTAATGCATGTACAGTCTTGAACAATATCTTTGATTTATAAAAATAAACTACAATACTATTATTAACATTTACCGATGCTAAATGTTTAAATAATTGTCAGACTTTGTAAGCTATCAAATGATTGAGTATCCTTATGTACCTAGGTACTTCACAAAAATGCGATTAAAACCAGTAAACACCTGCGATGTGAATGATTTGAAAAAGCTATCATAAAGATATTATCGATGTCTAGAAGATAAACATGCAATAAATAGGAGACAATTAGTGCTTACCTTCGTGTTGGTCCCAAGTGTTTGGCGATTCACAGTCTCACCATGAAAGGAGCTGCAGTATATTTGCTGATAAGTACTGGTTAGCATTTTTCAATATTTCGTGTTTTTATGTTTTTAACTTGTTACTTTTAATCTATATATGTTTGCTTGAAAAAAACAATTTACATGTTATATTAACTTTTAACACAATAACTGATGTTATGAACATGCAAATCTAGTGACCTATTCATCCACCTGAGTACTCAACACCAATACCGCGACCACCAATCCGTGTGCGTGGTAATTATGGTAAATCTCCCCTATGCATTCCATGGGGGAGGCCTCGTACAACAGTGGTCGTCTTGCGGCTAATGATAACGATAATGATTAAATAAATAAAGAAAAATCACATTAAATGCAAAATAAAACATTAAATTTATCCATTCAGTTAATTATTATAAAATAATGGAATAGAACAACAAAAGAATATCAGCGCAATTTATTGTTAAAAATTTCATTAAAATAATAATAATAATAATATTATCAATCAATCAATCATATTCAGTAAAAACGTTATCGGTACAATTAAGTTAATTTGCATACACTAATAAAAGACTTATAGTCTGTTCAGAAAGAGACCCGTCGCGGGATTTGAGGGCGCAGCTGTGCTCTATCTATTAACATTGTTAATAGCGGGCAACACAATATTGCGTCTGTTCCGTTTTGATCTTATTACAACTGTAACTATTTCTTTAGTTTATGATTCAAAATGCTGACAAACAGAAACCAGCTCTTATATTTTATGATCGTAATAATAAGTAGTTCACAACGTTAGTTCACAATTTGGCCACGACAGCTCTCTTTCCGAACAGACTCTAGCAACATAATTAAAATAAAAAATAGTAACACGGATAGAGATTTATAGATTCAACTTATTTAAATTGGTTGTACGAGTGAAGGAGTATTTGGTTTGATTTTGGAGTTGTTAACTGTCTCTTCTTCATCAGCTAGTAGACGTCCACTTCTGACGGTTCACCGTGTTGTTGTCCTCAATCCTCGAAAATTCTGACCACATTCTGAGTCAGTCAGTCTGAGTCAGGCTTCTTATTACTTGATTTTTTCCAGTATACATCGCATCAGCGGTGCCGGTGCAGCAATCAGCGATGACGCGGGATCCCTACTCTCGCTTTATCCAGTTCCCCGATGGCGACGGCAACATGCACGACGTGGACCTTGAGGCTGAGCTTGACATGGACGTTCTCAACGAAGTCACCAGGAACCCGGCTAACAACTTGTACCTTCTTTTCACCAGGTAACGCCACCAGGCTGGTTTTTGAAATGGCCAGCCATGTGGAAACCGGAATCAGTTGCATTGTATTTCATTTTTATTTCTAGGCGTAATCCCTCAAATGCACAGACCCTGGTCATGAATGATGCCAACTCCATCCGTAACTCCAACTTTAACGCCAACGTGCCCACAGTAGTGGTTGTACATGGCTGGCTCAGCAACCAGAACACTGATATCAACCCTGTCATCAGAGATGGTAAGCACATACCTAACACGAGTAGGAAGCCATGGGTTATTCAAGAATAACGAAATGTTTTAAACCTACTGAAATGTTTTAATCAATCAAAAACACAGTTTTTGGACAGTTCATTGGTGAATTGGCCAATTTTGAATAATTAACGATCATGCTACATCATGAACTTTTTAATTTGAAGCTCTAAATAAAACGCCCATGATTGGTTGATATTGCTCCGCTCATTATACCTACATTATTGTTTTATCAATGTTACTTATTTTAATCCCAAACAAGCGGTAGTTTTCTAATTTCTTCACTGAGGAGAATTATTATTGCTTCCGCTCGTTGATAAATTCTAATAATAATATTCTCTTTACTGTTTTTTGATCACACACTCACATCACAATCCCTGATTTTTGCCATAAACGAATGTTCCACGCGGCTTCGCAAAGGCTAGAGACAGAATTGGTGCATCATACATAATATCAAATGCAACAAGCGTATTATGTGACTAAAAAAAACAAATCTGTAAAGGCACTGCGAACTCGATAAGTTTGGGAAAACCTGATTTAAATAATTATCAGACTGTTAAAAGTTGGTCTTTAACATTTCATAATCCTTACGTTTTAGCTTACCTTGGCAAGAGTAACGTGAACGTCATCGTGCTCGACTGGAGACGCCTAGCTATATCTAACTACATAACCGCCGCAAACGGAGTCCCAGCTGTTGGCCGTGGTCTTGGCCAGTTCCTCACGTTTGTCAGCTCCGTGACCGGCGCTCGTCCCGACTCCATGCATCTGGTGGGGTTCAGTCTGGGTGCCCATCTTGTCGGCAACGCGGGACGTGAGATGGGAGGAAGAGTTGCTCGTGTTACTGGTGAGTTGATCTTTTACTCCCTTCACACATATTCTAACTCTCTTTGCTTCATAGTGGATCTTGATATCCAACAGTGCCACCCATCTTTTTTGTACCGTCATTCTGCTTTTCATCAAGTTTTTTTCTGAAATAACCGTCAGGATCCTCCTCAATAGCAGTTTGAGTTCAATATCTAGTTCCAATAACCAGTTTTGAAACAAGGCTGGTTATTAACGAAGATATTTTTTTAGATAAAATTGCAAACAGTAACATTTTAAACACAACTTCTAAAATGTGATTTTTTAGGTTTGGATCCCGCTGGTCCACTATGGAACTACAACAGCGACCGCCTCAACGCCAACGACGCTGTCTACGTTGAGGCTATCCACACTGACGGCGGTTACACCGTCGGCGGTCTTGGCATTGGAACCGTTGTTGCCAACGCTGACTTCTTCCCCAATGGTGGTATCTCCCAGCCCGCTTGCCTCACCAATATCTGCAACCATAACCGTGCCTGGGAGCTCTTCGCTGCTACCGTGTCGTACAATCATTTGATTGGAAACCTTTGCACCAGCAACCTTCAGATTACCTTCAACAACTGCCGAGGAGAAGCACTCCACATGGGCAATGATGTATTGAGAAAGTGGGGGTAAGTTTTCAAACAAATATTGTGTAATCCAAATATCACGTCGTGTGAAGGTTGAGTTCTAATATCTTGTCTTTTTACAGGTCCGGCAGATACCGTTTGGACACCGCAAGAAGATACCCGTTCTAAATTCTTTGATGTGGTTAAATATTAACTTGTCTCCTAATTTTAAGAAGAAGCCTTATTCGCGTCATTGAAATGTTCTATTTAAGGATTTTGATGGCCTGAATGATGCATGAATATAAAAGAAAATAACTCTCATTTCAAGTTATTTTATTTCTTCTTATTTAGGATATTGTAGATAGATAGATTAGGTTAACGCTTTATTGTTGACCAATAAATGATATAATGTATCAAAATCAGTAGTATAATATAGTGATTTCTACTAGCCAACTTTTGGGTAATGAGTGAATCCGTTATGGACGGCGGTCTTAGAGCATTTACCGAAAACGGCGGTGCACAGAGTATAAAATAATAATAATAGCTACATAATTTTTTTGAACCATTCCAAAGCCCTTATCAAACCCTTCGATAAGCGGAACACCAACCTAATGTTGGCGCTGAACAGAAGCAACCTTCACATTATGGTCAGAGCCCTGACTGGACACTGTCGCCTTAACAAGGGCATGTTCAAGTTAAGGCTATGTGATAAGCAATCCTGCAGACTCTGTGAAAAGGCGGATGAATCGCCCCTTCATCTGCTAGGAGAGTGCGGGCCATTAATGCACAAACGCAGCATTTATCTGGGCAAACACTATCTCAGCCCGGATGAGCTAATGGAAATCACCCCTAAGAAAATCCTACGGTTCCTAACAGCTGTAGGGTTTAGCGGTGAACTGTGAACGCCCCTTTCCAGGGGCGATATGTAACAAGTGGCGATCACAATAGGCCTGTATGGCCGCAGTGAGATTAAAGCCGCAAAAAGATAAATAAAAGAAAATAAAAAAAACATAATTTTTCGATAGGAATACTTAGTATCCTCAACAACGTCAATTTTCATATAATAGAGGGCAGGGCAATACAACTTATTAGTCAATCAACACAATTTTTTGTACGCATTTTCTCATTACGAATATTTTCCGTTTCCCGTAGAAATTGAAAGACATTGGATTTTCATTAAGGTTATCCTGAAAACTATACCTACGTAAAGCACAATAATCCGTATTTTTTTCAAAATATTTGGAGATGGCCCATATCTCCAAATATTTTTGTGGGTGGTGGGGGGAAAAACTTTTTTAAAATGCTTTCTTCCACTCTGAACTGACTCCATCATGATAAAGGATTAATAGAATCTAAAGTGCACCGACGTGTTTTCGTTTTTCAAATTTTAATGTAATATTGAAAATAGACGGTGGTTCTATTACTTTTATAAAATTAACTTTTTTGGATGATTTTGTGAATATTGATTGACTTTTGTTTTCTTCGCATTCGAAATCTTCAAATTTTCAAAGGAAAAAAATTACAAAAATGTTGAACTAAGAAAATGTTATTTGTTGTTGTCAAATTTTATTCAATGTTATCTAGGGAGCACAGTCATCATCATCGTCATAGCTGATAGAATTCCACCGCAGGACATTGTTGGCCTCAATGCTATGACGAACGTTTTTAAGCCATGCGGAAAGTCAGTGGATGGACCACTGACTTCCCGCCACCTTTACAATGTCATCCATAGAACCGTTGTAAGGGTACATTAATCAAGGCGGTCAATTTTTTCATCATCAGCTGGTTATCCTGGCCAATGCGGGACATAGGCCTCCCACATATAATGCCACGAATCCACGACGAACGGTCTTGAACAACCTTTGTTGATTTCCTGTGCCCTTCACTATGAGCTGCACCAACCGGCGGTTCTGGCGGCGCTGCGGCTGCGCGCGCCCAACAACTAGGTACTTGGGCGCGCGCCGCCGCCCCGCCATGCTGGAGGTGGAGGTGGAGGTGCCCACTTGTAAGACCAACCTACTAAAGTTTGCCCCCATGTCACTCGCTATCTATTTGCTCAATATTCTGCCCCAAAACAGCGTAGATATATTTTATCTAAACCTGCCGAAAGCCATGGAAATGGCACAGCTTGTTATTAACAAAATGTTAATTAGTTAGTATATATTTTGTAATAAGTTAATATAAGTACTTGGATGTAACATCGCCTCAGGACTTAATAAAAAAACATGTAATGATGTTTGTCAAATTTATTTGGTCCATTAAGTGAGAGACCGATAAAAAAGTATGTATCAAAAGTGACAGATATCAGATATTAAATAGTTTGAGGTAAGCTGGCCTCGAAGAGGGGTAAAAAAACTCCCGTTACTACGCGTAATAAACGCTCACACAGTGTAATTTTGAAATTCAAAGTAACAGTGGTTGTCAAAAAGAGTGAAGGTAAAAAGTGACACCAAGTGACAGCATATAATGTCAAAAATTATTTAAAAAACCTCTTTTCGGTTCTGCTCGCAGTCGGGTATTTTACTTATACAACTACTTACTTTTTGTTGTTTTTTTGTTTTTGTACTTATTAATTTATTCACAAAGTTCTTGAATGTTAGATAGCTATACAATGATAATATCGTTAGTTAATCAATCAAAGGATAAGCTAAAATTTTGCACAAATTAATACCTGGGCGTTTTATCATTTTTTAATTATCATTATTACTAACCGATAACATAATTTTGATTTAACAATCACAATAATCTTATAATTCCATGTTAATCCAATGACTTATCAATTGCAAAGATATTTATATCATATCAAAAAACTAAAAATATCTAGTAGGCAAGACTATCGGCACATATAAATCAAATCGTATTTTTGAACGCCCAGCGCGTCGTAACGAGATTAAATAATTAAATGCAAAAAATAGTGTAGGTAGAACAATATACCTACTAATAATAGTTGTAAGAGAAAATAATTTTGAAAAAAAAAATAGCACAATAGGCTATACTAAAAAAGTTTTGGCATTCAATTATGCTCTTAATTTTGACAACAACACAATTTTTTTTACGAATTAAATAGCTAGACTTTTATTTTAAAGTTCTAACCATCATGGTTTTTATCCATGATTAAATATATTTCGATTGGTTCAAAAAACCCTCAAAATTAAAACAGTCTTAAGAGCAAACCGTTTTTTTTTTTGTTTTTTTTTTAAACTAGTTTAAATTTCAAATATGACATGCGACTTTTGAGCAAAGCCGTTTAGATAAAATTTTTGGATTTTTGGATGTTTGGATTATAAGATCATACCGCGCCTTAATGCTAAAATGTATTTTCTTCCAAATAACCTTGAAGTATTGCGGAGAAGGATACATACCTACATAATTTCTAAGCATCCGTCATTGATGACGAATACATACCATTTATATACGATATATAACATAACAATGGTGTAACATATTAACAATACCAAGAAGCATTGACAAGTAATATATCCAAGCTATTTATGTATGAGTTCGTCACAAAGATTGAAAGACAAAGAGGAACTGGATTTCCTGACTTTTAAACTATAATCAAAAGAGTTACGCTCTTATTCCAGCCGAAACGTCAACACAATCTGTATTCTACATCGCATCGTCATCCCAATCACGTCGTTTCACTAGAAACACGAAACAAGAATGAAACAAAAAATGGCCAAGACGTTACGAGCCGCGCCTTTGTAAGGGCCCCGAAGTTGCACGTCCAAATCTCCTAAATTTTATCGTTGAAAGTCGTTTAAATAACCTTGGTGTGTCCGAATTTTTTTTGAGTTCTGCTTTATGGTGGCCAGTTCGATTTTCGAACAAACCTCTTTACAATGCCATTTGGGCATTTTTTTACTTAGAGTTTTCCACGAGTCTCCACACGAATTTGACGTTCCAAATTCAAATCACTGTAATCCCTAGGGAGTTTCATACAAATTTATATCCCTAGAGAGACAATATGCCTTACTTTACGTTGAGGTTGCATGATTTGTAATTGGACATTGTCGAGCAGGTGGTGTGAAAAAACTGATAAAACATAACATAGTCACATACGTAGTCAGCATGATTCCACACTAGTATTCCCTGTGTCGTGGGTGTCAGGAACTACGGGTACCATGGTACCACAACACACAGACCCGAAACAAATATTTGCAGATCATACAAACATTTGTCCTGTAGTGGGAATCGAACCCGCACCTCTTGCGTCTCAGCCGGCTACTCGCCCGCTGCGCCACAGAGGTCGTCAAATTGACATTTAATTGTGCTTATGACATAAATAAAAGAGTCCAGACAAACAGACATGCAATCTGCTAGATAGACTAATACCGTTCTAGACATAAAGCTAAAGAAAATGTCATTTAATCATATAGGCCTTTTTATACGCATTAGGTACACCGATTTGAAACGGACAGGAAGCTTAACGTTTACTTGCAGCGCCCCTACCGAAAACGTGAAAAAAACTAAGGACGCTGTCAGAAAATGTATGAATGGAAACGAAACTTCAAATAGTTTCGAAAACTATCAAAACCCATACTAAGCCCCCAGATCGACGGATGGCGTAGGCTTAGTTATTACTTAGCACCTTTTGATTACGGAACCCTAGAAAAGGAGCCTATACTTCAATCCATGTTATAAATAATAAACCATCTTTACCAAATTTGATCGAAATTGGTTTAAAACTTACACATTTAATATATCATTACACCAAATAGCCACATACGTAATCCAGAGGCCTTACCATGAGCTCTTATAGCGATTCAGTTCAAAAACTATTCAGTTCAAAATATTGGTTCGCCGTTGACATTCGTCATCATTGAAAAACTTTAATCGCAGAACTCTCTAAACCTTCTGCTACTGTACCTTTATACAGGGTTACTGGTAACTCGACGTATTCCTTGCAGGACGTCATAGTAGGGTTAAAATGCAACAAATTAAGCCACCAAATGTTCTACCGAAATTCAGTAGTTTTTGAATTAGTTAAGAGTTTTAGTTTTTTTATGAAAAATCCCAGATTAAATCATTTGAAACCAATTTAAAAATGATTTACGGTGCGACTGTACTGAAATTTAAGTTATTATCATAGTTGACGCCGTAGCAGACCTTTGTTAATAATTAAAAGTTCAATAATGCCTAAAACTTTGGCAAATATCACTAACAAAACATTTAATTTTTTGTAATTTTTGCTATTACTTCATAAAAAATGTAGTCTTATGCAAAAAAAAATACTACACCTGGTGTACAAATTACTAAGAAAATATCCTTGTCTCAAAAATTACAAAAAATTAAATGTTTGGTTAGTGATATTTGCCAAAGTTTTAGGCATTATTGAACTTTTAATTATTAACAAAGGTCTGCTACGGCGTCAACTATGATAATAACTTAAATTTCAGTACAGTCGCGCCGTAAATCATTTTTAAATTGGTTTCAAATGATTTAATCTGGGATTTTTCATAAAAAAACTAAAACTCTTAACTAATTCAAAAACTACTGAATTTCGGTAGAACATTTGGTGGCTTAATTTGTTGCATTTTAACCCTACTATGACGTCCTGCAAGGAATACGTCGAGTTACCAGTAACCCTGTATATAGCTGCGGACATCACGGACCCGATATTTTGTACTGAATAGTTTTTGAATTGAATCGTTATAAGAGCTCCATGATACCACAACGCCCAGACCCGGAACAAGTATTTGCAGATCATGCAAATATTTGTCCCGCAGCGGGAATTGAACCCGCACTTCTTGCGTCTCAGCCAGCTACTCGCCCACCGCGCCACGGAGGTCAACAATTTATAAGGTAAGCGCAGGATAATCTTAGAGCGTTAGAGGTGTGGTATTGGAGACGGGTGCTATAAATCCTCGGGGAGCCCGTTAGACCAATGTGTCAAGGAACTACAGATAACTACTAGGAATAGAGACACAGCTCACAATGACGTACGCACAATCACACACACAATCTTTCACGTAATACATTTTTGTTTAGATATCGTAAAATATCTCGAATCAATTTTGTTTTTAAAAACAAATTCTTCCTTCTCGCTTCATATACCTCAACGCTAAACGTAATGACCATGGATCACTTTTTGCTGGACTATGTTCCACCAATGAGATCTGTTGCTAGCTTCGAGGAGTTTTGGGTCTAGAGTGGCGCCAGATGTCTGACCAACGTAATGGGTTTCGGCTTCTTGGTCTCTTTCTCTCGAAAGCAGATGGGGGTAGCCCATCTGCCTAGAGTGAATCCTTGAGTATTTTGGTCATACAGTACTGAAACGCAGTGACAAGCGAGATGGAGGAATATGTTTTTAAAAAAATATATATAAGTAGAGATATTTTACGATAGCCAAACGGCTAGATTTGAAAACACGAATCTATTGCGTGAAAGATTGTGTGTGCGTCATTGTGAGATGTTTTTCTATTGCCCTATTAGTACTTTGTATAAAAGTTGATGTTGCTGTGGATACATTTACTATCTCAATAATAAAATAAAATAAATTGTGAGGTATTTTATTTTATATTCAGGCATCATTCAGGCCACCAAAATCATACAAAAAATAATTTCAATGAAGCGAATAAGGCTTTTCCTTACAATTAGGTTAATATACATTTACACACTTTTTACACAAGTTTAATATCTGACCACGTCAGTGAATTTAGAACGGGTATCTTCTTCTGGTGTCCAAACGGTATCTGCCGGACCTGAAAAACGACAAGATATTAGAACTCAACACTCACGCACGTCATAATCTAGATTATTAAATTTTTGTTTGGAAACTTACCCCCACTTTCTCAAGATATCGTTGCCCATGTGAAGTTCTTCTCCTCTGCAGTTGTTGAAGGTAATCTGAAGGCTGCTGGTGCAAAGGTTTCCAATCAGATGATTGTACGACACGGTAGCAGCGAAGAGCTCCCAGGCACGGTTATGGTTGCAGATATTGGTGAGGCAAGCAGGCTGGGAGATGCCACCATTGGGGAAGAAGTCAGCGTTGGCGACAACAGTTCCTATGCCAAGACCACCGATGGTGTAACCACCGTCGGTGTGGATAGCCTCAACGTAGATAGCGTCGTTGGCGTTGAGACGGTCGCGGTTGTAGTTCCACAGAGGACCAGCGGGATCCAAACCTGAATAATTACAATTAAGAAGCTGTTATTTTTTTCAATTTTATCTAAGGAAGGAACCTCGTTGATAACCAGGCCTTGCTTTCCGAAACTAATAGTTATATTGAATTCAAACTGCTGTTGTCAGAAGCCTGAAGGTTATTTTCGAAGAACTTGATTATAAACAGAAATACTGTACAAAAAAGATGGGTAGCACTGTTGGACGTTGGATCTACCATGAAGCAAAGAGAGTCAGAATATATAGGCAGGGAGAAAAACCTAAACTCACCAGTAACACGAGCAACTCTTCCTCCCATCTCACGTCCTGCGTTACCGACAAGATGGGCACCCAGACTGAACCCCACCAGATGCATGGAGTCGGGACGAGCGCCGGTCACGGAGCTGACAAACGTGAGTAACCATAGTGTTATGTCATATGGTATCATACTGTGGGGTAAAGCAGCAGATATCCAAGCTATTTTTGTCTTGCAAAAACGGGCAATACGTGCCATTTATAAAATGAAGTCACGTGACTCCTTGAGAGAGCGTTTCAAAGAAATCAATATTCTTACAGTAATATCGCAATATATCTATGAAATATTATTACATACACATAAACACTTGGATAGTTTTATGATAAAAAGTGACGTGCATGGTATTAACACGAGAAATAAACACAAACTAAATATACCAAAATTTCGATTAAAGAAAGTAAGTGGGTCTTTTTTGGGGAATTCTGTACGGTTCTATAATAAACTTCCAGAAGGTGCATTTAAACTTCCTATTCGAAGATTTAAATCCTACATAAAGATGAATCTAATTAAGAAAGCGTATTACACTCTTGATGACTATATTAATGATAAAGCCGCGTGGCCTGATGTCGCTCTGCCCCTCGACTGCTAAAATGGAAATTTGCAATATCTGTACTTACCTATTTACATGTTTGTATTAGATTATTATTTATAAGTATAACAAGCGTAGCGTGTGCTGTCTTGCATATTTTTGCTGATGTTTATTTACTATTGACTACCTTCCTAAGGTTTTTAAGTTCTCATTTACTATGTATCAGCAACTCCTTGCTCCGAGGCACCACACAGGCGCTTCTCACCTAGTGGTAAGACGGACCATTTATGTAAGCCAAGCCGAGTTTGTTGCCTGATTCTTCTAGGCTTGGTCGCGTTGGAACAGGAGTAATTTAATTTTATATAAGACGATTCAAAATGATCCTTGTGATTTCAATGAATAAAGTTCTTTTTGACTTTGACTTTGACTTTGAGGAACTGGCCAAGACCACGGCCAACAGCTGGGACTCCGTTTGCGGCGGTTATGTAATTGGATATAGCTAGGCGTCTCCAGTCGAGCACGATGACGTTCACGTCACTCTTGCCAAGGTAAGCTGAAAGAAAAAGTAATTGATTATGAAATGAAATTATTACATTATCAGCAAGACCAACTTTTAACCATGTCGGATAATTATTTAAATTATGTTGTCCCAAACCTATCAAATTCACAGTACCCTTACTGATTTAATATTTTTTTAGAGCGCAATCACACGCTTGTAGCATTCAATATATGTTTGATGCGCCAGTTCTGTTACTAGTCGAGTAGGTGGCGAGCAAGCCGCGCAAATTCTTTTTAGCGTAAAATAAGAAACTTACTAATTGTTTGGAGTTCACATAAGTAAAATATATAAAACAATAATTTAGGTATGATAAGCGCAGCAATCTTGCTTGGCGACCGATCATGCGTTTCTCATATCAGAGCTTCAAATGCAAAGGTTCTTGATGATTTGGGTGTAGCATGATCGTAAATTAATCAAAATTCCCTGATTTTATGCCAATAAACTGTCCAGCAATTTTTGATTTGATTAGAACGGTTCAGCGAAACGTTTTTTTATTCGTGAATAACCCATGGCTAGCTGCTAGTGTCCAATTAGGTATGTGCTTACCATCTCTGATGACAGGGTTGATGTTAGTGTTCTGGTTACTGAGCCAACCGTGCACAATCACCACTGTAGGCACGTTGGCGTTGAAGTTTGAGTTACGAATGGAGTTGGCATCGTTCATGACCAGGGTCTGTGCAGTGGAGGGATTACGCCTACAAATAAATATGAATGGATGAAAAATCGACCGCTGACAAGAGTAAAATAGACTTCACTCAAACGTATTGTTAGCGTTTATGGTAGCGAAAAAAATCAATACGGTATGTTATTCTTCATCATAATTCCTACGGTACGTCAAAACCAAGATTCCAAAAAAACCCTCTAAAATTGTGGACTAATTTTTAAATACACTTCTACTGATATTATCTCTATTACTTATCAACGTACGTTGATAAAATTAATAAAATTACGGAATAATATTGTTCTAAAGACCCAAGTAAATTTATATTTTCAATTACTCAATATTTGTTTAAATATTCCTGATTTTTGCTCATTTTAAGTTTTGCGAACGCTATTCCGTCACTTTCTAGCTTACAATAGATAGTGACAGAATTTTGGATAGGTACAGTTCAAGTGTTGAAGAAGTGTTAATAAGCTGTAATGATCAAAAAACATAATAAAAATGTAGTTTTATATATGTAGAGATTTATAGAGCTATCTCTATCTAAAGACTGTTGCAGCCGAACTAAAGATAGCTCAACTGGTCGAAATCGCTACCAGACGGAAGCGTTTATAATTTAGTTTAAAGAAAGGTGCAACAGATCGAAATCTGCAGTTTTAG
This sequence comes from Epirrita christyi, assembly GCA_951392215.1. Taxonomy (NCBI): domain Eukaryota; kingdom Metazoa; phylum Arthropoda; class Insecta; order Lepidoptera; family Geometridae; genus Epirrita; species Epirrita christyi. Next base: position 5,424,067 of record OX595849.1, on the reverse strand, counting down.
CAACTGTTTCTGGTTTCCTCAGGGCTGGTCATTTCAAAATTACCTGGTGTATAGAAGGTACAAGTTGTTAGCCGGGTTCCTGTTGAGAACGTCCATGTCAAGCTCTGCCTCGAGGTCCACGTCGTGCATGTTGCCGTCGCCATCGGGGAACTGGATGAAGCGAGGATAGGGATCCCGCGTCATCGCTGATTGCTGCACCGGCACCGCTGATGCGATGTATGCTGGAAAAAGTCAACTAATAAGAAGCCTGACTCAGACTGGCTGACTGACTGAAGGGGCTGAATTTTCCGTTTATTCCATTCTTTCCTACCAACAGTTCGATGATCTAACTGTTTGGACAAAAACATTCTAAACTTAGTTGGACAGATTGGAATTTGGACTTTGTCCAAACAGTTAGATCATCGACCTTTTGGTAGAACAGATTGGAATAAACGGAATTTTCGAGGACTGAGGACTACTGTACGGTGACCCGTCAGAAGTGAACGTTCATCAGCTGATGAAGAAGAGACGGCGGACAACTCATAAATTCAAATAAATACTCCCTCATTCGTACAACTTGTATAAGTTGAATCTGTAATTCTTTGTGTTAATATTTTTTAATTATTTTGCTATAGGTCTTTTAGTGCATGCAAATGAACTTAAATGTACCTAAAACGTTTTTAAAAAATAAAAACGTTAAATCTTTTTAAAGTCAAATAATAAAGATAGTTATTTAAACTTAACATTGAACAACAAACTGCGCTGATCTTCTTTTATAATTATATTTCATTGGTATGTAATAATTAACTGAAACGGTAAATTTAATGTTGTTTTTTTGTGTTAAAAAGGTGTTGGTTCTGTACCCCTTTTAAGTTTAAATCTGTATTTTATTATGTATGTACATAAATTACTATGTTAAAAGTTAATGATATACTGAACCTGTAAATATGTACTTAGATTTTTTTTAAAGGCAAACATACTTCTACCTCTGATTTTTTATCTTAGACAATTTTTGTAAACAATGAAATGTCAAGATATGCCACTGTGTGTTAAAGTGTCATGTATGTGTATCATAGTGTATACACACATATGATATACATACATGACACTTATACAAACAGTGACATTACTTTGTTTACAAAAATTTACTAATATTAAAAATCAGAGTTATAGGTTGGTAAGTTACCAAGAAAAAAACACAAAAACGGAAAATGTTGAAAAACGCTAACCGGTACTTAAAAGCAAATATATTGCAACTCCTTTCATCGTGGGACTGTGCACCGCTGAACACTGGGGACCAACACAAGGGCAAGCACTACAATCTCCTATTTATTGTAGGTTTATCTTCTAGACATCGTTATTATCTTTATAATAGCTTTTTCAAATCGTTCACGTCGGAGATTTACCTACGGTAAATCAATATTTTTATGATAAAAGACAGGCCATGATTGCCCATTGGTATTTGAAGTCAAAAGTATTTTATTAATTTGAATCGCAAAGATCATTTTGAGTTTTCTAAACTAGGTGAATTTATTCCTGATCCTCGCAATTAAGTGGTCTTCTCTGTGGGTCCTGACCCATCTATTTTAGTGTCCACAGCACTGAGTACTGAGCTCACATTTCGAGTTGATATTAGAGGGTTACTAATAATTTAAGTGCTATTTTGTGGCATCGGTTCATTCTTGGTTACACTGCGATAAAGTTTTCATTCGGGACACAGCAACGAAAGAACCATTTTAATTGGACTAACAAACGGGCCGTAAACACTACATACCTAATAGTAGCTATATTTGTGAAGAGTTAATTGATAACCCTCCTTTTTGAAGTCAGTTAACATCAGAAAATAATCTAGCAAATGATCATGATTGACTGCAGGAAAACGATGTTATAGGCAATATTGTAATGTTGTATTGCTTATCGTTTCAACCCATAACTATTCATCCCATTAGTTATTTATATCGGTTCAACCCATTTTATTTTAATTTCTTTGCGGAATATCTGCTACTAGTAGACCTAAGGTATCAGATGGAGTTTCAGAACGTACCAATAGGTGGATAAGTGGTTTTCTCACGCCAGTCAAGCAGACTCATAGGGCTTGAAGAAGTCTTCGCCACGTGAGAGGTGTATGGGTAGGTAGGATACACAGAGTAGGAGGTAGGAGCACAGCAGTCAGAGAGTAGAAATGAGACCACCAATTGCTTGGTAACGTCTGATTTATTTATATAATTAACACATATTTATAATCAAAATAATCTAGGTCTACACACAACTATAGTTTACTAAGTGTTTGATATTTGTCACGATTACCGACATTGAAATTATAATGCTAGAAACCTCGTTAGCTTCGTATTTGGAATGTGTACCTAATGCATGTACAGTCTTGAACAATATCTTTGATTTATAAAAATAAACTACAATACTATTATTAACATTTACCGATGCTAAATGTTTAAATAATTGTCAGACTTTGTAAGCTATCAAATGATTGAGTATCCTTATGTACCTAGGTACTTCACAAAAATGCGATTAAAACCAGTAAACACCTGCGATGTGAATGATTTGAAAAAGCTATCATAAAGATATTATCGATGTCTAGAAGATAAACATGCAATAAATAGGAGACAATTAGTGCTTACCTTCGTGTTGGTCCCAAGTGTTTGGCGATTCACAGTCTCACCATGAAAGGAGCTGCAGTATATTTGCTGATAAGTACTGGTTAGCATTTTTCAATATTTCGTGTTTTTATGTTTTTTTCTTGTTACTTTTAATCTATATATGTTTGCTTGAAAAAAAACAATTTACATGTTATATTAACTTTTAACACAATAACTGATGTTATGAACATGCAAATCTAGTGACCTATTCATCCACCTGAGTACTCAACACCAATACCGCGACCACCAATCCGTGTGCGTGGTAATTATGGTAAATCTCCCCTATGCATTCCATGGGGGAGGCCTCGTACAACAGTGGTCGTCTTGCGGCTAATGATAACGATAATGATTAAATAAATAAAGAAAAATCACATTAAATGCAAAATAAAACATTAAATTTATCCATTCAGTTAATTATTATAAAATAATGGAATAGAACAACAAAAGAATATCAGCGCAATTTATTGTTAAAAATTTCATTAAAATAATAATAATAATAATATTATCAATCAATCAATCATATTCAGTAAAAACGTTATCGGTACAATTAAGTTAATTTGCATACACTAATAAAAGACTTATAGTCTGTTCAGAAAGAGACCCGTCGCGGGATTTGAGGGCGCAGCTGTGCTCTATCTATTAACATTGTTAATAGCGGGCAACACAATATTGCGTCTGTTCCGTTTTGATCTTATTACAACTGTAACTATTTCTTTAGTTTATGATTCAAAATGCTGACAAACAGAAACCAGCTCTTATATTTTATGATCGTAATAATAAGTAGTTCACAATTTGGCCACGACAGCTCTCTTTCCGAACAGACTCTAGCAACATAATAAAAATAAAAAATAGTAACACGGGTAGAGATTTATAGATTCAACTTATTTAAATTGGTTGTACGAGTGAAGGAGTATTTGGTTTGATTTTGGAGTTGTTAACTGTCTCTTCTTCATCAGCTAGTAGACGTTCACTTCTGATGGTTCACCGTGTTGTAGTCCTCAATCCTCGAAAATTCTGATCCTTCAGTCAGTCAATCTGAGTCAGGCTCCTTATTACTTGATTTTTTCCAGTATACATCGCATCAGCGGTGCCGGTGCAGCAATCAGCGATGACGCGGGATCCCTACTCTCGCTTTATCCAGTTCCCCGATGGCGACGGCAACATGCACGACGTGGACCTTGAGGCTGAGCTTGACATGGACGTTCTCAACGAAGTCACCAGGAACCCGGCTAACAACTTGTACCTTCTTTTCACCAGGTAACGCCACCAGGCTGGTTTTTGAAATGGCCAGCCATGTGGAAACCGGAATCAGTTGCATTGTATTTCATTTTTATTTCTAGGCGTAATCCCTCAAATGCACAGACCCTGGTCATGAATGATGCCAACTCCATCCGTAACTCCAACTTTAACGCCAACGTGCCCACAGTAGTGGTTGTACATGGCTGGCTCAGCAACCAGAACACTGATATCAACCCTGTCATCAGAGATGGTAAGCACATACCTAACACGAGTAGGAAGCCATGGGTTATTCAAGAATAACGAAATGTTTAAACCTACTGAAATGTTTTAATCAATCAAAAACACAGTTTTTGGACAGTTCATTGGTGAATTGGCCAATTTTGAATAATTAACGATCATGCTACATCATGAACTTTTTAATTTGAAGCTCTAAATAAAACGGCCCATGGTTGGTTGATATTGCTCCGCTCATTATACCTACATTATTGTTTTATCAATGTTACTTATTTTAATCCCAAACAAGCGGTAGTTTTCTAATTTCTTCACTGAGGAGAATTATTATTGCTTCCGCTCGTTGATAAATTCTAATAATAATATTCTCTTTACTGTTTTTTGATCACACACTCACATCACAATCCCTGATTTTTGCCATAAACGAATGTTCCACGCGGCTTCGCAAAGGCTAGAGACAGAATTGGTGCATCATACATAATATCAAATGCAACAAGCGTATTATGTGACTAAAAAAAACAAATCTGTAAAGGCACTGCGAACTCGATAAGTTTGGGAAAACCTGATTTAAATAATTATCAGACTGTTAAAAGTTGGTCTTTAACATTTCATAATCCTTACGTTTTAGCTTACCTTGGCAAGAGTGACGTGAACGTCATCGTGCTCGACTGGAGACGCCTAGCTATATCTAACTACATAACCGCCGCAAACGGAGTCCCAGCTGTTGGCCGTGGTCTTGGCCAGTTCCTCACGTTTGTCAGCTCCGTGACCGGCGCTCGTCCCAACTCTATGCATCTGGTGGGGTTCAGTCTGGGTGCCCATCTTGTCGGCAACGCGGGACGTGAGATGGGAGGAAGAGTTGCTCGTGTTACTGGTGAGTTGATCTTTTACTCCCTTCACACATATTCTAACTCTCTTTGCTTCATAGTGGATCTTGATATCCAACAGTGCCACCCATCTTTTTTGTACCGTCATTCTGCTTTTCATCAAGTTTTTTTCTGAAATAACCGTCAGGATCCTCCTCAATAGCAGTTTGAGTTCAATATCTAGTTCCAATAACCAGTTTTGAAACAAGGCTGGTTATTAACGAAGATATTTTTTTAGATAAAATTGCAAACAGTAACATTTTAAACACAACTTCTAAAATGTGATTTTTTAGGTTTGGATCCCGCTGGTCCTCTATGGAACTACAACAGCGACCGCCTCAACGCCAACGACGCTGTCTACGTTGAGGCTATCCACACTGGCGGCGGTTACACCGTCGGCGGTCTTGGCATTGGAACCGTTGTTGCCAACGCTGACTTCTTCCCCAATGGTGGTATCTCCCAGCCCGCTTGCCTCACCAATATCTGCAACCATAACCGTGCCTGGGAGCTCTTCGCTGCTACCGTGTCGTACAATCATTTGATTGGAAACCTTTGCACCAGCAACCTTCAGATTACCTTCAACAACTGCCGAGGAGAAGCACTCCACATGGGCAATGATGTATTGAGAAAGTGGGGGTAAGTTTTCAAACAAATATTGTGTAATCCAAATATCACGTCGTGTGAAGGTTGAGTTCTAATATCTTGTCTTTTTACAGGTCCGGCAGATACCGTTTGGACACCGCAAGAAGATAACCGTTCTAAATTCTTTGATGTGGTTAAATATTAACTTGTCTCCTAATTTTAAGAAGAAGCCTTATTCGCGTCATTGAAATGTTCTATTTAAGGATTTTGATGGCCTGAATGATGCATGAATATAAAAGAAAATAACTCTCATTTCAAGTTATTTTATTTCTTCTTATTTAGGATATTGTAGATAGATAGATTAGGTTAACGCTTTATTGTTGACCAATAAATGATATAATGTATCAAAATCAGTAGTATAATATAGTGATTTCTACTAGCCAACTTTTGGGTAATGAGTGAATCCGTTATGGACGGCGGTCTTACAGCATTTACCGAAAACGGCGGTGCACAGAGTATAAAATAATAATAATAGCTACATAATTTTTTTGAACCATTCCAAAGCCCTTATCAAACCTTTCGATAAGCGGAACACCAACCTAATGTTGGCGCTGAACAGAAGCAACCTTCGCATTATGGTCAGAGCCCTGACTGGACACTGTCGCCTTAACAAGGGCATGTTCAAGTTAAGGCTATGTGATAAGCAATCCTGCAGACTCTGTGAAAAGGCGGATGAATCGCCCCTTCATCTGCTAGGAGAGTGCGGGCCATTAATGCACAAACGCAGCATTTATCTGGGCAAACACTATCTCAGCCCGGATGAGCTAATGGAAATCACCCCTAAGAAAATCCTACGGTTCCTAACAGCTGTAGGGTTTAGCGGTGAACTGTGAACGCCCCTTTCCAGGGGCGATATGTAACAAGTGGCGATCACAATAGGCCTGTATGGCCGCAGTGAGATTAAAGCCGCAAAAAGATAAATAAAAGAAAATAAAAAAAAAAAAATTTTTCGATAGGAATACTTAGTATCCTCAACAACGTCAATTTTCATATAATAGAGGGCAGGGCAATACAACTTATTAGTCAATCAACACAATTTTTTGTACGCATTTTCTCATTACGAATATTTTCCGTTTCCCGTAGAAATTGAAAGACATTGGATTTTCATTAAGGTTATCCTGAAAACTATACCTACGTAAAGCACAATAATCCGTATTTTTTTCAAAATATTTGGAGATGGCCCATATCTCCAAATATTTTTGTGGGTGGTGGGGGGAAAAACTTTTTTAAAATGCGTTCTTCCACTCTGAACTGACTCCATCATGATAAAGGATTAATAGAATCTAAAGTGCACCGACGTGTTTTCGTTTTTCAAATTTTAATGTAATATTGAAAATAGACGGTGGTTCTATTACTTTTATAAAATTAACTTTTTTGGATGATTTTGTGAATATTGATTGACTTTTGTTTTCTTCGCATTCGAAATCTTCAAATTTTCAAAGGAAAAAAATTACAAAAATGTTGAACTAAGAAAATGTTATTTGTTGTTGTCAAATTTTATTCAATGTTATCTAGGGAGCACAGTCATCATCATCGTCATAGCTGATAGAATTCCACCGCAGGACATTGTTGGCCTCAATGCTATGACGAACGTTTTTAAGCCATGCGGAAAGTCAGTGGATGGACCACTGACTTCCCGCCACCTTTACAATGTCATCCATAGAACCGTTGTAAGGGTACATTAATCAAGGCGGTCAATTTTGTCATCATCAGCTGGTTATCCTGGCCAATGCGGGACATAGGCCTCCCACATATAATGCCACGAATCCACGACGAACGGTCTTGAACAACCTTTGTTGATTTCCTGTGCCCTTCACTATGAGCTGCACCAACCGGCGGTTCTGGCGGCGCTGCGGCTGCGCGCGCCCAACAACTAGGTACTTGGGCGCGCGCCGCCGCCCCGCCATGCTGGAGGTGGAGGTGGAGGTGCCCACTTGTAAGACCAACCTACTAAAGTTTGCCCCCATGTCACTCGCTATCTATTTGCTCAATATTCTGCCCCAAAACAGCGTAGATATATTTTATCTAAACCTGCCGAAAGCCATGGAAATGGCACAGCTTGTTATTAACAAAATGTTAATTAGTTAGTATATATTTTGTAATAAGTTAATATAAGTTAATTTATTTGGTCCATTAAGTGAGAGACCGATAAAAAAGTATGTATCAAAAGTGACGGCTAATATCAGAAATTAAATAGTTTGAGGTAAGCTGGCCTCGAAGAGGGGTAAAAAAACACCCGTTACTACGCGTAAAAAACGCTCACACAGTGTAATTTTGAAATTCAAAGTAACAGTGGTTGTCAAAAAGAGTAAAGGTAAAAAGTGACACCAAGTGACAGCATATAATGTCAAAAATTATTTAAAAAACCTCTTTTCGGTTCTGCTCGCAGTCGGGTATTTTACTTATACAACTACTTACTTTTTGTTGTTTTTTTTGTTTTTTTGTTTTTGTACTTATTAATTTATTCACAAAGTTCTTGAATGTTAGATAGCTATACAATGATAATATCGTTAGTTAATCAATCAAAGGATAAGCTAAAATTTTGCACAAATGAATACCTGGGCGTTTTATCATTTTTTAATTATCATTATCACTAACCGATAACATAATTTTGATTTAACAATCACAATAATCTTATAATTCCATGTTAATCCAATGACTTATCAATTGCAAAGATATTTATATCATATCAAAAAACTAAAAATATCTAGTAGGCAAGACTATCGGCACATATAAATCAAATCGTATTTTTGAACGCCCAGCACGTCGTAACGAGATTAAATAATTAAATGCAAAAAATAGTGTAGGTAGAACAATATACCTACTAATAATAGTTGTAACCGAAAATAATTTTGAAAAAAAAAAAGCACAAAAGGCTATACTAAAAAAGTTTTGGCATTCAATTATGCTCTTAATTTTGACAACAACACAATTTTTTTTACGAATTAAATAGCTAGACTTTTATTTTAAAGTTCTAACCATCATGGTTTTTATCCATGATTAAATATATTTCGATTGGTTCAAAAAACCCTCAAAATTAAAACAGTCTTAAGAGCAAACCGTTTTTTTTTTTGTTTTTTTTTAAACTAGTTTAAATTTCAAATATGACATGCGACTTTTGAGCAAAGCCGTTTAGATAAAATTTTTGGATTTTTGGATGTTTGGATTATAAGATCATACCGCGCCTTAATGCTAAAATGTATTTTCTTCCAAATAACCTTGAAGTATTGCGGAGAAAGATACATACCTACCTACATAATTTCTAAGCATCCCCTTTATAGTGGACGTCTACAGGCTGATGACGAATACATACCATTTATATACGATATATAACATAACAATGGTGTAACATATTAACAATACCAAGAAGCATTGACAAGTAATATATCCAAGCTATTTATGTATGAGTTCGTCACAAAGATTGAAAGACAAAGAGGAACTGGATTTCCTGACTTTTAAACTATAATCAAAAGAGTTACGCTCTTATTCCAGCCGAAACGTCAACACAATCTGTATTGTACATCGCATCGTCATCCCAATCACGTCGTTTCACTAGAAACACGAAACAAGAATGAAACAAAAAATGGCCAAGACGTTACGAGCCGCGCCTTTGTAAGGGCCCCGAAGTTGCACGTCCAAATCTCCTAAATTTTATAGTTGAAAGTCGTTTAAATAACCTTGGTGTGTCCGATTTTTTTTTGAGTTCTGCTTTATGGTGGCCAGTTCGATTTTCGAACAAACCTCTTTACAATGCCATTTGGGCATTTTTTTACTTAGAGTTTTCCACGAGTCTCCACACGAATTTGACGTTCCAAATTCAAATCACTGTAATCCCTAGGGAGTTTCATACAAATTTATATCCCTAGAGAGACAATATGCCTTACTTTACGTTGAGGTTGCATGATTTGTAATTGGACATTGTCGAGCAGGTGGTGTGAAAAAACTGATAAAACATAACATAGTCACATACGTAGTCAGCATGATTCCACACTAGTATTCCCTGTGTCGTGGGTGTCAGGAACTACGGGTACCATGGTACCACAACACAGACCCGAAACAAATATTTGCAGATCATACAAACATTTGTCCTGTAGTGGGAATCGAACCCGCACCTCTTGCGTCTCAGCCGGCTACTCGCCCGCTGCGCCACAGAGGTCGTCAAATTGACATTTAATTGTGCTTATGACATAAATAAAAGAGTCCAGACAAACAGACATGCAATCTGCTAGATAGACTAATACCGTTCTAGACATAAAGCTAAAGAAAATGTCATTTAATCATATAGACCTATTTATACGCATTAGGTACACCGATTTGAAACGGACAGGAAGCTTAACGTTTACTTGCAGCGCCCCTACCGAAAACGTGAAAAAAACTAAGGACGCTGTCAGAAAATGTATGAATGGAAACGAAACTTCAAATAGTTTCGAAAACTATCAAAACCCATACTAAGCCCCCAGATCGACGGATGGCGTAGGCTTAGTTATTACATAGCACCTTTTGATTACGGAACCCTAGAAAAGGAGCCTATACTTCAATCCATGTTATAAATAATAAACCATCTTTACCAAATTTGATCGAAATTGGTTGGTTTAAAACTTACACATTTAATATATCATTACACCAAATAGTCACATACGTAATCCAGAGGCCTTACCATGAGCTCTTATAGCGATTCAGTTCAAAAACTATTCAGTTCAAAATATCGGTTCGCCGTTGACTTTCGTCATCATTGAAAAACTTTAATCGCAGAACTCTCTAAACCTTCTGCTACTGTACCTTTATATATAGCTGCGGACATCACGGACCCGATATTTTGTACTGAATAGTTTTTGAATTGAATCGTTATAAGAGCTCCATGATACCACAACGCCCAGACCCGGAACAAGTATTTGCAGATCATGCAAATATTTGTCCCGCAGCGGGAATTGAACCCGCACTTCTTGCGTCTCAGCCAGCTACTCGCCCACCGCGCCACGGAGGTCAACAATTTATAAGGTAAGCGCAGGATAATCTTAGAGCGTTAGAGGTGTGGTATTGGAGACGGGTGCTATAAATCCTCGGGGAGCCCGTTAGACCAATGTGTCAAGGAACTACAGATAACTACTAGGAATAGAGACACAGCTCACAATGACGTACGCACAATCACACACACAATCTTTCACGTAATACATTTTTGTTTAGATATCGTAAAATATCTCGAATCAATTTTGACACAGTCGCCATCGGGGAACTGGATGAAGCGAGGGTAGGGATCCCGCGTCATCGCTGATTGTTGCACCGGCACCGCTGATGCGATGTATGCTGGAAAAAGTGAACTAATAAGAAACCTGACTCAGACTGACTGACTGAAGGGGCTGAATTTTCGAGGACTGAGGACTACTATACGGTGACCCGTCAGAAGTGGACGTTTATCACAGCTGATGAAGAAGAGATGGTGCTGGACAACTCATAAATTCAAATAAATACTCCCTCATTCGTACAACTTGTATAAGTTGAATCTGTAATTCTTTGTGTTAATATTTTTTTTAATTATTTTGCTATAGTTCTTATTTTAGTGCATGCAAATGAACTTAAATGTACCTAAAACGTTTTAGAAAAAAAAACGTTAAATCTGTTTAAATTTAAATAATAAAGTTAGTTATTTAATTTTAACATTGAACAACAAATTGCGCTGATCTTCTAACTAATTAACTGAAACGGTAATGTTGTTTTTTTTGTGTTAAAAAGGTGTTGGTTCTGTACCCTTTTTAAGTTTAAATCTGTATTTTATTATGTAGGTACATAAATTACTGTGTTAAAAGTTAATGATATACTGAACCTGTAAATATGTACTTTTTTTTTAAGGCAAACGTACTTATAACTCTGATTTTTAATCTTAGACAATTTTTGTAAACAATGAAATGTCAAGATATGCCACTGTGTGTTTAAGTGTCATGTATGTGTATACACACATATGATATACATACATGACACTTATACAAACAGTGACATTACTTTGTTTACAAAAATTTACTAATATTAAAAATCAGAGTTATAGGTTGGTAAGTTACCAAGAAAAAACCACAAAAACGGAAAATGTTGAAAAACGCTAACCGGTACTTAAAAGCAAATATACTGCAACTCCTTTCATCGTGGGACTGTGCACCGCTGAACACTGGGGACCAACACAAGGGCAAGCACTACAATCTCCTATTTATTGTAGGTTTATCTTCTAGACATCGATATTATCTTTATAATAGCTTTTTCAAATCGTTCACGTCGGAGATTTACCTACGGTAAATCAATATTTTTATGATAAAAGACAGGCCATGATTGCCCATTGGTATTTGAAGTCAAAAGTATTTCATTAATTTGAATCGCAAAGATCATTTTGAGTTTTCTTAACTAGGTGAATTTATTCCTGATTCTCGCAATTAAGTGGTCTTCTCTGTGGGTCCTGACCCATCTATTTTAGTGTCCACAGCACTGAGTACTGAGCTCACATTTCGAGTTGATATTAGAGGGTTACTAATAAGTTAAGTGCTATTTTGTGGCATCGGTTCATTCTTGGTTACACTGCGATAAAGTTTTCATTCGGGACACAGCAACGAAAGAACCATTTTAATTGGACTAACAAACAGGGCTTAAACACTGCATACCCAATAGTAGCTATATTTCTGAAGAGTTAATTGATAACCCTCCTTTTTGAAGTCAGTTAACATCTGAAATAATCTAGCAAATGATCATGATTGACTGCAGGAAAACGATGTTATAGGCAACATTTTAATGTTGTAATGCTTATCCTTTTAACCCATAAATCTTCATCCCATAATTTATTTATATCGGTTCAACCCATTTTATTTTAGTTCTTTGCGGGATATCTGCTACTAGTAGACCTAAGGTACCAGACGGAGTTTCGGAACGTACCCATAGGTGTATAAGTGGTTTTCTCACGCCAGTCAAGCAGACTCGTGAGGCTTGAAGAAGTCTTCGTCACGTGAGAGGTGTATGGTGAGCTAGGATACGTCGCGTCAGCGGCGAGGCAGAGCCTCAGCGCTTACGCAGGGTGTAGGAGCACAGCAGGCAGAGAGTAGAAATGAGACCACCAATTGCTTGGTCTGATTCATTTAAATAATTAACACATATTTACAATCAAAATAATCTATGTCTACACACAACTATAGTTTACTAAGTTTTTGATATTTGTCACGATTACCGACATGCAGATTGTAATGCTAGAAACCTCGTTAGCGTCGTATTTGGAATGTGTACCTAATGCATGTACAGCCTTGAACAATATCTTTGATTTCAGTATAAAAATAAACTACAATCCTATTACTAACATTTACCGATGCTAAATGTTTAAATATTGACAGACAAATATGTAAGCTATCAAATGATTGAGTATCCTTAAGTACCTATACCTAGGTACTTCACAAAAATGCGATTAAAACCAGTAAACACCTGCGATGTGAATGATTTGAAAAAGCTATCATAAAGATATTATCGATGTCTAAATGATAAACATACAATAAATAGGAGACAATTAGTGCTTACCTTCGTGTTGGTCCCCAGTGTTTGGCGATTCACAGTCTCACCATGAAAGGAGCTGCAGTATATTTGCTGATAAGTACCGGTTAGCGTTTTGCAATATTTCATGTTTGTTTTCATGTTTTTTTCTTGTTACTGTTAATCTATATATGTTTGCTTGAAAAAAAACAATTTACATGTTATATTAACTTTTAACACAATAACTGATGTTATGAACATGCAAATCTAGTGACCTATTCATCCACCTGAGTACTCAACACCAATACCGCGACCACCAATCCGTGTGCGTGGTAATTATGGTAAATCTCCCCTATGCATTCCATGGGGGAGGCCTCGTACAACAGTGGTCGTCTTGCGGCTAATGATAACGATAATGATTAAATAAATAAAGAAAAATCACATTAAATGCAAAATAAAACATTAAATTTATCCATTCAGTTAATTATTATAAAATAATGGAATAGAACAACAAAAGAATATCAGCGCAATTTATTGTTAAAAATTTCATTAAAATAATAATAATAATAATATTATCAATCAATCAATCATATTCAGTAAAAACGTTATCGGTACAATTAAGTTAATTTGCATACACTAATAAAAGACTTATAGTCTGTTCAGAAAGAGACCCGTCGCGGGATTTGAGGGCGCAGCTGTGCTCTATCTATTAACATTGTTAATAGCGGGCAACACAATATTGCGTCTGTTCCGTTTTGATCTTATTACAACTGTAACTATTTCTTTAGTTTATGATTCAAAATGCTGACAAACAGAAACCAGCTCTTATATTTTATGATCGTAATAATAAGTAGTTCACAACGTTAGTTCACAATTTGGCCACGACAGCTCTCTTTCCGAACAGACTCTAGCAACATAATTAAAATAAAAAATAGTAACACGGATAGAGATTTATAGATTCAACTTATTTAAATTGGTTGTACGAGTGAAGGAGTATTTGGTTTGATTTTGGAGTTGTTAACTGTCTCTTCTTCATCAGCTAGTAGACGTCCACTTCTGACGGTTCACCGTGTTGTTGTCCTCAATCCTCGAAAATTCTGACCACATTCTGAGTCAGTCAGTCTGAGTCAGGCTTCTTATTACTTGATTTTTTCCAGTATACATCGCATCAGCGGTGCCGGTGCAGCAATCAGCGATGACGCGGGATCCCTACTCTCGCTTTATCCAGTTCCCCGATGGCGACGGCAACATGCACGACGTGGACCTTGAGGCTGAGCTTGACATGGACGTTCTCAACGAAGTCACCAGGAACCCGGCTAACAACTTGTACCTTCTTTTCACCAGGTAACGCCACCAGGCTGGTTTTTGAAATGGCCAGCCATGTGGAAACCGGAATCAGTTGCATTGTATTTCATTTTTATTTCTAGGCGTAATCCCTCAAATGCACAGACCCTGGTCATGAATGATGCCAACTCCATCCGTAACTCCAACTTTAACGCCAACGTGCCCACAGTAGTGGTTGTACATGGCTGGCTCAGCAACCAGAACACTGATATCAACCCTGTCATCAGAGATGGTAAGCACATACCTAACACGAGTAGGAAGCCATGGGTTATTCAAGAATAACGAAATGTTTTAAACCTACTGAAATGTTTTAATCAATCAAAAACACAGTTTTTGGACAGTTCATTGGTGAATTGGCCAATTTTGAATAATTAACGATCATGCTACATCATGAACTTTTTAATTTGAAGCTCTAAATAAAACGCCCATGATTGGTTGATATTGCTCCGCTCATTATACCTACATTATTGTTTTATCAATGTTACTTATTTTAATCCCAAACAAGCGGTAGTTTTCTAATTTCTTCACTGAGGAGAATTATTATTGCTTCCGCTCGTTGATAAATTCTAATAATAATATTCTCTTTACTGTTTTTTGATCACACACTCACATCACAATCCCTGATTTTTGCCATAAACGAATGTTCCACGCGGCTTCGCAAAGGCTAGAGACAGAATTGGTGCATCATACATAATATCAAATGCAACAAGCGTATTATGTGACTAAAAAAAACAAATCTGTAAAGGCACTGCGAACTCGATAAGTTTGGGAAAACCTGATTTAAATAATTATCAGACTGTTAAAAGTTGGTCTTTAACATTTCATAATCCTTACGTTTTAGCTTACCTTGGCAAGAGTAACGTGAACGTCATCGTGCTCGACTGGAGACGCCTAGCTATATCTAACTACATAACCGCCGCAAACGGAGTCCCAGCTGTTGGCCGTGGTCTTGGCCAGTTCCTCACGTTTGTCAGCTCCGTGACCGGCGCTCGTCCCGACTCCATGCATCTGGTGGGGTTCAGTCTGGGTGCCCATCTTGTCGGCAACGCGGGACGTGAGATGGGAGGAAGAGTTGCTCGTGTTACTGGTGAGTTGATCTTTTACTCCCTTCACACATATTCTAACTCTCTTTGCTTCATAGTGGATCTTGATATCCAACAGTGCCACCCATCTTTTTTGTACCGTCATTCTGCTTTTCATCAAGTTTTTTTCTGAAATAACCGTCAGGATCCTCCTCAATAGCAGTTTGAGTTCAATATCTAGTTCCAATAACCAGTTTTGAAACAAGGCTGGTTATTAACGAAGATATTTTTTTAGATAAAATTGCAAACAGTAACATTTTAAACACAACTTCTAAAATGTGATTTTTTAGGTTTGGATCCCGCTGGTCCACTATGGAACTACAACAGCGACCGCCTCAACGCCAACGACGCTGTCTACGTTGAGGCTATCCACACTGACGGCGGTTACACCGTCGGCGGTCTTGGCATTGGAACCGTTGTTGCCAACGCTGACTTCTTCCCCAATGGTGGTATCTCCCAGCCCGCTTGCCTCACCAATATCTGCAACCATAACCGTGCCTGGGAGCTCTTCGCTGCTACCGTGTCGTACAATCATTTGATTGGAAACCTTTGCACCAGCAACCTTCAGATTACCTTCAACAACTGCCGAGGAGAAGCACTCCACATGGGCAATGATGTATTGAGAAAGTGGGGGTAAGTTTTCAAACAAATATTGTGTAATCCAAATATCACGTCGTGTGAAGGTTGAGTTCTAATATCTTGTCTTTTTACAGGTCCGGCAGATACCGTTTGGACACCGCAAGAAGATACCCGTTCTAAATTCTTTGATGTGGTTAAATATTAACTTGTCTCCTAATTTTAAGAAGAAGCCTTATTCGCGTCATTGAAATGTTCTATTTAAGGATTTTGATGGCCTGAATGATGCATGAATATAAAAGAAAATAACTCTCATTTCAAGTTATTTTATTTCTTCTTATTTAGGATATTGTAGATAGATAGATTAGGTTAACGCTTTATTGTTGACCAATAAATGATATAATGTATCAAAATCAGTAGTATAATATAGTGATTTCTACTAGCCAACTTTTGGGTAATGAGTGAATCCGTTATGGACGGCGGTCTTACAGCATTTACCGAAAACGGCGGTGCACAGAGTATAAAATAATAATAATAGCTACATAATTTTTTTGAACCATTCCAAAGCCCTTATCAAACCTTTCGATAAGCGGAACACCAACCTAATGTTGGCGCTGAACAGAAGCAACCTTCGCATTATGGTCAGAGCCCTGACTGGACACTGTCGCCTTAACAAGGGCATGTTCAAGTTAAGGCTATGTGATAAGCAATCCTGCAGACTCTGTGAAAAGGCGGATGAATCGCCCCTTCATCTGCTAGGAGAGTGCGGGCCATTAATGCACAAACGCAGCATTTATCTGGGCAAACACTATCTCAGCCCGGATGAGCTAATGGAAATCACCCCTAAGAAAATCCTACGGTTCCTAACAGCTGTAGGGTTTAGCGGTGAACTGTGAACGCCCCTTTCCAGGGGCGATATGTAACAAGTGGCGATCACAATAGGCCTGTATGGCCGCAGTGAGATTAAAGCCGCAAAAAGATAAATAAAAGAAAATAAAAAAAAAAAAATTTTTCGATAGGAATACTTAGTATCCTCAACAACGTCAATTTTCATATAATAGAGGGCAGGGCAATACAACTTATTAGTCAATCAACACAATTTTTTGTACGCATTTTCTCATTACGAATATTTTCCGTTTCCCGTAGAAATTGAAAGACATTGGATTTTCATTAAGGTTATCCTGAAAACTATACCTACGTAAAGCACAATAATCCGTATTTTTTTCAAAATATTTGGAGATGGCCCATATCTCCAAATATTTTTGTGGGTGGTGGGGGGAAAAACTTTTTTAAAATGCGTTCTTCCACTCTGAACTGACTCCATCATGATAAAGGATTAATAGAATCTAAAGTGCACCGACGTGTTTTCGTTTTTCAAATTTTAATGTAATATTGAAAATAGACGGTGGTTCTATTACTTTTATAAAATTAACTTTTTTGGATGATTTTGTGAATATTGATTGACTTTTGTTTTCTTCGCATTCGAAATCTTCAAATTTTCAAAGGAAAAAAATTACAAAAATGTTGAACTAAGAAAATGTTATTTGTTGTTGTCAAATTTTATTCAATGTTATCTAGGGAGCACAGTCATCATCATCGTCATAGCTGATAGAATTCCACCGCAGGACATTGTTGGCCTCAATGCTATGACGAACGTTTTTAAGCCATGCGGAAAGTCAGTGGATGGACCACTGACTTCCCGCCACCTTTACAATGTCATCCATAGAACCGTTGTAAGGGTACATTAATCAAGGCGGTCAATTTTGTCATCATCAGCTGGTTATCCTGGCCAATGCGGGACATAGGCCTCCCACATATAATGCCACGAATCCACGACGAACGGTCTTGAACAACCTTTGTTGATTTCCTGTGCCCTTCACTATGAGCTGCACCAACCGGCGGTTCTGGCGGCGCTGCGGCTGCGCGCGCCCAACAACTAGGTACTTGGGCGCGCGCCGCCGCCCCGCCATGCTGGAGGTGGAGGTGGAGGTGCCCACTTGTAAGACCAACCTACTAAAGTTTGCCCCCATGTCACTCGCTATCTATTTGCTCAATATTCTGCCCCAAAACAGCGTAGATATATTTTATCTAAACCTGCCGAAAGCCATGGAAATGGCACAGCTTGTTATTAACAAAATGTTAATTAGTTAGTATATATTTTGTAATAAGTTAATATAAGTTAATTTATTTGGTCCATTAAGTGAGAGACCGATAAAAAAGTATGTATCAAAAGTGACGGCTAATATCAGAAATTAAATAGTTTGAGGTAAGCTGGCCTCGAAGAGGGGTAAAAAAACACCCGTTACTACGCGTAAAAAACGCTCACACAGTGTAATTTTGAAATTCAAAGTAACAGTGGTTGTCAAAAAGAGTAAAGGTAAAAAGTGACACCAAGTGACAGCATATAATGTCAAAAATTATTTAAAAAACCTCTTTTCGGTTCTGCTCGCAGTCGGGTATTTTACTTATACAACTACTTACTTTTTGTTGTTTTTTTTGTTTTTTTGTTTTTGTACTTATTAATTTATTCACAAAGTTCTTGAATGTTAGATAGCTATACAATGATAATATCGTTAGTTAATCAATCAAAGGATAAGCTAAAATTTTGCACAAATGAATACCTGGGCGTTTTATCATTTTTTAATTATCATTATCACTAACCGATAACATAATTTTGATTTAACAATCACAATAATCTTATAATTCCATGTTAATCCAATGACTTATCAATTGCAAAGATATTTATATCATATCAAAAAACTAAAAATATCTAGTAGGCAAGACTATCGGCACATATAAATCAAATCGTATTTTTGAACGCCCAGCGCGTCGTAACGAGATTAAATAATTAAATGCAAAAAATAGTGTAGGTAGAACAATATACCTACTAATAATAGTTGTAACCGAAAATAATTTTGAAAAAAAAAAAAGCACAAAAGGCTATACTAAAAAAGTTTTGGCATTCAATTATGCTCTTAATTTTGACAACAACACAATTTTTTTTACGAATTAAATAGCTAGACTTTTATTTTAAAGTTCTAACCATCATGGTTTTTATCCATGATTAAATATATTTCGATTGGTTCAAAAAACCCTCAAAATTAAAACAGTCTTAAGAGTAAACCGTTTTTTTTTTTTGTTTTTTTTTAAACTATTTTAAATTTCAAATATGACATGCGACTTTTGAGCAAAGCCGTTTAGATAAAATTTTTGGATTTTTGGATGTTTGGATTATAAGATCATACCGCGCCTTAATGCTAAAATGTATTTTCTTCCAAATAACCTTGAAGTATTGCGGAGAAAGATACATACCTACCTACATAATTTCTAAGCATCCCCTTTATAGTGGACGTCTACAGGCTGATGACGAATACATACCATTTATATACGATATATAACATAACAATGGTGTAACATATTAACAATACCAAGAAGCATTGACAAGTAATATATCCAAGCTATTTATGTATGAGTTCGTCACAAAGATTGAAAGACAAAGAGGAACTGGATTTCCTGACTTTTAAACTATAATCAAAAGAGTTACGCTCTTATTCCAGCCGAAACGTCAACACAATCTGTATTGTACATCGCATCGTCATCCCAATCACGTCGTTTCACTAGAAACACGAAACAAGAATGAAACAAAAAATGGCCAAGACGTTACGAGCCGCGCCTTTGTAAGGGCCCCGAAGTTGCACGTCCAAATCTCCTAAATTTTATCGTTGAAAGTCGTTTAAATAACCTTGGTGTGTCCGATTTTTTTTTGAGTTCTGCTTTATGGTGGCCAGTTCGATTTTCGAACAAACCTCTTTACAATGCCATTTGGGCATTTTTTTACTTAGAGTTTTCCACGAGTCTCCACACGAATTTGACGTTCCAAATTCAAATCACTGTAATCCCTAGGGAGTTTCATACAAATTTATATCCCTAGAGAGACAATATGCCTTACTTTACGTTGAGGTTGCATGATTTGTAATTGGACATTGTCGAGCAGGTGGTGTGAAAAAACTGATAAAACATAACATAGTCACATACGTAGTCAGCATGATTCCACACTAGTATTCCCTGTGTCGTGGGTGTCAGGAACTACGGGTACCATGGTACCACAACACAGACCCGAAACAAATATTTGCAGATCATACAAACATTTGTCCTGTAGTGGGAATCGAACCCGCACCTCTTGCGTCTCAGCCGGCTACTCGCCCGCTGCGCCACAGAGGTCGTCAAATTGACATTTAATTGTGCTTATGACATAAATAAAAGAGTCCAGACAAACAGACATGCAATCTGCTAGATAGACTAATACCGTTCTAGACATAAAGCTAAAGAAAATGTCATTTAATCATATAGGCCTATTTATACGCATTAGGTACACCGATTTGAAACGGACAGGAAGCTTAACGTTTACTTGCAGCGCCCCTACCGAAAACGTGAAAAAAACTAAGGACGCTGTCAGAAAATGTATGAATGGAAACGAAACTTCAAATAGTTTCGAAAACTATCAAAACCCATACTAAGCCCCCAGATCGACGGATGGCGTAGGCTTAGTTATTACATAGCACCTTTTGATTACGGAACCCTAGAAAAGGAGCCTATACTTCAATCCATGTTATAAATAATAAACCATCTTTACCAAATTTGATCGAAATTGGTTGGTTTAAAACTTACACATTTAATATATCATTACACCAAATAGTCACATACGTAATCCAGAGGCCTTACCATGAGCTCTTATAGCGATTCAGTTCAAAAACTATTCAGTTCAAAATATCGGTTCGCCGTTGACTTTCGTCATCATTGAAAAACTTTAATCGCAGAACTCTCTAAACCTTCTGCTACTGTACCTTTATATATAGCTGCGGACATCACGGACCCGATATTTTGTACTGAATAGTTTTTGAATTGAATCGTTATAAGAGCTCCATGATACCACAACGCCCAGACCCGGAACAAGTATTTGCAGATCATGCAAATATTTGTCCCGCAGCGGGAATTGAACCCGCACTTCTTGTGTCTCAGCCAGCTACTCGCCCACCGCGCCACGGAGGTCAACAATTTATAAGGTAAGCGCAGGATAATCTTAGAGCGTTAGAGGTGTGGTATTGGAGACGGGTGCTATAAATCCTCGGGGAGCCCGTTAGACCAATGTGTCAAGGAACTACAGATAACTACTAGGAATAGAGACACAGCTCACAATGACGTACGCACAATCACACACACAATCTTTCACGTAATACATTTTTGTTTAGATATCGTAAAATATCTCGAATCAATTTTGACACAGTCGCCATCGGGGAACTGGATGAAGCGAGGGTAGGGATCCCGCGTCATCGCTGATTGTTGCACCGGCACCGCTGATGCGATGTATGCTGGAAAAAGTGAACTAATAAGAAGCCTGACTCAGACTGACTGACTGAAGGGGCTGAATTTTCGAGGACTGAGGACTACTATACGGTGACCCGTCAGAAGTGGACGTTTATCACAGCTGATGAAGAAGAGATGGTGCTGGACAACTCATAAATTCAAATAAATACTCCCTCATTCGTATAACTTGTATAAGTTGAATCTGTAATTCTTTGTGTTAATATTTTTTTTAATTATTTTGCTATAGTTCTTATTTTAGTGCATGCAAATGAACTTAAATGTACCTAAAACGTTTTAGAAAAAAAAACGTTAAATCTGTTTAAATTTAAATAATAAAGTTAGTTATTTAATTTTAACATTGAACAACAAATTGCGCTGATCTTCTAACTAATTAACTGAAACGGTAATGTTGTTTTTTTTGTGTTAAAAAGGTGTTGGTTCTGTACCCTTTTTAAGTTTAAATCTGTATTTTATTATGTAGGTACATAAATTACTGTGTTAAAAGTTAATGATATACTGAACCTGTAAATATGTACTTTTTTTTTAAGGCAAACGTACTTATAACTCTGATTTTTAATCTTAGACAATTTTTGTAAACAATGAAATGTCAAGATATGCCACTGTGTGTTTAAGTGTCATGTATGTGTATACACACATATGATATACATACATGACACTTATACAAACAGTGACATTACTTTGTTTACAAAAATTTACTAATATTAAAAATCAGAGTTATAGGTTGGTAAGTTACCAAGAAAAAACCACAAAAACGGAAAATGTTGAAAAACGCTAACCGGTACTTAAAAGCAAATATACTGCAACTCCTTTCATCGTGGGACTGTGCACCGCTGAACACTGGGGACCAACACAAGGGCAAGCACTACAATCTCCTATTTATTGTAGGTTTATCTTCTAGACATCGATATTATCTTTATAATAGCTTTTTCAAATCGTTCACGTCGGAGATTTACCTACGGTAAATCAATATTTTTATGATAAAAGACAGGCCATGATTGCCCATTGGTATTTGAAGTCAAAAGTATTTCATTAATTTGAATCGCAAAGATCATTTTGAGTTTTCTTAACTAGGTGAATTTATTCCTGATTCTCGCAATTAAGTGGTCTTCTCTGTGGGTCCTGACCCATCTATTTTAGTGTCCACAGCACTGAGTACTGAGCTCACATTTCGAGTTGATATTAGAGGGTTACTAATAAGTTAAGTGCTATTTTGTGGCATCGGTTCATTCTTGGTTACACTGCGATAAAGTTTTCATTCGGGACACAGCAACGAAAGAACCATTTTAATTGGACTAACAAACAGGGCTTAAACACTGCATACCCAATAGTAGCTATATTTCTGAAGAGTTAATTGATAACCCTCCTTTTTGAAGTCAGTTAACATCTGAAATAATCTAGCAAATGATCATGATTGACTGCAGGAAAACGATGTTATAGGCAACATTTTAATGTTGTAATGCTTATCCTTTTAACCCATAAATCTTCATCCCATAATTTATTTATATCGGTTCAACCCATTTTATTTTAGTTCTTTGCGGGATATCTGCTACTAGTAGACCTAAGGTACCAGACAGAGTTTCGGAACGTACCCATAGGTGTATAAGTGGTTTTCTCACGCCAGTCAAGCAGACTCGTGAGGCTTGAAGAAGTCTTCGTCACGTGAGAGGTGTATGGTGAGCTAGGATACGTCGCGTCAGCGGCGAGGCAGAGCCTCAGCGCTTACGCAGGGTGTAGGAGCACAGCAGGCAGGGAGTAGAAATGAGACCACCAATTGCTTGGTCTGATTCATTTAAATAATTAACACATATTTACAATCAAAATAATCTATGTCTACACACAACTATAGTTTACTAAGTTTTTGATATTTGTCACGATTACCGACATGCAGATTGTAATGCTAGAAACCTCGTTAGCGTCGTATTTGGAATGTGTACCTAATGCATGTACAGTCTTGAACAATATCTTTGATTTCAGTATAAAAATAAACTACAATCCTATTACTAACATTTACCGATGCTAAATGTTTAAATATTGACAGACAAATATGTAAGCTATCAAATGATTGAGTATCCTTAAGTACCTATACCTAGGTACTTCACAAAAATGCGATTAAAACCAGTAAACACCTGCGATGTGAATGATTTGAAAAAGCTATCATAAAGATATTATCGATGTCTAAATGATAAACATACAATAAATAGGAGACAATTAGTGCTTACCTTCGTGTTGGTCCCCAGTGTTTGGCGATTCACAGTCTCACCATGAAAGGAGCTGCAGTATATTTGCTGATAAGTACCGGTTAGCGTTTTGCAATATTTCATGTTTGTTTTCATGTTTTTTTCTTGTTACTGTTAATCTATATATGTTTGCTTGAAAAAAAACAATTTACATGTTATATTAACTTTTAACACAATAACTGATGTTATGAACATGCAAATCTAGTGACCTATTCATCCACCTGAGTACTCAACACCAATACCGCGACCACCAATCCGTGTGCGTGGTAATTATGGTAAATCTCCCCTATGCATTCCATGGGGGAGGCCTCGTACAACAGTGGTCGTCTTGCGGCTAATGATAACGATAATGATTAAATAAATAAAGAAAAATCACATTAAATGCAAAATAAAACATTAAATTTATCCATTCAGTTAATTATTATAAAATAATGGAATAGAACAACAAAAGAATATCAGCGCAATTTATTGTTAAAAATTTCATTAAAATAATAATAATAATAATATTATCAATCAATCAATCATATTCAGTAAAAACGTTATCGGTACAATTAAGTTAATTTGCATACACTAATAAAAGACTTATAGTCTGTTCAGAAAGAGACCCGTCGCGGGATTTGAGGGCGCAGCTGTGCTCTATCTATTAACATTGTTAATAGCGGGCAACACAATATTGCGTCTGTTCCGTTTTGATCTTATTACAACTGTAACTATTTCTTTAGTTTATGATTCAAAATGCTGACAAACAGAAACCAGCTCTTATATTTTATGATCGTAATAATAAGTAGTTCACAACGTTAGTTCACAATTTGGCCACGACAGCTCTCTTTCCGAACAGACTCTAGCAACATAATTAAAATAAAAAATAGTAACACGGATAGAGATTTATAGATTCAACTTATTTAAATTGGTTGTACGAGTGAAGGAGTATTTGGTTTGATTTTGGAGTTGTTAACTGTCTCTTCTTCATCAGCTAGTAGACGTCCACTTCTGACGGTTCACCGTGTTGTTGTCCTCAATCCTCGAAAATTCTGACCACATTCTGAGTCAGTCAGTCTGAGTCAGGCTTCTTATTACTTGATTTTTTCCAGTATACATCGCATCAGCGGTGCCGGTGCAGCAATCAGCGATGACGCGGGATCCCTACTCTCGCTTTATCCAGTTCCCCGATGGCGACGGCAACATGCACGACGTGGACCTTGAGGCTGAGCTTGACATGGACGTTCTCAACGAAGTCACCAGGAACCCGGCTAACAACTTGTACCTTCTTTTCACCAGGTAACGCCACCAGGCTGGTTTTTGAAATGGCCAGCCATGTGGAAACCGGAATCAGTTGCATTGTATTTCATTTTTATTTCTAGGCGTAATCCCTCAAATGCACAGACCCTGGTCATGAATGATGCCAACTCCATCCGTAACTCCAACTTTAACGCCAACGTGCCCACAGTAGTGGTTGTACATGGCTGGCTCAGCAACCAGAACACTGATATCAACCCTGTCATCAGAGATGGTAAGCACATACCTAACACGAGTAGGAAGCCATGGGTTATTCAAGAATAACGAAATGTTTTAAACCTACTGAAATGAAGCTCTAAATAAAACGCCCATGGTTGGTTGATATTGCTCCGCTCATTATACCTACATTATTGTTTTATCAATGTTACTTATTTTAATCCCAAACAAGCGGTAGTTTTCTAATTTCTTCACTGAGGAGAATTATTATTGCTTCCGCTCGTTGATAAATTCTAATAATAATATTCTCTTTACTGTTTTTTGATCACACACTCACATCACAATCCCTGATTTTTGCCATAAACGAATGTTCCACGCGGCTTCGCAAAGGCTAGAGACAGAATTGGTGCATCATACATAATATCAAATGCAACAAGCGTATTATGTGACTAAAAAAAACAAATCTGTAAAGGCACTGCGGACTCGATAAGTTTGGGAAAACCTGATTTAAATAATTATCAGACTGTTAAAAGTTGGTCTTTAACATTTCATAATCCTTACGTTTTAGCTTACCTTGGCAAGAGTGACGTGAACGTCATCGTGCTCGACTGGAGACGCCTAGCTATATCTAACTACATAACCGCCGCAAACGGAGTCCCAGCTGTTGGCCGTGGTCTTGGCCAGTTCCTCACGTTTGTCAGCTCCGTGACCGGCGCTCGTCCCAACTCCATGCATCTGGTGGGGTTCAGTCTGGGTGCCCATCTTGTCGGCAACGCGGGACGTGAGATGGGAGGAAGAGTTGCTCGTGTTACTGGTGAGTTGATCTTTTACTCCCTTCACACATATTCTAACTCTCTTTGCTTCATAGTGGATCTTGATATCCAATTTTTTCTGAAATAACCGTCAGGATCCTCCTCAATAGCAGTTTGAGTTCAATATCTAGTTCCAATAACCAGTTTTGAAACAAGGCTGGTTATTAACGAAGATATTTTTTTAGATAAAATTTCAAACAGTAACATTTTAAACACAACTTCTAAAATGTGATTTTTTAGGTTTGGATCCCGCTGGTCCTCTATGGAACTACAACAGCGACCGCCTCAACGCCAACGACGCTGTCTACGTTGAGGCTATCCACACTGACGGCGGTTACACCGTCGGCGGTCTTGGCATTGGAACCGTTGTTGCCAACGCTGACTTCTTCCCCAATGGTGGTATCTCCCAGCCCGCTTGCCTCACCAATATCTGCAACCATAACCGTGCCTGGGAGCTCTTCGCTGCTACCGTGTCGTACAATCATTTGATTGGAAACCTTTGCACCAGCAACCTTCAGATTACCTTCAACAACTGCCGAGGAGAAGCACTCCACATGGGCAATGATGTATTGAGAAAGTGGGGGTAAGTTTTCAAACAAATATTGTGTAATCCAAATATCACGTCGTGTGAAGGTTGAGTTCTAATATCTTGTCTTTTTACAGGTCCGGCAGATACCGTTTGGACACCGCAAGAAGATACCCGTTCTAAATTCTTTGATGTGGTTAAATATTAACTTGTCTCCTAATTTTAAGAAGAAGCCTTATTCGCGTCATTGAAATGTTCTATTTAAGGATTTTGATGGCCTGAATGATGCATGAATATAAAAGAAAATAACTCTCATTTCAAGTTATTTTATTTCTTCTTATTTAGGATATTGTAGATAGATAGATTAGGTTAACGCTTTATTGTTCACCAATAAATGATATAATGTATCAAAATCAGTAGTATAATATAGTGATTTCTACTAGCCAACTTTTGGGTAATGAGTGAATCCGTTATGGACGGCGGTCATGGAGCATTTATCGAAAACGGCGGTGCACAGAGTATAAAATAATAATAATAGCTACATAATTTTTTTGAACCATTCCAAAGCCCTTATCAAACCCTTCGATAAGCGGAACACCAACCTAATGTTGGCGCTGAACAGAAGCAACCTTCGCATTATGGTCAGAGCCCTGACTGGACACTGTCGCCTTAACAAGCACATGTTCAAGTTAAGGCTATGTGATACGCAATCCTGCAGACTCTGTGAAGAGGCGGATGAATCGCCCCTTCATCTGCTAGGAGAATGCGGGCCATTAATGCACAAACGCAGTATTTATCTGGGCAAACACTTTCTCAGCCCGGATGAGCTAATGGAAATCACCCCTAAGAAAATCCTACGGTTCCTAACAGCTGTAGGGTTTAGCGGTGAACTGTGAACGCCCCTGTCCAGGGGCGATATGTAACAAGTGGCGATCACAATAGGCCTGTATGGCCGCAGTGAGATTAAAGCCGTAAAAAGATAAATAAAAGAAAATAAAAAAAACATAATTTTTCGATAGGAATACTAAGTATCCTCAACAACGTCAATTTTCATATAATAGAGGGCAGGGCAATACAACTTATTAGTCAATCAACACAATTTTTTGTACGCATTTTCTCATTACGAATATTTTCCGTTTCCCGTAGAAATTGAAAGACATTGGATTTTCATTAAGGTTATCCTGAAAACTATACCTACGTAAAGCACAATAATCCGTATTTTTTTCAAAATATTTGGAGATATCTCCAAATATTTTTGTGGGTGGTGGGGGGAAAAACTTTTTTAAAATGCGTTCTTCCACTCTGAACTGACTCCATCATGATAAAGGATTAATAGAATCTAAAGCGCACCGACGTGTTTTCGTTTTTCAAATTTTAATGTAATATTGAAAATAGACGGTGGTTCTATTACTTTTATAAAATTAACTTTTTTGGATGATTTTGTGAATATTGATTGACTTTTGTTTTCTTCGCATTCGAAATCTTCAAATTTTCAAAGGAAAAAAATTACAAAAATGTTGAACTAAGAAAATGTTATTTGTTGTTGTCAAATTTTATTCAATGTTATCTAGGGAGCACAGTCATCATCATCGTCATAACTGATAGAATTCCACCGCAGGACATTGTTGGCCTCAATGCTATGCGGAAAGTCAGTGGATGGACCACTGACTTCCCGCGACCTTTACAATGTCATCCATAGAACCGTTGTAAGGGTACATTAATCAAGGCGGTCAATTTTGTCATCATCAGCTGGTTATCCTGGCCAATGCGGGACATAGGCCTCCCACATATAATGCCACGAATCCACGACGAACGGTCTTGAACAACCTTTGTTGATTTCCTGTGCCCTTCACTATGAGCTGCACCAACCGGCGGTTCTGGCGGCGCTGCGGCTGCGCGCGCCCAACAACTAGGTACTTGGGCGCGCGCCGCCGTCCCGCCATGCTGGAGGTGGAGGTGGAGGTGCCCACTTGTAAGACCAACCTACTAAAGTTTGCCCCCATGTCACTCGCTATCTATTTGCTCAATATTCTGTCACAAAACAGCGTAGATATATTTTATCTAAACCTGCCGAAAGCCATGGAAATGGCACAGCTTGTTATTGAAACTAAATATTAATTAAGTAGCATTTATTTTGTAATAAGTTAATATAAGTACTTGGATGTAACATCGCCTCAGGACTTAATAAAAAAACCTGTAATGATGTTAATGTCTCAATAAACAAATTTATTTGGTCCATTAAGTGAGAGACCGATAAAAAAGTATGTATCAAAAGTGACAGCTAATATCAGAAATTAAATAGTTTGAGGTAAGCTGGCCTCGAAGAGGGGTAAAATAACTTTTCATTTAAAAAACCGACTTCCGCCATTGTATACGACTAAATAATTTTGGATGAAAAAAAAATTATGAAAGAACCATAGTGGTGAAAGGATTATGATACTTTCTGAATGCAAATGCTTGGTGTCTTGCTGAAAATATCAAAATCGCCATATGTATGCCTACAATATTTGAGGAGTTCCCTCAATTCCTCATGGATCCCATCATCAGAACTGGATTCTGAAAAAAATGGGACCAATCTGGAAGTATATCTAATCAAATAAAAAAAGAATTTTCCAAATCGGTTCATAAATGCCGGAGATATGCGGTAACAAACATTTAAAAAAAAAAAAAAAAAAAAAAACAACCTAATTGAGAACCTCCTCCTTTTTGGGAAGTCGGTTAAAAACACCCGTTACTACGCGTAATAAACGCTCACACAGTGTAATTTTGAAATTCAAAGTAACAGTGGTTGTCAAAAAGAGTGAAGGTAAAAAGTGACACCAAGTGACAGCATATAATGTCAAAAATTATTTAAAAAACCTCTTTTCGGTTCTGGTCTTTTACTTATACAACTACTTACTTTTTGTTGTTTTTTTTGTTTTTTTGTTTTTGTACTTCTTAATTTATTCACAAAGTTCTTGAATGTTAGATAGCTATACAATGATAATATCGTTAGTTAATCAATCAAAGGATAAGCTAAAATTTTGCACAAATTAATACCTGGGCGTTTTATCATTTTTTAATTATCATTATCACTAACCGATAACATAATTTTGATTTAACAATCACAATAATCTTATAATTCCATGTTAATCCAATGACTTATCAATTGCAAAGATATTTATATCATATCAAAAAACTAAAAATATCTAGTAGGCAAGACTATCGGCACATATAAATCAAATCGTATTTTTGAACGCCCAGCGCGTCGTAACGAGATTAAATAATTAAATGCAAAAAATAGTGTAGGTAGAACAATATACCTACTAATAATAGTTGTAACCGAAAATAATTTTAAAAAAAAAAAGGACAAAAGGCTATACTAAAAAAGTTTTGGCATTCAATTATGCTCTTAATTTTGACAACAACACAATTTTTTTTACGAATTAAATAGCTAGACTTTTATTTTAAAGTTCTAACCATCATGGTTTTTATCCATGATTAAATATATTTCGATTGGTTCAAAAAACCCTCAAAATTAAAACAGTCTTAAGAGCAAACCGTTTTTTTTTTGTTTTTTTTTTAAACTAGTTTAAATTTCAAATATGACATGCGACTTTTAAGCAAAGCCGTTTAGATAAAATTTTTGGATGTTTGGATTATAAGATCATACCGCGCCTTAATGCTAAAATGTATTTTCTTCCAAATAACCTTGAAGTATTGCGGAGAAGGATACATACCTACATAATTTCTAAGCATCCCCTTTATAGTGGACGCCTACAGGCTGATGACGAATACATACCATTTGTATACGATATAAAACATAACAAAGGTGTAACATATTAACATTACCAAGAAGCATTGACAAATAATATATCCAGCTATTTATTAAGTATGAGCTCGTCACAAAGATTGAAAGACAAAGAGGAACTGGAGTTCCCGACTTTTAAACTATAATCAAAAGAGTTACGCTCTTATTCCAGCCGAAACGTCAACACAATCTGTATTCTACATCGCATCGTCATCCCAATCACGTCGTTTCACTAGAAACACGAAACAAGAATGAAACAAAAAATGGCCAAGACGTTACGAACCGCGCCTTTGTAAGGGCCCCGAAGTTGCACGTCCAAATCTCCTAAATTTTATCGTTAGCCTTGGTGTAATAGACCCTGCTTTCCCCTTCCATGGATGTAGTAAAAACCTTACTAAGGGATAACACCAGGGGATGTGCAGCAGCATCCACCTGAGTACTTATCATCAAACTGCGATCACCAATCCACCTGCCAAGCGTGGTGATTATGGCAAATTTTTCGCATTCTATGGGGGAGGCTTCGTCCAGCTGTGGACATCTAAAGGCTGAAAAAGAAGTCGTACGAAATATTTTTTGTTGATTTCGTAATATGCTTTTGCTCCTTGAAGGTGAAAAACCGTACATTTCTTACATGAATAGAGGTTAAAGAAAACTCAGGTCAGAGCACAACAACACTCAAGACAAGGGGTGCGATGAGAAAAAAAACATCCTCTGCTTGCATGATGATGATGATTTGTATGGTTCCGTAATAGCTTTTTTCTTTTTCTTTTTTATTGCTACTTGGCAAGCAGACAAGCTTACGGCCCACCAGATGGAAAGCAGTTACCGTAGCCTAAGAACGCCTGTAACACCAGAGGGATCACACGCGCGCTGCCCACCCTAAGACATAAAGATGAAAAGTCTCATGTGCCTGTAATTTCACCGGCACCCGTACCCTTCAAACCGAAACACAGCAATGCGAACACTACTGCTTGGCGGCAGAAATAGGTACGGTGGTAGTACTTCCCCGGACGAACTCTTTCACAAGAAGTTCTACATACTAACAAAACTACTATCTCAAAAGGTACCAACGGAACCATTATATATGATCAATTAGGTGTCTTTCTGTCTGCCTATATGTCACAGCCTATTTTCTCCAAATCTCCTGAACCAAAAAAGTTAAAATTTGATACGCATTTAGAGTTAGGTGACTGAATCATGGACTTATAGCGCTAATAAACGAATTCTGATCGGGGTAAAATTTTTGGGGACAAAATAAAAATGAAAACTTGCGTCAAATGTATCATGTGACATTGAAAGAACTCGATATAAAAAATACGAAGGTATTTTTTAATTTTAAAATGCTTAGTTTAAAATATATCAAAGAAAATATGCGAAAATTTACCATACTATACCAACTATTTGAGGCAATAATTTTGAAAATAATATGGAATATTGGGCTTACTCATACTTTAAAGAAAAACCCGTAATGAGAACATGCGTTTTCATAAATTAGTGTTGATTGACTAATAAGTTAATTGGTCTAGTGGATACTATGGTAACCTACTTGTACTGAACCCTCTCCCCGCGAGACCGACTCGCATTTGACTGGTTTTTTGAAGTGTGAAATTAAGGAAATAATGGGGCCGTCCCACACGGATGATAGGGCGTACATGGCGAAATTATAAGGGTTAAAGCCTCGCCATTTGGAACCCTAAAAACTTCAGTTTTAATCAGCGTCTCATGTGACCAATAGTTTCGAGATCAAAGCTTTTGTGTGGTACCGAACTTTTTCTGGCATCGTTTCATACTCGGACTGTACCTACCTATATACTACGTCAAAGTACTTCTCTTTTATGCTGTTCTGATCAAAAGTTAGTATCATATATGGCACCAGTGGAAAAAAGAAAAGTTTGCGAAGTTGTGTTGATTTGTTTTGTTTTTGGCTAAGCAACGATATAGCCAACTTCATATCCTATAAGAAAAACTGAATGCGTCGCAACTACGAATAAATTGATAACTTTAGCAATATATTTATCTTCCTCGAATGTGTCATCGGTATAACGAGCTGGCTTGTTCTTTTAACGACTTGGATGTTTTTGATCCTAATACCAACAGGTTTAAGCGATGTCTCTTTAAAATCTTGATATTAGGTTTCAATGATAACAATGTTTAATTTTTTTTTTTTTTTTTTTCAGTGCCCGGTTTATGGGTAATTTAGTTTATAAGTTTGCAACACTGTAACTTTGTCGTGTTTACATAGTTGATTACGAATCTAGATCTGAACTATTCTCAATGTTTATGTGTACGCTTATTTGATTGTAATCTGTTTTGTGAACCTATTAAATAAATAAATAAATAAATAAATATATATTATTACTTCACATCGATGTATGTATATTACGAAAGTATATTATACATCAATGATAAACGAAATGACAGTCTCTTGCTGACATTTAAAACAAACACAACGTACCCCCACCCCCCCACACGCATGCAAAAATGGCAATATTAAATCAGCTATTTATTTAATTAAGATAAATCAAACTATACTGACGACCAAATGTTGAGGAAATTCTATGAAATTATATATCTGTAGTTTGTCATGAATCATGCTTTAAACTATGAGCCCAGGTAAAACAGCATCCAGCACAGTAAACTTTTATTTCATTTTGTCTCGAGCTTCGAGTTTTATAGATTTTGTCCATTCAACTCCTGTATTTTTCGTAAAGGCTACTAAGGGATTACTCCAGGGGATGGGCCTGAGTATATTATAACATTAAACTGCAATCACCAATTCTCCTGCCAAGCGTGGTGATT
This sequence comes from Epirrita christyi, assembly GCA_951392215.1. Lineage (NCBI taxonomy): Eukaryota > Metazoa > Arthropoda > Insecta > Lepidoptera > Geometridae > Epirrita > Epirrita christyi. The sequence continues at coordinate 5,390,962 of OX595849.1, read as the reverse complement.
ATGGCAAATATCCCCCATCGCACGCAATGCATGCTATGGAAGAAGCCTCATGCAGCAGTGGAGAGAGAGGAGAGGTGGTAGACACCTGATGAAGAGTGAAGAGAGCGCAAACTTTATGACAACCTCTATGATGTACATAGGTGGTTAGTTTTGTCTAGGAAGTGATTTCCACCAGCGTGGCTTTCTGTTCGTAAATAAAGGTTGGACAGGATCGGACACAGAGAACTTATAGACATCGTATTATGTCACATTTCCACGCCCGTAGCCACGCAACTTATATACTGGGTGCGATTGGATGCGTTATGGGGACATATTACCCATAAAAAACTGGCGTGGCTTGCGGACATGTAAACTATAAAGGTAGCATTCGGATCTTGATCGTGACCCAGCAACCGTGACTGTCTGACGCGACCTATGGCCGCGACCCTTACAAGATTAGGCACACCCACTGACCACGTGACCCGGTCAGTCCTGTACTTTCTGCGTCTCTTTCATATAATTTTCAAACTGCTACTTTTTTTATCAAAGCTTTGTACCACCAGCTGGTACACTACCTCGGTTGAGCCAAGTTCAATCGTATTAATGAACGGTATAAACCAAGTTTATAATAAAGATCCTGCGATAAAGGTTCGCAGAGATCAAGCTATCTATAGCATCTATGTATTCACTGTTTTACTACCAAACGTGTCCTTTCGCCCCTACCCTACATCAGTAACTCCAAAACGTCGCAGAATACGAATAGTCACATAATGAGACCGTGAAAAACACTCGCTGCACACTCCTCACTCAGCCATCAGTAAATACTGGAGTCCGGCATTTGGTTTTCTGTCCGGCTATTTCATGGACAACTGATTTTATCCAATAGTGAGTGATATTTTGCTGCATTTATGTTGATAGCCTACATCAAAAAAGCCCACATGAAACTTTGAAAGCAATTCTAAAGCCGAAAATTTGATAAATGGATAGACGTTTATAAAAGTATAATTGTTCACCTATACAAAATGGGACGCTGAGTCAATGGTCCTCAAACCTTGGGCCACAAAGACAACATCCCATCATTAATACCATAATGATATTCTGCAGAGACATTCTGTCCGTTTATTTTTAGGAAGGTCAGGTAATAGAATTAACAACACAGATGTAGAAATCACTATAACTGTTTATCACTCTGTTTTTACATAATTCACAATAATCACGACTGTTCCGTCCAGAAGCTACCGTTTGAATGCCAATAACAACCTCCCTGGCACGCCGCATTCGGTTCGTGTCACCTTGGTAACCTTAGTACCTAACGGTCATATCTAACACTATGTTGTCAGGATAAAATCGAAGCATAAAAATGCTGACCGGCTTTTTCGAATTTTTAGAAAAGTCCGGCTTTTCTGATTTTACCTTTTCGAAACGAATGAAGCAACGTAAGCCAACACGATTACGTATCTTATCTATACTAAATAAGGATTATTCTTGTTTGTTACAGTCGTGTCTATCACAAATCGCTGTTTGATATTCCGATAACATTGTGAAGATGATAGGCTGTGCTCTTGTTCATAAATGCGGAGTCGCTCATGTGGGTAGGTAGAATTCAAATAGACGAAACTAAGCTTAGACGTGCGCAAATTTTCTGGAATATTGTGATATGACCGTTATCTAAGCCAGACCTCTTTTAAGAATAAAATTTATGATCCAAAATCCAAGTCTTAGAAGATTTGATTTTACAAAATTAGTAGGTACCTACCTAAATTACTCAGCATTCTGCATTGCTAAAACCCAATGCTATATCTAGATATTGATATAGTATATCGACGCCGATATGGTTACCCGATGTCGAGTGACTTGACGTACCAGCCCGCCCGCCGATCAATAATATCCAAATGAGGAGCAAAAAAGATCTTTGCTCCTCATTTGGGTAATTACTGGTTTACCCCGAACTTAGACCTCGTGAATTCACGCAATATAAGAAACCTAATCTTAACCTAATTTTCACGCCAAGAAAATAGAATATAAAAAAAGAAAAAGTAAATAAAAACATATAAATATTATATAAAGAGAGTAAATAAAATTTTCTTGAAGATCATTCCCTAAGCAGCATCGAAAGAACCATTTGAATCGCACTAATCAACGGTGAAACTAAACGACGCAGTAAGCAAAGGAAGGTCTCCTCTCGATGAACCAAGGGCATCACAAAGGTCGCAGGATGTCGGAGGATGGAGGAGGCTCAAGACCGTTTGTTCTGTCGTTAACCATTCCTCCCCCTATCTCCTAAGCTAGTAGTAGCCTACTTCTACGGAACCCTATACACGCGAGTCAAAATCTCGAATGGAAACTTCGAATCAGTATCAAATCTCGAATGAAAAATCTAGAAAGAAACATGTTGAATGACAAATCTTCACTAAAAATTTCAAAAGAAAAATAAATCTCAATTGAAATACCATCTCGAATAAATACTACTTCTTTTCTTCAAAATTAACTTTACATCTTTAGGAAGGCTTTTGAAATACATAATAGAAATATAGAAAGCGTTTATTAATAACTACACATAAAATATACAATTCTACGAATTGTTGTTACATAAAGGTCCCTGACTCAGCATATCTAGGTTGTACTCAACCTACGCTCGTCTTCTGTTAAAGCTGTTCTTTGACCTAGAGAACAGAGGCCCAATTCTCTGAATTATTTTAAAACTACACTGAAAGTTAACCGAATCGAGACTGAATTATGAATTGACAGAAAGTTGGTATTCTGCTCCCTTATAAATAACAATTTAGTCTACTCACGGTGACTACCATTAGAGTAGGATAGTTATATATATCATTGCAAAGAGTAAAGAGAGACTCCATCTACAATGCTAAAATTATCAAAAAAACTTTGAATCATTCAAGTTTCGGTCACATTTCGAAATAATCACATTACAGTGTTGTATTTTATGTTTAGAGAATACCATTTAAGACATTAAAGAACATTAAGAAACATGATCCGAACTCTATTTTAACTATTTTTAAGTAAGAGAATTGGGCCTCAGATTTGCAAACAATTGACACGGACGTATTGTGTAGTGTGAAGGTGCCACTTCACTTGGTGTATATTCGCCAATGTTTGCTTTATTTTTCCAAGGTAAAATCAACCATTAGTCTATCGGTACATAATGTTATTTTCCTTGGCAAAATAACGCAAACATTTGCGAATGTACACCAAGTGAAGTGGCACCTTAACACGAACTTTGTATGGCGACATCGATGAGCGCCCCTAGCGTACACTCTGTAAAGCTCACTTTCCATACAAAAATCCAAGTAACACTACACAAAACGTGTGTGTAAATTGCTTGTTAAAACTCGTACTTTTGTCAAAGTTATTCGTGTTTTCGTTTCTTCCATAATACCGAGTAGGGGAAAGTAGGGTAATTGGGAACACTTAAATTCTAACGCTCAAAAATAATAGAAAAATGTCACAGACATAATCAAATTTTATTGCAGCATAAACTTTGCTTATCTATCTACTTATTAACGATAAAAACAATCTTAAAAATCTACGTTTTATTGGAAATGTGAACGAAAACAAAAAACATTGCCGTTCCTTTTTACCCGATAGCCTATGGGGTAATTGAGATCATCCCGCGGGGGAATTAGGAACAATATGGGGTAATTAGGAACTCATTAAATACAAAGTGCCGATTTTTTTTTTTTTTTTTTTTTATTCTTCTTTGCAAGCAAACAATCATACGGCCCACCTGATGGAAAGCAGTTAACAGGTTCAGTCTTTCGTATGTAATTTCGCGGTATCTAAAACAATTTGTGATGTTGAATCATTTTTACATAATCAACCAGCAGTATTAGGGGTAATTAGAAACGCAATGGGTAATTAGGAACGTTCCCAATTACCCGCCTGACGTCATTCCCAATTACCCGAAGTAGTCAATGTAAATCAAAATAACCGCCAACCTCAACAGAATTTTTGGTGAACTTAAAACCACGTGGGCTTTGAGAACAGATAGTACGTGCATGATAGTAAAGAAATATGGTGCCTTGGAACAAAACAATATGATATTTACATCTATTATAACACAAGACAAAAATTATATCAAAAATGCAAGAAAAATTGTACGAGTCACCGTAACAGCGTGCGCGCAGCCTTTCCCTCTCATTGTCGTGTACGTACTGAGGGGCGCTGCAAGCGTCCTTTGAAGGGTTATTCCCGCTCGTCCCCACGTCTCGTCCCCACTGGGGACGAGCGGGAAGTTTTTTACTAAAACCTTCCCGCTCGTCCCCACTACCATTTGAATGGGGACGAGCGGGAAGTTTTTTTTCCGCTCGTCCCCAAATGCGGCTACATATTATTATATCAGATTTTATATACTATTTATAAACATAATATAAACGCACCAAAGCATACAAATATTTAAATGGCGATTATTTGATTGTTAATTTTTGATTATTTTTAGTAATTTAAGTACGTGTTTTGTTCGTGTTAAATTATAACAAGATACCTTATAATAATTTAACAGAATATTTAATTCTTACTTGTGTTTGTATTCTTAACAATTTAATTAAAAAAATATATGAAAGTTGATTACAAAACTTCTGTAGTTTAATTAAAAATACTCCTCGTTATCCTCCAGCAGGGATGAACGCTAGTTAATAAGTTAGAAATAACTAAAAAAAAAAATAAAGTGAACAAATAGAATATATGTATAGATAGAATAAATAATGTTTTTTAAGGTACAAGTTTCTAATTTCTTCAATTTCAGACTTTTCCCTGTAGTTGTGACACAAAAGCTATAAGCATACCAAATTTCAGCATTGTGGGATTGCTGGAAGTACCCTAGAATTTTGATTTTTACGTTTAAGATTTTCCCTAATATCTCAGAAACTACTAAGTCTAAATACTAATTAAGAACAGTTTTGAAATGTCGAGCCACAGCTCTTTCATTAGACATCCCACTTGATCCTTGATGAAAAAAAATAAAAGTGAGACTTTTATGTTTTTGATCCCCTCTTGGACCCCAATTTCTCACCAACCCCCCGACTGATATAGCTCATAACCTTACCTACAAATTGTACTAATACTATCTACCCCCATACTAAATTTCATAAAGATCGGATAAACGGATGGGAAGTTTTCATCGGACAAACATACATACATACATACAAATGCCGATTCTTCAAAGTTGAAAATAAATAAAATGAATAAAATAAATAAAATAAATAAAATAAATAAAATAAATAAAATAAATAAAATAAATAAAATAAATAAAATAAATAAAATAAATAAAATAAATAAAATAAATAAAATAAATAAAATAAATAAAATAAATAAAATAAATAAAATAAATAAAATAAATAAAATAAATAAAATAAATAAAATAAATAAAATAAATAAAATAAATAAAATAAATAAAATAAATAAAATAAATAAAATAAATAAAATAAATAAAATAAATAAAATAAATAAAATAAATAAAATAAATAAAATAAATAAAATAAATAAAATAAATAAAATAAATAAAATAAATAAAATAAATAAATAAATGAATAAAATAAATAAATAAATAAATAAAATGAATAATGAATAAAATGAACTAAATGACTAAAATTACTTAAGTGACTAAAATGACTAAAATTAATAAAGTCAAATAAATAAACAGTTAATTGTAGGTTATTCTAGGTATTTATTGTGGTTTAATTAAAAAATAGCCATCTTAATATCGTAGTGGGGACGATGGCTACTAAAACCTTCCCGCTCGTCCCCGAAGGGGCGAGCGGGAAGGTTTTAGTAAAAAACTTCCCTCTCGTCCCAGTGGGGACGAGAGGTGGGGACGAGCGGGAATAACCCCCTTTGAACAGGTGCGGGACGGTATATTGTGGGGGGAAGTATGACTTAGCTAGCTGTTCCCAATTACCCGGCGTTCTCAATTACCCTACTCTCCCCTACTTACTGTTTGTCGTGTTTTCATGGAAAATCTGTTGATTCATCTGCAAATTTTTCCCAATTCATATGAGCTAGTATTTTGTTTCATCGTGGCATGAATTCCTTTAAAACCATATTCTTCCGATGCAATAAATATTCATGAGCAATAGTGAAGAGTTCAGACACAGCTAACACAGAAAACAGTTAGGTCATTGCATATTTTTTTAACTTTTTGAGCCAATGTAACGACAGTGACAATCTTGCGTGTTAGCTTCCGCAGCAGATTTTAGACGTCTACTGCTTGACAAGGCCTACATTTAATACAATGGGGGAATTGCCATAATTGCCACGCTTGGTAGGCGCATCGGAGATCGCAGTTGTTGTCTTGAGTACTCAGAGGAATCTCCTGCCCACCCCCTAGTGTAACCCTTTAGCTGGCTTTTACGATATCCACGGGATGGGGAGGGGGGTCTATTCTAAGGCCAGACAAACCACGGGTTTGAGTCGTAGGTTTAGCCAAAACCATAGAAATCACTTCAGATTTGTATGGGCAAAACTATTAATTAATTTTAAATTAATAGTAATTAATATGATAAATAGACAATACATTATGATGATGATAATACATTAAATTAAAAATCCCAAATAGGTCAGTAAGACATACAATTCGTTTGGAAGTTCCGTTCAGTGCAACCAATTATAGGAAACATTCCTTCTTTAGTAGAGCGGTAGTTACTTACAATAACCGTTGACATCCCTGAACTTGACTTGTTCAATTAAAAGGCTCATAAAATAAAAAAAATCTTGACAGATCACTGGTTTGACATATTGATTTCATAGCTGTTTTAAGTTTTAATTTTTGTTTGTAGTTTTTTATGCCATATTTATTTCTTTTTCCTTTTTTTCCATTTTTATAAGTCTCGCAATAAGCAAGTAATCTTAGATGCAATATGCGGAGACATTTTAATGGTCTATAGTTTAATTTTTAGTTTAGTTATTAGATTTTAAGTACTGTTTGTTTTCCAAAGAAAATAAAAATAAAATAAAATAAAATAAAATAGATAGAAAACTCTAAAACTTTAGATCACCATACGGAAATATACAAAATAGAGTAAGTAATACAATGGACAGCCTTATCGCTTACAGCAATGCCAGGCAACCTTCTTTTATATGAATGTTGAATATCAAATTCAGAAACTTTGTCATCAATAGAGTGATTCAACTGTTTATTTATAAGCTGCGGCATGGCTTTACTATATCTGATCGGCTAGAAAGAAGGATGATGCATGCAAAGTGCATCCTATATAGTGGGTATCGATCGATCGCCTATTATACATACATGCTTTGGATGCTGTTCACTTCAATGACGTTCCGCGTAGTCTGAGATTAGGTAGGTATAATCATATTGTGTATCAATTAAATTTGCTGTCGTGTGTCCGGTCTAAGAACCATCTGCCTCCTCCCGTTACTCTATTCCCAACTAGTGAGATATCTCGTTTGTTCAGTTCAGAAATCAGAGATTACCCCAAAACAAACAAAAACTCAATTTTACCAATTCATGTGCGCGTTCTGGCAGTGACACTCCGTGGCATGTAGGTATGTATGCCAATTAAAATCGGTATGTAAACTCTTCTTCCATAACAAAAAAACTAAAATATTACACCAGGGGGGTCGTCATCCACCTGAATATTCAATACCAATACTGCAATCACCAAAGCGGCTGACAAGCGTGGTGATTATGGCAAATCCCCCATTGCATTCGATGGGGGATGCCTCAACTAGCAGAGCCGTTGACCGGCTGATGATGATGATGATGATATTAGTTCAAAACTTTATCGGACATTTACTTGTATATTTGTGTTCAAATCGGTGAAGGAAAACTTCGACGGCATGTGAACGTGACCTTTGATTATTCTATTATGTGGTATATAGTTTGTAAATATTTATCACCATTTTTTTTGACTAGGTTAAAAACTATAGTATCACTGTAACAAAAATAAGGGAACTATTTATCTTAAAATCTAAATCAGCACAAGGAGAGCACCCAACTCCGAGCTCTAATTACGTTTAAGTTAATGAACTAACGATAAAAGTTATCTCTAAATAACATTGTTCGCGTTCTTTGGGTACTTAAAGTTGGTATCGACAAAGTTTAACAAAGAACGTCACCTCTTATTATGTTACAAAGACTAGCCAAATAAACTTGACGTTACTTGAAGTTGAACAGTCTCATTATTTGATTAATTATTTTTGTTATTTCATTCTCATTAATCTCATTTATTTCAGTGTTTTTAATTAAGTAATGAAGACTGTTTATTCGTTAATATAATGATGATAAAAGCATTGAACAATTTGTAAAATTTGACGACCTCTGCGGCGGGCGAAGGTTCACCTGCTACGCAGGAGGTTGCGGGTTCGATTCACGCCTCGGAACAAACATTTGTACGATCTGCAGGTATTTGTTCAGGGTGTTCTGGGTATTTATTATGTATAATAAAATATATCTATCTATCTAATGAATTGTATTAAGTTTATCAGTTATTTAGTTGCCATAACACAAGCTTTGCTTAGCTTGGGGCTAGATAATGTTGTGTGAAATGTGTCCAGTATTTATTTATTTATTTTATTTTAAAATATAATAGCAAAATTATTTTTTAGAATTATCAATTTGAAGTATTCACTTAGCAATGGGCCGGCCATGCTCGTAGTACAGACAACCGTTGGGGGATAAAGGTTCTCGAGTGGCGATCACGAAACAGACGACGTAGTGTATAGGAAAGTCTCTATGGACCGATGTAATTTTAAAGGTTTCAGGAAGTCGGTGGATTTGGCGGTTCAAGACCAGCCCCCAATTACAGTAGGAAATGGCAATGGGGAACGCAAAAATGGGGATCATTTTGGCAGCCTTATAGCGATATCTAAATCATATGAAACTTGAATAAGGGAAACTTCTTGGCCTAAATATTCCTCCTTCAAGTTTCAAAAGATTTGCACGGGTTTAAGGTTGCCAAAATGATCCCCATTTTTGCGTTCCCCATTGCCAGTTCCTACTGTAATTGGGGGACGGTTGTCGTGGCATTCTATGGGAGGCCTATTTCCATCTGTAGACTTCTATTGGCTGATGATAATATGATGAAATAAAATTAGCTTTCGAACTAGAGTATAACTAAAGCATTGAGCGTATTAGGTACTAGTTGCGCCCCGCGGTTTCACTCGCGTGAATAATGATGATGATGATGATGATGAAACGTAGCCTATGTGTTAATCCAGGGCGTAAAGTATCTCCATTCCAAATTTCACTCAAATCCATTCAGTAGTTTGTACGTGAAAGAGTAACAAACATCCATACTCACAAACTTTCGCGTTTATAATATTAGTAGGATAAGATTACTGAAAAAAACAAAGATATTTTCAATTCAATTTCTAAAAGAAAATTAAACGTAAGTCTACTAAGATTTTTAAAATTCAATTCAATATTTGCTCAACCTTTTTTAAACAATAATAGCTTAGTAAAATAAAGTTAATCAAACCTGACTAATGTTTACGAAGGTTTTCGCTTCATTTTAAATCGTTCAGTAATGCCAAAAAAATTGTGGCACAAAACCAATTTCGAAAATTCGTTTTTTAAATATGTTAGTTTAATTTTATCAGTTCGTGTAAAAGAAAGGGCAATTTGCTACAAATAGTTTTGATTATTTTGCCATCAAACGCCATATTCCTAGGGGAGAAAAAGATCGGTCCTCTAGAATCAATATAATTATGGTCGACTCTAGTTTTTTCTGATTTTGGCAGAAAACCCATTTTACCAAAGTGAGTTTGAAAGAACACATTACTCTTTCATCATCACTGCGTGACGAACGGTCTTGACCCTCCTCCATTCACCGACATCCTGCGACCTTTATATTGCCTTTGGTCCTTCAAGAGGGGGCTTTCCTTCACTTTGTCGTCCGGTTTGTGATCGCCACTAGAGAACCTTTATACCCCAATGGTTGTCAGTTCAGCGAGCTATAATTCTGAGAGCTATGTCGGTGATCTTGGTTCTTCTACGGATTGCCTCACTTTGGATTCTATATATAGTGAAACTCCAAGCATAGCTCTCTCCATAGTTCTCTGCGCAACATTGAGCTTGTCTATAAGGCCAATAAATAATAAATAAGTGCTGGACAAATTCACACAACATTATCTAGCCCCCAAGCTAAGCAGAGCTTGTGTTATGGGTACTAGATAATAGATATACTTAATACAATAACATTACATAGATAGATATTTTTTATTAAACATAGAAAAATACCCAGAATACCCGGAACAAATACCTACAGAATGTGCAAATATTTGTTCAGAGGCGGGAATCGAACCCGCAACCTCCTGCGTCGCAGGCGAACTTTCGCCCGCCACGCCACAGAGGTCGTCAATAGTTAGACCACGTCGTAGTGTCCGTAAGTCATCACTCATTCAAGCCAAGGGTGCTATTTTTTGACGCTTGGGTCAAGCTTCATAACATTTATACCAACTCTTCTTAGTGGCGTCTCTTTTCCTAGTTTTTGTGTTTCAGAAATCCGGAAATCTGTTGTATTAGCAAAGCAATTTGTCGAAGTCCAGGGTCTTCTACACTCCTGTGTCACTTCAAATCAGCTTTCAATACAAAATCAGCTGTATCGCGCTAATTCAATATAGCTCGAAAATTCAAATTCAGAAAAACTGGAGAAGCTTTCCTTTGCTTATCATTAACATCATCATATAGTTTTATTAAATTAATTTGAGCATTCGCACACAGAATGAAAGTTTCAATACTCGCACACTTGACACAGTTTCATTGAAACCGAGTGAGTGAAACTTCTGTGCATTAGAACTATTCTTTCCTCTGGGGTCCGAGCCTGCTTGTGTCCACAAACTTTTCTAATCTAAACTGTTTGCCCGCGTTCAATCTTTGTGAAAACTCGTTCACGATTGTCGCACCCACATACGGAGACCAACGGCCCGTAGCAGAGCTGTCACTTATAAACTACAATAAATTCGGCAGCCAGTGAGATGGAAACATTAGCAAAGTGGCAGGAAATTCAAATTTTATTGTGTTTTTTGCTCATTTCAGCTCATCAACACTTCTTGAGATAGCAAACGCTGATTTTATAGGGCACAGGAGACCTAACATACATGCTTTAGTTGGTCGTATCTAAAAACATAATAAGTTAAGCTACGAATGACAATAAATCAAATCATTAATTGACATTTGTAGCTAAACTAATGATATTTATGAGATACTGTTTTTGCTATCTCAAGAAGTGTTGATGAGCAAAAACACAATAAAATTTGAATTTTCTGCCACTTTGCTAACGTTCCACTTTATTCTAGGAAATGTAAGGTAATAAAGTATCTGAAGTAGCAGAGTAGTGGTGCGAGAGCCCTGTTTTCTGATCCATTGATCGTGCGTGAATTTTAGTTTAGTAACGGATTTGTTCTGCAGTCAATTTCGAAAAGCTTTCGATCATACCAATTTTGATGACCTCTGTGACGCAGCGAGCGAGTATCCGGCTGAGATACGAGAGGTGCAAATTCGATTACGGCTGCGGACAAATGTTTACATGATTTGCAAATATTTCTTTCTGATATGTGTGTTTTGGTACCATAGTACTCCTAGTTCCTACCACAACACAGGGAATCCTAGCGAGGAAGCAGCACTAAGTATGTGACCGTGTGTTATTTTATGTGACCATACGTGCAGTAAAACTATATTTTAAACATTGCCAATTGTATATCTTTTGTTGACAAACTTTACTTCCTTCGTTGAAATAAGGCTTTGATGAAATGAAGCTTCGTAGAGTCGTTATTTTGATTAATAGTGTTCGTTGAAACTTTATTATTGCGAAAAGCTTTCTAGTATTATACTTTCTCAAAACGGAGAAGGAAGATAAAACAAATGCGTGGTAGATTAGATAGATAAATTAAGCTTACTATATCATACAATGGGTGGTCTTATCGCTGAGTAGTGATCTCTATATCCTTTAGATAAAATGGACAAACAGTTGAACATTTCTGATTAACAGGCAGTACCTACGTCCCATAATCGATAAAACATGACTACGAATAGATAAACAGTATTTATAATATTTGCCCCAATTTGTTAATGTAGGTGTTGTTTTAATCAATTTAACACGTTGATCTAGTTCTATTGAAAGGAGAGAAGAACCTACGCTTTCATCACCATCATCAGCCGGTCTAAGTCCACTGCTGGATAAGACTTCAAATGCAATGGAAAAATAAACCATGATCACCACGCTTGGCAGGCGGATTGTTGATCGGAGTACTATTGCTAAATACTCAGGTGGATGCTTCTGCCCATCCCCTGGTGTAATCCCTTAGTAAATTTTTATGACATTCATGGTAGGTGACAGGTCTATTCTTAGGCCGGATACCATCAAGGCATACCATGACACCAACGCTCTATTGTGCTGATTAAAATAAAGGTGTAGCTTAGGATTAAATTCAGACTAAGCAGTAAGTTTTCCTTGTACAGTGTCACCACAAGAAATTGTATCTACCTGCGGGAATGTTAAATAAACGGTCTGGCACACCACTGATCGTATACTTCACTGCTTTCAGCATCGTGGCCCTGGAACAATAGTATTAAAGTAACGTGTAGCCACTTTCCATTGTTGCAAACTTCTCTTGCCGAACTTTGTGTTGATTTTCCACAAAATAGACAAAACCACGCCACGTCCACTTGGATATAAAGATTTTGAGCCGATGTATAGGTTCAAGTTACAAACGGTAAAGGTGAAGCCATGATCTATTAATTTGTATATACATAATTGTCTTTTTATTTACAAAAAAATCAGTAGAGCTGTCTAAAGACAGTTCGTTGCAATACAAACTATCTAAATAGCTCAACTGATCCAAACTACTACCAGGCTGAAGCGTTCTTATAAGGCGCTACAGATTGTATTCCAATGAACAATGAACCAGAAAGTCGTAGAAACTCTAACAAATGATAGCTCACGTTGTATTGGTAATTATTTTTCTTTTTTCATTTATCTTAAAAACTATACTACCTACTATATACTTGTTGAAAGAAAAAAACGCCAGAAAAAAAATCGCTGAAAAAAACCAATGCAATCACAAAACAACAAAAAACACCGACATTGTGTTTTCAGCGCTGAACGACTGAATGTTTTCAGTTTGAAGGTCGTAGGAAGTCAGTGGATGGAGGTGAATCAAGACCATTCGTAGTGGCGTATCATAATACCTATGTCCAGTGGACTTCTACAGGCTTTTATATATTTACCTATATATTATATAGAGATGATGGTGAAGGAAAGCGCCGCAGGGTTCTCTTTATTATTAAACATCCAATTCACAATATAATCTCATCTTAGTCAACTGTCACGTATGTAACTGCGTGCGTAGACGTAGTAACTATTACTTAATCTTTGCTTGCATGCGTTTTCTTTCTCGCTCTAACGAACGCCTTCCTGAGAGACAAAAAAGGTTGATGAATGGTCGGTGGAATTTGCCTTCGTAACTCAAAATAGCATCTTATTATATGGATAGCGAAATGTCTCACAAAGTTCCATAATAAAATCCAGGGAGGACACTCTAAAAAGGAATATTCGGAATACAGTCAGTCAGGTTTCATAATTGTAAAAGAATTTAGTCTTCAGAAATGTGAATGAAAAAGCGAGCTGCACCAGCGAGAAGCTATGAAAAGAATGCAGCGCGTGAAATACATCTGTACGTAGTATAAAACCAGATGCCCAGATAAATTTGTCTGTAGCTAGTCTATTCGGCAACTTGGAAAATTACGTAGAACAACGTTTTTTTTTTTTTTTGCAGAAATAAGCTACACAATCACTGCTACAGCCTCGCTCATATAGCTATAACCTCGTTCGGGCGAAGAAGACTTTCAAAATTTGACTTCTTTTTTATCCATGCAAAGCCGGAGGTGGGTTGAAAGTTTATTTTACAATAGACTGAAACGTTCCCCGGAAGTCAAAGCTAGAATCCAAAGCGTAGGACTATTTCTGTTTCCTAGGTTTTTAGCAAGAGTAAATCTGATGGAAACTTAATTGTTTGCTTTAACTTAGTGGGTTTTTCGCTAACGAGCGTTTTTCGACGCTTCCTTGGCTTTTTTGGCTTTGAAAGGAACATTAAAGAGAAACACAAAGGTAATGTTACGATATATATATATATAATATATATTTGAAAGGTAGATAGTACGTTGTTTGGTCTTTTACGAAATACATGTTTTCAGTTGTTAGATTTCGGGTTACATTATTTTTTTTCTAGCTATGGTGGTGTTTTTATGGTTCCGTACCTCGATAAGAAAAACGGGACCCTTATAGGATCACTTTGTTGTCCGTCTGTCAGTTGCCGTTTGTTATAGCAAAAAAGTTTTTTTGTTTATTATTAAATTTGTTGACAAATCGCTTCAATATCTCCCAAAATCCAATCAATCCATCGTTGAATGTTCTCAAATACAATAAAAGTTGGAATCGGTGTCTGTCAGAACAAGAGATAATGTACGACATTTTGTTGTTACGATGTACCCTGACTTGGGAGTGAGGGTTCCGTAATATTTCTGTAAACAAAAGACGTAAAAAACTTGTATATTTGATACTGATGAATTTAGAAAGACTTGAAACATAGAAGTCCCGTAATCAGTGTGGGCTGTAAGTACACTTGTGAAAAAACTCCAATACCAGTTTTATTCTGGGAACTGGACATTTTGCAAGCTTATCATTTCGGAAAATGGATTTGCCCTCGTTGGAATATTGTATGAATTAGTCAATGTTGGTATTGATAATTTCGGGAAATGAACATTCCGAGAATTAAATATTTTTTGAAAGCATTGATTTGGGAACTGGCCGTTCCGAGAATTAAACATTTTAAAACCATTGGATATTATGGAAATTTTAGATTTCGTATATAAGATGGATACCCACCACCACCACCAACACGAACGGATAAACCTATCACTTAGCAAGCCGTTAAAATATCCTTTTCACACCACCTGCTCGACAATGTCCAATTACAAATCATGCAACCTCAACGTAAAGTAAAGCATTGTCTATCTATGGATATAAAGTTGCATGAAACTCCCTAGGGAATAAAGTGATTTGAATTTGGAACGTCAAATTCGTGTGGAGACTTGTGGAAAACTCTAAGTAAAAAAATGCCCATATGGCATTGTAAAGAGGTTTGTTCGAAAATAGAACTGGCCACCACAAGCAGAACTCAAAAAAAAAGAAAAAGGTGCGTTTACAAAGAATGTGAACTGTGTGGTGCTGTGATTTTCAGTAAATTTTATTGCAATATTCATGTTGATAAAAAATTACAAACGATAGTGATTCTACTCCAGAGTTTATCAAAACAGACGCTTTTGAGATTATTGATAATCTACTACCGCAAAAATTAAAACAAGCCCTGGTTTTTTATTGTCTCGCAGAAGGTGTGAAAAGTAGAGTATGCTCCTCTGGAATAAAACCTGTCTTCGTCTTGGGCAGCTTTAACCCCTCGCTTCACTCAGGACTCTATATAACTCCCTCGCTACACTCGGGAGTTAACTTTAGAGTCCCTCGTTACGCTCAGGGTTCAATATGCCGCCCGCGACATAAGACACTGCTTTATTCCCTTAGTGCATAATCTACTATTTCACACCAACTGCTCGACAATGTCCAATTACAAATCATGCAACCTCAACGTAAAGTACAGCATTGTCTTTCTAGGGATATAAAGTTGTATGAAACTCCCTAGGGATTAAAGTGATTTGAATTTAGAACGTCAAATTCGTGTTGGAAACTCGTTGAAAACTCTGAGTAAAAAAATGCCCAAGTGACATTGTAAAGAGGTTTGTTCGAAAATCGAACTGGCCACTATAGCAAAACTCGAAAAAAAAGAAATAGGCGCGATTTTAAAGAACGTGAAACAAAAGAGATGTTTTGTGCTGTGATTTTCAGTGAATTTTATTGCAATATTTTTGTAATATAATATTATGTCAGTGACAATATTAGTGTTAACAAAAAACGTCGAGTGATAATGATTCTACTCCAGAGTTTATCAAAACAGACGATACTTATTTAATGGAGCCCTGGCCTTTTATTGCCTCGCAGTAGGTGTGAAAAGTAGAGTATGCTCCTCTGGAATAAAGCCTGTCTTCGTCTTGGGCAACTTGAACCCCTCGTTTCACTCAGGACTCTATATAGTCCCTCGTTACGCTCAGGGTTCAATATGCCGCCCTCGACATAAGACACTGCTTTATTCCCTTAGTGCATAATCTACTATTGATTGGCTTTACACCACCGTCTATTATCGTTCTCATCAAATTTAGTCCATCCCAAGGTTGTGTGGAAGGGATTGCTCTCAGCGATAAGTCCATGCGTTGTACTCCCACGCTTATATTTTTATTAATTTTATGTGTACATTTTAATGTGGCATGATGTATTCACACCACATTATCGTATCGCTTTGTGTGCGTTTAGTAGCTATAATGTAGGTATTTAAAACATTTCATACAATTCATTACATACAGTTTATGGATATTACTAATGTTTTGTTCGAATTTTAAAATAGAAACTTAATCAATCGAGAACCTAGTGTCCAGACAAACCTTACTTAAGTTTTAAGACATTACTAACCAATTTTTGTAATCAGTTTGTTTGATATATAAATAAATATATAAATAAGTATAATAAAGTGTTATCCATTTATCCTATTTTATAATATCTTTTATCTTTTTTTTTATACTACTTGGCAAGCAAACAAGCATACGGCCCACCTGATGGAAAGTAGTTACCGTAGCTTATGGACGCCTGCAACACCAGAGGCATCACACGCGCGCTGCCGACCCAGAGACATAATGATGAAAAGTCTCATGTGCCTGTAATTTCACCGGCACCCGTACCCTTACCAAACCGAAACACAGCAATGCGAGCACCACTGCTTGGCGGCAGAAATTGGTACGGTGGTAGTACTTCCCCGGGCGAACTCTTTCATAAGAAGTTCTACTAACTAATTTGGACTAACTAATTTGGCTATCTGAAATACTCGGCATAACATCAAGCATTATCAATGTATCAGTGTCTGACCAAATTACATGGCTACTGAGCAGAAACTGGTATGTAGGTAACCACCTTGTAACAGGTTGACTAAAGCCGGCCCCTAAGTAGATTGGCACTTGTGGCTAACGGATTATATAGCATGTGCTTATATCATGTGTTTTAAGTGCATCACACACGCAGCAGACGCGGTAATATTTTATATGCGTATAAAAACTTATCGCATCTGAAGGTATCACACACGTAGCAGATACGATAACATACGAAAATGATACATTCACTCGGAAACCTTCAAACTGTATTGTATTTCAATTTGTATACACAGATATAATCTGTCCATCTTTTGATATATGGTGCCTACAGATGCTTGACGGTAAAATATAAGTGATCTGCTACGTGTGTGTTGCTTCTTGAGTTTAGTATAGAGAGCGATATGGACAGATACGCGCTCAGATACAGATATCTTACCGCATCTGCTACGTGTATGACACACTTTACATGGATAACTAAGCAAGTAGTGTTGTCAAACATTATACAATATAAAGGTGCCACTTCACTTGGTGTATACTTACAAATCATTGCGTTATTTTGTTAAGGAAAATAACATTATATACCGATAGACTCATGGTTGATTATACCTTGGAAAAATAATGCAAATATTTGCAAATATATACCAAGTGAAGTGGCACCTTAATATCCAATAACACCCAATAGTCACATACGTAGCCATAATTCCACACTAGGATTCCCTATGTCGTGGGTATCAGAAACTACGAGTACCATGGTACCGTAACACCCTGACCTGGAACCAATATTTGCGGATCATACAAACATTTGTCCCGCAGCGGGAATCGAACCCGCAATCATCTCAGCCGGCTACTCACCCACCGCCACAGAGGTTGTTAGCATCTCTTTGAAGGTGAAATCGTACTTTTTTATAACTTGTTTATTTTTTAAGCATCTTTCAGTCACATCGACTTAAAAAATTACAGTTAACAAAAATTACAAATGTCAAAGATACCAGCCGGACTGAAGGGGCTTTCACCGCTACGCCGTAGCGATCGTAGTAGTTACGAGTACTGGTAAACGTTAAATTGATCCAAGATTGCGCATGACCAACTAGTTACCACTTTCGCGTGTTGCAGTACACAGATAAGTTACTTAAAGCAAAGAGTAACCAATATTTTGATTATGCTATGCAGTAGAACCCGTAGCTTCTACAATCACAGCCCCAGATTTGATGGCGTTTAATACGGCTGACTTACTGACTGTATTATCTTATCTTGTCGTATAGGTTATGAAAGTCAGCCGAATCGAGCGGACCGCAATCGGGATAAAAATCAACTTGAATAATGCAAGATTTCGCAAGTTTATAACAATAGTAATTGCAGTCAGATCACAAGGTTTGGTCTTGGTTGGTGACAGCTACGCCGTAGAACCGTAGCACTCGTAGCATTTTCATTCCTCCAAAATGGTTCCTCCAACATCTTTTACTGTAGCGTCGATAACACAAGCCAAGCTCGCTAACGACTTCAGCAAACACGAGTAAGCCTGTGCAAGTTAACATTGGTGCTTGCGGCTAACGGGTGACATTACACAAGGTCTTAAGATGATGGAAGGGTTCCGTACACGCCTCCACGCGGCACAGGTGTGCAAGACGACCCTGCTATATATCCTGCTCTTACCTAATTGCCCCTTGTTTATGCAAACAAATTGATGTTATAAGTTGCGCCATTTGAATTAGTTGTTAGCTTAACTTGTATAAGCTTTAGGGACTTCCTTACGGAACCCTAATAGCACCACATGTTACATGTTGCGGTAAGTTTTAACGCTTATGTTGGTAATGGGATACAATATTGAACTTTACAAGTATTTGACCGCTGCTGTGGTTATTTTAAGCAGTGATTTATTCGTTTTCAATTTAGTAATTTCATCTTCTTGTGTTGTTGTTTGTTATTTGGATCTCTTTAATTTGTTCAGCTGTTATTCCATTGAGGTTTTGCTCATATCCAGAAATAATAATTAATTTTAATTTTTAAATTTTAATTTTGAAAAACTCATTGTAAACACCTATTATGTGTTCCGAGAAGTGCTCCGTTTTCCCAGTTTTAATGGAAAATTGGAAATAAACAGGGGTTTTTTCATTGTTATAATATACTTGATTGGAATCAAGTACATTATCGCAGTAGAGGAAGGCCCTCCACTCGATGGTCTAAAGACATTATAAACGTCGCGGGAAATCGGTGAATGGAGGCAGCTCAAGACCGTTCGTCGTGGCATTCTAAGGGGTGGCCTATGTCCAGCAGTGGACTTCTACAGGCTGATAATGATGATGATTGCAATCAAATTTGAAGTGTGTTAAAATTTAAACACACAAGTTTTTCTTATTCCTTTGGTAACTCTCGCTAAAACATTTTCATTGGCTGCCAGAAAGTCGGAATTTCTTCAAAAGGGTCACGTACCAAACTTTTTCGTTATCAACATTTTGGTTTCTACTGAATAAAAGTTTTCGATAAAGAGCATCTAACGAGTTCTGACTTTGGCAGTCATGTAGTAGTTCAGTAAGTAGGTACTCTTATTTATGCTGTGGTTCGAAGGAGCTTTATTTGTGGGGCTTCGGGTGCGGACGTTGGATTAGCAGTTCCTAATGACTTTGATGCTTCAAACGGCTTTATATGTGTTGGTCTCTACTCTCTCACTCACCTAGTTTGTTTATTTTTACACGCCTTTATAGCTTTACTTTCAATTCACTCACTTGTAATTCTATATTACAGGTGTAAAAAAACCCTGCAATCTTTCAAAAGGTCAGTGCAATTAATTATGATTTCTTTTAATTTGCGCTCGGTTAGTAGTTGATAATTTCCTGTGTTTTTTATGTAACGTGTTTAAACTGGTATTCCAGGATATTTTTATTTTAATAATTATATTGGCAGGATAACATTTTGCCATAGACTATATGCTCGATGGTGAAAGCAAGCCTTATTTCCCTGTAACAGAGTTGATTTTAGAATTCAGCTCTATTGTATATCATTTTGTGGTGTAGTAGGTACCTACGATGCTCCTCGCGAAGATCTATCGCATTAGCTGGCGTGAAATTGACTGCGTTCGTGTCACGCTGCACCTATTGGGATGTGACTACGCATCAGTGGTGGCTTGGATGTGGGAACGTAGAAATCGATCAGCGACGCTATTCAGACCTATCTTTCTACTCCTATAAACTGGAAATGCTTTGCTTTTATGTAACAGCACTTATTTGCGCAAAATATTACTAAGCTAAGTCGTTTGTCGTGGCATTCTAGTGGGGAGGCCTATCTCCAGCAGTTGACTTCTACAGGCTGATGATGATTACTAAGCTTCTACTGAATCTAGTCCAGTGATTAAGGTGATTCCTCTCGCATGTGGCGCGAAATTCAAATTTTATTGCGGTTTTGCTCATTACAGCTCATCAACACTTCTTGAGATAGTAAAAACTGATTTTGCGAAAACTAGGAGGCCTAACA
Source organism: Epirrita christyi (assembly GCA_951392215.1). Taxonomy (NCBI): domain Eukaryota; kingdom Metazoa; phylum Arthropoda; class Insecta; order Lepidoptera; family Geometridae; genus Epirrita; species Epirrita christyi. Next base: position 5,370,513 of record OX595849.1, on the reverse strand, counting down.
CACTTATAGGTTCACATACTCGTATAGATAATTACTTCAGCTACGAATACTCTTCAATGATTTTTACAGTGTTTTTTTTGTTTAAAGATATGCGTAGCTTAACTAATGACATTTATGAGATACTATCAATTAAAACATGTGTGCTAGGTCTCCCAGTTTTCACAAAATCTGTTTTCTCTATCTCAAGAAGTGTTGATTAGCTGTGATTTACAAAAAACACAATAAAATTTGAATTTCGCGCCACATGCGAGAGGAATCACCTTTATAAGCGGGCATGACGCATGGGCATTATTTACACTTTATTGATCGATAGAGTAGGTATACCGTGGAGTATCTGACCTAAAATCCCTCCTTCTCCTCCTGTAGATGTCATAAAAGCCGACTAAGGGAATGGGCAGCAGTATCTACCTCAGTTCTCAACAGAAACACCGCGATCACCAATCCACCTTTCAAGCGTAGTGATTATGGCAAAACCCCCATTGCAATGGGATGCAATAGAATGCATTCTATCAAGGAGGCCTCATTCAACAGCTTGGACAACAGTAAGAAGAGAAACAACTAAATTGAGGGACTAGAAGTCTACCAAATTAGTGCAATAGAGATGTACGAATGCCTACCAACTCATCAAAGGTCGAACCAAGCAAGAACCCGGCGAATTCAAAGCATTAACTGATAATGCCAAAACCTGCGCTGCGCCTGGCAGATAGCGCCTCACTAATACTTTAGTAAGTCTAGCTGCAGGCAGCTTGAGCCAGGCTTTAATGCGGTATCTGAAACCGCACGCTTTGAGTAGGTAATGAAGCGCTCTAATGGAGAGAGAACGACCGGACCGTGTCGGAATACTTGTGGGATAAGGCGTTGTTATTCTACCTTCTGAATATTCTGTGTGGAAAGTGGTTACACACGATACAATAAATCTGGTAGAACCAAAGGTGAAGGCAGGGAAGTGTTACCTACACACTAACTATCGTATATAACGCTTCTAGATTTTTCGTGCATAATACAACCTTATATCGAACCCAACCCACCCAAATATAGAATCCAACTCACCTAGTGCACATAGGCTTTAGACGTTTAGCTGAGTTTGTCTATGTATACGTATCACGCTATAGGTTCAACGAAAATTTTTGTATGAACTAAAGAAGGCGAGCGCACGCTCTGATACATTGGTTTTGTGTATAAAATAATAATATAAAAATTCCCTTTAAAGTTTTGTTTATGATTTCACTAAACCAATTTATAACTTACTAGGTGCGCCCCGCAGTTTCACCCGCGTGAAAAATGATGAAAACTGATGATGATGATGATGATGAAAAGTAGTCTATGTGTTAATCCAGGGCGTAAAGTATCTCCATTCCAAATTTAACTCAAATCCATTCAGTAGTTTTTACGTGAAAGAGTAACAAACATCCATCCATACTCACAAACTTTCGCTTTTATAATATTAGTAGGATAGGATAGGATAGGATAGGATAGTAGGAAGTAGGATAGGATAGGATAAGTTCCAAAAATTAAAACGTGCTAGAAGTTAGTCTAAAATTAGATTTCAATTTTAAAAAGGTTAAAAAGGAGATATTTTTATTTATTTTTTTACGTATTATTTTATGATTTCACTAGATAAAAAGCTTAAAAATACGATATTTTTTTCTTTTTGTAAAATATAAGAACTCATATCGAAAACTTAAATATTCTAGAACTCATTACAGGCATTTTGTGAACCTATAGCGTCTTAAGAAAACATGACAAGTGTCGTAGCTGTAGCTGTAGCTGTAGTAGCCCTACGCGCACTCTACAGCGCGTAGCGATTACACTACGGTCAAACCGACATGACAACGAGACTAAAGGCACAGCAAAGTCAGTGTCGTTATATTTTAGCTCTGCGTAACAGTTATCCCAATACAGTAGGAGCGTTGTTTTGGAACGTTGGTGAGTTTGCATTCGTTACAGAATGCAAACGTATGGGCGTTGCTGATGACATCATACACATCACGCTTTTAGTAGGCAAGATGCTGAAGCATACTATTAGTGAGTGTATTTGCGCCACGCTGGTTTTGCCGCAGCGTAACATTGCTGGTAAAACTTTGACGTTGTGTTTTTGGAAATAAATTAAAAACTGTATGTGGACTTGATCAAAAACTACTACCAGCTTAGCTCTACCTATGTTGAGGTTGCCGTAGTGTGTTTGACCTAATAGACCCCTCCATAAAAGCTTACGTAAAAGTCGACCAAGGGATTACACCAGGGGATAGGCAGCAGCATCTACCTGAGTACTTAACACCATACTGCGATCACCAATCCACCTGCCAAGCGTGGTGATTATAGCAAATCCCCCATTGCATTCTATGGGGGAGGCCTCATCTAGCAATGGACGTGTCGGATCGGTTTATGATGATGTTGAAGGACGCGTGAAGGACACCGCATTTTCACATGGTGACATTCTTGTTATTTAGACAAATCTGTGTCCTCCATTGGCATTTAGAATTTTAGGTCAGGATGAATGAGTGCGCTTTATTTAAACAGTTTTTAGGCCGACTGCGGTAGGTTAATGACATTGGCGGTATCCTTTGTCTCTAATTTAATCTTGTTTATCCCCTCGACTTCTCTATGTATAGATTCTGTGCTAAGGATCTCAGCTCAGGATAGTGCAGAATCGATGGATAGATAGAGACAATAAGACCATCTAATGAACCACACAGCCGATACCGACCACCGCATCAGTCACACGTCATTTTATCTGTGGAGATTTCTTTACAAATACCTACGCACAAACCGTAGGCACAAATGGGTTGGGTACCTATATTACCGGCAAGCTATGAAGCCACTTTTGAAACCTACACTAAGTTCTTTGTACCAAATACTGAAAGGAAACTGAAATCGTTATTAAATAAGATTTTTTATTGATTTTTTTATCAAAACAAGCTATATGAAATTAGTGATAGAACCGTGAGTTGATCAAAATAAGCCTAAGCACTGTCAGGCTACTATTCATCACCGAGAAGTTCCATTCCACATCAGCTCGTCGCCACCATTTTATTGTATTGTCATCGGAAGTTGACGGTTTTTTAGTGAAGTAGAATAAAAGTTTTTAAAAAAGTATCCAAAAAGTAAAAACTACCTAATATGCCTTGCTAATTTAAATTTTTTGCATACCTGTCAAGTTCCGATTACAATACAATATTATGGTGACAGCGAGCTGATCTGATGCAGACAATGATTATGATGGACAACGGAATCCTTGTTGATTAATAGTAGCCTAACAGTGTTTGGGCTCATTTTGATCAGTTCACTTATATCATAAAAGCTTCTTTTTAAGAACATATTTTTCAACAAAAACTAATAAATGATAAAAGCTTGTGTTGTTCGATTTAAGTCCATGAAAAAAAAACCCATAGGTATATTTTTCAAGAACTTCATCGAAGTGCAGAGGCCTTACCATGAACTCTTATAGCGATTCAGTTCAAATCAGATTCTTGATGTCCGCAGCTATATTTTTTAAGGCACAGTAGCAGAAGGTCTATAGACTTCTGCGATTAAAGAGTTATTCAATGATGACGGATGTCAACGACGAACCGATATTTTGTACTAAATAGTTTTTGAACTGAATCGCTATAAGAGCTCATGGTAAGGCCCCAGCTGTCGATGCGACTTCATGGCTTGTCGGTACTATAGAGGCAATACGATCAGCTAATGAATCACACAGCCGATCGAGACCACCGCAATGCCGTCGCATCAGTCTCACGATTTTATCTGTGAAGATTTCGTTACAAATACAACAAATAAGTAATTTACAATTCCAATCCGCTGAGCCTACCTATTCATCATTTAGATTTATAGTCCTTTATCTAGCCGATCTGCTTTCTTGTTTAATTAATGGAAGTAAGGAAAATTTCGTCGCAAATTCCACGTTTTGGGTTACTTCGTAAGGCCGTAGGTAAATATCACCTAGAAAACAGGTAGAGCGCTTCCACACGGACGTAATGCGGCTTCGCTGCGTCGGCGCTGCGACGATGGATCGGCGACGGAGTGGTGACGCTCCGTAGTTCTACATCCTACTAATATTATAAACGCGAAAGTTTGTGTGTATGGATGGATGGATGGATGGATGGATGTTTGTTACTCTTTCACGTAAAAACTACTGAATGGATTTTAATAAAACTTTACAATAATATAGCTTATACATCAGAATAACATATAGGCTACAATTTATAAAGATATTGTGTGAATTGTCCATAATATGACGATAAGTGTCAAGTAATTAGGAAAAAATCTACCATCTGCGGGCTATTCTGGCGTGCGCTGCCAAAACCGCTAGAGTTACACATATGTAATGTATGATATAAATGTTTATCTTAAATAGTCCTACAAAAAAGCCCGCCACAGTATATATCTATATCTTATGTGTAAGCCATTACAGCCAAAATGTGTATAATATTATAAACGCGAAAGTTTGTTACCTATTATGTTTTTTACTTCTTCACGCTCAAACAGCTGAACGAATTTGAGTGAAATTTACCTTACCAGGGTACCTTTTTACCAGGGTAAAAATACCTTATACCCTGGATTAACACATAGGCTACTTTTCATAATCATCATCATTATTCATGCGGGTGAAACCGCGGGGCGCAACTAGTATATTATAAATCTGAACGACATGCCACACGGGCGAACCTCGGGACGACGCAAAACACCGTCAACGCCCGTGTAGCAGCGCCCGTAGGTATCTATCTGGCTGCTGCTTAGCCACGCTCTTGTCAACCATATTTTAGTAAGTATAGTCCTGTCTGTGGTGGTTTGACCTACAAAATGTGGTGTAGAAACAAATTAAAGACGTCAAGTGCGTGTTGGACTCACGTGGAAAGGGGCGTGAGACGATATCTTCGTGGGTGCGCGCATTCTTGATTCTTGATTCGTGGCATTCAATGAGGGATACCTATGCCCAGCTCAGCAGTGAAGTCAACCAGCTAAAATTATGACAATGATAGAAAAGATTTCGAAGCCGAATGCTGCTGCGTTATAAAGAGTACCGTAAACAGGCAAAGGCAACCTGCTTTCTACGTAAATGGATTTAGGATGTCGGTAGATACTCGTAGGTTCCCTTGACAGTTCGGCGACAGTCCTTCGACCCTTGTTGCGTGGACGGTAATGAATTAATGAGTGGATGATTGGAGAAACCAATCGGGGATCCATTTCACGTGTGGGTTTAAAGCCATGTAGGTACCATCTAACGTCAATGTTTTGTTGAAATAATAATAGAAGCAACGTGTAGGACCGTGATAGGTGGGATAGTATAAGTACTTTATATATTATTTTTTACCAAACGACGGTTTTCTAAGAATATTTAAATTTGCCATACGGTCTGTAGTTCCAGAACATTGAAGATATTACACCTGTATACAACACAAATACCAACTTTCTGAGAAACCAAAGAAAACTTCCATGGTAGGTGTGCCTGAGTACAACCTTAGAAATAATCTACTTATATACTGTGAATGGCTTTTCCTGTTACCTCCGAAACGAGCCCGATTGTAGGCACCTCGAGGCAGATAAGTAAAAAGACGAAAAGTTTGGAAGCGACGAAAACTTTTACCAATTTCCATTAAATATGATTATCCGGGAAACTCTTGCTACGGCAGGTAACCTTGTAAACGCGAAAACTTGTAATCACAAATAGGTGTGATGATTTGTTTTGAAGGGGACTTTGATAGGGCATTGCCTTTCAAAGTTTGTAAGGATGTTTTCGCAGCATTTTATTCTATCAACATAAAGGTGTGCGTAGCCGCTACGTTGTAACGTACCGTCTACACATCCTTGCTATATTATACTTTTTTCGTAGCATTTTATTCTATCAACATGAAGGCGTGCGTAGCCGCTACGTCGTAATGTACCATCTACACACCTTTACAATAATTATGCAAATTTTTTCGTAGCATTTTAAGGTCTTTCCCAGTCCTCCGATCGGAACTCCGATTGGTAGGAGCGGGATTTTTTTTTTGCCCATTCCTCCGATTGAATGGTTTTTGTAGTTCTGTCAACATAAAGGTGTGCGTAGCCCCTACGTCGTAGAGTACCGTCTACATACACTTACTATAATTATGCAATTTTTTCGTAGCATTTTATTCTATCAACATAAAGGTGTGCGTAGCCACTACGTCGTAGCGTACCCTGCACACCCTTACTATAATTTTAATTATTGCAAATTGTTTCGTAGCTGTATAAACTTTGCTATGTCCGTAGCCCCTACGGGCCGCGACCCGTCCACCCACCAGCTTCACCCACCAGTGGGACCACGGGGAATTTCTTTTTCCCCGTGCACCCACTGCAACCTTATGCACAAGGCAGGAAAAATATAAATCGATATAAATACAATTTTAACAATTCTTTACAAACAAAACAACACATTCCTATGGGAAATTCAAACGAAAAACCTAACAATAGACGACCGAATTATTAAAGAGAAATTAATAAATCATAAATAACCTAGAAGCCAAAAACAAAAAGTAATTCCTAAAGCAACTTCTCCAAGAAATGACCAACGCTTATTTCTTAGTGAATAAGTTGCATTTGTGCTTGAAGTATCTGATAGTCTCTTAATTTATAATATTTTTCCCGTGAACGTTAATATATATTTTAGTCAGAAGTTTAGCTATCGTTACATAATTTTTATTCACTTTTTTATGAATGCCGGCGTTCCAGCTTTCGGAAACGTTATTAGTTCTGTGCCTTCTGTTGTACACGCACCATTCCTTGATGATTTTTTCTTTGATATCGATATCGATATTTTCCCGCCATAATGCAGTGGGTGCACGGGGAAAAAGAAATTCCCCGTGGTCCCACTGGTGGGTGAAGCTGGTGGGTGGACGGGTCGCGGCTGGCTCCTACGCCAACCAACCGTAGCATACCTCTACGCAACTAGTTACCTAAAATATCACCCGTTACATGTCCACTGCTGGACGAGGCCTCCCCCAATAGAATGCGATAGGGGGGAATTGCCATAATCACCACGCTTGGCAGGCGGATTGGTGATTGCCGTATTGGTGTTGAGTACTCAGGTGGATGCTGCCCACCGTTCGTGTAATCTCTTAGTCGGATGATGATCATAATGAATTGTTGCACATTCGTGTTTCAAAATAAGAAGGTACCTAATTCTAGGTAAATTCAGTCACTGAATAGAGGTTATAAATAAATTGGGCATTAATAAAAACCAATACTAAGATTAACGTTTAGTATATTTTTTTTACACCAATGTATTTTAACAAAAATGCACATCAATAAATGCTTGCTTGCTTATTTAAACTTCGAAACGCAATTTTCATAATCGATTTTTAAACCTTTGATATAATAGCTAAAATAGCTTTTGTCTTGTTTTGACGTACACCATTTTACATCAGAAAGAACAAAACAGAAGCTATTTTAACTAAAATAGGTTTGAAAAATGATTATGAATAAGGGAGTAAACATTTACATTATATTAACAAAGACGAGTCGAAAAATAATATAAGAATAAAATAGAAAACAAAATAATAGGTACCTTTGATACGAACTTACTAAAATTAAATAAACATAAATAAAAAAAATACAAGTACAGTTTCAAGTTTGAAAATGCAATCGAAAATTTACACTCAACATTGTACGTAACAACGGCGACAATTTAGTTTTAGTAAATGTTAACACTGAGTTATATATTATATATTACATTTGTAACATGAGAGCATTCAATTTACTTTCTGAAAAAAAATTACAAGTACTGTTCCAAGTTTGAAAAATCAATCGAAAATATACACACAACATTGTACGTAACAACGGCGACAATTTATTTTAGTAAATGTTAACACTGAGCTATATATTATATACTTATTACATTTGTTGCATGATAGCATACAACTTAATTTCTGAAAAAAAAATACGAATACAGTTCCAAGTTTGAAAAATCAATCGAAAATGTACACACAACATTGTACGTAACAACGGCGACAATTTATTTTAGTAAATGTTAACACTGAGTTATATATTATATTATATTTGTTGCATGATGGCATTGAATTTACCTTCTGAAGATATAGTTAGCTTGAAGTTTGTTTTGGATAATATTTCTTGTAACTCAGGATATAAAGATATGTATCATTGTAACTGTGGTCCCTTCAAATTATCAGAATACCTCCCCAATTTTATTGACCAAAAAAAATATAGAAAAAGTAAACTGTTTGTGTTGTATTTTAAAGTGTGTGATTGGGGTGTTATGTTACCATGGTACAGGTAGTTCCCGATACCAACGGCAAAACGAATCTTAATGACGGAACTGGCATAACTGCCACCTGCCCCCTTATTCGCTATGACCAAACGTAACATAACGCGTGCTCGTTACGATATCTGCGTGGAATCATCGCTGAATCGTATGGGTGACGTCACACGTTATTGACAAGGAATCTCTTAGGTCATAGCGAATAACCACCCAGGTTAATCTTAAGGTTCCCACGTAAACCTCGACAACATTACGGCTGATAACTCTTCAACTCTCTCTAAATTTTATTTCTGGTTCATTGTTTCAAAAACTACTTACTATTTATAAATAATACTTTTTTTATTTTATTTTTTATTTAAACATTTATTTACATTCTAGTTTTTTTTTTTAATTTTTGCACACTTCGTCTGGTTCTTGGAGGAAATAAATTTAAAAGAAGCGGAAGAACCATTTATTTTGTATAAGAATTGCTCACCATATCGTATTCATCCATACATTCAATACTCCAAAAACTATCAAATCTAACTACCTATCTATTTATCTTTCATTCAAATACTATATATTATATAGTATTTGATTTCCTTCATTCAAAGTTTTGTTTATTTTTGGTGTGTTTTCGTAAAGTTTCTATCTAAGTTTTTAAACAATGAATCAGAAATAAAATGCGTTACTCAGCCGACAATTTCGACACGTATGTACGTTGGAACTTTCATTTAAGATCAGTTCCCCTATTCCCTAACTGAAAGTCACTCTGTGACTAACGTTTTGACAAGTAAAATTACCATCAATTGACAATTTTTAATGATAGTTTTGAGTAATTGATGGTAACTTTACTTGTCAAACGTTAGTCACAGAGTGACTTTCAGTCAGGGAATAGGGGTATAGGATTTTATTTAAGGAAGTTGGAGAGTGCGATGAGGGACGCGGAGAGAGTTAACCCTGAAGAAGACCCTCGATTAGGGTCGAAACCTGTGCCTACACCAACATACGTACGTGAAAATTTCTCGTTTTACAAAATGAAGTTGAAGAGTTTTAAAAATAGCCCTTTAGTAGGTATATTATATTCAGAGTATATAATCTAGCCTTATATATTAGTCAATAATTGCGTTGTATAAAGCACCCTGAAATTAATTTCTAGTCTCAAATCAGTATTTACAATAATATTAGAATAGATTGAGCATAATCTTTATTTTTTACATCAAATATAGATAAAATACATAATATGTATAGCCATATTAGCCTTTAACCGTGGTGTGTAGCCTGAGAATAGACCGCTCCATCTCCTCCCGTGGATATCGTTAAAGCCGACTAAGGTATAACACCAGGGGATGGGCAGCAGCCAGAGTACTGGACACCAAACTACGATCATCAATCCGCCTGGCAAAATTGGTGTTTATGGCAATTCCCCCCCATTGTCTTTTATGGGGGGAGGCCTCGTCCAGCAGTGGACGTAAACAGGCTGGTGATAATGATGATGATATTAGCCCTTGATATAGCCCTAAAGTTTACATGTATTAAAGCCGCGCTATTGCTATAGCGGTCCTTTTCATTTCAGTGGATTAGAAAAAGACCGCCACAATTTCAGGGTGGTTTAGCATTAGAAATTGCTTCTATCTAATTGCTTTGTATCGTACAAAGTACCTATGAATGAAATCGAGTTACATGCAAGGCAGACAAGTCTTATTATATAATGATAAATTTTGTAACTAAATAACTTAAGTAGCAAGATAGCATAGATCTTTTTACAAATACTTAAAATACAATTTACATTTGTGCAAATTCGTTAGAAATCTAACTACGCGCATGGCACTATTTGGGTTAACAATACAATAATATTGTATTATTTATTTTAACAATAACTAAGAAATTCGAATATAATACCTGAAGTTTGTGGAAATCATAGGAATTTTGAATAATTTAGGCAATAATTTAAATAAGAACTAACAGTAAAAATAAATTTATACAACAAAACTCGCTGGGTTCTTTCGAACACATTAATTTATGCTTTATCTAAAACACATAACCTTATTCATAATCATTTTTTAAACCTATTTTAGTTAAAGTAGCTTTTGTTTTGTTCTCTTTGATGTAAAATGTCATACGTCAAAACAAGACAAAAGATATTTGAACTAAAACAGGTTCAAAAATTATTATGAATAAGGTTGTAAATATTCAGATACAATTAATTTACTAAACCTAATAATGAATAAGATGCCTAAATAATTTAGGCAAATTGCAATTGTGTTTTTATTTACATAATTGCTCAACAAAATATATCAATAAGTTAATTAATTATATCTTGAGATACAAAAGAAATTTCAACCGTTGGGGAATAAGGGTTCTTGAGTGGCGCCCACGAACCAGACGACGCAGTTTTAGAAAAATTACGACTACACACCATGCACTTTACTATTCTCCTGCTGACGTTACACTGACGCCTGCCCCACTGCCCAGCCGAGCCGAGCGTGCGGAGCAACGAAGCCGAGCTAATTCCCGTCTCACGACCTTCGAACGCGGTCGCGGTCGGTGCTCATGAAGGACCTCTAAATGGTCAACGAAACGTCAGCAGGAGAATAGTAAAGTACGTGGGTATAGTCGTAATTTTTCTAAAATGATACCAAGCCACGATAATTTCAATTCTAGACGAAGCAGTGTAGAAAGACCTCTTTCTCGATGAGTTATGGTACCTAATGAGCTAACGACATTTTAAAAGTAGCAGGAAGACGGTGGATGGAGGCGGGTAAGGACCGTTCGTGTATAGGGGAGGCTTATGTCCAGTGGACTTCCAGAGACTCGACGATAATATATTCAGAGATATAACATCAAAAAAAATCTAAAAAGAGCATTTACGAGGCGCATTAAGCCCTTTCACCACACTAGTTACTTAAACCATCGTTAACAAGGTGCTGTTCAGATCTACCATACCTCAAACTACCCCAACGTGACCACAAAAAAATCAGTGTCATGAATATAAACGAATATAATACTGTTATTTTTTGATCGGCAGCGAGACATTTAACCTATTTTGACACTAAACCTGTAATTTTTAACCCCAGGGTAACTTTTCAATACACTATGATTGATCGTCCCACGCTTGATGCAAGGTTTTAAGGTGTTCATAAGCCCGTTTGGTGATATTCAATCTCGGTTCAATCTCCAGCAGCCCATTCTCCCCAATCAAGCTGAGACCGGCTAGCCCTAAGTACGTGTGCATAGGGTCAGTGCAAGTATCGGGCCATTTAGAAAACCCACCCACAACAATATCCTGTGTATCGTATACATACTTCCTATTGCTACCGTAATTCGTAAACTTAAGTGTGTCCAGTATCTTGAGTGACGCTCCTACCCAAAAGCTGTAACACGTATCAACTGGTTTGTTTGGGCGACCTTGGAAACCGTCGACTTGCCGGTACATGAGCCATCGCTTGAGACCTTCGACCTGAGTTTCCGTGAGCTTGTGCATTTGGTTCATGAGGCTTAGTGAGGCGAGTGCGCAGAAGGTAGTACCTCCGTGCGATTCCAGCTCTGGTCCTTGCGCTATGCCGTAGTCGTAACCCTGAAATTGAGATGATTTTTTTAGGGTCATAGCACACTATTACAACACCAACTTGACAGCATTGAAATGTAGGCTTTATATTAGGATTTAGAGTCCCATTGGCACCCTCTACGCCATCTGTCAGCGGCCCAATTCTCTTAATTATTTTATAACTACACTGAAAGTTAACCGAATCGAGACTGAATTGTGAATTGACAGAAAGTTGGTATTCTGCTCCCTCATAAATAGCAATTTAGTCTACTTTCAATTCATAGAGTAGGATGGTTATATATTAATTGGAAAGAGTAAAGAAAAACTCCATCTACCTAAGCTAAAATTATCGAAAAAACTTTGAATAGTTCAAGTTTCGGTCACATTTCGATATAATCCATTACAGTGTTGTATTTTAGGTTGAGAGAATACCATTTCTGACATTTAAGACATCGACATAAGATCGAAACATGATCTGAACTCTATTTTAACAACTTTTTATTTAGTTAGAGAATTGGGCCTCTGTATTCTGTCACAGGAGTATAATCTCAGCAGCCGTAGCCAGTTGAAATTTTGACAGATGTGTTGTGGTCGAATCATCTTTAACACCAGCCTGTTTACGTTCACTGCTGGACGAGGCCTCCCTCATAGATTGCAATGGGAGAAATTCCTCAATCACCACGCTTGGCAGGCGGATTGTTGATCGCATCTTGGTGTTAAATGCTCAGGTGGATGCTGCTGCCCATCCCTTAGTAAGGCTTTTACTACATCCACGGGAGGAGACGGAGGGGTCTATTCTTAGGCCGGACACTCCACGGCCACTTGCTCCGGTTACTTACTATAGAATTAATAATGAAGTTAGTGGTCTTCTCAATGTCGAATCCTGACCAGTCGTGGAGCATGTAGCTGATGCAGGCCGCGCAGTAAACGAAGCGCATATCTGACTCGCAACCTGACAGAGTCGCGGAGAAATTACCTTCATTTTTCTGTAGCGCTTTTATTCCTGTTAAAGTAATAATTGTTTATGAGAATGGAATCATTTTTGAGCTCCTTATTAATAAAACGAGCAACTTGCATTTGAATGTTTGGACGGAATATCTCGAAAACGGCTATATAGATTTTGTTTAAATTCAAAAGATTTCTGATGAGCTTGGTCCAACACTTGGTAAAAATTCAAATTCTCAAGAAATGCTAAGGGTAAAATTCAAATTCCAGAGCATAGTCCGCCGTTTAGAGTTGGGCTTGTAGGGGTTTCTAAGAGTTTTAGGGGTTGTACGCGGTCCAGGGGTAGTAGGTTCTTGTAGGGGTGTTTAGGAGGATGATGGGGTTTTTAGAGGTTTGCAGAAGATTTTTTAGAAGCTGTAGGGTTTTCTGGAGATTTTTCGGAGTTATAGTATATATTGTGTTATGGTGTTGTCCGGGTTCTTATGGGTTTCTAAGGGTGTGTAGGGGATTTTAAGGGTTTATTCCCTATTCCCGAGAAAAGCTCGGTTTTCCATTAGGACCACTAGTGAGTATTTATTCGCCGAAAACGGGTTTACAATTCAATTCAACCGATAACCCTCATCATCATCTTCATCAGCCTGTAGAAGTCCACTGCTGGACATAGATCTCAGTAGAATGCCACGACGGACGGTCTTGGGCTGCCTCCATCCACCATATTATAAAGATCTTCCTGCGATATCTGCAGTGTACGAAGGCCTTTATGCCTTCGTACACTGCGTCGTCCGATTCACGGTCGCCACTTGAGAACCTTTATTCCCCAAAACGGCTGTCGGTTATGTTATCGGATGTGAATTTTTAAATAATATGGATTTAAGTTAGAGAATGTCACGCTTGAACGATTTGATACATATAAATGGTAAATTAACTAAACCGGGTGTAAAACTACTTTGTACTCTCGAAAACATAGACGTTATAACGTCAAACCTATTCCTAAATTTTAAATTAATATTGGATGCCGTATAGTCTCATGTATGCCGCATGTAGACCGACGATGTTTTACAGGTAATAGGTAGTCGGTAGACGGAGGCGGTATAAGACTATTCGTCGTGGAATTCTATGATTGGTGTTGAGTACTCAGGTGGATACTGCTGCTCATCTCCTGGTGTAATCCCTTAGTTGGCTTTTACTACATCCACGGGAAGAGACTGAGGGGTCTATTCTTGGGCTAGACACACCATCGCCACGGCACAGGTTGACAATGACACGTTTTAAAATAGTGCGATGGCTCATAGATGCAAGTTTGTGCGATCACTTTCATACCAGACCGAGTTCATTCAAAGTAATTTTATTTCTTATTGCTCTGATTATATAGCTCGTTTTTCTGTGACCTTAGATTCAGTGTCAACATACCTTCAACCATAGCTTTTCTATTGATCCTGGACAAGTCGTCGCCAAGCGCTATCAGCATGCCCAGTCCTGTGTACGTCATCGCGAGGTGACCACAGCGGTAGTGCTCAGCCTCGGGACACAAGTCTATGTTGATCGTTGACGATCCTTGGAATCCACACATAGACATGTCTCCAGCTAAAAAACAAAACACATAAATATTAATAAACATCTTGATTACGTCTTCCGCTGGACAAGGCCATTGATAAGGGATCATTGAATACAATGGGATTTGCCATAATCACCACGCTTGGCAGGCGGGTTGGTGATCACAGTTGGTTATAAGTACTCAGATGGATGCTGTTGCCTATCTCCTGGTGAATTCCTTAGTAGGGCTTTTACTACATCCACGGGAGAAGGAGGGGTATATTCTTAGGCCGGGCTTCGTATCACGTAGTACCTATTACTTAATCTTCGCATGTATACGCGATGATTAAGTAACAGTTACTACGTGACAGTGCAACTGAGACAAGATTATCGACGACCTCTGTGACCTCTAAGACGACCTCTGAGCACGGCGGGCGAAGGTTCGCCTTCGACGCAGGAGGTTGCGGGTTTGATTCCCGCCTCGGAACAAATATTTTTAAGATCTGCAGATAATTATTCCGGGTGTTCTGGGTATTTTCTATGCATAATAAAAATATCTATCTATGTAATGTATTGCATATATTAATGTATTGCATTAAGTATATCAGTTATCTAGTACCCATAACACAAGCTCTGCTTAGCTTGGGGCTAGATAATGTTGTGTGAAATGTCCAGCACTATTTATTTATTTATTATACCGAGAAATAAATGTTTTATAAATAAGTGAATTGGGCCTCTGTTAAGCCGTTTTGGAAATAATTGTAAGTCCACTGTAGAAGTACACTGCTGGACATATGCATAATCCCTTAAAACGAAAATGTCATCGGTTCATCTAGATTAGAAGGAGCGTCGTATACTGCGTCGTCCGGTTAGTAATAGACACTCAAGAACCTTTACCAAACGATTGTTGGTTCTACTAGCTGTTCCAGCCTGTTGACCCAAAAACAACTTCTTAACCCAAACAAATTAGGTACCATCTCAGTTCAGTCGTAGGTAAAGTTGATGACCTTCTTTTATACTTAATGTTCGTGTTTCCCTGATCATATTGTATGTAAAGCATTAATTAAGATACGTTAGGATTTAATTTTTTTAGAATTTTCAACCTTTTTAAAGTAATAAATTAAACCATAAAAACGCTAACTCAGTAAACGTTACTCGCAGCACGTAAAGATAACAGAAGGTAGTAAATCAAAACTGGTAGCGACACGAAGCTTAGGAATCCAATGCAAATAAATTCTTATCTATTTAACGTCAGACTAAATGAGCCAAGGTAACTTGTTCAAGCTGTTAAGTCTTTTTTTTAACCGACTTTAAAAAAAGGAGGAGGTTCTCAATTCAACTGTACTTTTGTTAAATAATATACGTTTTAGTGCTACCTTAATTGTATTGGGTATATTTGGTCATAACTTTTGGCGTATTAGCATTGATTATATAGAAAACTGTAGAAATTTATCGGATAAGAAGATCAAAAACTCTGGGATTTAATATCCCACAGATGTTATATATACACACAAATATCACAGGTTATTTATATTTAGTGTAAGTCACACTCATGATGAACATGATCCAAAAACTCGGATCCAATCAATTTAATTTTAAAACCAGTTAATGAACTACTAGCGGAAACGACACGACTCACGACTTCGTCCGCGTCGAGTTTTTATATACAAACTTTAACTTCCCGTTGCACCCTTTTAAAGGGTAAATTTCGGAAATTATTTTATTAGTGCACCCCTAGACCCCTAGGCAAAAGGAATCATTGTTATCAGCGGCTTCCCCCATAGAACGCAATGGGGAATTTGCAATAATCACCACACTTGGCAGGCGGATTGGTGATCGCGTTATTGGGGTTGAATACTCAGGTGGATGCTGCTGCCTATCCCCTGGTGTAATCCCTTAGTCGGCTTTTACAACACCGCAGGAGACGGAGGGGTCTATTCTTAGACCAGACACACCACAGCAAAACCGGAATGTAATCTCCACATTTCAGGTTGCTACGACACACCAATTAACATTGCGTATATAGTCAGTTAGTCAAACCTGATTATGTATATTGATAAAAAGAGCACACGAAACGACTTATAAATTACCTATACTTACCTACTTAATTATAAAATAAGATAAATATGTGAGCCCAAGTTGTTTTTTAACCTTGATGCACCTATATGTCATACATAAGTATTGTGTTGTCGTTGTTAGTGTAAATAGCAGTCTTGTTTAAAGAAACATATTTAAACTAGGTATTAGTGCATGTATGGAGGCCAGGAGGGTTTGGGTACGAGAAGACCTATCCCAGCATTGCACCGATCTTCAACAGGGGGAGCGAGGGGTCCGCTGAAGGCGCGCGGTCGATCCGGGACCTTTTGACCCTGTCAAGTGCTAGTTTGCTATCTACCGAATTGTCTGATAACGAATGGTTTGACAACACATTGGTACATGTTGGTACTAAGGTGAGTGAGGGAATATTGATGGATTTTTAGTCGGTATGCCACTAACCACTATTGTGTAAGTGGTTTGGTTGGTGAGCCCGACATATCCCTCTGGCTCTCCTCTGGCGACAGCGTTAGTATTTGTGTAGATATTTAGGTTATTCTAGAATAGGTAGGTACACCCAAGGCTCAAATTGGGAAAATCTATGGGAGGACCAGCCTGTTTTCGTCCATGGGGGATTTGCCATAATCACTATGCTTGGCAGGCGGATTGGTGATCGCAGTTTGGTGTTAAGTGCTCAGAAAGATGCTGCTGCCCATGCCCTTGTGTAATCCCTCAGTAAAGCTTTTACTACATCTGTGGGAGGAGACGGAGGTGTCTACTCTTAGGCCGGACACGCCACGACACTTGGAAGGATTTATTTTTAGCTAATTGGTATATTTCCTTCTATTCTGTATTGGACCCAAGGTCTTTTTTTTATGCTACTTGGCATGCAGACAAGCTTACGGCCCACCAGATGGAAAGCAGTTACCGTACCCTATGAACGCCTGTAACACCAGAGGCATCACACGCGCGCTGCCGACCCTGAGACCGCTGACTGAATTTCACCGGCACCCGTACCCTTCAAACCGAAACACAGCAATGCGAACACTACTGCTTGGCGGCAGAATTAGGTACGGTGGTAGTACTTCCCCGGACAAACTCTTTCACAAGAGGTTCTACTACTAACAAAAGGTCTCCACCAATCAACAAACCTTACGTCAGCAGATACACGAATTGAACCATTTTGTAGCTAAAGAAACTAGGTTTGCCATGTCCTAGCCTGGAAGGTACTTTATCATTACAATACAATCATTTTAAACATCAATTGTTTCGCGTAAAATACATAATAAGATACACGACTGGAACTTAGCATAGAAGAGAAGAGCAAAAATTAAAGGTTGCCTGCCCCTCCCCTAAATATAAGTCTTGCATAATATGATGCCGTAGTTTGTCCAGCCTAAGAACAGACCTCTCCTCCCGTGGATGTAGTAAAAGCTTTACTAAGGGATTACACAAGGGGATGGGCAGCAGCATCCACCTGAGTACCTACTCAACACCAAACTGCGATCACCAATCCGTCTGCCAAGCATGGTGATTATGGCAAATCTCCTCATTGCTTTCTATGGGAGAGGCTTTGTCCAGCAGTGGACGTCTAAAGGCTTTTGAATAAAAAGAAAATTATGCATTTTTTACAAAAAAAATATGTATTTATTATTTGTTTATGTTTAAAATGATTGTCAGAATGTACCTACGTTCCAGGCTATGACATGGCCACCCTAGTTTTTAACCGACTTCACAATAAGGAGGAGGTTCTCAATTCGGATGTTTTTTTTTTTTGTATGTTTGTTACCTCATATCTCCGGCGTTTATGAACCGATTTGGAAAATTCTTTTTTTATTTGAATAGATATACTTCCAGATTGGTCCCATTTTTTCAGAATCCAGTTCTGATGATGGAATCCATGAGGATTGAGGGAACTCCTCAAATATAGTAGGCATACATATGGCAATTTTGATATTTTCAACAACAAACCAAACATTTGCATTCAGAAAGTATCATAGTACTATGGTTCTTTCATCATTTTTTTTTATCCAAATATTTAGTACAACACAATGGCGGAAGTCGGTTTTTTAAATGAAAAGTTATTTAATCATCTTATTTTAATTACTACTATACCTACAAAATGATTTTATTCGAGTAAGTACCTATTTGATGACGTTAAGTTTGATATGGCGGGACCCCGGCCTATATGAATGGCAGCCCTCCAATACACAAGCCATAGATTCCATTTCAATTTTACGGCGTTACCTAACGTATGAGACCACACAATAGTGCGAGTTTCCGTTGTCTCAGCTTTACATCCATAACTCAAAAAACATTCATGACATTATTTGTGGATTAGTTAACATCACTTCCACTCTGATGGGTATTAGGTAGCAGGTACATGATAATACCTTGTGATAAGTGCCAATTATACACCACATAAAAACACAAAACTTGTTATACAGGAATACTTGACAGGAAACAGCTCAAATAGATAAAATAACCACTTTTTTGGTGATAACAAATCATTTACTTGCTTATTGCGGTAAATGATGTAAGTACTATTTGTGTTATTGGTTTCAAAAGTAGGTACCTAGGAACTTGTTACCTATTAGTCATTAAATTAACAATTTGCATGTAAAATACGATGAAATACGACACCTGATTCATCATTATGAGAATTATAATTTTGTTTATATTTTATCCTTTAACAATGTTAACACATATACCTATCAACAGTTATTATATTTACATAATCAACTGTTATTTCTGTAGAAAAAACTTGTTTCATTAATATAGACATATTATATAATACATATAAAACAAGGAAATCAATTTAAAAAAATGTGATCTCAGTTCAGACAGCTGCACAAATTGTTACCCCCTGCATTTTTAAAGATTGAACAAACGCATTTTACTAAGCTTTTTTTTTATAAATGACAAAAATAAACATATCTTGAACTGAATTTTTATACCTTTGCATAAAAACGCTTGGACCTATTATATATATTTTATATGAATATACTATTTTAAATAGCCCTTAGTGTTATAGGAATAGGATAATAAATTAAGTCATGGGACTAGTTGTCACAGGACGCATGGTCTTTGACAGTGTTATCTTTGTGGGCGAATTTGGACTCCTGCAGGGCGATTCTAAGACGTCGGAAACGTTTCCGATGAATAAACAATTTTCTCTGGCAAAACACAGTAATATACAATATTTTTTGGTTTTTACTGTGTTTTACTAGAGAAGATTGCTTTAGCTACTTACCACATTGAAATGAAAAAGTAACAAATCCGATCGGAAATGTTTCCAACGTTTTAGAATCGCCCTGCCAGTCCCATAAAAGGTTAATCTTTAAACATACCAATAACTACCTATTGGGTGGGGTAATAATGTTAAAGAACTACTTTTTCCGCGTTCAAACTCTATGGATGGTTCATTATGCGTGACATTGGTTGGGGTAACCAATTCGTGCTGCATAAAAATATGTACCTTACCTTACATGTAGGTTTACATTTTAGCAGTACCTAGGTGTTATTTAAATTAACTTATACAAAGTTACTTACTGTCTTTATTTGGATGTATTTGTAGTCTGTATATCCACTCTATTATTCTAGATCTCATATCTAATGAGACTGTTGAAATAGCACCGAGGACATCCAAGCCGGCTACCGAAAAATATGCTATGGTCATCCTGAAAAATACATTTATAAATTATGAGAAAACACTAGTAGTAATTTCATGTAGGTAGTTATTACAGTGGTTATGGTATCGGAATTAACAAAATTAATTAAGCGCTAGTGTTCATTGTGAGGTAGGGCTGCACCATCATCGAAACCGAATAACTTGGCTATAATGGTTTGAATTGGTTTATGCCTTGTGCCACAAATTCACATGCTAGTATCACAGATTATTGAGATGATGATTCATGACCTTAGCCAACCCTTAGTCAGCGATTGCAACTCCAAGATGTATAACAAAGTTAGACATTTGTGGAGCGAAGACACCAACAACGGATGCAACAAGTGGGGTGAATGTTGCATGTCGCATTTCACAAGCCCTTGAGAATTTCCTTTTTTTTTCTTCGGCGGATTTTCGTACGGAGCGTGAAATATATAATATAAATATAGTTGATTTTATATTGTGAATATGACCTCCTTGTATAATTGAAAGTGAAAGTTATGAGGTCTATTTGCAACTTACTTGACCCTACCCACTCAATAAAAAAAATAAGACATTCACCTGGATGTGTGATAGTTCTATAGGTTTAGTTTGATTATAATCCTAAGGTAAATCTGAACTAGTAAGACTGAACAAATGAGCAAAAGCTACCTCTACCTATAGAAAAGTACAAAATTAATGTGAGTACCTTGTGGAGTCGTGTGCAGCTAGCGACGAAGGCAGCACATTTAGAAACCTCATGAAATATTTCACGTGCTGCCGATGAGCTAAGTCCTTGTTTTCTTCAAAATTCATTTTGCAATTTTGATTTACAATGTAACAGAACACAGGTTATGTTTCACTACCTAAAGTTAAATTGAACCAAGGGTTGTATAAATTCACTACAACTATTATTATTATTAGAGTTTTGTTACTTTTTGATCATGTTTTACATGAATTTTTTGAAGATTGTCCTGACTGAAAACATTTAGACAACCTTTTACATTGAACTGACAGTCGAAAATGTCAAGAATTTTACGAAAGAAAGAACTGCCTGCCTGCATCTAGCTGCCAGCTGTTTCAATTCACTTTTTGTAAATGCGATAATAAGCCCTATTTCATTGAAGTTTGAGATCATTATGATTTTATGACAAGGGTCACCCACAGCCAATAACATGTTTTTCGAGAGGGAGACAGTTACAAACATTATCATTTTAAATGTCAATGTTAACGTCAGTGAATTTTTAGGTGGAACGTCAGTCAGTGAAGTGAAGTGGCTAGAAAATCAAATATTGTGTTTGTGTTTTTTCTAATGGTATTTTGCTTATTATGGCCCCCAGAATAATGAATATCTGCTTATAAAATGTGGATTCGATTTGGTTACCTACAGTTCTGTGAATCCTAGATTAATAAAATAAGTAGGTAAATAAATTAATTAAATTTGGATTAGAGCTCAAAGTATCAGGAATTTTATAGTGACCTTTCTCGTCAGAGCCTTCCTTTGTCGTTTTTTTTTGCACAAAACTAAAAGAAGTGAAAAAAAATTGCGATTTTTCAGGAATCACTCAGCGCGCTTACATTTTAGAATGCTGCAAATCTGGATAAATACTATCAAGCATGTCAAATATGCGGCCCTTTACAACATTGACTGCGGCCCGATTCTATATTTGTCGCGAACACCTCCCCTAATACAGTCCTAATCCGCGATTACTACTATGTGTTATTTGACGTATTGACTGTCATGAGGTATTGCGAATGTGTTTTGGCGAAACAAAAGGAAACTACATTCGGTACCTTAAATCAGCCCGTGACATATGAAAGCAGCGACTCCCGTTGCGACCTTATGGAAGTCAGCACCGATGTGGCTCAGCACGTTGTCTCGTTCTCTAACAGGTAGCAGGATGATGTCGTATTTCGCATTCACTTGTTACGTCATTCTTGTCTTGTCTGTATTGATAAAAGAAGTTGACTTACACGTAAGCTCTAAGTGATCCAAATCTTAGTAGTCTCTACACTACCAGCAAATACATAGTAACCTAGTGGCACGCAAGCGCCCTAGGCTTTCATACTCTAGCGACCTTGGACAGGTCCCAGGGGTGTTTACTCTAGCGACCTTCAATAGGTCCCAGGGGTGTTTACTCTAGCGACCTTCAATAGGTCCCAGGGGTGTTTACTCTAGCGACCTTCAATAGGTCCCAGGGGTGTTTACTCTAGCGACCTTCAATAGGTCCCAGGGGTGTTAAAAGGGCCACGACAAACTAACAAACAAATACTAAGTGCTAAGCAAGCGGAAGTGTGAACTGAATCTTACGAGTTATAAACTCTACATCGACTGAGTCGCTAGGTATCTACGTGAGACTATAGATCTAATCATGTGAATCACTTAGCTTCAGTTTACTCCAGAAGATATGCCGTGCATAAAGGCTCGTTCCTCCCTTCGCCGACATAAGGTACTCTACCTTTGTCAAGCGACATGGGAGGCTCCTTTCTATGTTGTTCTTTCCATGCCTTGGACTAAGGTCCATAAACTTTCTACTTTCGCTGATATCATAAATTACTGAAATATTTTACTTCCAAACCAAACTGTCTTTCACGAACGATAATTTTATTCTGTCTGACATCAAGAAAAAACAGTTGATAAGTAGAACGCAGATTTCAATTTAATTCATAATTTAAAAAGTTTATAAGTTCAAAAATCAAAAGAGTCTTCACTCAATATAACAAGCAGTCTCGTGAACATTTCACGACACTCCCCACAAAAACTAAAAAGAAGAACGACTAAGCTGTGCATTCACTTTTGATTTCAGCTAGAGTCCGAATGACAGCCCGCCTCCGAAATCCGCTATTCTGAACTTCCTCTTCAACTGCGACCTCGACACCCTTTCTGTTCATATTCTCAACCGGCTCTATCACTCCGCTGGTTTGACAATCCATATGTCTTCCTAAAATCGAGGATGATTTTCTTGACTTTGCTGTATAGTACTGATTCTCTCGGAGAAGAGTGTCTTGAGGTTTAACAGGTGTACTTTCTGATATCCTAACAGTCCTTGGTGGGCTTATTGTTTCCATTTCCAATGGGTATAAGTGTGCAATTGAACTAGTAAAAACTGAATCTCCAACTTGTGATATCAATTTGTGAACATGACTTTAAATTCGTTATCGCAATTTGTAAATTTTTTGAAATAATTGAGCGAGAATCTCTTGAGAGAGAGACCCTCCCAAAGAAAGAAAAAAGCTTATTATTTTCTCTCTTCACAAGTTTAATAATAATTTTCTTTAATTTACCTTCTTTTGTTTGGACAATTTCGTTTCATATGTCCAGATTCAAGACAGTAAAAACAACGTTTCTTTATTCTCATGATAATTCTCTTTTCTTGATAATCTTTAGGACATTTAAAACTCTCATGTTTGCCCTCACAAATTATACATTTCTCGAACCTTCTCCTTTTAATTTCTTCGTCTCTCCTTTCATACGTGTTGCTGTCATTATATCGTCTCTTTTGGAAATTATTATTTTTATTTTGATTATTTCTATTGTTTTCACGACTATCTCTGACATGTAGACATTCCACTGTATATCCATTCATTATTTCTTTTCTCGTTTCAATTTTAATCGCTTCTTCTCTCGCTCCAATTATAATTTCTAACTGATTCCTCATCTCGTCAATGTTTCCTTCTTTATTTCTTAGCTTCATTTCATATATAATTTCTGACGGAAATTTATCGATTATTATGAATCTAAGATGATCGTGATTCACGTCTTGTCCTAGTGACTTCAATATGCGAAGATGTTTTTGAATTTCATCAAATGTTCGTCTACACTCCGTAAATAATTTTGCTGGTTTGATATTATATAAAGCGTTGTAATGTGCATCTATGATTAACGATTCCTTTCCATATCTTTCTTTTAATGTTAAAATTGCAATATCATAATTTTTATTTGTTGTATTTAAACCTTCGATTGCATTTCTAGCTTCTCCCTTTAATGATGCTTTTAAGTACATCAATTTATCAACATCACATAAATCGTTGTTTCCAATATTTGATTGAAATTGATCAAAAAAAGAGTGCCATTCTAGAATATTTCCAGAAAATTCTGGTAATTGAAGTTTAGGTAACTTGCTTGTAATGTTGCTTGTCGATACTGATTTAACTGAAATGTTAGTATTCACTTCGTTTCTATGGTTAATTCTTTCGGTCACCTCTGCCAATGTCTCCTCAGCAGACAACTGTATTGTTGTAAAATTTGATATATCATCAGCGTGTTGAAATGACGATACTGAGAAATAATTTTGTAATTCCGTATTGAATCTTGCTATAATTTTATCTAATTTAGCAGCATGTACTTTAATATCTTCAAAATTTTCATTTGAAAAATTTTCTATCATCTTCACACAATTTGTTGTATTTAATAGCATCTGATCGGCAATCATGCTCAATCGTTTTATTAACACTTCGTCCATCTCTTTATTTCGGCAAACGAACAGCTCACTTTTATTTCAATTGACGAAAAGAAAATATTTTATTGTTGCCACGACAATTGCCAAACAACAACTGACATCAAACTCATCACAAAAATTTGAAATGACAGAATTCAAATTCAAATTCGAAATCTCATTTTGAAAATTTTATTTTAAATTTTTAGGGTTCCGTATTTTAAATTTATTTATTTTGAAATATATTTTTTTTTTTAAGTATTTATTTTTAAATTAAATAAAATTGATTGGTTTTGTTTATTTGTTTTATTGTAGTTTATAATTTTGAATTTTATTTTGAATAACCTCGATGATGTAGATAATTTGTTTTAGTTGTTTTATTCACAATGTCAGACCAATTTTACCATAACACGAAATAACTTGCTCATAATATTTCAATAAATCGTCATAATTGCAGAATAGATCGTCGTTAATAATTATTCAATAAAAAATTCAATGTTCAAATTCAATTTCAAATTCAAAGTTCAAATTTCAATTTCAAATTCAATGTTCAAATTCAATATTCAAAGTTCAAACAATTCTTACTGCTACTTCCTGATTCGCAAAGGATGTCGCTACCTCCCGGGTGTAAAGGACGAATACAGTTTCCAACATATTTCACCAAAACCTGCTGAAAGTTGGGTTACTAAATTTCTATTATACTGTATCTAAATAAAAATAATTTTACCGTGCAAAAGAAAATCATTTTTATATCCCTGCATCTCCACCATGTCGCGAACACCTCCCCTAATACAGTCCTAATCCGCGATTACTACTATGTGTTATTTGACGTATTGACTGTCATGAGGTATTGCGAATGTGTTTTGGCGAAACAAAAGGAAACTACATTCGGTACCTTAAATCAGCCCGTGACATATGAAAGCAGCGACTCCCGTTGCGACCTTATGGAAGTCAGCACCGATGTGGCTCAGCACGTTGTCTCGTTCTCTAACAGGTAGCAGGATGATGTCGTATTTCGCATTCACTTGTTACGTCATTCTTGTCTTGTCTGTATTGATAAAAGAAGTTGACTTACACGTAAGCTCTAAGTGATCCAAATCTTAGTAGTCTCTACACTACCAGCAAATACATAGTAACCTAGTGGCACGCAAGCGCCCTAGGCTTTCATACTCTAGCGACCTTGGACAGGTCCCAGGGGTGTTTACTCTAGCGACCTTCAATAGGTCCCAGGGGTGTTTACTCTAGCGACCTTCAATAGGTCCCAGGGGTGTTTACTCTAGCGACCTTCAATAGGTCCCAGGGGTGTTTACTCTAGCGACCTTCAATAGGTCCCAGGGGTGTTAAAAGGGCCACGACAAACTAACAAACAAATACTAAGTGCTAAGCAAGCGGAAGTGTGAACTGAATCTTACGAGTTATAAACTCTACATCGACTGAGTCGCTAGGTATCTACGTGAGACTATAGATCTAATCATGTGAATCACTTAGCTTCAGTTTACTCCAGAAGATATGCCGTGCATAAAGGCTCGTTCCTCCCTTCGCCGACATAAGGTACTCTACCTTTGTCAAGCGACATGGGAGGCTCCTTTCTATGTTGTTCTTTCCATGCCTTGGACTAAGGTCCATAAACTTTCTACTTTCGCTGATATCATAAATTACTGAAATATTTTACTTCCAAACCAAACTGTCTTTCACGAACGATAATTTTATTCTGTCTGACATCAAGAAAAAACAGTTGATAAGTAGAACGCAGATTTCAATTTAATTCATAATTTAAAAAGTTTATAAGTTCAAAAATCAAAAGAGTCTTCACTCAATATAACAAGCAGTCTCGTGAACATTTCACGACAATATTATAGTATATTGTGATGATTAAAATAACCGATAAGCGTCCTGCTCCCCACTTCACTAACTGAAAGTCACTCGGTGAACGTTTGACAAGTAAAAATAGGGTAGTTTTCAGGGAGGCAATTAAACAGAAAACATAGTTCTAAAAATTCCGGTAGATGGCGGTGACTCGCAATGGTTGTGTCTTCTGAAGATTTGCAAAAGCACCATAGAGAACAAGTTCTCTTTGATTTATCTTTTTTTCCTCCAAGTTCCGAAGCTCGTTTTTCAAGTCTACAATAGGCCGGTCTACTTGGTCCTGCTGCAAAAATAACAACAAAAAATTATAACAAACAGCAGGAGCGAGTGAAGTCACACTGACAGTTGGTGGCTGTCTGATAAAATTTAGACAACCATTTCTAGCTATTTCTAGACTGCGCCATCTATGCATGGATTTAGAACTATTTTCTTTCAGCTGTCAGAAAACTTCCCCATAAAGAATTGTTATCAAGTGATAGTCATTTTACTTGTCAAACGTTACTCACCGAGTGACTTTCAGTTAGGGAATAGGGGGGCAGTACTACTATATCTATGCAATGAGTTTGTTTTCTTTATGGTTGTGTTTTGCGGCCCTCTGATTCTACGGCTCATTTGGCTATGATTTGGCCCACCAATGACTTGGAGTTTGACATGCATGATCTAGATGGACCCAAACAACATACCAAAAAAGCAATGTTACCTAAGACTCAAGACTGACCTGTTGGAGGAATAAAGAAAATAGTAAAAGGTATTGTCTTAGAATAAGGGTCTTTATCGTATTAGGGGTATTGTTGAGAAGTCCTTATTCTGAGGTTGAGAACCTGTATTACCTTTACCATACAAAAAAAAGAATATTCTCTTAGCGGGAGACTTATAGCCATAAAGAATTTATGTATCTCTTTATTTAGATTAGGCTTACAGGCCTGAACTCTTCGCTTTTTAGCTTCGCTTCGATCTTTCCAGTTTAATTATTTAATTTAGTTCTAAGCACTATACCGTAAACCATAGAACATAAAAACCGAGATTTTATGTCAAACACAACCCTACTGCTCTACTCTACATTTCTCTATGGTCTTTTTCATGGCTGACGTGCGAAGCGACTAACCGCAGTCATGAAGGTTCTCGTTATAAATTTCGTATTTTTACACTAAATTACGCTAAAATAATGTAACTGTGCGAATCGTGAAACGTTAAGCTATGATACCGTAATGTAGTTTATCACGTTCCCTTCAAGATTTGTGAGAAAAAGTTGGATAAAATTCACCTTGTTGTGGAGAGTGAACTTTCATGCCATAAATATAAGTGTTTTACATTTGGTGCTATCCATAACTTCTTCCCACATTTCTATCCTGATGCACGTGTGTTGATATCCGCGCTTTAAATCTCGAGTGGTGCGAGATAGTTTTTGTGATGGTGTTTATAACCTCAATTTGTTTTGTAGCTGAACGTCTCCTACCCGGCAACGGGATGTCAGAAGTTATTCGAGGTGGTGGACGAGCACAAGCTACGTATCTTCTACGAGAAGCGCATGGGCGCCGAGGTGGATGCTGATCAGCTAGGAGATGAATGGAAGGGATACGTGCTCCGCGTCGCTGGTGGAAACGACAAGCAGGGTTTCCCCATGAAGCAGGGAGTGCTAACCAACAGTAAGTTACAATATTATGTATTATCTAGACTTTACCTTGGAACTTTATCTGGTAAACTTAACCCTCATTACACCGAATTGACATAATAAAAATCACCATGTGTGACCTAAGTTTTACGACTTCTAAAAGTAGAAGATGCACGGTTCAAAAACGGAAAGCTTTCAATTTACTGTACTATTCATAATCAGCTGATTATGTGAATGTGTTGATCAAGTTTTGGTTATTCATGAAATAATTAAATTATTTTCATGAACAGTGAAGTTTATCCAACCAGTATGCATAGACTTACCTAAATTTCCCAAAAGTCTTGTTAGAGAAAGATAATTTATATTGTTCTTTCCGTTTTATCAACTGTATATAGTTGTGTTCAGTGCCTAAACCACACCGTTGTGTATGGTGCCTTGCACCATTCAAACACTTGGTTAGAGTGAAATTGAAGTTACTAACAACTACCTCAGTGAGAAAAAATTACCAACTGTAGTTTCATCTAGAGTGTAGGCACTGATTGCAGTCCCTTATTATGTAGTTAGAAAGACCCCTGATCAAATATTGTGACCAATCGTCATGTGACATGGAAACATCAGCATCAGGGCATATCATAACAGCACCGAGCAGAAGATTCTGATACTTATGTCTGTCTACTTTTACAAGGTGCCGAACACTTATTCTGGACTAAATAACATTATGTTGGTAGCCCCACTCTCATCTAAACACTATTGAAATATTTCTAAAATTTTATTGTATATTGATTATGCTTGGCAGTTAGAGCATTGGCTTGCAAGTCGTGCAACAGTGAACAGTACAGCGGAGCAATCCAATATCAGTGGAGCCAATGCTCACTCAGCTTTGCCATGCATAATCAATACCCACGAGGCCTAAGCCAGGTGGATGGTCAGCTGTAATACCGGCTAGCCACTCTCTGAAGTTTGGCTACTCTCTACTTATAAACCAGGCATAAGGCTTCTAGTAGTATCACAAATCCCTCTGTGTAAAACCATTAATTTATTGGTTCACAAAACTTATTGTTAATTAAAAATCAGACTACTTAAGAACAAGCATCCATGCTTTTAAGATATACAATTTATTGAGTTCTACAACAACCTATAAAAACAATGTTGCTTTGCTTATCTCCAGGCCGTGTTCGTTTGTTGATGTCAAAGGGCCACTCTTGCTACAGGCCCCGCCGTGACGGTGAGAGGAAGCGCAAATCTGTCCGTGGATGCATTGTTGACGCTAACCTCTCTGTGTTGGCACTTGTCATTGTCCGCAAGGGCTCCCAGGTGAGTGAGCTACATGTCTAGGAGTTCCTTTTTGAGGTATGAATGTCTATCAAATTCTATCAATATTGACAGACACTTGAACATACTTGTACATTGTACACCTCATTGATGTGGTCATGATAATAAAGTATCATAATACATTAGTAATTTTTCCATGTTCGGAATTTAATTATGTCAAAAAGAAATTCGTACCATTTTGCACATGCATTCACATTAGTATAGATTAATTTGCACCATTCTCTAACTGAACTATGTTTGACGGCGCTCATTATATCGTTTTCCTTTTCATAAGTATTAGAAAAAGAGAGAAACTCACATGTTTCTAGTGCTGTTTATTAAGAGAATTGTGCAACTGAGATTGTAGGAAGACTTAAGTTTCTGTCAGACTAAGACAGCACCAGATTGTGATGTCTAGAAAGGATGGTGCTCCCGCCATCCTTGGGAGTGAAAGTGGAGGCTGGCAGGCTCTTAGACTCTTCTTCTTGGCTAGAGAGAAAAAAAACTCTGAAAGCTAATGAATTTTGCTCTAATAACTGTCCATAGTTTTATTCTGTAGGATATCCCTGTTCTTACTGTTTCTCACATCCTCAAATGTGTGTAATTATATGCGGCAGGGTATAACAATCTGGTGTGTTACACAGCTGCTGAACTCATTGTTCTGTGGCACGAATACACCATACATACTATTTATATATTGGTTGGGATTTACAATTGATTTCAGCTCTTATCACTATGATTTCTCAATTCCTAATACATACTTGTATTAGGGAAAAGAACTGGGAAATTAAGTTTTTTATGTTCTTAAACTGCATCTCCAATGTATTAATCTTTTGATCAATTGCTTGTTGAATTTTTTTTATTTATTATTGAAGAGGTTACAAGGCAAGTTGTAATTTACAGGAAATTCCCGGACTTACCGACGGCAACGTCCCCCGCCGTCTAGGACCCAAGCGTGCGTCCAAAATCCGCAAGCTGTTCAACCTGACCAAGGAAGACGACGTCCGCCGCTACGTTGTCAAACGTCTGCTGCCCGCCAAGGAGGGCAAGGAAAACGCTAAACCCAGATATAAGGTAATGCCCAATCTCCAACCAAAGTGTCAACCCGAAATTCTTAAACAGTTGTTTTTGAAAATTATGATTAATCTGTCCTCAAAGTTTCTGTATAAGTTTGGTCTGCCAAATAAACAAAATTATTATTTCGGAAACATTGTTAATGTTTTGTTTTGGAAATGGACAAATCCTCATAAATTTTAACATTTTATGAAGAAATTCCTTGTGCTTTACAAAGGAAGCTCATAATACTTATTATATCATAGCAATCAGACTAAGCTATCTTGCAAGCTATGCAATGTCCTGAATTTTAATACTGGTATCAGAAAATAACTTTACTTTTGCTATAAATCCCCCTGATTAAATATTGTTACCAACTGTCATATGACGTGGAAACAGCAGCATCAGGGCATATCATATCGGTGCCGAGCAGAAGATTCAGATACTATTATCTGTCTACTTTTACAAGGTGCTGAACAATTCCCTTTTAGAACAAAAAAGCTGCATGGTATATTGGCCATGTTATAACCGGAGAGTCCCTTCAAAAATATATAAATAAAATATATTCAGTGGTAGCCAGTAGCTTGTCACTGACTACTTGTAGCTGTCGCAAATGGGCCAGTAAAAGCAGATTCTAATTAAATTATTGTTTCCAGGCTCCCAGGATCCAAAGGCTAGTCACTCCCGAAGTGCTGCAGCGCAGACGTCACCGTCTCGCACTCAAGAAGAAGCGTCTGCAGAAGCGCAAATCCGCTGAGGCAGACTACGCTAAGCTGCTCGCCCAGAGAAAGAAGGAATCTAAGGTACCAAATTCTAACATCTAAGACCTCTGGGTGCAAAGGCACCTGTCAGTGCGGACGTAGCCTTGCCAATATAACTAGGCGTAATTGTACGGTACAATAACTGACTTCGTCGAAAACCTCGACAGAAAAAAATAAGTCATCCTGAAATTAAACTTTTGGCTGCCAATTTAGTTTCCAAAAAGTCAATTGCGTAGCCAAGCAGCAACATTTCAAAAGGCCTAGTTACTGAATAGTGAGCTAATCTCAATCTACAGATATGGGTAGTTGAAAAAATATTGAATTAAATTAGATTGAATATTGAAAAATAGCAGTACTCACTGGGCCACTAGTGGCGGCCATTCAACGCGACAAGCTGCGGACGAGATTTGTCATGCATTTTGTATGACATCGGCGCAAACCGAGTGGTCGCGTTTAGTCGCCGCCTCTAGTAGCCCAGTGGACGGCAGCTGCAAAAGGGTCGTTGCACTAGAGCCACTGGCGAGAGCCAGAAGTGGTCGACTACTGAAGTCCAGACTCGTTGATTACTGGCGCGCTACAGCCACTGGTGGTCGATGGCCGCGACAAGTTAGTGGCGACCACTGCCGGCCACACGTGTGCTGCGAGTTCCTGCACAATGTATGAAAAGTTTGCGCTTGTGGCGAATGATCCGTGTGCAACCGTGGAGGGCCCAAATAGAATTACGTTAGTAATGATATCATGAGATATTATTTATGGTAGAATTATTTATTTTAATAGTCTTTAAGCAGCATGTTGGACAACAAAGTTTACTAAGATACTTAGTATCAGAAGCACTTTTTAGTATATAACAGTCAATATCATATCACCACAATAATTTGTGGTAATCATATTGGACTGTAAGATTAAAGGCTGCATCTTACCCCTCAACTTATTGTTGATATGAGTTGAGATATTAATTCAGCAACAAAAGTATATAATTTTATTAAATTGTAGAGAGAGAGCTTGAATAATTTTCTAATATGAAAATATTTGTCAACAGGCCAAGCGCGCGGAAGAAATCAAACGCAGGCGTTCAGCTTCAATGCGCGATTCAAAGAGCTCAAGCACAAGCGCTCCACAAAAGTAACCTACTCTTTACAATAAAAAAATGTAAAAACTTTTACTCTTTTATTAATTGAACAGGAAATATACGTTTATTCCAATCTGTCCTACCAAAAGTTCGATGATCTAACTGTTTGGACACAGATTAACTAGTGGTTCGCCCCGAACTGAGACCTCGCGATGACACCTTTATCAGCCCGACTACTTAAAGTACATGTATAATTTCCATTTTTATTTTTTTTATTCACCTCGAGGTAATTTCCTACACACACGAAATAACTTTTGAATAGCACTAAGCAACGGGGCTTTCATACCACCAGAGACAAGTAACTTGTCTCTGATACTACATAAGTACCTGTAACGAATTAATTGGTAACGTCCTTTTGACGAAACCATAGAACTCCAACGTCATTTAAATTCCTAGAAATGGGAGGTCAACAACGGATGTTATATTTTTATTATATTATATTTTACAGGGAAAAGTCTGAAATTGAAGAATTTCGAGACATGTACCCTATAGGGTAATGTCTCGAAATTCTTAATTCTTATTCTTTTTTTTATTATTCGATTTTCTTGGTTTATTGTTTTATATTGTAGTTGTGACACAAAAGCCACAAGCATACCAAATTTCAGCATTGTGGGATTCCTGGAAGTACCCTAGAATTTTCGATTTTTACGTTTTTTATTTTCCCTAATATCTCTGAAACTACTAAGTTTAAATACTTATTAAAAACAGTTTGAAATGTCCAACCAAAGCACTTTCATTAGACACCCCACTTGATCTGTTAACTTTGACTGTTTAACTTTTATTTTTTTTACCCCCTCTTGGACCCCAATATCTCAGCAACCCCCTGACCGATATAGCTCATAACCTTACCTACAAATTGTACCAATACTATCTACCCCCATACCAAATTTCATGAAGATCGGATTAACGGTTTGGAAGTTTTCATCGGACAAACATACATACAAACGAGTGTTTCCCAGTGGTCAGATTGGTGATCAGACTAGTCTGGCCAACGGGAAAACGCCGATTCTTCCAACTTGACTCAGAGAACTCGCTTCGCTCGTTCAATAAACACCAACTAAAGGACGCATTTAGGTATAAAGGGAAGGTAGGCCCGATTATGCCACCCTGTCCAACCAGAAGTTCGATGGCTGAAACTCATTTGAGCATTTAACAAAATGGTCGAAAAGCTTAAACTAAGGGCTGTGACCTTAAAAAAACTTACTATAAATAAATTCTCTAAGGCTGTGACGATATCGAAAACAATTTACGGATCGACTAAGTATGATATAGACGGCCCGTCCACCCACCAGTGGGACCACGGGGAATTCCTTTTTCCCCGTGCACCCACTGCATTATGGTGGGAAAATATCGATATCGATATTAAAGAAAAAATCATCAAGGAATGGTGCGTGTACAACAGAAGGCACAGGACTAATAACGTTTCCGAAAGCT
This sequence comes from Epirrita christyi, assembly GCA_951392215.1. Classification (NCBI taxonomy): domain Eukaryota; kingdom Metazoa; phylum Arthropoda; class Insecta; order Lepidoptera; family Geometridae; genus Epirrita; species Epirrita christyi. The sequence continues at coordinate 5,336,988 of OX595849.1, read as the reverse complement.
GGAACGCCGGCATTAATAGAAAAGTGAATAAAAATTATGTAACGATAGCGATAAACTTCTGACTAAAATATATTTAACGCCAAAATCTAAATTAAACGATTCACGGGATACATATTATAAATTAAGAGACTATCAGATACTTCAAGCACAAATGCAACTTATTCACGAAGAAATAAGCGTTGGTCTTTTTGGCTTCTAGGTTATTTATGATTTATTCATTTCTCTTTAATAATTCGGTCGTCTGTTGTTTGGTTTTTCGTTTTAATTTCCCATAGGAATGTGTTGTTTTCTTTGTATTACTTAATAAATAATTGTTAAATTAGTATTTATATCGATATATATTTTTCCTGCCTTATGCATAAGGTTGCAGTGGGTGCACGGGGAAAAAGAAATTCCCCGTGGTCCCACTGGTGGGTGGACGGGTCGCGGCCGGATATAGATGGCGTAGCCGGTTGGATAAAAACTACAAATTATAACGCTTACGGAAAATAATTTACTAAGTAAACAAAACATAAGAATAAGTACATCACAACATTATAAAATAAATCTTCCTAAAAATTAGCATCCACTAGGTTGTTAGTAGGTACATATCGATAAAAATATAAAATATATTACATAAGTATTCGGCGCGCATTAGGTAGGTATTACCATAATTTAAATTTGAAAAATATCCGAAACCATTTTGAAAATTCTAAACTATTTTTTGGTCGGCGATTTCAAGAGTCCAAGGCCCACATATCGTGCCATCACTCGGAGGTATGAGGGATTCAATTTTTTCCGTTTCTCTAGAAGTGACTTCAATAACTTTTCGGACGACTCGTCGAATATTCTTTGATAGTCAGAGGCCTAGAAAATAGAAGCATTAGTTTGAATTATGTTATTCAGAGTTTTTTTTTTTACGTTTATGTGGATGACTGAGGAAGATGATTTCGTGATTAGTCTGCGAAAACGCTTGAAAAGTGATGTTTTCAAAAGCAAAGAGTTCCCCACATTTAACTTAATTCTTAATATTATTTAGATCAATACCTAGAAAGAACAAAAACCCTCGTACTTTGACGTGGTTTTTTTTTAAATCTCACTCTAGATTTTGTGTAAACTGAAATAATAGGTACCTAGGTACCTAACCCTTTCACGTACCAATTGACAAAATAGAGGTTATAAATCTACGGGATTACCTACAGCTGTTTCTGAGGAATACAACAAAATGTCTATAAGCTTGTTTTAAAAGTATGTACTTAGCCGTTTATGATATTTTGTACAACTATTGTGTAAAAATCACGATTTTCAATTTGCCATTTTCTTTCTCTATACGGATGGTCAAATCAAATCAAAATGTTTTATTGCGTTCATGTTGTACAAATTAAGATCTTACGGTTAAGTTACAGCTTCAACATGAGCCCGGGTTGGGCACTGCAATATGGAACATGAATTCCAGGTGGTAACAATTATTTGCTACTATTTTATATCTAAAAATAAAAGTACTACAGTACGATAGAAAAAACGTATTTAACCGGCAAAATGTGTTTTTACACATTTTTTGTTGAAAAAGAACAAAAACGGCTACTTACATACTATATGGGCCAGTATATCATAGTATATCATTTCAATTTACACAAAATCTAGAATTATATTTAGAAAAAATCCACATTCTTTAATGCAACCTGAAGTGTTCATTTTTGATCTAAAATTGTGAAGAACACGCTTAACTCGGCGAGTTCTTAGCTTTTAAAAACACCACTTTTCAAGAATTTCGCAGCCTAGACCTGTTATAGTAAACTAAAAAATCCTTACAGTAGTTTTAGCGATCCAACACAATTCTTCTAGCAGATTGCCTTGATTTTCAGCAGACTCTAGCAAATAAGACATTCCTTCGTGCTGTTCATAGAAAGAAAAAAAGACAAAAAATAACTTTATATTTTTTGCAAACAAGCATACGGCCCAGGGTGATGGAAAGTAGTTACCGTAGCTTAATGGACGATAGTATTATATAAAATGTGTAACATAATACGCCCGAGGGCGGCGTATACCGACCAAACAACATGTGAATAGGTTTACGTGTGCAATAATGTAATATATATATATATAGGCTATATTTTATACAGGTAGTCTATATATATATAATTTGTATGTGATGAAATGGCATGCCTACATAATAGCCCTCCTTTGCTTTGCGCAGTCGGGTGTAAAAGGATTTTCTTTACCTGTATTAATCTACTTCGATGTTCCCTCTCAATTACTTCAATCTCCATGTCCAACTCATTGGCTTGAGTGATTCTATTGACTGCAATGCCCTGCAGTAATACCGGTCTAAACCGTACCAAATTTGGCGTATCTTTTTTGTTCATCAGCAATAGTACTAGGAGCGCTTGCGTTGGGTTGATATCTGTTATCCAGCATTCCATCTAAAAATAACATAACACCTCAAGCACATAGGATACCCTGTGTCGTGGGTATCGAGGAACTACGAGTACTGGAACAACAGCGAACAAATATTTGCATATCATGCAAACATATGTCCTGCAGCGGGAATCGAACCCACACCTCTTGCGTCTCAGCCGGAATGCCGCAAAGAAAATATTATTATTATTATATGTGGAAATTATGTTCGTTCGTTCATCGTGTCACTGGTCTTTCTGACCTAGTTAGCCGCCAGGTTAAGGTATAGTTGCCCTGAAAAGTGCCTTGTGGTAGGTAGTGAAAGAGAAATGGAAGTTCAAAGAAACATGCCCACGAGCTAAGGGTCAAAAAGCATGGTAAGCTGAAAAATTAAAGCTTATACTTATATTATATATAATATTACTTATATTATAAATTGCAAAATGTACCTAGTTGAAACTTTGTGAGTAGAATAAAATTCGTATCCTATTTTTCAGCCAGTAATGTACGCATTTATTCGGGCCGCGCGAGTTCAACGCTCCCGGTAAGCTGATCGACCCGTAGCGACAGTATTTCTTATGTGGTTTTCATTGCTTTTTTTGACGTTTTTATTTAGGTATTAACGTGTTTTTAATTATGGTAATTGAGTTTTTGAAAGGCGACGATGATGGATAGAAAATCGACGTCAGACTAGAGATATTTTTTTTAAATCTTCATTTATTTATGAGGGTTTAATCAATAGATTATGCCACCCTCGAAATGGCACTACTTTCTACGCTTAACACTAATTTTAACCGCTAATAAGGACTTGCGCCGATAATAAGGCGCAAGCCAAAATATTTTTATAAGTTAGAAATTGTAAACAAATCAACACTATTTGGTAATAATTTTAGTAAAATAACTAGTGAACCCAAACTAAAACGGGATATTTTGACATATGTACCTACGGTTATTTTGGTAAAGGCAACCACACGTCCTCCGTCGAGTCGGGAGGAACGTAATCGAGGAAAGACGTGGAGGGAGCGCGAGGAAGCGAGGTTAGAGGTTGAAACCTGTTGGTGCCACTAACAACATAAAAAATAAGAGAACAATTCTCTTACAAAATGAGATGATGATGACTGTTTGTTGTAAGTAATGAAGAACACTAGTAAAATCTGAAAGAAATCACTTGGTATAATAATCTACCTATCTAACCTCTTTTAGAGACGACAGTATCTTGTGGCTATAAATATCGTCAAACACTCCAGTAAACGGCTTTGCGGCGCCAAGTGCTTGCAAGAATTCATCCAAATTCGTAATTTGACTCAAAGAAGTTGAAATCTTCTCTTCAGATATGTTTGACGTTGATTTGCATTTTCGGTAAAGCTTAATGAAACCTTTCTGCTTGGTTTTGTTATTTAAAATAGCCCGTTTTTTAAGGTGTTTGTCGGAAGGTGCTTTCAATTCAATACATTGAATAGAAGGCAAATCTTTTTTGTTATCAATGCTGAATGTATCAGAAAACAATTTTGGTGAAACATTTTCGCTCTCGGGCTTCATCATCAACTCGCTGACCATTATTGAAAATCTGTCTTCAAGACCTAGTGAGTTTGTCATGGGCAAATTGACCGTGATGTTATTGACACGTAAACATGATAAAAAGTTATCGGTTAGGTAACTGCTCATTCTTGGTAGAAAGCCCGTTAGATCGAAAGGCTTAGAAGCTAGAACTAGTGCGCGATTCGAAACAGGATACGGCTGCAAAACCATGCATTTATTCAACTTGTTTTTACAAACTGTTTCCTTGACTGGTTCCTTTACTATTCGTAAATAAGTATGTTTAGCTAAATAATTATCTGAAAATGAAGTTGGTTGCGCCATTGAGTCGAATAGATGGCTTCTGGATAAACATGGCAGTAACTCTTTAGCCAAATGTCTGTCGTATTTAGCATGAAACATTTTTTTAACTTCACGCTTTGGACGTGGCTTGTTTGGATAGAAGCCGTATATTAATTCTTGTAGTTCAAGCGACATACAAAGGTGTGGAAATAAAGGGTTAAAAGGTGTAGAGCTCTCATAATTAGCGACCTCTGTTATGATCGACAGATGAGATGGATGCTTGTCGACAGGCATTGGCGGAAGTGCCAACGTTTGATCTGCCTCTAAAATGTTGCTCATCATCTTTGGAAGTATGCTACAAAGTTCTGCTGGCAACATGGCGTTGATGATAGCGGTTTTACATTTGAAGATCTTCGTTTGACTCTCCGTCACATCTAGAGGTGATCTCTTTATATTTGTTACTGACTCATTTGGCTCTCCAACATTGAAATGAACAATGATATTCGTGACACAGTGCTTCACTGAAATCTCATTCGTAGTCATAGTTTTAATTTCCATAGCTGGCAGTGTGTGATCATCAAATCCCGGTATCGTTACGGAATCTTTCTTTTTTATAACAATTTTTGTAATTGGTTTGTCTTTTGGATTTTCATTGTTCGTTGCTACCGTTTGTATTTCAGCTTCTTTACATTCTGAAAATAAAATTTAAATACATTAATTAGGTGCCTACCTTAGACGTTTTTAAAAACGACAAAAAATTAAATTAAATTAAATCGGTCAAGTGCGAGAGGGATTCGTACAAATAGGCAACCAGAACCACCAACACTTTATAATAGGTATGCATTTTCTCTTTACGAATATTTGTTTCCCGTAGTAAACTAAAGGCTAAGGATTTTCATTTAAAATTTCCTGTAAACTATGAGTGAGGTCTAGGTACCTACCTACTTAATATTTTTTTTTAATTGGATGTTGGGTAAATTTTCTCATATTTTAAAAATACCTACTAATTTATTATTTTACAAAAATGCAATTGTATTTCTCATTACCAGTTCTTTTATTTGATAATATGTCATGTCATGCAGACAATTAAAAAGATGTTGCCAAAAGGAACGTGAATAAGTAAACAAGTTTTTTAACTAGATTTCAGATTCATAGATAATTCAATTAAAACTTTGTACTAATATCGTCTGAATTAAGGCTTTATTATTATTATAATATGATGCATTTCACAAAAAAAAAATCTAGTTTGCCCCTAATATTAACCCCCGAATCCAGAATTCGTTTATTTATAGTATACCTACGTCGGCCGTGAATGGGTCACCTAGTTCTGTACCTTTCAACTTTCTTTTTGACGACCTCCGTGGCGTGGTGGGCGAGTAGCCGGCTGAGACGCAAGAGGTGCGGGTTCGATTCCCGCTGCGGGACAAATGAAGCAATCGGTATCAAAACTTACCGCGGCCATGTTTGGAGTCGTGGGTATAGTAAACACCATTCTTGACCTTCCTGATTACGCTATCGATGAAATCGCTAGCTCGTTTTGCTTTAGCCCACAGTTGATTTGTTGGAGGCACCTGTTTAGCTGCCTTTACAGATACAGAGCTATTGAACCGATTTCCCGGTGTATCCTTGGGACTTGGCCAGGGCTTAGTATCAGCGCTGGTGTCAACTTTATAACTGCTGATTTTAGGAGCGTGTTTAGTATTAAAAACGCTATTTTCACCAGTTTTTCTATTTTCGCCGACAATGCTCTGAATTGAAGAATTTTTATACAGCAATTTCAACATTTTTTCTTTGAATTGGTGAATTGGTTTGATTTTCGGCTGTGCTTGCTGCTGAAGTTCCGCTGGTGGTGTAACTCGTTTGTTTTCGATTTTGCCTTTGTTATTATTATTTGCATGATTAATAATAGTCTTCTTGTCTGCATCGAGTTGCTTAGGATAAATTAATCCTCTGTTCATCTTCTGAGTTTTATTGAATTTCAGTATTTCAGGGCTATATTCATTATTATGCAAATTGTCATTGTTCTTTTTAAATGTATTTATTAATTTATCGCCATCACCATTTTGCCATTGCTCCATGAACGGCCAAACTTGTTCATTCAGGCCATTGAACTGTGTTGATTCTGGATTAAGTACTTGGTAAGTGGAACTAAGTTGATCTTTACCCAAAATGACGATGGGGAATTTTAGCTTCGCAAGTCGTCGTCTATAATTATCAGTAGTGGATTTCGTTACAACTGGGTGACTGGGGAGTAGTGAGGCTTGACGTTTTCGTTTTGGAGGTTCAGGTCTTTTGGGAGGCGGAATAGTTGGTCCCTTGCTCAAAACAACTTTTGTTATTCCATTGAATGTATTGTGGTTCTCATCTGAAGATACTTTTCCTCTTAAGAACTTGGTTCTGCCTGGAACTGTTGGAATATTGTTACTTATCAGACTTATATCAATAGTTATTAGAAAAACAGAAAAACAAGTCATTATACAGGTACCTTCTTTGCCGATTATCTCGTTTTTAGCAGCCATCTTACTGAATCCAGAGTGAATAAACTTTTGTACAACAATATCGTCTCCATCAATCTCATTCAAAAATTGGTTGTCATTAGTTTCGTTGTACAAGGGATTAAGATATTCAGTTTTAGTAGTACTGTCAACAGCTGGACTATCCATGTTTCCATGAACTGTATTTTGTTTAGTATCTCCTTCTCCACAAATGTTATTACGTGGTTTATTGGAATTATAATCAAGTGGTAACGCCTTTAAGTTGTTAACTTTTGGTGTGATGCTCTTTGTGCAGGCTTTTGTAGAATTTTTATAATTATTTACTGCTTTACTGTTTTGATTTCTGTTTGGAGGTTTATTATTGGTACTCCTTTTTTTCTCTTTAACTATGCTTTTTTCCAATTCCTGATACATTTTGCTAAGGTTATCTTGCTTGTCGATCACCGTGATTCGATCAAAGCTCGAGGAGTTTGAAAAGCATTGTGGTGTTCTGCTGTCTACTTCAAAACTTGATATGTAGGCGAACTCTTCTGTCCGACAAGTCTTAACGACACTGCAAATATAAAGGAATTACTTACCTTCACGGATACAGACAGCCCTACTACAGCAAACTGATGTTAAAATTCTTGAACTTTGCCCACCGCATATCTTTCCGGTTGTTTTGTCCCTTGGTTACCTTCTTCTTAGAAATTAAGCTATCTGTAGACATAGGAGGCGACGGTCTAAACTGGAACCTATTTATGTTCCTTAGAACTGCCCAAACATCATGAGGGTTTGGTTTTTGTTCAGCCTGTTGCTTAGATCTAACAATAGACTTCGAGTTTGCTCTTCGTTTTTCATAACCGTAATTGTGTATCGTATCTGTGGAGCTGCAGTCCAGATTCATCTGAGAGCAGTATTTGGTATTTCTATCGTAAAATTCATAATTTCTGTCTTTATGTTGAGATTTTCGATGTCGAGGAACTGAATTTCGTTTTGTGAGCTTGCTGCGGCCCTCGTACTCAGAATCATTGATATCACTAACTGTACATGTTTGAGGTTTAGGAGCTTGATTATTGGGAAGTGTTAGCACAGATTTCTTAGCATTTTTGTTTGCCTTTTTAAAACACTCAAATTCGTCAGAATTTGCTTTGTAGATGTTGGCAGCCAAAGGAAAAGAAGAAAATAAGTCAAGGTGGCCGTCGTCACCTTTCAGATATGGTGATTTCGCATCAGTTTTTTTCTTTCTTACACGCTTACATGCTCCGCTTTCCATTGCAAAATTAATTTTTACTAATCTGCAAGACTTCCCAGCTTCTGCTTTGGAGCTGTTTGAAGACATATGCGATTTCGAAATGGGTTTATAACAAGATAAGTCAAGTGAGTTTATAGCCATAGTACGTTATCTTCGAATTAGGTGGAACCGTTTGGTGAAAAACTAAATATCTATAAATCTGAAACAAAAGTAGGTAGGTACTCATAACACAGCGAGTTCACTAAGCAATACAAAACAATTCGGAATAATCCATTGTAATCTGGATGATTCATTTCTGAACTGGAACCTATAGGGCAGGAAAAAGGCATCTGGGATATCCTCGATAATCATGAAAAATAGGGTGGATCAAAAAAATACTTACGTATATGCTCACAATAATTTCGATAGTACTTAACCAATTCAATAAACTCGCCCTACATCGAACTAAACTTAGAATTGTAAAATTTATTTTCGAATAAAATCAAAAAAATATTTGCTCGCCATTGACACCTAGGTAAATGATTGTAAATGATAGACGTTAGATTTTCAAAATGGGCAAAAGAAAAACAATGTAAAGAGAATTTAAACTTAACGTTTAAACAAAGTTTTAAATTCAACGGCCAGTCACCCAGTCATATTATGTAAGTAGTTGGTAGCAGGTTTTTCGATGAAGCCTGGAGGTAGGCTAGCCGTAATATCATCCGATTCCGTTTCAGACAATAGTTTGAACTCAACTTAACTCAAGCGATGGCACAAAGTCATGGATATTAGAAAAATTCCTTAGAATAAAGACTAGCTTTGATTATATAGTGTATAGAATCAAAGGACTGTAGATTCATTCCTTATTCTAAGAAAAATTCCTTGCATAAAGTATGAGGTCAGCTTAGCTAACAAAAGGGCGCTTACGCCCTTTTGCACGCGAACGTAGTTTGGATAGTATTTTCTTCGCAGAATAATGATGCTTCAGTCATTATTCTGAGTATTTCTTCAAACTTTTCGTTAGATGTTTTAGGTTCAAACTCTATGAAAGTACCTACACATTAATCAGTAATTCAGTACACTAATATCAAGACCCGTGGTAAGTTAGTTTATAGAATTAGGGATACGACAAAGATAAGACATTTGACGATAAAATATTGAACATGGGTGATAAAACCTTATGTAAGACCAGATGGTATGGGCGTAGGACTATAACCAGCCCGAAAGGGAAAAAACAAAAAAAACACAGTTTGTGTTCTGTCTGTCTGACGTGACGTCTGTGTACTCTCCTTAGTCTGTGTATGTTAATGTGTTTGTTGTTTTGGTTTGGTTGGTTGTTCGTTCTGTGTTATCTTTTGAAAATACTCTAAAATGTCTTCAAACGAGCTGGAAATTATTCAATATAAGCCGTTTATGTCGTTTGTACATCCTTCTTTCTGGCACGCACTTACAGAGGTGAAATTAGACGTCGACAAGCTTAACGATACCACGAAGCAAATCCACGGCCGTTTCACGTATCGAGACGATATTGGAACCGTTTTTGAGGTGAACAGCACTTCTTTCAACAGGTTTGTATATTTTTGACAACTATTTATCATGCATAGCACTTGCGATATCACATCGCCTATTCCTATGTTGAGATTTGCTCCACCGCCCGATACACTTGCCCCCAATTAAGGTAGCAAATGACAAAGGGGAAGTTCCCCTTTGTCATGGGGATAACTTTACAGTCATAGCTTCGTCCAAAACTTCTTTAACTCGAAACAGGTAACTTCTAGACCTAATCTTCCCCTTTTTTCAAGTCTAAGACCAATACTCAATACATTTATTGCTTTCACATAGTTACAATTCGTTTTTGTATAAATATGTACTATCTCACATGAACCCTGTGCTTAGAGCATTGGAACAGCAAAGAGACCATGCTAAGGCCAGGGCCACAGTGCGGGCCTAGCGCGGTTGTGACGACGGGCGCGAAATATCAAACATATGCAACCGCCGTTCGCGTCCATAGTGTAGTGGCTAAGGCGGGGGCCTAGCGCGACGGTCTTGAGCGATTAGCGCGCGTAGTTTTCAAATGTTCCTATCGGCACGTTATGGACACACTACGGGCCTAGTAGGCAAGCGTCTCAACTTGCGGGTAGCGGGGATATCAAACCAGTTTGGTCTTATCCGCGTCTAATAACTTGCGCGTCACTGTGACCACCCGCACGCCACCGTCCTCGCGCCCACAAAGGCCCCCATCCCTGTGCATTCAGTGAGGAAGCACACTTAGAGTTTCAAATAGATCCCCATAGTTTAATTCCATATTTAAATTGGCTAACACAATAGGGAGCTCGTAATCTCTACCCACTGCTGGAAGGAGCGCATAATCAACTTGATTTACACAACTGTTTGATGAGTTCCTCTGCTCCACAAAGTATGCCCAATGGGGTATCAAAGTGAACTTTAGTTCAAAGTCTTGACCAATTTGTGTAATACTAAATAATGTAAACTATATTTTCAGGACTCCAGAATCAGAGCTTTTCTATGTTAATGTAACGGGTACGATAATGAACAAAAACACCATAGAAGACTTCAAGAGTATTGATAAAACAGCGTTTTTAAATTCAGTGGGAGAAATTATATGGGCTAGTATCAAGAATAAAGAATGGATTGACAAACCAAGCAGCTTACTGAATTTCTTTGTACTATCTTTTGCAGTAAGTTAATGTTGACAATAATTTGTGAATGCTGTTGAGAGTATGAAAGCGAGGATGTATCATCAACAACAACCTCGAGTACACTAGAACACTGCTCATCAACCCAAAGTTCTATGTATCTTATAAAGATCTTATCTACCATTTTGAATGATATTAATAAGTAATGAAACTCCATGAAATCTTAAAACATGATCTAGAAACTTATGTCTAGATCTATGGTTTCTCAGTTTTGCAATAAACTGTATTATGTATAATTTCAAACCAACACGGGTACAAAGATTTGTAAAGATACTATTTTGAAAAGAGCACAATCAAAAACTATTTATTATTCTTGATTTGGTCAGCTCATTTATTCAGCCTAAATGTTGCAATAAGATAGTCAAATCAGGTAGATGGCCATTTCTCTAGGAAACATAATTTCTCTTCCCCTCCCCTCCGCTCTTCTCCCCCTCACCATCCTGTGTAACCATCATTCAAAATTTTGATTTTGGCAAATGAATGGCTTTTGTAAATCGCTAAAATCAGTTGACTAAAAATCTGCCCAAATTGATAGCACAATGCTCGAGACAACTGCACTAGGAAGATGGCCTTGATTTGACTATCTTAGTGTAACACAGCCTTTCCCAAAGTGGGCGATAACGCCCCCTTGTGGGCTCTGCAGGCCTAAAGGGGGGCAGTAAGAGACCCAGAAAATAAAAATGGGGGCGTTGAGTAGACTTATAGAAGCTTAGGGGGTGATTTGTAATTTTATCTAGCTAGGAGGACTCTTAGACACCGACTGAGCTCTCGACTCTCGACTACAACATGTGAACATCAACTAATATTAGTTAAGAGATTGCTCAAACTAACTCGGTTCATATAATCTGTCCTGTTTTATTAAATAAATAAAATAAAATTCATGTCAATGGGGTTATAGTAAAAGTCTCGTTTAGAATGAATGTTTAACTCTCCGCTAATATAAATCACAATAATTAATTTAACTTGAAGTTATAGTGGTTTTTAAGTAGGTGAAAAAAAGGGGGGCGCTAAAAAATAATTTATTCTCAAAGTGGGCAGTACACAAAATAAGTTTGGGAACCCCTGGTGTAACATATACATTATTCTATTCGCAGGATCTAAAGAAGTTTCACTACTATTATTGGTTTGCGTTCCCTGCTCCGAGCCAGCCAGTAGTCCACTTGACAGACACAAGCACCAACATAACTACACACTTCACCAACAAGCAACTCCAAGAGCTATCAAAGAGCTACAATTCCTTAGAAATGGCACAAAAATGTTTTTTTATCGTCACTAAGGAAAGTAATGATGTTATTGTTCAAACTTTGTCTAAAGTATTTCAGACAAATAAAATAAAGCAGACAGAATTTGATACAGACTTAAATAGTACATATTTTGTTTTCACTGATCCGAGTGACGTTGGGAATCCTGGGTGGCCATTAAGGTTGTTTTTGGCAGCTATAATGGAGCATTGTCCATTCTTGGCTGGTGCAGTAGTCAATGTAATTGGCTTGAGGTGTAAAATGACTGGTGGGGTAGAAGGCAGCCTCGTCTTCAAGGTGAAATTACCTGAGGTTAGTTGTAATTTTGTTACGTTATATTAATTAACAGCTTTTTACTGCGGCTCCGCCCACGTGCACCGTAGTAGTAACTAACACGGATTTTCTAAAAATCCTAAAACTCCCTCGCGATATTGAAATTTGAATAAAAAAATATTACAAAAAGTAGTCGAGGACGGCGGTAATCCATCCAAGTACAGACCTCGCGGATCATTTCTTAACTTTTCCTTCCTTCACAAATATTGATCGAGGTCCCGACTAAACTAAATAGGTTACATGTTTTTTTTTGTTTTTTTTTTAATCTTTTTTAAAATGAATAATAACAAATAAAATAAGTTAAATGAATAATGATAATACATTTAAAAAAAATTACAATTTAAATCATTAAATTTTCAAATAAAAATATACCTTATCATTATACATTTTTTATTTAAAGCTTATCTTTGTTTTTTTTTAAACTATAATCCTATAAATTTGGCATATGTCCATAATTAATCTTACAACACCCATCTTTTTAGTCAAGAGTTAAAAGACTTGTTATCGTTTTAGGATGGCTCACCTGACGCAATGGGCTGGGTAGGCTGGGAGAGGAATGACAAAGGCAACTTTGGACCGCGACTAGCCAACATGGCAGCTTCCATGGACCCTGTGAAGTAAGAAACTGCAAAAAAAAATTTTTTTAATGTTGTTAGATGATCATTTAAAGACCGTCGGGGTCTTTAAATGATCATTATAATCATGATTTATTTTCAGTGTTCTATTAAAACTGGAAAAATGCAATACATAATATGCAAACGCATTGTTGCACCCTAGATCCATATTCATCCGTGCAGCAGGGCTACTTTAAAACGTTCGGGTTTCCGATTGGATTTGTTAGTTTTTCACTTCGATGTAGTACGTAACTAAAACAATTTTCTCTAGTAAAACACAGTAAAAAACAATAAATACTGTTTATTACTTTGTTTTACTAGAGAAAATTGTTAGAAAATTATTTTAATACTTACCCATCGAAATGAAAAACTAACGAATCCGATCGGAAACCCTTTCGAGCGTTTTAGAATAGCCCTGCTGGTCATCATCAGATCCTGGAGCCTGATACCGTCCAAAATGAACATTATGAGGTCAAACGGAAGGTGTAAAAAATTTATGCATTCCCTTAAAAAAAAGTTTTCGGTTTCAATCTGGCAATATTCACTATCAAATTCATAACTAGATGTCGCTAGCCAACATATCAGTACAAAAACCTCGGGCCTTACGGGCATTTGGCCGAATTTATTAATATACATAAATAAACTCACGTCTGTTTCCCGTAGGGGTGCGCAAAGGCCATGGAGTTCCACTTGCTTGCTCTTTTGCTTTATTCACTAGTATTTTTTTTAATGTATTGTTTTAATTAATCTTAGGTTGGCAGACGCATCGTCTGATCTCAACTTGAGACTGATGAAATGGCGGCTAGTTCCAGACCTTGATATCACCTTAATGAAGAACTCGAAGTGTCTTTTACTAGGCGCTGGGACGCTTGGGTGTCATGTTGCTAGGGACTTATTGGTAAGAATATTTTTTCTACTTCAACAGCCGGTAGAAGTCCACCGCTGGACGAGGCCTTCCTGATTTGATGATTTTTTCTTTTTTAACTTAATTCGAATTGATTCTCTTGCGCCCATATTATAAATTGCACGTACAACCCTCTTCTGCAATGCAACACAAATAATATTATGGTGTTAACATCTGCGTCATACCCCCACAAAAATATACCGTACGACATAATGCTGTGAAAATAGCTGAAATATACTAGTCTAACTGTTTTTGTTTTTTGACGACCTCTGTGGCGCGGCGGGCAAAGGTTCGCCAGCGACGCAGGAGGTTGCGGGTTCGATTCCCGCCTCGGAACAAATATTTGTACGATCTGCAGATTATTGTTCAGGGTGTTCTGGGTATTTTCTATGTATAATAAAAAATATCTATGTATGTAACTATGTATATCAGTTATCTAGTACCCAAACAAAAGCTCTGCTTAGCTTGGGGCCAGATAATGTTGTGTGAAATGTCCAGCATTTATTTATTTATAACTATATCTACGTCTGTCAGGAGACGGATCTTTTTGACTGTGTATGCCGCAGAACTAAGTGTTTTCTAAAATGTATCTGTGTGACTTATTCAAGAAAATTAATATTTTGATGCCATCTCTGTACATTTATATAAATATATTACATGCTAGAAAACATTTAAGTAAGTACACTAGACACTGTGATGTTCACAGCTTTGACACACGAAGTAAACATAAGCCTATGTTGCCAAAGTCAAGCCTATCAAAAGTCAATAAATCTTTTTTAATTAACTGTGTTAGATTTTACAATGTGTTACCAGCCAGTATTACTAGTTTGAACGAGAAAAATTTCAAAAATATAATTAAAAAGCAACTGACATTAAAAGCATATTATGGCATAGAGGAATTTATGTCTGACCACAAAGCGTGGGAAAATAATTTATAAAATATATTATCATTATACTTGACATCAATTATTTAACATTTGAATTGAAAAGTGTACCTATCTATTATTTATTATTTGATATGTTATTATTGTAATTTTTTATTTTTTTGTGATATTATGTTTCGATTTTGTATGTTTATTCACTTGTTTATTATTGTAAACTGTAAACGACTTCTTGTACCTATGACTTTCCTAAGTTCATGTAATACGTGCCTATTGAGAAAATAAATAATTTTAATTTGAATTTTTGCGGGGCGCACTGAACCATTCGCTACACTGACTTTTTCACGGTCACAAAATCCTTTTCCACAATACCACAGCCCCAATAGTGACCAAGAAAGAGGCAGTGACACGACAAATGGACAGCATTATCTTTTCATCAGGCATGGGGCTTCCGTCACATAACCTTCATAGACAATGGCAAGGTTTCCTATTCAAACCCAACGAGGCAGGTGCTATTCAACTACTACGACTGCCTGAATGGAGGCAGGAAGAAGGCGGAAGCCGCTGCAGAGAATTTAAAGAATATTTTACCTTCTGTGGTAAGTATTATTAATCTAAGATAAGATAAGATAAATAATTTATTACCAGAAAATACAGTACAGTATACATGAAACAAATAAGGAAAAATTTAATAACATTATGAATTTCTATAAATAACAGAAACTATGGCTACACACCTGGACACTCCTAAATAAGCCAGCAGCCAGGACAAATCTTATGTCCAGATAAATAGAACGTACTTCGCGGTAGTCTAAGCCTTACTTTCAAATCGTCCGTCTCTCTCTAATACGCGTGTTTTAACATTTGTGTTACAGTGACGGGACGATTTCAAAGTAAGGCTTGGACTTACAGTGAAGTACGTTTTATTTATCTGGACCTTAGTCACCACAATATTGTATTGTTATCGAAACTTATCACGTAAGCACAATTTTAACTCAATCAGATAACGGGAACTGGGTCAAAACCGGCTTGCAAGATTTGAACAATACAGACAAATTACTTAAACTCTTTCTACAACAGCAATTCTTTTACTTTTATTAATCGCTTTGGGCACCCACGACACGGGCCTAGAGCATAGTTGTAATTTGTCTATATTGTTCAAATCTTGCAAGCCGGTTTTGACCCAGTTCCCGTTATCTGATTGAGTTAAAATTGTGCTTACGTGATAAGTTTCGATAACAATACAATATTGTGGTGACTAAGGTCCAGATAAATAAAACGTACTTCACTGTAAGTCCAAGCCTTACTTTGAAATCGTCCCGTCACTGTAACACAAATGTTAAAACACGCGTATTAGAGAGAGACGGACGATTTGAAAGTAAGGCTTAGACTACCGCGAAGTACGTTTTATTTATCTGGACATAAGATTTGTCCAGCTGCTGGCTTATTTAGGAGTGTGTTATTACTGGAAGAAAGCGTTAGCAGAGTTTGTCGTGGAAGATAATGGCGGCGATGAGCTTACCACTTGTCACGTATAATATATTCCTGCGAATGTGCAGCCCCCGGTAAATATTCCCTTTGAGGCTCTGCCTCTACTCTTTCGGGGAAAAGGTGTGATTCAAAATGCCGACAAAAAGAAACCAGCTCCTAATAATTATGGTTGTAATATGTAATTCAAAATGAGGGCTTTTTATCTTCGATTAAAAAAAAAGTAGTTCAAATTGGTTTGATAGATGGCGTTGACTCAACTCTAGCTGCCAAGATTGACAAATGAATTCGCTATTAGTCATTATATTCTGTTTGTGTTTGCTCCTTGAGTGTGCGCTATTGATTTCGTGGCGTTTTTTTAGGTAGGCAAAAATAAATACCACGAAACGAATATATATCTACGTTGTTGATGTTGACATATAACTTTATTTTGACACTTGACAGCTAGGTACAGAGCAGCGCCATCTATTTTCAACGCTGAAAGCATGATTTGAAACGGCCGTGAAAACCCCTCATTTGGCCACGACAACGGGTTTCTTTCTGAACAGACTCTATTATCTCATCGTCAGTGCCCCCGGTGTTGCCGGTGTCTATAAGCAAAGGTGACCACTTACTTCTGGTGGGCCGTTAGCTAGTGTGTCCATAAATTTAATAAAAAATATGATGTTTTTCAGATTTCTAAAGGAATAGTCGCGCACATACCAATGCCAGGCCATCCCATCGGCGAGTCGTTGAAAGACGAAACGATACACAACATCGAGATCATCACGGAAGCTATCGCGGAGCACGACGTTATATTTATGTTACTAGACACGAGGGAAGCCAGGTGGCTACCCACTCTGATAGCTGCACATTACGGGAAGGTAATCCTAACTAATATTACATACTAGGTATACAAGATCTAGGTATTCATCCACTCAGGGATGTCGTAAAAGACTACTAAGGGATTATACCAGGGGATGGGCAGCAGCATCCACCTGAGTCACATCATATAGTTTTCTTTGTACAAGCGTTAAGCTTTTTAATAAACTAACACATGATCTGAGAAATACAGATCATGTAGATTTTAGCATGAAAGTTAGAAAATTATTAGTGGAAAAATCATATTATACTCTTGACGAAGCACTTGCTGATGATCTAATTATACCATGAATGTATTATTTTTTATTTGCTGATTGTGGTAGTTAGTATTGTACTGCCATGTTGGCATTCTTAAATTGTAATTTTTTTATCCTATTTTAATTGTAATTGTTATTTAAATCAAATATTGAAACTGCGGTAATTTTGTAAATTTGACTTTTCCAAGTGTACTTTATGTATGTATATGGAATAAATGAATTTGATTTGATTATCAGCAACCTTCAGGCGTCTATCTATACTGTTGGACGAATCCCCCATAGAATGCATTGGGGAATTTGCCATAATCACCACGCTTGGCAGACGGATTGGTAATCGCTGTATTGGTGTTGAGTACTCAGTGTATGCGCTGCCCATCCCCTGGTGTAATCCCGTCAGTGACGGATTAGCCCTCAATCAAATTAAGCAATTGCCTAGGGCATCACGTCTGGGGGGGGGGCACCATAAGAAGCACAAAAAAAATCCGTCCTTAGGTCATCACGTCTCACTCTCACGTCACCAAAAACCACACCAAAAAAAGTTTCTAGGACTAATTTGAAAATTCGCACCCCTTCCCCACGGGCCTGTCGCCCCCGCAAATCCACTTCCCACTTCACAATCATAATACTCCACTTCTAAGGTATGTTACATCTCATCATTTTATTTTACAAACAACTAATGTTTTTAGGGGCTAAAGGTTTAAAGACCGATTCTAGTTGATATACGGATAGGGGGTCCTCAGGCGTGGATTGCTTAGGGCATCAAGTAGTCTTAATCCGTCACTGAATCCCATACTCGGCTTTTACGCCATCCACGGGAGGAAACTGAGGGGTCTATCCTTAGGCCGGACACACCACAGCACCTAACCTACTCCACCTGAGTACTCAACACTAAGACTGCGAACACCAATCCGCCTGCCAAGCGTGGTGGTGGTGGTGGTGATTATGGAAAATTTCCCCATTGCTTTCTATGGGGGAGGCCTAGCCCAGTATTGGACGTCGAAATCTGAGTGTATGTTTATTTAGAATTGTATAGAAACGTCCTAAAAACATTGAACAGGTATCTCTTAATAGTTTGGTCTGTAGCTCTTGGCAGACAGATTGGTGATCGCAGTTTGTTGTTAAGTAGGTACTCAGGTGGCTGGTGTAATCCCTTAGTAAGTTAGTAAGGCTTTTTAACCGACTTCCCAAAAAAGGCGGAGGTTCTCAATTAGGTTGTTTTTTTTTTTTTTTTTTATGTTTGTTACCGCATATCTCCGGCGTTTATGAACCAATTTAGAAAATTCTTTTTTTATTTGAATAGTTATACTTCCAGATTGGTCCCATTTTTTTTAAAATCCAGTTCTGATGATGGGATCCATGAGGAATTGAGGGAACTCCTCAAATATTGTAGGCATACATATGGCGATGTTGATATTTTCAGCAACAAACCAAGCATTTGCATTCAAAATGTATCATAATCCTTTCACCACTATGGTTCTTTCATCATTTTTTTTTTCATCCAAATATTTTGTCGAATACAATGGCGGAAGTCGGTTTTTTAAATGAAAAGTTATTTACACCCCCAGAGGAAGAACTCAGAAGGAGGGGTATATATTCTTAGGCCAGACACATCATCTATAATAGGTACATGCATTAAATAGTACATCATAAACCTTTACACAAAAAAAACAAATGAAGCAGTTTTGAGCTATCGAAAGACGGGTTGCAACGATCTAAAGATAACTCAACTGTTCCAAATCACACAAGGTAAACATAAAAGCGTGCAAACGCTGAGAGCTTAGGTCTACAAACTAGACCAGCTTGTATCGAAAAGGCGAAGCTAAAGTTTAATAAAAATAAAAAAGAATTTTCCAAATCGGTTTATAAACGACGGAGATATGAGATAACTAACATAAAAAAAACCTAATTGAGAACCTTCTCCTTTTTTTGAAGTTTGTTAAAAATAAGAAAATTCTTGAAAGATATTTTCAAAGGATTTAAATAAATAAAAATTTCAAAAACAGTTCATACATTCGATTAATATAATAATAACTTTTCATTTAAAAAACCGACTTCCGCCATTTTATTCGACAAAATATTTCGATGAAAAAAATTTATGAAAGAACCATAGTGGTGAAAGGGTTGTTATACTTTTTGAATGCAAATGCTTGGTTTGTTGCTGAAAATATCAACATCGCCATATGTATGCCTACAATATTTGAGGAGTTCCCTCAATTCCTCATGGATCCCATCATCAGAACTGGTTTCTGAAAAAATGGGACCAATCTGGAAGTATATCTATTCAAATAAAAAAAGAATTTGCTGGAGATATGCGGTAACAAACATTTAAAAAAAAAAAAAAAAAACAATTGAATTGAGAACCTCCTCCTTTTTTGGGAAGTCGGTTAAAAAGGAGTTGCTATTGTGTTTTTTTTATTATGTTCAGATTGTCATAAACGCAGCGCTTGGCTTCGACAGCTACCTGGTGATGAGACATGGCGACGGCTCCACGTCACCAGACGTCACTATCGACAAGGAGTCCATATCGGGCGGACAGCTGGGCTGCTACTTCTGTAATGACGTCACCGCACCAGGCAATGTAAGATACTGTTAGTAAGATTTAGCTAGTAGTAGAACTTCAGATTTAGTCCGGGGAAGTACTACCACCGTACCTATTTCTGCCGCCAAGCAGTAGTGTTCGTATTGCTGTGTTTCGGTTTGAAGGGTACGGGTGCCGGTGAAATTACAGGCACGTGAGACTTTTCATCTTTATGTCTCAGGGTCGGCAGCGCGCGTGTGATGCCTTTGGTGTTGCAGGCGTCCATAGGCTACGGTAACTGCTTTCCATCCGGTGGGCGTAGGCTTGTCTGCTTGCAAAGTAGTATAAAAAAAGATACATACATAGGTTCATACATACATGAGTTCAAGACTTTTATCCCTATCTTCCATGAGGATAAAAGTCGTGAATCCTTAGGTCCAGATAAATAGAACGTACTTACATGTTAGTCTTCTTCTTCTTCTTTTAATTATGGCTTCTGTGGCTTTAGCTACCACAGTACGACTTGCGAAAGACCTGTCCCTGTCACTGTCACACTAATGTTAAAACGCGCGTGTTAGAGAGAGTGACGGGACAATTTCAAAGTAAGGCTTAGACTTCACCAATTTCACCATACTCTGTTGGTGTTGGTGACAGATAATCTTTGAAAACATCTGTCAAAAAGCATTGGTTAGACTAAACAGTTTTTTAACCGCCTGTTATTTGTTGGTGAAATCAAACTTTAGTCACCGTGAAGTACTTTCTATTTATCTGGACCTTAGATCTACTTCAGATCCAGCGGGAATCGAACCCGTATCTCCGTCTCGACCTTGCCTTGACCAATTAGCTTTGGATCAGGGGTGCTATTTGTGAATGTCACAGAGTGACTAAATGTCATAGAAAAGTCCGCAAATCACCGTTTTTCAGGAGATGTTCTGAAGGAGGCACTTGTATTGATATAATAGGTATAAGAATTTTAACATCAATAAGTTGCAGATGTATAGAAATTTGGAAATCGTTGAATAAACGGCAATTTTACTGAAGTCATCACGACGCTGGCTGCGAAATCTATTGCACATAGACGTGACCAGTGGTGAGCTCATCACCGCCATTGCTGCCCACGACAATGTCCGGGCTAAATTGTAATAATAATAAATAAATTAAATAAAATGCTGGACATTTCACACAGCATTATCTAGCCCCAAGCTAAGCAGAGCTTGTATTATGGTTACTATATAACTGATATACTTAATATATAATACATTACATAGATAGATATTTTTTATTATGCATAGAAAATACCCAGAACACCCTGAACAAATATCTGCAAATCGTACAAATATTTGTTCCGAGGCGGAAAAATAAAATCGGAACTGGGTTAAAACCGTATTGCAAGATTTGAACCACCTATACATACTTACAAAACAAGTTAAATATATTAATGTAAAAAAAAACAAAATAAATGATAATAATATGTGCTTATTGTTTTAGTCACTAAAAGACCGGACGCTGGACCAGCAATGCACAGTGACGCGTCCCGGCGTGGCCGCCATAGCAGGCGCGTTGGCAGTGGAGATACTCGTCGGATTGTTGCAGCATCCTCTCGGGTAACAACACACTATGCCGGCGGCCCAGCCGGCGGACATGCCGCCGACAAGCCCGGCGGTTATTCTGTGTACCCGCGGCGTATATATACCCGCGCGGCAAAAAGCCGCCGGTATAGTGTGTAGGAGCCATTAGTTCAACAATGCACAGTGACACAACATAACATCCAGCAGTGTCATACGTCGTCCTGCCCCCTATTTACACTAGGAAATGGCATGGAGTAGTGGACTTAGCGCTCGTCAAATATTCAATGGTAGCTCCCATCTTACTGAGCGGTGACGTCACAAACTGGTACAGGTAACTTTAACTACTCAAAAAGCATATTGCGCGAGTTTGTCTGTTCGTAAGAAGATACATTATTATAATTTTATAAAAGTTTGATATTATTAAAACGTTACGTTACAATGGGAACGCAACAATGGGGATCACTTTTGGCAGCCTTAGCGCTGTCAAAATCTTTCAAACCTTGAAAGTAGGAATAAATAAATAAATAAATGCTGGACATTTCACACAACATTATCTAGCCCCAAGCTAAGCAGAGCTTGTGTTATGGGTACTAGATAACTGATATCCTACTTCCTACTAATATTATGTACGCGAAAGTTTGTGAGTATGGATGTTTGTTACTCTTTCACGTAAAAACTACTGAATGGATTTGAGTGAAATTTGGAATGGAGATACTTTACGCCCTGGATTAACACATAGGCTACTTTTCATCATCATCATCATCATCAATTTTCATCATTATTCACGTGGGTGAAACCGCGGGGCGCAACTAGTATTAATATATAAACGCGAAAGTTTGTTACCTGTTATGTTTGTTACTTCTTCACGCTCAAACAGCTGAACGAATTTGAGTGAAATTTGGAGTGGGGATACCTTATACCCTGGATTAACACATAGGCTACTTTTCATCATCATCATCATCAATTTTCATCATTATTCACGCGGGTGAAACCGCGGGGCGCCACTAGTACTTAATACAATACATTACATAGATAATGTTTTTTTATTATGCATAGAAAATACCCAGAACACCCTGATCAAATATTTGTTCCGAGGCGGGAATCGAACCCGCAACCTCCTGCGTCGCAGGCGAACCTTCGTCCGCCGCGCCACAGAGGTTAGTTGTTGGGGGTGTGGAATATTTAGGTCAAGAAGTTTCCCCTATTCAAGAGTCATAAGATTTAGACAGCGCTCCCTCCACCGACTTCCCGCGACGTTTATAATGTCTTTAGTCCATCGAGTGGAGGGCCTTCTACTACCGTGTCGTCCGATTTCTGATCGCCACTCTAGAACCTTTATTCCCCAACGGTTGTCAGTTCTTCGAGCTAACCTAACCTGATTATTTCTGATTATTTATTATTTCTGCTTTGCCACTTCAACTTGCTTGCTTCAATGTAACATAACCTTTACTTATTATAGAATACAAGCGCCGGCTGCCTACAATCTCACCGATTCAGAAATACCGGCTCACCTACAAGGTGTGCTCGGTCCAATCCCGCACTCTATCCGTGGATTCCTGCACTCGTATCAAACCGTTACACCTACTTGTGCGAAGTTCAAGCAATGCATAGCATGCTCCGACATCGTCCTGACTAAATACAGGATGGAAGGAATGGATTTCCTTCTCAAAGTCTTCAATAGTGGGAATTATTTGGAGGATGTCACCGGTTTAACGGCGCTTCATTTAGCTGCGGAAATGACTGATGTATGTTAACTATTTATTTCTAACCTCTTAGGGCCTTAATCATAATCATTTTTTAAACCTATTTTAGTTTTATAATAGCTTTTGTCTTGTTCTCTCTGATGTAAAATGGCATATGTCAAAACAAGACAAAAGCTATTTTAGCTAAAATAGGTTTAAAAAATGATTATGAATAAGGGGATTAGTCTGTGCGGAAAGTGAATAGGCGTGGCAAAAAATGGAACTAGCATTGTTTTAAATTCGGTTTTTATTTTATTGTGTACCTTAACATTACAATTATCAAGATCATTTAAGTTGAGCTACAATGTTGCTAACTTCGCAACATCGATAATTAAGCTCTGCAGCGCCCTCATCGCCCACGTTTATTTATCCCTTTCCGCACAGAATCTATCATAATTAAGAAAAGCAGCTAAGCACGTGTCGGACCACGCACAGTGAAGGGTTCCGAAGTCAGTACGGTTAGTTCGATCTCCTTTATCACAAAACTTTGCTAAAATTCATAGCAGCGCCATCTAGTTACGATTGCAGGAACAAAACATGTAGTATGGAGCTTTTATGAACAAACACGACTACCATTAGTAAACTAGTAAAGCCTACTTAGCTGTGATAATGATTCTTGCAATTTAATTATATGAATGCTACTATTTGGCGTGGTGTGTCCGGCCTAACGATAGACCCCTCCATCACCTCCCATAGATGTCTAAAAAGGCGGCTAAAGGATAACACCACCTGAGTTATTCAACACGAATGCTGCTATCACCAATCCGCCTGCCAAGCGTGGTGGTTATGGCTATTCCCCCCATTGTATTTTATGGGGGAGGCCTCATCCAAAACTGCTGCAACAAAAATTGCCACTTCAAGAGCTTCATATAAATAACACGGAGTTTGTGAGATTTGGTTGAGCGAAGCGAGCCGCTCAAAATAGAGACAGAGGCATTACCACGATAATAATATATCTTTCTCTTTTTAGATCATGACATTTTCTGATGACGAAGACGAAGAATGAATTAGAACAGAATAGCTGGACGAAAGATACGAAATATCGGCTTTAATTTTACGCTTAGAGCGCTTTGAATGTTGACTTGCCTTAAAATGCATTTTATTCTCATTCCGTGTTTAGAAATTTATCTATTATCCTCTCATGTTATAGCTTAATTGTGATATTAATAAAATTCAATGAGCATAATGTACTGTCTTATTGTTCTAAAGAAAGGAATAACAACACCCAACAGTCACATGCGTAGTCTTGATCCCACTAGTATTCCCTGTGTCGTGGGTATCAGGAACTATGAGTACATGGTACTATAACACCTAGATCTGGAACGAATATTTGCAGATCACACAAACATTTGTCCCGCAGCGGGAATCGAACCCGCAACCTCTCGCATCTCAGCAGCAGTAACGTTACAAAATTCCTCAAACTATCTAGCATAAGCAAATTATACATGTAGACTTTTTTACCCGACTACGACGACGCAAAGGTGACATGGGGTCCAGGAGTGGACTTCGACTGGATGATGATGAAGTAGAGCCAGACGGATCGAAAAAACGTAGTTTCTCATTAATTTAAAAACTACAAGTCGGATCTTCATAAAATTTTGTAGATATGTACATATAATTAAATAATAAATAAATACTGGACATTTCGCACACCATTATCTAGCCCCAAGCTAAGCAGAGCTTGTGTTATGGGTCACAATACATTAGATAGATAGATATTTTTTATTATACATAGAAAAATACCCAGAACACCCTGAACAAATATCTGCAGAACGTACAAATATTTGTTCCGAGGCGGGAATCGAACCCGCAACCTCCTGCGTCGCAGGCGAACCTTCGCCCGCCGCGCCACAGAGGTCGTCACAATTATTAGTAACAATTCCGCTCCTCTCCAATGAAATCTCTGAAACAATTCGACACGTGTTTCGTCTCTCAACGAAGCATCCTCGGGAAACAGTTGTCTAACTACGCGCTAGACCATCAAAGAAACAACACTGCAAAAACTCCGCAGCCATGTTCCCTCAAACGCAGAAACTTTCTGTTTCCTGGGGATGCTACATTGAGAGGCGAAACACGTGTCGAATTCTTTCAGTTTTCGTTGGAGAGGAGCGGAATTATTACTATATATTTGTTAGTCTATTCAATATTGTACATACATATAGTCAATAATAGGTAGTTAGAAAAAAACTCAGATTAATAACGTAATTTTCTTTATCTAACAACACTATTCACAATAAACTAAGGGGTCATAGTTAAACTTATAGCGGAGAGTTTCTGTTTAGCCTCAACGCGGATCTCCTTGACCGGTTTGGGTGGTTTGATCTTGCGTCCGTGGCGGCCGGACTTGCGCTGCCAGAGCCCCGAGCGAGGCCGGTTGCCGAGCCATCGGTTGCGTTGCGGGGAACCGATATGGGTTGAACCGTGGAGGACGTTTGAGACGCGACCTGGACAAATAAATAACACCCAACATTTACATTCACACGCTTGATTACATCTACAATTTACGGCACACCTTACGCTTAAGGCCGCTGCACAACGGCAGTTTTTTTTTTTATACTACATGGCAAGCATACAAGCATACGGCCCACCTGATGGAAAGCAGTAACCGTAGCCTATGGACGCCTGCAACACCAGAGGCATCACACACGCGCTGCCGACCCTGAGACATAAAGATGAAAAGTCTCACGTGCCTGTAATTTCACCGGCACCCGTACCCTTCAAACCGAAACACAGCAATGCGAGCACTACTGCTTGGCGGCAGAAATAGGTACGGTGGTAGTACTTCCCCGGACGAACTCTTTCACAAGAAGTTCTACTACTAACAAACGCATGTGTACGCGTAGACGTATGGAACTGTATGAGACATGGCACACCGCTTGCGTGACGTGCACTCAAGTGTGTGCATACGTAGAGACGTGCTGCATACGCATCCGGTGTGCTGTGGCCTTAAAAGATACTCCATAGTTTTTTATAGACACCTGTCAACTTTAAATGCTAAGACAACCGTAAAATAAGTATCATCATCAGCCTGTAGAAGTCCACTCCTGGACATAAGCTTCCCTAGAATACGTTAATACCCTAGAATACCAAAATTTTCAATGAAATGTCGGCGAAAATGGGCACAACACCCGTGTTAAGGTTCCCACGTACATCTCGTAGGTGCATGCTTAAAAAATCTAGAATCTAGTCTAGAGAAGCCGTATCCGATTATATCTACAAAATTATATGATGATCTGCCCATTCGTTTTTAAATTAATGAAAAACTACGGCTTTCGTTCCGTCAGGCTCTAATTTTTGAAACTACAAGTCAGATTTTCATGTTGTAGGTATTATGTTGTCCATAACCTGAATGCAGGGTCGGCCAATTTCTACTGAATCTAGAATGCAGCAGAGTGTGTTGCCCTGATTCTTTTAAGTATGGTCGCGTTTAAACAGAAGCAAGTTTTTTTTTTAGTTTATAAGACGATTCAAAAGCGCGGAGCGCACTGTGCAGCACAGTGCTCACCCTGATGAAGACCCTCGATTAGGGTCGAAACCAGTTGGTGCTTGGTGCTTCCACCAACATATCGGTACGTGAAAATTTCCCATTTTACAAAATGAATGATATGATCCTAGTGATTTAAATGAACAAAATACATTTTAATTTGCGCCGCCCACTCCGTTATTCCGTGCTCACGTCTCGTGGCGGCAACTGTTACTTACCGACAACAGCCATACAGTGCTGATCAAAGCTGAACTGTCTCTTTGACGGCATTTGAACAACGATCCGATCACCCTGCTTCCTCAGAATCGTGCCGACTGTACCCGCTGCGTGAATGTACAGAGCTCCAGCACCTATAATGAAAATAACCATTTACTACGCCCTGCGGCCTCGCTCAAAATCTATATTATGGTAACCATCTCAAACACATCCATACACTCACCCCCACATCCAAACTAATACACACACCTACCCTCACTCTTACACAATACACTTTACATTAGAGTAAGTTTTTCAATGTTAACATTTTGTTAACGACTGTAATTTAACCAGTCACTGTTTCCACTAGTTTTATTACTAATCAGAGTTGAGAGCACTGACAGAATCTGGAGAATTTTTTTTTTAACAAATGAATTATGTATCTGGCTTTAGGGGCTGATGTTAGGGGTTACCCCAGCCCATTACAAATGCAATATCTCTTAGGTCACGTCCACCTAGGACGCGCCCACTCATTGCATTGCGCTCGTCATCCTGAGACAGACAAAAACTCTCATGTGCCTTTAATATCACCGGCACCCATGCCCTTCAAACCGGAACACAGCATTGCGAGCACAACTGCTTAGCGGTAGAAATAGGTATAGTAGTACTACTTCCCCGGACGAACTCTTTCACTAGTAGCTCTATACTAGCAACACAAAAACCTGTATCATAGACCATGATAAAGGTGCCTTCACATGGTGGTGACCATGGTAGTGTTAACCGTGGTAGTCTAGGCCTAAGAATAGGACTCCTACAACTGTAGATGTCGTAAAAGTTGGCCAAGGGACGCCAGGGGATGGGAAACAGCATCCACCTGAGTACTTAACACCAATCCGCCTGCCAAGCGTGGTAATTATGGCAAATCCCCCCATTGCGCGCTATGCATGCTATGGGGAGGTTTTAGCAGTGGATGTCTACCGGCTAATGAAGAAATATGGTAAGCTATAAGTAATAAATATCACATACCGGTCGGAATAAGTCTGGGGGTTTGATTTTTTAAATAATCACTAAACCCAAGAATTATAAATTGAGGATGGTCATTTTGGTGCTAGTGAAAGAAGAAAGAAAGAAAGAAAGAAAAGAAAATACACGACAATTAAAAAAGAAACAAAAAAACAACAGTAGGTTAAAGAACTCCCTTTTCCGCATTCGAACTCTATGGATGGTCCATTATGCGTGAAAACAACAGTAGGTTACTTACTGCTAGTGATTTTATCACGGCGGTAATTTATCTCTTGTTAAACCAACTGCGGGTTATATTATCGTTTGCCGAGTGAAGTTACCTTTTTAATTTCTGTAAAATGGATAAGATAGGTACTTACCGGCTTCCTTTTCAATGTTATGTACTAGTGTTCCGACTGGTAGCGCTCCTAATAAATACGCATCTCCTTCATTGGCTCTCACTGAAATCATAAAAAATTACATTGTATATTTGTATATCAGTATTTACAACTTGCCAGAAAGTCTGTAATTTAATAAATGCATTGTATAGAATTGAAACTTTCTTGTTTTTTAAATTGAAAAAACGGTTAATTACCACATACTTAATTGAAAATTATTATCATGATGAAGAGGCTTCTGAACTCAGTCTCGGAACGTCAGCAAAAGTGACGAAAAACAGTGGTAATTCAGCCGTTTTTCAATTTAAAATTCATAGTATGTTTTTATACATAATAATAATAATAATAAGCATTTATTGAATAAACCAATGTACATTCAAAATGAAGCCCTGACTCCTAAACTACCTACTGTATACATGGACCGTAAACGACCAATTACACCCGAAATATTTTGGCGTACGAGCGACGCGACGCTAGAGTTCGAGGGTTCGCTTACACCCGATTTTATCACTTAACTTTTCATCAAGAATGCGAGAAAATTAAAAAGTCTTATACTTAAAATAGATAGAATTTTCTCAACAGTGTTTTGCTAATAACTTTTCATATAAAAAACCGACTCCCGCCATTTTATTGGACAAAATATTTGGATGAAAAAAAAATGATGAAATAACCATAGTGGTGAAAGGATTATAATACTTTTTGAATGCAAATGCTTGATTTGTTGCGAAAATATCAAAATCGCCATATGTGTGCCTACAATATTTGAGGAGTTCCCTCAATTCCTCATGGATCCCATCATCAGAACTGGATTTTGAAAAAAATGGGACCAATCTGGAAGTATATCTATTCAAACAAAAAAATAATTTTCCAAATCAGTTCATAAACGCCGGAGATATGCAGTAACAAACATTAATAAAAAAAAAAAAATACAACCGAATTGAGAACCTCCTCCTTTTTTGGGAAGTCGGTTAAAAAATAAGGATTTGTCATGGATTCATGTCATTGTTCTATTTCACTTTGGCATATTCATGGAAGTAATAAGTACTACTACTTATTACTTCCATGGGCATATTATTATAAAAGAAATAAGCCTCGTTCTATTTTCAAATTTACATTTTCGCATTATACAGGGAGTAGTTCAAGTTCCTACTTTCAGAGCATGAGAATGATGAACATGAAAAATTATTAACAATTAAATGAAGCTAAAAACAAAAAAAACCATGAATTTGTAGTTTGTTACACCCCAATTGTTACTGAACTTCTTCTAAAGGACACTACACACCGAAGGCACAACGGTGGCATAGCCCAGCGGCTTGACGGCGGGTTTAGACTGACAATTTCACATTGTTGAAAACCTAGGTAGGCTGTGTCAAGTGTACTAAGCCGGCCGAACTGTTGATGGAAACTACAAGTCAACTGATCGCACATGGAACCCGCTGGGCAGTCAGCTAGCGCAGGCGCAACTCGCCTGTATAACATTTTAAAATAAGCCCAGGAGCCTAACCCTCTTGGCCGGTCGGCGCCGGAGGCGGCGGCGGCTTCAGTTTTTAGCGCCCTTAGGCTATCTGAAGATCATATCAATATTACCTGGTATTCTTGGCAAGTGTCTGGAAGTCTTTAAAATGTCTCCAGCTTTCATATTTTCTGTGGCCAGTATGTATTTGAGTTTGTCGCCCACGGCCACTAAAGCTACATGAGCAGTTCTGCATCCATCTTCTATTATCTGTCAGCATAAAAGTAATTCTCAAATATATATTGGTAACTAGTGTATACTTGCGACTGCACTCGCGTGCCAGGATGTGCAAATATAGAAACAGCAGTAGCAAGTAGTAAATATGACAGTGATAAGTAGTAATCTCAACCACCATCTACTGAAGACAGGGGTCATGGACAGTGGGCTATGTCGCGGCTGTCTTCAGGACGTAGAGACAGTGGAGCATGTGATATTCCATTGCCCGGCCACAAATTAAGCCAGGGAAAAAACCAGACTCCAGCAGGGCTATTCTAAAACGTTTGGAAGGGTTTCCGATCGGATTCATTCGTTTTTCATTTCAATGTGGTAAGTTACTAACACAATTTTCTATAAAATTGTCTATATTCTAGAACAAAGTAATTTATAATATTTATTGTTTTTTACTGTGTTTTACTAGAGAAAATTGTTATAGTTACCACATCGAAATGTAATCGGAAACCCTTTCAAACGTTTTAGAATAGCCCTGCAGGAGCTGACCAAGTCCTTTTTCACTTCATCTATAACTCCCTCAGGATCACTGGAACAGCCATCAACCCAGAGCCCAGGCCTTGAAAACAACTACAACTACTGTTTTTTTTTTAATTCTATTTTTTTTTCTTTTAGTTTTATGGAAATGGAAAATAAGGGGATTTTATGATTTGTTTACCTCAATAACTTTTTCCTCTTGTGGTGGTCCTTCTGCTGGACCATCTCGTAACCAGGCTATCCAGTGATATTTGTGTTTGATGCCTCCACCAATACCTTTTGCTACGACCCTTCCTGAAATTATTTAGAGAACAACTAATTGACAAAACTATTCGATATTTTTGAGAAGGTATAAGACAAAAGATGTAAACAGTACAAACCTGTGACCGGATCCCTGCCAGCTAGATTGGTAACTTGCAGAGGTTTCACAGTGTATTCTTCAGGAAAATGCACAATACGCCTGTAACTTTTACCTAATCCTGGTTTGGGTTTCTCAACCGGAGGTTTACTTGCGAATTGAACTGCTGATATATGAATGGCGCGCCTTGTGAGGATAGTTGGGGTTATCGTTAAACTAGCAAATAGTCTATTCAGCGCCATTTCGTTGTTATAATTTAAGGTTGTTTATAATAAAATGATTAACAATTGATTTTAGAAAATATTTTCTGCAACCACAACAACAATTCCACCTAACCTCAAATTTTTGTCAGCTGGTCAGGCCACAGAGTATAACTAATATTTATAATTTTCAAAAAAGGTGACTAATAACAATGAAATCTTTGCCAATAAAATTGATAGAAGAAAAAAGTTTACTATCTTCCGAGTGCCGCCAGTCGGAGGGGATTACCTGATTTGCGGGGAGTTGAGAGGTCAGTGCGGGAAGACTTCGGATCAATTCAAGCGGGGTATTTTTTCATTAAATAAGATCTTTATTAATAAGGCGTTATATTATTTCGTGTTCACGTAAAACACACGGCCGTGTTCACGACATAGCCACACCTTGACCCCACTTATTTTGGCTTTTTGGGGGACTCACACTACATAAATGTTTGAGAAACAATGATTTACACTGAGACTATGTTGTAAGGAATATCGATCGGGGAATTTCAGGTTTGAAAAATTGGACCGGGGAAATCAGGAAATCTAAACATTACGTTGGCAATTCTGAGCTACTGGTGCCCTCTTGCGGCAATTTTCTCACAAAAATAGATTCGTGAATGTGGCGTGTGTTGTTTGGAATATTACGAGTCGTAAATAAAAATGCCTAAAAATCAGTACTAATTAGTAATATAAGTGGACTTTGTATATGTTAGAACAGTAAGTAGTTGAGACAGTTTCGACGAAGGACATAAACTTCCCAGGAAACGTGGTTTATTCTTGGTATTTTGTCATATGTTGCACGCCTGCCTTGAGTTGAGATCTCGAATCTCGAAGACAAAAAAATAATCAGTTATTCCGATGCTAAATTGATAATGCAGTAAGTTTTTTGTTGATCTTTTCATTTAGTTCCTATGACTTTATCAAAAATTGAATTCTAAACACGTCCAAGTTGGCTAGTAGTTGTGGCAGGTTACATGGTTTGTGATGGAATTCGTAATATCATCGGGTGTAGATTTGGGCAGACGATTTATTGTAATACTTCATAATTGGTGTCAGCTCTATGTGATGCTCTTGGATGTAACACAATTTTGAACAAACATATTTTGTTACAGAAATAGACACCAGTGTTCCAGCTCGTTATTGCGCTCTCTCGTGATGATGAGTGGGCTGGAGAGTGTGTTCATGTGCTGAAATATTCATCCCATCGATACTAAGATAATGCTGATCAGGGCTGAAGCTGAAAATTAGTAGAATGAGTCACAATCTGGCAGGTATGCCACCATACAGGCTGCCGGGTCCGGGGCTGGGTCCCCCGGACTTCAAGCCTCCGATGGACAATCCCACACCACCCGCACCGGCGCCGAGCAACCCCAAAAAGAGGAGGAAAGTATCAAATGCTAACAACACCCACACACCACAGCCGCCTCCAACTGTACAAGATCTCCTACCTCCCCCCCTGACGGGCTATGGAGACACCATTGTTGCATCTAACCCTTTTGATGATTCCCCATCTACAGTCTCGCACAACGGTCCTATGATGAGCTCAAACGGCTCTATGATGAGTCAAAATAGTCCTATGGGGATGATGGGCCCCATGCATAGTATGGGAGGCCCACCGATGAGGCACATGAGCCCACACAGTATGAGCCCAATGAATCAGCAAATGCCACCGAGGGGAATCAGCCCCATGGGTAACATGAGTCCTATGGGGCACATGTCGCATGGTGGAATGTCTCCAATGGGAGGCCCGAACATGGGCATGAGTAACCACAGTATGGGGCCTGGGATGGGCCCGACTTCAAGATCAATGGGCAGTCCCATGAGTCCTATGAATTCTATGCCCATGGGGTCCCCAATGTCTTCTGGGCCCATGGGAAGCCCCATGAATATGGGTTCAATGGCAGGAAGCCACATGAGCAACAGTCCAATGGGACCACCTATGCACAGTCCTCTAGGGGCAGGATCTATGAATGGGCCCATGAATGGACCAATGGGTGGCGGTCCAGGCATGAATGTTCCTCGAATGAATGGACCAATGGGCTCCAGTTGTTCCAATGGCTCCATGGGACCAAGCAATTCTATAATGTCATCAAACCCAATGCAAAGCGGTGGAATGGGGCCTGGCCACTGTGGTCCAATGAGGCATGGCAGTCCAATGTCATCTGGTCCAATGGGCGGTGGTCCAATGGGTGGTAATGGGCCAATGACATCAATGGGCCCAGGCCCTCCATACTCAGGAAATCATATGGGGCATGGTGGGCCTATGGGGATGGGACCAGGGAATATGGGCAACTGTGGACCCCTTCAAGGAATGAGCGGTATGGCTATGGGGGGACCTGGAGGACAAGGAGTTGGCCCAATGGGGCAGAACATGGGCATGTTTGGGCCTAAGCCGATGCCCGTCAGTGCAGGGAAAGTGTACCCTCCGGACCAGCCGATGGTGTTTAACCCTCAAAACCCTAATGCACCCCCTATCTACCCTTGTGGGGTGTGTCACAAGGAAGTGCATGATAATGACCAGGCAATATTGTGTGAATCTGGCTGCAACTTTTGGTTTCACAGGTGAGAAACTCTAAATTAGCTCTTTTCAAGGTGTGATTTCAAATGCAATCACAAACTGCAGCTCTAAACAAGACAAGGGATCCAAAGGCACAATTTTGTAATTGCTTGCAGTCAATGCTCAATTTACAGAGAAGTTACAAGATGTACACTTTTTGGAAAAAAAAAGAAAAGTCAAAGTCAGGGAAAAATAGTGAAATCAATGGGGTCACCTGGAAAGTTGGAGAAAAATAAGATTTGACACTGCTCCATAAATTTTCGTAGTGATTGTAAAACAACAAAATCATTGTGGCTCGCTCTGCTCTCCAGTGCGAATTCCCTATTGTATACCGTAAAGTGTATCGTCGGCTTTAATTTCTTAAAATAAGAAACTTGCTGTTTGCTTGCTGAAAAAAAACTTTATACTGTCTTGATGAGGGCAGTCAAAGACTTGCCTTTTTGAAAAGAAATTTGGGTACATCACTTCTTAAGCTCTTAATTTTGTTTTTTTTATGGTTTATTTTACATTTCAGGGGTTGCACTGGACTATCAGAACCAGCGTTCCAGCTACTGACAGCGGAAGTCTATGCAGAGTGGGTTTGTGACAAGTGCCTGCATTCTAAAAACATACCCCTGGTGAAGTTTAAGCCCTAGCGACACGCCACCACCCCGCCACTACCTGCCTAATTGACTAAACCCTCCTAAAACATCACAAGTATTTATTTCATTTCATCAACTAGTGAAACTAAAAGCAATTTTAAGACTTGAGCAAACTATGTTGGTTGTATCGGATCGGTCTATTGGTGGTTTTGCTAAGATCTCACGTTGAATAGTTAAAGTGCACTTCGCCCTTGTGACCACTATTTCCATACGAACGTAAGAGTAGGCAAGCACTGCAAGTTTTGGTTGTACCGAACTGAGACCTCGCAAATACACGGAAGCCTATTTCTGTACCTTTCTACTCAAACAATTTCATGCAGATCGGATAAACGGTTCGAAAGTTATCCTAACATACACGCATATAAATGCCAATTTGACTCAGAGAACTCACTTCACTAATTTTTTATTCATATTCTCATCATCTATGCTTTTCTAAAAACTTACGTTTTCAAATCGAACTTAGATTTTTGTTATTTTATAACTTTCCAGTATCAATTAATTTATTCATATTTAACCATAGAAAATTTCATATGCCTAAATCGAGTATCCAAGTTAAAATTTCACAAGATGAATATTGGGGAGACGGATCTTTCCTATCACAAATAAAATTTTAGCTACAAACAAAGCTTGCGGTGCTAGCATACTCCAACGTTTGTATGGAAATGATGTTCATGTGGATCTGTGAAGTTGGACCTTGAGAGAGTTACGTACTGACAAGTTATATCAAAATGCACTTGATATGAAGGAATGAATGAACATGTAGATAAAATTGCAGATGGTGCAAAGGAATGAATGAACATGTTGATAAAATTGCAGACGGTCCTTTTTGTCTAGTCTGTTAATGATTGTCATTATTTATTTTTATTGTAATGCTAAGCTTTTGATGACGGAATATTGTGGGCGAGTGTTCCTGTATTAACATCAAGCTGGGTCTAAACTACCAGCACTCATGACCACTCACAGTCCGCTCCATACATGTTTGTAAAGTGAAGTAGCGTCATGTGTGTCGTTCAAACCCAGATAACTGTATGAGTAAGGTGATGCTGTCACGAAATAGACTCAAAACACTGCATAACGTTCTCACATACACCTCATGAATCTTTTCGGCTGAATTATACTTAAATTTTTTATGGTTCATTGTTTCTAAAATCTAGGGCACTGCATACCTTGATAAGTCTTATCCGATTATATTTACAAAATTTAATGAAGAGTGTATTTTTTAAATAAATGAGAAACTACGTTTTTTAGTTACGCCTAGCTCTAGTTTCCTTTTAAATTGCAAACTAAAACTAAACTACTAAAAAAAATTTTAAAAATGTATGTATTGCTTAAAATTGGTCCTGTTTGACATTATCCAATAGATGGCAACATTTATTGCATTTTGGAAATCATTTTAGAGATTCTATTTTTTTTTTCTGATTTTTATAAATAAATGTCGTACAATCGTACAAATCATTCATAAAAGGTTTTAGATATATTTGGATAAGAATTTTTAAGGTAAGCCGTTTTCTAGATTTGTGAAACAATAGTTGAATTGTAACTCAGTCAAAAAGTTTGGCGAGATGTATGCAAGAACCAGTAATAATAAGTCTGCCCAAGGAGTTTTTGATGCCTTTTTTGTGTTGTTTGTGTATATTGTAAATATTTTCAGTTAAGTTCTAACACGTCCGCCTTATTTGTGTGGTGATCTACACTACAGGTGTACATCTTAACATAACTGTATGCCTCAGACAGATACAAGTTTAGGCCGATACAAAACTGTATCGCACGTATTTCTTAAACCTTGGTAATAAAGTTAGTTGATTATCAATCTTAATTTTCATTTATTTGATAATGATAATGTACTTATTATTTTGGTTCCCTAGTTGCATGTAACATTGTGCGCATTATGTACTTGTAAATAGAGATGAATCCATACGCTTTGTTATGTATAAGGAAGGGTGTTAAAATGTGTTTGTCCGTTTTTTAACTTTTGGAGATTTTTTTTTATAGTAGTCTTTTATTTAAGGTTTGTAAATAAATAAGTAGCTTAGTGTGAATTGAGATTACCGATTAAATTGGCTCCATTGAGTGTGCGGTTGTGAATTTCCTTTGTTTCGTTACACATTTATTATAGTCTTTTTGCAACAATGTGTTAAATTACTTAGGCGCTAGTTAAAACTAATCTTAAAGTCTTGAACAGTCATTGTAAGTAAGGTTTAGGTAATGCCAGTTCATAAATTTCTCCAAGTTTAATCTACTTCCATGCAAAATTGTGGCTTATGTTGAACTAAAGTTATCTGAAGTAAACAATGATGATTTAAAATATTTAAATGTTGTACAAATTATATTTTTTTACCGATAACATTATGTAGTAGTTCTGTCATTACAGCTCATAAAAATGACGGACTTTGTAAATGAATAAAGTAACATGTAATATTAAATTTGATAAACTGCCTTAACTTCATACAAATCAATTGTATGTTTGCTTAATTTAATGTATAAACAGCTGCTAACGCACTCTTAACTCCATTTTGGTTGTGTTTAAAGTATGCAATAGTTATCTTAGTATACATGTTTACATTTTATTATTTTAAATTATGGTCTAGTGAGTTTTTATTTTTTTTCTGATATTTTTGAATTTCATTGTTATTGTGAATGAGTTTGGCATTATTGCAACTTTTTTCGGTATTTATAATTATTGGATTATATTCAAGATGCTGGCAATGTGCCATGCTTTCAATTCAGTTTAGCAATGTGTTATTTTCGACATAATTGTTGGTGTATTTATATGTATTAATTTTTTGAAGAATCATTCACGATACGCGAATATTTATTTGTATGGTTTCGGTATTTATTACGAAGACGGTTGCGTTGAGATTATAATAAGTTTGTCATCAAGAAGTTTTTCCTAATTATTAGTAACTCGTAATGGCATTGGTCCGAGGAAATGTCTCTATTCGTCAGTTGTCTCAATCATGCGCTTTCTTAAAATCTGTATAATTAAAATATTTTTAAGTTACCTACTTCGAATCTACATTTAACTAAATACTATCTATGCAGCAGATTTAAATATCTAAGAATCAATGTTTGTTAGTAAATTTTATTATTGATATATTGTGTAGGTATCATTTTAATTGTTTTTTTTTCACCCATGACATTGATATAAATGGAGCTGAATGAGTGAGTTTTTTTTAAAGATATTGCATCTTCCGTTGGTGGAACTGTAGAAATTAAAAATATTTAATTCATCATGTAGATTAACAAACGGCTCGTATTCTCAAAATGTCATACACGTGATGATGTCACATCTATGATGCCTATACAAATGTATGGTTTTCATGCGAAACTATTCCGAGAATAACTCGCCTGTGCACGAAATCAAATCGCGTTCTAATATTTATTTTGTCATAGTGATGAATAAGCGAAAGTAATTTATTTACCTACAGTCAAATATAAAATCATTGATACAAAAGACGTGTAAACGAATTGAGCAAATCCAAACCCACATGTTCCGACGCTGTCTTACACGTAGAGTAATTTAAAATGTGGAGCCAGGCCAGAAGCTCCGGCGCCGCCGCCGCCGCCGGCGTGTGAGGACTGTGAGGGGTGGTGCGAGCGAAGCGAGCCACAGACCTCTTGAGTGCAACTGGGACGAAGCTCGAATCGCTCGAAGGGGTGATGAGCGTGTACCCGCGGAATTGCAATTTCATGGTTCACAAAAGTCTTATTCAACAATATGTCTAGATTCATCACTTTGTATTCGATGCACAATTTTAATTGTAAGTAATTAATTATGATGTTTTTACTAATAATTTAAAATCATAATAAATCAGACCAAAGGACACATAGCACGGATAGTTATAGTTCTGCCAATAACATACATAAGCACAAAATGCTCCAATAGTTAAAAAAAATAGAGAGAGATGAGTAAGAATATAATATTTTGTAAATAAAAACATTAATTTGGTGATTAAATAATTGCCTGTACAGTTACATTTAAATTAGAAATTAAACTAGGATTAATCGGCCATGATTATAATGTAATAATTATTACCGGTACATCACAATCGGTTCACGGGAGACTGCTGATGTAATGTGTAAATTTTAAAATTAATTTACTTGTAATGTAATGCTCAGCGCACACTGCTACATAGCTTAGGTACATCATATAGAAGCTAAGAGCGTCTTTTAGCATCGACAGCTGATAAAGCGGCTTGCGGCCCTAAGATCTGATGGTTTTATAACCTAACCATGTTATGTATAAAAATACATATGACCTTACTATGTAGTTCTTTTTGACAACTTTAAAACTATTTATTTTACTGATAGGTCTACAGTGCCACAAACTTATCTGGCCCAGTGGCCAAAAGTAGAACTAACCACGCTTAGTATTTCAGATTACTATTCGAACATTCATTTTGAATACAGCGACGCTGTCACCGGCCCAGACAAGTTTGTGGGGCTGTATCAGTAACCGCCTGTTTGTGCTGGTGACCCTCTTGGGGCTTGGGGCTTAGTGTAGCCGTGGCAGGTACTTGAAGAGTTTTGGCGCTTGCTCGTGTTTTAATCTGAAATCAGATGTCAAATAGGTATGTTATGTTACATGAATTGGAGCTCTTTTAATGCATGCTTATATAAAAATTATTATAACTTTCAAACTATGGAAAAACAAATTTAGGGAATATTGTATTTAGGGACAACAACAACAGCATAGAAGCCAGGTTCCTAGCTCAGGTCCCAACAACCTGTTGGGCCAACAATAACAATTTAAATAAAAATATTTTGGCATGGCGTTGTGTGCGCCGAGCGTAAATTTTACAAACTTGTTTTATAAGTGTACAACTAAACCGTTGGAAATTTAGTAAGTTTCTCATTTTTATCAAACAAAACCCCTAATGATTATTTACAGTGGTCATAAACTTGTGCATAGTTTATTTTGTATTATGTGAATAATAACAAGCAATAATAAAATTGTTATTGAGATTTTTTATTTCAATTAACTTAACGGTGCCGTTGTGTATCCGGCCTAACAATAGGCACCCTCCATCACCTCCCATGGCTCCCATAGATGTAAAAGCCGACTAAGGGATTACACCAGGGATAGGCAGCAGCATCCTCCTGAGTACTTAGAATATAACTGCGATCATCACCAAATGTTCTGCCAAGCAATTATGGCAAATCTCCACATACTTCCAGCATTATTATTATTAAGATTAAGAAACTATGTAGGTACAAAAAAAAACAAAACCATATTCAAATTCACTGCAAAAACTGGCTATTGACGGATTCTCTCTCTGAATCGGAACGGAATCTGACGATAGTATAGAATTGTAGCTCTGTCTACGGTAAAACCAAACCTTTAAGGAAACTAGGTTGCATTATGCACTTTACTATACCATAATAACCCATCCATCTATCGGTGAATAGGATAGCAAAATGCATAACGCAGCGCCTTCTGTTGGAGTAGCAAAAGTTGCAGCACTCACGATGTTATATAGCACATCATGAGTGCTTTCAACGGCTGAAAACCGTTCGTGGTTTCATTCTCTGGAGGCCTATGCCTAGCATTGGACTTCAACCAGTTTCTAAGCTCAGCAGGGCGATTCTAAAACGTCGGAAACGTTTCCGATCGGATTCCTTAGTTTTTCATTTCGATGTGGTAGGTAACTAAAACAATTTTCTCTAGTAAAAATCAATAAATATTGTATATTACTGTGTTTTACTACAGAAAATTGTTTTTAGTTACTTACCACATCGAAATGAAAAACTAACGAATCCGATCGGAAACGTTTCCGACGTTTTAGAATCGCCCTGCAGGAGTGCATAGTCATCATCATCATCAGTCTGTAAAAGTCCTGAAGAAGCTGGACATAAGCCTCCCTAGTTTGCCACAACGAATGGTTTTGAGCCGCATCCGTCCACCAACTTCCTGCGACGTTTATAATGTCTAGTGCATAGAGAGGAGGGAGTCTAATCCTACTAATATCACAAAATATATAAAAGTTTGTAAGGATGGATGTATGGATATTTGTTACTCTTTCACGCAAAAACTACTAAACAGATGTTGATGAAACTTACAGTATTATAGCTTGAACATCAGAATAACATATAGGCTATTAAGTATTCATAATAGAGGTTCCGCGCGACCGGGGCCGCGAGCAAATGCTAGTAAATAATAAATACAAACATTTATTGAGTATTACTTTATTGACTTGCATGTCAGTAGTATAAGCAGGTATATGGCATATTTACATAAAATATACAATAGATAGGTATACCATTAAATTATGATTGAATAAGTACCTAAATATTATAATGATTCCTAAAATTAACAATACATCATACTATCTTTATAAGTGTAGACAAACATTGAAAAGTATAAAACGGCTGTAAACACAAATTTGATGTAGATCCCTGAAAAAACCGTCTTTGATATTTCTTATATCACGGAATTTAAACCAGGGATGGGAAGCAGCATCACAGATCTCCTACCAAGATCTGATCCATCTACCTGAGTACTTAGCACCAATCAACTGTATTCTATGTGGGAGGCCTCGTCCAGCAGTGAACATCTAAAGACTTCTGATTATGATAATGAAAGAGAATTGAATGCATTTAAATTAGAGTAATCATTAGTTATATGTTTTTTTAAAGTGTTGGCAAACACTTATGGGATATACGTCGATCATCTCGACGACCAGAGAGCTGATTCTAAGTTTTTAGCACACAATTGACACGGACGTATGGTGTAGTGCAACAAGGATTTTGTATGGCGACTCCGATGAGCGCCGCGCCACCGCGCCGGCGCCGGCGCGCGGCGCCGCTAACGTACACTCTGTGAACCTCATTTTCCCTAGAAAAATCCGTGTTACACTATACCATACGTCAGTGTCAATTGCTTGTCAAAATTCAGAATCAGCTCTCAGTGGCGCAGCGGTTAACGCATCTCCGTCTCAAGGAGACGGTCGCGGGTTCGGTCCCTGGTTGGTTAGTAATTTTTGATAGGTATATTATATTATTATTTGATTTATTATCTTAGATTAATCATATTTTGTAAGAGCACAGTAAGCTTTATATATTTTTTTATTCTTAAGTTTAAACAACTTGTAACTTTTGTTTGTACTTCTATAGATTACCGCCGAAAATTATTTATCACATAGATTGATTAATTATCTTATTAGCTAATTATACCTACTCAAAAGTACAACAATTTAGTAACATCTACAATTCAAGATATTATGGGGTGGTGGTGTATATGTCCTATGAATATACCCCTCCTTCTCCTCTTGTGGATGCCGTAAAAGCCAACTTAGGAACTACACAGAGGAATGGGCAGCAGCATCTATCCGAGTATTCAACATTTATACTGGGATCACCAATCCACTTGCCAGGCGTGGTGATTATGGCCAATCCCCCCCATTGCACTCTATGGGGGAGGCCTCGTCCAGCAGTGCATTTCTAACGGCTGATAATGATGAGTATATGTCCTTACTGATCTATGCTAATGGTAAATACATTCTAGTCTAAAACTGAACGCCCCTCCACGCTTTTACTTGGCATTTAACACAAGCTTGACGTTCGAAAACGGTCCTTGTGGTTATGGATTATGGAATATTTTAGAAGTACAGTTTATAACGAAACTCAAGGGACTGAGCATTTTTTGTCGTTATAGAGAGTTATCGTTATATGGAGTGAACAAAAAAACAACCAAATTAACAAGAACCGAGAAAACAATGCGACATACTGCAAGTGTTCAAGGCAATTAAGGATAACAAAAGCTAGACCGACCTCGGATGTTTCGGAGCTTCCAAGTCTTTTGTTACCTGATAACTTAACATAAACAATAATACCGATAATAAATATTTACTGTCTAAAAATATGATAGTAATAGAGAATGGCGTATCGCTATAAAGAGTGTTTCAATATGTGGGTTTTAACGCAAACCAACCAAGTTGGGATCACTTCAACGTTACAGGGAGTTTATTGTTATAAAGGATAACGTTATAAAGAGTTTACACTGTAATTCAATAATGAGGCGTTCAATTTTAGATTAGCCATGCTCTACCTAGTTATGTTTGGGGCAGCCATGCACAGAGATAAGTATAAAAAAGCAATTTGATATTTCCTTCTAGGAGCTATTAACATAGCCAGCTACAAATGCTCCATTCAATCAGAGATTTGATACAAACCTTTTACATTACATAATCTCACAAGACTATCCAAAAATATTAGTCAATGATGGTTAATTTAATCCAAACTGTTCATCAAGACAAAAATCAAACCAAGCCTTTTAAAAAAATAGTTTTGTGCCTATTTTATTGCACATTAGCCAAAATCAGTCCCAGCCGCCATCAATCCTTTACTTTTGATAGCTTGAATAACTGCTGTGTTCATAAACTCATACTCATTATAATCCTCTCCAGTAGTTGGGTGATTGTTATCAAAGTATTGGTAAGGTTCAGGTTGTATTGAGTTTCTGCTATCATGGATTTGCTTCCAAGGATGTTCAAAATCGTCCGTTCCATCAGTGGACTGCTGATTCTCAGCAGCATTATGAGTGGTCTGCTCATCGGTAGGCCACGGAGAAAAAGCCCTTTCAGTTGGTATTTCAAAAACTTCAGAACTAAGACTGGAATCGGAATCTTCACATATCGGAATGTTACTGGCTAATGTTCCAGCAAGTTGTCCACTGGGGGCTACGGCTGGAATGCCAGCTACTGCCGGCACACCGGCCACATACTGCAAGCCATGAGCATTGATTGCCATCAGTATACCCTCATTTTCGACATTGTCATCGCTCGGTGGTATATCGTTCATCAGTCGAACAAAATCCAGTGCCATAAATCTAGCTTCAGCTGGCGCAGGAGCATTCATCCATGATTCCAGTACGCGATTTATAGTGTTGTCGAAACAGCCTTTTACAGTCTGAAATAAATAGAATTAATTTAATAACCCAACTTGCTTTTAACCCAGCCGGAATTGACTTAGCCTTTTTTTTGCGGCTGAGTGTTCTATGAACTGTCAAAATATATCTGACTGCCATTATTAGCCTGTGGCTTTTAATGCTTGGTAGGATTACGTAATTCTGTTGCAATTGATTTCAATCGATTTCAACGTTGTTTCTATTTGAAATAACGTTAATGCGATTACCTAAAAAATAGTCAACGTAATAGCGCGCTCGACGTAATAGAGCTCGCTATAACTAGAACGAATAGGAATGCTGGGAACAATTCAAACGCAGTCTTGTGGCAATTAACCTTTGTAAGCAAAATGCGTAAGTTTTGTAGTCGCAAGACCGGCATTTCAAATATAAACAGCATTGAAATCGATTGAAACCAATAGCAACAGAGTTACGTCATCGCACCACTAGTTAAAAAGTAGCCTGTGTCAGTCAATCCAGGTCATAATCTATGTCTGTCCCAAATATCTTAATCAGTTGAGCCTTTACAATGTGATTGAGTAAGCGAACATCATTATTTCAGCTGGTCCACGACTGCTTGACATAGGCTATTCCCATGGAACACCACAATGCCACCCACTGACTTCCCGCAACCTTTGTAATGTCATCAGTTCATAAAGTGAGGGGCCATCCTGTGTTGTCCAGCTTGTGGACGCCACTCGAAACAAAAATCAACATCCAAACCTTTGCATTTATAACATAGAAGGTAGGATCTATGTTATTAAAAATTTGTTTCATAAGGTAGTTTACCTGAGCTGCTTGCCATCGAGAAATACATTTTTCTTCTTGTTTTCTCAATCTATGCGCATCTCTTGCAGAAACAAAGTTACTTGGGCCAGCTCCTGAATCATGGTTTTGCTCTTGTATAACTTTATGGCTTGAAATGGTATTGCTATCGATTTCGGAATGTAGTAACATAGTTTCATCAAGGGATATAACAGTTTCAAGGGGCAGGAGCGGTATCAAATCTGTTGGCGAAAATAGAGGCATAATAGGGCCTTGCCCTGAGCGTCTTGAGTGTTTATTTGTATTAGGGTTTACTACATTTCCCAAGCTGGACGTGCTGCTATCAATTGGTATTGTATTAGAAAACGGGACAACCGTTTTAGGCCGTCTTAGGGTCGGAGTGTCGAAAAGGGGGCACTGAGGGAAAGAGTCTGACAAATTTTGGCGTTCAGGAGACGGTATTACAAGTTCCGGCTCCGCGGGGGCAATGCTAGAGCTTTCAGTCGGTTCAATTGTTTGGTTTTTTAAGTGATGTTTGCCTTTTATCTGCCACGGAAATCGTGCTTTCTTGTGTGGGCGCTCACAGTCCGACGAAGCAGAGGCGCCATTTTCTTGTGCACCACTCGAAGAATCTCCTGACGATTCCCCGAAATTCATCACTAGAGCTTAAGCTTAACTATACAACTCTCACAACAACTTTGACCATCACTTATAATCTTAATTTAGTAAACAAACACTGAC
The DNA here is from genome assembly GCA_951392215.1 of Epirrita christyi. Classification (NCBI taxonomy): domain Eukaryota; kingdom Metazoa; phylum Arthropoda; class Insecta; order Lepidoptera; family Geometridae; genus Epirrita; species Epirrita christyi. The sequence continues at coordinate 5,292,459 of OX595849.1, read as the reverse complement.
ATCACTAATTACGACCATATGATTGACTATGACTGACAGTCCAGTAGCTCCGCTCCAATTATGGTTTCATCATTTGCTTATCTAAAGTTACGCTTATTGCAGTTAATTCTAAAACTATTCCATGATTAATAGAGATCTAAAGAAACAATTTTAGAATGTGACTAATTCCTTTTCCGAACCGAATTAGTTTTATACTTTTTAAGTTTTTATTATTGTAAAGGCTAAAAAAAACAAACAAAAATAGCTAGCTTTCTTCCTTTTCGTATTTCCCTTCTCCCTCCCTCCTTTGTCATTTTTCATGTCTTTTTCTTTTCCGTCCTTTTCTTATCCTGCCCCTTCCGCCCGAGGCCTGTCGCCTTCACAGAAATCTAAAGTAAGATTTATTTTCTTTTTTCCTAGAGAATAAAATTGTCTTGTGGAGTCATTAGACTACTGACTAGAGCACGTCATTATTCTGAGGATTTATAGCACAAATGGGCACTACCTTAGGCACTACGAACATGACTATGATACTCTGTGCCAGTGGCAACACTGTTCTCGTCTATGAATCTATGGTATCGTATCCGATGATTAAGGTTAGGCGCCAAAATATAAATAATTTATTTAGCAAGGATGTTACAATTACAAACCTAGCGGCATCATCATCCGTTTTGAAGCTTGGTGATTATGGCAAATCCCCCAAAGCATTCTATGGGGGAGCCCTCATCCAGTAGTGGACGTCTAATGGCTGTTATGATGATGATGACACACAAAATGATGTAAATCATAGCATAGCCATGAGCACTTTGTACGTAGGTACCTACAGCACGCATTTTTAGGATTCAGGGTAGCAAGTTTTTGTATAATTTAGCATTATCATTGTAAAACTTGGTCACACATGACTTGACATTGACATGGAATGACCAAATGCAAAACTGTTAGTGCGTTAGTGGTAGGTACAAAAAGATAGTACGAAGCACATGCACGACGATACCTATCTAGTATACGTATAACTCACTTACATCACATCGTTAGAAAATTATTTCGGGTACCTACCTAAGTATCCTGTGACTGTGAATATATCTGTGATGGAAACTTTTCGAGATATGGAGGGAAAATAGAAAAATATAGAGTTCAAGTTAATTACATGATTGTATACCTACACGCACTCGGTTTTAAAATCGGGACTCGTCTTTTATATTACGGGACTTGTAGTACTCTTCAACTTTTTTTAAGCAACGTTGGTACTTACTTATTATTTTGAGCAATCTCACGAAGTTTCAGATCTAGGAAATAATTTTAATTTTTGTACGTAAAAAATCATGATATCACAAGAAAAATTATTACACATGGCCATAGTATAGTCAGGCCCTCGGTAGGTTGTTAGGTTTTTTTAACCGACTTCACAAAAAGGAGGAGGTTCTCAAATCAGTTGTTTTTTTTTTTTTTGTATGTTTGTTACCTCATATCTCCGGCATTTATGAACCGATTTGGAAAATTCTTTTTTTATTTGAATAGATATACTTCCAGATTGGTCCCATTTTTTTCAGAATCCAGTTCTGATGATGGGATCCATGAGGAATTGAGGGAACTCCTCAAATATTGTAGGCATACATATGGCGATTTTGATATTTTCAGCAAGACACCAAGCATTTGCATTCAGAAAGTATCATAATCCTTTCACCACTCTGCTTCTTTCATACATTTTTTTTTCATCCAAAATTATTTAGTCGAATACAATGGCGGAAGTCGGTTTTTTAAATGAAAAGTTATTTTAAAACTATTTTATAGTATTTGTACACAAAAAATCTTGAGACCACTAGAAAAACTTCTTATCACAGGCCATACTACAGACAGGCCCTCGGTAGGTTGTTAGGTTTTTTTTAAACTATATTGTAGTATTTGTACACAAGAAAACTTCAAATCACAGGCCATATTACAGAAAAATTACCAAAACATAACGTCAAAATAAGATTTTAAAAAAATTATAAAAAAAACTATGCATTTCCTAAATTTCCCCCATGCGGGGGAGGGATCTCCTCCCGCCCTACACCCCTGCCCACCCTCAAATATACATATATATATTATGTACCCTTATATAAAAGTCCTTCCAAAATCGGACTTTCTAACGGAAACACAATGTTCAAATTTATTACTAGGTAACTATAAGTAGGTAGTTCGGCGAACAGTACCTAGACCTCGCGAGCACAAACTTGACCTCGCGAGCACAAACTTTTTTGCAACAATTGCGGGTTGGTCCTTTGATGATAGTTGAGCATGAGGCAAAATTGAGATAAACTTTGAAAATCGCATCCATACTCCGTAGCGTGATGACAAAAAAACCTATGATTTTGTACCTACATCAAGTTTCGACAAAATTAATTGAAAAATACGACCCTGTACGCGAGTATGTACCTAGGTACCTATACCTACATACATCACATCCGGACAGACCAAAGCAAATGCCAGTCTATTGCAAGGACTTCGCTCGCTTCGCTCGCTCGGTCAAAATAACCTACAGTCAAATTAGGAAGGTATAGTATAGGTAGGTACCTGCTCGGCCATTGCCTCGCGTCGCTTGCTGTGAGAACCACTATAGGAATTCCTGTTACTGCTTATCTGTAAGGAGCCCCTATTCAAGATAATCACCACACAAAGACGGGAGGGATCGCATTCCCGGTCAGTTAATACGATGATTGGTGCCTAGTGTCCAGTCTATCGTTATTCGCCGGCGTGGTTGAACCCAAAATTGGCCCACGGGAGTAAAATTATTGTTAGGTGTATACCACGTTGTGCTAGTTATAAAAGAAATGAAGGTAAGTGTACCACGATTGATGGATAAGCTTCAATGTGATTTGTTTGGCTTAGTGACGTTCATTAGATTTCATTAGAAGGGTGTTTCAATAGTAGAGTCAGTGCGGAAACAGAATACCTAGGCGTGGATGAGGGGCACTTAGGTGACCGCAATGCTTCGTTGTGCCGATTTTATGTAGAACAACACTATCTCGTTATTATAGGTCAACAACATGACCATAAAACTAAAAAATGACATAAAAATTACGGGTTTGGTTGCCATGTGAAAGTCTTTGTTCTGTTTTAGGAGCCTATTTTCTTTCCACACAGACTTTAGTTAAGATTTTTCCAATATTTTCGTAGCTTTCATTTCATCATAAAGTATATACTTAAGCACCTACTTAATAATTAAGATTTAATTTCTAACCACTACCCTTCGATGGCTTGTTATGATTGGTTCCCGACGCGTCCGGTACCAATGCGTCGCGAATACAAAGTTATTGATAGTAATGTTAAGGGAAGTGTACCTACGTGCAGTTCGCTCATACAAAACCATATTTGCTTTTCATTTGGATATTCATTAATTAAAGTCAATAACATTTTGTAGACACAATCTAGAGAATAACATCTAGACCTGTGGTTTGTCAGTGTAGGTATCTCTCAGCCCAATTGCTGGACATAGATAGAGAAAGATAAATTAGATAGATTAACACTCTATTGTAAACCAGGGATACATAATAGGATTTACTTATTAAAATTAAGCAGTACAATGGGCGGCCGTATCGCTTAGAGCGATTTCTTCCAGGCAACCTTTGGTCATACGCCTCCCCCATAGAATGATAGATAGATAGATAGATAGATAGATAGATAGATAGATAGATAGATAGATAGATAGATAGATAGAAAATACTTTATTGCACAAGACAAAAAAAAAACAAGTACATAGGCGAACTTAATGCTAATTAGCATTTTCTTCCAGCTAACCTTTGTGTAATATAGAGTGGGTGGTAGTGCTATAGGGAAATAATACAGAACGAGATTATAAAGATAACATAATTAATTACTTACCTACTTAAAATAACTAGATACATATTAAAAAATATATATATAAATATATATAATTATTATAACCTACCATAAACATACTTATAAAGAAAACAAATAAGAAAATAACATAAGCGCTCAATTTTGTTCAACATTTTGCAAGGAGAAAAAGTAGTGGTACAGTTTGGACTTGAAAATTCCTATGGACGCAGCCTTCCGAATTTCAACTGGAAGAGAGTTCCATAAGCGGATCGCAGTGACCGTAAAAGAGTCCGTGAAAAACGAGGTCTTATGGACAGGGGTCATTAGTTGAAGATGTTGCGAGGAACGAGAGAGATGGTCAGGAGGAAAACGGGGAAAGAAACGTTCTTTTAAGTAGTTGGGAGAAAGCGGACTATGTAGAATGTTATAAAGAAGACAGAGAACGTGAATATCCCGACGGTAGCGAATTTTGAGCCACTTTAACTGTGACCGGTAAAGAGAGATGTGGTCGTACTTACGTAGACCGTAAATATATCTAATGCACAGATTCAACAACCGCTCAAGTTTGTTAAGCTGTTCCTCAGTAGCACCCGGATAACACACATCAGCGTAGTCTAGGATAGGAAGTAGTATAGAGTTAACAAGAGTGATTTTAGCTGAGAAAGGTAGAAAATTTTGCATACGTTTCAGAGCATGCATTGAACCATACATTCTCCTGCTGACATCGGTTATATGCTGCTCCCAGGACAGGGTTTCAGAGATGATGAGGCCAAGATTTTTTACCTCAGAGCAATAAACCAAAGGAACATCATTATATTTGACAGAAGGGAGAAGGTTTTGGTCAAGTCTGGAAATAAAAGCCCTACTACCGGTGATCATCACTTGTGTCTTACTGGTATTAATTTGAAGACCAAATTTCTGTGACCATAAAGAGACAGCACGTAAATCCTCAGTCAGCAGGCTTACCGCATTTTGGATTTGATTGAACATTTGGATTTTGCATGAACATCAGGTTGGAAGGAAAGGTATAGTTGCACATCATCAGCATATAAGTGAAAAGAAGCAGAACGTAGACCAGAGACCAGAGTATTAATGAAAATAGAGAAGAGAAGAGGAGAGAGGACACCACCCTGCGGGACGCCAGCAACTACGTCACACCAGTCCGAATGAGCATCATCGACCTGGACCCGCTGTTGGCGTCCACAGAGGTAAGATCGAAACCACTCACAGGCAGATAAGGAAATGTTCAAAGAGCGCATTATGGCTAAGAGTATGGAGTGATCAACACAGTTGAAGGCATTACTAAAGTCGAGAAGGGTAAGAAGGGTGAGCTGTCTGCTATCCATAGCAACTCTGATGTCATCAGTGATTTTGATGAGAGCTGTGCTAGTACTATGGGCGGCGCGAAAACCCGACTGGAAAGGGTTCAAGAGAGAATGAGATTGAAGGAAGTCAGAAAGTTGACGATACACAACACGTTCCAGAACCTTAGATAGAAAGGGAAGAATAGAAATAGGGCGAAAGTCTTTAAGTTCAGAGGTAGCAGTTTTTTTTGGGATAGGAATAATATGGGCCTTCTTCCAGATGGAAGGAAAGCAACCAGTGGAAAGAGAGAAATTTATGATGTGAGAAATGCAAGGAAGGAGTTGATCGAGGATAGGGACTATGAGGTCTCGGCCGAGGCCATCCTGTCCCACTGCTTTGCTGGTGATACAAGAAATAATTTTCTGTATTACATCTTCCCCCACAGAACAGAAAGAAAAAGGAGTGAAACTATGTTGTGTTAAGTTACCCAATTCGGCTATGGTACCTTCCCTCGCGACATCATTAACACGATGGGTGACTGTGGAAAAGTGTTTGTTCAACGCATTCACATTCACAGAGGAAGCAGCAGAATTTTTGCATCTACCAAAACCTAGGCTATATAGAATGCCACGATGAACGATATTAAGTCTCCTCCATCCACTGACTTCTTGTTACCTTTATAATGTCCTTGGTTCGAGACTCCCCTTCATTTACTGCGTCGGTCGTCCCGTTTCACCTTTGCGTTGGTTAGTTCGATTCAAAAAGGTTTCTTCGATGCTGTTTAAGAATGATCTCAAAGCGGTCCCGTGAAAGTTGTAGCTTAATGTTTTTTGAAGTCGTTTATGTAGAAAGGTAAAGAAAGTAGGTACCTATCCTACAATTCGCGTCGTGTCTTAGTTCGAAGCGAACCACTAGTAGGTATTGAATCAAACAGGCATCAGTTAAATGATTTCCATACAAATCAAATCAAAAGAATTTTATTCATTAAAATCACAAGGATCATTTTGAATCGTCTTATAAACAAACATTCTAAAATGATAACTATACAAGTGTGATTTGAAAACTATTTTTTTTAAGAGTCTCGCAAACCACCTGTCTAGGTTTAGTGCAGTATTAATATTTACAAAATTTAATGGAGTTTGATGAGAATATCCAAGATAGCAAACTTCACGTATGCAGAAGTACTTGTACTAATATTTATTCTGTGGCAGAGGGCTCAAGCGCCCTAGCAGTATATTCATCTTAATGTTTATGCTAATTATTCCCACCACGCCGCGTCTCCATTCTCTGCAATACAATAGAGCTGATTTTTTTAAACACATTTATTTCACTCGCCTTTACCCATATCTAGATAAGTAATATACATATCACAGATAAATGACAGTACAATTATCCCATAAGTAATAGGCATTGACCGTCAAGGCCATATGTACAAGGGATATTTGTATATTTACTAATATCTAGACTCGTGGCTAATATCGTTCGCGTACAAAAGCCTCATACCGGGAACCTCCTTCTTAAGACCCACCTGTTGGGAGATGGATTAGATCAGATATACCTATCATCTACAATTTCGTTCATCTACGAGTTCGTGTAGGATAGGTTTTAGCTCATCTCATTCATAGACAATGTATCTACATGACGACCTCTGTGGCGCGGCGGACGAAGGTTCGCCTGCGACGCGGGAGGTCGCGGGTTCGATTCCCGCCAAATATTTGTACAATCTGCAGATATTTATTCAGGGTGTTCTGGGTATTTTTCGTATTGTATTAAGTATATCAGTTATCTAGTTGCTATAACACAAGCTCTGCTTAGCTTGGGGCTAGATAATGTTGTGTGAAATGTCCAGCATTTATTTATTTATTTATTATTTATGTATCATTAATCTTAAAAATTTATCTTTTCTTAGATTACAATACTTATTCTAAGCGTTACGTGCGCTTATCTTTTATCCCCAACGAATGGCGTACCACTGATGACCGATGCCCAACTGGAACAGACCCTTGCTGATAAAAACACCATGCACAGACATCTGAGATGTGCACTTGGAGAAGGTCCCTGCGATCCTGTAGGGAGGAGGCTTAGAAGTAAGTTTTTTTTTAATACTAGTGGTTCGCCCCGAACTGAGACCTCGCGATGACACCTTTATCAGCCCTACTAATTTAAGAGGGGAAGAAAGGGTTTTGTATTTAATATGCCTGTAAGTATACAAGCATACGGCCTATCTGATGGAAAGTAGTTACCGTAGCCTATGGACGCCTGCAACACCAGAGGCATCACACGCGCTACCGACCCTGAGACATAAGGATGAAAAGTCTCATGTGCCTGTAATTTTACCGGCACCCGTACCACAGAATAAATATTAGTACAAGTACCCGTACCCTATCAATGCGACCAAGGGTGGATCCAGGATTTTTATCTGGGAGGGGCACAAGGGGCGGACGGGCAATAAAATCAACAATAACTGCTATCTATTGTTTTGACACATTCATAAGTTATGATACTTCAAGTTTATTTCTACAAGTTCAAGCATGTATAGGAAGGTTTATGAATGTGTCAAAACAATAAAAAAATTAAAATAATTAATCATCTTTCATTTGCAAGTGCGTGACAGGGACGGCAACGAACAAAATTCGCAATTCCAACCAAAAACAGACAAGAGTTTCACTCATGTTCTTCCTGTTATTTTATGCATATATTTTAACAAATCTGATAATTTGATTTGCTTCTAAGTATGTACTGTGGTGGAATCTCCAGGGGGGGGGGGGCACGTGCCCCCGTGCCCCGTCCTTAAATCCGCCCTTGAATGCCAACATTGCTGCTTGGCGGTAGAAATAGATACGGTGGTAGTACTTTTCCGGACGAACTCATTCTTCTTTCTCTTTCTTTTTTTCTGAAATCGTGGAATAAACAGCAATTTTACTGACGTTTAGTCAACATATGACTTACAAAAATCGTACCCCAGGCGGCCATCATATGCTATAACAGACACTCAATCAAAAAAATAAAAAACTACCCTCAATACTTGTATAAAAAATGTATACTCATTTAACACATTTCAATCTAAACTTGATCATGCAAGATCATTCACTTTTAGAAAAGTAAATGTGTGTGATGTTGAGAACCTCCTTTTTTTGAAGTCGGTTAAATAATTATTAATAATTGTGGCTTCAAATAAATACACACATAACACAATAACATAACATAATACATTTCTCCATTTACGAATTGCATTTATGCATTCTTCATGCATAGTACTACCTACCTACTAAATTGTACCTACTATCTACATTATGCTGTTCTCATGTACTTATGTGACATATAAACATAATATATTATGTTTTTATTTATTTCAGCTCTAGCACCGTTGGTTCTACGAGGAGCCTGCCCGCAATGCTCGCCGCAAGAGACGGGGCATATCCGACGGACCCTGGCCTTCGTGCAACGGAACTACCCCTGGGAATGGGCTAAGATAGTGCGCCAATACGGTTAACAACAAATCTAGATAACTACCCCTTAGATAGGTCTGGGACGCTGGGAGTAAACGGCTTTGCAGGGCATTTTCGTTTCGTGGAATTGACAACATCCTTTGCTGAAAGTTAGATAAACATCTAGCTAATCTAGCTGATGAATAATTTGAGTCCAACTGATTTTTTCAAAGTTCCTTTTTAGGGTTCCGTACCTTAATTGGAAAAAACGGCACCCTTAATAGAATCACTTTGTTGTCCGTCTGTCGGTCGGCGCCGTTAGTCTCTTGTCTGCCTGTCTTTCTGCCAAGACCCTTTTTCTCAGAAAAGAAAAGATAAAGATAAAATATCAAATATAAAAATCTGTGAGCTTATAGTGCTGTGCAAAAATCAAGCTTTAACTCATTGCATAAAAAGTGCAAATCAAAAAATACACACCGTGAAAGTGTAAAACCTCTTAGGGTACCAGTAAACCTCACAATTCTGAAATTTGGAATGCTAGGAGGCTTTCTGACACAAATAAAGGAAAAAGTCTAAAATTGAAGCAATTTTTTTACTTATGTAGTATTGATAATGAAGTTTGTATGAAAAAGTGGCCCTGACGATTTCGAAATAGTTTTTACGGATCGGAACCCTCAAAGGGCGAGTCTCGCTTGCACTTAAAAATAAGTGTTGTGAAGTTCAAAATATGTTAAGTAAGAGGATAGTACCCATACCTACGCGATCTTTATGAATTTATTGGTTTCGCTTTTTATTTTATTTCGTTTTTGGTACGTTTATAGTATAAAAATTCCTTGGTTTTTTGTTTCTACAACAAAGTTTATGTATAAAGAATAAAAAAACCTGATTTGAGGTGCATATTTCTATTACGAATGTTGAAAAGAAGAATTTAAAACAAAAAACAAAAACAACTTCATGTGCTCCACTGCCATAATTTAATCTGATGGAAGTATTTTTATATGCATGTTTAAGTATAATTTAATCATTTTGTATTTATATAAGTAATATAATTAAATTATTATAAAGTATTTGGCTGTTCTTTCTCTGCTTACGTCATCATAAGCCGATAGACGGACACTGCAGAACGAGGCCTCCCCCATAGAATGCAATGGAGGGATTTGCCATAATCACCACGCTTGGCAGACAGATTGGTGATTACAGTGTTGGTGTTGAGTTCAGGTTCAGTCAGGTGGATGCTGCAGCCTATCTCCTGGTGCTTTTACTCGGCTTTTACGACATCCACGGGAGTAGACGGAAGGGTCTTTTCTCAAGCTGGACACGCCACGGCACAAACAGCACTACACAAACTCAGCTTTAGGCACTCAAGTTACAGAGTAGAATTTTTACTGTTGAAATTTTGTTGTTGGCCCCAACGAGCGCTTCAGTCGTAAGTAGAAAAGTTTAGAAATTAAAAAGATCTTCATGTACCTTAAGAACATTCACTCTACCTACTCCATCTTTTCCCAATTTTAATTTCTAAAGGTTTTTTTCCCAATTTCACATTTTTAGAATGTATGTATCACAGAGTTGGTATGTAACGTACCTACCTAATCCTATTCTAATTAATCACACTACCTAATATTATAAATGTTAAAGTTTGTGAGGATAAAATAGAGTGCTTCTTATCTCAACCCAATGAAGGTCAACCCATTTAGGTATAAATGGATGGACGGATGTTTATTTCTCTTTCACTCAAAACTACTAAACGGATTTTGATGAAACTTTAAAGTGTTAGGTATAGCATAAACATCAGAATAACATATTAAAGGCTAATTTATAATACAGGTTCTAGGACAGGAGGCTGAGTCTGTTTTTTTGGAAACAATTTACACGGACGTATGGTGTAGTGTAACACAGATTTTTTTAGGAGGTTTCCCAACGAGTAACACTGATACTCGTTGGGAATTTTTGTCCCATTGAGTAACACTATGGCCTTATGGCGACACCGATGAGCGCTCCTAGCGTACACTCTGTGAACTATATTTTCCATAAAAAAGTTCGTGTTGCACTACACTGCACCATACGTCCGTGTAAATTGCTTGTCCATACTCAGAGGCCCAATTCACTAACTAAAAAATAATTAAAATAGAGTTCGGATCATGTTTCGATCTTGTGTCGATGTCTTAAATGTCAGAAATGGTATTCTCCTGACATAAAATACAACACTGTAATGTGATTATATCGAAATGTGACCGAAACTTGAACGATTCAAAGTTTTTTCATTAATTTTAGCATAAGCAGATGGAGTCTCTCTTTACTCTTTCCAATTATATATATATATACATAACTATCCTACTCTAATGGTGGTCACCATGAATTGAAAGTAGACTAAATTGTTATTTATGACTACTTACTAGAACTACTTACTTTTTACTAGAAATTCAACTTTCAGTCAATTTACAATTCGGTCTCGATTCGGTCAACTTTCAGTGTAGTTTTAACATAACTTAGAGAATTGGGCCTCAGACTTCGGCCTCTGTAGACTCCCCAACGAGTACCTAACAGTGTTACTCGTTGGGAACCCTCCACTGTGGATTGTATAGCTTCGCTCAATACAAATTATTACAGTTTGAATAAAATTTTACCGACACAATCTGGAGACTTATATCACCGAGTAAACCTACTTATATCTAGGCTTGTGGTTTGTCAGTTTCCCATTAAATTGTAGGTAGGTACAGTTGTATAATACGCATGAGTTATAATAATGCTATCCGTACATCTTTGAGCAGTATTATATAACTAATTAGTTATCTTGTTAAGTTTTGTGTATTTTTAACCGACCGACTTCACAAAAAGGAGGAGGTTCTCAATTCAGTTGTATTCTTTTTTTTATGTTGTTGTTTTCTTTTTTATTTGAATACTTCCAGATTGGTCCGCTTTTTTTCAGAATCCAGTTCTAATGATGGAATCCATGTGGAATTGACGAAACACCTAAAATATTATAGGCATTTTATAGCGATTTTGGTATTTTCAGCAACAAATCAAGCATTTGCATTCATTAAGTATCATTTGGTGATTTAATCCTTTCACCACTCTGGTCATCAAAATATCTTACAGATATTTAGTCGAATACAATGGCGGAAGTCAGTTTTTTAAATGAAAAGTTATTTATAATCTTATGGTGTACAATAAAGGTAAATTTTATTCTATTCTACATGTTATATACCGTAATAGGATTTTTTCTCCCAACGTCCTCCCCAGTGGGGCCAGATAGGTGGGGATATACCTACCTACGTAATTTAATGGGCAACTGACACAACGCAGGCCTACATTTATTGTATGCGTCATGCATACAAAATTTTATGGAGTTTGATTTCTTCCTAATAGGCAAGTAATTCGGCAAGAAGTTTATAATGTATGTAGACGTGGAAAAAAAGGAATATTTTTTCTGCTGTCCGTTCTGTTCTATCAGTAGAACTCCTCGTAGAACTACACGAACTACATGTTTTTTTTTCTCCGTTCAGTTCTATTCGTAGGACAAAACGGTTTTTGAAATCCGATCTGTCCTACTAGTAGAAATTAACGGATATTTTTCTCCGTTTAGTCCTACTAGTAGAACTGAATGAACTATACGGACTAATTGTTTTTTCCAGTCTAGAAAATTATTGATAACCACCTAATTCTTCAAGCTATCAATGTTGATTCGTGTGAGTCATTAAATCCAATAACCCTGTTTTATTTATCGGAGTTTGTAAATATTTGTTTCAATTATAAATTGTAATTGACCTGTTTAACGCTAATTATCACCACTAGTCTATATAATTAGGACGCTGACAAGGGTCAAATAGGGTGTCAGCAAAAATAACACAGTTTATGGCACGTATTATGGCATTATTCTTTATCATATTTCCAAGGGCACACAAAAGTCCTAAACTTATATGATATCAATAAATTTTCTCATTCTTCATCATATTTCCAGGGGCATACAGTAAAAGTCCTAAATGTATATAATTTTTTTAATTCTTCATCATATTTCCAGGGGCATACAAAAGTCCTAAATTTATTTCCAAGTCCTAAATGTATACGGTATCAATAATTTTTCTCATTCTCCATCATATTTCAAGGGGCATACAAAATTCCTAAAATACGTTATCAATAAATATCATCATCAATTTATATCGAAGAGCCAAGTAAATTTTATATTTTTGATTACGAAGCTAACAAATAGTTTTTTTCGTGATTTTCGCTCGTGTTTAGTTTCGCGAGCGCTATCAGTTTCTAACTTATTTTAACTTAAATGAGTTGGATAGTGGCAGAGTTTGGCTGTTGTCACCGCCTTAAGTAATTACAAGGTAAAGGCAGAGTTTAGAATAACGTTATAGTTTTAGCATAAGTAGAATTCGGTGCAGCATTCTATCCCGTAAATAACTAAAGCGATACAAACTTAACGTACCTACATACTTAGTACTAAGTACGGTATCGTGGACAGACTGTTCGATGTCGCCAATCTATGTCTCAATGTTATTGCAAAAACTTCTAAATTCACAGAATTGGGAGCAGCCGTCAATGCCATTGAGGACTAAAGACTTTGTCATATATTCCGCAACATGCAACAGTTTATTTAATTCAACAATCGATAAAAACAAAATACTAAATAAAGATGGTAATTAGTGATTTTATTCTCACGAAGTCAGCTCACGTAACGCACACGATGAAGTGGGGATTGTCGAGTTAGGTAAGAGGTTGCGGCATTGTGCTGCTGTGGCTTGCCCCAGCATTCGCCATCCAAACGTTCTCTGTAACGCTTCACTGACTCATTGACGTTGTAGTGTAATACAAAAATCAAAGATCCGGGTCAAGCCTGACCAGTGATTAAAAAGTAAAAGTGTTCTCGACCTTATCAAGAAAGATGCAGGTGAGTGCAACACGCGGGTTTTCTCCAATGTTTCCTGTTCGCGAGCTTTCGCAGTTTTGCGTTGCCATAGATTGTTGAACCCTCGAAGGACAGTCAGTTTCTTATTATTGCAAATGTATGAGGAAAATAAATGGACTTACTTAATGTAAATATTATTGAAAGACGGTTACAGGATTTGCTTGAAATCGTTTGAATTTGCACGAGACGACTGCTCAGTTAGTTTAGTATTTCAATTGAATTTTAAATTATATATCCTTTGTTGTTCAGTAATAATTATAAAGTAGATACCAACATCTAAATATGCTAGTTTTTCTTCCAATAGGTTTGTTGGTAGGCGGTATATATATACGGTCTACCAGATAAAGCGCATGCAAGAAATAAAAATATTTTTTACATTAATAAAAATAAGTTTGTAACTTTGTGCCTACTACCCACCACTTTGTACTACTTTGTATATTACTATTTATAATTTAACTTTTCCGCCCTTCAAACCAGAAAACAGTTACGTCTACCTACCTACGTATGTAGAGTCAAGCTCTACAAATTAATAATAGTTTGTAGGTATAGAGGTAGCTACTTAAATGCAATCGTTTTGGTAAACTTTTTAATATTATCTTTCGCACAATATAAAAATGCTAAGAGGACTTATTGTCAATGCTTTATTTACCTACCCTGTGCTTGACAATCAGCAGTTAGGATTAGTAGGATGGGATTGATACAATGTTCCATAATCCGTAATTACGGACTTTTTCGACCTTCAAGCTTGTGTCATGTGCCAGGTAAAAGCGGTTGAGGGCCGTGCAGTTTTAGACTAGATGCACCCTACCTATTTCCAAGGGCGCATTTAAGGGGGGGCACGGGGGCATGTGCCCCCCCTGGAGATTCCATCACAGTACATAGGTACTCTAAGTATGTACTGTGCAAAATCAAATCAAATTATCAGAGTTGTTAAAATATATTAATAAAATAACTAAAAGAACATGAGTGAAACTCTTGTAGGTATATGGCTGGAATTGCGAATTGAAGTATGATACTTCAAGTTTATTTCTAACAGTTATTGTAAATTTTTTTGACCGTCCGCCCCTTGTGCCCCTCCCTGAAAAAATCCTGTTTTGCGCCCGTACTCCGCCCCTTGTGCACCTTCCAGAAAAAAATCCTGTTTTTTGCCCGTCGTCGGCCCTTTGTGCCCCTCCCAGAAAAAATCCTGTTTTTTGCCCGTCGTCCGCCCCTTGTGCCCCTCCCAGAAAAAATCCTGGATCCACCCTTGCCTACTTCTTAGTACAGTCAGTAACCAAAAGAAGTATTTGCCTACCTATGTAGGACAAAATGCAGAATTTTTGTAGCGGGCATCTCCTGACGTTGAAGAAATTTAGAGAGTTTAATTTAATTTACTTAATTAAATTAATTATTAATTAATTACTTAATTATTTAACTAATGTAATTCAAAAGTACGACGAGGAAACACGAGGGACCATAAGCTCGTGTTCCACATCCTGGCATGGCATATAACTTGACAGCTTCCGAATTTTAACCGGTTTCAAGTTAATTCGGCAATGATGCATGTAAATAATCTTTATTTCTTTATGACTTCCTCGAATTCAATTATCATCTGCCTGGTTTGTATACATAAGTACCTATGCACCTAGAATACATACATACATTGTTTCAAATAGGTATCGTTTTATGAAAAAGCTCATTTATATTGATTGTTATTGTTTTTAACCTCCTAAAAACTGGGGTGTTATAAGTTTGAGGCCATATTGTTTGTTTATCTGTGGCCTCATAGCTAGGAAACTGGTGCTCTGATTTTGTTTGTGGTGTTTGAGAATCGTCCTTTGTTGAGGCGCGGTCGCAGCCAAAGTTGGGGGGGGGGGGGGGGTGAGGGGGGGTCATCATCATTTTTCGCAACTTTCTGGAACAAATAGTGGCTACAATTAAAATTTTTCGTAAATTGGATATTTTTATGAGGTTTGTCAGCGCGATTTGGTGGGGGGGTCATGACCCCTATTCTAACACAATGCAGTAAAAAGATATAAACGTAGGTATGGCAATGAATGTAAAATTGTTGTATGGAAATAGTGAAAATTAAAAACCTCTAGGATAATTTTTGTGCTTTAAATGAAGGAAAAAGTCTGAAATTTACTTTTTTACCCCTCAAATGGGATGGTAAATTTTGTAGGGAAAATTGGCTGAAACGCGAAAATGACGATTTAGAAATAATTTATAGATTGGATTTGAACTACTCGAATCCTCAGCAAGCGAGTACTTACCAATCCGTTTTATTTTGTATCATAGTTTTATTTATATACTTAGGTACTTAATATTATGTAAGTATCAATGTTAACTGACCTTTAACTTATCGTTGCTTATATGCTTATTACCTAATAAATAAACTATGAACTAGGTAGGTAGGTAGGTACATCGATGCCGATGCAGACGCTTTTCCCGAAGTAATTTTTTATTTGCTGTGAGCATTCGAGGTGAAGAACATTATCTATTCGTCTGCAGTTTGCCTCGAATTGTTACATGGTCAACTTTGTAGCCGAAGAATCAACTTTGTTGTTGCGATGTGAATCACTCGGAGCATAATATTGTGATCGCAGTGACTATCATTTGTCGAGATTCCGTGCGTCGTTTTGCCGCGAGCCGTTAGGCCGTAGTCTAAGGGCCTAATTCGTAACCATTTTTAAACCTATTTTAGTTAAAATAGCTTTTGTTTTGTTCTCTCTAATGTAAAATATCATACAACAAAAAAAGACAAAAGCTGTTTTAACTAATATAGGTTTAAAAAATGATTATGAATAAGGGGGTAAGTTTTTGGCAAACAATTAATACGGACATATAGTAGAGTCTCGATAATCCGAACACCCAAAATTTATACCCTGTTCGGATGCACGCAGCGTTCGGATTGTAGTATGTAGACATTTTTAAAGGTATATTGGCAATAAAACAATACTGTTTACTATCGAAACTATGTTTTAATCACACAAAACTGATATAGGATGATGTTATTATATATTCATACATGTTTATACTTTTTGGAAGAAGTCTAATAAAGTACTTTGACGGCTATTTTTTAGCGACATTGACATTTGCACTAAAATATGCGCGTGGTATACCGAGGTACTAGGAAACGGCAGATGCGGGGGGTCGTTCGGATTATAGAGGCGTTCGGATTAGCTTGGGTACGGATTATCGAGGCCCTACTGTAATAATGTGGTGTAGAACTGTAGTGAAACACGGGTTTTGTATGGAGTGGAGTCACTAATGAGCGCCCCTAGCGTACACTTTGTGAACCTCCATTTCCATACAAAATCCGTGTTACACTACATCATACATCCGTGCCAATAGCTTTTTAAATTTCGAAATTCGATCTCTGACGAGTGTCGATTGCTTTCAAGCCCGTATTCTCGGAAAAATCACAACGACGAGATGACGTCATATTTCGTATGACGCCCGTACAAAATTATGGCTTTCATACATACGAGATTTAATTTTGTTGTCATCACGTGCACCCATAGGTGCACCCGATTTTCCCGAGAATCACCCTGGACAGGGTCGTAGCTAGGGGCTGGGGAAGTGCTCATCTCACATAATATGACCATTATTCGAGTGTAATGATTACAAAACAAATACTAAGTACTTAGGTACAAAGTTTACTTACTTACTACAAATTAAAGTAACCTACTTACCAAAGAAACTTCTGACTCACATTTTCCAAGTATTGATAAGCAGTCAAACCAACCACAATGGGAAAATTACCTATTACTGTATTTCGAAACACACTATTTCGATGCACATAGCGCGATAAATCGCGATATTCGCGACGCACGAAATCTCGACAAATGTTACCGCGGATGGGCGCCCATCAGTGTCTCCATATAAAATCCGTGTTACACTACACCAAACGTCCGTGTCAATGTTTGCTAAATTCAGACTTAAGGCTCCAGATCATTTGTATATATTTGGCAAGCATCGACGCGCGATATTCTATTAGATTTCAGATCACGTTCCATTTAACCATTGTGTGACCCTTGTGTTATTCCTTGTACAATTCAAAACAAAATTCAAATGATAAAAAACGACAGGGCATTCTCATATTTGCTTGTCATATCTCAGCCTGGTTGTGTGTGCCTTTACCACGGGCTAATTACGGATCAAAACGGGTTTTTTTTAACTCAGTAAATAGTCATTCAATGGAAAGCAATCATCATCATTATCAGCCTGTAGATGTCTACTGTTGGACTTAGGCTTCCCCCATAGAATGCTAGGTATAACAGTTTCAAATCGCCTCCATCCACTGACTTCCTGCGGCCTTTATAATATCCTTTGACGACCTCCGTGGCGCAGAGGGCGAGTAGCCGGCTGAGACGCAAGAGATTGCGGGTTCGATTTCCGCTGCAGGACAAATGTTTGCATGATATCAAATATTTGTTTCGGGTCTGTGTGTTGTGGTACCATGGTACTCGTAGTTCCTGATACCCACGACACAGGGAATCCTAGTGTGGGATCGACTATGTATGTGACTGTTGGGTGTTATATGTTATGTTAATGTTATGTTTGTCCATCGAGACTAACACAAAGCAGAGTAATAGCAAAAAATAGGATACAAATAAGGATTAAGTTGGATAATTAAATTCGATACTTTTAGATTTATGATCGTCGATAAAGCAATATTACACAAGCACGTATGCCACAGTGAGTTGTTATGCCATGACCTCAATCAACGGGGTTTTAATTCAAGCTAAAATCATGGGCTAAGTATTGTAGCCGAGGATCTAGAAGAGAATAGGTAGAATCTAGCTATAGACAGACCACCACGAATGACATGAAGTTGTCCGTATAGTTCTACCGTTAATTTCTACTAGTAGGAATAAACAGAGAAAAAATCCATTTAGTCCTACTATCTGTAGTATGAATTTTAATTGGACTAAACGGACAAAATAGTTATTTTAGTACTACTAATTTCAGTACAAAATTCAATAGGACTAAACGGGCAATACTAGTACCTATAGCTTTACTATGCTATTGAGTGGCAATCTGCAGGTCGGTTCTAAAACGTCGGAAACGTTTCCGATCGGATTCGTTAGTTTTTCATTTCGATTTGGTAAGTAACTAAAACAATGTTCTCTAGTAAAACACAGTAAAAAAAAATATTGTATATTACTGTGTTTTACCAGAGAAAATTTGTTTTAGTTACTTACCACATCGAAATGAAAAACTAACGAATCCGATCGGAAGCGTTTCCGACGTTTTAGAATCGCCCTGCTAAATTTATATACATTTGAAACTCATTGATGACTAAAATTCAATTCACAATCTCATCTCAGCTCAGTCAACTGTTAGCTCTGTGACTGCGTGCGTAGGCGTAGTATCTTCGCATGCATACGTTATCTTTCTCGCTCTAACAAACGCCTTCCTGTCCTGAGCGACAGAGGTTGATAGTTGTCGAAATATGACTGAGACGAGATAATATTATAAATGTCAAATAATTACGAGAATTGCCTTCCAGTTTTGTTCGTGAATATGTTTTACCTACGTGTATCATCAGGATCACAAGTGCACGGACGGGGGTTCGTCCTTACGAGTTACTCAGGCAACAATTGTTTAAGATTTAGACGGCAACTGTGGGTTTTATATTTCACCTTGGCTTGGTTTTGTAAGCCGCAGGTCAGCATCGCACCATGCAAGAAGGTTTATTACAATTTGGTAAGCTATGCTATTTAGGTAGGTACATAACATTGAGGAAACTTTTCAATTCATTTATTTACTTATGCATAATATTTCCAGTTTTTTTGTTTTTATTTGTCGTCGCATGACTTTTGTCATTTTTAAGTTATTCTAACTAATTTGCAATTCGCAAAGTTACACTCTTTCCAAGTTGTCAAAGTCTCAGTCAAGTCATGTTTTAGTAAATCGGTAGGTGGCAGTTTTACTAAAACTTTCGTGGGCATTTTCCACCCCTTGTTATTACTCAGCGTAAGTTATTAGCCAAGAAACACCTACTTACTTATTTTTTTGTATAGGACCTGGAACGTAGGTAGGTACAAAATAAATCATGGTAGGTTTTGGCTATTACTTTACACTTACCTACACATTTGGTTTAATCTGGATCTGCTAGAAAGTTACCTACCTGGTAGGTAGGGCGGTAGGTAGGTCCTAATCTTTTTAACATAAGTACATAACATAAACAAGTTATGTAACTATAAATTAAATATGGGAAAACCATAATTATGTAGTTAATACACTAGGCACCATGTTTATGCAATACAATGTAAAAAGGGGGTGAAGAAAATAATAAAAAAAAACATAAAAATTAATAACTTTTGCCGAAAAACAGGCAAGTTTCAAAATTTTTCTTTCAAATAATTTCAGTAAAAATGTCTGCAAAGTCCGAAAAAGATTTAAAAAATAACTAAGTTCGATAGAGCTTCTCTAGTCCCCTCTTTTTGGGATAGCATATTATGGTCTGTAGGTATTTTACCTGCGTGGCCCGAGACTCTCTCCTACTTAATACCTACCACTTTCGTTCCTTGTGGGA
This sequence comes from Epirrita christyi, assembly GCA_951392215.1. NCBI lineage: Eukaryota > Metazoa > Arthropoda > Insecta > Lepidoptera > Geometridae > Epirrita > Epirrita christyi. Next base: position 5,272,493 of record OX595849.1, on the reverse strand, counting down.
TGGTGTGTTTCAATTATTGCTCAGCAGTTTAGTTTCACAACTGTCACCGTAACCACTTTAACGTGAACACGCATAGCACTCGTAATAGCGAAGCAAATCACTGGTTACATCACTAGATTTCTGCCCTCCTCACCGTTCACCGAGTAGCTCGTGGCCACCGTTCTGGGAGGCTGAGTCTAAGTTTTTTGCAAACAACTGACACGACGGGCGTTATAGTGTAGTGTAACACGGATTTTGTATGGCGACACCGATGAGTGCCCCTAGCGTACACTCTGTGAACCTCATTTTCCATACAAAAATCCATGTTACACTACACCGTAGTCCGTATCATAAGCTTGTCAAAACTCAGACTTCGGTCTCTGCTCTGTGATGATCATCTACAAAAGAATGTACACCTAATTGGTCAAGTGATGAAAATGGTGGCAGGTAATGTTTCCAACAGGGCTGTGAGTAGGTAGGTAGTATTTTATTTATAATAGGTACTTACTGAAAATATAAGGTAAAGCGAGCCTTTACGTAAATTTAAAAAAAAACCTAAATTTTACTGTGCTGCTACTAAAGAATTTATTTTATTTTAATTAATCAATAACAATTTAGAAAATCGTGTCTGAACTAAAATAACCTAAAACTAATAATATGATAAACTTAGATATCGAATTAGGAATAAAAATAAATTAAATTGGTGGCAGGTAATGTTTCCGAAGAATATGTTGAGTATTTATTTATGCAAGTAAATATTGCATAGAAAGAGATAGACAAAGAAATTGTGAAAGAGGTGGTGAAATTATACAGGGTATAAAAAGAAAACTCCCAAATACTAAAGGTAGTACAGGTAAAGCTATAGTAAAATAGCTTTCGCCAGAGAGGTGATTCACGTCAATGAAAAATACCGTATTCGACATCCAGCAATGTACATAATGCCTCTTAATTCGACTTAAAACAACATTGCTTGATGCAATCCTTGAGTGAGTACAGAAAAACAAGGTCGCGGGTTCGATTCCCGCTTCCTGTTTTTGTTTTGTATTGACGCATTCGTCTGAGTAACGCGCAAATCGAATAGATCTCGCAGACGAGATGTGGTCAGTGGTGATTCTTTGTGTGGTTTTGTCAATACACTAACATTAAACTGGCGTGCAATGAAATAGGGTTTCTAAGAAAAACTACAATACCTCAAACTCATTTTTTCTTTATTATTTTTTTTAAATAAAAAATGCGAAGTTTGTGAGTATGTTTGTTACTTCTTCACGCTCAAACGGCTGAACGGATTTGAGTGAAATTTGGAATGGAGATACCTTATACCCTGGATTAGCACATAGGCTACTTTTCATTATATCATCATCATCAGTTTCATAATTGTTCACGCGGGTGAAACCGCGGGGCGCAACTAGTATAGTATTATAAATGCGAAAGTTACAATGCTCGTTACTTACTTAATACGCCATAACGACAAAACCGATTTCGATGAAATTTGGTATACCTACGCAGGCAGATACATCATATGAATTGAAGGGACAAGATCTTGCAGTCGAGCTATAATGACGAGACAGGGTTGCTAACAACACAAAATCGGTAAACAAACACTTCCACACCTTATCTCCCACGCCTAAATCTTTCTGCAGACTCTACCTATTAATGAGTTAGTGAGATGAGTTTCGGATAGAATAGACTATCTTACTAATCTTGCTTGGCTAATTATCCCCATTGTAATTTCCAGGTCAGCAGCGCCGCGTTGGTTCTTTGTGCGGTCGTCGCGTGCGCATGTGCGGCTGAGACTCCACCGGCGAGGCCGCAGGTCACAGACACGGCTTTAGAAGACGCGCTGAACGACAAGAGATTCATCCAAAGACAACTCAAATGCGCGCTTGGTGAAGCGCCCTGCGATCCTATCGGGAAGCGGCTGAAAAGTACGTTTTCTTATCAGTCACATTATGATGGCAAGAGTTAAATAGGCTTCAATATCACGTATTTTTTGCAAAATTTGCACAGTTTATGGCAGCGAAAACAATATGTAAATCTTCAGCATATTTCTAAGAGCATACAATAGCCCAAATAGGTATATACTTTCTTGACAAAAAACTTCGTGAACCTAAAAAAAAACTTTAAACGTGCTTCTATTGTAGAGTAACAAACAATATTATTAAAGACAAGTAAAATAGTTTAATTAATAGTAGGTAAAAGTCATTACAAATAGAAATAAACAGTTGAGTCTAAAGACCGTTGCAAACCGTCTAAAGATAGATTAACTGATCCAAATCACTACCAGACAGAGATAAATTTATATTTTCGATTACCTACTCAGCAAATATTTGTTTTTTTTTCGTGATTTTCACTCACTTATCACGCTCACGCTATTCTGACATTTTCTATCTTACTCATATCTTACCTAAATTTTAATGAGAGGTAGTGATCGTTTGGCTGATATCAGCACTAACGTAAAAAATCTTGGGCAAGCTCAATTTGTAGAGCATCGCGGTACCTACTTATCTAATTATTGTAGTGGTCGCGGATGTAAATGCCGTAATAATACTAGTTATGTATATACTTCTAATATAATATAAAGAGCCTCCTGGATTCTATTTTTGAGATCCAGCGTTCCCAGATTTTATTCATATAGTTGATAGTTTATGAAACTAAGTACATGATATGAAGTTTCGTGTCCTTCCATATATTGACTTGCAGCGCCCCTAGCGAAAACGAGAAGAAAACTAAGGACGCTGTCAGTAAATGTATTGGATGGAAACGAAACTTCGTATAGTTTCGTAAACTATCAAAACCTGTACTAAGCCCCCAGTCTAGCTTTGGTTCTGTTGTATATGTCGCAGAGCTGGAGAGAGAGAGAGTTCGGAGTTTATCCCGCGAATTTTTATGGGACCATGAACACCTATTGTGATTGTCATTTGTTACTTAACAGACGTGGAGGAAGGGCGTTCACAGTTCACCGCTAAACCCTACAACTATTGGACAGTAGGATTTTCTTAGGGGGTGACTTCTTTCAGTTCATCCGGCTCTGTGTCCGGGCTGAGGATGTGTTGGCCCTAATGAATGTCAAAGAAATTTTATACCTATTTATAACCAACTTCAAAAAAGGAGAAGGGTATACATCCACCTCCAGGGTGGTTACAATTATAAAGACTTAAAAAAACGTTAAATTGTAAATAAATTATAGTCTATAGCCTATTCTAATATATAAGCAATAATATTGTTTAGTTTCGTCCATCCATCCAAACAAACTTTCGCATTAGTGAGATGAGATGTTGTGATAAAGTCATTGACTGTTATTAGCATAGATTTAGTGTATGTCTATGGTTATTAGGTAGGTATTTTTAGCGTTATCAATGGATCAAGTCATTGACTTATATATTACTCATTGTTTCAGCTCTAGCACCATTGGTATTGCGTGGTGCATGCCCGCAGTGCTCCCCACAAGAGACCAAGCAAATTCAGAAGACGTTGTCCTACGTGCAACGGAACTTCCCCCAGCAATGGGCCAAGATCGTGCGCCAGTATGCCGGCTAAACCACACATTGCAATCACAATGGGCAATTAATTTATTACTGATAAACGTAACAAGCCTTACAATTTTTCTACTAAAAAAAACAATACATATGCCATAGACAGAGTTTGTCTATGTTTTCATTGTCAGCAAAAAACCCTACACATGGAAGACTAGTTATATGCATTGTATTTATCCATGATTTATTCTTACTCATGGAAGATTCTTCCATGCCCTACCTGGGGGGTTAGTACGGATTTTGATAGTTTTCGAAACTACCTACATGAAGTTTCGTTTTCTTCCATATGTAGTACATTTACTTGCAGCGCCCCTAGCGAAAACGAGAAGAAAACTAAGGACGCTGTCAGTAAATGTATGGAAGGAATCAAAACTTCATTTAGTTTTCGAAAATTATCAAAACCCGTACTAGACGTGCTGAACGCTACCTACAAGTACTATTTTCTAGAGTAGTCTTGGTCTAGAATCAAGACAAACTGGCAAATAAAGATGAAAAAAAAGATTTAAAAAAAAAAAATTGGAAAATTTTGTCTCTGCTTATTTGGATAAAATTTTAATGGTAATAGCCGACAAATTCATTTCGGACCCATGACATTGAAGCCCTTCCTTTTTTGAAACGATTTGAATGAGTAGGCTTGAAGTATTTTTTTTACTCTCGTTGCCTTTATTTTATTATTTAGTTACTTTGGTAGAGTACGTCTAATCTAAAACTGAACTTCTCACTATTCCATTAGGTCAAAATAAAATATTCAAATAACCACAAGGACCGTTTTCGAAAGTCAAGCTTGTGTGAAGTAAAAGCGGTGGATGGGGGCGTTCAGTTTTATTCTAGACGCACCCTACTTATGATTTATTAGCCTAATATCTAGGTATAGGTTAATACCCTCTGACTGGGTAGTGATGGAACTACAAAATTATGACCAAATTCTCAATTCAAATATTCAATTGTAAATAAATACTTAGTTAAGTTTAAATTAAATATAAGGGTTACTTATTATTATGGTTGTTTTATTTTAATCAGGTGTGCAATAGTATAGGTACTTACTGTATCCTCGTCCTACTGTAGCCGTGGTGTGTCCGGTGCTGGTTTAAGAATACTTATATCCAGTGACGGATTAACCCTTAATCAAATTAAGCAATTGCCTAGGGCATTACGTCTGGGGGGGCACCAGAAGAAGCACAAAAAAATCCGTCCTTAGGTCATCACGTCTCATTCTCACGTCACCAAAAATCACTCCAAAAAAAATTTCTAGGACTAATTTGAAAATTCGCGCGTTTTAAGTTGACATAGAGTCCAACCTAGAGTTTTAACCCCGCTCCCGCTTGCCCACTCGCTGCCCGCTAGTGCATTCGGCGATTCGAACGCACCGGAATTGCGATCAGCCAATCAACCACCCCTTCCCCGCGGGCCCCCCGCCTGGCGCCCCAGTTCTAAGGTACGTTACATCTCATCATCTTATTTTACAAACAACTAATGTTTTAGGGCAACGATCTCTAATACTCACATAGATATCGGGTCGGCGCAATAAAAACGTCTCGGTGAATTTAAGCTCACTTGAAAAGTGAGTTTGTATTTGATTTAGTTCGCTTCAAACAAAGCCAATGTAAACACGTGTCACAATGCCGCAATGTATATTTAAAAGTTGCAAAAATAATCCCCGAAAAAACAATTTAACGGCCGGAGTGTCTTACTTTCGTTAAGTACATGTAGAATAAGTTGTATTTTAAGCTTTAAACTAACAAAAAGTATGAAATTTTGATCAAAATTACCGATTTTAAACCACCGCTACAAATGTTTGGCCAACGTTGACGCAAAATTGTCTGTAACAGAACAGTAGATGCATGGAGTAGATTTGTATTGTAATAATTTGTTTTTACCAGAACTTTAAAAAAATTTAATACTACTTTTGTGTCTGTTTGTTGAACTCTCATCAGATACTTGGCTTTCCTTTTTTTTATTTTAGCTTTCCGAGAAATCCATTTACGCTACTGTTATTTAACCAAATCTTTGGTTAACAACCCCTTTACATCTATACCAACTGATAATGAGTCCTCTCGCTTTGTTAAAATTTATGAACCAGAATCACTTATAGAACACATTATCGTAAAAAAACAGTACTTTTTCAAATTCTTTTATCATATTATAGGTATATTTCCCAAATATCAAATAAATGCCCAACCTACGGCAGGCGCCTGTACGCCCGCCCTCAAGCACTTTACGGTTTTTGTTGGAAAACTTTGATGGTCGATATCTTTTTTTATTATGAAACGAGACAAACGTAACAGAACATATATTTTTTATATTTGAGCTTTTTATAACTAGGGCTTCATTATCAGCCTGTAGGTACGCAGAATGGAAAATTTTTAATGTTGAGCTGTTTTAAACATTTTGGGTTTTGATCAAATTATTGCACTAAACTGTACTTGTATTATAAAGATTGTAAACATGAATATAAAGATGTGGAATTTAGTGATATTTTTATTTGTGACATCCAGCGATAGACATCTTGGCCAAAAACATAAACATACACATAAATATACACACAACAGAACGTTAATAAAATAACAAGTATATATACTATCAATATCAAACATACATGCCTAAAACATAAATAATTTTAACTTAACTTTAACGCGCATATTATAAATTATTTAAGTGATCAACGCGACTCCATACCTTCTGTAGTTAAATTTGAAGAAGCAAACAGAAGCGAAACCATGGAAACGGATGGATGTAGCTCGAAAGGTAATAACGGGAAAAAGAACTTTATTTGTAGCTCTTTAAGGTTGATTTCACACTAGTTGTTTAACCTATGTCTTTTGATTTGACAAGTGACAGGAGTAATATAATTGCTTTGCTCGTTTTTTGTGACGAATGGTCGTAAGTGTAAGATAATATTTTGAAGATTTGCTACTTTTTTGCTAGGTGTCATGGTTGTAATTAGGTTGAACTTAGAACTGTTTTAAAACTTTCATCTTTGTTCGTTAGTAAACAAATGTAGCTGTATAAGTATGTATCCATGCGGACAGTTTTTAGCTTTCATTTTGTACGTGACCCTGGATCTATTGTGAATTATAAGATCGTTGTTTTAGGGGGTAAAGGTCTAGTTGACATACGGATAGGGGGGCCCCACAGGCGTGGATTGCTTAGGGCATCAAGTAGTCTTAATCCGTCACTGCTTATATCCCTCGGTCTCCTCACGTAGATGCAGTAAAAGCCGTAATAAGGGATTACACCAGGGGATGGGCAGCAGTATCCACCAGAGTACCTCAACACCAAACAGCGGTGTCTGCGGTCACCAACCGCCGCTTGCCAAGCGTAGTGATTATGGCAAATCCCCCTTTGCATTCAATTGGAGAGGACTGTCCAGCAGTGAGCTTTTACAGGCTGATGATAATGATGGTCCTCGTCTAGATACCTAGTTGCTGTCAAACGTCACTTTTCTCCATGGAATTATCTTTTCTCTTATAAAAGTTACCGTTTGCCAGCAACAATGATAGCACAATTTACGCATGTTGTAAACATGTCGCGCGCGAGATAGAGCCCTGCGTGTTTAGTCGCGTACCCGATAAAAGAAAGAGAGAGGAGATGTACTTTAAATGCCATACCGAACGTCCCCCAGTGGGACCAGATAGGTGGGGGACGCTGGGAGTATACCAACATTTCCACAAAGTCGTTATTTTATTGTTTTCGTCCGGGAGGCCAAGTCCAGGGTATTGGGGCTGAACAAGTCGGCACTGACTTTCTCTTGCCGCCTATTTCGTTTCCCTAACTCCACCCAACAGTCACATAGATAGTGCTTATCCCACACTAGCTGTATCGTGGGTACAGTGGTGGATTTACCAGCAGGCTAAGTAGGCTGGAGCCTAGGGCGGCAGATTTTAGGGGCGGCAAATTTTGGGGCGATTTTTTTTAATGTCTTCTTCATCATCATTATATGATTGTGAACTAGGGTATCGAATTATAGAGGTCAGTAGAGATGGAAAAATTTGAATAGCCTTCTGGCGGCAAATGTGTAAATCCACCACTGCGTGGGTATCAGAAACTACGAGTACCTACCATGCTACCACAACACCCAGACCCAGAATAAATATTTGCAGATCATACAAACATTTGTTTCCCGCAGCAGGAAACGAACCAGCGACCTCATGCATCTCAGCCGGCTACTCGCCCGCCGCCATCGCGCCACAGAGTCGCCTCAACATGATTGCAAAATAAAATGATTAGGTACCTACCGATCCAAAAAACACTGTGATTGACTGATAGGTAGGTACCTACCTACTGAAGCACGTACTGAAGTAGCTAGTTGATTTGATGGATTTATGTACTAATGTACCTACATATGGACAATATGAGTTCGGTTTAAAGAAATTTATTCTCAAAAAGACAAAAAAAAGTATGTCACTTACATGAGAAAAACATATAACTTAAAGTATTTATAACAGTAGGTCGATCGAGTAAATAAGTAGGTAGTAAGTAGGTTCATTGCTTGTAGAAAACTAAGTTGTGACCCATTCAACGCGTATAAGTTAAACGAATTTATCAACTACGTATTGCGTAAGTTTTGTTTTAAATGCATTGAATGAGTTTACATTTTTAATATCTGACGGTATTTGGTTATAAAGCTGTGCGCCTTCACAAGTAAACATTTTTTTACCGTAGTTCGTTCGCGTCTTGGGTAGAACCAGAAAACTGGCTCGACCGACGCGTGTTTTGCTTGGACACTTGACGCACTGTTTTAAAGATAGGCAAGTATGGAGAGAGCCTTTTAGAATTTTACGAACAAGTATGCATGTGCTGTAAATATATGACTGTTTATATTTATTTATTTATATTAACTTTTACTTTTTTATTTATTGAGTTATTGCACTTTATTTTCACTTACCGTTACCGCCTCGCCGCTCTATCAATCAAAATGAATGAGAAGCTTGGTTACAAATCCGCCAAGTCCGTCAACCGCCAAACTCAAATACCTATATTCTATATATAAAAAAGTCCTCTGTGCTCAAAGGCTCAAAGCCTTGGACGAATAATTCGTCCAAGCTCAAAGCCGTAAATAATAGAACAACATTACTCACGAGTGCAGTAAATGCTCTGAGGCCAAACTTTGATTCGTTCATTTTTTTATCCGATACGTAGACACAGAAGCCGAGGAGAAGCCTGTCTACGATCTGCTATTTAAAAAGAGTGATTTAGTCTCAGAATAAGGACAAACAAGCTTTAGTCCTTATTCTAAAATCTGCTACGATCCGAGATCCGTTCTACCACAGATCCAAATCCCACAATCGAAAAATAATAGTTGTCTATGGCTAGTGATAATAAGGCCATGGATCTAATATGGCATGGCACATTTATTCCTCCGTAATGGCAGCACTAACTAGTAGTTTTACAATGTTGTTGTTTGCTGACGCCTTCCATTTTATCCACTTCCGGTAAATCAACTCAACAGCTTTTTATACTTTAAAGAAAAAAAACCAAAACTTGAGTACCAATTATTTCTTAGAAATTAAAAAAATATTTTATGAACAATTATATTACAATAATACTTCACTATTTTTCAAGATATCTTCATTTGTAGACATTCAACGCTGCCACCATAATGAAGAAAAATAAACTATTTCGTAGGCAGTCGGTGATATTTACAACTAGTATTTTGCTATTGTTTTGACAAATCCTGGACAAATTATCACAATATCACGCTGTTGGTTTATGTGTTGGCGGTAGGAGTTCGAGAAACATTGAATTTATGCGTTGTTATTGAGAAAATTACATACTAACTTATGCACTCGGCGTACGCACAGTGACTTCTTGACAAAATAATATGGTCGTGCGTTTTGTGTGAACATAAGTGGTGATGTGTGATCAGACTGAAATTAGTTATTCGGACGAGGAGGTCGTATGGGTAAAGCTGGGCAACTGCTGGTGGCCCGGCGAAGTGGTCGCCCAAGACAAGCTCTCTCCAGATGTCCTGCGGTCATTTCGGAAGCCACCAATAGCCACCGTGAAGTTCTTTCAGGAGGATGCATAGTAAGTTTGCAAGTCCTAATATAACCTGTAATTCCTGTAAGAGAAATGTTGAGACAGTTTTTTTCTTAGGTGAATTCAATTGCCTTTGTCCTAACTTTTATATAATTACTATTCAGGGATACACATAAGTAAAATAAATGGGATATGGTGCACTCATGAATTATGTAAAGCTCTATTTTACATACTTTATATTATTGGTGCTGTTGAGTAGGAACAGGTATCTATTTCCTCTGCATAGTGATCTATGTCACATTGTTGTGGCATCCTATCAACACCATGGTTTCTGCAACAGCTATTGACACCTGGGTCAGTTGTCACAGAGTGCAGTTATACAACTTTGAGGCATGTTTACTATCATAAGGCACTTGGGTCTTTCAAAATAATTCCTGTTTGCTCAGATTTTGTAATATTTAGTATTTCCGAATTGGTTACAATTTTTTCTGTACCTAATTTATGTCCATTTGTCCTTGATAATCTGAAACTCGTGCAATATCAAAGTTAGTCAATTTGGCAGTTTATCACCGAACGTGTAAAATATTCAAAAAAGTATATCCAGCTTACTAAATAGTTGTGCTTCAATCATAGACATACATTGAACGCATTAAAATTCTTCAAAACTTGATTTATTCATATATTTTCATTTGTAAGGATTGTTGAAGATAGTCTGTATGATCCACTTATCCGAAGGCTTCTGCATTTATAATCATTCTGATTATCATGGCTCGTTGTATCTTCTAGCTATAAGATATATACTGTCCTATAAAAAAACTATGTGTAATGAGATTGTTTTTAATAGTTCATTCAATTAGGTAATCCTTTAGAATACCCTGTCCGTGCATCTGCAAAATTTGCTTGAATGAATCTGGTGGTACCTATGTTGAGGCTCAAGCCCTGAGCCAAGTTAAATTTTGCTCTAAAAGCTACATTATATGATTATTGTAATTTATTTCCCGGACTTGTTAGGCAGTATTCTTTATGTAAAATTTGTCCTGGCTGCTGACATTTTTAGGGGTGTGTTACTCGAAAAAAACATTAGCTGAGTTAATTGTGGGAAATCAATGGTGGCGATAAGCTCACCACTGGTCACATCTATATTCCTGAAATGGTGCAACTCACAAAATGGCTTGCGTCTATGTATGTGTATAGATAGCCAAAACTAAAAGTACGGGCTAATCAACCACCTTAACTTGGCGAAAGTTAACCCAAATCTGTGAAAGGTCACAGAATAACATATGTTTTATTTTGACGTAATTAAATAGTGTTAATATGTGTGCAATTTTAGTCTGGACGCACTCTATGCATGTATGTTTATTTATCATAGTAAGTAAACAGGTTATTTTTTTTGTTTGCAGTGAGTATGTGAAAAATATCAACTCTATTTACAAGTATCAATGCAGTCGCAAACATGAATTTATCAACAAAGGTCTTTGTAAGTAATATTATCATGTACATCATCAACCGGCATCCATGCTAGACAAAGCCCCCATAAAATGCAATGGGGGGATTTGCCATAATCACCACATTCAGCAGGCGGATTGGTGATCGTCTTGTTTTCTACATTTGAGGCACACTTCATCACTGTTACCTGATTGCGTATGCATTGGTTGTGTCTCGGGGTTAATACCCTATCCTGCTTAACATCAATGAGCCGGCCTGGCTGGGGTAGAGTTAACACAGGGGGACTATTCCGCAATACACCCAACAACGGGATGTCAGCGTAAGTACCCCCTTCTCAAATTTAGGCCTAAACTTAGGCCTCCATGATAGAATGCCACGACAACCGGTCTTGAGCCTCCTCCATCCACTGACTTCTTGCAACCTTTGAAATGGTATGGGTTCATTGAGAGAGGGGCCTTTCTACACTACATCATTTGATATGTGGTCGCAACTTGAATCCCCAATGGTTGTCGGTTCTGCAAGCTATAATGATCCTGCTCATTGCCACTACAACTTGTTAATTCTGAGACCTATTTTGGTTCTCTTCTAAGGATCTCAGTTCAGATGCCTGGCAGATTTAGAATTTGAATAAACTGTATCTCATGATTTAATTTCTCTTCCTAGGCTTGTACAGAACTAAACATGGTCATATGGAAAAGTTTCCCCAAGATGTAATTCGGGCTGAAACAAAAGTCGGTGGTGACATAGAAATCCTTGCCCGAGATGAGTTCCAAGAAACTAAGAAGGAAAGCTATGCGGGACTCTTTGGAACTCCTGCTAAGAAAACTCCTGGCACAGTGAAAAAAGGTATCACTTCACTTTATCATACATTAGGCACCAACCGCAGCTTCACCTGCCTTATTACCTGGTTAAAAAGTAGCCTATGTGTCAATCCAGGACAGAATCTATCACCTTACCAAATTTCGTGGAAATTGGTTCAGCCTAGTGTGATTGAGTAACAAACACAAACTTTTGCATTGAAAAACAAATAGGATTTTAAAATATTATAATAATATTATATTATATATTTTGTTGCAAAAAAAAACTTATACAAAATTTATTTTAGGAAGAGGCCGGCCTCCTGAATCTCCTAAAATCTCCACTCCAGTCAGACGGGTAAGCTATTATTTTTATTATGTTTTATTTAGTCTGTATGAATGGGTATCCAACAGAGAAAACACAATGCAGAGAAAAAAGCAATGTTGTCCAATATTTAATTCAATGTGTTTCCCTACTTAAATTGATTTAATATCCTGCCAATGCTCTTGTTGCCCATCACTTCTTCACTGATAGAGTGGTCAATAAATTAAAATATGACCAATGAATCGAGATTAAGCCTTGGAACAAAGTGACCCAAAATTAGACATTCTACATTGTGATGATGTAGATGTAGACATATCAGCTAATTATCTGGTTATCAGATAATCATGTTGAGATGTGTTTAAGGTGGAACGTTAGCGCGAAATTCAAATTAATCAAGACAAATGATTTGTGTAGTGTTGTTTTGGTTCATTGACATTCATAGCTAAACTAATGATATTTATGAGATACTATCAATTAAAACATGTTAGGTCTCCTGATTCACGCAAAATTAGTTTTCGCTATCTCAAATAGCTGTAATGAGCAAAAAACAATAAAATCCGAATTTCGCGCCCAAAGGGGCGTGGGCAAACGTTAGCAAAGGCTAACGTTTGCCCACGACACAGGGAATCTTAGTGTGGGATCAAGATCATGTATGTGACTGTTGGGTGTTATGTTATGTATGTTCCACCTGTGGAAATTCGTAAACCGCCTATGAAAGTTCCTACTGCTGTGCTTACTATCATGGGCACATGAGACTTTTTCGCAATGGGCCAGCTGCATCACTTGCAGCAAAAAAAGATACGCGTGTATCGCGAGACATAGGTTCGAGAAATGTGATTCACAGGTTGTATATTAAAAAGTTATTGCACCTTGCTTGTTTGACGACGCCTTATTTTTCAAAATTTCGATTTCAGATGAAAGAAAAGACTGAATACAAGGTGCATATTTTGGTACAAGGATCCAAATCAACTGTTCCTTCTGCATCACCTTCCGCATCAGATGAACCGCCAACTCCATCGACTAGCACCGCGGAGCTTCCAACCACACAGGAACCTACATCCACTGAACCTAAATCAGATAAGCCTGACAATGTCGATAAACCTGTCACTACACCATCTACCCCATCCACACCATCATCAGGCTCTGGCATCTATGCATGTCATGCCTGTTCTTTCACCACAACTCGCCTCAACGTTCTAATCCTTCACAACAAATCACACAGCGTCGGATTCATGTCCTACACACCATCTCCTGTTAAGAAAAAGCCAATTACTAAATCACCCGCAAAATCGACTCCCAGCACTTCGAAAACTCTTAAGCAACGCAAGCCGCGCAAAGATAAAACAGATAAGCCTGTTCAAAATAGCAACAAGAAACGCTCGTTGGAGGATAAAACATCTGATGTCGAAAGCAAAAAACTAAAGACTGATGAAGAGATAAAAAGCAGCCTACTTGCGGATTGGGACGACGACGTAGATGACGAGTCGGCGACGGCCGCGACGCAGTCTCCGGAAGTACCCCTAGGGGCGCAGTCCCCGGAAGTACCTCTCGGGGCGCAGTCCCCAGAAGTGCCCCTCGGGGCACAGTCTCCGGAAGCACCCCTCGGCGCGCAGTCGCCAGAAGTACCTCTTGGGGCGGAGTCCCCGGCCGTGCCCACCCCGGCGGAGCTGCCCAACGCGCAGGTTCCCCCAGTATCCGACAAAAAGTCTAACGGCTCATCGTCCACCGAGAAACCTGAAGCGTCAAGCGACTCCAATAAGTACGAGTTTTGTGAGGATGAAGATTGGCCTGTCGAGGCCGACGCCGGCAGGAAGATTCCCCGCGTCAAGAATCCGGTTCGAACTGAAGAGACGAAGAGCATCAGTATCGACGAAGATGACATGGCCCGAGAAGTTGCCGAGCTGCTCAACAGAACGGCCGTGCCGGAATTGCCTTCTGTACCAGAACCTCTGAAAGTAGAGGAAAATTTTCCTGAGCCTTCGGTCGTAAAATCGCCCGATAAAAAACTTGAAAATTCGCAAGGAATGGCGCCGGATGGAGGTGTCCCGGAGGCCCCAGTGACGAAAGCAATTTTTAAGACGAAAACTTTTTTTCGTAGTCGACACTCCAGAAGCCAGGATGCTATCGGTAAATATGTGGCAGAGCAATTGAATAATGTAGAAAAGATGGACATCGCTGATTGTGATCTCAACGGTTCTGATAATGTGTCGTCTCCGGAAGCCAGAGATTCGCCACCGATCGAGCACGTCAAGGTAGCTCGATTAGCTCCAAAAATACAACTCAAGAGAATGAAAGCAGAAGCGCAGTTGCGGGAAAGAGAGAGGAATCGTTATGAGCCATCTGCCGATCCATACAATCTGTTGACCGATATAATGGTTTCTGACGAAAAGCCTGAGTCGCCGCTCGTCGACGAAGTTACAGAAAAGGAAAATGCAGATACGTTGTCTTTTTCTTTGTCTTCGCAAAATGTGCTATACCCACCACAAGAAATAAAACCTCGCACAGATATAGATTCTACAACTGAAGAAATCACAGAAGAAACTGTTACAAACTATGATGCGTCTACGGAAGGTGATGACACACGTGAAACAATTATTGAGGATAATCATCAAGTGGCTGAAGAATCTGAATCAAGCCAAGAAACATATGGCACAGAAATAGATCAAGAAGAAAATGAAAATAAAGAATCAAATCGAGAAATTGTAGAGGAAGTAGTCCACGATTCCGAAATACGCTATCAAGAAACCATAGACAAATCAATTGAAATTCCTGGCATAAAAGTGCCCGAGCAGTTGCTTAGTGATACACCTGAACCTATAGAACCATTTATTGAAGAGAAACCGGAACAGCTAGCAGAGTCTTGTATGAATGAATCGACAGCGTCTGCCGTAGACGCGTTATTGAGTGTGTCGCGAGAGGCGGACCGAGTGACGAGGACCATAAGTGACGATCCCCCGGAGGACCTATTTGAAGACGATAATAAGGATGGATCAATCAACAGTAATATAAATGGCGAAATCATTGACGCAATAGAGACTGAAGAGGAATCTGAACCAACCATGTTTCCTGAAAATGAACAAGAACTTGTTATGACTGAAGAGATAGAAAAAGAACCAGATCAAAATATGTCCTCTGTAAATGAAGAACATCCTGCAATACTTGAAGAGTCAGAAAAAAATCTGTCTTGTCAAAATATAGCCGAAGTACCTACAATACACGAGGAAATTGACAAATTTATGGTTCCTGAGAATAAAAAAGAAATACCGGAAACAAATGAAGAACCTAACCAAAGTTTGTTTTCGATAAATGTAGAAAAAATACCTGCCTTACATGAAGCACCTGACCAAAGTGTGTTTTCTGCAAATGTAGAAGAAGTATCTGCCTTACATGAAGAACCTGACCAAAGTGTATTTTCTACAAACGTAAAAGAAATACCTGCGTTACATGAAGAAACTGACCAAAGTGTGTTTTCTTCAAATGTAGAAGAAATACCTGCGATACATGATGAACCTGACCAAAGTGTGTTTTCTTCAAATGTAGAAGAAGTACCTGTGTTACATGAAGAACCTGACCAAAGTGTGTTTTCTGCAAATGCAGAAGAAATGCCTGGCTTACATGAAGAACCTGACCAAAGCGTGTTTTCTACAAATGTCGAAGAAAGACATGCCTTACATGAAGATTCGAATGTGTTTGAGAATGTTGAGCATCCTGCAATCCATGAAGAATCAGACAAAGGTATGTTTACCGAAAGTGAAGAAATACCAGTTTTACACGAAGAAACAAACAAAAGTAAGTTTTTTGAAAATGAAGAGGTACCTGCTATACACGAAGAAACTGAAAACAATGTTTTTTCTGAAAATGAATTACATATTCCAGAAACACACGAAGTATCAGAACATGTTATGATTCACAGCGGGTTTTCCGAAAACGAAGAAGAAATTATCACAACACAAGACTCCGAAATAGTATCGGATGAAAGTATTTATCTTCAAAATGAAGAAGAAATTCCCGCAGTTCAAGATGAGACAGAGATAACTATCGACAATAATCCCGATGAGTACATAACAAGCTCTGAAGTATACCAAAATGAGGAGGTCGTTACGACTCCGCTCAATATTGAGTCGTCACATGAAAATGAGAGCGAAATTGTTGAATCTACTGTAGAAAATGTACCATCTGAATCAGATCTGCAAATCGCAGAGGCACTGATAAATCTGCCGGCAACCGCTCTTCACAGTACAACTCCGACAGACACTATGGAAAACCACATAATGACAAGCTCCTTTGAAACGGACAATGTTCATGAAGAAATAATTTCTGCATCAGAAAATATAGCACTAGAAGAAACGGTTATCCTAGAGAAGCCAACTAAAAGTACAAACAAATTAGAAGAACAACCATTCATCCCAGATGATGAATCAGTGAATCTTCGCTTCGAAACTGAACAAGAGAAAAGTGAAAATCTAAATGCTGCTCAGTCCTTATTACGTATGTCCAAGTCAACAATTAGTATTCCAGAGCCGTTGGAAACCAATGAAATAACTGAGCCAGTTGTGCAAAATGTTCAACATAATAATGGTATAGATAAGTCATTAGAACAAAATATGGTTCAAATATCAACCGAAATTATAAAGGAACCTCAAAAAATAAAGAAGCCATTCCTTACTTCATCATCTAAATTATTACAAATGTTGGAAGAACCGAGCAGACCTAAATTTGCTGCTACAAGAATCACGCCAACTAAGCAGATTGTTATGCGCGGAAAGGAAAAGATTCTCAATTTTGATGTAGCCAAGTCGTCTTTTAAAAGCAAACCACATTTGCCAAAACAGAAAATCATCATTCGTCGTACAACACCCAGTAAGACTGTCCTCAATAACATTAGTGAAATGGCGAGCCAAGATAAAATAATCTTATCACGTAGTAATCTGTCGCAGGATGGCTCGTCTGTCCAAAGGTTTACGATCCAAACTACACCAGATGCGCCCTCAGACGCCAACACTATTATTATACAACAAAAGATAAGAAAACTATCGAAACCTCCTACTAAATTGCAGAAAATAAAACCGCATAACTCCCTTGTCGCTTCGGTTAGTGAAACTAAACCTGTCGCTCAAACGTCTGTTGTCGACAACGCGATGTTCGATATAAATTCGATGCCTATAGTTCTGTCAGAGGACCTTATAACCGCAGAAAGTATCGAAAAGATGCCGGTCGTTATGTCGGATGCTAATATCAACCCTATAATAACTCAACCCCAGCATCCACCGAAAGTTATGAAACCGAAACTCAATATAACAGAAAATGAAAAGATCACAGTCACAAGTATGCCGAAGAAACAAGAAGTAAAAACAACATTGTTGATGAATTCAGTCAGTGAAATACAAAATAAGTCTACAACTCCAAACATTCTCTCGAAGTCGGCCAAGTTACGCGCGGCTAAGCCGATGCTTGTTTTCGACAAGACGACTGGAAAGCAAAAGATTATCATGACGAAAGCTGAATCTTCCATAAAAGAAGTCAAAAATATTCAAAAGACGCCAACCTTGGTACACCAGACACCAACATTGGTACAAAAGACACCAACGTTGATACAAAAGGCACCAACGTTGATACAAAAGGCACCAACATTGCTACAAAAGACACCAACATTGGTACAAAAGACACCAACATTGGTACAAAAGACACCAACTATGGCACAAAAAACGCCGACCTTGATACAAACGACGCCAACATTGATACAAACGACGCCAACTTTGATACAAAACTCGCCAACTTGGATACAAACTGCACCAGCTTTGATACAATCTGCTCCCCAAACAATAAAAAAAACATCGCAAGCTGAAAAGTTTCTTATATTACCGACGCAAAACACACCACGCACTGGCCGAACACAAAAAATAGTAATAGACCCACAGACTGGTAAGGCGCATATGATTATGTCCAAAGGTAACGAAGCATCTACTACGGCCACTGAAAACAAACCTGTTTCTGCAAAATTAGTACCATCCAAATCCGAAACCAATGCTCCCGGAAATACCGTTATGATAATCACGAACGCACAAGGTGCACAATCTAGAATAGTTCTCACGCCAGAACATGAGAAAATTCTGTTTCCTAATAAACAGCAACAAAAAGGGTCCCAATTAAAAACCATCGCGCATCGAATAACCACAGCGAGTGCCCTACCTCAGTTGAAAACGGTCCTTAACCCTCCCCCCATGAAACAAATTGTCACGTCTGCGAAGACGCCTACAAGGATAGTTTCAAAACAAAAGAACGCCATCATCACATCCAAGGGGCAGCTGATCGTCGGAGGCCAGGTCGCGACCACTTCCCACAACATCCACAACATAGCGCCAATGCCGGAGATACGACACGTCTCCAAACGCTTGTCGCAGACCGAACCGAGAAAACTCGTTCAGGCCATCCAGAAGACAAACTCGGAACCTATTATATTTTTACAACAAAAATCGGGGGCGGTCATGCAGCTGACGGCCTCGCAATTCGATCAGTTGCAGAGATCGGGTCAGATCGTGCAAAAGACGCCTGCGCAACCCGTCCAGGAGCGAGTGATCATACATAAGACGAGAACGATCGCCGAGGCGGGCTCGAGTCAAAAGCCTAGGGCGAGGAAAAGCGCGGTACACTCGCCGACGCCGGCCAAGAAGAGCAAACACCAGCATGAGATCGCCATCGCGCCCGCGCCCGCGCGCCACTCTCCGCTACTGCCCGCGCTCACCCCCATAATCACCCCGAGCGCGCCCCTGCCTCCTCCCACGCCCCCCACGCTGTCTGCCACCCCCGCGCCTGCTATAACCTTCGCGCCAGCTGTCAACTTCTCGTTGACTCCCGCGATTTCAACCGCGGTCGCCTCGAGCTCTACCTTTTCGGAATTCGACAATTTCGAGGAGATGCTCCCGTCGACCGCGATAGCGCGCCAGCCGATGCCAGAGCCTGTGCCTCCCGCTCCCTCGGCTCCTCCCGCCCCCGCCCCTGCTGAGCCAGCTGCCGCGGCGCTCGCCGACGTACAGGTGATGGCCCTGCCCGGTGAGCACTTCGGCGGCCCTGCCGGTTCCTTTTACCTATGCGTGGAAGAGCACGGCACCTACACGCGGATAGACAACCGGCCGCTCGTGCTCGAGGATAACCAGCTCATGCCCATGTCGGAGGTGGCGCTTCAACCGCAGCCCGAGCGCAGAGACATCCTCTCGGCAGCGCTCGCCAACAGCGACGTGTTCCACGCGGACGCGGACGCGCCCGACTTCCGCGACCTCAACGCGAACGTGTCCGTACACTGCCGCGTGTCCGAGACCAGCTCCACGCTGCACCAGCCCATCATGACGCCGCAGGAGATGCCGAGTACGGCAGCCGCGGAGCAACCGCCGCCCGCGACGCTGGAAGACGGGCTCGCGGTGATCGGCGTCACGCCGCACACAGTGCCGACGTCGCTCGAACTCCCCATCACCGTCACGGATCCACGCATCGCGCCGCGGACGACTGATCCGCTTGGCAGCGGTGGGTACAGCACCACGCTGATGCCGTCGCCGGGCGCCGAGCTGTGCTACGTGTCTGCGGAGGAGTCGGTCGGTCCGATCTCGATGCCGCTGCTCACTGAGGAGGACGATCCGGGCGTGGGGGTAGGCGGCAAGTCAATGCCGATCCTGACGGATGATATAGGCGAGCGCACGGCCTCCTCCGTAGAATCGGCGCTGGGTTCGCCGGCTTCACTGGGCACGGAAGCTGACGACAGCTCGGGGGTCACGTGGACGCGCCGCCTACTAACCCCGGGATCTGATGCCTCGGACCTGTCCGTGGAGATTCCGCTGCAGCCTTCGATCCAACTCTCCGTCGGCGACCTCTCCGACCACACCTAACGAACAGCCTTCTCATTTTCTCACATCACTTCTGTTACTTTGTGATCGTTATTTCTTGCGTTTCTGCGTCAGAACGACGCGCGAATCACGCAAAATGTTCAAAATGTCGGCACTGAAACGGCGACTGTGGCCGTATTATGATTAAGGTACTTCTATGCTGGTTTCACTCTCACGACACGTGTTATATAAGTTTGACAAAAAAAGGAGAACTGCCTTCAAAGAGCTAACTAAAAAAGACTTCTTCAGATCTTGATCATATATCTATATGGGGCAAACATGCGACGTAAATACTTTTCAATAAAACATTCAATACAGCTAACTGGGAAACTCCTATTTTAAGACTTTTATTATCTGCCTATATTATCGAAAAGATTGTAAAACCGAGCTCTTGAATCCGCTTTACTGTACTACTGTTTTGAGTATGTAAATTCACCGTTCATCATAAGTATGTGCGCGTTTCGCGCGTTGGTTTGCGTAGTAATCCCTTGTTTCTTATTTATTTTAGGTTCGTCCTGATCGGTTTTATGAGATGTGCAATAGTTTACCCCGAGGTAACAATTTGCTTAGTTTGTGATAATGGTGACGTTTCCGTGCAGCTATCTCTAAAATGAACTCTAAAGCTAAAAATATCTACAATAATAAATAATTACACCGCTGTTTATATTTGGAGAATGCTGTTTAGATCGAAATCCATGTCATTTTATGCGTTTGTTTGAATTGTAAGATTCATAAGACGGTGCCGCTTATATCTCTAGTTTAGGAAAAGCGTTTGAAACGCCGCTTTCTGGTCGAGTGTAAATATAAATGTTCGTTAGAAGAGCCTACCTGATAGCTGCCTGTATGCACTTGTCATTTAAACTGAACATTTTATTATGGTATATAATAATTAGTCTTAAGAATTTACGATTGTAAATTTAAATATAATTATGATATTGTTGAGTGTCTGTAATATATAAAAATAGATTATATAGTATTTTTATAATGTGTAAAAGGAAGGTTATGTACACAGATTTTGTACAAGGTCGTTAGGGTTGTTGCTCACATGTTGTTACGAGCTGAAAGGCGCCATCTGAGACGGTCGGTTCATACAAAATGGAACTGAATATTGAATGTATATCATACTCTAAGTGTTATGTTAAGTACAATATTGTTAAAGCAATTTTTTTTAATTATGGTAAAGCACTTTTTGTTTGAGTGATGTATGTTAAACTTTAGATCGGTCTATAATAGTCTATGAATGAAATTGGAGTCTTTAGTAATAACCTCTGTGTAGTTTTAATAAATAAATTTTAATCAATATGCTAGTATTCTTTTGAAGTAAACATAAAATGCAATTAGGCAGGTAGTATAAAATATACTAAACACCTAACACGCCTTTAATTGGATGAAATGAAAAACGAACAATCGTGAAGAACAAGGGTAAGTTGAAAACTAAAATAATTTGTAAGTCAATAGTAATTTAATAATTTTCATTTTTTGTGACATAAATCTAATGAAATATTTCTAGGAAAATAATATTGCATTGCGATCAAGGTGTTTATACATATAAATGTTTATTTACAATGCGTTAAGAAACCTTTTTCCTATTGTATCACTTTACTACGATCTACACTACAAACTACGGTAACAATGATTTATAAATTCGTTATTTTATGACAAGTTGCATAGAACAACAAAATCTAATGAACTTAATTCTATATAATACTTTATCGAATAAAAGATGTGAAACTTTGTTTCAGGACTGCTTTTACATTTTTCAAACTAAAAGTAACCTACAACAGTCAAATTGTTACTTTCATTTATTTCATAAAAATAATCATGATTAGTATAAAATTATTGTACAAATATGCAAAAACTAGTTACATCAGTTGATCTTTCGATGAGGATAATGCCGATGATATCACATGATAATAAAAAAAGCGATTCACGAAGCCCGCTTCATCATAGTTGCAAAACTACAAATATAAGTGGGGTTGAGTTCATCACTGCAAGGCCTGTCGTGTGGTGTTTGGCAGGAAGAGGCACATGAGACCGCCGCTGGCGAGCAGGACGGCCACGATGAAGGTGGGCGCGGGGCAGTAAGAGTCCAGCAATGCTGCTATCACAACATTGCCTATGATGCCTCCCAGCCTAGCCGCGACCATGGACACCGCTACTCCGGTTGCACTGAAACAAAGGAATAAGCAAGTTGTAGAGGAAGTCTCTGGGATAGGACTGCAATTTCCGTCTGCACGGATCTGCAACGCATACTTAACGTATTTTTTTATGGAATAACAACCGGCAATCGCATCCTGTCCCTTCATCCCATACATAATTCGCTTATGGGAATGGTGCTATTCCGTGCCGATAACTGTGGTCCGACCGTAATTGACATTTTGGTTCGACGCAAATAATTGGGGGATGAAATCCTAAGTAAGTACAGTCGCTTTTCGAAGTAGCTGAGCTGTAGACACATACAACCTCAGGTGTCGAAATTAAGCTAACATCTTAAAAACAAATGAAAGCCAGATCAATAACAATACTGATCCTTCGAGCCGGATAAAATATAGAGTCCTATTCAAATTAAAACTACCGACGCCATACACGGCACTGAGATGTGGTAGCAACAATTGGCCTCACACAAGCTCAACGTCGCGCAGGTAGCGATGGAGAGAGCTATGCTCGGATTTTCACTATAGAATCCGTGATGAGGGGGTCAGTAGAAGAACCAAGATTACCGACAGCTCAGAATCAGCAAGTTGAAAGGGCTATGGGAAGGCCATATACCTAACTCGCAGAACTGACAAACGTTTAAATATATATGGCTATGTTACGTGTAATCTAGAAAAAAAGCATGTAAATGTATTTACCGTAAATTAGTGGGGAAAACCTCGGTGATGAGGCAGTCGAGCGACGCGTTACCGCAGGAGATGACGGAACTGAAGATGGCGCTAACGATCAGGTTGTTGGTCTTGTTATAGACGAAGTACATGGCGGCCGAGCAGGTACCGGCTGAGAATGTCGCGAACACTGAAATGCAATGCAAAGTAACGAGTTAGTTCGTAGTAGTTACGAGATAATCCTCTATTAAGTACTTAGTGCTAGTTCTATGATGTTCTCCATCTCATGAGAGTTCCTTCATAATTGCCTGCATTTTCATCTTCAACTGGATGGCCTCAAAGATGAGGCAAAGATCTGCTTGGTTCATTCGAGATAATTTTTCTCAAACTTCCCATCGAGTCGCACAGAAGTCGAAGATCCTACATTGAGCGTGATCATTTCACGCGCTCTCCACTATGTTCATCTACTTAGTCTTCATAACTATATAGAATAGCACCCTTATTACCTAAGAAGAACTTCCTTCCAAGCCTGTCCATTCCAAGCACCGCGAAGATATTCGAGGGTATCGCAGCAGCAACCGTGATGAGAGATTCCATGAACACATCGGAGTTGATATGCGCGTCGCAAGCGGACGATTCCGAGTGGGTTCCGTACTTGGTGACGTAAGCGGTAACCTGGCAGATGTCTGCTTCGGCGTTGTCGTGGTCGCGCGACCACTCGTCAAAACGATTAAACATCTCAGGGAACCACATCATTAGGCCGTAATACCTGGAAATCAGAGAAGCACTTTTAGAAAACACTGATGGGGGAGGAAATGAACTGGTTTCACAGTGCCCCTGGTAAAAAAGTAGTTTGAACATTACTTACCCGATATGGAATGTAAAGTTGATTGTGATAGAGATCGTAGTAAACTTGAGAATAGGCGGTACGAATAATTGCTTGCTGTGCTCCACAATATCGCTGAGCATTTTCCTCATCTTAGACTTGGGCTCTTTATTCGCCTCTATTTGCTTCTCTGGCTTGCTGTGATATGATTCTTCGACTAGAACCTGCTTCACGGGGTATTCCTCCTTGCTACGACCGGTGTTCATAAGGTAGATTCCTCGAAAGACTTCCAAAGCTTCTTCATGGCGGCCTGAAGATATCAAGAACTTAGGCGACTCTGGTAGGAGGAATAAAAGTCCAGCCACTACAAATGAAGGCATTGCCATTACAAGCAAGAAGATTCGCCAGGAGTTGTAGACGAAATAAGGCGTTGTTACACCAATCCCTGGAACGAAAAAGAACCGTTAAGGCATGAAGGCAGAGTGACACGAATAAAAGATCTTAGTTTCTACTTCATAGTGTAAACGTACCACTAGGAATGATCACCCAGGCCAGACCAGCGACGAACAGGTTGCCGAGAGTCCAAAAGGCGGCCATGAAGCTCAACATAGCGCCTCGCTTCTTCTTCGGCTGGAACTCTGCGAAGTACGACCAGATCACAGGACCCGATCCTCCTAATCTGTAAACAGGGTAGTTTTAGTCGAGATGCAACTTGCTAGATGCCAATTATGTTTTTAAAACACAATCCAAAAAAACAACTGGTATGTAGCACCATCGTATCGTAGCTTTAGAAAAGATGGACCAACTCATACTCTTCGATAAAGTGAGCAGTCTCTCAAAATCTCGAGTGCAAGATGTCAAACAGCTAGGAGATAATGACGAGCGAACTGAATCCGCCTTCAACCTGACACAGATAACGCTAGAAAAAGCTACTCACGCGGCACCATTGATAAACCGGAACACCATGAACAGCTCGAAGTTCTGGCTGAAGGAGGACGCAACAATGGCGATGCCGTTGATGATGGATATGGCGATGAGCACGCGCTTGCGGCCGAGTGAATCCGCCACGGAGCCCCACGCATACGCGCCCACCATCATACCGATGAAGATTATACTGTTCAGCCATCCCTGAAAACGACATAAACGGTATACACAATTTAAAAAGACAATACAGGCGGTATAGGTACAAAGATCTCTCTCTAGATAATTATGAATCCTATCCTTAGGATCTATCGAACCTATCTCCTACTTATCTTATAAAAATGACAAAAAAACCGACCATCATGGTTCAATTAAATAAGGTAGCGCATACCTACTGCCGAATAGTATTGTATCATTTAACGTCCTAATGACTTCGTAGAATAGAACTCTTTCTTCGAAACATAATATTTTGTAGTCTCTTAAATACTGCTGGCATGTAGGTTTTTATGTCCCACTGATAACACTTTGGCTATAAGACATACTGTGACTCATAGATTTAACCTGAATTTTTTTAACACTTGTTTAACCAAGTTATATGCAATGAATCTAAGTAGGCCATATTTAGAGGCACTAACTAAAAGTAGGTAATTTTAGTTAGTCACACAAAATCTAGGAATCAAACAACTTAACATTGAAAAAACCAAAGAATCGCGGAATAAAATTCACGTTCACGATGTTTACCTATCCATTTGCAGATTTGCACTAAGCATTTCATATAAGGTAGGGAAACATCAGCTGCCAGATTCAGGAAATCGACAGATTAATCGGAAATAACACGTAGGTCTGTAATTTTATTCCACCAAAACATAAATTCACCGACATAGCTCTCAGAATTAGCAAGTTGAAGTGGCCAATGGGCAGGTCATATAGCTCAGAGCTGACAACCGATGAGAATAAAGGTTCTCGAGTGGCGACCACATTCCGGACGACGCGGTAGAGGAAGGCCCACCTCTCGATGGACTAAAGAAATTATAAACGTATCAGGAAGTCGGAAGATGGAGGCGGCTCTAGACCATGCGTCGTCGTGGCATTCTAGGGGGGTGGGGGGTTTTTGGGGCTATGTCCAATGGACTTCTATAGGCTGATAATGATGATGATGATAATTTGGAAAACGGGGCCAAGTTTGGCCTTGTAAGTTTGAGGTCTTTTTGTGTTTGTCTGTATGCCACATTTGTCTGTAACCTCATATTAGCTCCGAAAAGGGTGCTGAGATTTGAATGCGGGTTGTTGGCGTCTTCCCCACTGCTCAACTAGATTGCTCAACTAGTTGTGCAGTTGAGCAGTAGGACATTGTATGTATTACCTTATTATCTGCAAATATTTATTCCGGGTCTGGATATTGGGGTAACAATTGTAACAAACAACCTACTCGTAGTTCCAGATATGCCAAAGCATGGCAGAAAATCCAGCTGGGATACCATGAGCTCTTATAGCGATTCAGTACAAAATATGCCAATCGTAGATTTGATTTTTACTCAATTAAACAGGTACAATATTGAGATTACAAATATGCATGCATACTACATTATTATTCAGAGGAATTGAAAACGGGATTCACTCTATCAAAAACACGATAGTACAATATTTTCTGGATAGCAAAAATCACAAAGATATCTATAACTTTTGGCTAGATTCGATTGTTTGTTTTGTTTTTGCAGATAATTGGGTCAAAAATAAAAAATCAGTACTAAAAAACCGAAGACTCACTGTGAGGATGTTGTAAAATTATCTCTACTTATGTAATATAACATAACACCCAACAGTCACATACGTAGTCATGATCCCACACTAGGATTCCCTGTGTCGTGTTTATCAGGAACTACGAGTACCATTGTATCATAACACCCAGACCCGGAAAAAATATTTGCAGATCATACAAACATTTGTCCCGCAGCGGGAATCGAACCCGCAAGCTCTCGCATCTCAGCCGGCTACTCGCCCACCGCGTCACAGAGGTCGTCTGAATATCACGAGATATTCAATTATAATGCCCTTTTCGAGCGGCGTTTTTTTTGTATGAAAATTTGTGAGCCTTATCAATTTAACTTTTATTCACCATCAGGTAGGTATTTCAAAACAAAATAAATTTTACTATGTATTTCTGTTTACCTACCTAACTGGGGGCTTAGTACGGTTTTGATAGTTTTCGAAACTATATGAAGTTTCGTCTCCATCCATACATTTACTGACAGCGTCCTCAGTTTTCTTCTCGTTTCCGCCAAAGATTTGGTTTTCGCTAGGGGCGCTGCAAATGTATGGCAGGAAACGAAACTTCATAAATTCGAAAACTATCAAAACCCGTACTAAGCCCCCTGCTGGTATTACAGCTTTAGCTATACCTGCCTAACGAACGATACACACTTTGCGGATATAAAATTAGTAGGTAGGCAGGTATTACCCATTGTTCAGTGGAAAAGTATAAGTTTTGATTTGATTCAGTAGGTAAGCTACAAAAATATTATTTCCCACGAACCCTCAATCAACAGTAGTTATACTAAATTAATTAGTTGGTATTCTACAGTTAATAAGTTTTTTAGCGTTTTCAACCGGTTTCTCAATTCGACTATGTTTTTTTTGTATGTTACGCGATTACTCCGCCAATTAGATATTGATGATTCTTTTTTTGTTTGGTAGGTTCCTACTTCAGAGGTAGGCCCATATAATTTTCTTAAATTATCTTTATTATATTATCTTATATATGTTTTTCTCTAATTATCTAAATTGACTAAGCGAAAAGAATCGTTTTTTTCTAGAAATTTACCTTTTTATTAACTCATTTTACTGTAGAGTAGATAGTGTCTTAATTTTCATAGCCCTTGTGTTTCTGAAACGCTTGAGTTTCGACGCCAGCCAATGCTTGTGCAGGACCAGAAATCAAATAGCACATAGCTTTGTTGCAAGGTCGCTTGTCATCACCATGAGATTGAGCACTTTAACCTAGGTACATATACCTACTATGTTCTGAGTTGTGGCTATAGTATATAGTGTGTGGTATAGTGCTATGCTTGTGGCTGTCATACCTAACTACTGCTAGGACGCTTAAATCCTCTTCATTTAAACGAAGTTTGCTCTTATCTTGGATCATCATCATCACCAGCCTTTAGACGGCCGTCATTGGAAGCCTCTCCATAAATACAATGGGGGGAAATAATAATAATAATAATTTATTTATTGAGTCAGATACTTAAAATCAATTTTTTGTTAGTAGGTACACTTAAATTATTTGTTAAAAAATACATAATAGCCGTCAGCCAGTAACTGGAAGTAGGTAATTAAAAACTTTTATCCGAATCCCGACCAAACAGACTCCAGCGAGACGCCTACCTGATCAGGACTCGAACAAAAGCCTTCATTACTGGCAGATCGTAACGATCAGGAATGATCAGGAACCTGCAGGATGCTGTTGGAACTGCTCCGCACTCTGCTGAGCAATGAGGCAGTTTTCTTACGGATGATGGCGTGAAAACCATCAACCCTAGCCTCCGCAAACATTGTAGATGCACTGCAGAAGCGAGGCAGTCCCATCAGCATCCTAAAACCATTATTATACTGGACGCGCAGGGCATTAAGCGATGCCATAATCACCACGCTTGGCAGGCGGATTGGTGATCACAGTAATAGAACACTTCCCTTGAGTATAAAAAAAAAAAAAATGAACGTCATGGTAGAGGCCCAGGGGATAATTCTCAGATAAATCACGTGCAAGAGATGACGTCATATCTCGCATGAAAACCAAAATGTTGTATGGGCGTCATACGAGATGTGACGTCACCTCGTAGACCAGAGGGCCTATTACGAGTTTTGCATTGCAACAATCACTTTGCGAATCGTGAGTATTCAACGTGACTAACAAAGTAACTATTCATCATTCTGTGCCGCGCAGTCGATATAAACAGCATTTCAAATAGTTACTACGTAAGTCACGTTGAATACTCGCGACTCGTAAAGTGATTGTTGCAATGCAAAACTCGTAATAGGCCCTCAGATTAATCTGAGAATACGGGCCCTGTTAGTAGGTAAATACACTTACTTTGGTCTGTGTCGTAAGATCTAAGTCGCACTGCGCCGAAGGGAGGATGAAGGACATTGAGATGACGTCCATCTCTTCTGAGGTGCTGACGAGACCGCACACGGCCAGCAGCATGTAGTGGAACCGTCCATATCCTGGAGGAAAATAACATTTATTAGTTACTCGAGGTAATCACCAGCTTTTTTGAAAAATAACTTCTTACGGCACCTATTTATGTTATCTTAATTTAAGACTTACTACTTTTATTTTTAGGTATAAAATTGTAGCAAATAATTGTTACCGCCTGGAATTCATGTTCCATATTGCAGTGCCCAACCCGGGCTCATGTTGAAGCTGTAACTTAACCATAAGATCTTACTTTGTACAACATGAACGCAATAAACATTTTGATTTGATTTGCTATAGCTTTTCGACAACACGGAAGTAGTGAGAAGGCTCAAAAGAATGAAACCTATGAGCTGCTGGAAATAAGCCTCCCCTCTTGAACGCCACGTTGGTCTTGAGCCACCTCCATCCACCGTCTTCCTGCGACGTTCATAATGTCTTTAATCCCGATGGATTAAAAAACCCAACGAGTAATAGTGTTACTCGTTTGGGTGTTAGGTACTCTTTAGGAACCCTTCCACTATCGAGTGGAAGGGTTCCTAAAGAGTACCTAACACCCAAACGAGTAACACTATTACTCGTTGGGTTTTTTTCCCCATCGAGTTACACTGTTCCCTGGGTGTTACTCGTTGGGAATATTTCTGGAAGAAAGTTCCCAGCAAGTTACACTGATATACTTGTATGGGTGACGTTGAAAATTAATAAAACTTGAATTAATTGCTAATCACTACTTTTTATTCAATAATAGTGTAGTGTAGTGCAAACTATAGTGCTATAGCACTAGTTTATAGTATTTATTTATAACATATTGTTACATGTCATATTGAAATTTAGTACATTATAAAGTATTTTGGTAATAGGTACTAGGCAGGTACACAATGATAAATTAATATATAAAAAAAAATAAGTACGTATTTACATCCACAAGTTCGTCAGTCATTCAATTTATTAATCAATTTATATAAGTTATTAAAAATAATATTAATATTACAAGTTAACTCTATTCAAGTATAAAAGTCATTTCAATTGTCAAAGTGTCATAATAATAATTAATAATAGTTTGCACTATAAACAGTCTAAACAAAATATAAATAACAAAACAACATAAAAATACATAGAAACTTTTTAAATTACGCGGAAAATTTCGTCAATGGTGTCTCGTGTTGCATATCACATGATTTCGATAAAGATGTTTTTGACGAAGATGGCCTGACACGAGGCGGGTTCTCGGAACAACTTGTTTACTCCGAGGGACTACCAAAGGAATGCAACGTGAGCACAACTCATTCATAAATCGTAAGGCATGGGCGTAGTCAGGATAGGGCAGTCATATAAATATAGTTAGTACCTACTTATATGGCTATACTGAGAACGATTTAGCTGAGCTGACCCTCCTTTATCTACCTAGTGGCCAAGTTGATTATACGGAAGTGTTTATGCCAAGCCGCACCGTTCGGATTCTTAATTGTAACTTTTCTATTGGTATATTAATTTATTTATTAAAGAACACGCACATCAAACATATTATACCCACATTTCAAAAAATACATTAGTTCTGATATGTACCTACCTATAACAATAACGGTGTTCTAATGGTGCTTCACTTGGTGTATATTCGCAAATGTTTGCGTTATTTATCCAAGGTAAAATCAACCATGACTCCATCAGTACACAATGTTGTTCGCCTTGGCAAAATAATGCAAACATTTACGCAAATACGTCAAGTGAAGTGCCTAAATTCACCACATTGTACTCAAAAAGAAAAATAAAAATAGCAAACATTTTAAATTAAGTCAAATGGCCCCAGACCATTCTATGTGAATTCTTCTCTTATATCTTTACACATGTTTGTAAAAAAAACTAAATCATTCAGAAAAAATAACTGAAGAACTACAAACTGCCTGCTCTACGCCGTAGAGACCTACAACGTAGTAGGCGTTTTAGAGTTCTTCATCGAATGCCCCGAAGAATCGTCTGATTCTATGTGAATTCTTCTCAAACATGTCGGAAAAGTCATAAAACTATCATAATATTTTAATGAAATAGGATTGCAATATTGATAGAGCAATATGCCGTGTGGACGTCTAAAGATGATGATGATGATTGTAGAGCAATATGCAGAACTAGGACGTTAATTAATTGAAGTAAAGTCGAAACTATTCCGATTACGAAAGGTTTTCGATCCCTCTCAAGGCTATGCCTTCCTGCCTATGGAATGGAAAGCCAAGAAAACGTAATAAAAAAAAAAGAAAACGTTATGAAATGCTTCACTTGTCTGTTATCGTTTCCCCCCGGTGGCAACGCCCTTGGAGTATCTTCCGTTCTTATTTACTGTAATATAAGCAGGTATTTATACTTGTACCTGACACGCATTCCCTCGTTGGTATCATTTGCACGATTAACTAATAAAATGTTAATAGTCACCGTATCAGTGAATTTCGAATTTCGTGCTTGTTTTAATGCGCCTCTGATGGTTGGGTTGATGTTACGAGTGGTTCCCCAACTCGCCAAACAAAAACTCGCCAATGTTTGTCCAGTTGGGGAACAAGTATTGCATGTAGCTGATAATGTACACCTCTTTGATAATATTATTCTTTCTTTTTAGAAAAATTACGACTATACACCACGTACTTTACTATTCTCCTGCTGACGTTTCGTTGACCATTTTGAGGTCCTTCCTCATGAGCACCGACCGCGACCACGCTCAAAGGTCGTGCGATGAGTTCTCGTCGCACGACCTTTGAGCGTGGTCGCGGTCGGTGCTCATGAGGAAGGACCTCAAAATGGTCAACGAAACGTCAGCAGGAGAATAGTAAAGTACGTGGTGTATAGTCGTAATTTTTCTAAAATGATACCAAGCCACGATAATTTCAATTCTATTATTCTTTCTTATTTTATAATACTAGCGGCCCGCTCGCGACTTCGTCCGCGTGGTCCCGGTGTGATCCAGTCAATAAGTGCTAAATAAATTGTAGCCTATCTATCACCTATTCTGATGTTTTGGTAATAATATTGTTAAGTTTCATCAAAATCCGTTCAGTATTTTTTGCGTGAAGGAGTAGGTTAGTAGTAGAACTTCTTGTGAAAGAGTTCGTCCGGGGAAGTACTACCACCGTATTTCTGCCGCCAAGCAGTAGTATTCTCATTGCTGTTTCGGTTTGAAGGGTACGGGTGCCGGTGAAATTACAGGCACATGAGACTTTTCATCTTTAATGTCTCAGGGTCGGCAGCGCGCGTGTGATGCCTCTGGTGTTACAGGCGTTCATAGGCTACGGTAACTGCTTTCCATCTGGTGGGCCGTAAGCTTGTCTGCTTGCCTAGTAGCATAAAAAAAAACATCCATCCATTCATCCAAACAAACAACATTTATAATATTAGTGAGATGAGATTAGTAGGATTTTTTCTTACCAGTTAGTTCGATCGCCCTTTCGAAGTCAGCCTTTTCCGAGTTTGAGCCCTTTTCCGGGTCGCTCTTGACTTTCGTCTTCAGCGATGGTACCGCGACGCCTGCGTAAAAAATAAAAAATGTTTAATAACTCGTCCATCATCATCATAAGCCGGTTGACGTCCACTGGTGGACATAGACTGTGACAATCTGGTGTGACCACGAGTCGGCACCCCCTACACCATCTTCCGATTCGTGATGGTAACTGTAGAAACTTTCCCAGCGGTGGTTAGTTATAACTATTAGTGGAGCTATAACTGCCAATTGCCACTAATTCTGAGAGGTACATCGGTGACCTTGGTTCTCTCTCCATAGCCGGTTGCGTGACTTGCGCTTGTACGTGATATTAAACGAGCAAATCGTCCATCACCTTGGCTTATTGTGTAAGGCTTTGCAAGCTCAACCCGTTACTTCATATTAGAAAAGACATTCTTTTTCATCACACTATTATTTTCTAACGTTGATTTTGAAGGTATTGCAATCTCTTAACATTGGCTTTATTACGTTAGAATCTTTGGCTCATGGTGGCGCAATAACATCTGCTTATACAGGGTGTTATTTAAGGCTGCGCAGTGATGAATTAGACTTCATGTAACTGCTAAGCTAACACTCGTGTCTAATTTCTAAGAAACAGGACGGTCATAACAACTTTCTAACCAATATTAAAAATGGTACTTGGTAGTTTGAATGTTTGTTCACGTCGTGAAGCGCGATATTTTTTTAAGGATTTATTGATTCTTATATCAACAAATCCAACAACAAATCTACACAAAGAATCCAATCTATCTACTTTTGAAGTATTTTTTTTGTGTACTACCTCGAAATTGTGTTCCACATACACAAAGGTTAGCTGGAAGACAATGCTATCTAGCATTAAGTTCGCCTATGTACGATACGTTTAAGTTGTGCAATAAAGAATTTTCTATCTAGCTATCTATTCTTTTTCTACTTTTTATCCCGGTACCATGTGAGCAAAGCCGCAAGCGGATGCTAATAGGTAATGCCTATGCCTTGCACTAGTGGAAGCGAATTCGACCGAGTGGATTTTTTTCATACAATCTTTAACACGCCACTTCACACCGTTAGAAAATCTAAAAAAAGTTTGAAAATTCACGTATTTCAGTTATTATATTGATGTGATATCTGGTTTACTCACAATAACTATACCCTGATTTTTAATTTCAGACAATTTTTGTAAACGAACGAATGTCAAAATATGCCACTGTGAGTATAAGTGTCATGATTGTGTAGCATACGTGTAAATTCTCATATGACACACATACATGACACTTATACACACAGTGGCATATCTTGACATTTGTTTGTTTACCAAAATTGTCTCAAATTAAAAATCAGGGTAAAGGCACAGAATAAATATTAGGTAATACAAGGTATAGGCATATCAGCATTATATTTTCGGAGCGCACCCTTAACAGGAAAATTTTTAATGTAACAAGAACGCTGCTCGTTAATGATGTGTTAAATACAGCAGAATAAATTGTTGTTGTCCACTTAACATTTACCGTGCTAGTACAATCATGATCTTTCCTATACTGTTATAATTAAACAGTAGTAGGTATACTTATACATGTAATACGTTAACACCTTGATAGGAAGTGGCCCGAGGAAGGAAGTAGGTACCTTCGTGATGCAATGCTGTAGGTTACATTGGACATGTTATAACAATCGCTTGATCTCGTTTCTTGTAGGTACGAGCCATTCTTGGCATATTTTACTTACCTATTATGTATGAATGTGCTGCCTATAGCTATTTTTATCTAGATTTCCTTAGTGGAAGCATTTGATAGTCTCTGCTGCGTGAGGGTTATAGGTTCGATTTGGGATTTGCTGTGGTGTGTCCGGCCTAAGAATAGGCCCCTCCATCTCCTCCCGTAGATGCCGCAAAGGGGGCGAAGGGATTACACCAGGGGATGGGCAGCAGCATCCATCTGGAGTACTCAACAGAAATACTGCGATCACCAATTCGCCTGCTAAGCGACGTGATGATGGCAATTCCCCCCATTGTATTGGATGGGGGAGAGGTGTCCAGCAGTGGACGCCTTATATAAATTATCAATTGTAAGATAATCTGATCTGTAGATTACTTACCAAGCTCGGCAGCTTTGGAACTTGGGCCGTTCAGTTGAAGGTCACTTTTTACATCACAATCTGAAATAAATAAAATTTTCATTAAAAGACCACTCGCTTAACTAGCTGGCCCACTCGCGACTTTGTCCGCGTGGAAGAAGATAATGTGGCCGCAGTGTTATCCCTACAAACCCTTACAACTACAAGCCCTACATCCCCTAAAAACCCCTACAAACTCCAACAACCCCTAAAAACCCGTACAACCCCTAGAAACCCCTACAATTCCTACGAACCATAAAAATCCCTCCAACCCCTACAAACCCATGCAAACCCTTAAAAACAATAGCTTAATGGTTTTCTAAAAGGGTTTTTTTGAGTTCATGGTATTGTAATGGATATTAGGGTATATGATTTGAACCTTTTTACCAATTGCTTAGTTTTTGTTTTATCAGCTTCATATCTAGCAAAAGTGTACGTTATTCTACCTATTTGACATTTGCAATTTGTTAGTGACCAAAGGCATTAAACCTCGGGGCCAATATTTTAGCCATATCATGGTGTTGCAATCGTATAATGATCTAGATACTCGATTCGAAGAACCTGGTAGAAATGCTTGCAATAAAATAATTTATGGTATTTGCTTCAAAAGTAAATGTTCCGTGTTGCGTGTACCTCATTGCAGAAAATGGAACGGAGACTTGTTGCAAAAAGTTGATCTTAGAATCAAAAGAAAGAAGAAGAAAGTATTTACTGACAAAACTAAAAACAATGTATGTTGTATTTTTTATCTAATTCTAATTCAAAATGGAGGAGATAAGATCTGCACTGACTTCCCGCATTGGGGTGTATTGTGTATTGTCCCCCTGCTAACCCTAGGCCAGCCAGCCCAACTCCTTAAAATAACGGAGAAGAGTCTGGGTTGATGCAGCACTGTTCTATGTTCTAGTGTCCCCGAGTAATGGATGAAGTTAAACAGGACTCTCTCAGCTCCTGGAGTCCAGTTTTTTTCCTAGCTTCATTTGTAGCTGCAGTACAATATTACATGCTCCACTGTCTCCTCGTCCTGAAGACAGCCGCGACATAGCCACTGTCCGTATGTGTGTCTTCAGTAGATGGTGGCTGAGATCACAGTATGTGATAATTATGTTAATTTATTTATTTGTTTAATTAATTAATTAATTAGAACGGCATCAAATGCCAGTTACACTAATTAGGTAGGTATAGGTAAATAACCATTCATAACCATGGTAGATCAGATGACGCGGTATAGGAAAGGCTCACTCGATGGACTAAAGACATGAATGTCACAGGAAGTTGGTGGATGGAGGTGGCTCAAGACCATTCATCGTGGCATTCTAAGGGGAGGCCTATGTCCAGCAGTAGACTTCTAAAGGCTGATGATAATTAACCATTTATGTATTTATTTATTTAATTAATTAATTAGAACGGCCTAAGCCAATTACACTAATTAACATTCATTACAAAAATTATTATCATTATTAAAAAACTCTCAAAATACTTTTTACAAAAAACAAATATATACCTACCTACCTATAGCAAGTCAGATATTAAGAAGTATAAATATTTAAATATATAGGTCAAATTATCAAAATTTTTAAAACATGTCACACATATCAATTAATTAATGCAAAAATAAAAAAAACACAATATACAATTAAAGTCCTACATTGATTACGCAAAAACCATTAATTCGTCCTCCTCACAGTACCTCAGGCAAAGCAACAAGAGTTTCTTCCATTCATCCGCAAACAAATCACAATCTGGATTTGCGAATAGGAGCTTGTACCATGATAGTTTCAAAAGTTACAATGTATGTAAGTAAGTAGGTATTCTAACATTCCATTTGACTTGCAATGGCTATTATGAACATTGTTTTGCATATTTAGTTCCCACTATTTAAAATTAGAATGCACAATATATTTAATATACAAAGAATATAATATAATATAATATACAAGAAGCGACACTCGTTATTTTACTAACAATCTCGGGCCTGGGATCGGATTGGAGATTCGTCTCATAACTGAAACACGCGATGTGATTCGGACGTGTACCCTGTGTACAATTATACGCTATCATATTTTGACCTTCCGTTTGGAACCTTCAGACGGGAAAACATAGCAAACTCTACAAAAAAAAATTGGAAGGATGATTTGGGCAATTTTTTTATTTTATTTCCAAAATAAGAGTGCCTTTTTGTCATGTCATGCGAGTAATGTTTTCCAATTTTAAAATAAAAACATTTCCAAAATCTGTTACGTGCCATAGTAGGTACCATAGTAGGTTATTTATTTATTTATTGAAAACTAGGTACTGATACTCACTGTGAGGTTTCTTGGGCCCGGGGTCAGTTTCTACCATCCTATGCGGGCTGGCGTCTGATGTCGGCGGTTTCGCTGACTCAACAATATCTTAAAGGTTCGCTTGTAGCTTCCAACGGCGTTCGGCTCGTCTGTAAAATCAAAAACATGCATTTAAATAATCATCTGCAATACCAAATTAATTCATAGTTACTACAATACAATCAAATGTATCTATTCTTCCCGCTGTGTGAAGGGATGGACAGAATCATTGTGGCTTTTCGGACTAAACATATTATAGGTAGGAGCAAATAAAATTGATAAGAGCGAGAATGGCGCGCTGTTATTTCGAAATCGCTAGAGCCCATTTCGAGTTTTCACCACATTTTTCTATAAACTCCACTTCTTATTTTAGGGGTAAAAAAGCTGAAATTCATCAATTTTAGACTTTTTTTCTTTGTTTTCTTTATCACAAAGGCTCTTATAGCATTCCGAATTTCAGAGAGAAAAATAATAAAAAAAATCTTTTGAATGCATTGAGTTAGAAGCTTGATTTTTACGGCACTATGAACTCACATACTTTTACACATATACATAAACACAAGCCTTTTTCCCCGAAGAGGTTATTAGCAGAGCCTCAAAGGGCCACGTTTCACCGTGGGTTGATTTGGTAAAAATTACAAGCCGTACCTGAGAAAAAGGGACAAGACAGACGGACCCGTTTTTCCCGGTTGAGATACGGAAGTTTACGGAACCCTAAAAACAAACTGCACAGACTTGAGCCAGCCAATGAGTTTTCGTGTCATTTGCTATTAGGTCCAAGCCATTGGACACCATAATTACCTAAATGGTCAGTAGGTAATTTACGTGTAACATGCCATCTCCACTTCTACACCTTATAACATTTAAACCACTAGTAATGCTTGTTGCATGAAGCCTTGAAGACGCCTAATTATCGGATATTTATCGCATAATTATCGGATCTTATTAATATCGGTAGAGGCTGCACGCTCGAACCACGTATTTCTTATTACTTTTTTTTCTTCTCATCTGAACTGAACTTCATCTAAAATACTAAATGGTAGCGATTCTGTCCATCATTCTCTAAATTTAAACTGCGCTAAAATTATCGCGTTCCCTTTTATTTAGAGAGCGCGCGATAATTATAGCGCACTTTAAATTTAGGTAATATTGCACGGACTAGTTAAACATGATCATAATTTGTATGATGAATATACAACATATTGTTGATTTTTACCGATTTGTTTCATTTAAATACTAATCAAAAAAGTTTTTTGTATAAAATACCCCATCACTAGCAGGTACTCTACCGTAGGTGCTCTTCGTAGAGTCATTCTGAATATGTTCTACTATTCCAGTTAGAGCACCTATTGAAAATATTCATCGGTGCTCGAAGTGAAATAGGATCGGTGCTCTTAGTGAAGGCCTTATTTTCGTTGGTATAAGATTGGTCCTGGCTCCTGGCTCCTGGCTTATTTAAGAGTGTGTTATTACTGGAAGAAAGCATTAGCCGAGTTGGTTGTCACGACTATATTCCTGCGACTGTGCAACCCAAGGTGAAAAAAGGCCCTTTGAGTCTCTGCCTACCACTTCTGGGAAAAAGGCGTGTATTTATGTGTTTAATACACGGGCGAGTGGTATATACACAGATTTTTGTACTATGAATTCCCGTAGGAATTTGAAGATTTAGGATTTGCATTTAGGATTAAACCCCGAAATCAGAATTTGTTGATTTACGCTATACGTCCGTAATTGGGTCACTTACATTTATTTATGTAGGTACCAAATGTATGTGCCTCTATGTATGCCCAACAAGTCCGAGTTTTTTGTAGGTGCTTGTTACATTTATAGAGTACGCCCTCTGAGATCGTAGTGTGTTTTACTAAGCAATTTACACAGACGTATCGTGTAGTGTAACACGGATTTTTATATGAAGACGCCGATTGAGCGCACACTTTGCAAACCTTATTTTCCATACAAAAATCTGTCTTACACCACACCATAAGTCCGTGCCAATTGCTTGTAAAAACTCGGACTTCGGTCTCTGGATAGGCAACTACCTGTGTAGTTCATTTTCGTAAAATGAGGATCTCAAAGTGTCCATTATAGGTTTTTTTGGGTATTCCTATGGACTAGGCCCTCTGTAGGTACGAGATACACGCGGTCGATGATGTGTCAAGTGTTTTCTCATAACACCACGATCCGCCTCTATACCTCTATATGTATACGTAATTCTTTCTGATTTATTGATTAAAAATATCATCCAATACACCTATTTAGTATCATGCCGTGGTGTGGATGTCAGGGTTCAAATCCGAATTATTAATTTTTCAAATTAATAATTTCGGTGGTAGAAATAACAACGACGTAACAACGGTGCAACGAGTAACACCAAAACGAGCAACACTGTTACTCGTTGGGAATTTAACACTCAATGGGAAAAAAATTAGGAGATGTATTCCCAACGAGTTACACCTAGTGTAACACTGTTACTCGATAAGAAAAAAAATCCCAACGAGTAACAGTGCTACAAATTACGACAATGATTACTTGCCCAGACAGATTCTAACTCTAGCTCTTCAACTGCTTTGCATTTTTCATTTATTGACTATTAATCTAGGTAACATAGTGGTCTGGTGCATTGTGTTATTTAATTTTGTGTTGTCTATAGAGATCGCTAGATTCAGCCATTCGGCGCAGATCCAACAATGGGGCTGCGTCCGCGTCGTTCGTCTCGATCTTCGACCTTGGATTTTTAGTATAAATGCTTCGTATTTCATTAAATTACATACACAAAAATGCATTGCTTTGTGAAATCACAGACTGTTTAATGACCAATTGGATATAAGTGAATGACCAACTTTACATAAATGTAAATATGTATTTAACTGCAATAACACCAAACTGCGTAACAATACGTTATTCATAAACGCTGAAAAAAGAGTAGATATATAAGTAGGTACCTATTCAGGCTTGTATTTACATAGGGTGCCCCAGAACATGTACCTAAGCTATTTCACGTATCTCCACATTTCTAAGGATTCAATTAATAAATAAAACTCATAATTAAATATAACAACTTTTGTTCTAGAATTTTTTAAATGTCTATTTTTTTCCTATATGTTTTGACGACCACCTCGTTGAACATTTCAGCTGAATTACCTACGCTAAATTTTTTCTGTTTCATTGTTTCAAAAAATCTAAAACCAGTCATTAGTTATACGTTTTTAGTTCCGTTTGGCTCTATAGTGTCCTTCAAATTTAGAAACTACATGGCAGATCGTCATCAAATTTTGTAGATAAGTATTATTAGATAGGTTTGATATGCTGTGGTGTCCAGCCTAAGAAAAGACTCCTCCTTCTTCTCTCGTGGATGTAATAAAAGCCTTATTAAGGGATTAAACCAGGGGATAAGCACAGTGACGGATTAACCCTTAATCAAATTAAGCAATTGCCTAGGGCATCACATCTGCGGGGGCACCAGAAGAAGCACAAAAAAAAACCGTCCTTAGGTCATCACGTCTCACTCTCACGTCACCAAAAAACACACCAAAAACAGTTTCTAGGACTAATTTGAAAATTCGCGCGTTTTAAGTTGACATAGAGTCCGACCTAGAGTCATAACTCCGCTCCAGCTTGCCCACTCGCTGCCTGCTAGTGCATTTGCTATGGTTTTTATTGCTGTCGCACCTACTTCACTTCTAAAGTACGTTACATCATCATCTTATTTTACAAACAACTAATGTCTTTAGGGGGTAAAGGCTTAAAGACCGATACTAGTTGACTTACAGATAGGGAGGCCCACAGGCGAGGATTGCTTAGGGCATCAAGTAGTCTTAATCCGTCACTGGATAAGCAGCAGCATCTGCCTGAGTACTTAACACCAAACTGCGATCACCATTCCGCCTGCCAAGCGTGGTGATCCCGGCAAATCCCCTCATTGAATACAATGGGACCTCGTCCAGCAGTGGACTTTAACTGGCTGCAGATGATCTCCTATACCCCAGCTTCCTTTGCATAGTAAAATGGTGGTGGTGAAGTGACACATAGTATGTAGCCTATGTGTTATACCAGGGAATCCACGAACTATACCTAAGTACCTTCCATCTATATCCATCTATATTTGACGATCTCTGTGGCGCGGCGGGCGAAGGTTCGCCTGCGATGCAGGAGATTGCGGGTTCGATTCCCGCCTCGGAACAAATATTTGTACGATTTGCAGATATTTGTTCAGGGTGTTCTGGGTATTTTCTATGTATAATAAAAAGAAACTATCTATGTAATGTATTGTATTAAGTACATCAGTTATCAGATCTAGCACCCATAAATAACACAAGCTCTGCTTAGCTTGGTAATGTTGTGTGAAATATCCAGCATTTATTTATTTATTTATTATATTTTATCCAAACCTATGTTCGGCCAATACAACACGTTTGAGATCCAACCCATTAATAACCATTAAAATGAATTCCACATTACTTTATTCAAATTAAAATAACTACCCATCAAACATGTTATTCGACGATAAAAATTGTCGTTGCAACAATTTCGACACCTTAATCATTAAAAAAAAACAATAAAAACGAGACTGGTATTGACGAAGGATAACAAGTATATTAACAACCTACGTCCTTTGAAAACTGGGTGAATTGATTATCAATCAAGTAATTTAATTACTCATTTTGTTCCCTTTTGCCCAAGATCCTGTCTGATACTGTTTTTACTTCTATAGCTTTGTTTCAGTGTTCTACTTTGTAATAGTGTTCTACTTTGTTACAGTGTTTGTTCTACTTTGTTAGTATTCTACTATTGTTACAGTGTTTTACTTTGTTAAAGTGTTTTACTTTGTTACAAAATGTTCTACTTTGTTACAGTGTTTTACTTTGTTACAGTGTTTAAATTTGAACGTTTCAATTCATTTTTACCCTCTTGCTCCGGAAACGGCTGCTCGAATCTATGCTAGTTATAATCTGATATCTGGTTGTAGGTAAGTTTCGATTTTATCCCTAGATTATCTCCAAATTAATTCGCTCCAATATGTTATATATAGGTAACTCTTTTTAGTAGATAATACTACCTATCAACGTATTATTTACCTAGGTATAAAAAAAAACACAGGTTACGAGATAACACAACAAAGAATGTCATTGAACTCGTTCTTAGATTTCATCCTCTTCGCCGCTGATCTAAATATTTGAGCATAGTTTGTGGAGGCTTTTATTTAGTTAGACTAGTGGTTCGCCCCGAACTGAGACCTCGCGATAACACCTTTATCAGCCCGACTACTTAACTAAGTAATTTCCATATTTTCTGTTATTATTTTTGAAAATTTTCCCCTCGAGGTCTACCAGTACAGTACAGGATCTACCAGTAACTACTCTAATTTCCTACACATCATCGAAATAACCTTTAAATAGGGCTAAGCAACGGGACGTAGTTATACTACATACCTGTTAGTACCTATATCAAGTACCTGACGAATTAATTGATAACGTCCTTTTGATGAAATCCATAGAACTCCAACGTCATTCAAATTCTTAGAAATGGGAGGTCAACAATGGATGTTATATTGGTTTCTGTTTTATGGAGTACATGTTTCTAAATTCTTCAATTTCAGACTTT
Organism: Epirrita christyi; assembly: GCA_951392215.1. Taxonomy (NCBI): domain Eukaryota; kingdom Metazoa; phylum Arthropoda; class Insecta; order Lepidoptera; family Geometridae; genus Epirrita; species Epirrita christyi. The sequence continues at coordinate 5,230,299 of OX595849.1, read as the reverse complement.
TCCCTGTAGTTGTGATACAAAAGCCACAAGCATACCAAATTTCAGCATTGTGGGATTGCTGGAAGTACCCTAGAATTTTGGGTTTTTACGTTTTTTATTTTCCCTAATATCTCGAAAACTACTAAGGCTAAATAATTATTAAAAACAGTTTTGAAATGTCCAACCAAAGCGCTTTCATTAGACACCCCACTTGATCTGACTGTCTCACTTTTACTTTTTTTACCCCCTCTTGGACCCCAATGTCTCAGCAACCCCCTGATCGATATAGCTCATAACCTTACCTACAAATTGTACCAATACTATCTACCCCCATACCAAATTTCATGAAGATCGGATTAACGGTTTGGAAGTTTTCATCGGACAAACATACATACATACATACACACATACATACAAACGCCGATTCTTCCAACTTGACTCAGAGAACTCGCTTCGCTCGTTCAACTAGCTGAATCCCCCGCGTGAAATAACTTATATTAGCCAAGGATCATAAATACGTATTTTGTCAAGTATGAATGCTCTGCCGTGGTGTGTCCAGCATAAGATTAGACCCCTCCTCCCGTGGATTTAGTAAAAACCTTACTAAGGGATTACACCAGGGGATGGGCAGCAGTATCCACCTGAGTACTTAACACCAATCTATCACCAATCCGCCTGCCAAGTGTGATACTGATTATGGCAAATCCCCCCCATTGCATTATATGGGGGTGGCTTCGTTCAACAGTGGACGTTTGAAGGCTGTTGAAGAATCAAGGATAGTGTAGTTTTCTATTACCTAGTGAAATATTTTTTGGAATCAGTTTAGTAGTTCCAGAGAGGTGAACAAAACAAACAAATGTTACCTCATGTGATATTAGTGTGGACTAATGGTAGGTGTTGTGGTGAATTTTTCATGGTTTTTTTTGGCAAGCAAACAAGCATGCGGCCCACCTGATGGAAAGCAGTTACCGTAGCCTATGTCTAGCCTGCATTACCAGAGGCATCACACGCCCGCTGCCAACCCTGAGACATAAAGATGAAAAGTCTCATGTGCCTGTAATTTCACCGGCACCCGTACCCTTCAAACGGAAACACAGCAATACGAACACTACTGCTTGGCGGCAGAAATAGGTACGGTGGTAGTATTTGAAGGTAAGATAAATAATTGTAATACACTTTCGGTTCAAACCAGTATAGTAAACAAGTACTGTAACGAGCGTAACAATGGCCGGGAAGTAGCCATCAGTGACTCTTTGTATCGCCACGGCCGGTCTTAGATTCAGCAGCGCACGCGCATATGAAGCTAATTATTACTTTTGGATGATTCTGTTGCGTTGCTTCTGTAGAGAGCATTTTACGTCTTTCAACGGTGAAGGTTGAGGCTATCATTTGTCACGTCCTCGAGGAGGCCTTCACCTGTTGCATTTTGTCTCCACTCCATGTAATTTCCATTCCAATTCACTAAACCACCAAGCCAAACCATGACAGGGAGTCCTAGTATGGGACCTAAGTATGGTATAATGTGGTTGGGTAATACTGTTTACGTCATTTAAGTGCATCGCACACGTAGCAGATGCGGTAATACTTTAAAGGTATGCGTATAAAAACTTATCGCATCTGAAGGTATCACACACGTAGCAGATACGATAATATACGAAAATGATACATTCACGCGGAAACCTTCAAACTGTATTAAATTTCAATTTGTATACACAGATATCATCTGTCCATCTTTTGATATAATGTCGGTGCCTACAGATGTTTGACGGTAAAATATAAGTGATCTGCTACGTGTGTGTTGCTCCTTGAGTTTAGTATAAAGAGCGATATGCACAGATACGTGCTCAAATATAGATATCTTACTGCATCTGCTACGTGTGTGACACACATTATTTTTAAACACAGGAGGCTTAACCTATTTGTGGCGTTACTGGCCGTATTAGCCAACAATAAGAGGTCCTTTTGTTGCAACACGTGTTGCTTTCATCGGTAATACTTTGTTATATTATTAGCAATAAGCTATCAATTTTATTACAAGGTGTACCTCCAATATCGCTTTGCGAAACTTTAAAATTATTGTCTGTTCGTGCCCGCGCCTGAAGGCAACGTGTGATAAGTAGGTACTTACATAGTTTACTTATCATAACTGTGATTTTAAGATCTTTCATGAAAATGGAAAATCGTTTAAAAATCCAAATTGTTCCATCAACCGGAATAAATTATATAGGACCACGCAGGGCAAAGAGGCACATATCCAAAATACGTCTAGGACAAAATAACAAAAGCCGATTTGGTCAAACAGAGCCTACAATGTAAGCCACATCATGTGTGACCGATGCTCCATTTTCAATGGCATATGTGGCGCCATGAATGATCCAAACATATTTTTTTTTCTATACAAAAATGTACGGTGTCTATAATAATTTTTGATTTACAAATCAATTTGCATAAGGTACTACATAATATCTTTAGCGAATTGCGTTGTTAAGTTCCAATTAGTTTCATATTCTAAATCAATCACCATCCATCTTATTGAAAGAGCTATTAGAGAAGAACTACTAGGTACAGACGACCCTTAACCCTCAAGTGTGTTTAAAGATTGAACTAGAAACTAAATGATTGGTAGTTTTCTGTAATTTTATGACATGTTGTATAATTAGCTCTAAGCTATATTTATGTGAAAGAAAAAAATAAGAAATGTATCACGATTCCGGCGATGCGATAAAAAATATAGTAACTATTATATAATACTAGTTGCGCCCGCGGTTTCACCCGTGTGAGTAATGATGAAAATTGATGATGATGATGAAAAGTAGCCTATGTGTTAATCCAGGGCGTAAAGTATCTCCATTCCAAATTTCACTCAAATCCATTCAGTAGTTTTTACGTGAAAGAGTAACAAACATCTATCCATACTCACAAACTTTCGCGTTTATAATACACTCGAGAGCAATGAATCCGGGTCACTTAAAGAATCCTAAAAATCTCGGAAACTAAAAATGCTAGGTTAATGCAATAAATTGTATTTAATAGACAATGTAATACTCCTTAAATGAAGGTATTAAAACTTCTTAGTTATTGTAAAGTTATATCATAAAAAAATCAAATTTGAAAAAGGGCCACTTTCGAAGATGGAACTACGAAATTACAGCATTTGGTTTTGCTTTTGTTTGTAATCTGTCATTTATCATTGTTTGATTTCTGTTTTTTTGTTGTTTTTTTTCTGCGTAAACGCAGTAATGGAAGCACGAGGAGGCAATACGAAGTATTAAAATTCAAGAAAATCGTAATAAAGTTCAAAAATTTCATGTTTCCTATTTTTGTTTTAAGGAGAGATCAGCAGTTTTTTTCTTTATGTAATTTTGTGTTAATAAAATGTATGGTGACTCATATTTTTTTTACCTTCATTTAAGGAGTATTACATTGTCTATTAAATACAATTTATTGCATTAATCTATCATTTTTAGTTTCCGAGATTTTTAACATTCTTTAGTGACCCGGATTCATTGCTCTCGAGTGTATTAGTAGGAGTAGGATGTGTCGCGTCAAACCAATAGTTTTGCCGTCTGTATTTAACAAAGTTTTTTGATTTAAAACAGTATTTTATTAAACTTGTTAATCGGGACCGCGAGTTCGAGTGATCCATCAAGGCGGTACGTGATTCAACTTCCGCCTTCATCATCAGTTCAGCTATAATGTGCCATAATATAGTGTCTATTGTCATCGGAACCGGATGGGCCAATCGGCTTGCAAGATTTGAACCACACTTACACTTACAAACATACAAACAAAAACAGTCAAGCTTGTAACAAATTAATCTATCTATCTATCCTATCCTATCCTACTAATATTATAAACGCGAAAGTTTGTGAGTATGGATGTTTGTTACTCTTTCACGTAAAAACTACTGAATGGATTTGAGTGAAATTTGGAATGGAGATACTTCACGGCCTGGATTAACACATAGGCTACTTCTCATCATCATCATCGTCATAAATTTTCATCATTATTCACGCGGGTGAAACCGCGGGGCGGCAACTAGTAGGCATATAAAATATGTATGTGTGAGAACGTAGCAAAACGGCTGGACCGATTTTGATGAAATTTTCAGGCAATCTTTAATCTAAAGATTAACGTAGCGGGTAATCCTGTGAAGTTTAGAAGCGATCGCGGATCAATAGTTTTTTTTAGATAGTGCTACCTGTGCGAAGCCGGGGCACACATCCAATGCTGGATGAGGCATCCCCACGTATGCATAGCGTTCAATGGGGGGATTTGCAGTACCTAATCACCACGCTTGACATGCGGTTTGGTGATCGCAGTGTGGTGTTAAGTACTCAGGTAGATGCTGCTGCCCATCTTCTGGCGTAATCCCATAGTCACCTTTTACGACATCCACAGGAGGAGTTGGAGGAGTCCTATTCTAAGGCCAAGACTACCACGGCTCAAACTTAAATACACCCCTCTTTTTAGTCGAGACTTTTGGGGGGGAACTTTTCGTTTAAAAAACCAACTTCCACCATTGTATTCGACTAAATATCTGGAAGATATTTTGATGGTGAAAAACCAGAGTGGTAAAAGGATTAAATCACCAAATTATACTTTCTGAATGCAAAATAATGGAATTTTAAAATACCAAAATCGCTATATGTATGCCTATAATATTTTAGGAGTTCCTCAATTCCTCATGGATTCCATCATCAGAACTGGTTTCTGAAAAAATGGGACCAATGTGAAAGTATATCTATTCAAATAAAAAAATAATTTTCCAAATCGGCTTATAAACGAAGGAGATATGAATTATGAAGTAACAAACATAAAAATTAAAAAAATACAACCGAATTGAGAACCTCCTCCTTTTAGTGAAGTCGGTTAAAAATGGATGACCGTGACCGGAGCGTAAAAGTAGTGGTTATAAATCTGATAGTATTGTTTTAGGAATTGATAGTAGGTGATGTTACGCACGAAACATGGCGTTGTATTTGATGTAGGATAGGCACGGCTAGGATTTACATTCGTTAGCTATGGTACCTACCTAGTTATGTATATTAATATATATTTTAGTAATGCCTAACATGAAGAGGGCGTGTTAATGAGCTTCGTCTATTACTGAGTGATTTAGGGGTGATTTAATCAACAAATAAACAGGTGGATAAACAACTGTTATGGTGATTCCTCTCGCATGTGGCGCGAAATTCAAATTTTATTGCGTTTTTGCTCATTACAGCTCATCAACACTTCTTGAGATAGTAAAAACTGATTTTGCGAAAACTAGGAGACCTAACACACATGTTTTAGTTTATAGTTTCACATATAGATCATTACTTCAGCTACGAATACTCTTCAATGATTTTTACAGTGTTTTTTTGGTTTAAAGATATGCGTAGCTTAACTAATGACATTTATGAGATACTATCAATTAAAACAGGTGTGCTAGGTCTCCTAGTTTTCGCAAAATCTGTTTTCTCTATCTTAAGAAGTGTTGATTAGCTGTGATTTACAAAAAACACAATAAAATTTGAATTTCGCGCCACAAGCGAGAGGAATCACCTTAAGCCTAACCAGCGCTTTTTGACAGGTGTTTTCAAAGATTATTTATTTATTTATTAACATGTTTTCGCATATAAGAGTTCAAAACATAAAATGGCTTGTTTAGTGTTAAAGTATTTCAGACACAACCTATCTCTAAATCGGTAGAATTGTTTTGTAAGTTCAGCTTTTCTTCACAATTTGTATCCATTATCAATAACATAAACATTGTGGTAAGTACATTACTATTATTTATTTACCTATAATTTCCTTTTTAAAGAAACCTATTTTGGTATTTTGATTAAATTAGGATTAGACAAATTAAATCAAATTTTGCATTTTTAAGATGTATCTGCCTTCAAAACGAGAGGGTACAATTTGACTTTTGTGTCAAAAACATTCTATAGATGCATGCCTAAATTGGTAAAACATAGCTTGCCACCTTTTATATTCATATATATAATATTTGGATATAAAAGAATAAAAATATGAATATATTCAAGAAAATCTTAATTGCTCCCTAAGGACCATACAAAAGAGTTCAACGCGCTCGTTTTGTATTAGGGTGGGTTGTGTTATTTTTAAAGTGTTAACCCCAACTAATAGGAAGTACCTACTAAGATTTTTTAAAATCTTGGAATAATTATTTTTGGCCTTTTTTCTTTGGCTAGTAGATACAATAAGTTACTTTTAAAATTCAGAAACTATTTATAAAATACTATAATTAGTTAGAGTGAGAATTTAGTCGTGTGTGATACAGGTAGAGTATTCCGTACAAGGTGAAGACGTAAAAAACAAAATGATTTGTGCATACGTACATTTCATTTATTGACGTTTTCACGGGTTTTAGTACATATAATTACTGTGAGAACAAGTATAATTGAATGTTTACAAAAAAATATCATAATACTCTTTCAATTCAAAGTCAAAAAGTCAAAAAGAATTTTATTCATTGAAATCACAAGGATCACTTTGATTATGAATAATCAAAATGAATTTATATAAATTGCAAAAAAATACTTTTTTGCACCGCTTTTACATAATATACGGAAGCCATTAGGCTTCCGTAGAGCTACAATAAAATTAGAACTTTAAATTATTAAAGTTCTAATTTTATTGTAGCTCTAGCTATAAATTTACTTTATTGCAAATTGTTTGAATTTTTATTTGTTATCATCTTAGATGTGAGAGCAATAGGGTCCTGTTGCAACCGTAGTGTAAGGAACCCTAAAAAACCCTATTGATATTTGTTATAAGGTATAAAAGATTAGTCTTAGATCTACCGGCTAAATTTTAAATTCTTAAAAAAAATACTTTCGTACACAACAAGCTCTCATCAACCCTAACATAATGATAGTCAATCTTCAGATAAAAAATGTTGTTTTGCGAATTCTGATCCTTTGTATTTATACAATTAAGCAAAGTTAGGATTTTCCTGTTTTACTAAATTACACTCAAGATAATTAAAAACATTATGCCTCACTTTTGGGACCAAGTAATTTGTAAAATTTATTCACCATGACCGTAATTTTGTGTTCAAATGTTGACGTTTTTAATGTTAGTATAGGAAATTGCAGTAGTTATCATAATTATATCTATTATTCAATTGGTTATTATTTTACTAAAAGTAAACAATACTTACCGAAACGAAGCTTAGATATATAGACGAGGAGAGGTAGAGATGAGTTGTAATAATTTATATATTACTATTAGCAATAAGTTCCAAATGCGATCATGATTCGTAAACACGCACGTAGAAATGTTTTGTCACAAACAGTCGTATAAACTCGCGTCAAATATCACCTTTTTTATACATTTCACGTCACTTGCTAACCTTAACATTCGCACCGTGTAATTAAAAAAAAAAAATTGAAGCACAAACTTGAACTTTGGTTAACTTAAGTGAATTTTTCAATAATAAAAATCGTGTTTATTTGTATATCGCGATGTTTTTTCAAGTTTTGAATGGACGTGCGGTTTGGCATACGTAGCGCGTACTTCTGACGTGAGACGCCTCGCCTCAATGGTTTTGCCTTTACACCATCGCACTCCCCCCCCACGATGTTGTTCCTGATAATTGAACTGTTTTAAGGTTGCAATTATAGTTCCTAGTGCAATACAACGATTAGATGCAATTTGTAGACAGTGTAACTTCGGTTTTATCATTCGTGTGAGTAGTTACTCATAGATACTTCTGTTCATGATTTGGTTCATTAATTGCATTGTTAATTGCATATTTAATTTGTTTTTTAACCGACTTCAAAAAAGAAGGAGGTTCTCAATTCGGTTGTATTTTTTTTTATGTTTGGTTGACGTTCGTTATTAAAAATTGATAAGAAGTTTTAAGCTGGGAGGCAAATTTTTTTTTTGTTAAATTATTATTTCTATTAGGTTTGTCAATGCGATATTGGGGTCATGATCCCCATTTGTACAACGGACAAAACGGACAAATACTCAAAAAGACAGATTCGCAGTAGGACAGATTCTTAAATTCTCAAAAAGACAGATTCGTAAAAAGACAGAAAAAATAATTGTTTGGGTAAAATGTTCTCATTATTTGTAGAAGAAATTTTTTTTTTCATGTCTACGATCCACCCCTCGGACCGCCAATGCCGAGTGACATAATACCATTAAAAAGGCCGCAAATCACCGTTTTTCAAGAGATGTACAAGAGGAAGCACTGTATTTATATCATAGGCATAAGAATGTTAGTCCTCAATTTGTTTATATATACAAAAATTTGGGGGATTAACGACAACTTTACTGACTTTTAGTCACTTGATGACATTGAAAAATTGCACCCCTGGACGGCGCAGCTTAGGAAGCCCCAGAAAGTTTAGTAAACTTCGTTTTGTGTGGAGATGACTGCCAAATCCATCCCTTCAAAAAAAAAATAGTACTTATCATTAGTGCAAACATTTCGTCAACTTGATATTGTACCTTGATATGTGTTGTGTATGCGTACTCTAAACAGTTAAATGTATTTAAAAATGACATGGTCAAATCCATGGTGAGCTCATGTGATTAGCAAGTTAATTATGTAAAATTTGAACAAGTTATCAGCACATTCATAGTTTATTTGTAAAACTAATAACATTTGTGTGGTTGTTAAGGTGCTACATCAAATCAGTATTTATGTATGATTTCAAAACCCTATAAACTAGGTAATTAATTTTTATGATAATTCACATCTTTTTCAATATTTTAACAATAAAACATTTTCTTATATTTTAAAAATTATAAAAAATTAGCTAATTTTGGTTTAAAATCTCTACCTACTATCTTCTAAATGCCTGCAACGACTTTCACAATTTTTGGACTAAAATTGACCTTATTGATATTATTATTATATTTCATTAGGATTTAAACTTTTGTTTGATATAATATTTCTAGATAAATATGAACTACACTGCGGGCCTGGCGTTCGGGCGTCGTATCGCGCGTTGCCATTGGCGGACGTTGGCTCAAAATCGTTTTCAGTTTTTAATGGGTTAGTCGCCTGCGCCTGCGATGCCCCTTTGGCTACAAGCCGATATCTTCAGATAGTGAGGCCCTAACATAATAGATAGCAAAAGGTAGAGAATCATGATTTAAAAATAAGCTTTTTTTTTACTTTCAATGTTGAATTTTTTGCAAATCCGTTGTTAAAAGATCTATCGTTTAATTTATTTTTTCCTTTAACACCTAAGTAATCATCATCATCATCTGCCACTGCTCCCAAAGCTCTCATACTATGTGGGCATATTATGTACGCATATTATGTTTCAATTAGCCGATCTCAGTAGGTAATCACTCCTACTTGCGCATGTAATTTCTCACATAATCCATCCATTTTTTCATTGACTTACCATTATTCCCATAACCATCCCCATCTAACTCATTAAACAGTAATTGCCTACTTTATTGATTTTATGTATCAGGTAGATTAGATTCATTAGTAGCTAGCTCCTATTTGAAAAGATTAAAATATTGTACAAATATCGAAATAATATAGGAAAATATCCTCTAAGGCGTAGATAGATGCCAACTAAACGTTTTCTCCATGAACATGTGTGTACAATTGGCTTGTCAAATTAATAATTTTTTAGGCTGCAAATCTTTCTTTTTCGTAATTTTCGCTCCCTTTTTGTTACGCGAGCGCTATTCTGTCACCTTCTAACTTACCTGAACATTAATGAGTTAGATAGTGACAAAATATGACGTCTATCACCGCCTTAAAAACCACTTACCTTAGAAACCTCTACCTCTTTGGACGACCACTGGCCGGCGAGTAGCCGGCTGAGATGTAAGTTGCGGGTTCGATTCCCGCTGAGGGATAAATGTTTGTATGATCTGCAAATATTTGTTGCGGGTCTGGGTGTTATGGTACCATGGTACTTGTAGTTCCTGATACCCACGACACAGGGTATCCTAGTGTGGGATCATGACTATGTAACTGTTGGGTGTTATGTTACAATTAATGTTTACCTACATTACATAAAGGGTTTTAAAGGGAAGAAAACAAGAAGAAGGAAGGGAAGGGGGGGGGGTTAAGGGGGGGGGGGGTTGTAGACTTTCAGGATACTAAATAGTAAATATAATTTCTCCTTCACTGGGCATTTTCATATTTACCCATTTTGAAGAGAAAACGAAGAGTTATTTTTTATTCATATTCAAGTAACATTTTTTAGAGTTTTTATGACATGTTTTAGCTTGAGATAATGTTTTGACTGCCAATACAAGTTAGGTAAATGATTTCTAAAAAAACAGTGTTTGTTGTATTCGTTTTGCACGAAATGTACACACTGAGCTAGGGATTGGTACTTCCCCAACTTCACAGCACGGGTGTAGTCAGGTTTTAACACAAAAACAACAAAAATTTACCTACACGAAATTAAATTAATATTCATGTAAAAAAACTACGAGGCTACGAGTTTGGCTTAATCCACTTTCCCCCTTGAGAGAATCCCCCTTAGGGGGGAAAAAAATCTCCCTTTTCATTTTTGATATTCCACTTTTTCCCCCTATAGTAAATGGTCAAGAAAACCAAACAAAATCACATAAAATTTTTCTATAGTTTTACCGGCAAGCGGAGCGAGCCGTCGATTATATTAATGTAATAATTTATACTTTTTGCCTCTCCTTATTTCAATATGATAACATAACATAACATTTTGAATATTTGGGGGGGAGGGGCGGGGGGGTTGAACCCCCATGACCCCCCTGGATACGCCCATGCTTCACAGTAAGTAAATAAGAACTTGATTATGTGTATGGCTGTTGGGTGTTATGTTATTTATTTTCCTTCTAGATGTATTTTTAATCGGTTTCGTGTAATTTTAATAATATTTTATTGAACAAAAGAAATATTTAAGTGCATAGATAATAATTGATTTCTCACCATAATATTATAAAAAAGAAACAATTTCACAAACAACAACTAACTAGGTATGTTGCACAATGGGCGGTCTTATCGCTTTTCGTAGCGATAAGTCGGTTTGTTATGAAGAGTTGTTTACATACTTTCAAGTTATACTGAAAGACATGTACATAGTTGACCTTAACCTTTAAAAGAGTTGTCTTCCAGCAAACCATTGAGGCTAGTGAGAGGTGACGAAATTGGTAGACTTTCCAGACTTTTGTTTCGAAACTTATCCTCAACAGAAACGTTGAATTTCATAATAATCCATAATCTTGTTTATCAATTCAAAACGTGCCTTACGATGTAGGTGGACATTTACTAAGATCAATAAGAAGGACATCAGCTTACAAGTTCATTAAACTTATAAAACTTAAAAAGAATTAATTGCAGCAAAGGTCGACTTCCACAGAACTGGAAAATTTCTTGTAATTGCATGATTATTTGCCGCCTTAAGACTCTGGTAAGAGTCAAATAGGTTTCACTTAAATGTATTATCAAGATAAATCTCCATTTATTAAGAAAGAAGGAAGAAAGAAGGAAGGAAGAAGCTTTTGTTACAAATCATTATTTGAGACTCTGACTGACCAAACCGTCACGCAATCGCACGTGCTTTGGGGATCTAACCCTCCCGCATATTGATCAATTTTCTGTTCAGTTGGCTTTATAGTGACAGAATTTATCTGTTGTCAGTGCACATACTTAACATCAAGATAAATCTCCATTTATTAAGAAAGAAGAAAGGAAGAAGCTTTTGTTACAAATAATTATATGAGTCTCTGACTGAGTAAGCTGTCACGCCATCGCACGCACATGCTTTGGGAATCTAACCCTCCCGCATATTGATCAATTTTTTAACCTATTAACCTAACCTAACCTAACCCTCCCGCATATTGATCAATTTTTTAACCTATTAACCTAACCCTCCCGCATATTGATCAATTTTCTGTTCAGTACGGCTACCATAGACTAACGATACCAAGACGCTAGCGAGGCGACCACAAATGTTAATATTGCCAATGACATAGGGTTAATTAAAATCTTTGTAATTTGATTGGTTAATATTTGACATTTAGGTACTATCGTCTCGCTAGCGACTCTAGCATACTATCATTATTAACTTTAGTCAGCCTTTGCTAGCTGTACAGTTGACTTTATAGTGACAGAATTTGTCTGCTGTCAGTACCTTAATCACTGAACATTAAGATTAATCTCCATTTAATAAGAAAGATCTCTTTTGTGACAAAAAAAACAAAACAGTCACGCTATCGCGCGTGCTTGGGGATCTAACCCTCGCGCATATTGGTCAATTTTCTGTTCAGTTGACTTTGTAACTGATCGTGTCCTTACCATTATTTATGAGGTTTTAACATCGTACCATTATTACATTCCAATTATCGGATGAGAATGGCTTTTGTAAGAGTTGGAATTATATTGCATATCGATTAGATTGATTGTAATTGGCAGTAAAAACGAAACGTAGGTCATAGACTTTTAATTACAACCTATAGTGAAGTATAGATCCTTATCCTTATTTTAGAAAAATTACGACTAGGTATACACCACGTACTTTACTATTCTCCTGCTGACGTTTCGTTGACCATTTTGAGGTCCTTCCTTCCACGAAACGTCAGCAGGAGAATAGTAAAGTAAAGTACGTAGTGTATAGTCGTAATTTTTCTAAAATGATACCAAGCCACGATAACTTCAATTCTTATCCTTATTACTTTTATTCCTAGATACGCGTTAAATGCCACGAGTTCATGATATGCTTGAAGTACCTAAGAGAAGAAATGAAGAATTAAATTGCGTTTTGTTTATTTATCTTCGTTTGTTAACACATATTTCCTTGACAAGTGAGGTTAAATTATTATGCGCAGTTGCTTGATTTTGAACACCAAAGTAGCTTATTATTTCGGACGAAGCCCGAATTGCATGTAAAATAATTCAAGTTTTCTTTTTGAAAATTAGCTATCAAATAGAACAATTGTGTTAGCTTATCATATAAGTAGATACTATACAATCTTTAATATAAAAAAATTTAAATAAAATAAAAATCATTTTTTTTTTCTATATAGGAAAGATCTTTCACAGAATAGTACATTGTACAATGAGTGCATAAAACAAGCAGATCCCAGACGATTATACGCCAGAGCCAAAGGCGAGGGTAGATATTTAAGTAAAGGGATTTCGGGAATAAAATACCTGTAGGCCTAGCATGAATAAGAACATGAGAAGTGATAAAAGGATTTTATGTTTCTCATTGGCCATTATCAGTGGGCAAAAACATTACGAGGCTAGCTTGCTTAGACATGACAATTCTACACTGTTTCAAAACCTTCAAAAAAACACATTATTTTATTTAAATACCTATATTCTATCCTGTAAGCGACTGAGTTGGAGACTAGTCTAAAGATTTCTCCTACGAATGGATCTGTAGAGGCAATAAATAAAAGTAGACAACCTCTTCTTTTTTATTAAGTTGGCTGAAGGAAAACTGTTTCTGTCATACATTTTTTATGAAAGTAGTTACTTCCTCCGATTCGGCATGGGCATGAGGCTATATTTGGCTCTACTTATTTATAGTTATGTATTTATTTGACTTATTTATGCAGTAGAGAAAGCCCCCCCGTCAGCCCCCATTTCGATGGGCTAATGACGTTATAAATGTTGCAGGAAGTCGGTGGATAGAAACGGCTCAAGACCATTCGTCGTGGCATTCTAGGGGGGAGGCCTATGTTCAGCAGTGGACTTCTACAGGCTGATGATGATGATTTATGCAACTCATCTGGACCAATTTCAATAAAACTATGTTCACGGAACCCTAGTCATGTAGACGAAGCGCTCATGATTGGACATCAAAATATCCAGCGACCTCGTTCGTCCCGTGCGGTGCGGTGCGGCGGCAACCGGTCCTCAAGGTGAAGGCCAAATGCTACTGAGACTGCACCTGCCAATTTTATGAGCCCAATAGTACTTAGAGTAGTAGTAAAGGGGTAGTATACCGCCGAGATCCCCACCCCCTCGGAATATTGGGCCTTCTGCCGCCATGAAGTAGTGCTTGCATTTGCTATGTTTCGGTTTGAAGGGTACGGGTGCCGGGGACATTACAGGCACATGAGACTTTTATCTTTATGTCTGAGGCATCAGCGCGCGTGTAATTAATGCCTCTGGTGTTGCAGGCGTCCATAGGCAACGGTAACTACTTTTCATCAGGGTGCTTCTTTGTAAATAATAAAAAATAAATGTTTACAGACAATAAGACCCTATAGGTATTATTTTACGGGAAACGGAAAATACTCGTTATAAGAAAATGCGTAGAAAATTGTGTTGATTTCATGTAGATTTATAATAAGTTAATTGGTTACTATGGTAGCAATATGCAATACGCGTTCTTCTTCTTCTTTATTTAATGGCTTATGAGGAAAACTTTCCTCAATTTTGCCAATGTCAAGTAATTATTTTGATAAAGTTAAGTCAAGTCGTCAAAGTCTCAGTCAAGTCATGTTAAGTGATGGCAGTTTCTTTAGAATGTTCGTAGACAATTTCACCCGTTTGAAAAGACACGTAACAAAATTATATTTAAATTCACTACTACGTGCTCTTTAAATAAGCTACACCGGTTAAAATGCCACCAAAATTACACGATATAACTCAAAAAACACTAGAAATTTAAATAAAATAAAAATGGACGACGTCTCCTTTCGAAAAAGCAGAAAAAAGTCCCGCAATACGCGTTTTGTTTCGATCTGTCAGTCAGTTTACTGCACCTATTGTATAACTTTTCATTTAAAAAACCGACTTCCGCCATTTTATTCGACAAAATATTTGGATGAAAAAAAAAATGATGAAAGAACCATAGTGGTGAAAGGATTATTATACTTTTTGAATGCAAATGCTTGGTTTGTTGCTGAAAATAGTAAATTGCCATATGTATGCCTACAATATTTGAGGAGTTCCCTCAATTCCTCATGGATTCCATCATCAGAATTGGATTCTGAAAAAAATGGGACCAATCTGGAAGTATATCTATTCAAATATAAAAAGAATTTTCCAAATCGGTTCATAAACGCCGGAGACAAGCGGTAACAAACATTAAAAAAAAAAAAAAAAAAATACAACCGAATTGAGAACCTCCTCCTTTTTTGGGAAGTCGGTTAAAAATATGAGAGAAAATATTGAAGTATTAAAAACCTACCTATTTGTCTAGTAGTCTCAATACATGTGATCATAGAAAGCGGTTTTGTAAAACACTTTCTCCGTACATAGGATCAGGATGTTTGGTTATTTATTTATGTCGAAGTAGACCACGATAGATTTATCTGTTGATTGTAGGTATTAATGCAGTGTCATAAGTGTAATCGTTATCCTGGACTCGATCGTCAATCAATTAACCGCATTCACATTGTAAACTGGTCACCGGCACAATGTAGTGGTGGTTTTGTGCCCGTATACAAGAGCAAGCTTTTGCTAACGTTAAAATGTTTGAATTTGCTTTCGTTCTAAATGCAGCTAAGCCAGTAGAGTTGTTTTCCGAGTTTTTTTTAATCCATTACCTTGTTGTATCCATTAAATTGCTTAGCACGAGAGAGTTAGTAACTATAAATTGTACTACTTGCTACTAATAAACGTGTTCTCTTACACTTGTTATAGTTTTTTTTTTATGTAGCAATTATGGATGGGCAGCAGCATCCACCTGACTACTTAACACCAATACTGTGATCACCAATCCGCCTGCCAAGTATGGTGATGTCGCAATTTTTTTCTTTTTATTTAGCAATAAGTAACTAAATATATTTATTTAATCTGTGACGCGGGTGTAACCAATAAGCCATGCCGTTTGTACCTACAACATGTTAACACATAACTTTTTTTTTTTATGTTTGTTACCACATATCTCCGGCGTTTATGAACCGATTTGGAAAATTCATTTTTTTATTTAAATAGATATACTTCCAAATTGGTCCCATTTTTTTCAGAATCCAGTTCTGATGATGGAATCCATGAGGAATTGAGGGAACTCCTCAAATATTGTAGGCATACATATGGCGATTTTGATATTTTCAGCAGCAAACCAAGCATTTGCATTCAAAAAGTATCATAATCCTTTCACCACTATGGTTCTTTCATAATTTTTTTTCATCCAAATATTTAGTCGAATACAATGGCGGATGTCGGTTTTTTAAATGAAAAGTTATTGGTTCTGATCTATGTAGAGTAGGCGAACAATGTAGAGTTGTTCCTACGAAAGAATTAAAGATAGATTGTTCCAACTTATAAATAAACGAAATAGGTTAAAATCATAATTTAACTTAAATGATTTTATTGAAAATAGATAATTCATTGTTATAAGATATTGGACCACTTCCTTATTGTTTTGGAATCACTCCAAAACCTGCTATTCTTAGTTTTGGGAAAATAGCTACTTAATTATGAAATTAGATTTAAATGCTTATAATAATTAAAAATTCTCAAAATTTGAATAATCTAATGATCAACCGGAAATTTTAATGCCCGCATCATAATGTATTTTCTTACGTCTGAATATTCTGAATGCATTATCTAAAGTAGTAACATAAGGAAACGGTAAAATTAAATAAAAATTTAAGATGATCGAGCTACCTGAACGTGATTTATTTGGAATATTAACATCTTGCTCAACCGCAAAAACCTTTGTGTTGATTTGATACCAAGTATATTTACCAGGTGCTAGCTAAAACGATACCAAGAGAATTTCTGTTGTTATCGTGTGTAGGTTTTTTATTAGTTCATGCATTCGTTAAAATATTTCGATATTTCGTAAAAAAGTCACACTCCTCTGATAACTATAATATTTTTCTATTATCGTAATTTATTTAAAAACATTTTGATAACACCGTTTCAATATTGACTGAGCAGTGAGGTGCGACGTGATGTATCATTGTTTGCTTTTCTTGTTTGTTTCGGTTCTTGTGATTGTCGAGATAGCGCGAAGGATGCTGTCAGCTACCGGGCTAGGTATGCTCTGTCAACAGCTGATTAATGATACCACGCAAAGAAAACAGCATTTTGAGTCTATGACATAAAAACAATTAAATTAACATAATTATCACTAGAAACGGGATATTTACCATGATTTTTGAGTTTTGTTGATTCCCGATATTTCGGCACAGTTTCATGCGCCATGATCACGGGTAAAACCGGGGTGAGTTTACCCGTGATCATGGCGCATGAAACTGTGCATCGGGATTCAACAAAACTCAAAAATCATGGTAAATATCCCGTTTCTAGTGATAATTATGTTAATAACCATGATAGTTTCAAAAAATAAATTAACACCCAACAGTCACATACTACGTAGTCCTGATCCCACACTAGGATTCCGTGT
The DNA here is from genome assembly GCA_951392215.1 of Epirrita christyi. Classification (NCBI taxonomy): domain Eukaryota; kingdom Metazoa; phylum Arthropoda; class Insecta; order Lepidoptera; family Geometridae; genus Epirrita; species Epirrita christyi. The sequence goes on along the minus strand of OX595849.1, from coordinate 5,213,026 downwards.
GTCGTGGGTCAGCCACGAGTACCATGGTACCACAACACCCAGACCAGGAACAAATATTTTCAGATCATGGAAACAATTGTCCCGCAGCAGGAATCGAACCCACACCTCTTGCGTCTCAACCAGCTAAATTGCCCACCGCGCCACGGAGATATCGCAGTCGTGGCATTGCCCAGGGTGTCCGCCCTAAGAACCCCCCCCCCCCGTCTCCACCCTTGGATGTTGTAATAGCTGATCAAGGTGACCAAGGGGTGGGCAGGATAGCATCCACCTGAGTAAACTAGTGGTTCGCCCCGAACTGAGACCTCGCGATGACATCATTATCTGCCTGACTACTTAAGTAAGTGGGGAACAAAGGGTTATTAATTGTATTCAACGGCTATGTAAGCATGTTTGTATGGATGATCCATCAGAAATCTAAAACTACCGAGTCAATTTCTCTACCGTGGAGAGATACCGTGGGTATTTAACCGATTCCAAAAACATTTAAGTACTAAGATATACAATTTTCACCTCGGGGTAATTTCCTACACATCATCGAAATAACCTTTGAATAGGACTAAGCAACGGGGCGTTCATACTACATACCTGTTAGTATATCAAGTACCTGACGAATTAATTGGTAACGTCCTTTTGACGAAATCATAGAACTCCAACGTCATTCAAATTCCTAGAAATGGGAGGTCAACCACGGATGTTATATTGGTTATTGTTTTATTGTTTTGTCTCGAAATTATTCAATTTCAGACTTTTCCCTGTAGTTGTGACACAAAAGCCACAAGCATACCAAATTTCAGCATTGTGGGATTGCTAGATGTACCCTAGAATTTTAGATTTTTACGTTTTTTATTTTCCCTAATATCTCAGAAACTACTTAGTCTAAAAAAATATTAAAAACAGTTTTGAAATGTCCAACCAAAGCGCTTTCATTAGCCACTTGATCTGACTGTCTTACTTTTATTTTTTTTACCCCCTCTTGGACCCCAATATCTCATCAAACCCCCGACCGATATAGCCCATAACCTTACCTACAAATTGTACCAATACTATCTACCCCCATATTAAATTTCATGAAGATCGGATTAACGGTTGGGAAGTTTTCATCAGACAAACATACATACATACATACATACAAACAAACGCCGATTCTTCCAACTTGACTCAGAGAACTCGCTTCGCTCGTTCAATAACACCAGTCCGCCTGCCAAGCGTAGTTAAGGTTGCTGCTAATGATGAGGATGAATGTAAAAAACTATATGTTAGTTTATTTCACTAAGAACACAGAACAGAAATAACCCTCCTCTAAAAGTCTCTGAAGACTCTTCTTCTAACTAAGTCATCATCATGAACTAAGTTACCTACACACATACATAGACTGCTAAAATCATAACCCTCCTTTTGTTTTGCCGTAGTCTAATAGCAATTCCTACGTTAAACTGGGTCAAGTGTTTCTTTACTGAATTAAACTGAAGTGCTTGAACATTTAATGAAGATTCTAGTGAATTGTTGCAATACTTAGTAAGTACCTACTTATACTTTTCATGAATGAATAAACAATTAAACCTACTCTCATAATTTATCACAAGACACGGGATATAGGTTGCGCAACGAGTTATGAGCGCTGAACTTCAATGTGCAGTAGTAATTTTTTGGGGTTGTATAGAGAGGCGCGACGGGAGAGAGAGGACACATGTATGCGCAATCAACCCCGCCACTTTCGCCTAGCGCTCATAACTCGTTGCGCGACCTATACCATGATTTTTGAGCGTATCAACTGATAATAATATAATAAGTATATAATCTGTTTTTTTTCCTATAGTATTGTGCTACTTTATGGTAATATTTCTATTCTGTTTATCAACTATCTTAACTTCTGCTCTGTTTTTAGTTTACTATATTTTTTTTTGTGTTGTTCACATTTTTTTGTATCTATTCCTTTTCTATCCGTGAAAACCTGTTATTCGCCTTCTGCCACAATTTCTGTTTTTTATTCTGGTTTTTGTGCTGTTGGTTTTCCTTTAAATAAATAAATAAATAAATAATTATATTCATATAACCATGATAGTTTTAAAAGTTATACACCTACTCTCATTTAAGATTACTAAGCATAAGATAAAGATAATTATTCCTATATTATAATCTACCTACTTATTAACATAACATAACATACATACACCCAATAGTCACATACAAAGTCCTGATCACACACTAGAATTCCCTGTGTTGTAGGTATCAGGAACTACGAGTACCATGGTACCACAACAACCAGAGCCGGAACAAATATATGCAGATCATGTAAACATTTTTCCTGCAGCGGGAATCGAACCCACACCTCTTGTGTCTCAGCCGGCTACCAACCCACTGCGCCGCCGGCGCCGTCGTCAAAACATTACCATCACTTATGTCAACTTGTAAACACATCTTAGGGGTGACTCAAAAGATAATGATGAATGTACACAAAAGATAATGTTTGCAGCTTGGAAAATTTACATTTTCGTAACAAGTAACTAAATTAGAATGCGCTTGATACATACGTACAAAAACACACACCTTTTTCCTCTTGGGGTTAAAGCCCCAAGGGCCTTTTTTTGCCCGTGGTACTACCAGTATACTACCAGTAATAACACGGGTAAAAAAACCCGTAGAACTACCGTAGTAATACTGGTAACTAACGTTTTTCACCGTCGATTACACAATCTCAGTAATATAAACGTGACAAGTGGTAAGCTCATTGCCGCCATTGCTTTCCACAACCAACTTGACTAACGCTTTCCAGTAATAACACACTCCTAAATAAGCCAGGACAAATCTTATATCAACAAAATTGCCCAACATGTTGATAATATAATTGAAATAGCAAACATAATATTGCTGTTTTACGATCTTAACGCGGTAAAGGCCCAAGGGCATTAATAAGGTCGCAAAAAGTCGGTTGATAGAGATAACTCGAAACCGTTCGTCGTGGCATTCTATGAGGAAGGCCTATGTCCTTTGGACTACCAGACTGATGATGATGATGATGATGTAACAAAGATCAGTTGCATTCATCTGGCAAATGAGATAATGATGGATAATAAAGCGTTTGTGGTTGTAGAAATAGGGCACCACCACCGGCCGGCCCACGGGTTATGTCTGTGTTGTGATGTAGTACGTACTACATAAACGTACACCGTAGTACTATTGGTACTGAACCTGGCGTCACTTTAAACACCACAATACTTTCCAAACTAATTTTGTGTTGATTTATTTAAAATTTAGTATTTTTTTAACAGTCGATGGGCTAAACGAATATCAGAGTGGTTACCAAGGAATGGAACAAGATGTAGAGGTAGACCAGAGAAGAGATGGGAGGATATATTTGTAGAGAAAGCTGGATGTCAAAGGCCAGAAATAGAGAATTGTGAAAGGAAAGAAAATAACTTAGTTTAGTTTAGTTCAGTTTTAAATTACTTACAGTAGTAGAAATAAAGGCTCATTTTTATTTTATTTTTTGTATTTTTACACGCCGCGTTGTGTCCCTCCTTCTCTTCCCGAGGACGTAGTAAAAAAAGGCATTAAACCAGAGGATGGGCAGCGGCATCCGCCTGAGTACTTAACACCAAACTGCGATCACCGATTTGCCATGCTACCATGCTTGGCGTGCGGATTGGTGATCGCAGTATTGGTATGTACTCAGATGGATGCTACTGCCCATCCCTGGCGCAATCTCTTAGTCGCCTTTATCCACGGGAGGAGTTGGAGGAGTACTATTCTTAGGGGAAGACCACCACAGCCAATTATATTATTCAAATCCATATTCAAAAAAAAAAATTTTTACCATCCAAATCGTTTGGTAGTAAAAATGTTGGTTTGAGTTATGATACAAATTAACAGTAATTTAGAAACATTAATTATAAAAAGGAATTAAAATATTAACATAACTATAAATATGAATAAATAAATAGTATAAATAAACATAATATAAATAACTGGAGCTATGTAAATAATAATGATAAACTCTTCAACATTCCTGTCTCCAATATAAAAAAAAAAAAATTACAAAGGTAAACAAGTACATGGTGATTTCGTGTGTGTCATGTGGACTTTGAATGTGGTGTTTCGAATTTTCACAAGTGAAACCTCTTGAATGACGTTTGAAGATTCGTGAGGATTTGACAAAACAGTGTGAGAATATGCAAAAGTGGCTAACAGGTGTTAATCAGCATACGTGTCATTGGAGGTCTTTCTCGTCGTGGTCTGCCAATTATCAGGATCACTTATCGGACCGGTGGCCTAGTGGGAACTGTTTTTTTTATGAGCTAGTGTTTTAAGATCGCTTTTGCCTGAGTTATGGAGGGCTAAACTCATGCCGTAAACGTATAATAAAGTCGTAGAATTCTTTCGTTATGTTCTCTTTGCCAATGTTGAATAAGTGGTAACTTACCATGGTGTGTCCGGTCTAAGATTATACCTCTCCATCTACTCCCGTAGATATCGTAATGAGCTAGTGTTTTAAGATCGCTGTTTGCCTGAGTTATGGAGGGCTAAACTCATGCCGTAAACGCAAAATAAAGTCGTAGAATTCTTTCGTTATGTTCTCGTTGCCAATGTTCAATAAGTGGTAACTTACCGTGGTGTGTCTGGCCTAAGCATAGACCTCTCCATCTACTCCCGTGGATGCTTAAAAGCCAACTAAGGGATTACATCAGGGGACGGGCAGCAGCATCCACCTCAGTACTGAACATAAATACTGAGATCGCCTGCCAAGCATGGTGATTATGGAAATTCCCCCCATTGTAACTCATGGGGAGGCTTTGTCAAGCAGTAGACGTAAACAAGCTGGTGATTAACTTACCGGAGTCGGTCTGATGTGCCTCGTGTGAAGGGTGATGTGTTCCGCCACAGATATGGCTATGAACGGATGATGAGGGTGTGAACTTAAACACTATAGAACTCGTTTCACAGAACACTCTCGAAAGAGTGTGAGCGGGTGCATCAGTTAACATCACTTTATATGGAGCCAGGGCCACGACTCAAACAGCGTCGATCCCTTAGCAAATACTACGCAAAACACCTTAATACTCTCTATTTGATCTGAGATTTAATCTTCAGCGTTGAAAAGCCTAGCTTTTCCGGGAAACTAACTTGTGCAATTATTGAAATAAAATTATTAAATTTCATGAATTTTTCAACGTAGGTATATATTATCATATCAGCGTTCTTTAGACGACTACGAGGCCTCCCCCATAGAATGCAATGGAAGGATTTGCCATAATCACCACACTTGGCAGGGTGTATTTGGTGATCGCAGTATTTTGGTGTTGAGTAATAGATAGATGCTGCTGCCCATCCCCTGGTCTAATCCCTTAGTCGGCATGTACGACATCCACGGGAGGAGAATTCTTAACCTGACGGATATTTAGGCGCATAATGTTTTTATGTGTAAAAGTCTGGGCATAGGCCTCAACTGTCTTAAGCTGCCTCCATCCACTGACTTCCTACGATCTTTGTAATGTCTTTAATCCATAGAGAGGGAGGCCTTCCTCTACTGCGTCATCTGATTCGTTATTTAATAGTGATTTAACTGGTTTGGTCGATTGAATTATGTAGATGCCGACTTATTTAAATGAAAACAGGTTACTTTTCTTATTATAATAAAGATTTGTTATTGTAAACGTGGAATAATTAAAACTACATTGTAATGTTAATAAAACTGGTCAAGCCGTGTCAAGCCACGTCTATGTCAGGATCCCGCAGTTACACGCTCAAACCTATTGAAAGTCGGTCGAAACAATTGTCGTTGAGATTTCATAACATACTTCTAGTCATAGGTTTTTGAAAGTGTTAACCACACTTTTGTGAAATATTTAAATTTTACAATATCCCAAAAATTTACCAACCAGACGGGAATAGAACCCGCGACCATGCGACCCGCTTTGACGGTCAATCTGGCTGGTTAGTCAGCCAGTGGCGCATCAAGAAGACGGTCGCCGTTCGATACTCGCCTGATGGTGTAGTTTTTGGGAAATGATACAATCTTAAAACTTCTAGTAGGTACTTAGTACACTTTGTTAAAAGGATGGGACTTTCATGATTGTGTAAAGTAGAGCAACTTCTAAAGCATTATTATTAACAAACATTTCCTGAATGGGTTCCTTTCAAAAGAGGTTTAAGAATCTGAAAAATTATTGTATGTATGTATGTGTATATGTATTGTGTGTATGTATGTAGACTATGTGAATTTGAGGGAATTATAATAGTTGTTTTAGCCATTTGGCTTCGTAATCGGAACCCCAAAAACCTATTAACGGGGGACACCTAGTAACCTACTTAGCATGAAGATTTATTAATATAAAATACAACTTAATTCTACGTAGGTAGGTATATTACGTAAACGTATTTTTTTTTTAGTAGTAAAACTTCTTGTGAAAGAGTTCGTCCGGGGAAATACTACCACCGTACCTATTTCTGCCGCCAAGCAGTAGTGCTCGTATTGCGCTGTGTTTCGGTTTGAAGGGTACGGGCACGGGCACACGGCCGGTGAAATTACAGGCACATGAGACTTTTCATCTTTATGTCTCAGGGTGGGCAGCGCGCGTGTGATACCTCTGGTGTTGCAGGCGTCCATATAGACTACGGTGACTGCTTTCCATCAGGTGGGCCGTATGCTAAATTGCTTGCCAAGTAGTATATAAAAGTAACTTTTCATTTAAAAAACCGACTTCCGCCATTGTATTTGACTAAATATTTGGATGTTAAAAAAATTTATGAAAGAACCATAGTGGTGAAAGGATTATTACTTTATTACTTTTTGAATGCAAATGCTTGGTTTGTTGCTGAAAATATCAAAATTGCCATATGTATGCCTACAATATTTGAGGAGTTCCCTCAATTCCTCATGGATTCCATCATCAGAACTGGATTCTGTAAAAAATGGGACCAATCTGGAAGTATTCAAAGTAAAAGTAAGTAAGTTTAGTTCAAATAAAAAAAGAATTTTCCAAATCGGTTCATCAACGCCGGAGATATGCGGTAAAAAACATTAAAAAAAAAAAAAAAAATACAACCGAATTGAGAACCTCCTCCTTTTTTGGGAAGTCGGTTAAAAAATGTTCTGTGGTGTGTCCGAACTAAGAATAGACCCCTCTGTCTCCTCCCGTGGATATCATAAAATCAACTTAGATATTACACCAGTGATGGGCAGCATCATCCCCTGAGTACTCAACACCAATACTGCGATCACTAATCCGCTTGCCAAGCGTGCTGGCATACCCTAAATACCCCCAACCCCATCGCATTCGATGGGAGAGGCCTCTTCCAACAGTGGAGGTCAGACGACTGATGAGGAGGTACCTGTTACTGACAGTCGAATTACAATATACTATGCAGAATTAAGGCGGGGTTTGATCCTGAAATCCAAACGTCAAAAAAAACATTTTTTTTGTGCAAGCCGCCTTTGCTTAAATTTGAAAAATCGTGTCTTAATTTGATTTTTCTAAGATAAGTACTTCCACGTCCACAAATTAAATATCTCGAATAAAAAATCTCGAAAGCCAAATCTCGAGTGAAATATATCTAACGAAAAATCTCGAAAGCTAAATCTCGAGTGTAATATCTCGAACGAAAAATCTGAGTAAATCAACTCAACCGCATTTAACTCGCCCGAAAAGCACCTTCAAAATAAGTTATTTTTGTATACTCGATTATTATATTCAGCATAATATTGACTTCCTAAAACCTAAAATCCTAAAAAATTAAAAATTTAAGGATTTAAAAACTTTTCTTAAAAACTTTTTTTTCTTTTTTCCTAAAACTTTTCTAGCTGACATTACATGACATTCTATTGAATGTCATGTAATGTCAGCTAGAAAAGTTTTAGGATTTATTTTATAAGACAAAAGAGATAATTAATCGAATCAATTCGATCGATAAATGTATTTTTTTATCTTCTTTCGAATCACTATTTCTTTCTTGGACGCACATAATATAATATGGCTCTATATTATACACTAGCTAGGTGCTCATAAATTATGAAAAAAACAGCTCTATAGTGGGCATCCCCAGATTTCTACTCAATACGTAGTTTAGTTAGGTTATCCCATATAAGGGACAGTAGACAAAAAAGTCCAAACATTACATTGGGCATATTATGTCACATTTTTCACGTAGTATAAAAATTCCTTGCATTTTTCATAGCATCTACGTGACAGACATACATTCCATACGTGACAGATTGCATGCCGATCGTGGATAATTGAAATACAAATCGGACATATTCCGCTTTTCGAAAAGAGAATTATTTATTAATTATAAAAAAATCTACTTTTGGTCGAATTTTGGTTCTAGGGCCTGCCGGTATTTCCTTACGATTTTCGGCATTTACACCAACCAATACTTTGACAATGTGTTTTTTTTAAAGTGACGTGTTTCTTTATAGCTTTAATTATAGTATTAAGCTGGATGAACAAACCTATGACCTAAGGACCTGTTGGTGAAATGAAACATAAGTTTTCTACCTCCATGAGTTCATGTCCTTACCTACCTATATAAGGCGCCAGATAGTTCAGGGGCCAGTTGCTAATCTTGTACAGTTACGAAACACTGTCACGCTGCCATCACGAACTTCACAATTACTGGTAATCATGTAGAAACAGCGGAAATAATCCATCTCCTTACTTTGAAACAGATAGACACGCCATCTATCTTTAGCACGGTAAAGTGACATTGGTAACGAGGTGAGGTGTTAGCTGCCCTATCACTGCAGTACTTGTAAAGCCTGTTTCAGACGATGCACAGTACTAACAGAAAACACTTGCGCTGGCGCAAAAACACACTTGCGTTTTTCAATGTCACATGCCACTGAGAAGTAGGTATGAGGGCCTATTACGAGTTTTGCATTGCAAAAACCGGAATGCGGAACGTGAGCATTCAACGTGACTTACGTAGTAACTATTCATCATTCTGTGCCGCGCAGTCCCGAGAAACAGTACAGATTAGTAAATACGTAAGTCACGTTGAATGCTCACGTTTCATATTCCGGTTTTTGCAATGCAAAACTTGTAATATGCCCTCTGGTCGCGCAACGAGTTATGAGCGCTCGGCGAAAGTGGTTTGGTTGATTGCGCATGTGCCCTCTCTCTCTCTCCCGTCGCGCCTCTCTATACAGACCCAAAAAATTACTACTGCGCATTGAAGGTCTGCGCTCATAACTCGTTGCGTGACCTATAGCAAGCTTTTTCAATCATGAGTCCAACAGAAAGCCGATGTAGCCATAGATGGACCACTTGAAGTCAAAGCCTTAAAAAGTAGAACTACACTTAACTTAGAATTTAGAAGTAGTCCTTAGAAGTGGAAGTTTTAGATTCCAGTGATGAAGCTAGGTTAAATAGCACCAGGTAGAGGCTCTTACCCCTTACTTCATGGACTCGTGATATGACAACCCACTTCGAGCAACACGGACTTCCTGCCGCGGGCCGGAAGGGAGTAGCCTTAGCCATATATTACCATTCAAATAGTTCTGTAATTTTTTGCGGGGGGAAATGTGCACACAATCGCAATTCCGCAAATACACATCCAAATACAACACTGTAATGACGACACTCACACTAACAAACCTTGCACAGAATAACAAGTTAACTAGTTTTATTGAACGCATATGCCTACTTTGGCTTGTAGTTTGACAGAGGGGAACGCTACGAATGGCTTCTCCCTTCCGTGTTGCTCGAAGACAACCCACAAGACGTATATTCCTTCTCTTCCCTATTCTATGTTTTTTACATGCTATTTTTAGAGATAGATTTCAATACATTACCGTCCTTTTCACATAGGTCATAAAAAAGGGATCCTTCAAAATACCTGTGCACAGAAATTCCTCATAAAATAATAACATAACAACAAGTTCACATACATAGTTCTGATCCTGTGGATATAAGGAATACCACAACACCTAGACCTGGAACAATTTTTTTGCAGATCATACAAACATTGGTCCCGTAGCGGGAATCGTACCCACAACCTCTCGCATCTCAGCTGGCTACTCGCCCACCGCGTCACAGAGCTCGACCTATAAAAACTCTTCCACAGTCCAGGGGTGCGATTTTTTCACCGAGTGACTAAAGATATCAAAAAGGCCGCAATTTACCGTTTTTCAAGAAATGTAATGGAGGAGACACTTGATGTCTAATGTATAAGAATTTTAGTCATCAATACATATATAGAAATTTGGAAACCGGGGATAATGGCAATTTTACTTTACTCCTCCAGTACATATCCTGAAAAACGGTGATTTGCAACATTTTTGATGATATTTAGTTTAGTCACTCAGTGACATTTAAAAGACACACCCCTGGCTTATCTATTGCTAAAATATTACCATAGAAAATGTTATTAGATACTTATTCTATTATTACTTTATCTTCTCACACTCCCCTCATTATATTTATTTGAAATGTTCAAATTTGTTAGGAAAAATCCAATGAAAATGCTATATTTAAAAGAAAAATAGTGCAAAAGCCTCTAGTAGTACCTAGATATAGATTAAAAATGTGTGATAAAAACTGCTATAAAATGGCAATTAATATTTATAACAAATTACCCAATGAATTTAGAGAGTTAAGGGATAATGAATTTAAAAATAAAATGTATAGATGGCTCTGTGATAAAAAAAAATATTCCATAGATGAATATTTTAAATTAAAATTCTGTTTATAATTCGAAAATTGACATATTAAGTAAAATTTAAGCTAAGTATAATTTAATATTGACATTTTAAAACCTATACTATTTACTGTGCTTTATGTATAAATTTAATTTAAATGCATGAAATTATTTACACTATTATTATATAAGAATTATTTAAATTATTATTAGTAAATTAAACATTTGCACGACAATCTGGTCGATTACAGTGAACCAAATAATAGATTAAGAACCAATGTACCTGTATTCAAGCAAATAAAACTATCATTTCATTTCATTTTTTATTCTATGTTACTGCGCATCGTCTGCAACGAGCATAAACGTAAACAGCAAATTGTAGAAGGAGCAATTTATCAATAACGACACAAAGTGTTCCGGTTGTGCGGTGCGATTTCGGTCATCACCACGCGTCCTGCGGGTCCAAGCGTCACGCTATCTACGTGGTCCAATTCACGCGACACTTCTTAGAAGGTGGTACCTACCTGGAGTAAGCAGAATCTTATCTGAACAATGGATGGAAATTACATTATGAATAGATTTAAGTATACTTTATGGTGCTGAAGGTCTCATACCAGAATATTGAATATGAAAAAGAAAATACTTAAGCAGGGGAGGGATTTGGTTTCATTATTCAATGATTATGCCATGTAATTTGTATATCTTGAAAGGTAAAATTATTATTCATGTGCCTTATTATTTGTATTTATCGCTATTAGGCATGTATTAGTCTTAAAACAAATAATAAGTACTTAGTTATTATTATTAAGTTTGTGATTATGTTTCTAGTGCTGATACGCCATTTTATAATTTATAGGGTTCCGTTCCTCAACAGGAAAAAAACCCTATATATATATTAGGTGTATTTATAAAATATTAATTAATATTTTCATAAAATTAGACTATTCTATAAGTAGGATTGAAATCTTCGAATAGGAAGTTTAGATGCACCTTCTGGAAGTTTATTATACAACCGTACAGAATTCCCCATAAAAGACCCACTTACTTTCTTTAATCGCAATCAAATCGCAATCGCGGGAATTCTGCAGAAAGCTTTTTGAGAGTTCCGTAGTCCAAAGCCAGCCAATCATCCACCCATCTTCCGTTCGTTCATCCCAGTCTGTCACAGCGTCATCCTACTAAGTAATCTCATCTTACTAATAAATGCAAAAGTTTGCTTGGATGGATGTTTGTTACTCTTTCACGCAAAGACTACTGAACAGATTTTGTTGATTTACAGTATCATAGTGTAGATATCAGAACAATATATAGGCTATAATTTATAACAGAGGTTCCACGCGGGCGGAGCAAATAGAGGTTCCACGCGAGCAGAGACGCGAGCAAATGCTAGTAAGTCATAATCACACATACGAATCAAAATCAGTGGTGGTCCGAGGGGGGTCGTAGGGGTCATGACCCCCCCCCCCTCCCAAATCGCGTCGACAAACCTCATAAAAATGAGAAATTTACGAAAAAATATTATTAATTGTAGCCACTATTTGGTCTAGAATAAAGTTGCAAAAAATGATGACACCAAAAACTTTGGCTGCGACCGCGACTGATCAAAATGCATGAAGTTCGGTGTTTTATTTGCTCTAACAAGTAATTTGTTATATCACAGTCCAAATAAATATTGTTCCACGGTTATTTTTTATTTCTTCTCCTACGTATAATATAAGTAAATAGGTGGCAAGATAATAATATATTTACTCTTAGTAATTCTTATTTTTTATTTAAAAATGTGATAAGATTTTAAGATAGTAATTTATAACCCTCAAGCCTTATATCGGTTTGTCGTAAGTCTGACGTTCTTATGTGACGTATACGTTACTTAAGCACGTAGGTAACTGCTAATGCTTGTCTCCGTATCTTTAATTGTCACTTAGCTCTGATTCTTCTAGTTTCGCGTTAGATCTGAAGTAATTTTAATTTAAAAGACGCTTCAAAATTATCCTTGTAATTTCAATGAATAAACGGGTTAGTATCATTTTGTGTAAAAAAGCAGCTGGTCTAATTAGCAAGTGGTCTAAAAAGTAGCTGGTCTAAGCACAAACTATTAAATTTATCTAATAAATTATTTAATAATATAATACTACTCATACTCATACTCATTTATTAAAACCATAGGAACAATTACTGAGTACACTTGGTCACGTCGTACATTATGCTTAGTTAGAAATTAGGTTGGTTATGTATGTAACTACTTAACTGGAGGGGCGCTAGAAACAGAAATAAAATAAATATATAATAAAATAATATAATACAAATTAAAATAGTAAATGTCCATCTGCCAGTTGCGTTTTACACCAGTTTGTACTTAGACCAGCTACTTTTTAGACCACTTGCTAATTAGGTAGACCAGCTGCTTTTTTAGACGAAATGATACTAACCCGATCAAACTACTTTTGACTTTGACACAAATGTTAATTAATTGATTCAAGCGTGACTTTGCGGAAATCCATTCTACAATATAAAATAGACGAACAATATAATTGTTACTATATATTTGTTCGTCTATTTTATATTGTACAAATGTTAATACAATCGTGTTAGTGAGATAATGAGTAGTGAGAGAATTGATTTGGTTGACCTCCTCTTCGAAGTTGGAGACGACTCAAGACCGTTTGTCGTGGCATTCTATAAAGGAGGATTCTGCAGACTATTGACCTACATTGAATTCTTTAGTACCTACAATGAAAATTATCACGATTTTCAGGGATTCCCAAACTTATTTCGTCTACTGCCCACTTTGAGTATAAATTATTTTTTAGCGCCTCCCATTTTTTCACCTACTTAAAAACTACTATATGTTCAAATTAAATTAATTATTGTGAGCTATATTAGCGGTGAGTTAAACATTCATTCTAAACGAGACTTTTACTATAACCGGGCGTTATCACCCACTTTGGGAAAGGCTGATTTAGATAGTGTAGTCGACATAAAAACCGGTCAAATGATTGTCGTGTCAAGCATACATAAGGTACGGTTTCGTAGCCTAGTGACATGCAGTACAAGAAAAAAAAAGTGCTATTTTAAATTATTCAAAATGATTTAGGCAGGTATAGTGACTTGCCGTTCACTAAACAGGCCCTTTATAGGTGCTGCCGATGAAGGCAGCGTAAGGGGCAACGTTGGCGTGGACGGCTAAAGTGTGTTGAGAGGTCTGGTGTGCTGCAGTTTTACTACTCCCGCCCTTGGAGCATGGGTTTCGCTCATGCATTGCTCGCTCATTTTGGTGGCTTTTAACCATAGAGCATATACCAAAATAACCGGTATAGATTACCTATTTTAAAAGCACAAGTGTTAGTGTAATTAAATAGAAGACTATTGCGTGAACTTTTAAAGGGGTGGAAATTGACCACCAAAGTTTTAGTAAACCTGCCAGCGCTTTACTAAAACATGACTTTGACCACTTGGAAAGAGTGTAACGTTACAAAAAAATACTTGAAATTGGCTAAAGCACAATCTGTGCGACGCCAAATAACTCCTTAGACCTTGGGGACCATATTACACAAAGCACACAGCAAAAATAATAACTGGGCAGGTATTTTGCGATGTAAGTACTCACGATAGCATATTTGTCATCCACAGAAAGAAGAATGGCCGTGTCCTGTTGAGAACTGACGGATGCCTTCAGCTTCAGCCTTTTCTCAGTTCTTCTTTGGAGAGCGGAGTCCGCTTGCATTCCTCAACTACCTAACTATCCTTTCTTTCAATTTTGCAATTCCTCACACACAGAATGTTAGTTATTTTTCTATTGTAAGTGGGTTCGCTTACAAGTTTCGAGTTCTTACAAGCGTAGGTTCGCGTCCTATTCAGTTTATAGGTATTCTAAGTTTCAGAATAAAATGTGTGGTAGCAGTGCGCCCGCGCAGCCGTTGACTGAGTAATGGATGGATTGCACGTCCTGGCTCGTACCACGACCCTACCGGACCCGTAGTGACTGCCAACGAATCTGCTCTTCCTCTTTCATGAAATATAATTCAATAATCTATGCATTACTCAGACATAAAGACATATCGTTAGATTTGTTTGTATTCAACGTACCTTCAAATCATTACAAAGGTAGGTACGCTGTACACTTTCTTTGCGGACATTTTTCCGCGATTTTGTGGGTAAATCCAGTTTTTTGAATTGAAACACAGGTCGTGTGTGTAAGCCACTCAGCAAAAACAAAAGTCTGCATAATCGCTACCCAGCCCCCCTAGCCCCCTATTCCCTAGCTGAAATGAAAGTCACTCAGTGACTAACGTTTGGCAAGTAGAATGACGATCAAAAACAAAAAAATATTATGAAGAAGTGTCAATTGATGGTAATTTTACTTGTCAAACGTTGGTTACTGAGTGACTTTCAAAATAGGGAATCGGGGGGCAGGATAAAGTTTAAAATTCGAAAGAAGAAAAAAAAAGAAATCAGTCACCCAAAACCCAAAAACACAGACGTCGTATTTTCAGAAGTTTAGTCTTATCTCGAAAATGCTTCTCATAGAGCCTTTTGTTTAGTGTTGAACTAATTTCCTGTAGCCAAATAAACTGAAGGATGCTTTAATACTTACAATAAACACTCCAAACTACCTAGGTATGTTATGAGTGTTGATATTGGAGGCCATTTATTTGGCTATTATATCTGAAGCCTGGTATGATTTCCTGTGGTAGCGAGATGTTGTG